>JAJGRX010000944.1:0-1324178 GCA_025461125.1 Carex kokanica
TCAATAAAAACTCGGGCATTCTGAATTCTAATTACACAGTACACTAAAGTTTATATTAAAGTTCATTAGAAATATCAAAATTTATATCAACACTGAAGTTTAGTACAATCAATATCCAGGGGTCGCCTCGCCTCACGGCCGGTCCCAACAATCAGCCAACAAAGCAGAAACACACCAGCCAGCACAGAAATCACAAGTACAAGATCAACCAAACTCTAGGGTTAGGTATCGCAACCAACAGAGGGAAAGTCAGCTAGGGTAGAGCGATTATGGCTGGTTTTGTTTACAGCGGTTTTGATTGGAGACTATTGGTTCTGGGACTGGTCTAGACTTGTTGTTGAATTTTTCTATTTGGGCTTATAGTTGGACTGGGTAGTTGGACTGGGTTTTTTGTTTCAAAAAACATTTTTCAGAACTGAGCAATTATGGACTGGACGGGTTTATGTTTTCATCAACGAACATAAGTTATCAGCGGAAATCAACGGTTCACATTTGAGTTAATTTCGAACTAAATTTGGTTTGCGAACCTATTTCGAACAAACCAGGTCCAGTTTGAGTTTGGTTTAAATTAATTTCAAACTAAATTTGGTTTGAATTAATTTCGAACGAACTCAATTTCGAATCGAATTTTTTACAAACATTTTCGAATCAAACTCGAATCGAATCACGAACTACGAATATTTTGTGCAGCCCTAGTTACATCTTACAACATACATATTTTAATCATTAGCACCATTGTATAAATACAAACTAAGAATTTGAAAGAGAAAAAGGTGCTTCTTCAGGATGAGATTTAAGACTTGCATAATTGCAAGAAAATAATGTCTAAGTTGCATTATCTATATATACAGTGAGTGACTAATATCAAAACGTTTACTCTTAGGCCATGAAACAAACGCTTTGATTTTTACATTTTCAAAGTCCAAACAGTCGATCCAAACCGTTCAACATTCAATCTATGTTAAATTTGTTTGGAGAACAAATTTTACATTTTTAGAATTTTTGTACTATTTATTAAACCAGCTTTAAAATTGTTGTTTCAATGATCTAGAAATTTTTCACTGTTATTAAAATCAGCGATTTTAAAACTGACTTAATAAATAGTAAAAAAAATTTAAAAAAATGTAAAATTTGATCTCCAAACACATTTTAATATAAAAGACATTAACGGTTCGGATCAACCATTTGGACTTTGAAAATTGAAAAACCAATTAGTTGCACCACGGCTCCGGAACAAATATTTTGATATTAGCCAACCTTTATATATATATAGAGGTTGGCTAAAATCAAAGTGGTATGACCAAGGCTTTAGTGCTACCAATTAGTTTTTGCAAATTAGAAGTTCAAATAGTTGATCTAAAGTGCCCAACGTGTTCTTCATATTAAAAAATGTACTTGGAGAACAAATTTTACATTTTTTTGAATTTTTTACTTTTTATGGATTTTTTGAAATCACTGTCTGAAACGTTGAGCACTTTCAGATTTACTATTTGAACTTTGAAAATCGAAAAAACAAATTGGTATTACCAAGACCTTGATCATACCACTTTGATCTTAACCAACCTGTGTGTGTGTGAAGAAACTAGCTGACGGAAAATGCTTGTATCAATTTAGCCCATGCAGCCTTGTGGCATTTACAAAGATATTGATCATTTTTATATCTGTGCGAATATTTGTCATATATATCTAGATTTTATTTTTGCGAGCTACCGAAAATGCACTAAGCGTTACATTTGATTGTACTCACACTGTCTCGGAATTTTTACTGAAAAAAGATCTGTGCCATAGAAATTTTAGTCACTTTCAAAAAGTAAGATTGAAATTCAAGCCCTCCTCGTGCGAGAAAGCTAAATGGATCTATCGACATTACTATTTGTCCTTCCAATTAGGGTTTGATACGAGTATTTTAATGTGAAGAACTTCTAGTTGAAGCGAATCTCAGGATCAATCCCCATCCATGGATGACTTCTTGTTAATTGGTCCCACAAGGAAAGATTTAGACATCTCTTCTTGTTGGACTACTATACTTTTGCAAACTCACTCCTCAAGTTTGTGTTATTTTCTAAAAAAAATATGAATTCTTTATTAAAACATTAAGCAACGGAACGCCATGACAAGCCTTAAGAATTTAACAGCTTGAATTTAAATTAAATATAGTTTTTAACAGTGTTCTAAATAGCGGCGCTATAAAGTTTTTGGATTTTAAACACTAAGCTATGTGATAAAAATGCGCTATTTCAGTTACGACCACTATAGCGGTAATAGCGGTCCACCATTTGTCCGCTATAGCACACGTTATGCTACATAGGTTTTTATTTAAATTTTTTAAACTGAAATTTGTTTTAAGGATTAATTTTTTCAAGGTCCGAATTGCTTTTGTTTTTAAATTGAAAAAGATAGATAGTTTATGCCATGATGCTAAGTTTTTTTTTAATTAAAAATGATATATAGTTTATGACATGATGTTATGTTATTTTGAATGAAAAAAGATATATAGTTTATGATATTATTAGGGGATATTTTCAATAGCAATTGGAATTTTGTACTGGTTCAATATGAATATTCTAATTCCTTATCAATTTTGCATTATTTATCGCTATATGAGACTTTAGATAATTATGATAATTAGTAGAAATATAAACATATTTTTTTTAAAACAAAACACTCCTATGTATGATAGCTTTCGTTATAGCTACACTATTCGCAATAATTTTTTATTTAGTATTTTTCGTGGACTGACACGATATTCGCTATTTAGAACCTTAGTTTTTAATCATATTAACATAGAATGGCACAAAGTAAAGCGATAAACATATATATATATATTACCATCCTCAAAGATAAGCGGTAAGTGGTGACACCTCGACCAACAAGAATAAATTTTGTGTGCAAACTTCATGTCAAAAATCAAGCTAAGACGAACTTGAGGCATAAAAAATTAAGATTCACAAGCATGCGCATGCCTTTAACAAGATGAACTTGAAGAGACACATCATTCCCTACTAACAACAACTTCAAGGACGTAAGGCGGCTTGTTTGGGTGTATTATGTGTTGGTTTTCCGTTGGATCTCAACTCAGATAAAAAAGAACACCCTTTTGTATTGCATGTAATTATTGTAATGTAAATATAAGCTTGTTGCACGGGAGGTTCTATATTTTACTGCCACAGAGTAATCGAACCACTCTTCTGGGACCTAGGTTTCGTGTGGCGTTTTGAAAATGAACCACCATGGTGCGGGTTTCACTTTCTCAGATGATGCTCAATTTCTCAGTATAAAAATTGTGGGAAAGTAACTGCAGCATGCTCTTCAATCATACAAGCCACGCCAGATTGAAACTTAAATGTCATGCTGTGTGTTGTGTGTGTGTGCTTGTTTGTGTGAGGATTGGAATTTTGAAGGAAACAAAAGGTGGGAACAAATGTACAATGTACACATGTGTGGAAATTCTGGTGGTAATGGCGGTCCCCTTTGATCCGGCCGCATGTGTAATAGATGTGGTTCACACCAACATAAAAACACATAAATTAAAGTAGATTGCTACAAATGGATTGGATTGAATAATACATTAATACTTCAAGCGCCATGCTGATTAGTGAGTGCCTTGTCATTTTTCATGAACAGGAGCCAAACAGGACCGTCAAAATTATCCGAAACCCCCCACCCACCAAACCTCCGGCCAGTGTAAATAACAGTATCCGCTTTTAGACCGCTTTTAGACGGACATAATACTGTCAAGCGATTAATTAAAAATAATTGAAAATAATCGGTCATAATTAGAAATAATTAGCCAATTAGTCAAGAAAATTTGTGATGGTTTAATCACCGCCAACAACTAATCGGCCGAATAATCGACCTAACGTTTTTTATAACACTGTCCCGGCCTCTGATTTACGCTAGAATCGAACCGCAGAAATAGTTGCTTTAAATTCCCCGAATCATTTTTTTTCTTTAGTTGTTCACTTTTTATTAACTTGTATATCAGTATAACCAAATATAGACTGTGAGTTTCTCACCATGATGCACCTTTTTTTACTACAAAGAAAGTTGTCAGGTTGTATGTATGAAAATTTGAGCGCATTGACAATGACAGTAATACATTTAGCTAGAAAAAAAGTTCTAAGACTTTGATATTCAAAAATCAAGAGTTTGAACCCTTTTCACCACTTCACAGTCTCTACGAAGCTTTCACAAAAAAAAAAAATCAAGCGCATTTATTATAATAACAATGTGCTACAGTGTTATAAAATGTGTTGGCAGTAAATTAATTAGTTGAATTGAGATTCGATGGTCAAGTGACGAAATTAGGAAATTAAATGTAGCATAATTTCATTTTATAAGGGTTCTAAAAAATATTAATACATATAAAAATTATAAAGTTTAATAAACCAAGTTACAAATTTTCAGTTTATAAGAGGAGCTTAGTATCCTTTTCCACCTTTACCTTCCCCCTATGTGAAGGTCGTATCCTTTTATGTTTCAGTAAATAATCCGTTTTAATGACCAATAATCGGTCGTTTTCCAATTAATTAATCTGATGCATGAACAGATAATTGTGAAAAAAAAAATATAGTTTGAATTATAAATAATGATGGTATACATTGAGCGTCTTAAAAAATGTGCGGTTCGGAAACAGTAATATTGTATCTATTTTAAAAAAATAGTAAAACAATTTCATCCCTAGACATATTTTAGTATGGATATCATGTTAAGCAGTTTCGGATCGACGGTTTGGACTTTGTAAACAAAGATATTAAATATGAAGTATGATGAGATATGAAAAACATAAGGTATTGAAACCCTCCTCTAGATATTACTCTTAATCACTCGGTCAATACCCTTCCACTATACTGAAATGTTATTTTTTACAAGACCTTAAAAATATATAGATGTCTATTAATTGGTGATACTGAAGCAAAAAATATTTTTCTTTTGTCTATCTTACCTTTCAATAAGATGTATTTTTTTACTTTTAAAAAAAAATATAATTTTGTCTCTGGTGAAAAGTTACAGGTTTGAATTCAAATAGAGATATCATTTGTGGATATTAAATAGTTCAGTGACTTGACCTCCAATCTTTACTTAAAAAATAAGATAGTAATTTTATATATAGAATAGTGATATAGTATGCTTAACAATTTCTTCTATTCATCCCTTTTCAGTTTTCAGTTAAGACATATATATGAGGAGCATTGATCTGAGGCATTTTATATTTTCCATTTATAAAATATCTAGTGGATACGCTGATGCAAAGTGTGCTATCCTGCTTCCTATCACTAGGCTTAAAAAAGTGAGAGAATCAATCGATTTATCATCAAATAACTTTTGTAAGCACTCAAGAAGGAGAAGAAGAAGATGATAAAGGTGAGAAATGGAGCACGAAAAAAGTAGCAGCCCAGGTGAATTCCATCTTTAGCTTTGAAAAGGCAAGACGGCTGCCTCCTTTTTTCCAACCCACTATGGTTATGTTACATTTTGCATTATTTTTCTCCATGCATGATTATGATCTATGACTCTGAATGATTGCGAGAGCAGAAAGTACACTAACAACCCTGATATTTTTTAGCCATCTGGATTCTGCCAGAAGGAGCCGAGTTATTGCTTTTTTTTTTTTTTTTTTTGATGATTTGCAGAAAGTATGTTTTCATGACTTACATACATTAATAAGAGTCATGATTGTGAAAATAATTAAGAATCATGGAAGAATCTATCTTTTAAGTTCCCATCTTGTATGTATTAGTGAACTGTTAGTTTCTTTTAATATATATATTGTAGCTTTAACAAATCAAATTATTTTTAACGTATTATTATGAAAAAATGTTAGGGATATGTCGCGGAAGCGTCAAGGAGTAATTTTGTCGAACACGTTGGAAATATGAATCACAATTGAAAAGTAACCATAATAAGCAATCAAACACAAAAAATAAAAATAAAAGACATAAGATTTTATGTGGAAACTCATACAAAAAAAAAATCACGTCAGCACAACACAAATCGCCATATTAGGGAGTTTCTGGAAATACAAGAAGATAATCAAACCAATGATAATTCCCCACACACTCTCTTACATTATCATATATTAATTTATAAGATTCTTAAATATATTCGATGAATTGAAATAAGAGATCAAGTTATAGAAATAAGGAGTGTATTAATATTCAGTTCTCATGCGGTATTCGGAAGGCCGCCGCATACCGCATATACGGTATGCGGCCCGAATATACGGATTCTTATTCGGATTTATATATGCGGATTTTTTATTAAATATTTAATCCCACAGTACTTAAATACAATAAGGCAGCATGTAGAGAGGTTATAAAAGACTTTTGAGTGGGACGTTTGAAGAGAACACCTATCTGGCAGGTCTGAAACTCATTTAATGGGTTATGAATTCGGATCCGGAACTCTTTTAATGAGTTTTGAATGTTTTTTAATTTTTTTAAAGCATGAATTCAATATTCGGTCCGAATAGCTATTTTCTGTTCGGCCGAACATTGAATAGGAATATACAGCTGAATATTCACCGAATAGAACCGAATATTAATACACTGATAAGAGAGACTAAGGCTTGGTTAAAAACATAAAATGAAAAAACAGTGGCGGTTTGAGATTTTCTTCCGCCACTAAAAGAAATGCAATTTGGGCTTGGGCCTTAACCTTTTGTCTTCACTTCAACCAAAAATATGATCCGTAATTGTGTATTTTTAAATATATTAAACTTTTTTTTTTATAAGATCTCATGTATAAATCGGAGTACAAGGATATGCGATTAAGAACCATTTACGTAAAATGATACGCTATTAAGAAGTCTATAACTTTAATTTATTTGGTTGATGCGATCAAGCAATATTTTAATTTAAATTAGCTCACTTGCTTTCTTTTACTTGTAAATATGGGATGATGTACTGGCAGGGTTTGACATGATGGCGTAGTTATAACCTATAAGCTGGAAAAACGAAGGCCTTGATGATAAGGAAAAACAAAATCTTTTAGCCTGGTAACTTGGTTGATCTATTTGTAATGAACTGGTGTTGTTTCATATGGTGATTTATTGAATGGCTATGAATGATTGGATTTGGGAGAGTAGATAGTACACTTTCAGCCCTGATTTTTTGTACCATCTTGGATTCTGTTAGCCAGGAGCTGAGTTTGCATGTTTATGTGAAACTTGTATTGATAAAGATTTTGGAGATTCTCCTCAAAAAAAAAAAATTACTCCTAAAAAAAAAAGATTTTGGAGATTGAAATATGAGAAGTATAATCACAAGTAAACTATTCGATATCCCAATCCTAAGCCCCCTATTACAACTTTGAATTTGGCTCTCTCAGATAGTTGAAATTCACAATTTTGAAATAGATTACATTGACAAAAAAATTATTTAACAACCTTAAAAACTGGTCACATAATTATCGAAATGAAAAGGTAAAATTACATATATCCTTCCAAAGTTTACATGACCTGTATATCAAATTTGATGAAATTTAAAGTCAGATAGTTATTCATCAAGCGTTTTGGAAAAATAAAAGTTCAATTTTATTGACATTTCATCAGCTTTCGAATAATTTTCAAATTGCACCAAATTCGATATAAGACTTCTATGTACCGCAGGAAAGACGTCTACAGTTAGTTACCTTTTATGAAACTTTGATGACCGTCTTATTAATTGTTGCGATTGCAAAATATAAAATTTGGTCAATATAACCCCTTCCCACAAGTTTTGTTTATATCTTTATTTCTTTTTTAACAAAAGAAAAACAATTCCTAACCGTTGATCACTCAAACGCACTTAAATGTTATTTAGAACGAAGAATATTATTTGTCCCGACAATAATGGAATAAAATAAGAGGAGGGATTCAATTACACCTTTTTTGGTGACACATCATGACACTGTTTTTTTTATATGTCAAATTTGCAATTTTAAAATCCAAATAGTTGATCCGAACCGTTCAACATGATCACCATATTAAAATGTGCTTGGAGATCAAATTTTACATTTTTTTGAATTTTTTTACTATTTATTAAGATGGTTACAAAATCGCTGTTTTTTAATGGTCTGAAAACAACGATTTTGTAACCATCTTAATAAATAGTAAAAAAATTCAAAAAAATGTAAAATTTGATCTCCAAGAACATTTTAATATATCCATCATGTTGAACGGTTTGGATCGACTATTTGGACTTTGAAAATGGTAGGTGTCAAAGTGTGTCACATAAAAAGGTGTAATTTGATCCCTTCTCATAAAATAAATAAGAGACGTTTACTTTATAATGTTTTTTTATACAAAGTCCACAATACATAGCAAATGAACTACTTAACCGTAGGGTACTTCACTATTTCAAAAGCAAAAGAGCCTCAAATATTTGATTATTTGAAGTTTGTTTCCAAATTTTTACAACCTTTAAATTATTTACACAGAGATGCTAGCACCCGCCTTGGAGGCTCAAATGACCGGCGCGAGTGCAAAACAGCCCAATTATCAATCAACAGTACATCCCCTTGTTTCCATGGTATTGCCACACACTCTTCCTCTAAGATGTTAAGGCAGTCGTTTACTATATCGGCTGGCAACAGGGACCCGTCACCAAATTTCACAGCTTTTGTGGGGTCGTTTCGTGAATCACTCCACCCAGTGTATGCAGCTACCATGCTGTTAAACCATATCTTTCTCTCTCTTGATTTGTCGAACTTGACTGCCGGTATGGGCCCCATTATTGTTCTTGCACCCTCAGGGGTCCACTCAATTTTCATGCCAAGGCGTGTAGCTCTGCAATACCAAAGATTAATGTTATATATAATGATAACAAAAAGGCTAAAACCTTTGTAGCTGTTTCAGATACACTCCTATTAGTTTTAGCCTTGATTCAGCTCTCCCATGATCTCATTTTAAGTTATTAAGCAGAAAGACAGCAACTAGTACTGGTTAAAATTTAGGGCCTAGGATTGGTATCAATTGGCTAATAGTGTTTGATGAGAAAGGATCTTAAATCAACATATCTAAAATTAATACAAGAGATTGTAAAGCTAAGGCTCTTAAATCAACATATCTAAAATTAATACAAGAGATTGTAAAGCTAAGGCTCTTAAATCAACAAATCCAAAATTAATGCAAGAGATTGTAAAGCTAAGGCTAAGTGTGTGCATATTTGATTCTTTATCAGTGTCGCCAAATCTATTCCGTTCCACCAAAATCCCCAGTTTCATACCCGACTCATAGGAACATGGAACAAACATCCTCATATTACATACCAGGTCAACTGCCAGTCAATTTCAGCTGGAGAGAACAGAAATGAGCCTATATTCAGAATTTTACTCTTAATTGCATATTGTTCTGGACCAATTGTACCTCCTTTCGTAAAAGTGACCACGAAAAAGGTGGAATTGGCTGGACCATAACCTTGATCTTTGGAATGAAGCGAGCTTAATTCCCCTACTGGCCTAAGCTACCTTACTGGAAACAAGGATACCAATTTTTATGTGAGATGAATCAAAACAGAGCACCAGAATGTGACAGGATATTGGATCTAAAGCTCAGTTCTGTATTAAGACTTGTCAAGGATGCCAAAGGGCTCAGATATATCAAAGTGCAAAAAAATCATGCTGATTGCAAAGGCTGTCTCTATGTTAGAATTGCAATAGGTTACTCCAATTCATGCTAATGAAAGTGGACTTAGGTTATTGGAAGGGTTAAAGGACAAGGCCAGTTCGGTTCCTAGCATAATTATGCATTAACTAATATAATCACAGCAATGTAATTGAAACTACATTACCTAACTGGATTTCCCAACAAGACTAATTCCAACCAGTGTTGTAAATAACGGTATATGGTTGTCGGATGGACAGGTTACCGCCAAGCAATTAATCGGGAATAATCGGCCATAATTGAGAATAATCGGCCGATTAGTCGGAAAAATCCATGACGGTTTGGTCACCGTCAATGACTAATCGGCCGATTAATCGGCCTAAACGGACGTTTTTTACAACACTGATTCCAACTCCCAAATCCCACATTCAGTTACTCAGATTTGGAGTAACCTCTTGCAAACAGCCGTAGAAAAGGCTAAAAGGTTGGCAGGCAGGCAGAAACCTTACTTCAGTAATGGGTTTGCCCCAATTTACCAATTTAAGATTATTAGCCCTCTTTCTTTATGGGATTAGAAAGAAAAAATTAACCAAAAAACTTAACATTTAAACCTCAGTTTTACTGAATTTAGCCTCAGTTAATGGCAATCGGATCATAACACCAAAAGAAAAGAAACTTCATAACTGAATGTACCTTTCTTCAGCGACGACCTTATCTTTGGTCATAAAGGTTGAATGCCACCCACGGCCGATGGGAGAAGAGGGGTCATCTCCTTCTCCTAACACCCTAATATAGATCAAACCATGTTCCTCCAATTTCTCAACAAAATCCGGGTACTTCTCCTTCATCAAATTGTATATATGATGGCTAAGAACAATCGGTGTCTCGCCTCCGCTCTTGGGCTCTTGCTCACAAAAGAAGAACAGCTTTGACGGGAACTCTGCTACCTGATTTTCAGAAACATATGCATTTCATCTGATAAATGCACTCTGCTTTGTGTTTCGCTGCACAATTGAATTTCGGTCTATGCTAAATTGAGGCTTACTGGGAATCGATTGGGAGTAAGTATGCTGACACACCAACAGTAACAGATATAAGGATGCCACTAGACATGGCATCATGTACTGTTTGCAAGCATGCAGTCAGGCAGCAGTTCAGTGCGCCCAGAAATTTAGTAACAGATAATAATTAAAGACACTTGATCTTATTGTTATTGTAAAACCTTCCAGGGTTAAAATTCACAAAATATCAAAACAAACACTTCTAGTGCTGTCAACTTGAATCCTACCTGGCAGACTTGGAAGCCCTTCAAGGTTTAGCCCTATAGAACCTATAGGGTAATACCAAACCAGGGCACAGGCATTAATTAACTAATATCTCCAACAAGTTCAATTGTGTAGGTAACTATACAAGAAGGATACTTCAAGAATAAATTACTAAATAAATTAAATTATACGACTTATTCCTGAATACCTTCTGATGTCGATATTACCGTCTATAATCATTACGGTCCCTAAAATAACCGAATCAAAATTTAATGCAGACCTGAGCCATCTCATGGTGAAAAGGGATCTTCTGATCAGGCGGCGACTCGTTGGCCGTAAAAACCCGGCCCGTTACGTTCGTCCTAGGTGCGGCCCCACCGACGTACGGCAGCTCTTCGTACCCGAACGACTCCACGACCTGGTTGAAATCTGCTGCTGTTTGCACAGGGTATCCACGAAAGAGCACAGCGCCGCTCGATTTGAGCAACGACTCGACGTGTGCCTTCTCGGCCTGGATCGCGTCCGTGAATTCGACGATGGTACGGAGCGGCGCTGCCGGGTTGGGGCTGAGGACGGCTGGGAAGGGAACGCCGTCGAAGGTCCGTTGCTGGGGTAACTGGGAAGAGATGAAGAAACCGTCCCGCGCCATTGTTGGGTGCAACTAGTGGAACGGAGGGAGTGTGTTGCTGCAGGTACAAGGTGAATTAGTTGGTTATTAATATTTTTTTAGGTTTTTTGAAAAAAAAAAAAATCGGGATGAACCTGACCTGAATAGTGGGATTTGAGGAGATGAGAAGAATGAGGTTGAATTACGCACCGAAATTTTTTTTCTTACCACCCGAATAATCGGATTTCAGATTCCGCCAAAACTCGCACTGAATCTGTAGACGAATCTCCAACCCGTTCGCATGTTAGGCCTGCGGACTGATCAGCTCGCGTATTGGGCCTGCACACGTATCCGTGCGCATACTGGTTGGCGCACCGACCCGTTCGCTTCTCCAGTCCGAGTTCCGACCCGTTCACATCCCTGGTTGGCGCACGCATTAGGTTACACATATATATGCAGAAAATCGGTTATGTCTTCTATTCTCCACTTATTCTTCACCAAGACTGCTGCATAGGTGCGTTATTTACCATTTCATCCTCTCTTTTAAAAAAAAAACATATTTTTTGTACTATCTTTTAATTTAGTGCATTATTTTGTAATATTTAGGTTCATTCAACCAATTATGATTGGAATTGCTTGTTATTTTGGTGGTAAAGTATTACAATGACCAATGGCGCTTATTATAGCCACCAAATGCTGAAAATGTTCAATATCGACTTATTTTTGAACATTTCTAAATTCTAAATTATAATTCACAATTCTAAATTCTAAATATAATTTCTAAATTCTAAATACAATTCACAATTCTAAATTGGTCTAAATACACAAATATTTTGATACCCAACTAAACTAAACTAAATACTTAATAAACAATGTACCAACTAAACTAAACTACTATTTTGGTCTAATTTACAATATACTACTATTTAATAAAAAATGTACACAAATAATAGTATATTGTAAATTACACAAATATTTACAAATATACTACAATATACAATTTTGGTCTAATTTACACAAATATCTACAAAACTCACAAATATTTTGGTCTAATTTACAATATACTACTATTTTGGTACCCAACTAAACTAAACTACTTAATAAAAAATTAAATAACAAATTTTAACTAAAAAAAAATTACCTTTTTACTGTGCTCTGGACGGCTGACCCTCTGCTGCGCGCTGGGTAGGGTTATGACCACTTTTACCATAAAAAAAAAATGAAGCCGCGTAGGGCTATATTGGCTTCTAACACGCACGCCGACTGGGGATGCAAACGGGTCAATGCGCCGACCCAATACGCGCACGGATCTGTGCGCAGGCCTAGGGTGCGAGTGGATCGGTCCGCAGGCCCAATATGCGAACGGGTTAGGAATCCGTCCGCAGATCCAGTCTGAATTCGTGGTGGAATCTTAATTCTGAATAAACGGATGGTATTCATTTAATTCTAATTTTTGAGGGTGGTAAGAAAAAAAAATTCAGAATTACGCAAATCAGGAGATTTTTGTTTAATAAAATAATGATTTTAATGAAACAATTACACAGGAGTTAAATTTTATAAAAAAGAGCTCCATCGATCGTATTTGTTCCAAATTATTTTCTGTAAAATGGTACTAAATAAACTTCACAAATTTTCTATGAAATGGCTCCATCGATCCGTAGGATCAGTAGAGCAAACGCGTTTCTTCTCCCATCGATTTCTTGTCTCAATGAAGCTGTTTTTTATAAATCCAACTCTATTGTTCTTGTTCCGTTAAAATCATTAAAATTAGTTTTATTTAAAAAAAATCACAAATCAGTCTCTGGTCCATATTATTTTCTACAAATTAGTTTTAATTCACATTTTTCGTTTACAAACTCGCTACGTATAATATAGTGATAATGTGTTTGCAAATAATGTGAAATTCTTCACAAACTTCCCATCTACAAATTCTCTCTTTTTTTTAATTTTTGAAAGAAGGAATTTCGTCAACTCAAATATTTATTCGTGCTAGAATTTGATATGCCTACCGCTTACGGTTCATTTCTCGTCCCCTGCTTTAGGACCTGTTCGGCGGACGGGAATAGGCATAGGAACTGAAAAAGTTTGAACTGATTTTTACTATTGAAAAAAAAATTCACTCAAATTCACTCTGAATGAATTTTTTTTTTCCCACGTGAACAGTAAAAGTAGCCAAACATGCCCTTATCTTTTTATTTTCCTAGATTAAAAAATGGCTTTATATGCCAGGAATGCGTTTCCTCTAGATATCTCATATTTTGTGTGACCAACGTGTCTTAGTGTATCGCAGACCAGTATTATTTATGCTTTGAGATTCGTGCATAACATATTTGAACAGTTGAGATTTTCCATAAAAAACACGCAAATATGAGATATCTCAGAGGATGCGAATTCATATGGCAGAGGTGTCTTGTTATTTATTGGAGTCTGGATTTCTTGTGTTGCGGTTTAACTGAGATATTATGATTAGAAAAAAAAATTAATGAGAGGGTTTCAAAATTCTGTTATTACAATAATGAATTTTTTTTATCTGAATTTCTAATTCATAATCTTCTACATCAAGATATCGTAACTACAGGACTTATTAAATTGTAAGAGTTGAGCTCAAACGAACTGACCCTAATTTGAGTTTAATTTCTTTATAAATTGATTTGTGTCAAATTCAAGGTGAAAACACAATCGAATTGAACTTAGAACTCTACATAAGCTCAATTATTTGAAGTCTTTTATATTTTAAGTGTAAAATAACTGAAATTTAATTTTAATTATATTTTATTTACTTTCTTACTCTATTAGTTTTATAATATTTTTCTCAGAAAATATACAATTATACATGAAAGTAGGAAGACATGTTTAGTTATGTTCATGAATAAATATTTAAATTAAATAATATAATTATGTATCAAGTTCTTTCGAATCGAGTCCAAACTTGAATTAAATCAGAATCTATTCTCGACCGAGAATAGATGACAGGGCCGAACTCCTAACGTATAAAAGTTGCGTGTTTGATTCACGTATTTGATTATCAAAACATCTCTTCACAAGTCACAACACGAGCAGTGTGGATTCAGTAGAAGTGTAGAACTGTAGAAGGCCTTGTCCATTTTCAGGTCACATCGTATCCAGAAAAAGAAAGAAAAGAAAGTTGGGCCAGTTTAAAATGAGGCAAAATAATGGAATAACAGAGAGGGAAACAGTTTGGGCCCTGAAGTAAACTGAGGTGATGTGAATTCTTAATATGGGCTGAGTGAGTCCAAGAATTGGCACCCGTCGTCTGTCTAATGAAATTAGGCTCACTTTCCTTTTACAAAATCGCTCGAGAATTATATGAAAGTGGAGCATGAAACGTCTTTGGTAGTTACTTAAAAGATAACCACTGTTTTGGATTAATTTGAAATATTCAGCAGAACCAGAGGGCACCATGGATTTCATTGAATTTGTTTTGACCTTTGACCAAGTTTATTTACCCATCGTCTACGGTAATTGAAAGTCAAAATTGTCAACTTACTACCTTCAGCCTTATTTTTCTTATTTTTTTCCTCTTCCGTGTTCGAAAGTGTGTGTATATATCTTATGAGAGAGAATCAAGGAATGAAGGAACGAATGCGCTTTATTATAACAAATTATTATTTGACCTTTCCCATTTGACCTTCCCCAGATGCAACCTTTCTCCTTCCGTCCCTTCACCAGAAAGTACAGAGCACAATAACTCGAAAATAGGTCCCAAAAAAAAAAAAAAAAGGAAAACTCAATCCCCAAAATATACCAACATTTTTACCTACATTATAATTGTTGCCGTGCGCACTAATTTGAAGTAGCAAACACGCTAACTGCCGACCTCTTAATTTTTTTATTTTATTTTACTTCACATTTTTCTCCTGCATGTAACTAACTAAGGCGGAATTTTAACTGTTATGGATAATAAAGTTAACCGACTTAATTAAAAAAATTGTTCATTCGCCGATCCAACGGTCTGGATTTTATTCTATATCAAATACACGAGGAGATGCAGAATCCTGGTCTTTGCCGTCTTAGGACCTGTTCGGCTGCTTTTACTGTTCACGTGGGAAAAAAAATTCACTCAGAATAATTTTTTTTTTAAGTGAACAGTAAAAATTAGTTCAAATTTTGTCTATTCGTGTGCCCATTCCTATTCACTGAACATGCCCTTAATCTAATATAGTGTTTTCTTGAGATTTCAAGAATTTTACACATTTGAGAGGTTAGAATTTGTAATAAGCACGATAGCGATAGTTATTCATTGAAAACGATCTATACTATAAAGATAATATGCCATAAAATGTGGTGGTTCAGCTACGATAATTTTGATCATGCTTGATGGCTCGATGCTCGCAATTAAAAGTTAGAGAATATTTCACGGGTTTGGGTACTAACAAATATAGGTTAGCCTAGTATTCTTTAAAAGAGGGGAATGTGTCTGGTTAGCCTAGTATTGTTGAATGGGAACTGGTAATATTTTCAAAATCATATTATATTTTGTTGATCCTAATTCAAACTATGAATATCCCTACGTTGCTGTCTTTTCTGAGAAATAAGGTAAGACCAGATCAGGCTTTCATTCCCACTGCACATGAGGTTTTTCTGATTCAATCAGGGCCAGTTCGGCTGTTTTACTGTTCATGTGGGAAAAAAAATTCACTCAGGTCCTGTTCGGCTACAGTGTGGGCTAGGGAATGGGTACTAAAAAGCAAAAATTTTGAACTGATTTTTACTGTTCACGTGGGAAAAAAAATTCACTCTGAGTGAATTTTTTTTTCCCACGTGAACAGTAAAAATCACGCTGCAGCCGAACAGGCCCTCAGAGTTAATTTTTTTTTCTCACGTGAACAGTAAAAAACAGTTCAAATTTGCTCATTCCCGTGGGCCGAACAGGCCCTCAGAGTATCAGATTTTGCCGATTCAATTCAAATTGATCAATTATGCCGAAATTTTTAAATATAGCACAGCCCCAAAAAAAATAAACCAAAACGGCACCGTTTCGTCAGAATTTCAAATTTAACACGGCCGCAGATCAGCTGAGCGGCCCCTGAAATGGGGCCGCATATCCGCTGAGCGGCCCCAGGGGGTTTTTTTTTTTTAATTACGAAATATGTATTTGTGTTTTAGTTATTGTGTTATAAAAATAAATGTATTTGTGTTTTAATTATTGTAATGTTGTTTTAATTTTTTTTTTAATTACGAAATATGTATTTGTGTTTTAGTTATTGTGTTATAAAAATAAATGTATTTGTGTTTTAATTATTGTAATGTTGTTTTAATTTTTTTTTTAATTACGAAATATGTATTTGTGTTTTAGTTATTGTGTTATAAAAATACATGTATTTGTGTTTTAATTATTGTAATGTTGTTTTAATTTATCTTTTTTGTCGCAAGTTATTTTAGAAACGTGGTTCGTTTGAAATATTTTATATATGTCGTGTGGTTCTAATTTTTTTTTTTACGAGGAGATAGTGATATAATGAACAAAATAAATAAATAACCAAAATAAATAACAAAATAACAAAAAAAATAAGAGGCATAATATAACAAATAAGTCCAGTGCCTGACATAGTCTACAAATCATACATCTGTCTCTGCTTCTTCTTTCTGAACCCTCGACCCCGCCTGGAGAGTGGCGTCTCGTCTGTATCTCCTGAGTCTGTAGTGTCTGTGGAGTCCGCCGCCTGGACATCTGCAGACTGGACCGGCTCATCACGAACCTCCTCAATCTCGGATGTCTGCTGTACTCCAGGACCAAAAACAGTAGTCTGTGCAGACTCAGGATGCGTGAATAAATACGCTTATCTGGCAATGGGGTCATCAAGGGTGGCATGATGTGAGGACTGTCCCGGAAACTCCGGGAAGGGCTCTGTCTGAACATACCCTGGCTGATAGGCAGGAGGATCCGTCTGGGTCGGACTGTAACCCGGAGAATACAGTCCGTCTGCTGAGATCTGGTAATCCGGAATGCGCTCCCCCTCCTCACCCTGCTGCAGTAATTTACAAGTTAGTTAATCGAGAAATTTGGAAAAAAAAACAATTGTTTTATATTTTAATTACAAATTATACCTGGGCAGACGTATCAGCCTGAGATCCCATGCCCATACGCCCGAAGTCGCGCATCAACTCGGCAGCTCGGTCAAACACCTGACCAACAGTCTCAGCCTCATGTACAGGTCTAAACATGGGCTCATCGCCAGTGTACGGGACGTAAACATCAGGCTCGGGCTCGTCGGATATGTCGTCTACCGCATCAACTCCGCCCAAGCCAGCGCATCTCAGTAGAGAGTCGAGACGCGCCCTGTACCCACACTGGCACACTGCCGGTACGCTGTGCTTGAGGAGGACCTTCCCGAGCCTCTTCCAACCCGTGGTCACGGCCATCGTAGCCCCTATCACGCAACTCTTGACCAGATATAGTGCCTGCAAAGAAAAAAATATATGAAAAAGTTGTACAAATTTAAATATTGTTAGTTTTTAACTTTAAATTTAAAATTAAACATACCGTGGCTGCGAACAGTGCGCCAGCAGGGATAAGACCATGGACCCGTCCTCTCCGATCCCTCGGCTTCGGTACTCGCTCTAAGGGGTTGTCGGCGATACACCCCTCCAGATATATAGTGTACGCGCCGTGATCCTGGTACCAATCTCTATAAGGTCTGTACAAATTACAAAAAAAACGTTAGATATTCCGATGAGAAAATTACAGTGAAGGTTTCGAATTTGAGAAAAAATTGCTTACATTGGCGCGACATCCATGTGACGGTCCGGCTGGGCCAATGGGGGGTCAGGAGATGCTGCCTCGAACACGTAATCAGAAAGATAGGTCCCCCAGTTCTTTCCAGCTGTGGTGTCCCTGGCCCGATGGAGCTGTCGCCACACCTCCTCGCTGATCGGTGCCGGGGGTGGAGCTAGCTGACGCATGCCGAACTGCCTCAGGACCCGACCAGGGTAGTGATGCTCGACGATCTACATATTTCAAAATGTTCAGTATGTCAGATATTTAATTAAGTTTTTAATGTACATAAATATAAAAATTAAATTAAATAACGGTACCTGAAAGCATATGAGCGGCACCTCTGCACGCCAGTATCTCTCCTGCTGCCGACATCGCTCAGGCAATATCTCGATGTAAGCCCGATGTCCCCCATCGACCTCGACCTGAAAGCACATATTTCATACCATATATCAATTCAAGTAAAGTATGAATTGATATAAGTTTTTTCAAATTCAAAATTATAATAAAAGTAGACTCACATATTCTCTGTAGGGCTCCCAGGTGACATACTCGGGATCATCTCTCAGATGCTCGATCTCCTGTCTCCAGAATGTGATCCCGAGTGTCGCGCCATGTCTGGCTCCAACCCAAACCTTCTTGTAACAGTATCTGGCGCCGTATGCAGGGCACTGGTCTGGCTCGGGCTGGCCCCAGTCCGGCACATCAGTCGGTCTGGCTATGACTGGGCGGCCTACGATCAGATGTGCGTAGGACCAATGCTGTAGTAACATGCATGGTCCAACAAAGGTCTTGTTCTTCTTAAGGCAGGCATTGTTAAGACCCCTTAACAATACACAAAGTCAGAGTTGCCTATACTCTACAATATTGGAAAAATTTAAATATGATAAGAATAATTTTCTTACCTGTATAAGCATGCCAGCGTAGCCGCACCCCAGTTGAACCTGCCCGCAGTGGGCAGGTCGCGCAGAAACGGAAGATAGCACAGCCGAACCTGATCTCCGTGTGAATCCGGAAACAACCGACAGGTGATCATCTCAAGAATATACGCGCGGATGTGTCGGTCAACAACCACCTATTATTTATATAAATTAGAACATTGTTTACAAGTAAATCTGATATTATTTGAATTAAATAAGGTACAATTTACATACCTGATCTGGATGATCCGGATAGTCCTTGAATCTGGCCCTCAACTTCATCAAGCTGACGGTACTGGGCGAGATCGCAAACCTCTCACCTTTCTTCTTCTCTTTCTGTAGCTGGTCGTGCGGGATACCCAGCAACTCCTCGCACAACGGACGGAAGTCCCCGTACTCGACACCCGTCACCGGCTCCCCGGTAATAGTCATACCCCACAGACAGCTGACGTCCTGTAGGGTGACTGTCATCTCAGCATGGGGGAGATGAAAGGTATGCGTCTCGGGACGCCATCGCTCGATGAGGCCGGAAGATAACCCCTCGTCATGGTTCTCCTCCCGCATCTGTGATAGCTGGAATAATCCCATCGAGCGTAATGTCCCCCCGTACGCCGGCTGATACGGTAGCCACATGCGGTTGTGACGAACCGTAACCGCATCCAACCCCTGCATTTATGTAAGAAATCAGATCAAGTTCATTCATAAAAAAAAGATTATGTTTTATTGTATTTTTATAAATATGACTAATTTATAACTTACCCCGGTGGCAGCCTCTAGAATCCGGTGCTCTGAATTCAGGTACCACAGGAAGTCGCTGACCCTGTCAATGCGACTCCGGATACCCGGAATATCTGTCTGTGATAGAGCACTCTCGATGTGCTGGGACATCTGATACGGAGTGGGTGGATGGGCATGGTGTGTACCTCTACTGGAAGATGGCACACCCATACTGGAAGACGGTATATCTCTACCAGATGCCATACTGTATTTAATTTTTGGTACAAATCTAGTTAAGTATTGGTGCTAAAACAATTGATTTTGGCTATTTAATTTTTGGTACAAATCTAGTTAAGTATTGGTGCTAAAACAATTGATTTTGGCTATTTAATATACCTATTTAATTTTTGGTACAAATCTAATTAGTATTGGTGCTAACACAATTGATTTTGGTAAAATATACCTATTTAATTTTTGGTACAAATCTAGTTAAGTATTGGTGCTAAAACAATTAATTTTGGTTAAATATACCTACTTAATTTTTGGTACAAGTCTATTTTAATTTTATTGGTGGGACAATTAAAATTTGGAACAATTCTAATTATTAACTCTAAATTAAATCCTAATTATCAATTCTAATCCTACACCCGAATCCTAAATCCTAATCCTAAACCCTACTCCTAAACCCTACTCCTAAACCTAAACCCTACACCTAATTACTACCCTAAACTAAAAAATTAAACAAGAATAGAAGAAGAGAAAACTTACCCGAGTACGAAGGGATGGAATTCTTGAATCGATAAAAAAAATGAAACCAGCGGCCCCCTTATATAGGCCTCCAGGGGGCCGCTCAGCGGATATGCGGCCCCACTTCAGGGGCCGCTCAGCTGATATGCGGTCCCCAGGAAAGGGGGCCGCTCAGCTGATCTGCGGCCGTGCTAAATTTCGAATTTTCGTCAAACGGTGCCGTTTTGGTTTATTTTTTTTTTGGCTGTGCTATATTTAAAAATTTCGGTCAATTATGCGAGGTTCTTGCTTTTATTTTGTAATACTTAATTATCGAGGGGCTTTAAAGTTGAGGAAAGATTATGAAATTTTTAATACGCAGAAAGGTACTGAAACAGTGAAACCCCACCAATTATGAAATGCTTTATTATCAGCAAGTAGCAAGGAGCTGTACCAGTCCGGGTCACAACTCTCAAGGAATTCGTATCCTCTGCATTAACTCAAAAGAGAAAAAGAGAATCTTTTGAATTAATGCATCTCGACCATCCGATCCGTTTCAAAAATTCGTGTGAACTAGATCTGCACTAATATTAAAGGGCCCCTATGTTATAGGTACGAACCGGATTGGCTCCGTTTAAAATCAGACGGTTGAAATTCATTAACTAAAACAATTCCCTTTTGAGTTAATGCAGAGGATACGGATCCCAACTCAAGGCCACTACAACGCCACGCGCTTTGCTGCTGCTCCAAAATTCGCAACTACGCAACTACCTTTTGGCACACGATTCTCCAACAAAACCACACACACTAAACAGTGTTAATATTGGAAAATTGCGCTGATTATGCTTTGAGAACTTTATTCTTCAACAAATCATGGTGAAAGTGGTGAACGTGATATTCTTCGACCAAACATGAATATGGAATTACAAAATAACAGGTGTGCGTTATACGTTGAGTAGGATTAAAATATCTCAAGTTTTTCATGTTTCAATCGCGTCTCATATTTTTATCTATGTTTTGAAAGTTTAAATAATTGATCCAGACTGTATTGAAAGTCTCATAATTTTCCTAAATAATGCCGAGAATGTTTTCATTGGTTCCACTCTCAGTACGACAAATTCCAGGGTCGTTCCGTTGTTCGCCGTCGATTTTGAAAATGCACCAACTGCAGAAAGACTTTACCAGGCGGACCAACGTTGAACACAGCCACTTCGACAGAACTTGAAGCAGATGATTACTTTGAAGATTCCGAAAATGAGCTCCTCGCTTAGCCGACCTAGATCATAAAAGATAGTTATGAGGTTTGTTCTTAAGAATATAAAAGTAAAAGGGCTAATATTGGGTTTTTAAAGTTTGAACTAGAAAATGACATCTAATTAATTCTGTCTCGCTTGAAATTGACTATGACAGGTCCCATTGCAAAATATTAACGGACCTTTTTATTTAGCTAAAAAAATGTGAATGTCAATAGAAATTGTTCGAGCCTATCTAACAGTTTTGGTTATTTTTTTTATTAAGAATTAATATGGGGACCAAATTAATTGAAATAATGAATAGAAATAGATGCAGGTTGCGTGATGTGATAGTTTTAAATAAGAATTATTTGCACAAAGTTTGATGTTACATTCAGATTTAGCACAAATGGATTTGATATTGTCAGTTCTAGTGATTATTGGATTTTGAATGTGGCGATTCCAATTGATTATAACTATGAATAGACTCATACAATGCATATGCAAATGCATTATCACCTATGTTTATGCACAACATTTGATGATATTGATAATGATCAATGACTCCCGTTTTCGATTGGAGTTGGGGGTAAAAACAGAGCGAATACGGAGCGGATAGTGGTAAAACCATATTATATTTCTTTTTAATTTTCTGGATATGGATAGAGCGGACATCAGCCGGATACAGATACAGATACGGATTGGATCGGATATTTATTAAAATAATATTAAAAAATATCAAAGTTCATAATATTTATCTAATTTTAATGGTAAATGATAATATTTTTCATAATATATATTAAAATGAAAAAAATACCGATTCTGCCAAAAATTAGAGTTTTTGTGTGGCTCTTGTTCAATAAAAAGAATTCTTACTAAACAAAGATTGATTAAAAAGAGTTGGATTGGGTCTAATCAGTGTCATTTTTGTGGTGCGGCTGAATCGGTGAAACATTTATTTGTTCAATGTTCTTTTGTCAAAACCATTTAGTTCTGGATGGAGTCTTTCCAGAATGTTTTTATGGATTGGCACTCTTTTGATGATGTTATAGACTATGTACATTCCTTACCTTCCAAAAAGCGGAAAGCTGCTCTAATCGTAATAAGTGCAATATGTTGGTTCATTTGGAAACATCGCAATGATATCTGTTTTACAGGAGTTACACCTAAATCTAATCGCTCTATGATCTTTCTCATTTTGTCTTTCCTTCAATATTGGTCAGGAAATATTCTGGCAGACGTGGTGCAAGCGATGGTGACTTGGACTCCAGCTGAGGTTGCTGACATTCCGCTGCGGGCATGGGCTGACGCACCTGAGATGGTGGTGCTGGATGGGGACACTCCATGACTACATCGCTGTTGTTTCATTTACTCTTTACTCTTTTCATTGTGTCATGTTCTGTTATGTTCTAGGGCCTTGTTTTTTTTTCATTATGCCATGTTCTGTTTGGTTCGGGATGTTGTTGGTTTGTTGATCTATTCGGGTATCTGATTTGTTTTAGGGAGTTGAGGTACTGTTTTTTGAGAGTTTTTTTTTTTTGGCTGCTGGTGCTTATGTAATTAAGACAATCTTTGCTAATGCAAATGAATATTTCTACCTGTTTTAAAAATATATATATATATTTAAATACATGATATATATCTACTATTCGAACATAGATAATTGAAATGTAAAATCATATCAGTATCCATATTCACACAGATATTCAAATATCAGATATCTACATCTAATTTTTCAAATACGGATCGAATACTGATATTATCCATACCGTTTTCACCACTAATTGGAGTGATGAGAATTTTTAGCATAATTCGAAGCATCAAAATATACCCAGTACGATTTACTTCGGCTTGCGTGTTTTTATGGTAGGTAAACAAATAAAGGGTCAAATATAAAGGGTGAAGATTTATTGACCATGATAAACTTAACAATTTTGTTAATTTTTTTAAAATATTCCACAAACCTTTTAAAAAATAAAAAAATAATATACATATTGTTGAATTGTTGCAAAATTTAATGCAATTTCAGAGTCGTTTGATATTCATCAAAGATCATTAAATCTGAATTGTTGCAAATTTTAAGTCTTTTAATCAAAGACATCATTTCTATGACTCATATTTAAATTTAAAAATTAATTTTAATAATTGTTAAAATTATCGAATTAATTTATTATTAATAATTTTTCACCAAAAATAAATAGGCAGAAATCGAGTGCATGCGCATGCGACCATCGAATCTTCAGCTCGTTGCTTCTTTGGAACTAACGCTCCTCTCTCAAATCCTCTCCAGTTCGAACAAAAAAGTTGACGAAGTTCGAATTGATCGGTGAATAAACACGACTTTTCCTCGACTTCTAAATTCCAAGCTGACTTCTCTCTAATTTGAAATATTTTCTTGACTGCCAGACAACAAAACCAGAAAAATGATCATGAAATTATTTTTTGAATATGGATTTTTTATTTTTCAAAAGCTAATAGCAAGCTAAAATTAACTGATTAGAGGAGTAGTATTATGAATTATTTGGCTTGAAAGAAATATGTTAACTTTTCAGGAATCAGAGTAAAAATGTACAAAGTTCAGAGGCTCAAACCAACCCTAATGTTGCCTTGTGACACTATTACACTAATGACTAAGGATTTAGGAACAAATTAAGAAGTGACTTTGGAAGAGGTCAGAGATCCAATGTGGAGCAGAGATGAATGACACTATTGAAGAACATGGAAGTTATGGGCAGGTATATGTGTATGTCAAGAGTGCTAAGACATGTTTATGGATTAATTATACATATTAAAATTTAATTGAATTGAATTTTTTTAAGTTTGTATATAATTTATCCTTCTCATAAAATGACAAGTTAATGTGTCTTGTAGTCTAGTGATTAGAGTTTTATTTGATGATTGTGAGGTTTTGGGTTCAATTTTCAATGATCATATTATTTTTACCTTTTCACATATTATGCACTTATAGTTTAGTCCCCCTTATTCAAATTTTCTAGTCCGCCCTTGATGGAAGCCGTCTAGATTTAGCTTGTTAGTTTTGTGAGGTAAATTTTGATAGTTTGTTGCATTGTAACAAGTAGTCTATGCTATTGTTATTTTGGTGTTTTTGTTATTATGTTTTGATTGTAGACATGTTTAGTTGTTTCGTTGTAAGTCATTTGATATCAGAAAGATGATACCAGTAAATGTAATTGATTTAATGTTATAAGAAATTGATGAACTAGTTCTCACTTATTTTAAAAAAAAAAAGATCACAAGCTAAAATTCATTCATGTCGAATATTTTGAGTGCATATCACTGTTGTTGTAAGCAATACTCTAATACTTTATTGACTAATTTGTAAAATATATAATTATTGAATTTAACAATTTCTTTGAGTTGAGATATTTGTTCATAAGATTTAGAATTGTAACATGACTGTTGAGGTTCTTACCTTTGTCTTTGAGTTATTTGACTGTACTGTTGTTCTGATGAATGTTAAGGGTTCAAAATCAATATCTTCTCCTCACAAGCTTTCCGAAAAATAGTCATAGGCCGAAATCGGACACTCGAGACTGAATCCATTAAACGTAGAATGCACAATATAAAACCTCTATATTCTTGTGTAGTGCATATATTCGTGCGTAAATTGCTATATCATTTTTTTTATGATTTAATTGCCATATTATTTTATGTTGAGCTTTAATTGCTATATCTTTTATGCCTTAGTTTACAATTTTATCAAATTAAGGGGGAGTGCATGAATTTAGGGGGGAGCTCTCTTCAATTTCATTATTGTAATATTTATTCGCCCTTTTGACCAATTCCAAAAAGGGGGAGAGATATTACTAGTTCGTTAAATTGGTATTCGATAAACACCACACAAGGGAAAGAAAGCAAAAACAAAATTTTCAAAATTTTTGAATTTGTGAGAATATCTAATTTATGCACTCACGTAATATATATGTTTTGCAAATCGTTAAAAGGGCGAGATTGTTGGATGGTGCCATAATCTAGTTGTCTGTTTGACTAGATTTGCAAAACATATATTAATTGAATTTTACAATTTCGTGTCTTGAGATATTGTGCAGGTTCATGATGATATAAATTGCTAAAATACACATCAAGAATACATGATGAATTGCAATAATTAATCAAGGATAAGTCATGAAGAACCAAGAATTGGAGCTAGAAGCATCATCTCGAGATTAGGTTTAGAAATCTGTAAAATTGGTAAAGTATGCTTGAGAATGTGGTATTGTACCCTAACCATTGTAACGGTTAAGTAACTGTTGCAACGGAATAAATCAAACACAGTCAAATTGATTTATTCCGTTGTGAAAGCCATTGCAACGGTTATCCAGAATTTCCAGGGACAATCGTTGTGGCAACCGTCACAACGGTTAATAACCGTTAGGGTTTCCCAGGCAGCCAAACCTGTGATTTGGTGGCAACCGTTGCAACGGTTAAGATCAAATACCTAATTTTGCACAGTTCTATATAAATAGAAGTAAAATCTAAGTTTGGATAATAACTCTAGCCGCTCATAATTGCAATATTCTGAATTCTATTCAGATCTAGAAAAAGCCATTGTTGCTTGTGCACACAGTTTCAATATTCTTATTACAATCTCAAGCATACTCAACCACAATTAATCTCTTGTAAGAAGTAGAGTGATCCTTTAGTGATCTTCTTGTTTGATTTACATATTTGAGCCTTTAGTGCTCGTGAGCCATTTTCGTGCTCGGACCGCGTGAATTCCCAAGCTTTGTAAGGGTTTATCGGTTTCATCTTGTATTCCTTTCTCATTGGGTAAAGAAATGCGCGTCATCTCGAAGGTAGTGAAGCCCCGGAGACGTAGGCGTTAGTACCGAACTCCGTAAACAACTCTCATGTCAAGTGTCTCTTAACTCTTCTATTTATTTTATACACACTTGCTTAGTTTGAAGTTATTCTAATTTTTCGCCAAAAATAACTCATACACACGTTAGTTATAATAACTTAGCTTTAAATTTTAAAAGACTCCATATTCACTCCTTTCTAGGTGCCTTAGGAACCAATAGAACTCCGTAAATATATCTCGTATCAAGTGTCTCTTAACTCTTCTATTTACTTTTACATACAATTGTTATTTTTAAAGTTTCTTGATTTCACCAAAAATTACTAAGTGCACACAAGATTTATTTTTATAGTTGAATATCAAACTCCATAAAGTTAAAATTTTAAAAGGCTCTATATTCACCTCCTTCTATGTGTTGTTAGGGACAACAATCATGACTGTTCTATATTGCATTTAGATTCATGTTGTATAAATTCTTTTAAACTACCTTTGTTTATAATATTTTTTTTCCAGTATAAGGAATTTATTAAGCACAAATTATTAATTTTGTATATTTACAATAATTTGGATTCAGTGATAAACATTATATGCGAGATTATTTAGCTCAAATATGAAATTTATGCCCAAGTTAAAATCAAGGTCTACCGAAATTGCATATACCAATTTATTCCAAGTCAGAACTTGACGGCGGTTTGTAGAAAGAAAATGTGGGAGCTTTTGCTTGATGATTTCCTTCCTAAGTTTGCGAAGTAAAAATGCTGAGGCGAGTTATATGGAATCCAAATCCACTGTTTCTGATACTCTGAATCTCTGTTCTGGTTTCGGTTGTAAGCCGGTGCAGAATGGATCCCACAAGCGCTCAAAGAAGGCTCATGTGGACCGGATCCGTATCCTCTGCATTAAATCAAAAGGGAATATTTTGAGTTAATGAATTTCAACCGTCTGATTTTAAACGGAGCCAATCCGACTCGTGTCTATAACATAGGAGACCTTTAATATTAGTGCAGATTTAGTTCTCACGAATCTTGAAACAGATTGGACAGTCGAGATTCATTAAATCAGAAGATTCTCTTTTGAGTTAATGCAGAGGATATGAATTTGTGTGGACCGGAAATGGGTACAGTTACGCAGTTACGCCCCACTAACGATCTGAACCTACTGGCATGTAGGACCCACTGGAAGCACGTGCCTTGACGTCGGTCCTGGTCGTTGGAAAGTTCTCTCAGCGTTAACACATTTATTGATGGTTTTAAAATTCCTGATAATATATTTTTAAATTAAGTTAAAATAACTTAAAAATGTAGATGGACATGTTAAATTTATGAATTAATTGGAGTAGAACTAGGGTGTTCTTAGGTTCATTAAGTCCTTTTGTGAATTTAATATAAAATCTATTGAATTAGCTTCAAATGTTGAATCTGAACTATTAAAACTCATCTACCTTACGAGTGATGTGTCTACATGAAAAAAATTTAAACTTTTGAAGTAATTTAGTATAAAGTTAAGCGGTCAAAATTAGAAGGTTTATAAATTAATTTTAATGTATTTATTTTTTGAACATTTTTTTACCACTTGACTCTATACAAAATTAATTTGAAAATTTAAAATTTTCGTATGTAAACGCATCGCTCGTAAGGTAGATGAATTTTAACGGTTCGAATTTGTCGTTTGAAACCAATCCGATAGATTTTAAAATTGATTTCACAAGAAGATTTGGTATGCATAAGAACATCATATTTCTACCCAATTAATTGTATGTCAAGTTTCATACAATTTAAGTGTCTTTTCATATATAAAAACTAGTATTTAGTCTAGTGATAAAGACACGTGTTCTCTGATTTGAGAGATTATGAATCTGAAATTTGAATAGAAAATATTCTTTGTTGTAATAAATAAGAATTTAAAAAGGATGTTGAATGGCTTGCCCTCATGACCCCAAGTTAAAAATAAAATGTCTTCTCATATTCAATATAAATTGTCGGTAAGTTTTAAGATGAGTGATAAAACTTGCGTCAATTTTTTATTGTCTCTGTGTACATTATTATAAAGAGGAGGAATCAACTACAATTTTCTATTTTGACAATTTTGATAATTTTTAAAAATAAATTTTTATTTTTAAGTTCAACATTATTATAAGGATGATCTATATTAATTAATAATTATACATATATCTTTATAAAGAAAAATATGAGAAGTGTATATTTCACTCAAAGGTTTAAATAGCGTTTATCGCGTCATAGCGGAACAGTTGAAAAAACAACGCTATGTCCATATAGCGCCGCTATAGCGCCAATAGCACCATAGCTTTTGTGGTCCGAAAACGCAATAGCGCGCTATTTAGAATCTTAATTTCACATTTCAAAGGTCTGAAAATTAACTGTCCTTAATGCATCATTAAAAAATACTTAAAAGTATATAAAATTTTATTGTTAGACTATTTACATGTCCGATAATATCTATAAATTACTTATAATATATTTTTATTTTTTGCTGAAATTGTCTTATACAAATTTATATAATATCAATCGCATTCTAAAACGGTCAGATTTCAAAATTATAAATTATTATTATCATTGTTAAAAATTTCAACACTGTGCATTGTCAATAAATCCTTTATTATCGTTAATAGGAAAATGTCTTTTGGCTTTTGATCGATCCAAAATAGTAAGTACAACAAAAGGGAAGCAGAGTAGGTCCGATGTCCATCGGACCTACCTTGGGTGTGATGACCATTCGATCTGCATCAAGATTCGTGTGCTCTGCATCAAAATACGTACAAGTTGTATCAATTTCCGTGCGCATAGATCTTGATGCTAATCATACGGTCCTATAGCTAATTGAACCTCAATGTAGGTCCGATGCCCATCGGACCTACTCCTATCTCCAACAAAAGATATAATAAAAAAAACAGCAGTAACGACTTCAGAGAAAAAAAAATGTTATACTATTTTGGTTGTTCTGACGGAAATTTTTTTTTTTTATCTATAAAAATTGTTAAATTCAGACGTAAAAAATAGAAAGAGTGTCTCATTTTCAATAAATATAGAAAGATTGGGTTCAGTGAGTCCGATTCAAATATTATGGATTAGACTCGATAATTCAGATCTAAATATTATGCTTTTTTAGGATCATCTGTGCACCAGAGCTTGATTCTCCTCTAATTGGATGATCCAGATCCAAACTCAGAAAAAAAAAATCTTGAATCTGAATCATTGACTCCGATCCATAATATTTGGATTGGACTCAATGAACCTGATTTTTCTATATTTGTTAAAAATGAAATACTCTTTCTATTTCCATACATCTAAATTTAATAATTTCTACGGATAAAAAAAGTTCCTTCTGACGGCAGCTTTAGGTAGGATTTAAAAAAATATTTAAACTTTTACAAGTGACAAGCACCTTGAATTTTTTTAATATTAAATTGTACACTGTTTAAGAAGAGCCGTAGATTTAAATTATACACTGTTAAAGAAGAAAAATTCTCTAGTGCAATAACCTTTTCAACTAGACTGATATATGTTATTTATACACGAAAGGGACATATTTGCCTTAATGTAACTGAAGTTTCTATAACAAATATAAAATATTATTCTTACGTCTCTATTTGCACCAAAAAAAAGTATTTATACTTAACATATGGGTTGTTCACATTTTAAATATTTTTTCTGAATAATCTTAATAAAGTTCAAATTAAATACTCGATCGAATAAGTAAAAAGTGCATGTTTCAGAGTTTTATTCCTAGTAAAGATATAAACATCTTCGTAAAATATTAAAACATCTACGATGGAATAAGTGCAGTTATATTTAATAAATATAAGATAAAGACTTAGGTGCTATAAATAGCATAATGTCTTCCGTGCTATGGTCTTAAAAATTTATCGTATAAATTTTAAATTTTTTCTAAGTAACTTAGTAAATTAATTATATAATCAACTTGTAGAATACTAATTTTTACTATTTTTATAATTTATGAAAGATGACAAAAAATAGCATAAATATTTGACAATGTTCTTCCAACTTTGAAAACAAAAAATGACTCTTAGTAATTTTGTCAACCCGTAGAAATAATATTGTATTAATTGACAATTGTCTATATATCTTTTCCATAGCGCTACAATAGAGTCCGGTTACTATACCACTAGTGTCATTTGAATCTAAATAACACCACATCATGAGCCATCTGATATGCTTTAATATCCGTGCATGATGTAGCACTGGATCAAAAGGAAAATTAACGAGAGTCTAAAATTTAACCTCCGTTGGCTCTTGTTTTCCCTACCCTCCACCAACGCACTCTCTCTCTCTCTTGTTCGCTCTCGCCTAGTTGCGCCCATGATGCTCTCTCTCGTTTGCTCTCGGAGAGTCCAACCCTAACCCTCCGCTGCTCTCTCTTATCTCTCCTCAGTTACGCTTGCTACCTTGCACGCTCGCTGCTTCGCCTCAGTCGCGCCTTCAGTTGCTGCTTCGCCTCAGTCGCTATTGCCCTCTCTCATCTCTCCCAGTCGCGCTCGCCTCAAGTGATTTTCTACCAAATAGATGAGCTGTGGCTTTCTGTGAAGAGGCGATAGCCTTTTGTGTGGACTGTGGAGATGAACTGGAGAAATAGAAATGATAGATATACCAGCTTTCATTTACTAAAAACTCCACAATATTGCTTACACTTATTTAGAAAAGGAAAAAATCAACAGAGAGGTCCTAATTCTACGGGAAAAATATTATAAGAATTCAAATGTTATGGACAATATTTCTGTCTCATATCCAGGAAAAACAAACCCACAACCTATTTACCCTTTCTGGCATGGATACCTGAATCCCTTAAATATCAATATGCACCCAATTCAACACTTATTGCAAACCAGGAATCAATCTTTTGACACAATAACCAACAAGAAAGCAACACTTAATTACAAACAAGGAATCAATCTTCTGACACAGTAACCTGCAATAAAGCAACTAAGCCATAATATTGTTTTAAGCACTTGAAGATTTGTACAAGCCATAATTTCATAGAACTAGAATTTTAAAGGACAAATGTGACACCATAAATTTAGCAAATTATAGAACTTATGATGTTTGAGTTTATAATTACTTCGGTATTCATCTACTTGGTGCCAAAACATAGCCAGAACAGCTTGGCAGAGATATTAAGCCGGTACTGGTACACAATGCACTTCTGGTAATATTTACCTATCTAATACTGATCACACCATAAAAAAACACGAAATCAGGTCAAGTTCTCATACCAGCAGAGGCACTGAGCCGGACAAGGCAAGTCACGGTTAGATGAGGCCGCGCCGCTAGAACGAAGGCGCGAATGAGGCGAAGCAGCGAGCGTGCAAGGGTTAGGGCGAGGGCACGGTTGAGGCGAGGCAAGGGTTAGGGCGAGGGTGACTGGGAGAGATGAGAGAGAGGGCAGCAGCGACTGAGGCGAAGCAGCGAGCGTGCAAGGTAGCAAGCGTAACTGAGGAGAGATAAGAGAGAGCAGCGGAGGGTTAGGGTTGGATTCTCCGAGAGCGAACGAGAGAGAGCATCGTGCAACTAGGCGAGAGCGAACAAGAGAGAGAGAGAGAGAGCGCGTTGGTGGAGGGTAGGGAAAACAAGAGCCAACAGAGGTTAAATTTTAGACTCCCGTTAATTTTTCTTTTGATCCAGCGCTACATCATGCACGGATATTAAAGCATATCAGATGGCCAATGATATAATGTTATTTAGATTCAAATGACACTAGTGGTATAGTAGCCGGACTCGCTATAATATGTCGAATATGAATTGAGAACTTTGGGCAATTCGTATCCCCTAAGGTAACATAATATTACTGTTTAAATCTGAACCGTCCAATTAAAATTTGCACGACTATTAAAGCAACTCCATGCGGCCGGAATGACTTGGATTCCAATCGGACGGCTGTGATCCAAACAGAAATATTTTGTTACCTCAAGACTCAAGAGGATATGAATTCGAACTTGGGGGCAGCAATACTGTGGGTATAAACTCTCTATTACAAGTTCACACGATTTATGATATAAATCAGGGAGTACGAAGAGAAACGCGTGTTTACTTGTACTATTTAATTTTTTATATGCTCTCGTAAAATGTCAAATATTAACTTGTCATTTAGTGGTTAGAATCATAGACAGATTTAGTCAGAAATAACGAGAAGGATTGATCTTTATTTTATTTTATTTTTTGATTTTCTATATAATTTAAATTTTAAAGTAAAATACTATAGGTACAGTAAAATAATTCTCATATTCAGTATAAAAAATTATATGATCGACTACCGTTTACATTTGGCTCCCATAGCTTAAAAGTTTGGCTTTAGTCATAATTAGAATCTAACACTGTAACTTGAGTTCAAATTCTACTCGTCACATATTGTGCATTTTAGATTTCAGCCCCCCACTCCTAAATTCAAATTTTCTAGTTGCACCTCTAAATGGAACTGGACGGACGGTCTGATGAGCATCAGACTAAATTCAGTCCGATACTAGATTGGAGTCGTCCGATCTGCATGAAGATTCGCATAAAAAACTTTAATTCAGATCGAATGACTTTGACCGAATATTGAACTGAATTTAATCTAACCACACACACACACACCGAGCTAAATAAATCTGAACCTTATATATTTTTTTTTTGAGGAAACTGAACCTTATATATTTGAATTTTAGCATTACTCGATGGATAACTCTTTCCATCTAAATAGACGTCATATGTTATGGAATCATCTCTCCTCTGTTCTCACTTATAATGTTATACATGCTTAAATTATCTTCTTCTTTTTTCAAAAAAAAAGAAAAAAAAAGGTGAGGATTTTTCATCCTAAATAAATCGTTCAATTCAATCTAATGACTTAAACACAAACAATTTTACGGCATTCTCTATATTTTAGGCAGAATTTAAGATGATTTATGGATGTAATAAAGCCGCTTATGGGCAAAAGATGCAAGGAAGCTTCCTCGGATCAGGTCCCACCAGACATGCATGGACCGCCCGCATATATACCGAGGGAATCAGAGTAGGTCCGATGGGTGTGATGACCATTCGATCTGCATCAAGATTCGCGTGCTCTGTATCAAACTCCGTGCAAGTCTGTATCAATTTACGTGCGCATAGATCTTGATGCTAATCGTACGGTCTTAGAGCTAATTGAACCTAAATGTAGGTCCGATGCCCATCGGACCTACTCCTATCTTTATACCGAGTGATCCAAGAATTCATATCCTCTGCATTAACTCAAAAGAGAATCTTTTGAGTTAATGAATCTCGACTGTCCAATCTGTTCCAAAATTCGTGTGAACTAGATCTGCACTAATATTAAAGGGCCTCTATGTTATAGATACGAGCTGGATTGGCTCCGTTTAAAATCAGACGGTTGAAATTCATTAACTCAAAAGATTCCCTTTTGAGTTAATGCAGAGGATACGGATCCGTGATCCAAGTCTATACCACCATAACCTACTACGATGATGCAATTTTCTACATGTCAGTATGTCACCTTGTACAGGCAATAGAGATTGCTCCCGCCATTCCAATACCAAGGAGACATTGTCTTAATTAATTTAACTGAAAATTACAATTCCCTCATCCCAAACAATGGTCTTGACTCTTGACTCCTTGAGTCAGTATCAGCCGTTGATTTAGTTGAGGAATTAAATTCGAGTAGTACTTCTCATTTATTCCCACCTACCCTACCACACAGGTTTCTTTCGTCAAGATCTATTGGCTTGTCAAAATTATATCATAATAATCAGGGAAAAGAACAACAATCCAGCATTATACTTTAGTTGCTGAACTATCTAATAAGAAAAGAATGGGGACGTGCCTATAATTTTAGCACTGAAAGAGTTGTTGATTAAGGATTGATCTCAGCCGTATTAGTGTTAAATTTTACTTCTACTATCCAATAAATAATAATCTGAATTAGTCGTAGCTTGATGCGGCATATATCATATTCTTTTATGATTAATGAGAAAAACATGATATTTTTTCTATAAATTACTCATTGGAGAAAGAACAAGATTGAAATTATTTAAACTAAATCAAGCGTTTGTTCCGACAAAATCAATGAAAACTGTATCTCCAGTGAAGTAACTGGAGAGGATCTAAGCCAATTTTCTAATAAAAAACTTCTCAGGCACGTGTTCCGCCACCCCCTCCTAAACACATTTAACCCCTCCGCTCTCCTCTTCGGCTCTTCCCATCTCGATTTTTCAGAGGAAACGTAGTAGTAGAAAGAGAGAAGAGCAGAAGGTAGAGGCAGAGAAACCCTTTTATCCCTCTCTCTGTCACTGTCTCTCTGTATTTTCTCTCTCCTTCCCCACCTAATCGCTCTTCGCCATGCTTTCCATCAGAGGCGCCTCGACGGTAATACTAATTACAACTACATTCCAATTTCATTTCTCAAAACCACCTCATAATTATAGCAATAATTTCGATTCCACCAATTCGCACATGCGCACTCTCAAATCTTAAAAAGATGAATAGGAGATCCGCTCCGATTTTATCTCGCTTACATTTTACACCATCCCTTTCTTCTCTATTTTTACTTTTCTCTATCTTCGAAATTAATTACTCCTTTGAATTGCTATAAAAAGGGCACAGCCTTGTGCTATAAGAAGAGTGAGAAACGGAGGCCAGCGTACAGGCATGATTTGTTCCGGAGAAGGGTGGTGAACGTACCAGTGGTGAGTTGCATCGCGGGAAAGAGAGGAGCTGTGATCGAGACGGACAAGAACACGAACGGTAATATGAGTTCTACCAAGAGAGATGATGACGTGGCAGCCGCAGGAGGAGGAGTGGAGGATGCGTACGGTGAAGATCGCGCCACAGAGGAACAACAGGTCACACCCTGGAGCCTCTCCGTTGCCAGGTAGGCGCCACGTGGTAGTAGGCATTTCTCTCCTGACCTCCTCCCCCTTTCTGTTTCATGACTTTGTCACGGTCATTTATGATTTGATCTCCAATTTTTTTTCTCTTTTCTGAAAAAATAATTAGAATTAATCTTTGTTTATTTTTATTTGATTTTGTTTTTTACTGGGAATTTTGCGTCGGGGTCTCCCATTTTTTACGATACTGTGGAATATAGTTTCTGTTCTCCTAGAAACTCGCCCTTTCTTGTTCTTTTCTCAACTACTGCTACCCGCTGCATCGCGGGTTTGTCCTTTTAGATTAAAAACAGTAATTTATAAAATTTTGCAATTTAGTCCCTTACTTATATCAATATGGTATGTACCAGTACTTGAACAAAGTTACGTCTGTGGCGTGGTTTCATGACGAGTGACGACTATTTTGTTTCTTTCCCGAGTTTCCTCCATCTTTTTGGATTGCCATTGCATCTGAATCCTTGTTTTTATCAATATTTGCATTAATGCCATGTCTCTTTCTCGACTACATTGTTTTCATCGCTCGATCAAATTGCGACTTTTTCTAACAAAATTACGTTTGCACCCTGACAATCGATATATTTAACACGGTATTACTATTCTTATTCGAAACTCCAGGTCATTTCGTCCAGAAATTTCTCACCTCTACACATTGAAGCACGCGTACCTAATATTTTGTGATATTCTGCGGTCCTTTAAAAAATGGCGAACTTAATATTTTTTGATATCGACTCCTATAACTGTTTATCAATGATTGCAGAAAAGTACCCCCCGGAAGCTTTATTTGCTATGAATATAATTTTTTAAGGGTTTTTCAGAAAACAAATGAACCTTTTGAAGTAACAATTATATTAAAGGAGCTGTACCAGGGTTGCCAACTTACTAATGGTCAATTTTCCAATTACAAAATTTGCTTTGAATATTTCAAATTTTTGTAGTAAACATGGAAATTGGATGTCAATTCAGTTGGAATTGTCTAAATTGATTTCTTGTAATCACAGTCAAATAACTTGATTTTCTTAAAGAAGTTTCAATTGGCGGTCAGCACAAGTGCACAACAAAGTTCAATTTGTGTACCGTAAACATACTTGAAATCTAGTTCATTTATTGCACTTCTTTTTACAAATTCCCCTTCAAACATGTCAATTGATTTATGACTAAAGAAAAGCTGTTAACATATGACACAAATAAGCATTGTAGTCAAAACACAGAATTAGCAATTACTTTCCTAATTGCTGAACTCCTGTACAATTCATCTAAAATGAAAAAAAAGGAAGTTCAGTAATAAATACAAGGTACATAAAAAATTGTCAGAAATTTAAACAAGATATAGGTTGGCAAAATTTCGGCATGTCAGCAATGCAGTTAATCTGGCTTCATAAAAGGATAGGTTAAATATGTAGGGTTAAATGATGATGTAATTGTTAACACAGTATGCATATTGTGTAAACCCACAATTAATTAAGTTTTGACCAAGTTTATTTTCTTTTCTAAAATTACTTAGTTAACGTGAATTTATTTAAGTGTTATTAGCTATCGACTGAGACTTGTCTAACAGCAATTTGGAATGTGTGAGTGTTATTCTAGCTATATTAGGCGTCAATTTCAGTGTTAGGTGTTAATTTGAGGCAATGAGTGCCAATCTTCAGATTTGCAAATTTCAATCTGGCTATGTTATTGTCAAGCACATACTATACAAGTATCAAACAATTCTTAGGATTCCTCAAAGAATGAGGTGGCTAAATTGCAATTTTTTATTATGTGGCGACATTTTCCAAGTATGTGACACATTACTTTTGTATTTCTATTATTTTAGTGGATACAATTTGTTGCGGGACCCACACCACAACAAGGGGCTAGCCTTTAGTGAGAAGGAGAGAGATGCACACTACCTACGTGGCCTCCTCCCTCCGACAGTTGTCAATCAGGACCTCCAGGTTAGTTTATTTTAATCTAATATAAAATTAAGGGACAGTGGTATGTGGGGACACAATTCCTACTTTTTCAATTTTCATGTAAAATTTCATGCATGTTCATAAAAGGATCAAATTGCACCCCCCTGCAAAATGAGCAACATTTTATATACCTGTGTAAGATGAAAATTATCAGAATTACCCTCTTCTTTTAGCTCCATTTTCTTTCCCATTTGCTGGGTGAAAAAACGGTGATTAAAAAGGGATATTTGAGGAATATTTGGAGTATAGTAAATACTTGTAGAGTATTCTCATGCTTTGTAGGTGGGTTTGTGGCAACTCCTCTTTTCTTTAGCAGCATACATGATGTTCTCATTTTTGCAGATATACTATGTTTTGATAGTTTGCAAAGTTAGGTAAAATTTCCTGATTTGAATAATTTTATTTTCATTTAATAGGAAAGGAAGATCATGAACAATCTCCGCCTATACAATGTTCCCTTGCATCGTTACATTGCCATGATGGATCTTCAGGTACTATGAATTATATGACTGGCTTTTACCTTGTACCTTCTATGCTTAATTTGTGATGTAACACGATGGTACAGGCTGAAAATGAGAGGCTGTTCTACAAGGTTCTTATAAACAATGTGGAGGAGCTGTTGCCAGTTGTGTACACCCCCACTGTCGGGGAGGCGTGCCAGAAGTATGGTAGTATCTTTCACCACCCCCAGGGCTTGTACATCAGCCTCAAAGACAAGTAATCTCTCTCTCCTCTCTCTGCCTTCTTCTTTGATGTCGAAAAAATAGCTAGTAGGAGTACTCATTGGTTGGTTTGGTTCAAACCAAAATTATAGCAGTTCAATAAACTGAACCGACCAACAATCAATCGAAATAAAAACTGAACCAAATTGGTACAGAAAGTTCAATTTATTAACCAGTAATGAGTACTAACTTTCTATTTTATGTCTTAATATGTGTACTATTGCAACTTAGATTATGCTAAGATTTCAGTTTATTTGGTTTTCAATTGTCAAAACTGATCTGTAAGCCCAAACCAAATTACCATAATTTTTGAACCGAAATGAACCAAGAAAACCGAACAACTGAACCGTTTTAACCAAAATAATTTGGTTCAGTTAAATTCAGACCATTTGAACACCCCTAATGGTTTGGTGTACATTGACCATTTTACCCATTGATTTTACTAACCTAAGCAATCCTATAAGTATGTAGGCCACACCTAGGGTTTTGTCTGTGGTATTTTGTTATAGTATGGTTTTAATTGATGATGCTGAACTGAGATATGTCATCTAGGTTTGTGTGAGGTAGTTCGCTGGTTATGGGTTTCTTTGTTTTGATGTTTTTCGGATTCACTATTCAGTAAAACATGTAATTGTGTTTCATGCAATGTATCATTTGTATCCATCAAGTGCCACCTTTTGTTAAATGCTTAAATTATGGAAGCAATAATTAAGATTGAAGTGATCTATTTTAGAACTAACGTAAGTTTTCTTTTGGATTTGTGTTACCAAAATAGTTCTTCAAATATACTCAAATGCTACTATTTACCAAGGCAAAATTTAGGCTCATTATTGATTTTTCAGAAGTAAATAGGTTTTCCAGAGATCAGTTGGGTAAATACAAAAATTGCCAGAGACCAAGTCCAATTTGGTGTGCGTAATTTAACGAGCCACTAAATTGAATATCAGGGATGTACTCTTTTACTTTCACTGTGGGTGCAAACAGGTAGGCTCATTCCTTTATTTGCACATGTACATAAATGAATTCTTTTGGCATGATTGTTTTTCCAGGGGTAAGATTTTGGACCTGCTGAGAAACTGGCCTGAGAAAAGCATTCAGGTCATCGTGGTGACAGATGGTGAGCGGATTTTGGGTCTCGGCGATCTCGGATGCCAGGTAAAACAATGAGAGCTGCACGTGTTGTTCTTTTTATGTTAGTGTTTTATTTATACTTTTCTTATAAATTATTTGGCTTTTACAGGGAATGGGAATTCCTGTTGGAAAGCTTGCTCTGTACACTGCGCTTGGTGGAGTCCGCCCATCTGCTGTAAGCATCTTACTCCTTTTCTTATTCTTTTAAAATAAAAGTGAAAATATGAAACTTCCTTTCTGCTATAACAGATTAAAGGTTGTACAACAAAGAAAATTTTATTCAGAGATTGCCATCTGTTATCATAATTTGTTCTTCTTACTTCTTGGAATAATTCATGATTTATACAGATTACCATCTACAATATTCATTTATATCTTAATTTTTGCAGTGCTTACCAATCACAATAGATGTGGGGACCAACAACGAGACGTTGCTTAATGATGAGTTCTATATTGGGCTAAGGCAAAGGCGTGCCACCGGCAAGGTATATACACATGCCAAGACCAATGCTGAACCAATGTAATGTCATATATTCACATAACTTCAATTACCTATTTGTCTAAGTAAGTTTTTATGTAGGAATATCATGAGCTCATAAATGAATTCATGTACGCTGTTAAGAAGAATTATGGTGAGAAGGTCCTCATTCAGGTCAGTGATTTTTAACAAAATTAGAAACTAAAAAACATCATCTTATATTTATTGTTATCTCTAGCATTTAATTACTATTATGGTGTTTCAGTTTGAAGACTTTGCGAACCATAATGCATTTGATCTGCTCGCAAAATACAGCAAAACTCATCTGGTCTTTAATGATGACATCCAGGTCAGAATTTCATTTTGTTTTTCCTTCTGATATCATTAGAGGTATACTCACCAGACTGATAGCATGTAGCTTTTCCAGACATAAGCTAACAGTGTGGTACTGAATCTCTGGAATTTAATTTAATTATTGCTGCTCATTGCTATAATAGATGGAGTTAAGCATGATTTATTTTTATTTTAGGGGACAGCTTCAGTGGTGCTTGCTGGTCTGATTGCAGCATTCAAATTAGTTGAAGGAACCCTGGCTGAGCACACCTTTTTGTTCCTTGGTGCAGGAGAGGTTTACTTTTGTTATCTGATTATTTATTTAAATCGAATTGTAAATTCAGATAAAACCCAAATTTGTTTGAGTGGTGCTAAGTATCGCCCATGAAATTTCGCCTCTCTTGCCAAACACAGGGTTCGCTTTTTTTCTTTAAAAACATACATGGTTCACTCTTTAAATATACAGGGTTCGTCCTTTTTTGAGCGAAAAAAGGGTGAACCCTGTACTGGGTGAAATCTGGGTGATTTTTCCCGAATAAATGAAATAATTACCCAGTTTGTTTATAATCACTACAAATTATTGATCACAGGCTGGCACTGGAATTGCAGAGCTAATTGCACTTGAGATGTCAAAGCAGGTACTGAACCATACTGACTGCGATTGGTGGAATAATATTTTATGGACAAGAGCTTACATGTAGCTTTAATATATTTATTTGTTTGATATGAGTTTTATTCCTTCGTTTCCAGACAAATGCTCCTATTGAGGAGTGCCGCAAGAGAATCTGGCTGGTCGACTCCAAGGTAAAGAATTTATGACTTTTAGTTTTGTTATTTTAAATATTATTCAAAAGACCGAGTATTGATTATTTAATATGTCATGAATTTGCAACCAGGGTTTGATTGTTGGATCAAGGAAGGATTCTCTTCAGAACTTCAAGCAACCCTGGGCGCATGAGCATGAACCTGTGAACACTCTGCTTGAAGCTGTTCAGGTACTTTTAATTGTGGAACTTAAATTTGGTTTCTTTTACTATAAATAATGTCATAAGATTAATCTAATATTACTTGATGCTTAAGATCCTCATCTGTGTTATTTTGTTTTTAACTTCAACAGTACTTGAAAATTTCTAAGCTGCAAATAAAGAGAACTAAAGTAGTTGTAAAGAACAGGTAGAACTTGAAGTAAATGGATAGACACCCGAATACATTGCCATAAGATTAATTATACTTTAGTTTGTAAAAGGAATATTTAAGTTGTACGCTGAATAAATTAATGAAAATTTCTCACTGGAGTGGTGCCACTAAAACAAACACACAGCAGAATGCAACAATGGACCTTCGCACAATGTTTATATGTGCATTTTAATTTAATCTTATAAAAAATGTTTTATCAGGCCATCAAACCTACAGTGCTGATTGGAACATCAGGGGTTGGCCGAACCTTCACTCAAGAGGTGGTTGAAGCCATGGCTTCCTTCAACGAGGTACTTATTTATGAGGGTGCAAATAACCTATCCTGCACTCACTTGCCAAAAAAAAAACAAGGAAAAATCTAAAATCTCATGCTAAAAAATTAAACTGTTAAATGTAATCAATGTCAATTCCTCATGTTCATCTAAAAGATTCAAGACATTTCTGCTTTATTATATGGCAATCAAGATCACATACAGCAAGAATATGTGCATATAAACATGCCAGTGAAAATGAATTTGAAATATTGTTTTCTTTTACATTCACATAGAGGATAATGCATCATTGCATCTGACAAATTTTTGGGTCACATGAGTTTTCATTTTATATAACTCTTTTAGAAAGTGGACGCATGATTGTAACACAAATCAGAGTCATTTGAACCCTTTATGCTCACCAGTAATAAATGATTTATTTATGTCTTTGTGTTATTCATAATTAATTGGAAATATGGCGCAAAGCTAACTTTGTCTTGTTTTCTTTTCACAATTCAGAGACCTGTTATATTTTCCTTGTCAAATCCAACTTCACATTCCGAGTGCACAGCCGAGGAGGCGTATAATTGGACTGAGGTGAGGTGCTATCCTTAATCATCAAAATGCAATTTGTGAATGTTGTTCGGAGAGCAAAGTCAAAGGCTGATTATTATTTTGTTTGTCAATTTCTTTCTGAAGGGCCGTGCCATATTTGCTAGTGGAAGCCCCTTTGATCCAGTGGATTATAAGGGAAAGACCTTTGTGCCAGGCCAGGTATGTATATATTATTCTTGTTGGCATTGTATGATGTTTGATTTATCAACATTGTACCTTAAAAGTTCTGTTATCATTTTCTAGCTAAAAAACCAAGATAGAGTAATAAAAAAAGAAGAAAAGAAAAAAAGATTACCACTGTTCAATCCGTACTTGTCTGGCACCCAGCAGCTATCCTACTACTGCATTCTGATGTATGATTAAGATATACTTAATTGCTTATGAACTCTAATAGCTATTATCAACTCAATCCTTCGCAGTCGAATAATGCATATGTATTCCCTGGTTTTGGTCTGGGTCTGGTCATCTCTGGAGCCATTCGTGTGCATGACGACATGCTTCTAGCTGCATGTAAGTTGCAAACCTTTTTAATGTTGGGTGGATTTTCTGTCCAAAGGACTTTGGACAAAATCTCATCCAAAGGCAGTCTTAAACCGTCCGATTTGATTTAATATTTGCATCAACGGTTTAGATTTACGGAATCATTTAAATTTATTAAGTTTTAAAAATGTTTGCACAAATCTTAATGCAAATCAGACGGTTAGATCCAGCATTGGATGAGATTTTGTCCAAAGCCATTTGGACAAAATCCAATTCCTTTGATGTTATACTACAAATCTTACCTAGCAGCAACGTTTTCTTTTACTCGTTTTTCTCGTTTGTTTTCTTCGATATTAACTTTTTGACTAACTGAACCTTCATGCAATTTAGCCGAGGCGCTTGCTGAGCAAGTGACGGAGGAGAACTTCCAGAAGGGGTTAATTTTCCCCCCATTTACAAACATTAGGAAGATTTCTGCACACATTGCTGCAAAAGTGGCTGCCAAAGTTTATGAACTTGGTATGTTTCCCCCTTCTTCCTTATCCATTGAAAAAGAAAAATAATGATGAAATTATACATGCTAGAAGGAAACGCCCAAATCTCTCATTCTAGGGCATATTTGTAAATTTGTCCAACAAAAATGTTTCCTGTATTTGAAGGTTTGGCAAGTCGTTTGCCCCGCCCTGACGACCTGGTGAAGTATGCTGAGAGCTGCATGTACAGCCCTGGCTACCGCAGCTATCGGTGAACATGGTGCATTCAATTTTGCAATAATTAATTTCTATTTAATGTTTTTCTTACTTTCTTGTTTTACCATAAAAGGGTGATGTAGTGTTGCGTTGTTGCTACTACCAGTAGTAGCGTTTAAGATGCATGTTGCTTGTGTTGTTTTTACTGGTTTATTCGTTCATAGTATTTTTTCCGCAACAGCTTGTAATGACAAGACGAGTTAATATGAAAAGTACTATTCCATACGTAGTTGGTGTTAAAATTAACTTTCACTGGATCTATTCTGCTTCTCTGAGATTTAGACGATTGCAACGAGGTATAAACTTGGCTAAAATTTACTGACAAGGCTAAGCATATATGTTTTTTTTTTTGAGAACTTGACAGGGGCTGTCAAGGTGGCTAAGCATATATGTTTAGCGGGTACATTTTGGTCTATCGAATATATGTTGGAGAAAATTGAAATGTCAACTATTGGATCTGTGAAGAGATTAAGCCGTTTCTCCAATTATAATAGCGGAAAGAAAAGAGAATCATACCTAATCTAGTGGTTAAGGTGGTCGGAGACTAGGAGGTGAGAGGTCGTATGTTCGAATCTGCATTAGAGATGAGTTTGAACTTTGAAGAGCTTAAATTCGTATATAATTCTTAGAAAAATTAACGGATAGAAAGTTTGTCGTGTTTAAATTAAATAAATATATTATTAACAGGACTACATTAGTAGTTACTAGTTACCATCAGTGTTGTAAATAACGGTATGCGCTCGTCGGAAATTTCTTAACAGTTTGGTACACCGCTAACGACTAATCAGCCTAAACAGACGATTTTTACGACACTGGTTACTTTCCTGTTTTAGCCATGGAAATATTCTACTTTCCTGGGAGTTGTTGATTAGGTTCAATACACTTTATGAACAGTGCGGCAAATGTTCAATCTTTACAATATCTAATTTCAGAGTTGAATCGGAGTCAAAGACAAACAATTTAGAATTTCTTTTTTTTTTTAACAGAATTTGTTTTATTTATATAGATTCTATCCTTACTGAATACTTTTTTTTTTTTTTTTTTTTGCTTTAAACCAAATTATGCTAACATACAATACACTTTAAAGGAAACATTTAATGCATTTTAAAAAGAACAACGGATCCTTTTCTTTTACGAAATCTCAATTGAAGAAAGCAATTTTATAATAGCATGTAGCTTACAAATACCAACCTATGGATCACATCTTGCCAAGGTTCTAAATAGCGCTTATAGCGTCATAGCGGGAGGGCTAAAAAAAAAAACTATAGCGAATAGCGTCGCTATAGCATAAGCTATTTCAAATAGCGTTTTTTTTTTACATTTCGTATATTCAATATTTGTACTAAATATCAACATTTTCTAAAGTCTCATAGAACAATAAATAACACCAAAAGTAATTAAGAAATTATAATATTCATATTGAACCCGTACAAAGTCCAAATTGCGGTTCAAAATATCCATAGTAATATCATAAACTATCGATTTTTCTTATTAAAAATATCTTAAGCATCATGATTCATGACATAATCTATTTTTTTTTTCTATTCAAATTTTAATTTCGGTTTGGACTTTTTTTCTATTCAAATTTCTATTTCTATTTCCAATTTCAAATTGATTTATCTGTAGCAAGTAGCAACAAATTCAATTTCGGTTTGAGATTTTTTTTATCTTTATTTAAAACCCATATAAATTGCTTAAAAAAAAAAAAAAACTCATATTGTATAGCGCAAATAGCGGACTGCTATAGCGCTGTAGCGGCCGTAGCGCAAATAGCGCATTTTGATGTCATAGCGTAGCGTTTGGGGTCCAAAAACGCTATAGCGGCACTATAGCGCGCTATTTAGAACACTGCATCTTGCAAATGAAAAAATAATTTCTTGTGTCAGTTTTCTTCTAGTGAACTCCAGCATTATAAAACACTTACTAATGAAATATCTCTGTAAATCTAATTTTCAGAAAAAAAAAGTCAACACACAACAAATATAAATGACAAAAGCAAGTAAATATTACTACACAATATTACATATATTGCTGGAAATGTATATAATTTTTTTATTATTGTTATGCTTAATGGATATGTACGAAGAATAATTTTAAATCAAGAATAATTAAAAATAGAAAGACTTATATGTAGCAATTTGCGATCTCAGCAGGCATCCAATCTTCTTCTTTTTTTGTCGGAACAATCATGACTCAACATAATGAATCAAAATAAATTCTTGGTATAGAATATAGATGAATCTAGTATTTCTTCTAAAATTTCATTTTTTTTTGCAAAGATAAAATTAAAATACCACAATCAAATAAATCGTAATCCTCCATAGCGATCAAATTGTTAAGGTTCAACCAAATTGATTTTCTTAAAATATTAAAGTAATTATGGTGTACATCCATTTGATATTATGAAAAAAATATTTAAATTTAAATTTAAAATCATTATGATATTTGAGTTAATTTGAAATTCAATTAGTAATTTTCATAACTTCATTAAAATTGCACTGTTAAAGATTTTAAGTTGTTTGATTGAAGGATAAACTTCTTTCAATCAGTCATGATGTAGTACATGTGATATTTAAGAAATGTCTGAAGATGTCTGACCTATTTGATAGCAGTATGTTAATTAGTTGTCATGATAAATTATGTAAGCCATAAAAAAAAAAAATCAAATTTATCCATAACAATTTATTGATTTTCATAATAAGTATCTTACCCGCTGGACAGCTATTCGTTTGATCTTATCATATTTTTATTTGTAAAAATTAATTAAATTTAAAACAAAAAAAAATACAAATCAGGAAATAGTCGGCCATTTTCTGACCGGTTTTAATTTATTTCGGTACCGGCCAGAAAATAGTCGGTACTAATTTTTTTTTTTTAGAGACTATGAATCAATAGCAATATGCTGAAATCTAACACTAAAAATTCGAATTTTTTTAAAATATTTGTTAGATTATTTTTTTGATATATAATTAGCATATTTATACTAAAATACGCTAAATTACTTGAAATTATGTTAAATTACGCTGAATTACACTAAATTACGCTAAATTACAATAATTATGTTAAATTATGCTAAAATACGGTAAATTACGCTATATTACGCTAAATTAGGCCGATTTTGTGTCATCTTTCATAAATCATAAAAAATAGTAAAAAAATTCCAAAAATAATAAAAATTGGTATTCTACAAATTCATTACATAACTAATTTACTGAGCTACGTATATTGAACAATAGAAATGAAAATCTTAATCGAAAACTTCAACTCAAGTTTTGAGGCTGTTCCCTTTGTTTTTTTGGCAATTCTAAATTTCAAAATTTGACAAAGCAAGCATTGACGCATGCGTATTTTCGCAAGCTTTTCGAAAAGTGGTCATTTGCTAAAATTGGACACTCAAGCGCCGTTTTATGGCCGTTTGAAGTTTCGTCGTGTTTTTTGCCTTCTCAGTGAAGATATCATCTCTATTCATATGTAATTTAGTGTAATTTACCGTATTTTAGCATAATTTAACATAATTTAGCGTAATTTAGCGTAATTGAACATATATTTCAAGTAATATAGCGTGTTTTAGTATAAATATGCTAATTATATATATAAAAAAAAGTAATCTAACAAATATTTAAAAAACAAATTCGAATTTTTAGTGTTAGATTTCAGCATATTGCTATTGATTCATAGTGTTAAAACCAGTCAGAAAATGACCGGTATGGATATTTTTATAAATTCCCAACAACTTTGGGTATATTTATTAATTTGTAATTAACTTTGGATATTAATAGAAACTAGAGGAATGCCTCGCTTTGCTTCGGCAATGATAATTGAGATAATGTTGTATGTCTTGCTTTGGTGGTTGTCCTCAACTAATTTCAAACTTCTCACTTATATGTCAAAAAGAAGATATTATAATGATAAATGCAAGCAATAAGACATATCTAATTCTAAATGGTAAACTAATTCAACAAATAAGCCAGGCTCCACTGAAAAAAAATATCATACTGTTAAATAGGACACTCCTAAAATGCAAGAAGTGTACTTCTCAAGTTCTTCATTAACAACTTCAATACAACAACAAACAATTAGTAATGATAAGTATATGCACCAACACAATTATTGGACCTTAGAATTATGCTTGTATCACTGAATTTATGCCTTTCATTTTTGTTTTCTTACTTTTACTCAATTTTGTTCTTGCCATTTTAGTTTCATATTTGTCAAACATTTGACAAACGTTATAAAAAAAGTCAGATTTTGGCTCACCAAGAGAGTTTTGGAGCAGATGTGTAAGCTTTGAATTCCTTCAAATTGGAAATCCATTAGCAAAATGCATAGTAACACACACGAAGATGCAACGAAAAGATGAAGAAAATAGATAGTCTAAGGTAAGGTATGTGAGAAAACATACCTGAATATTGAGTTACATGAGCACAAATTGGACATGGGTTACCTCTGGGCTGTCCATTTAATCGTAAAAAAAAAATACTGAATAGTCATAACATTTAACTCATGTGACCAAGTATTTACATTCAATATAAGTATATCAAATTTTGTAAGTTATCAATCTACATATAAGGATTTCCATTTATTTGTTGCTTGACAATATCGACCTTTTACAAAACTAATCTATAAATTGGTTATATATTTTTAATCATATCAGTTATTTTTTCCTCTTTACTACATGGTAATTTATCATTTTTATTACCTCATGGTTCTCCACACGAATTATGTTAGAAATAAAAAAAAATATTGATTCAGTCATTAATTGATATGTTCACCTTGGGTATTCCATGTATTGGCAATTAAACGTGTAACAAAATGAGCTCCAGCAGTTAGGACTGGTACAAAAAAAAAAAAAAAATAGGGCACATTTTGAAGTTTGGAATAAGCACATAGACTTATGTAGATAGCTATTTTACCATATTATGAAATCTCACTAAGGTACACGGGAAATATTACCTTAATATTTCTATATTTTCTATGTTGGAATGCAAGTAACTTGGGATAAAACCCCATTTAATCATATTAATAAAGAAACAAAATGAAAAGGATATGTAAAAGTAAAAGACAATACAATTTAAGGGCATACCTCTTGTTAGAGAGCCAATTCTTAACTTGTGTATTCTCTGTTCTCCTTGCTAGCTGTAGCCAAAAAAAATGTAAAACAAAAATCAATTTAGGTTTTCAGGAAATGCACTACCTAATATAAAAAATTCTAGAGCAACTACACAAACCGTACCAGTTTATCCAGGTACCAAGCTTGGCATTGCATGTCCCAGTACCGAATTTGAAGTTGTAGGTATTGTAACAGTAACATTCTATAATCCGACTCAACTTGCACGGTTTATGACTGATACGGGTGGTATATGGTTACGTCACGTAATAAAGTCTTGTTTTAGCCATGCAATTCAATCAAACACAATTGATATTGCAAACGAAAAGTTTAGAGAGCTAGATGCAAAATCTAACTTACTATTAATGTGGCCTAATACTTCACGCCTCTGGCTTCCAAGTTTTTCTTTTGTGTCTCAAAATGAGCTGCATATGTAACTTGTATTCGATTCCCAAGAAAAACAGAGTCATCATGTTTTCTTTTCGAAGACTTTTAGATCATAATTTTACTGTCAGAAGTAAGATGTACACCTTTTAGAGACATTAAAAATATCCATCAGAAATTTGGTCACTTGTTAAAAAATAATAACCACAGCAATGATTGTCAATGTTACTTTTTAAGTAAGCATCCATTAAAATCTAACTTAACAAAATTCTAATTAAGATAGATTAAGAAGCAAGGATACAATTTTTTAATAAACAATTTTTTTTATCTTCAAGTACAATTGTAATCATCTTGTGTATTGCTTACCTGACAGAATTTGATAAAGACGGTTCACAATCCTTGGCATCCATGGACTTGCGCATGTGAAAAAATAATGGCAACTTTTCTTAGGCTTCAAAGCATATTAAATTCAAAAATAAAAGAAGAAACAAAATAAAAATTTAAGTACACTGCAAGTAGATATTATGAAAAGAAAAACTAAGAAAAATCAATCCAAATTATTGTACAGCAAAAAATGCTTCAAAAAATTAGAGAGTGTACCGACTGTGAAGAAGGTGAATGAAGGTGAACTTGGAGTCAGCAGTGGAACAGACCTGCGGAGGCAGAGGATGGGACCAGCGGAGAGGTGGGAGACAGCATACACGGCATAGTGCCTAATAGCCTATTCAGCTAAATTGAGATTTGATAAAATCCTAATTCAATTAAAAGCCCCGATTATACGAAAATCAATCGAAATCAGTGTACAACGAAAAATGGTTCAAAAAATTATAGAGAGAGAGAGAGAGAGTACCGACAGTGGAGAAGATGAGTGAAGGCGAGCTCGGTGGCGACAGTGGAGCTGAGCTGCGGAGGATGGGACCAGCGGAGAGGTGAGAGACAACAATGAGTGAAGAGAGCGCCTGGAGAGAGGAGAGAATGGTGTCGACCTTGGGATCTATGCGGAGATTCGTCGAAGGGAGGGGGAGCGAAAGAGGAGGTGCAGGCGGAGATGAGGCGGTGGTGAGAATGAGGATTGAGCTTGAGGTGTAAGCAAAGGAAGAGACCGAGAGAGAGAGAGAGCGACAATGGAGAAGCCGCTTATATCGCCTCGAAAAGGAAGACCGAGAGAGAGAGAGAGAGCGACAATGGAGAAGCAAGAGCGGAGACTTGGGCAGCCAGCCAGCCACTGCCAGGTTTTAAAAAAAAAAAGAGTGGAGACTTGGAGAGAGGAAGAAAGAGAGCGGAGAAAAAGAAGAAACTGGTTCTTCCTGGAAGACGCTGGAAGTGGCGAGAGATTTGGAAAAAAAATCTGAAAGAAAGAATAAAAATGTCCTGTTGTCTGGGACCCACATGTCATCCTTCTCCAGTTTTCACTGTTTCATTACTGTAGCAATTTAATCTGACAGTGGGACCCGACTGGAGAGAGTTATGTATTAGATCTGACAATGGGACCTAATTGGAAGTCTCACTGTTCATTACACTGTAGCACCTCTATCAAGGATTAAGTATATAGTATAGGATGCCGGTGATATGACGGTCAAAATTTGCGCTAAATATTTGAGTGTAAGCCCCTGAAAATAGGAATCGGATCACTACCGCACGTTCAATTATTAAGTTCAAATCTAAACCGTTATTTTAACCCAACACGAATCTTAAAGCAAATCCATAGGTAGCCGGCACGATGCGGACTATGAATATAGCACTTTCCTTTATTTCCCTTCCTTTTGTAATATTTTCTTCGGACCGTCCCTTCCGAACTGGAGAAAGCAGGAAGAACTAAAACCTAAGTGAAGGCGAAGGCGAAGCTGAAGCTCTCGGCGACTCGGCCGGCGGCCCACACTTTAACTCTCCCTCCGCCCCTTCTTCTTCCTATTCAGCCGCGACTTCCCCTTCAGCGACGAGGGTAGCTGCGTAATTTCATTTCGGCGAAATCGTTTCTCGCCAAATACCTTCAACTTTATTGAGGAATGGAGGTGAGGAGCAAAATTCTCTTATATTGATTTTACAGTGTACGTAGAAAACTATAATATATTTCAGATAATGTCTCACCTTTTTCTTATATTGATTTTTTTTATACCTTTTTCTGATAAAATAGGGAGAACAAAAGGCTATGGATATGAATATGACAATTGATACCTTGGAGCCAGAGTCTGAATTAAGTGGAGGTCTATGTTTGCCTGACAAGGAGAGAGTCTTATATCGACCTCCCGAAAGTAAATCAATTCTAGGTACATCTTTTTCTTATTGCTATGACTTTTAGTTTGAGTCAACACTTGTGAGTAATAGAAGCCGATCTTAATTAGTTTTCAATTAGGTATTGTTTGGCATGTGTTGGTCTGTTACTGATCAAATTACCTAACTCATTTATTTGTTATTAACCATTCCGGTCAGTGTTGTTCTTCACAGAACTGAAATCGGAAATCCAATTTATTACTAATTTTGTGTTAGTACCCAGTGCACGAAAATTCAAATCTTTTTTAGAGAATTAATTCTTGGATATTTATCTTGTGGAAGGTTTGGATGTCTTGGCAACCAAAAAGAGAGAGACTAATGGTGTATTTAGATCTCCTGCTGATCGGACGATCTCAGCTGTAACTTCTATTGAAGATGATGAGAAAAGTACGTCATTTGAAGTTGACAAGAGCTTACCTCCTGGCAATCGGGGTCTTACATCCCGACGGTACCGTAGCACCAACTTACATTCAGGTGAGCTATTTGTCTACAAAAATCTCGTTTTAGGTTGTCAAGTCTGGTTGAATGGAAGCTTGTTAAGAACAGAAAGAATTTATTTATGTAAATACGAGTAGAAGATAAGGAAAAAAAGATAGATTGGTATCTGAGCATTATAGAGCTCATCAGTCATTTCTGGTACCTTCATAATTTTACATTTCACTAGTATTTCAAATAAAAAAATTGTTACATCCACAGAATCTACTGTAACACGTGAAGATGAACATGGCTATACCCCGCGTGCAAGAGATGATGATGATTCCTACAGGAGAGAGGTACTCACTTTTCTTAAAATTTACTTTGTTATAAATATCCGTCTTTTTCTAAACTTATATACCAAGCATCCACATACAAGGTGATACTGGTATATACCTCTCCACTGGTCTATGCCTTAAACCGGACTGTTCCAGTAAGAGTGGAAGCATTAATGCAATTAAATTTACGCTTATTACATTTTTGAAGTCATCAACTCCAAGAAGAAGTTCTTCGAGACACCGGAGCCGTAGCCCAGACAGTTATGACCACCGAAGTAGAAGAGATGGCAATCATAGTGACAGAGCTTCCTACAATAGACGTGAAGAACGGGATCGTGAGAGATCTCTCTCTGTTGCATATTCTAGCAAGCGTAACCGCCATGACCATTCATCAAGAACACACAGTACATATATATCTCTCTTTTTTATTGTTATTAATATTTGATGACATAATTGAATGTACTCTCTCCTTTCAATGGCATAGTATTAGTATCGAGTTTTAGAACCCCATACCTGTGTACCATGAAAAGATAGCATTTAGCGATATGGTCTTTAATATGCAGGTAGGTCAGAATGGGATGACGGGAGGTGGGAATGGGACGACACGCCAAGGAGGGATGACTATAGAGACAGCCGTCCCTCTTCATCTAGAAGGCATCATAGTTCAAATCCGTCTCCATCCCCATTGCTGACTGCAGCATCCCCAGACGCTCGCTTGGTCTCCCCTTGGCTTGGTGGTCGCACTCCTCGTGGTACGCGTAAGTGCCCTTTTTATTTTATTTCCTTTTATTTTATTTTGGCAGTATGCATTGTTTGTGGCCCTGGAAAAGATAACTTCTTGTTCCACTTATTAATACTGTTTTCATTTATTTTATGATTGATTGATTGTATTAATTTTTGAGGCTTTTGGAGCAGCTCAAAGGAGGGGGTGGGGATTACAAGTTTGGTTCATTTGATATTTATTTGCTTTCATTTCATTCGTAATTTAGACAGTGTAATATAATTGGGATATCTAGGTACCAGCTACCCTTTACCCCCTGCATCAGTTATATTTCCAATAAAAAGAAAAAGAAACTGTAGGATTTGTAGTTAATTTTCCTTTTCACTTGTCTTAAATAAATAAGAAATATATTTTATATTCGCTTGGCTTGTTGTTTATTTCTGGACAAATTTGGTCATAACAAACTGTTGCGGAATTGGCAGCATCCCCGTGGGATAGTGTTACTCCTTCTCCAGCACCTATACGAGCTTCTGGTGCTTCAAAAGGTTCTTCAAGTTTGCGCCCCAGTGGGAGATCCCATCAACTAAGCTTTTCATCTGCAACAGGTTCTAAGGTACAATTTTTTTTTTTTAAATGAGAGAAATAAAGCACCTTCTGCTTAAACTTTCTTGGTACTAACGTCCGTATGATTGTTTATTGAATCAGGCAACAGAGGCTGATAGAAGCCCTTTAAGTTCAGATAGGAATAATGATGAAATTACAGAGGAAATGATGCAAGAGATGGACTACAGTGCTGACCGCGCATGGTATGCAATGTTGATCTCATGTTTTTTTATATAGTAATAGTGCGAGTACATGAATGTTTTGTTTTCTGTTCTCCCCAGTATTTGTTCATTAATGTTTGTCTGTATTATTTATTTGCTCTATAGGTATGACAGAGAAGAGCATAGCACAATGTATGATAGAGAAAGCTCCATGTACTTCGCAGATGAGAGCTCTTATCAGAAGAAAGAAGCCGAGCTGGCAAAGAAACTGGTCTCTCTCTCTCTCTCTCTATATATATATATAGAGTAGAACTAGGGTGTTCCTAAGCTCACCAAGCCCTCCGTGAGCTCGATTCTAAAACCTATCGAATTGACTTCAAACGACATTTCCAAACCGTTAGATGTTCAATCTATATTAAAATGTGCTTGGAGACCAAATTTTATATTTTTTGGAATTTTTTTACTATTTATTAAGATGATTTGAAAATCGCTGTTTTTATTAAAATTATGTACCATTGGAAAACAGCGATTTTCAAACCATCTTAATAAATAGTAAAAAAAATTCAAAAAATGTAAAATTTGGTCTCCAAACACATTTTAATATAGATTGAACATCTAACGGTTTGAAAATGTCGTTTGAAGTCAATTCGATAGGTTTTAGAGTCGAGTTCACGGAAGGGCTTGGTGAGCTTAGGAACACCCTAGTTCTACTCATATATATATATATATTAATACAACATGCGAGGACCTTTTATTAAGGCTTATGTAATTGTGAAGGTGCCTAACCCTAAGTATGCATGTTTTATGCCTTTAGTATGTCCCCTGTTTGGTTTTCTGTCATGAATTGACAATTCTATACATATGGTGCATTACAGACAAGGAGAGACGGGAGCCTGATGACGCTGGCGCAGAGCAAGAAAATGTCACAGCTAACACAAGACAATGCTCAGTGGGAGGATCGCCAGCTACTCCGGTCGGGAGCTGTCCGAGGCACTGAGGTTCAGACAGAATTTGATGATGAAGATGAGCGCAAACTCATCCTTCTTGTTCACGGTACTTGTTACTTTCTATGTTTTGATTAGTGGGATCCATGTCACCACCCATTAGTTTTTTGAAAAAGGATGTACTAACTTGGATAATTGATTTGTCAAATGCAGATACTAAGCCACCATTCTTGGATGGGCGTGTGGTGTTCACAAAGCAGGCGGAGCCAGTCATGCCTGTCAAAGATCCAACATCTGATATGGCCATCATAGCAAGGAAAGGCTCAGTACTTGTGAGAGAGATACATGAGAAACAAAGTATGAACAAATCACGCCAGCGATTCTGGGAGCTCGCCGGCTCCAAGCTTGGTGATATCTTGGGTGTCGAGAAGTCAGAAAAGCAGGTAACTGCAGTTGCATGCAACCTCCAATCTCCTCATATTTGGGCTTCCCATTTATCTATGTTTTTGTTCTAGATCATACAGACCTACAACTGAGATGAAACCAGATATTTCTGTGCCACTGGTAGTACTACTTGGTACAGTAATTGCAATTGCAATTAGCATGCTGAGATTTCATGCAATTGTAGTTGAATTGAAGTTACACACTGCACAGATACAATACATAAAATGTAATTTAAGGTATCAAGCAGATTTTTAATAAAGAAACACATGCACTGGCATAGTCATCCATGTTGTTATACACATCCTTTAAAAGTTGTGTTTTCAGTTAGCCATCGTAGAGGCATTATGCTAAGAGGTAACATAGTACAGTATTCCATTAGAAAATATTTTCGAGTTTGATATGTGTAATTTTGACATTCTGTCTTTTCATATTCAAAGATTGACGCTGATACAGTAAAGGTTGGGGATGAAGGTGAGGTTGATTTCAAAGAGGAAGCAAAATTTGCTCAGCACATGAAAGAAAAAGGTGAAGCTGTAAGTGAATTTGCCAAGTCAAAATCATTAGCTCAGCAAAGGCAATACCTTCCCATATTCTCAGTACGAGATGACTTATTACAGGTTTTCCCTTGATATTTTGTTCTTCTTCCTCATTAATTTGCCTACCATTTTGGTTTGAACTTGACTTGACTTGACTTGAATATGGTTGTGTAGGTTGTTCGCGAAAATCAGGTTGTGGTGGTAGTTGGTGAAACTGGTTCAGGGAAGACGACTCAATTAACACAGGTTTGTTTGTTCTTGTGGCATTTGCAAAATGATCTCATTATTTTGTTTTACACCAAGGGCTCCTGTTTTCCACACTAAAAAAATAATAAAATTCATGAAAAAGTTATATTTATCTTTTAGTTCTGTTTTTTTTTATCAATTTTAGTGGTGCATATTCAAATAAATAAGATGGTTTTTGTACAAATAAACACGGTTTGTTTCAACTAATCCCTTGTGCTGTAGCACCAATTTCTTTTTAATTAATGTTTGAACCGGCTAATTTGTACATGCACTTGCTGATTTAGTATCTACACGAAGATGGGTATACAGCTACTGGGATTGTGGGATGTACACAGCCAAGGCGTGTGGCTGCCATGAGTGTGGCCAAGCGTGTAAGCGAAGAAATGGAGACAGATCTGGGTGACAAAGTTGGGTATGCTATTCGTTTTGAGGATGTAACTGGTCCAAATACTATCATTAAGGTGATTCCTTTTTCTTTTTTGTTTCTTTGAGATAAACTTTGATCAAAAGCAGCTTCAACTGATGTTAAGAATCCAATGTAAATACAATTATAGAAATATCAACAACACAACATTTATTAAAAAAATTTATTGGGATATATTTCTCCTGATGTATTTTTTTCAACCTTTTATTGAACAGTATATGACTGATGGAGTTCTTCTACGTGAAACATTGAAAGATGCTGATCTGGACAAGTACCGGTATGCTTTTTAATTGAGAGTCGATGCATATTATTTTATTACTAGTTTATTACTGATTTATTAGAATTACCATATTATTGTTGACCTTGTTTATTTTTGATAGGGTAATAATTATGGATGAGGCACATGAGAGATCATTGAACACGGATGTTCTATTTGGAATATTGAAGAAAGTGGTTGCGAGGCGGCGTGATTTCAAGCTCATTGTTACGTCTGCTACTCTAAATGCTCAGAAATTTTCCAACTTTTTTGGAAGGTACTTTTGTTTCTTTAACCATACCACTGCATTGTAAAACAAATTTTGGAAAATTATTACTTCTGCATTGAAGGAAAAAGAGGTGCCAATAATGCTTTAGCCATAACCTTTTTTTCTTTGAACATGAGTAGTACATACTCACCACCTGTGTCCTTTTAATTGAAACATATTTGCACCTACTTGTATACAAAAACAACCACCTCCCAAACAAAGAATCACCGGGGCATATTAACCGCAGTCATGAAACTATATAACAACACCTCTACTCAATGGAGATGAACTATATTATGCAGTCTCAGAGAAATAAGTGTAGTGCCTGAGAAGTATCTTGTCCAGCTTCACAGATGTTTTCTTCTCAGGTTGTAGCTTTCAAAGACACCCTTGACCATGGTACCACCTCCATTTAGCCACCTAATAGCCTACAGTACTGTTATCACAAGCCACCTTACAGAAAATTAAAACCAGTAAAGACTAAACACTTTCTAAAAGCAGCAACAGCTGTCAGCAGTATTATTACAAAATAGCCATTCAACTTATAAAATATCAGCAAACAAATGCCAAGCTGATTTATGCTCTCCATTTTTCAAGCTAGTACCTTCACCAAGTGACCATCATGAGGGTTATCATGTCCTTCACTCTCTCTGTCTTATATCAAGTCCGTACCAGCATTCTGTCCCCCCACCCCCAAAACCCTGTCCTGGAATCAATGTAACATTGGCTGGCAAAAGGTTCATTTAAGAGTTCCTTCCATTTCCCACCTAATTTCAGTAATCCAAGCATGGGTTAATGAGATAATAAAGCAGTCGAACTGGCTGGTTTAGGAGATCCATTTTGGAAGCACGCTTTGTTGTGCTTCAACCTGAAACATTACAAAATGGCACAGTAAATAACAGCATAACAAATTCTCCTGCCACTAGTTTGAGAATATACCAATTGTCATAAATCCTGAACAGTATCAACGAGTGATGTACAATTGTATATCTGCACCCATTGCCATATTATCCCAGGATTTCTGTCTTAGTTGATCCTAATTTGACATTAGATTATTTTCATTTTCATCTCAGAAATAATACTGTGCACCTCCCTGCTAGCCTTGTTTCGATATAGCACATTTTTGGCCAACCAACAAAAAGCTTTCACTTTCAAAAGAATTTATAATTCCACAATCTATGCATTTACTTTACAAAGATGCCAACCATTGTTCAACCAATTATACAAGGACTCAACTGAAAAGACCCAAATATCTTCCATCTCCGTAGTAAATTATCAGCACAGGGAGAGAATTGTTCTTTTTCAATTAAACTTTTGTTTGTAAATCCTGCTACTCACTGACCTTTTCCACTCTAGCCAGAAAAGTAATAGTAAAATAGTAATTTAGATAAAGGAAGACCAACTGATCTAGTTATTAGTACCAGCTGCAATATGCCAGTACCTGATCTGACTAGAATGACATATTATCCATAGCTATAGTGCATTAGTGATGTACAATAACAAGACATTTTTTTTTCTGTATTAATTTCCTTTTAAGATTGACAATTAATCACCCTTTTGAACTTTTTTCGTTGAATATGCAGTGTACCTATATTTCAAATACCTGGCCGTACCTTCCCAGTGAATATCATGTACAGCAAAACACCATGCGAAGACTATGTGGAAGCTGCAGTGAAACAAGTGATGGCCATCCACATAACATCTCCTCCCGGCGATATATTAATCTTCATGACAGGCCAAGAAGAAATTGAAACCACATGCTATGCCCTTGCTGAGCGAATGGAACACCTCGTCTCATCCACCACAAAAAATGTGCCAAAACTCTCAATCTTGCCAATCTACTCACAACTACCTGCGGACCTCCAGGCCAAGATTTTCCAAAAGGCAGAGGAGGGGGCCCGCAAATGCATAGTCGCGACAAACATTGCTGAGACCTCTCTAACAGTTGATGGCATATTTTATGTGATCGATACGGGTTATGGTAAGATGAAGGTGTATAACCCTAGAATGGGTATGGATGCATTGCAGGTGTTTCCTTGTAGTCGTGCTGCAGCAGATCAAAGGGCTGGCCGAGCGGGCCGTACTGGGCCTGGAACATGTTATAGGCTGTTTACTGAGTCAGCATATCAGAACGAGATGTTGCCGAACCCTGTTCCAGAGATCCAGCGTACTAATTTGGGGAATGTGGTGCTTTTGTTGAAATCACTCAAGGTGGAGAACTTGTTGGATTTTGACTTCATGGATCCACCACCGCAAGAGAATATACTCAACTCAATGTATCAGTTGTGGGTTCTAGGTGCACTTAACAATGTTGGTGCACTTACCGAAATTGGCTGGAAGATGGTTGAGTTTCCTCTGGACCCCACTCTGGCAAAGATGCTTCTTATGGGGGAGAAACTTGGGTGCATCAATGAGGTGCTAACTATTGTTTCCATGCTCTCAGTTCCATCGGTTTTCTTCAGGCCAAAGGATCGTGTTGAGGAGAGTGATTCTGCCAGAGAGAAATTCTTCGTACCTGAATCTGATCACCTAACCTTATTGAACGTCTACTTACAATGGAAAAATAACAGTTATCGGGGAGATTGGTGTAATGACCACTTTTTGCATGTGAAGGGGCTGCGCAAGGCACGTGAAGTTAGGTCACAACTGCTTGACATTCTGAAAACCCTAAAGATACCTCTCACCACCTGCGGTTTTGATTGGGAGGTGGTACGCAAGGCAATCTGTAGTGCGTATTTTCACAATGCAGCTCGATTGAAGGGTGTAGGTGAGTATGTCAATTGCCGAAATGGGATGCCCTGTCACCTTCATCCAAGCAGTGCGTTGTATGGCCTGGGGTACACACCAGATCATGTGGTGTACCATGAGCTTATTCTCACCACAAAGGAGTACATGCAGTGTGTGACAGCTGTGGAACCTCAGTGGCTTGCTGAGCTGGGGCCCATGTTTTTCTCGGTGAAGGATTCAGAGACATCTCTGCTAGAGCACAGGAAGAGGCAAAAGGAAGAGAAGACGGCCATGGAGGAAGAGATGGAGACACTTAGGAAAGAACAAGCTGAAGCAGATCAGAAATTTAAGGAGAAGGAAAGGGAGAAGAGGGAGAGGCAACAGCAACAAGTTGCCATGCCAGGGGCAAAATTGAAACGGGGCGGGACGTACATCCGACCCAAAAGGATGGGTTTGTAGGGTAGGTTTAGTTTTTTGTACTTTTACTTGCTTGTACATAGATGAGATTAGAGAAATTGTGAATTTGTTGGCTAAAATTTGGCAAAGGACAAGGAAAATCAGTTTGTAGAGACTTTTTTTGAAGTTCAGAGAGCAAAGTGCCCCTGACAACTGTATTGATAACAAAACTATTTACAAACTCATGCAGCTAGTATAAAAATATTACTCTATTTACAAACAGCTTGTGAGAAAAAAGGCATTCATGAGAATAAAGCACACCGCCAAACATGCGTCGCTAGGGATGTAAATTTTGCCAGAGTAAACTTCACTATTGTTTTTGTCACACATAATCACGTCTCACGTTTTGTAATATGTGGTGATTAGATCAGTTCTGTGTTATTTTTTTAAAGGTGGTCACGGCATGCGATCGACATGTATGCAGTGTGTGACATGTCCGATTATATCGTAACGCGACTTTTCTACATCACTATACGAGGCTTTAAAAATTAACAAAAAGAACGGAAAATGATATGAAAGCAAGTCAAAATATATACTCCTAGCTCTAACATTTAAAATGTTGTTATTTATTTAAGAAACCCAAATAGATTAAAAAATTCCAACCACCAGGAGAACCGACGAGAGACGACCAAAATCAGGTGAGCTTGCACCGTTCATATCTCCCATGCGAAATACACGAAATAAAAATGGTAATAATTACAAAAAAAAATGAAAAATCCCCTTCATCAAGCCTTCTATGACACTCATACGGTTGCCAATCTTTAGACGATTCAGAGACTTAGCTCCCCTCTTTTATAACTCTGGGAAATTAATTTTAAAAAAAAGCTGACAGACATAGGAATTTATGATAGAGGCAATTACAGTAAATTCTATCTTATACAATATTCACTTCCACTTTGAAAAGCTACTGCTTTAAAAGGAGCTCTTGCTGATCAATCACTACCAACCTTAGTGTGGTTTTGGTATGAACTCAGATCAGCATGTGTATCCATGTAGCGCTGGCTCAGGTATGCTGCACATGTTACTGGAGGAAACCTGATTTTGAGGTATACAAAGTATATATCAGATAATCTCATCTTAATTTAGATGAATCACAAGATTTGTTTAATTTAGATTTTGGGTCTGCACTAGTGGATTTGGGTAGGGAGTGAGCTGATTGTAATGGTTAGCACTAAGCAGTATGGGAAGTCAAGTGCAAAAATAAAGAGATTGGAGGTTTCAGCATAATGCGAAGAATAGTTGCATAATACCAACTACTCATGAGCATTTATATTTAAACATTTCAGTAGTGCCTGGAAACTAGAATACCTGAAAGTTGGTCTTATTGTTGAGATATGAAAATGATTACCAAAACACTCAGGCCATATCGATTCTGAGCAAATTTAAATAATAAGCATAAGTAAAAAAAAAAATACTTTGGAGGATTTGATTCCGACATGCAAGTTGGTAAGCACTCAACTATACATTCATGACTCGGCTCCACAAAATATGCTATCTGTTTCAATAAAAAAAACTCTTCATTATATTAGGTCAACATGAAGAATGTAGAAAGAGCTTGATCACCTTGCCTTTTTCAATATTATGAAATCCTTTATGAAAGAAAATAACAATTTAGCCCATATTATCTTAAATAGAAAATCACCCCCATCTTTCACTTTCTTACAAAGAAAATTGAATTTAAAAATCTAAGTTTATCTTGGAAACCACAGGGTGGGTTTATTAAATGATTTTTAAGGTAATTTAATAATTTAGCAATTCTCATAAACATTGACTGCAGTCAGTTGTGCAATTTACTGTTGCCCTCAAGGGCTGGTTAACTCTGCATAATGTTCGATTTTCTGAAGGTTTGAGAAACTACAATGGGATTTTTCAGATGAAAGCAAGCAACAAAAAATAGCATCAGAAGAGAGGAATGCCAGAAAATACTAAATTTAAATATTACTTATCCAATGATTCTTATGAAGTTATTTTTACATAGCACAAGTTGGTTAAAATTGAACTTGGCATAGGAGCAGTGAACTCTACACTGTACAACCTTTTTATGCTGTTTAAGGAATGGGAGTCAAAATAAAAAAATATAAGAAAGGTACTTACTGAATATCGTTCCTTTCCATCTAAAACTACTCGATGCAAGGTTGACCTGCAAAAAAAAAACTACATTAGACAAATTAATTCGGCAAAAATTATTGTACATAATTTTTATTTGTGTTTTTCTCTTTTATAATTTTTTACAAAAAGGGAAACATTAATATAATAAAGTTTCTACAACCTGAAGATGCAGTTGCTCCATCTTTCAAGCATGTCTCCTAAATTAACAATAAATCCACTGCAATAAAAACAAATTTTTAAATTTTTTTAATGTATAAAAACCAAAACCGGTCTTAAAATTTCCAAGTACCATAACACAGTTCTGGCAAACTGGCATCATACTGTTGCCAGAGGTTACATATTTGACCAGGGATTTTGCCCCACTTAACCATTTTTGTGCAGCTTTTTCTCAAATGTAAGCTCAGTACACATTGAGCTCTACCGAGATCAGTATTAAAAAGTAGCAGTACCAGCACCTATAATACATCAGTAATACTCTAGAAAACAATAAAGCATGAAACTAACCGTCTTAGTGGTGCAACATATTCCCAAACTTGAGGTACAGCATTTCTGTCCTTGCATATCTGTCAGAACCAAATGAAAGGAAGTTAAAATAAAATGCTGACACAAAATCAATTGATTTTCCATTCTTATATCATTAACTTCCTTTCCTTAGATCACTTACTTGAAGACCTACGACATCGTCAGTAGCCAAGAGCGTTATCAAGCCATAATCTGAGTGGGCCCCAGCTCCATACAAACCTTTTGAGGGGTCAGAAGCTCTAGCTGCTAAGATAAAAAAGTAATTTTGATTTTCAATACAATATGTACTGTGGTATATTTGTTACAGGATTACAGTGGCATGTAGTCATAAGTGGTATGGTTCCCGAAAGGAGCAATCAACATATCAAACTAAAACCGAGTAGGGAACAACTTACCATAAATTGTGTATAAACTTTAATTTTACCCCAATTTGCCCCAATCAGCCCTCAGTTGTGTGAACCCATAGTCAAAATTCAGCTTCAACTAACTTCAATAATATTCCTTGAGCATGCCAGAATTTTTAAGAATTTGATAATTCGTAAACAAAAAAAAGTCTGATCTCTCCCTTATATACATGCATTGTAGACATTTTAACTGCCAAATATCAAGTGTAAAGAGCTTAGGAAATGTCCAAAATTATTCCTTTAAAGGAACATTTGACAATACTACTGTTAATTAGAGAAATAAAATATAATTAATGAATAAAACTCAATTGTTGCAACACCTTCGTAATGGAGAAGTCGAAGTGTCGCAATAGGTTCCCCAAGCATTTCAGGTCTGTCAAAAAAATCAGATGGCAGATCAAGTGCCAATGCTATAATTCTAGCTACCTCCTTTGCAACTCTCCTGTTATGCATGTTTTTAAGGAAAACTATTAGAGGAAAATAAAAACTCAGTATCATGTACAACCCCACAAAGTGAGAAAGACAATGCATGCCTTTACAAAATTTTGGAAATCGAAAGGGTAATTGTGTATTGATTGATGAACTAGAGGAGCTTATGGTGTATGCTTGATTACGGCCAGGAGTATCTCTTGTTTTGTACAGCAGCAAGAGTATAGATATATTTTATAATTTTGTAGGAGCAAAAGAAACTTCTTGCTTAAAAAAAGAAGAAGAAGAAGACATACAGTGCTTCATTGTGATAACGCTCCATGACCTCCCGCCATCGTGGTAAGATATCTAAATTTACAAAACAGAGAAGAAGAAAATATTAATTAAAGTAGGATCTATATCATTTCTTTAAAATTGGTTTTCAACTAGAGTGCCATTTCACAACAACAAAATGCATGCACCACACATAGCACACATGCAATCAAATGTGCACATAATTATATAGAATTTGCAACGGACTCTTGAGACAAACTTTGAGCAAATTAACAAACATTTTTTTAGTATAATACTCCAGAGAACATCAACTTGCTAATAATCAAATAAAAAATTTGAACCAACATGCATTTTAACCACCATTCAGTCTACCAACTTAAAGGGTTAGGATCCATTCACACCAAAAAGAAGTTAAAGCTGTAACAAAATATTTTGGATGTAATCTACAGGATATAACCCACACTTGTGAAAATAACGGTCTTTGGGGCTATCATCAAAGAGATTACCTTAAATTTGATAGGTAAACCCCTTGTATGTCTTACAACATGCATATAAAGTTATAAACTTATTTTTTTGCATTGGTGCTTGGTTGTCATTAAAAGAATTGTTATTTCTTATTATTCCCCTGTGAAATTATCCCGTCCCAATTTAAGGTTACTCATTCTTTTATTCTTGTATGTTCTTATTAATTTACTAATATCTGCACAATTTTAACCTAAATTCTTGTCAAACGAGAAAAACAATGAATTTTTACAAAATTTATGAAGTGACAAACTAGTCAATGATTAAAAAAACATTCATAGTTAAGTGGGTTATGTTGTTAGATTCACTAATGAATCCAAAACAGGTATATTTTGCAAACCAATATCCTTGGGTGCTTTCTGGATTACAGCTAATTAGTGGTTTCTGTTGCAAAGTAAATGTTAAAAATAGAAATAAAACATGGTAATATTCCCATTAAATTGATAAATTTACCATCAGAAGGCCACTGATTTGGCGCATAAAATGGTTTATTTGCTTGTGGATCATCTTCTGGAACCTCTACACCAATGTAATATCCTTCTTTGTAGTCCCCTATTAGTCAGAAAAACAGATATGTAATATTAATAAGAGGGCCTTCTACATATATACAGTATAAAACTTTACAGTTTACCAAAATACCATGAGAAACTAATCAAAGTTGAAAAATGCCAGAAATATAGATTTTCAAAAAACCTGTAAAAGAATGCGCAAGGGGTTAATAGAATTGGTCCAGGTTGGAGGATCTTGACCAGGCAGTAGGTCTGAACACCCCCCCCCCCAACCCCCAACCCCCCAGTGACTGAGACCCGATTTTTTCTATGAATGCATTAAAATGAATGGATTATGATCAATGTTATTATCTTCAGCATACAGAGCACTACTTAGTTTACAATTAACAGTTACATCACAATTCAGCACCAAACCAGCCAGAGAAAAGTTAAGTGGTCAAATTGAGCCTCAATATACCTGTAAATGGTGCAATTATTGTTCAATTCAAAACAAAAATTGCATATAGGTATTCTCATATATGCAATAAAATACCAAATTAAGCCAACAAAAAAGATGGAAAAGAAGCACAGAAACAACAACACTCACCATGGACTTGGTTATCTGGGTCTAGAATCTCATCCAAGAGGGGGGTGTATCCACGATTTTTCTCATTTCGTAAAACCTTCATTTTCTCTTTTATTGGGAGGTCAAAAAACTTCTTACTTTGGAGAAAAACCTCGTCCATGAATTCTTGGCTCATCCCATGGTCTACTACATAGAAAAAACCTGAATCCAAACATGCCTGGAACAAGAGAGGAGACTCAGATTTGCAAAGAGGCCCTTGTTCAAATGTCAGTTTGAGAAAATTCTCGATTTACCTCGGATGTAATCCACCTTTTAGACTATTCGCATTCTTGAACAAGTGTTAAAGTTTTTGATAAAATATGCACACATAATAACTTCTAATTCATTTTAGTTCTAATCAGAAAACAAACATGCGTATGGATACACTGAGTTTTCAGTTTTTACCCATGATAAATATATCACAGAATAGCTAATACGGGTACGTGTAGGACAGCATATGTGGTACCAGATTAAAATTCTACAAATTTTAGCTATTTAGCAATCTGAGCTCAATTTCAACAGCCAATTATATTGTAAAGGTTATAATATTCTGAATTTCGTGCAGTTTAACATCTTAATTTAACGCTATGACAATCATGTTTGCTCCTCGTATTTCCTGCCACCAAAATTCCAATCAATAAAACCATTGTTTCCCCCTCTTATTAGGAATAAAGGCGATTCATTAATTTTAATTTTTTTTTCTAATTTTCAACCAGATATTTGAAACTATTGCCAGCACAAGGATGCTAATTTTTCACAAAAACAAGACAAAAAAATAAGAAGAAGAAGAAGAAGAACGACTGCTATACAAAAATCAGCTTCAAACATGCATCAAAAAATCTCCCGAGTACAAGAACAAAAGTTCATGACCATATTTTAAAAATAATTTAAAAAAATAAATTTAAAAAAAAAGGATAAATAACTACCTGTTTGAGAAGCGCGACAGATTTATGGACATCTGGTTCAGAGAGGCTTATGCAATTCAAAACTGTATTTGAAATTTCAGAATTCTCCATCGCTGATCGCTCCCTTTCTCGATTTCTCTTTCTCTTGATACTTTGTGTTTGTGTGCTCCTTGCGTGCTCCCTCCCTTTCTCTCTCTTTTACTGACGAGTTAAGGCGCGGCGCGCAAAAGGCCAAACATAGAATGATTCCGTCATTGATTGAGACGTGAAAGGCGGAAAAGAGAAAGTACATAGTGGGACCTAGTTGCAGTGAGGTATTGTGAGGGTCAACGTGGTATACCGGTTATTGGCAGGTTCATCAAATAAAAAAGAAATAAAAAAAGGAAATTGCTATATGTGGCCAGAGATTGTCATCTAAGCAAAAACATTTTTTTTTTTATTGAATAAAGCCAGAACAAAATTATGAAGGGATAAAGTGATAAACTAATTTTTTTTTTTTGAGGTCAGTTGGCTAGTGTCAGAATAAATTCGCTCCAAATTCGTCCACCAGCAAGGATATGTTATGTGTGCAAACTGTTAATAAATTTTTCCAAAAAAATTATAATTTTTATTTAAATTTATTTTGAATATGATTCATTTTTTTTTCTAACAGTTTATATAAAATTCACGGAGTGTGTGACTATTTTGTCCGCATGCAATAGAAATCATTTTATTTTTATACTTTTATGCATGTGATCTCGTCCATATATATATAAGCAGTATATACGCGGCAATTTAAAACATTGCCAGGTATAGCTAGGCCTGAAAATAAAATGATGGATAGCAGGATAGGTTAAATAAAGTAAGCGAGTCTAAAAAGGAGTGTGTGATAAATAATGTTGAGCTTGAGGCCCACAATATAATATTTTGTAAAGAGGAGCATTTGTAATTTGTTGTTTCGAGTCTAAATTGTATCAAACAATTATCAATTTTGTTTTGTCTTCCGAGTCTTAAAGGTCAAAACAGTATTTGGCACGTGCTGTATGATAATTGATGTCTGAATTAAACTATTTGAGCCGTCAACAATTCAACATTGACTTGCCAAATTCGGAAAGTATATGCATTTTCGAAGATGATGGAATCATAGAAACGACTCGTATTCACCGAAATAGTAGATGAACATAGAAACAGTTAATTATACTTAAAAACACATAGTAAAACATGATATAGTTAGGTAGATGTAATAAAATATTTATATGTAAACTTTGATTTGGTTTGCAAGATAATATAAGTAGTAATTAACTTGATAACTTAAGAATTAATATGTATGATATTATAATATTAGCATAATATTTACTAATATTTCAGTTTATTTGATTTTTTTTATTTTAATTATTGACGCGGAACTCTAAATTGAAGATCAATTTATCACAATTTTAAATCGAAACGCACCGTTATATTCGAAAATTTAATTGGATTAACATTGAATAAGCCGAACAATTATTATTTTTTTTTTTTTTTGAGAAACAATAAGGGTCAAGCTCTTATTTTTATATTAACCAAAGTCGGTTACAGGGGTTTGGGTTCCAAAGTTTGGAGCCCACAGTGCTGTGATGTGTGGTGTTGATGAAGGAAAAACAGGGTCTTGTTTTTCAGATCTCAACCATTCAAATTCGTTGAGATTTGTGCATGAAAAAGTTTCTTTATTGAGATACGCGAATGAAAAATTTTAAATGGTTGAGATCGGAAAAGCAGCAGAGTCGGATCAGTTGATGAATGGAAGTAACTGAAAGTAAAAAGGTTCAAAGAAAATGGTATCCAGTAGCCCATGAAGCTGAGTTACTGATATACCAGTAAGCCGAACAATTTAGAAAGCCATAAAGGTGCTTTATAGTCACATTTAGAAAACTATCACAATTCTGTGGCTCTGGTTTCGTGTGTAAGAATCCGGATTTCTGTTACAACTTTCTATTATAATTTCTGTATCAAATAATTAAATAAGAGTCAAGCTCTTATTTTGAATTTACATGTTTCAGTCTTTTTAGTTGACAGCAGCCGAACGTAATTCCTCCATTTTTATTATAGAAATTAAAAATGTAAAGCCAAAAGGAGATATATATTCAAGCGCTAGTGCAGTCTGAAAATCGATCTTAAAATGGTTATATCCCAAATAATTTGAATTTTTTTGACATTTAAGTCATTTCTTGGCAGGGTATTTTCAACTTGAGGTTTTGGTTGTTTCTTGCTTTTGGTTAATTCAGGAATCACGTAATTATATTATGAAATCTTGTATGTTTGGTTAGAACTTAAATGCATTTTGTTACTTTATATTTATGTGATTCTGACAAAAGTCGTTCGAGGGATAAGATAGACTTGTCTTTTTCAAACTTGGATCAGATTTGTTTTAGATTTTAGTCTAGACGGTCTTGAAATTACAGGTCACACCAGTATTTGCTTTTTTTTTTCCATGGGTCTAGAATAATATTCATAGTATTTTATTAGAATAAATTAATTTTAAATTTGTCAGATTGTACATGCGATACCCTATTTATTTGATATTGTTAATAAAATCATAAGAACCATTTTATTAATTGTAAAAAATAAAAATATTTCAATATATTATATATAGCACAATAGCTGAGTTAACAATCAGGTGGTAAGGCCCAAAAACGTTCTTGCTGGAAAACATTTAATTTTGAAAAACTCGGCCCGCGGAGGTTGAACATTAGGTGTTAAGGCCCAAACGATCTTCATTGATTGTTGATTTTGCCCCATATCCAACTAATAGTCCACACTTCATAGCAAGTCTCCAAGAGCATGTTCGGCAGAGCTCTTTTAGACTCCTTTGTCCTCTAATTTTAGTTAAGCTGTCTGAACAGATGTTCCTTAGCTGGGACTAAATGATCTCCTTAGTGATCTGAGACTAAGCCTGTCTCACCCCCTCCTTAAGAAGTGAGCCTCCTTAAGGATCATTTTTAGTCTTTTCTTGATGCTTCTACTCTCAACTGGGTTGCTTTCTTAAGAAATCTTTTATACTTTATAATATTCTATTCATCTTCCAGCACAGAGTTCGAGATACGAACAGAAATTCCTTAGTAAAGCTTAAATTCTTAAATCGCAATGCCTTAATCTTGGTTGCCGAACATATACCAAGTGTTACATCTCAAATCTTAATCTCTCCCCAAGAAGAGTAACACTTTTCTCCATGCATACGCGATTATAAATAATAGTTGTAGTCTCTTATCACTGGGGCGGAGTCAGACTTTCAAGTTATGAAGGTCAAACATAAATAGAGTCAATCATATAAAATTTTTATGCTCCGAATGGAGTCAAATTTACAGATTTATAACATTTTACTTAAAATTATATAGAAAATTGTATATAAATATAATTTTTTTGAAATTAAATGGGGTCAATTGATCCCATAACTTGAACACCCCTCCGCCACTGCTTATAACAACATAATTCATTTCAGTGAGCATAAAATTTTATTTTAAAATTATTTTTTATAAATAATTTATTTGAAAATTTTATTATAAAAATAATATTTAAACGAACCGCAAAAAATTTAGTTAGATGAGTACTTATTAATATATTTATATATTAAATATGCATTTTATTCCTAAAAAAGTATATTAGGATATAAGTGGTCTGTTTGTTATGTGATTTTATATTCAATAAAAAAAACAGATGAACTAAACGATCTCCAAGGAATAGTAAAAAAGAGAATTAAATGAAATAGTGGTTAGAAAGATATAGAAAAATTCAAATTTTATTTTATTATATTAATAAAATTCCATCATAAATAGAAAAGAAAAAGGAAATATCGAAAAAGTTCTGAAAATTCATAAATATTATTTATTTCAATTCATAATTTTTAGTTATTTATGAACAGTGAGCATCAGAATAAATTTTTCAGCGACATATACGATACTCCATTGCTACCATAGCATATTAGAATAAGCTTTAGGGCATGTTCGGCCGTCTAAAGGTAACGGGAATGGAAACGAGAATGAAGATTTTTGAATGGCCGAAACAATGTGCGTGTGGGAAAAAAGAATTCACTCGGAGTGAATTTTTTTTTTCCCACGGGCACAGTGTTTCATCGAATAGGCCCTTAAGGTCTAGCCACGACGGTATAGCTTGAATCTTGAATGTATTTCTGTATCAATTGTCAAGAAAATATTTATGCACCATCAATTCTAAAGTTATCTGCCAATAGTTCCCTTGATTTTTTTTGTAAGTAATTGGATCAATGGCTCAATGCCAATTTTAATCAATTTTTAAACCATAATATACCAGATTTAAATTTAATGTTAAAAATTGATGTTTTAGATGGTAATATTTTGAGATGTTTTATAAACGATTTCTCTCATGTCAGGTCGGAATATTCAATACTAAAAAAAGTACTTGGCCATTTGTCAATATGTCCCACGTCCACTAATTTAAAGATAAAAAGGAACTGACATGTCACCACTGACAACTTAACGTCTCATCTTGGTTGGACCGAATTTGCCAAAACACTAGCAAGCTGACATGTCTACAGTCACTCCTTCTGCCATCATCTACAGTATTGGGGAACGACAAGTCTGCATCATCTACAGTCACTCCTTCTGCCATGAGTTTTCGTATCAACTTTGGCAACTTTGTTTCTCGAAAAATGGCAAACGCTGTTGATTCTTGTCCATTGTTGGCTGCTTTCTATATATGTAAAGTTGCAATTGAAAAAACATTACTGCAATTAGTTGGGTTTCATCACAAGATTATCAAGAGAGGAAAGCCTCTCTGTTTTTCTTTTTTTTTCACTTTCCTTTTGTTTTTTTCTTTTCTTCTTTGATAATTTAGTAAAATATATTGTGTAAAGACTAACATCATCTCCTTGGTTCTAAAAGTTGGTCAGTTGCTCGAGTGATATTGCACCAAATGTCCCCTCACAGTTTGATTGTTTTGTTTGTGGCAGAATGTTAACTCCATCCTGCGGTGTTCCAATAATCGCACAGTCCATCACAAAATTACGAGAACTTGCACCAATGAGGGACCACACTTTTCTAGAGAATTTTGTTATCGCCATATAATTTCATGGCATCCTATCTTCGAAGGTGCAGCTCTTGATAATAGAATTATGTCATGAGTTTCCATATCGACTTTGGCATAAGTTTCCGTATCGACTTTGGCAACTTTCTTTCTCGAAAAAGGGCAAACGTTGTTGGTTCTTGTCCATTGTTGGCTGCTTTCTATATATGTAGAGTTGCAATTGAAAAAATATTACTGCAATTAATTGGGTTTCATCACAAGATTATCAAGAGAGGAAAGCCTCTCTGTTTTTCTTTTTCCACTTTTTTTTTCTTTTTTTCTTTTCTTCTTTGATAATTTAGTAAAATATATTGTGTAAAGACTAACCATCATCTCCTTGGTTCTGAAAGTTGGCCGGTTGCTCGAGTGATGGTGCACCAAATGTCCCCTCACAGTTCGATTGTTTTTGTTTGTGGCAGAAAGTTGACTCCATTCCGCAGTGTTCCAATAATCGCACAATCTCTCCCAAAACTGTGGGAACTTGCACCAATGAGGGACCACACTTTTTTAGAAAATTTTGTTATCACCATATAATTTCATGGCATCCTTCCTTCGAAGGTGCAGCTCCTGATAATAGAGCTCTCCGGCTACGTTATCGAGCGCTCTTATGCCTTCGCGTGGGTCCTGGCCTTCCATCCACTGGTACCGCGACTACACAAAAAGATAACAATGTAAATAGCAAGAAAAGATAATTAGTTAACAAAAGGCACAGATATTGAGCAAGAACAAAATGAAAATGAAAGGAACCAAGAAGTCTGCGTGGAATTACAGACTAAAATCGTGATAGCTCCGGCATGGGAATGACATCCGACGACATGCGAGTTTTCCAATGGTAGTGATCATTCGTACGTGTAAATCGGGATTAATAATAGTTAATCTCCGGTCGCCGACAACTTTGACAAATAGTTTAGTCTTGCCTTTTTCCATGGGCACCTTTCTAAGTCTCACTTGCCCCGCATGTCCTGCGTGGAATTGCAAGTGGGGGGGTTCTTCAACTACGGGCTCAACATCTTTATTAACCAAAACCGGAACCTCTATCTCTTGATCGGCATATTGGGAGCTGCCCTCCCCATACTTTGTCGGTGTCCTCTCGTTAAGGCTGGGCATTGTTCTCCAGACATATTGATAAATACTGGAAAAAATACAAAATTAATAAATGTTGCAATTTTATTGATAAGATATCAAGTTCTATTGACAAATGTTGTACGTAGATTTGTTACCTCTTCTCCACCTTTGCTATGCGTAGATCTGTTTTTTTTAGTTAAAAAGGCCGAAGCCTAGTTCCATTGATGAAACAAAGTTTTTTTGGAGTTTTTAGAGTACATTACTGTACCATAGACTGGTCAAAGGTGTTTACAAAGTGGTGCATTGACTGGATAACATTTACAACAAATTTTAATGGCTTTTGAGCTAGTATTTGTTACCAGCAAACATGAAAACAAGATCAAACAAGTTCCAAAAACATTTTTTAACATGTTCAGCTACTTAAAACAACCACAATTTGAAAAATGTAGGGAAGCCCATGGTTTTAATACTATTTAGAATTACTAAGAACTCTGACATCACATTCACAGGCAAACTGGATCACAACCACTCAGGAACTCTCAGAAGAGGAATCATCCACTAGCTGAAAAGAACAAAAATATGTAGATTTGTTATGTACCTCTTCTCCACTAGCTGCGGCTCTTCTCCACCTTTCTGAGAAACACCTTTGCTGAGAAATTTATGCGTGGGTATGGGTTTAGAAATGCACTTTGTTGCATTTATGCAGGGTATAGGCAAGGAAAAAGGGGTAGTGAATAAGAAATTTATTATTCCCATGGTTGATTCATTTTCAATGCTCCATTCGGCGGGAATATGAGGTAGCTAGGGTTTGGAATCGGACAACCCAAACTAATAAAACGTACGCTCCATAAGCACTGATAGCCAGTTTTTCAAAAAAAAAGAAGAGAAATTTAGATATATACCCATTATAACTTCTTTAATTAGATATTAATTTACCCATCCAAAATTGAAAATTAGTTATTTCCCCATCTAAACACACTACAACATAATGGTTTTACTGCGACCGGTATCAGCTACCGGTGCCTACGCCGGTCGCAGATAGTTGTTTTTTCCAAAAAAAAAAAAAAAAAAACACAGATCAAATGCGACCATGACTTTCAGCGACCGGCGAAGGCGCCGGTAGCTGAAAGTTTTTTTTTTCCGCGAAAATTTTCGCACCAAAACGCACAGAATCGCGCCAGAGAGCCAAAACCCATCGTCTCCGCCCCTTCTTCTTCGCGCGAAAACCCTAGCTGCCGCCCCGCCCCGCCAGAGAGCCAAAACCCAAAGCCTGCCGCCCCGCCCCTTTCCTCTCTGTCTTTCCGTCTCTCCCATCTCTTCCGTCTCCCCAGCTGAGCCAAACCCGAGCAGCCAGTGGTCACTTCCGCCTCTGCCTCCTGTGCGAACCGTCTCTGGAGAAGCCAAGTAGGTCTCTCCCTCTTTTCTCTCTCTCTCTCTCTCTCTGTCTGTCAAAATTTTAGCTCAGACTCAGTCCTATATATTCTCAGAAAAGGGGATTCAAGGAAACTGATAAGTAGATTTCATATTCCTGTATTTCTTAGCCCATCAAGATTTAAATTATATTCCTGTATTTTTTTTGTCTAAGTCTGACAAACGTTCATATTCCCAAATTTATGCTTTACACAAATTGTGCACTAAGGAATTGATGGGAATTCAAGGAATTTGATAAGTAGAAAGGAATCATTCTTAGTGGTACGAATGAAATTTGGGTTAAGTTGATGGAATTTCTGAGGAATCATTCAAAGTGGTACAAATTGTGCACTAAGAAATTTCTGATTGAATTTAAATTGGATCATTTTAAGTTGATAGATAAATTTGGATTAAGTTGCACAATGGGGTGAAGTGAACTGAGCGTGCCAGGCCTCAAACAACATAATTTTTCAGCTTGAGTTGCATTTAATTGGTATTTTTCAGCTAGTTAATTACGTGTGAAACTGGAACAGGAAGGAAATTGGGTCTCGGTTATGAACCAACAACAAATTTAGTTATGTTCAATACAAAAACTAAGAGAATGAGAGCACATAAAGAGTGCCATTCTGTTTTATGTATTAGAGTTCTCAAAATTCTTATGATTTGTGCTTGTTACTGCACAGTTCAAGGGTTGCAAGCATAGTGGTGAAATTACATTTTAATAAATCATGCCAGACCGATTCGCTTTGGGATCAAGTATTTCTCATAAACAGAATCATTACCAACTTTTCATTGCTGGTTCAACTTTTATTTGATAAAAAACAACGTAAATTGGAACATTAGGTTAATATCTTTCGTTTTACTTGTTTTTATCATTTTTCTTACAGCAATCTTCATATTTACTTGATTTTTTTTAATTCACTTGAGTGAAACTAATTGATTTTTATCATCTCAACTCTAGATATGGCGCCGAGTAGAAAGCAAAAGGGAAAGGGAAAGGCACCGGATGAAGACGAAGGAGAGTCTAGTGAGAGAAATGTTCGCGGTCCAAATGCATATAAACCGCCGCCTCCAGATCCGAGTTTGCGACCAGTGATTTGGTTGGGGGGTTTCAGGTAATATTCATTTTGATGCAGATGTTGTAATTATGACCAAATTGTAGTGATTGTAATAATTATTTCTATTTGCAGTACTTTTGATGCAGGGCACCCAGAAGAGACGAAGAAGGTCGTCAGAATTGTTTCGCAGGAAGTACGTAATAATTATCCTGGACCGTACACCAGATACACAGATTTTCCCAAGGATAATAAGGATACTATCAAGGCAGAGTTTCTAGTAAGTAAAATTTTTTGAAACAAAACATCTAATAATTACTTCCCTTTTTTTTAAGCTAACGAACGTTCTTAATTTTTAACTATGCATTGCAGAAGCACTATCAGTTTGCGCCCAATGTAAATTTGACTGAGGCATGGGAAACATTTAGAAGGATGGCTGATGGACGGTTGCAAGATATGCTCAATAAATGCAGACGGGACGCAAAAAGAAAGTACGGAGATTCAATGACTGAGTGGAAGGAACGTGGGACTGCTCCTCACCCCTACGACTCCTGGATCTTGCCACCATACTGGCCCGATCTCGTCGATCACTGGTGCAGCGACGCTTTTGCCAGGCGGAGCACGCAGAATGCTGCAAATAGGGCTAATGCTGAGGGTTCAGGGGCCACGACGGGATCTGTGAACATGCTTGTTCACAAACAGCGCTTTGTAAGTTGTTTTTCATTAAATTAATCTATTTCATTCCAATTGAATATAATCGAACTAACCTTGATATATATATATTTTTTAAATGAAATTGTCTTTCAAATTCTTAACAGGAGCTAAAACATAAGCGCCAACCCTGATGGTCCGATGAGTTGTTCCAGCCAACTCATACGAGAAAGGAGACGGGAGAATACATTAATGTTAAGGCTAAAAACGCACAGGTAATAATACTTTTGAATTGTTTTATAAAATATCATTGTTCCTATTGTATCTAATTTACAAAATTTGCAGCTGAAATATGAGAAAGCCATGGCGGAGAAGTATGGAGCGGATAGAGACAAATGGCCCACATACGACAGCGACATCTGGTACTCTACGGGCGTTGATGATCAGAATGTCCACGGAGATAACTATGGTCTCGGTGCTCTAGGTAAAATAAACATTCTTTGAAATTTGAAATTTATTTTTACTTTTGTCAGATAATGCTAATTGTCTTAATTTTAATGTTTCAGGCAACACGAGACGCATGTTTCGCTCCAGTGGGTCCAGCGGTACTCAATCGCATTCGTCACAATCATATTCTTCTATGCCGCAAGCTCCGCAACTCACAGCAGACGATATCGACAGGATATCTACTCAGGTGGCGGATAAGTTGGAGGCTAGGATGCAGGCTCGGTGGGAGGCTCGGTTTAGAGCTTCTGCGGTACGAAATTCAATATTTCAGTATGTTTTAATTGTGAACCATAAACACTAAATCATAATTATCTAAAATATTTTCTTACTTGCTCACAGGGAGGTTCGGGCTCGCAGCCGAGAGGTTGGACCTCGCCCCAGGCCTCGCCGCCCGCTCCTCAGGATGACGAGAATGATCACGACGAGTAGTGGTCGGATGTCGGCGGCGATGGTACTGCTTAGGACTTTTTTATATATTTATATCCTGTCAGATGGTACTGTTTAGATTTCCTCGTTTAGATGTTACTTGACACTTGTCTTATCTGTTACTTGATGTTATTAGACATTTCGTATTTTATGTTTGATGATATGCTATACAGTTTTCTGATATTTATGTTTATATCTGTTTTATATGTATCGATGTCTTGTATTATGTGTATGTATTTATGTTCTGTTGTATTATGTGTATGCATGTATCGATGTCTTGTATGTGTATTATGTTGGTACGTGTCGTACCAATTATTAAATGGTGCAAATTTAAATCATAAAAAAATTCTTGAAAACCGACAGAGGCTTTCAGCGACCGTTTGTAAAGTATCAGCGACCGGTTTTGTAGTCGCAGATATCTGGTTTTCTGACGTCAGCAAACAAACAGCGACCAAAAAAAATGGTCGCAGAAAACTTTTCAGCGACCGAATGACGTCAATCAGCGACCGGTGACGTCATCGAAAAATCATCAGCGACCATGCTTTCAGCGACCGGCTTTTCAGCGACCGGAAAATGGAATCAGCGACTGGCGTGTATACTTTCAGAGACCGGAAATCCGGTCGCTGAAAGATGATTCTGCTGTAGTGACATAACCTATTTATTATTATACCCATTTTTATTTTTTTCACCAAAAATATAAATCAATATTCATATAATATTTAAAAGACAATTCTACCCTTGTGAATCATTCCCTAAAAACTTCTATTTCTTTCTCCCCCTGCCCTCCCTCTATCCAGACCTCCTTCCTGATTGGAAAATAATCATTTGTTTCTAAGTTTGCAGCTCCCTCTTGTGCTTATCACTGTTCTCTTTCTCTTGGCAATTTGAGCATGGTCAATGGATCCCTATTGCTTGGCTTGCCAAGCAATTCAAGTTTACTACCTACTGTATGCATCACCTGATCGATCTGATTGGTGGGTACCCTACAAGACAAGACGCAAACCAAATTTTAGTCATGAAGGGGAAACAAAAGACCTTAATATTTTTCAAGAGGAGATGCAGAGCTGTGACTACGTGGTTTCTGCAGTAGACGAACTAGATGTACCTTCTATTTTGGTACAACGTGCTCTAGACCTGGTAGATCCAGATAATCTCACAATAGCACCCAGAATATCTCACAGTAACACAGAATCAGATGTTGGCGACAATGGGTCTGAAAGCGAAGAAGAAGATGTGCTTAATTAGTACATTTATTTTGTCAAACAGCTCGATTAATATTTTTGGCTCTTAAGCATTTGGATTCAAGTATTTATAATTTCTAAATTAATTAGTTTTTTTGTCGTTAATACATTGGCGCAGATATATAATCATTTTCAGGTTCTATGCGCTCACAGAAGATGCTAATTAAATTCTAAGAAAAACAAAAAAAAACATATTATTACCTTGTGTAGAAGATGGTAATTATTTTATTCCGGTGTATAGAATATCGATGGTAATTATTTTCTGTTGTCGTATTATTACCGTGCATAGATTAGGCATGAAATTTATTTAATGTACGCATAACTTATATGCCAGCTAATTTATTAGTCTCGCAGATACCTCTTTATCCCCGAGCGTGTCATCCCATTATTGCCGACCCAATTAAATTAGCCTCGGTAATAATTTATCCGCGAGGCTAATTCAACTTTCGTGGCAGATGCATATCATTAGCCTCGCGGAAGCCCAAAATTCTTGTTGTGATTAATCTTACTTGTACCCTATCTTTGTCTGTTAAGAATAACATATAACAAATGGATATAACTAATCATCAAATAAATTGATAATTGTAGTTCAAAAATATAGCACACTAATAAATATATATACTACTTTAAAAACATCATTTAAATAGTATTATAAAGAATAAAAAAAATATTTATTGCTGGTTCTATATATTTTTGAAATGTTGTATATATTGATCTCACCATAATATTAATATTATATGATTAAAAGAACGAATAAATAATTATCATATCTATGGTTTTATGTTTATCAAATTTTCTATATGATAATGGATACCAAATACTTCTTAATATTTATATCATTTCTTGATAAGCTAACTATTTTTTTTCCTTCGTACCTTTATCTTATAAAGTAATTAAAAAAATTTATCCTTACTGACTTATTAAATTTCGGGGTCCTTCTAGTACAAATTTAAATTTGGAGGTACCTGCATTAAATTTGAGTTAGCTAGAATGACAAATTAAAACCTACAAAATAAAAAAAAGAAGAAGTTAAGACATGTTGGACCCACCTGTCATTGATAAGTGATTACTACACCGTCGAGAAGTCCCTGTTGTGTACCCTCAAGAGTCAAGAGTCAAGAGTAACTAGATCGACTAGCTCCCTTTTCCCGCTCATAATTTAATGCAGTAAAAGCACTCGAATAAAACTACCAGTCAAATCGTCAAATATTTCCAAACCAAATTTATGCACTGCAATGCACGATGATCCAATGAAATTGCCACGTAGGACTTCTCAATTGTCTTATTTGGGGTCTAACTCCCAGTCAGCTTTCTCTCTCGCGCATTGCGCGTGACTACGAATATAAAAGCGCTCTCTCTCTCTCTCTCTCTCTCTCTTGCCAGCTGCCTCTAAATAGTTCCTCTTCGAGATTTCCAAGGCAGTGAGTTCCATGCACGCATGCAGCAGCTACGACTTCGGATTGGAGGTGAGTTTCGATGCTGTTCTTCTTGTTTTAGCGTAATGTTAAGTGGAAGCTAGCTAGGTTTCAGAATTAATTTTTTGCTCCGAATTTCATGAGCTATATAGTTTCAGTTGATTACTAATCTATCGTCAGTATAATTAATTATATATGCATGTTCAATAGTTTTAACGCTTTATATATAAAATAAAAATCATTCGTATCTAATGACTTAGCTATAGAATGCTTATATATATACGTCCAATTACCATCCTGAGATATTAGTTAATAAAAGTTTCTGCATGCTCAGTACTTCTACAGTTTTCAACTATTAATTTCAGTACTTAATTAATAAGTAAGGCGTATTTTTCCTAAATTATTTGCCTTGTCCATTTATTTATTTTTCTTACTTTTACTATATATATATCTAGTTTTATAATAAGAATTATACAGTGCTGACATGCAAGCTAAATCTCAAAAGTTACTTTTCTAGCCGATTTTCTTCTTGTTGTTTTTTCTTTCTGGAAAATAAAGCATGTAAATTCGTTAGATTACCTTGGTAGCTCATATTTAATGATCATGAAACAGCAATGCTAGATAGTATTAAGCTACCATATATATATATATATATATATTCAAGAGTACAACCAATATATTCAATAAAATCCAATTACACGTATAAGATAATTGTTCTCTTAAGGGTGCTTGCATGAAACAAAATTGCTTATACAACACGGACTTTGACTTATACAATATATATTGCGTCTTCTATTCAGTATGATTTACTCAGTAGCTTGATATACATAAGAAGTACGTATATAAATATAATTGTTCAACTGTTTTCAATTCATATAGCCCTACAGTGTTGTATTTCTAATATATATACGATACTGTGCGATCCAAATATGTACTGATAATTAATGTGTGTGTGTGTGGGTTACGTATTAATTTATGGATTGTACGTCATACGCACGTATATTTAATTTGTCTATATTTGCATGAAAAAAGTAGCTAGGACCCACAAATTTCTAGTCAATGAAAAAAAAAAAAGGTTGATGTAGTTACGCATGAAGACAAAATACATATGCCAAGTCTCCCTTGGTTGTTCCTGGTTTGAAAATTGATCAAGCACTATGCCCCCTTCAATAGAGTCCGAATCTGCTGCGATTAGGAATCGCATAATTCTGAAATTTCAAGATCAACGGTTCAAACATTTTCGTATGTGGATTTCAGAAATATTTTCAGAAAAATAAATTTTTATGCACGTATCTCGAAAAAAAATCAACAGTTGAGATCGGAATCACAAGTTCTGTGATTCCCGATAATCACAGCAGATTTATTTTCCACTTCAATATTCAACCCCGGCAGGAGACGCCAATTTATATATTGCAAATAAATTTGGAAATCTAAGGCTAGCTTTGAAGTACATTGGAGGTACTAGCTAGCTACATATATGCTAATTTCAAATATCTTCAAGAAACTGGGTTTTGCCGTATATATTGAACTATTGGTTTCAGTCCCTTAAATTTAAGAGGATGTGATTCTTCAATTAGAAGACAAAAGAACACTTAAACATATAGTTTTTTCAAAACTAGTAGAATGATTAATCAAATGATGTAATAGCCGTCAAATATAAAAACAATTATATATGTAGTAACATGGAAAACTTATGTACGTACTTTTTTTTTCTTAATAGAAAATTTTAATTTTCTCTTACAAAAGGATAGGAGGCTAATATTAAATTTTCATTTCTTCTTTATTGCATTGTTACTTGTTAATTACTGAATAATCATTAATTAGCAATATAATTATACGAAATTACAGCCATACATAGGAGATTGAAATCAGCCGACATCATATGCGTGTGGGACCAGAAACTGCATCTGGAATTGCAGAGGATCCAGGCGGTCTGATTGTTTCCAACGATCAGCCCATGGTCAAAATGCATGCGCGTACAACAACTAACAGATTACAAGCTCCATGGGGATGCTCAACACCTAGTCAAACCTAACTTTCACGGTCCTGCCTGCCTTCATGTTAACTCCAAAAGCAAAAGTCTTAAAAGGTAAAACATGCATTTAATGAAATTCAGTTGAACAATACCAGAATTAAATGTTGGGTTTCTGAGCAAACGTTCTTCTCTTGTTCAAAAACATATGTTCGGTTGTGTCCGTTAGAAGCTAGCGTAGGAAAAATTCGTAGTAGTTCGTAGCTCGTTCGGGATCGACTCATAAAAAATTTCAATATTAGTTCATTAGATTAATTAGATTCGAGCACATAATTAATCAAGTTAGCCAGCTCGAAACTAAAGTAGACGTGTAGTTTAACCATGAATTATATTGAAAATAGAAAACATGGGCATTAATCCTCACCTTACAAAATGTGAAAATTTCAAATCTTCTTATATTTTTTTTTACACATAATTCTCTACTTCTTTTTAAAAAATCTTCGCAGAAGCGGTGAAGTTGTGAGAGGAAATCAAACTATCGACTTTTAAGTAACCATCAATCCTAAGACTTCTTAGCTAATTAACTGTGCCATCTCTCCTTTCATTTTTACCCATCATTGTCGATATATGTCATTTAAATTAATTTGCTGATGTGTATATATATTACTACAAAGAGATAGATTCGTAGCCCCCCCACATAAAACGGCAAGCCTAAAAAATCCAGTACATGAAATTACGAAGACCAGCCGGTGTAGCTGCAGGTCTTGACAAGAAAACCCTCAAGAATGGAAAACGAATGGAAAAGGATGAAACCCGAGATGTCTAACAGACAAAATCTTAAATCTGTCCACAATTATACTAAATTTGTTCTGATGAGATTCAAAATCTCAGCTAGCAATCCAAATTAAAGAGAGGAAATGAAGGAGAACAAGGAGTATATAGACAACAATGTTTAGCATCTTCTGTGTGATGCTAAAACATATATTAGTGTCATTATATTCTCTTTTCTTATATGACAGATAATTTATACAGCTAAATAAACTTATTAAATTCGTTTCACAAGGTGAGAAGTTCCAACAATTTTTGCAATTAACATGCTATATACTCCCATTAGTTTAGCTTAATGATATCTTCTTATGTACTGTGATAGAAAGTTTATAGCATAGCTTAGTTTAAAATTGTACAAAGCAATCCCTTTACCTTCGAGAACTAATGTTAAGAGTAATTTTGTCGGGATGCATAGATTGAATACTTCACAAATTAAGTACATCTCCTATCATGAAGGGAATTGCAGTTAGAATTGATTGTTATAAAATTGCATCTGCAAAGTGCAAAGTTCGTTTTGAGAAGCATATTTTCAAGAACAACACCTTTGAAGTGATGTATATGTCTCCATTAATATTTACCTCTGGAATGAAGAATAAGATAAGAGTGCACCACAAAATTACTATAAGACCATTTATATATATAACTAAATAATTACTCAACCTTTTATTGAGACTAAATGAGAATATATGCCAATGAATAACATAATAGGATATTCATTTGGACTTTCCTTTCGAGATTGGTTTACTTTGAGATTCAATGATATTTTATGTGATTGCATAGTATTAATTTCTATTTTAATTGTCAGTTCTCTAACTAGTAATTACTATGTCCTCAAAAGAGTCATGCTTGCATATCTCGGTATATCACAAACTAAGGCCTAATAGTATTGATTATTTGATGTACTTGTTTATTGTTGTTTCAGATTTTTATATGCGATAAAAAATTTAATATACAAAATAAGTAACGATCGATAAACGTTGGAAAAAGGAAACTTATATATTTCAGCATCTTTAATAATACTATGCAAGCAAATGTATCAGAGATTCAGAATTATTACAAATACACAATACAAATACAATAATATACATATCCAATTTGATGTATCTTTTCTCCACTCATAAGAGCAAGAACTCACCCCGCCTATTTAGAACTACTACAAGCATAATTCATCACATGAAGATCACTGCTGATTTAATGAAGCATCCCAGAGAGCCCCCAACGGGCCAACATCAAACCCTAATTCTCTCGAGGTACTTCCTCCTCTAACGTTATCCCCAGTATTTGTGTTTCCATCTAGCTGGTTTTGCTGCTGATGCTGTAGAAAAGAGTCGTCGCCGATCAACGAATCTAAAAAGGAGGAGAATACTTCATCACCAAATCCATCAAGTCCTTCAGTACTGCGCCACACAGATCTGGTCTCTAGTTCCAAATTCATGTTCATGCCATTCAAGAAATTGCCGTGATCATCTTGCATAGGCACAGCTCCTCCTTTTTCTTCGTGAAGTGCTGAAATGGTACGAGGGTTCGGTGTAGTAAATGGCACCGGAGGTGCACTTGTTGTTGGTATGGATTCAAGCTTATAATTATTCTCATCATTGTTGTGATTGAAATTGCTGTTGCTCTTGTTGTTGCTGCTTCCAATAATGTTGTAGTTGTTATCAGATAGAGGTTTATGTGTGCGAGGATCAATTCCTTGAGAAATGAGCTTTTTGCTGAGATGGGTGTTCCAGTAGTTCTTAATCTCATTGTCGGTTCTCCCTGGTATCCTCCCGGCTATAAGCGACCACCTGCATGAAATATAAAGAGCGCATATTAAGAACAAAAATGTTGTGGGAGAAGAAATTAGTGTAATTAATCCTTTAAATCTTGTATTTTGTAGCTCTGTAGATAAGATTATCTGAACAAGTGTCTAGAGCGCATGACTAATGGTGCTTTTCTTGCTCTCTCTCAATTTGGCTTTGTTTGCTTTAACATTATATATTTTTCATGATGTCATGATAGACTTTTTTTTGACATTTATGGTGAAGTGTCGTTTGTTTCCCTTAAAAATGATTTTTTTTTTTTTTCTCAGAGTGATGATATGGAACCCTAGATAATTAATCAGCAATCTCATACTCATTAACCCCGCATGCCCACAAATTTCTTCCTGAAGCCTTCCTCCCCTATTCTATCACCTTCATTGTATACATCACACCTTAAGAAGATCTCAACACCAAAAAGGATGGAAAAAGGAAGAAGAAAAATGGTAGTTTCAAATGAAAAGAGAAGAAAGAAATAATAACCCTTAAAAAGATCTAAACAAAATTCAGCCACCACATTCAGATCCAAGTTTCACCCACAAACTACCTATTTCCAAGGAGGCGGTGCAGGCGTAGGATGAGATCCTCCTCGGCAAGCGAAATCGGCCCGCGGCGGATCGACGGCCTGAGATAATTCATCCACCTCAGTCGACAGCTCTTGCCACACCGCCTCAGCCCTGCTCGCCGTGGAAGAATGCGCCACCGCCCTTCACCTTCCTTTCGCACAAACTCTGCAAGCACTTCATCCTCCTCCGGCGTCCAAGGGCCCCGCTTTATCCCCTCATCTTTGTTGCAACACTGCGTGGGGCCCTTCGATGCCGCTGTGCCCTGTCTTGCAACCCTAGAATTTTGCATTACAGAGCTGTTCATCTTCCTTGTTCTCTTTCTTGTGCTCGATCTGGGGTTTGCTTCCTGAGGAAGATAGATGAATCGGGATAGAGCTATCAGCAAGAGTTAGATAGCACTGAGTGGAGTTGCCAAATTGGTGAGAAGTCTGGATTTTATGTGGCGTATGTATTTGCAGAGTATTCTACATCGAGTCATGAGCAAAGTTATAAGTTAACCAAACACAAATTTATAACATCATTCAGAAGGATTTTCATTGGTAGAATGAATATGTAAGATATAGTGAATAGAGAAATTAGAGAAGTTAGAATTAGTACAAGCCACACGGAATCTAAAGTGGATGAAGTGACAATGTACCGATAGCGCTTGATCGTTTTATGGGAATTTAGTGCGACAAATAACAGGTAGGCACTACGTATAAGAAATATCTTTCAATAGACTTGGTTTACAATTATTTGAGTTGACTAGTGTTTTCTACTTCATTTTGCTCCTATAGATTCTAACGACTATACGTTGCAATATATATATGTGTTTATGTTTCAAGCACATTAGTTACTCATTTATGTACTAACAAAAATAATATAAAGATTTTTGAACAAATCTAAAATTGGATCCAATATATAAAAATGCCTTACATAATTATAAAATAAATATCTACTTGCAAACCAAATTTTACATTTTTGCAAATTTTTTTACTATTTTTTTAGATAGGTAGAAAAACACTGTTTTTGGATGGTCCATAATTTTCTGATCAAATGATTTTCTACCTATCTAAAAAAAATAGTAAAAGTTCGAAAAATGTAAAATTTGATTTGCAAGTAGATATTCATTTTATAATCATGTTAAACGGTTCGGATCGACTGTTAGAATTTTGAAAACTCAAATATTGAGCCGTAGCACGGACCAATCCGTGCTATGCATAGTACCGTAGCCTCACTCAAATATAAATATAGCAGAAGGAGCAATATACGGTGGACCACCATGGACCAAGTCTGTATGATGACTTTCCCTGTCTACTTTGAGATGACAAAGACCGGCTCAGTCACAGATGCATAGATTAATTTCTATTGGCTGGAAAAAAAAGCTTGACCAGAGAATTAAGTTTAATCACTTGACTATGAAAATGTCCTCTCGTGCAGTCGTGCTCGTGTTTTTGCTTTTCTTATTTTCGTACTGTTTTATTTTGGGTAATTGACAGTCTAGATCTTCAATACACCTAAAAAAATTAACAAGATGGGGGCAGTTCCGGAATTTTTGAATTATATCCTTCACGTGTACATATTCTATTAACTTTTAATCCGCGAGTTTATATGCTGCCCCCTCATGAGTTATTTAATTTTTGACGCATCCCCACATAAAAAAGAAAAGAGTTACTAATCAGCCTCCCATATTCTTGGTCACAAAATAAGACGAAACTTTAATTAAGTGGATTGGAATCGTCAATTATAGGAAAGCTAACAAAGACTGATTTGATAAGATCCAGAGTTCTCAAACAGTCGATCTCCGTTTCCAATGCGGGTGTAAGGTGAACAAAAATGGGCCCAGCATCAACAGACTCAACTTTCTTTAAAACTGGGCTGTTCTAATGAAGGCCGCCAAAAGTAAAATTAGGACAGGAAAAAATGACAGGTCAAGAAATAACATTAGGAAATACAACTCATTGAAAAGTTTTTCTTTTTTCTTTTAGCTAATTGGAACTTAATTCCCAGAAAGGAAGAATATACATTACCTGTATGTGAAAAATGATTAGTTAGTGAGGTTCACGTGAGTGGTCTGATAATAAATTATCGGTACCGCCGTATCGCATTCAGAGAACTGGAGGTTAAAGTTCCTTTTGCATTTTCTTCTGATGCTTGCATCACATTCACATCTTTGGGTACAATAGAATAGTTATTTTTCAGTTTGATTGTACATGAGGTGATTGTACTTAAAATATATTGCATAATTGCTTCAGTTGTCAGGGGTTCCCAAAAAAAAAAGGAGATACAAAAATAATGCTACACCATCTCATGGGTCTTTTCAGAATTCTAATTTACCTTTGAAATAAAACTTACAGAGTTGTTTTGGAACTCCAACATAAGTACTTAACATAACAACTGCTAAAAGTGACCTTTCTACCGAACAATTAATAAAAACAAAGAACTTCTACGGATCAAGACATATCTCCCCTCCCAAATTAAACAGAAATATTCAACTTTACTGAAGAAAACCATTGATTTCCTACATAGAGAGCTTGATGCACAAACAGACCAATTATCTTATTACTAATTTATTACACAGCATGTATTGCACTGCCTTTATTCTTATTCAGATCTGGTATAGATAACGATGGGCTTGCATGGAAAGCTGATTGCCTTGAGCTGGTCGGCTCAAACAGCTTAAGAGAGAGGCCAAGGTGCTCTCCGGGACCCGTAGAATCACTAATCTGAAGCTTCGACATGCTTGCAACTTCATCAACATGAACTGGTACCGGTTTCGAAATCTTGTGGGTTGACCCGTACCAGACTGGATGCAAATGTGCTGAAGCAACAGGAGGATAGAAAGTGGGTGGTATGGGGGGTGTGCTTGTGAAATGCTGACAGCTTCCTCTAGATTGCTCAGGAATAGTGTTTTCAAATGGTGGTATTACATGATTGGGTTCTTGGTTTTGGCTGAGATGTGGGACTAGCAATTCTCCTCCAACAGGTGGGGCTGGATCTGATGGCTGCAAGATTGATAAATTTCATTCTGTAAGATCCAAGAAGAATGAATAACAAAAGGAAACAAAAAATTCCTTCTACAAGTATCCAAAACCCTCTATGCATTAGTTTGTAGAAAAAAAACTGATTAGTTCATAATGTTGCAATGTTGAGGAACCATTTATAATAAAAATCAACCATCCAAACACCCCACGAGCAACCTGCAAATATACGAAATTACAAAAAGGGAAAAATATTTCTTAAATTTCTCGATGAAATTTCATTTATTTTAAATTATTTGTATAGTATAAGTCATCCTTTTTGTCTTATGCATGCAAAATTTAACAGGGTTTTTGAGTAACTTTTCTCTTAGTAGTTATGTTCAGTACCGAACCCATTTGCTTGTGCTACCTAAACCCACCAAAATCCCTCTAACAAACCAATTAACAAGTGCATACCAATCAAGAGTGAGGCTACGGTACTATGCATAGCACGGATTGGTCCGTGCTACGGCTCAATATTTGAGTTTTCAAAATCCTAACGGTCGATCCGAACCGTTCAACGTGATTATAAAATGAATATGTACTTGCAAACCAAATTTTACATTTTTTCAAATTTGTTTACTATTTTTAGATAGGTAGAAAATCACTTGATCTGAAAATTCTGGACCATCCAAAAACAGTGATTTTCTACCTATCTAAAAAAATAGTAAAAAAATTCGAAAAAATGTAAAATTTGGTTTGCAAGTACATATTCATTTTATAATCATGTTGAACGGTTCGGATCGACCGTTAGAATTTTGAAAACTCAAATATTGAGCCGTAGCATGGACCAATCCGTGCTATGCATAGTACCGTAGCCTCACTCTACCAATCAAAGAATAGAAGTAAATTTAAGAACAAAAAGAAAAGGGGAGGAGCCTTTTCTTTATGGGTATAGAGTTGTTGGGGTATAGAGAAGGTTATTACCAAGTCAGGAATCATGTCAAAGAGACTAGAGCGCCTCTTGCGGCGAGAGACATTGCTCCGACGGAGGAAGTATTTCTGAGCATGGCTAGCAACCTGGGTGGGCGTCCTAGAGACGACATAATTACGTGCAATGCCACGCCAATCTCCCTTCCCCAGCTTCTGCAGCCCTACCAGAAACATCTTGTGCTCTTCTTCTGTCCATGGTGTGCCTGCATTTATCCATTTTTCAAACACGTGTGAGTTATGTATAGGTTGATTAATTACCGAGGTCGTTGGGACCATTTTTTTTGGGGCTTATGTGCATTTTTGGATTGATCGAGATTTAATTGGCTTAATGTAACAAAAAGGACCGGCATTGATTATGGCTCGAAAGTACGTATCTAAATGATTTGAGCACAACTGCTTAACCAAATTGTGAAAGCTTATGACAGGATCATACAGGAAAGCACTGATAGCAGGACAGCTCGGATACTGCAATGGCTGAATTAAAAAATGCGGGTGGTATGAATTTACATGCACATCCAAACTTGTATTACCTCAAAATAAATATAATATGGTCTTTAAAATAGCCTTTTGCAACAGTAATATGGCAAACATATTCATCTTAGAGCTTAAAATAACTTAGTGATAGACAGATCATAGAACCTGTTATCAAATTTTAATTATACACAAATTATCACTATATAGCCACATAAATATATATTTAATTAGAAAACTTAGCACCAAGTAGCAATATTAAATTGTAATTGGCACACTTCCCAACAAAGCTTTCCCTTTCCCAAGTTTATATACATAAGAGACGAATCAATGACGACACGTACAAGGGTTCAACAGCTCACATCATTCAAGGGAAAGTTATAGAAGTCATGGCAAATTAATCTGTGCATATACTTGTTACTTACTAAAATACTAACGCCTCCAGTTACATTTCTCTTAAAATTATTTTCAACAGAAGCGTCTTAATTATCTCCAGTCTTGATGAAATATAAGACGATAGATTATGTTTGCTTATTGTGTTTTCTTTTTATCTCGAAGCTACCTTAACAAATTGGACAACGATAGAAAATAATAAACAAAGACCCCAAATTTGATATGAAATTATACAGAAAAACAATCATTTGAGAATTTTTTAGTCACAAATTTGACTACACAAAGATGCAATCAGTACTACTGAAAGTCTAACAATCAATACACCATACCGTCCTTAACGGTCTATACAAGACATTCGTATTATTAATTGACGTCAAACTAGATTTTATATAGAAAAATTTTGGGCGGTTTTGATGGCCCCACGTGTAGTGTCGGCCAGTTTGAATGGTTGCGCCATCTGTCTCTGTCTGAGGGTAAAAAATAATAATAATAAAATAGATAAAGATAAAAATCCCTCAGCAATCATGTCCCCAAACTATCAAATTATTACAACCTTAATAACATCTAACGAATTGTATCAAATTTTGAAAATATGACATCTCTACTGAGTATTTCTATTTCGGCTATTAAAGTTTTCCAAAAAGCATATTTTTAAGATTTGAAACTTGTGAATTTGAGCGTGTTACTCTGATCTCCTTGAAAAATTTCAAAGAAACATATAACTAATGCCAGAGGAATAGGGAGTCGAGTTTGAATTGGAACTTTACAACAATTAAGAGAGAACTTGATTAACAAGTAAAAAGAAAAGGCTATCAACCCAAAGAAAATCCCAAAACAAATGCGATTGGAAAAACAGCACGGTCAAAACCAAATCTAGAAAAGAAAAGGGAACCTTTCTTTCTCTCGGTGCGACAATTAGACGAACAGGATGCATGCACTGGATCGTCGGACACGTAACCAGAATCCCGGGGATGATCGCCGGAACCACTCCCTCCGGCAGCGGTAGCGCCAGTCGCACTGGAGGTGGAGGCGAGACAGCTCATACTTGCGCTCTTCTTCATGGGCCCAACGCCCTCTGTCAGACTCACACCGAACAACCGCACGCCGCCTCCGCCGCCGGACGCACGTGAGGGGCACGTGCGAGTGTTGTGGCCGTTGTTACTACAGTTCGAGCATCGCCTCGTCATCGCACCTGACGTGAGGATTTGTTAGGAAAGAAACAGAGAGGTTTAGCGTCTGAGCGGAGAGAAACCTTATAAAGAGCTGATTTATTTTACTTTTTTTTTTTTCTGTATTTTCATACTCTCATTCAACGGATTTGGAAATGGGGCACAGTTTTGGAAATAATTACTATAAAGCCAGATGGTCTCTTCATATTAAAATAAAAAAATTATTTCTACTAAATATTTGGTTGATTCTGTCTTGAAAATTTTTAAATTATCTTGTACGATATGGTGGATCACGTGAGTTTAGGAAAGTTTAGGAGAAATATTTATTGAATTTTTAGGTTTTACTTTTTAGGAATAATTCAATAGAATGAAAAGACGGGATTTGGCCCGAGATTTTCATTTTTACCCAAAAAATAAATTAATTTAATATAATTAACCAAATTTCGGAAAAAATTCGATTTATACCCAAACCGTAAATAATATTTACGGTTTGATTTTTTTTTTTTTTTTTTAGAGAAAAATAACTCAAATGCTGAAATGAAATATAACACAAAAAATCGAATTGTTTTTTAAAATATTTGTTAGAAAATACCTATAGAGCCGATTTTGTGCTAAAATACGGTAAATTACAATAATTATGCTAAAATACGGTAAATTTACTAAAATGCTGAAATTACAATAATTATGTAGAATTATGGTAAATTACGGTAAATTACGTATGAATTGGGCCGATTTTGTGGCATCTTTCATAAATCATAAAAAATAGTAAAAAAATTCCAAAAAATAATAAAAATTGGTATTCTACAAGTTCATTAGATAACTAATTTACTGAGCTACGTAGATTGAAGAATAGAAATGAAAATCTTAATCGGAAACTTCAACTGAAGTTTTGAGGCCCTTCTCTTTGTTTTTTGGCGATTCTGAATTTGAAAAACTAGCAAAGCAAGTACGGACGCATGCGCATTTTCACAAGCTTTCTGAAAAGTGGTCATTTGCTGAAATCGGACACTCGAGCGCCGTTTTATGGCCGTTTAAAGTTTCGTCGTCGTTTTTCGCCTTTTCAGTGAAAATATCATCCCAATTCATACATAATTTAGCGTAATTTACCGTATTTTAGCATAATTCTACATAATTATTATAATTTCAGCATTTTATACATTTACCGTATTTTAGCATAATTTTTGTAATTTACCGTATTTTAGCACAAAATCGGCTCTATTCGTAGCGTATTTTCTAACAAATATTTTAAAAAACAATTCGATTTTTTTGTGTTATATTTCATTTCAGCATTTTAGCTATTTTTCTATAAAAAAAAAAAAAAAAAAAAAAATTCAAACCGTAAATATTATTTACGGTTTGAGAACAAATATAATTTTTTCAGAAACTTGGTTAATTATATTAAAATAATTTTTTTTTTGGGTAAAAATAAAAATCTCGGGGATTTGGCTTCCTTTCAGTTTCCGGACAAGTTTTGCTATATAAAATATACTTTATTATTTTTAAGTGTATCGTATCGCCAAAGGAAATATTTTATTTCTCATTTTAATCCCGACCTCGAAAGCCCATGTTAAGTTTAGTTTTACACAAATTATTATTCAGAAAATGAAATAAGAAAAATTGTAAAGAATAAAATAGACAAAAGATTCTATACATATTATGAGAGTTGTGATTAGTGAGGTCTAAATATTCATACCAAATTATATAATTTTGTAAATAATAAATACGATATTACGGCATAAATTTATTTATGATATAAAATTTTCTAAAATGAGTTTGGTTCTTATTTAAATTACCTGATAGAAATTTGAGAATGAAAGAAAAAGTGTTGATTTCATTAAAATAAAAAATTTATGTTCGATTTTCTTTTTCTTTTTCACCTAACACCTTCCTTTTAAAGACTTGAACTTATTTTTTATTTTTTTTTGCTTTATCACGTGAAGCAAAAGGCCACCTCCTTGTTTTCTTTCAATGTCATTTTGTCCCACTCAAACAATTGCTTATTTGGATCTAAAATTTTCTCTCAAGTCTTAATATACAATTAAACTACTTTTTTTCATTATAGATATTATTTTATGAGTTTTTACTTTTATAGCATTCTTCCCATATTTTTTTTCTGAAAAAAAAAAACAACGCATCAACATTCTTACTATAATTACTCCATAGATCCGAACAACCACTGAAATATTTTTTCTATCGTGCTTCTGATTTCAGGAGATGCAATGATTAGATTCCTTTCCAGTCCGTGTAAAATTGACCACCGAACACGTTTGGACTCCGATAAGAATATTCTTTTGTCCATCACACGACACGCTGTCAAGTGTGTATTTGCCACAGAAGATCTGAAGTCAGCAGAGAGTGAAACCCGTGTAGGTTGTGATTAATGAAGGGACAGCTGGTGAGACCAAATTACGAGGTTGACCTTGCGGTGTCAGCTCATAGAATCCAGCACCGGACCCAGTGCAGTGGTAGTTCGGTAATTAGTTGTCAATACCCAGTCCAACTTGATCGGTGTAAAACAAAAAAACAGGTCACTAGTGACTCGGGCATGGTAATTTCGCGGTTCCCAGGGAGGAATTTGACTTTTCCTCACAGTAATTACGTGGAAAATGACCGAGTGAGAACCTAACGAGACAGTTTCCGATGTTTATTAGTTTATTAGCAAGTTTCTTATTAGGAAATTACTAAACGTTTGTTCCAAATTTGAATTTTGATAAAGTGACGTTTCCAAGGCTCTTAAATGATATTTCTTGGGTCATGAAAAGGTCCGAGGTCCATTAAAGACGGTCCAAAAGGCATCAAATCTCACGAATACAGGCATGATCCGAAGTTGGCTTGCACCGCCTTCGTGCAGGGTAACTGCAGACGCGGATAGTGTAATCGCTCAATCTCTCATAACCGCATGGGATAGTGGTTATGAGATAGCCTATATAAAACAAGAAGGCCTATTGAATTTTTTGCTAAGAGAGATATCGCATAAGTTAGAGTTCGAATATCTCCAAAATCATCCCGAGTTCCAAACTTATTCACATCTCAGCTTGCCATTCTGAGGTAGGACGAGCCCAACTCGGAAATTTCATAACATATGGCATACTCTCTCTGAGATAGAACATATCAAATCTTTTTCCTAAACAATTGCAGAAACTTTTTATTTGCGTAAATTGATTCACTTTATTTGAAAATTATGTCTAACTTAATATGGTAAGACGTAGATCTGAAATCAATTAAATGATTTTGACCAAACATTAAAACAGAAATTTTGAATCATCTGATCAAATTAAAACTCACTGACTTAAAATAATTCAACTTATAAGTTATAATACTATGATAGTATGATTATGTGGACATTTTTTTGTTGCGTTGGATAATTTTTAATTGAATTAACTATTTTTTATCAAGAAGAGCAGACTTCGTTTTTTTTTTTTCATTTTAGCTAGCCCTAGCATGAACGATACTGCTATTATGGATGGCAATCTAGCGCTTATTTTCTTTATTAATTAACACAATCTTTGATTAAACTAAACAAAAACTTTATGGACTATTTAAAAGGCAAGTTAGCAATTGTCAAGTATTAGTTCAGACAAACTTAGTGACTTCCGAAATTTTTTATTGTATTGTATTGTCCGTTCTCTGTTTTATTGAAGCCAACATTTTGCTTATTTTCATTTTTCTTTAAATTGACAAAAAAAAAAAAGCACTTACACCTTAATTATTTGGATGGAGAGCTAGAGGAAGGGAGGGAATGGAAAGAAAAGAATTTTTTTTCTCGAATCGTGTTTGGTTGACAAAATTATGTTGGAGGTGAATGGTACAGGAGATGAAATATTTAACCTTGAATGATTTTAATCAATAGAATTGATTTTTTTTCGATTTGGAGTGTGACGGATAAAAATAAATTTTGTTGCAAATATTTTAAAAAAATGACACAAATATCCAAGCAATGTTATAGTGTGATGTGCTCATCAAGAGATTTGGTGAGCATAACTCCAAAAGTCTATCGAATTGGTTTCAAATGAGAAATCTAAACCGTTAAAATTCATCTACTTTATGAGTGATGCATGTACATGAATTTTTTTGAAAGTTTCGAATTCATTTAGTACAAGATCAAACGGTCAAAAAAATGAATACATAAAACAACTTATAAAAGGTTTATTTTTTTTTACCGCTTGACTTTGTACTAAATGAATTCGAAACTTTCAAAAAAATTCATGTACATGCATCACTCATGAAGTAGATAGATTTCAATAGTTTAGATTTGTTGTTTGAAGCCAATCTGATAAACTTTTGGAGTTGTACTCACCAAACTTTCTTGGTGAGCACATCACACCCTAGCTTTGCTCCAAATAATCCAACCATACATCTTACCTATATAATTCTCATTCAAATATATTTGTTACAAACCTGTAACAGCCACCAAATTTCTCATTAACTTTTTGAATTTTAATTAACTAAAATAAGAAATAAAATAGAAAGAAAAATCAAATTTATTTTCTCTCATTAATTATCCAAAGTTCCAAACATAAATAGATTAAATATATAAATCTTCCTTTCTATTTCATTCCATTCCCTTCTATTTTTCACCTCCCTTATCGTCCTCTACTCTCCATCCAAACAAGGTGTTAATTAGTCCCTCACTAAGTCACTCTTGCTAGAAATTTTTGTAATCAGCCCACTCACAACCCCACGCACTGGAATTCGCTTCCTCAGAGGTATCTCAGCGCGTGCATGACTTTTTAGAAGATCTCAACTGTTCAAATACGTTCTGCACAAATAATACTGGCAGGGGCGGAACTAGAAAATTTGAATAGGGGGCTAATCTATAAAATGCATAATATGTGAATAAGGTAACAAAAATTGTGGTTAGTGAAAATTGAACCCATGACCTTATAAACACCAAATATAACTCTTACCACTAGACTACAAGCACACATTTGTCGTTTTATGAGGGGCGCTAGAGTATATAAAAACTTAAAAAAACAAAAATTAAGTTAAATTTTAATATACATAATTAAAAAAATTAAATCATTGGCAGAGGCGGAGCTACGTGAACGCAGGGAAGTACCTACCCTTGGAATTTTTATTTTTTTGGACCAGTATTTTTTGGGCTTTGCCTACCCCTACCCTGCGCTGCGCGAAGCCACGAGAAAACAAAAAAAAAAGAACTCGCGGAGATGGAGAGGAGAGGCGAAGCAGAAGAAGTGAAGAACCGACTACCTCTGGAAGAAGAAGCTCCGCCGTGCCTCTAGAAGAAGAACTCGCCCGCAGCCCGCCTGGCGCCTGCGCCTCTTTAGGTATTCTTTTCACTTGCATGCTAATTTCTGTTACCGGTCCATTTCTCGTTACCGATCGATTTTCTCAAATTCTGGTCAACTTACTGCATGGTTTTGGACAATTATTTCACCATTGCACTCCATTTGTCGGAGGGAACTCAATTATAGCATCAATTTGATCCCGGGTTAAAGTTGGGTGTGATTTGCCATTTGCTTCATCTCAGTTTGGTACCGATTTCGTTGATTTTTTCGAACCCGAATCCGTTAATTTTTGCCTACTCCTAGCTCAAATTCTAGCGCCGCCACTGATCATTGGAGTGGCTTAGCACTCCTAACATACATGTAGATCCGCCCTGAAAACTGCCCCTGTAGGAGGTTCATAGGCACCGCACACATCAATCACGCACGCACTGAGATATCTCAAAGGATCGATACGCACTCCACGCACTGGCACACTTAAAAAATCACTAAATGGTTCAGATGACTAAATTTTGTTTTTATTTTTTCATTCATAGTACGGACAGCTAATCGTAATGTATCATACATGTCTATATTGAGAGAGTATTAAAACTTAAAAGTGAAATCTAAGTAATGGCTAATTTTGATTACTATTTAGCGATTTATATTTTTTAAGAAAAATACATAAAATGAGTTGTATACATGAATATTTGAACTCTGTAAATTTATTTTGTAGTAATTTTTTATTTTAAAGATGGTAGAATCGTGAATAAAAGCTTTACAAAATATAATCAGCTGTTGTACAACGAAATTATTACAAGTTTGCATATTTAGAAAGAAAAAAATCGTACGAACATAACGTTTTTAGCCATCATTTCAGCTAATAAATCTAATGAAAAAAATATACTCATACCATGCCTTCTCTGTTTTTTTCTTTTTTTTTCTCTTGGTAACCGGAAATTATATCCGGTTACATTTTTTTTTTACCGTTTCCCAATTGAGGTTCTTTAACAACAATGAAGTATATATTAATTGGAATTAAATTTTTGTCAAGATTAATGACATATACTCATCTGTTTTGTATGCAACCAAACTTAATTGATTCTAGCTACTCAAATTTATCAAAATTTAACCATTTCGGTTACCAATTTTTTTTATATCCGGTTACCCAATTTGTTTTATTACTATTGGTAACTGAAAATTATATCCAGTTACCCAATTTAGGTTTTGTTCGAGGGTTTTTTAACAACAATGAAGTATATATTAATTGGGATTAAGTTCCTATCAAGAAAATGACATATACTTATCTGTTTTGCTAAATTTTTTTGTTAGGGTATTAATAAAAAATTTGGACATATCTGTGCTTATTTATTTAACTAACTGAATGGATCAACATCAACTAATGGGTCCTTATTATTTCCCCAAAGAATAATAACATAATGAGTGAGGCTACGGTACTATGCATAGCACGGATTCGTCCGTGCTACGGCTCAATATACCAGTTTTCAAAATTCTAACGGTCGATCCGAACCGTTCAACATGATTTCCACGTGAATATGTACTTGCAGACCAAATTTTATATTTTTTTCAAATTTTTTTACTATTTTTTTAAATAGGTAGAAAATCACTGTTTTTGAATGTTCCAGAATTTTCAGATCAAGTGATTTTCTACCTATCTAAATAAATAGTAAAAAAAATTCTAAAAAATGTAAAATTTGATTTGCAAGTATATATTCATATGGAGATCATGTTGAATGGTTCAGATCGACCGTTAGGATTTTGAAAACTGGTATATTGAACTGTAGCACGAACGAATCCGTGCTATGCATAGTACCGTAGCCTCACTCTAATATAATGGTCCACATACGAAACAACAACAACAACAATAATAATAACAATAATATAATAATAATAATAATAATAATAACAACAACAACAACAACAACAACAACAACAACAACAACAACAACAACAACAACAATAATAATAATCACAATAATAATAATAATAATAATATAATAATAGTAGTAGTAGTAATAATAAAAAAATAACAACAACAATAACAATAATAATGATGATGATGATGTTGATGATGATGACGATGATAATGATAATGATAATAATAATAATAATAATAATAATAATAATTATTATTATTATTATTATTATCATAATCATAATCATATTCATGTGCTTATTTCCACAGTTTTACATTTAATTAATATTGTTGAATATTGTAGTATCATTTGGATTGACAAATACTAACAATCATTAGATGCACACAATCATTTATATTCAATATTCAATTAATTTTACAAGGGAAGTTACTTTCCGATATGTTGCTTCAATCAATTTTATTTTGAAATATATGCGGACATGTATGTGTACAAATATTGAGAACCGGCCATTTAATGGCCGGTTGAGAAAAAAATGAGGACCGGCCATTAAATGACCGGCTTGGGCATTTTTAGAAAAACTCAGCTACCGTGGGTATATTTATTAATTTGTAATTAACTTTGGATATTAATAAAAATGTCGGTTCTTTCTGTAAATTATAATTTACAAAATTTACACCACATAGCAACATAAAGCAGAGAGTTCACAATTATCACAATTTTTATTCATGTTTTTAAACGAAAAATTAAAGCAATTTTTAAAAAGTACGTAGTTCACAATTTTTATTCATATTTTTAGACGAAAAATTAAAGCAATTTTTTTTAAAAATAGCCTTGATTTGCTCATAATTATTTTTCATATATTCTAAAAAATAAACTTATTGCAATCTGACATCTAAGTGAAGGTACGACCTGTTCATAAATGAGGAGGGATTCGCTTACAACATTTGTAAGTTACAACATCTTACAACAATTTCGGTTTTGTGATTTTCAAAGTCCAAATAGTCGATCCAAACCGTTCAACGTAATATCTATATTAAAATGTGTTTGGATCAAATTTTACATTTTTTTGAATTTTTTTACTATTTATTAAGTATTGCACAAAATTGTTGTTTTTCAGTAGTTCATAATTGTCTAAAAACAACAATTTTGTAAAATACTTAATAAATAGTAAAAACAATTCAAACAAATATAAAATTTGATCTCCAAACATATTTTAATATAGAGATAATGTCGATCGGTTTGAATCGACTGCTTGGACTTTGAAAATCCCAAAAACAAATTTTTATAAAATATTGTAACTTACAAATGTTGTAAGTGGATCTCTCCTCATCATAAATACACTATATACAAAAAATTTCGAGGTTACTTTACTTTGTAGGGTCTTTAATGAAAAATATACCATGCTTCAGTGGACGTTGAGGCTTCAAAGTCGGCAAGTCACCCAAAGGACACTTAACAGGTTAGAATATTTGGTCAAACCATAATCAATTCTCAAATAATACCAATTGGTTATTCTATGGTTTTTCAAACTTTATTTTATAAATTTAATATTCAATTAAGTAGCTTAATTTGATCTATATACTCAACATTTATAGTGGATCAATTTTTATTTTTTTGACATTTTTACTTACTTTAAGATTGAAAAAAAAAACATAATATTGAGCAGTTTAGAATTTACAATGTCAGCGACTTTTTGCATCAAACATGTCAAATATTTGTTTTGCATTATAGAAGGAATTTTTAGAACTACATTGTTCTTTTTAATCAAACACGTATAAGTATAACATATGATATTTATATAAAGGAGGGATCTAATTATACTCTCTTTTTTTACACATCTTAACACTGTTTTTTTTTATAGGACAATTTAGCGATTTCAAAATCCAAACAGTCGATCCGAACCGTTCAACATGATCACCATATTAAAATGTGCTTGGAGATCAAATTTTACATTTTTTTTGAATTTTTTTACAATTTATTAAGATGGTTACAAAATCGATTTTTTCAATGGTCTGAAAACAACAATTTTGTAACCATCTTAATAAATAGTAAAAAAAAAAAAAAAAAAATGTAAAATTTGATCTCCAAGCACATTTTAATATATCCATCATGTTGAACGGTTTGGATCGACTATTTGGACTTTGAAAATAGTAGATGTCAAAATGTGTCAAAAAAAAAGGGTGTAATCTGATCCCTCCGCATTTATATATCCATATTTGTACTATATTATATAGTTTCTAGCTCTTGGATGAATAAATCATAAATTTAAGTGTTCTCGTGATTTGGAAAAATAAATGTCATCTACAGATTTAGAAAGAAAATTACGCAATCCACAAATTTTAAAACACTATTGTACTTGCTGTCGCTTGTAATCCAGAAATTTGCTACTCAAAAACTATGTAAATCAAGAAATAGCTTTTGGTCTAATGGCAAAGACAAATGATTTCTATGTGGAAAGTTATGTGTTCAAAACTCAGATGAGATAAATCATTTATTGTAATAACAAAGATATTAAATAGTTGGATGGCTTGCAGGGGCGGGCTCAGGATTTTCGTCAAGGGGGGCAAAAAAATATCGAATCGGGTTTAAATCCATTAACTAATTGGGTACTCGATAAAAAACAATGCTTTAACTTATACTTTCCAATGCTTTGACTTGTAATTTCTGATGTCTGACTTATAATTCTAATTACCAATCAAAATTCAACAAATTTATTTCAATTTTAACCCTCAATTTAACTCGAATTACAAATCAAACGTCCAGAGGGGGCAAAAAAAATTTCAGGAGAGGTAAAGTCAGTCGGAACCGATAAATCTCCACTAAAACTCAAAATCCTGAAATACTCTGGGTCCGCCCCTGATAGCTTGATCTTCAACTTTAATCAAAAAAATCTATGTAAACCAGAAATTAAGCAAGCCGTCTAAAATTGGAAGCTCTCTGTGTATTTCTTCCTCTTGGCTACATCCATGAAGTTGGTCCCACGCAGATCCCCTCACTTTATCCGACATAGTCATTAGCAATAGCAGTTACATGAGTGAGGCTACGGTACTATGCATAGCACGGATTGGTCCGTGCTACTACTTAATATTTGAGTTTTTAAAATTCTAATGGTCGATCCGAATCGTTCAACATGATTTCTACATGAATATGTACTTGCAAATCAAATTTTACATTTTTTAGAAGTTGTTTAATATTTTTTTAGATAGGTAGAAAATCACTGTTTTTGGATGGTCCAGAATTTTCAGATCAAGTGATTTTCTACCTATCTAAAAAAGTAGTAAAAAAATTCTAAAAAATGTAAAATTTGGTTTGCAAGTACATATTCATATGGAGATCATGTTGAATGGTTCGGATCGACTCTTAGAATTTTGAAAACTTAAATATTGAGCCGTAGCACGGACCAATCCGTGCTATGCATAGTACCGTAGCCTCACTCCAGTTACATTATATCGAACTGTAAGGAAAAGAATCACTTAATGAGTGCATCTGTAAAACCAACAAAATAAAAATAAACAATTAAGTGCTTGTGTGAGTCGAAACTCTTATGAAAAGGTAGGTAGAATGAACACATCAAAAATTAAATTAATTAAGCAAATGTAATCGATTTGTAAACCAAATAGCCACTTATTACTAATTGAGTGCGGGTTGGGTTAAGTAACAAATAAATAATACAAGATAAACCACTCCGAGATTTTTTTTTTATGTGGCGGGGAAGGTTCAAATCACTAAATTAATTGGTTATGTTCAAGCCGTCTGATATTTTTATTAATAACCCCAGAAAAAAGAAAAATATCAAATCTAACTCCGATTTCAATTTATTTTTAAATCTAACATAACCGCCCCCTGGGGGGCGGTCCACTTTCCAACCAAACTGCCCCACAGAAGGGCGTTCCAGTTTTTTTTTTTTTAGAGACAATATGAATGAAATTTAACAATAAAAATTCGAATTTTGTTTTTAATATTTGTTAGATTACTTCTTTTGATGTATAAACCGACATTTTTAAAAATACCCAAAGTTAATTAAAGATTAATAAAAATGCTCAGACCCATCAACTTTTATTAAAAATGTCCAAACCGGCCGGTCCCTTGACTAAATAACTAAAATACGCTAAATTACTTGTCAAATTACTTTTTTAAATATTTGTCAAATTACTTTTTTGATAGCATATTTATACTAAAATATGCTAAATTACTTGAGAATTACTTGAAATTATGTTTATTTTTTTATTTTTTTTAAGAGACAAATAGCTAAAATGCTAAAATATAACACTAAAAAATCGAATTGTTTTTTTAAATATTTGCTAGATTACATTTTTGATATATAATTAGCATATTTATACTAAAACACGCTAAATTACTTGAAATTATGTTAAGTATGTTAATTTATGTTGAATTACAGTAAATTACACTAAATTACAATAATTATGTAGAATTATGCTAAAATACGATAAATTACGTATGAATAGGGATGATATCTTCATCGAGAAGGCGAAAAACGACGACGAAACTTTAAACGGCCATAAAACGGCGCTTGAGTGTCTGATTTCAGCAAATTACCACTTTTCGAAAAGCTCGTGAAAATACGCATACGTCAGAATCGCCAAAAAACAAAGGAAAGAGTCTCAAAACTTTAGTTGAAGTTTCCAATTAAGATTTTCATTTCTATTATCCAATCTACGTAACTCAGTAAATTAGTTATATAAATACCAATTTTTATTATTTTGGAATTTTTTTAGTATTTTTTATGATTTATGAAAGATGACACACAATTGGCTCTATTCATACGTAATTTAGCGTGATTTATCGTATTCTAACATAATTCTACATAATTATTGTAATTTCAGCATAAATTAACATAATTTCAAGTAATTTATCGTATTTTAGCATAATTCTAGTGTAAATCAGCATAAATTAACATAATTTTCATTAATTTACCGTATTTTAGTATAAATATGCTATCACAAAAAAAAATCACGAGACCGGCCATTAAATGAACAGTTTGGACATTTTTAATAAAAGTTGATGGGTCTGGGCATTTTTATTAATCTTTAATTAACTTTGGGTATTTTTAAAAATGTCGGTTTATACATCAAAAGAATTAATTTAACAAATATTAAAAACAAAATTCACTTTCATTCATATTGTCTCTCAAATCTATAAAAAAAAAAAATGGACTGCCCCCCTGTGGGGCGGTTTGGTTGGAAAGTGGACCCCTCCCGGGAGCGGTTAGGTTAGATTTAAAAATAAATTGAAATCGGAGTTAGATTTGATATTTTTCTTTTTTCTAGGGTTATTAATAAAAATATCGGTCAAGCCGTTCCTTCATCTCGTAAAACTCAGCAACTAAAAATGTGAATTAATTGAAATGACGAACTATTATTTATGCGGGGCGGATAAAAACAATTAATCCGAATTTGAACAATAAGTGAGATTTAACTAAATTGAGATAACTTTTGATATAATAATAAAAAATAATGTTTTTTGTGTGAGAGATCATATGTTTGGAATCTGATTAAGCAATATGGATAAGCATACAAGTTAAATTAGAAACCTTGATCTTCATCTTTAAAAAAAAACTAAATTGAGATAAATTAAATTTAACTCAAAATAAGTCACATAAATTGAATTAATATCGAAATCATCATAGTTCATCGGAACATTGTCAAAGGCTCACTGAAGTTTAAAAATAATTTTTGGAAGGTTGAAGGTTCAAAATCTGATTAAAATTTAAAAAATAATTTTTGAAATTGAAAGTTTAAAATCTGATTAAAGCTCCTTAATATGTCTTAATCTTGATCGTTAGTTCTTTACAATAGAGAAAATTCATTCACTGAGGGCCTGTTCGGCTCCAAGAGAGGAATGGTCATGGGCACAGGAATTGAACTGAATTTTACTGTGCGCGTGGGGAAAAAAAATTCAATCAGAGTAAAATTTTTTTTTCCCACGAACACAGTAATGTTCCGAACAGGTCCTGAGAATCATCATTGAGGAAAATGGTGGTATCCGAAGAGAAAGAGTGTAAGAAAAGTTGTACTAAATGAAAGTCAAAGTTAAGATCTTGATCTTTTTACTTAATTGCTTGATTACTTTACTTTTAATTGCACTAATCATGTTTTGTGCATTTAGTTTTTTCACTCAATTTATTTTCTGTATTTTTGAATTATAACCATGAGCATTAGAAGAAGAAAAAATATATGTTTTATACTGAATATATATATTTATAAATTTAAATAATAAAATATCTATAGATACAGACAAAAACACAGAGAAAGCGAAATACAAAAATAAGAGCCTGTTCAGCAGATGGAAATGAGTGAATTCTTTTTTCTCACGTGAATAATAAATGCAGCCGAACAGGCCCTAAATTTTGAAAGTTCTTGTGGGTAAGGCTAACACAACAGATAACTATTTTGAAAATATTCTGAATGCTTTTTTACACCTTTTGTTTTTTTTTAAGATAAAAGCCGGTTGCCATTTTGGGATTGCTACAATCGTACAAAAAGTCATTGAACTTGTTTACTCCACAATAATTCAGAACTTGCTATTGAATATTGATTTACCGCTTTACTTGATATTAACGCAAATTGGGGCATCCACAAACAAGTTGAAGCGAATTGGCATCTAACCGACAAATAATTGCTCTTTTCTAGACAGATAAGTCAAAGAAAACGACCCAATCATCCTGAGAGACACGTGTTATTTCTCTAATGATTTTAGAGACACATGCTTGCGCAAATTTATTTGTGGGATAAATGATAGTGGTCCCTCATGAGATATTAAACCAACGACTGTCGACCTACAACAAAGAATTGAATATTTATCTAGAAATTCGCAAATCTCTAGGTTCATTTGGTTTCACAATTATATATTAGAGGGAAAAAAAATAAAGGATTTTTTTTTTCTTTTTTCTTTTTTGCTTCATGTTAATATGAAAATTAGATACCTGTAATTCTAACAGGGGTGGAGATTTATCGGTTTCGACCGACTTTGTTTTTCTGAAAAAAATTTTGCTCCCTGTGGACGTTTGATTTGTAATTCGGTTTAAATTTAAGGTTAAATTGAAATAAATTTGTTAAATTTTGATTGGTAATTAGAATTATAAATTAGAGTATCAAAAATTATAAATCAAAGCATTAGAAAATATAAGGTAAAACATTTTTTTTTTATCAATTACTCAATTAGTTAATGAATTTAAATCCGATTCGATATTTTTTTGTTCTCCTGACAAAAATTCTGAATCCGCCTCTGAATTCTGATTCTGGATCTTTTGAGAGGAACTTTTATTATTGGCCAGTAATTATTAAAACAAATGTATCGCACTTAAAAAACGCACGGACTGACTTTCCCCTTGGTTTCGTGTGAAAGTTGCTTCGAGTTAACGAGACATTTCTTTGCAATTTACTTTTTGTTTTGTTAAAACAAAAAAGAAATGGTGGAAGAAAGCGACTATGCTCTGTCTCAGAGACGTTCATGTCATTTTCAGCATGTAAGGGAATCTTGTTATTTTATTGCCTTATCGGTCCCTCGTGAAAATCGCATAAGACTGATAGACATACTTACTAAGATATTGTAGAATCTAGATATGACCGAGCGAATATGCGAAGTACAAAAGCAAAACCAAAAGTAAAAAATGGAAAGGATCTTTTTCAGCCCTTTATAACAAGAGATCAGAGTAGGTCCGATGCCCATCGAACCTACTTTTAAGTTCAATTAACTCTAGTATTGTACGATTAGCATTAAATATGTGCACACAGAAATTGATACAGACTCGTATAGATTTTAATGCACAGTGCATGAATTTTGATGCTGATCGGATGGTCATCACATCCATCGAACCAAAGTAGGTCCGATGTCCGATGCCCATCGGACCTACTCTGAATTCTTATAATAATGTTATCATTTATTAGAACTTGATCGGACATCGATTCGGTAAAGCTCCGGATCAACAGCAACTGGTCGGACCACTTGTTTTTTTTTTAAATAATCATATTTTCTAGAGTAAAATTTACGAGATATAAGTAAAATTACAAATAATCATATTTTATAGAGTGAAAATTTCTATGTAATGTATTAAATAAGAGTAGGGTTCAAATGCCTTCATTTTGTGCGTCTCCATCATGCTTCCATTTTTAAAAACTTTAATAACTCAAAATTTAAAACTTAAAAGTCAAAATAAAACCGTTAGATATGATCTACATAATTTTATCTATGCATGTGTAAAAAATTATGATATTTCAACTTCGTTTTAGTTGTCATCAAGAACTTGTAAAAACGTACTAATGTGGATAATTTTTAGATGTTGATTTTTTAACTTATTGATTCACATAAAAACAAAACCAAAATGTGATAATTTTTTATGAGCACATAGAGAAAATAATATAGATCGCATCTAACGGTTTTATTTTGATGTTTATAATTGAGTTATTGATGTTTTAAAAATGGAGGCATGGTGGAGACACAAAAAATGGAGGCATTTGAACCCTCCTCATTAAATAATGTGTTAAATAAATTTATAAATTATTAAAAATGCAAGAAATTTTTTTTTTGAAGTTTAAATTATGTATAACTTATTCTTAGAATTATTAAATTAAACATCGTACGAACACTTTTTTTTCACTAAAAATGTTTTATACTTTTATATTTTATTTTAAAATTGAATTAACTACATAAAAATAATTTGTTTCTTTTTTGCGACCAAACAAACCACTAACGACTCATACTGAATTTCAGCATTTTGATTTTTTTTTATTTTAAACATAATATTATGACAATCGTGTGATCATATTCAAGAAAACTATTACATGAACACAAAAAATATCATAAAGTTGTCTACATAATATCACATGCTAGATGGTATCTTTTCCTTCTCACAATTTTCTACTTTTCTCCTCAAAAGAAGTGAACGATAGACTTATAAAAATTGAAAAAGAACCGGTTTTTTTTGTTTGGTTCACTGATTTTTAATAAAACCGATCGGTTAAAACAGAATTTGTCGGTTCATTTGCATAAACGATCCTATAGAAAAACAGAACCGGACATGTGATCAGGTCCGGTTTTTTTCCAATAGAACCACTGGTCCGGTCCGGTTCTGATAACACTTTATAATGTTCTTTACAGCGAAGGTTAATCTAACCTCGAATGAAATTAATATTATGAGGAAGATGTTGGACCGGACCTGATAGCAATGTGTTTCCAATTTGTCATCACACATCACATACCGTAGGTTATCAGGTATGCTAGCTAGATCAAGCCCCACAAACAGGAATCCGTATCTGCTGTAAGCCTCAAAATATAATTCTTGCAAGCTTTAATTGGGAGTAATTAAGAAACCCAAGTATTAATAGAAACCGGAAAGTTGGAAAGCCTCTTGAAAATTTGATATGACCCCTGTCGGAAAATTTGATATGACTCCTGTCCAATGGCGGATTCAGGATTATGGTCAGCGGTAGATACAAAATACTAATAAGAGTATAATTTTTTTTTCTGTTGACGAATTAGAGCAGAAAAGCAGATAAGGATCTAAAAAACTCATGACGTGACCAGATACGTGATGCGTGAAATTGTGATCAAGCTAATAAAATTTATAACCCAGTTTGCTATCGAGTCAGATTACAAGCACATAATCCTATCGAGTAGTATAATCGAGTGTCGATCCGCAGGAAATAAGATTTAAGGTCTTCAGCGATTAAATCTCAATCTTCAAAAGACTAGACAAAATCTAAAATCAAAGAGTTGTTGTTGTTGATCAATGTATTTGGCAAAAATTAAAAATAAATAAAATAAATAAGATAGAGATGTGAATTCCTAGGATTTTGGCACACCGTTGTTACTTCAATCCGCTTTGATTCTTATCTTATTTGATGTTGGTTTTCAGTTGTTGTATGAGAGTTTCTAATCTAATTTAGTGATTACTGCTTTTGCTTAGTAACCACCCTACCAATCAAGAGATCTCGTTAAGGCTTGTCTCGATTAGTGCAAAGAGATCTGTGATTAGCCCAAAAGAATTCAGAATTCACTTATTGGGTACGTCGCCCTACTATCTTGGTTATATTGGGTGTCCCCATGGTAAGACGCGACAATGCGACATTCGTCTGCGAATGTCGATACTCCCATGTGTACTTTTGTTGATCCAATTAGTGGTATCTCCGGTTAAGGTCTCCACCACTAATCTAGTATTTTTATTCTCCCTTATCCCAATTCGATTAGTCCAATGGTGACTAACTTCCATGTGTGGCCATCACATGACGGTCTAGACTAATAAACAAAATTAAGTAAGATAGAACATAGAGCGCAAAAGCAATCGAACAACAAAAGACTAAACAATAATCAAATAAAAGTATATATCAAAACATCATGAGTAACAAGGTTTACTGCCAACTCTAAGAATCTAAACTTAGCCGCTGAACGACATGTTTACAAAGCGATAAGAGAAAGATACAACAATACACGAAGTACCCTCCTACTTAATCTCTACACACTCCTCTCTTCTCACCAAAGGGAGCCTTGGGTACGGTATGTATTGGCTAATACGGGCTATACTCCCACTGTGTCGCTGCAGGAGTTAATGCGTATTTAGCCTTCTTTGGTTCGTATGGGGCTCTGGTCCGTATTGGCTAATACGGTCCGTACCAGAGCCTTAGTCGGTGAGCTGCGTTTTTTCGATCGACCCGATTCTTGCTCCAAATGATGTAAAATAGCCCCAAAATATGGTTGCTGCACTAAAACATAAAATAGGGCAACAATAACTTTTTTCACATAATAATTAAACATAAAGGTGAGAAAATAAGACAAAACCTAAGTCAAAACCCTACGTAATTCACTACCAAAATGAGCTTGATCAATACGTCACGACACGACACGGTTCAGTCACAGCACAACACGGTTCCATCACGGCATGACATGGCACGTGTGCCGATCACGTGTTGTGACTCGCGTGTCCCGTGTCGTGACTATTCTCGCGACGTGATCATCTTTCGAAAATTTGATACGACACGGCACGTCACGCGAAAGATTTGATCACGGCACGACACATGGTCACGTGAGTCACGTGTAATTAGGACCGTTAGATCTTGATCGAATGGTGAAGCTTGAATAAACTAACCTAAATTATGAAAAAAAAAAAATAGTTAAATATGACCAAACGTGGCCAGTCACATTTAGATACATCACGTGTGGTCACAACATGCCTTGGTCATGGCGTGACTAACGTGTTGTGACCATTCACGTGCCATGACCATCCTTCCAAATTTAATCACGACATGACTAGTTACGACATGATATATATTTAGATCCCTAGTAGCAGATATCTTTTTTCTCCAGGGCAATCAGCGATTCTTATGAGTGGAGTAACGAATCGGACCGCGTCTTTTTTTTTAATTCTTTTACGCGAATCAGTTTGGACTGACTTTCTTTTCTGCGTAATTTTCTTCTACTTGATCGTGAATTAAATTCAGGAGTAGGCATTGTTTCCGTTCATAAGTACAAACATAAAATACTACTGAGTCTAAAATAAATTTCGAATCCAGAAATACGCAAGTGCCTACCCTGATCCACCTTGTCCGCAAATGGCCCTGTCCTTAAAAACGCAATAAAAGTTGCCATGTCTAACGAAAGAGTTCTATGATCTATAAAATGCACCGGTTGGAAACTGTGTGATAAACCCATTTTGCTTAGTCGACCTGACAATTAGGTGTTATCAGGCCTGACCTAGTGGGCTCGGATTTTGCTATAGGGTCCAGAGTCCAGATTATTAGGGAATTTTCTTAACATAAACCGGTACGAGACTTGTAATACGAAGAACATTTTTGTAAACAATGCACCGAGTTTTATCTTACGAAAAGTGAAATCATTCCACCGTTGGCTCGGTTTGGAAGGAGATAATCATTTTTAGAGGTATTTGATGTTTGGTTGAGATCTAAATCACAGATTAATTACGACGGTCTAACTAAGTTTAACTTCAAAATTAAGTCTTTGAAGTTAAACCATCTCTGATGATGGTTTAATAGTTAATCTCCTTAATTTTTTTTTCCTCTTTTCTTTAGTCCATACTATTTCTTAAATAACTTTAAGTCACAACATAACTTTAAACCACATCAAATATAAATAGTTTAGGCCGGCTTAAATTAATACAATCAATTTAGATTTTCAAAACTTTAGATCTTAACTAAACACCAATCTCTCGGAGGAATGCAGATCTCTCCGCCCATCCGACTCAAAAGGCAGGAGAATTGGAAGGGATTTAAATTATCTGATGGAGAGCCGTAGATGTTAGAATATAGTTTTCTTTGGGAGATTGGTTAATTTGGGAGAGACGAATAGTATTTTACACATCTGATATAAGTAAAAATTAATGAAATTTAATGTAAGATTGAAGTGCTTGAAGATGGGACCAGACTACCAATTGGTTTCCTTACAAAAATATAGATTGTCTGGCATGCGTTTGACGAATTACAATTACAAAGGCACAGTCTACTGTTGTGCGGCATGTCAACTTATTTCTCTTACGTAACATATTTCAACTAGTACAGAAGCTGAAGGATAATAACAGTCACTACTGAGAATCCAAAACAGCGTATCTTAGGCATTCTTATTTTCCTTTTTTATACTAGTAGGGATCAAGGAACATACCATAATTACAATCCATTTAGGTCCTACAGTACAGTTTAAAATAAATACAACTAAGCAACTGACCGAACGTGTAAAATTGTCACTTCTTCACCTCAATACACAAACTTATATACATAATTATTATATTAAAACACTAACGGGCCGAGACAGCTCTTAGTTCTCAAACCCACATATCCTACGTCAGCAAGATGTGTTACTTTCACTTAGCTGTTGCAACCAATTAGCACTTCAAGTCAGATCCTTACCCCATAAAGCTCATGTATCATCTTAGAACTACTATAAAACATATCATCATCATCTTCTTGGGAAGCATAATACTTGCACAGCACCGAGCCAGCAACCTTCCATGCAAACCCGCATTTCTCAACTTTACCATCAGTTTGAGCCTTTTTGTAAACAATTTGATAAATTGCTAGTGCCTCATTTGTAATTTGATCTTCAGGTCTTGTTGTTTTTTTGAACTCCCTAGTTCCATAGAGTTCCTACACAACCAAAGTGATTGAGAATTTTTAAAATTATAGTATGTTAGACCCATGATATTTTTTTTGGCTACTCCAGTGCCAAATTGAGCCATAACCATTATATAGGTCCAGCTTAGAATAAGCTTAGGAATATGGTTAAAAGTGCAAGAAATTAATCTTATTTTGGTATCATAAGTTGGGCCCCTAGTAAAAGGGTAAACTTGCCTTCTTATAATAGTCAATGATTTCTTGGCACTTCTTATTTTTCATGTCCTTTTCCTCAGTTTCCAAAGCCTCGCTCATTTCCTTCAAGTATTTACCATAAAGATATCCCCACTTATCCATGCAATTTTTTGGGACTTCGATACTCAAGCGCGGAAGCATCTCAAACTCTGAAACAAAACCATCATTCAATATTGTTGTATTACATATATAGTAAACTCTTTAAAACTTATGAATACACCAGTATGAAAATTGGAGAACTCAGATATCTCCACATATCTGAATTTTCTCAAAGAAAGGTGCGCTGCGGTACTTTAAGAGAGAAAAGGCAAAAACTGGTGCTAATATGTTGGGTCAGATGTTTCTTTTCTCTTTTAGTACTGGACATATCACTGGCAACCCTGGAAAGATGAAAAGTATTATTTTAACACCTTCGTAGAATTTTCTAAAATGTTATCAAATACCTTAATTCTTGTAGAACAAAATCAAGCACACATACCCACCAACAAGAAAAGCACAATTCTCCTTTGTTTGCTTATCTTTTGTAAAAATTGGAAACTAGAGCAAATGCTTACTGGTCAATTGAAGCTTTTCCACTTTGAACGACTGTACCTCGTCATATATCAAACCAAGTATAGATGAAGAGTTATACTCGGAATCTTTCTTAACCTTCTTTTCCAAAAAATGGGGATATTTGAGCACCTTCAGATCATTCCCAACCTCAACCTGTGCATTGAAAAATCAAACCCAAATCTATATCAGTTGCCAATTGCAGCCACGACATCTTTCGCATGCAAACTCTAGCACTCTTACTATTTATTAATTACATGTTGATCCTAGCAGTTCAGGTGCCAAGTTGTACTGGTTAAATCAAATCAGGTCTAGGTCCTTTCGGGTAATTTGTGTTCAGAGTCAGTGTTATTTACCAACCAAGAACCAACAATGCCATATGAATTTGCATATTAACATAATACTGCTCAGGCAGCGTTACTCACTCCTACAGCCCAGTGCATTACCTAAAATTATCCACAGAAAGAGACAAACCTTCTTTCCAGTTTTCGAAGCATCAAGGGCATCATAGTATATATTTATCAATTTATCTATTTTTGGCCAAACTTCTTCTCTCTCTACTCCACGTGTTAATAGGCGGTCCATGTATACCAACCAACAATCAGCAGCCAAGCCAACAGTGTAACTAAAAGATGAGAAATCAAGAATAAACATTTAGTTTACATGCTTTCATGGTATACCGTACCATTTGACTAAATTTATTAATAGTTTCTTTCTTTTTTGCTCGATTTATGGTCAATCTCCAGACACAAAATTAGGGTTATATAGGCACAATTGTACAATTGAATGTGTTTTTTTTGAGGTAACAGTACAATTGAATGATCACTGTGGGTTAGTTGTGTCGCGTCTGGGAAAAAAAAGAACGGAAACTCCAACAAAGGCAAGGTGCTGTGCTGATTCGTCTTCATCTATAAAAAGAACCAACTCCAACCAGAGCATCACATATGACTCTTTTTATAACTATAAGTTGCTCAGATTGAACAAATAAATGAAATCACCTTCACTTCAAATTAGCAATGAAGAGAGGACTGAGTATGAAGCTTACCTCGGGTTAAATCTATTGTTCAGAAAACGGTGAAACAGCAATCTTTCAAATTCAGGGTCATTCATGTTAGCAGGACTTATGTTCTCTCCACCATTCTTTGATGAATCTTCTTCCGGTGCCAGCCAAGGTGGATTAGGTTTGAAATACTTCAACAACTGAACAAAATGATCCATCAGAAAACTACAACAGTTATGTATTTCTGTAGCATCTCTATTTCCATGGATTTCCTAGGCTTCCAATCTTTTACTATTTGTTTTCATACTGCATTTTAAGTTTCCATCATTAAAGAAGCCAAACTTACCTCTGGATGTCGAGATACCCAGTACATATCCCCATCAAAATCACTGTTAGCCATTTCATCAGCCAGCGATCTGGGTCCCACAGCTGGAAAGAAAATGGCAAATTTTGAGTCTCCCACAACTCTTTCCATACCTTCTACAAAGGTAGCTTGAAGTCGGTGTATGTCGCCAGGATGAAGCCCAGGGTGCTTGTACACTAATACATCACCAGATACCTGCCCCTTGTCCCTACATATTTCAGATTCAGATGTTGCTTAATCTTTAATAGTGTTCTATATTGAGCATTATACTAAGGATTTGTGGTTAAGAGCAAACAAGCCAACTTGTTTTTTCTAAAAGTCAACTATGCTGAACTTGAGTTATCGACATGCCTTCCAAGTGCACACAAATTAGGGTCATTTTTGGCAAATGAAAATACAAGTGTGCATAGTTTTGCAAAATCAGGAAGAGAAGTTGCATACAGTATTATGCAGACTTGGTTAGCGCAGAGTACCCCAGTGGGGTCTGTGGTCCCCATGAGATAGTAAGAGTCACTGATTAGGATTTTTCCTGCCTGGAGACCTTTTCTTTCTTCCCCCATCATAAAGCCTAGCCGGTACTGTAAATAGGGCTCGTCAAGAGGCATCCCCGAGTAGATCATCCTGGCCGTCATACAGTCATTGTCTATGCCCTCGTTGTTCAATGCAACTGCCATTTGCTTAACAAATGGTTACGAAACAGTTTCACCAAGTAAAACTCTGTGTGTGTGTGTCCATTTTTCCTTTATGTACTGATCGCTAAAACATTCAGTTGATGGGGTGTTCATGTTAATTTCTGGTTTATCAAAGACAGTTCAAGCTGGATTTTACAGATGAAGTTCTGATCAACCTTTATAGAGTTAAATTTAGATCAAATGTGCGATTTGTTACATTTGGGTGAATGGGTCTTAATTGCATAATTGACTAAATGGAATAGGATTTACCTTTAAAAGCAGCACGTCTGTCATAATGGGAACACTCGGCTTCTGCAAGTGCAGTTGATAGGAGACCCAAGAAGAACTCTGCTGGAACCCCTCCAAAGTGAAGAAGTGCAATCAAGTATCTTGACAGGTGTACTTTCTTTGGACGGGTGCTGAAAAAGTATAACAAGTCAAAAGACAGTAAACTGTAAAATTAAGACAATATAATTACTTAGTCCATTTGTTCTTATTCAGTACCTGGTATTGACGACTTCCAAAGAGTTGAATGGTTGAACAATACGCCGCATTGAAGGATCTGGCTCCACTTTGATCATGGAAGGGCGAATTTTAATGGTTTTCTTTGGCAGCTATACGACGCAGGAGATAAATGAACATGTAAACAAAAGATATCGTCAAGGATATCCTCCACTTTAATAGATAACAGCAGTATCTTTATAATGGCAATTCAATATCCAAAATTAAGTACAAGGTGCTGTATGGTTCACACTAATCAAGTGGTTCTGTGACGTGTATATTATACCATTAACGTGTCAACCAAAACAAAATGTTCTCTAAAGGAACTTTTCACATGTATAATTCTTCTTCTCTAGGTCTCACGTGGTTTATGTTCAAAAGCAAATGATGGAAGTAAAATGTGTCATTCAAGCATTATTAATTGTTATCACAAAAATCACCCTCAAAGATGCATCCTTGACATATTCAAGAAGGATAACGCTACACAAATACAAAGAATTAATCCCAGAAAGAAAAAAAAAAAAATTTAAATATTGACTGGTAATCCATAATACCTAGGTTCTTACAAATATGAAAAAAGTCCCAACCACTAAAATTCCAGCAAGCAAAATCCTGAAATATCATTCAATACAATAAATAAAAACTGAACTTACCCGCCTGTCGACGAGAAGTGTTCCCTTCGCACACAATCCGTTGTAGAATAGCCGAACTTGCATCAGAAGAGGCTAGTTTAGGAAACCAAGGTGAACAAGAGAAATTTTACTTACACAGAAAATCCAGAGACCACTTAACTTCTATAAATAAAGTAATGAATTATTGCATACCGGTCCATCATTATCATAAATCTTTTGTCTTTTTGCACTAGCAGGACTCAGGCCATCTCTCCCAGCCTGAAGAAATTTGAAAAAGAAATTGAAATGAGATAGTAAAGGATACATGAAGTACTTTCATGGTTAACTATGATAAACATATAAATTGAGGTACGTGTCAGCATGGTACTGTCTAACATCATAATTTCTAGGGTCAATTTGTCCAAGCACCGAAAGCTCCTAAATAGCCTCAAACAATTTCATATTATGCAATGCAAATAGAAAAATATAATGAACCTGAATGTTCCCTTTAGACACATAAATCGGGCACTGCAAAGCAAGGTCTTCAGAAATAAAACCGGTTCCATCTGTATGAATTCCTTTCAATTCAGTGCTTCCATCCTACAAAATTTGCACCTAAATCAAGTAAAATTTGTACTAACAAATAAACTATTTCCTGACTTTCCTTTTATAGGGCTGGTAGCAAAGAATCTTTTGCATGATCTAATCTTTTATATGTAACAAATGTTTGGAAAGGAGCAAGTTCATTTGTATCTCTTAGAAGTCAAGACCACAGAATATCATAATACCTAGTGAAACAAACAATATCATGCATACACCTTCTACAGATAGCAAACTTGACATTTAACCATACAAACGTCAAATACCATTACAGCATTGCCAATTTATGAAAAAAAAAAAAGCAGTTCAGCACCTTCCTAGGAATTGGGATAAAACCATATGTTTAGTACGTCCATAATGGTTAGTTGAGCTACTGCCATAATATTTGATGTTTAGTACAGGGACGTATAAAATTATGCAAAAAAAAAAAAAAAAAAACAAAGTAAAATCACCGGCTTTACCTTACAGTGGATGTCTGGAATAGTTTCTACGCTCAACTCAGGATCGGATAAATCAATGTCGAGCTTTAGTGTCTTGGATAGAACTAAAGAAAGCCTGCATGTTTATGATTTGCAATCATACATACAATTCCTTTAATAAGAAATCCTTTCATAATTCATTCTTAGAGAAAATGAAGATGTCAAATACAAATAACTCGCCAGTCTGGACAATTTATATAAGAGTGCCAAAAAAAATAGAATTAACTACTACCTAGAGATGTATTTTGCTAAGCTGGTGACAGTATGTATATGCATTAAGTGAAGGCGTATTTGGTTGACGGTCTTGCCATAGAGAAAATCATTATTTCGGTCCCTGTCCCAGCCCGATGAAGTACACACAAAGTAGCACTTGACAGAGGACTTCGTACCGCTTTTCTTCTTCTCCTCCTTTCCACCATCTTTGTACACTGCATATACAAATGGTGCAAAGAGTAAAGAAAAGACCAAATATTACTACAGATCTGATTAAAAGTACACAGGTATGACGAAAGTATTCCAGTTGTTACTAGTGGATGTAAAGATTTGGAGGCCCCTCCCCTTCTTCTTTTTCTAAGGATATCCTGGATCAGTGATCAAGTTTCCATTTGGTACCAATCAGGTACCGGTGACTATATAACACCAGTCCATGCATACATGATATTTATCCAAACACCGTGCAAACTAAAATCCAGATATCCCAATAGAGACAAAATATTGACTTCTAAAACCCAGCCAATATGAAAATAAAACCATCTCAAGTCAGTACATGGACCAGTAATCAGTGCATAAGTGCATATGATAACATACTCAAAAACTGATACCGTCGAAGGCCGAGTTCAATTCCCTGTGCTGCAACTCTATGATACACATCGCAATAATCATAAAAGTCAGAATCTGTTTTTTTCTCCTGGCTAACTTCTTCGAATTTCACTTGAAGAATATTTTCATCACCAAGAACACGTTGTAGGTGTGTCTTTGTAGACTCAAGGAAAGGACCCTGTATATAACAGATAATTAACAATTATGCAAAAGTTGAAGCACTAGTGATGTGCTCAGGTGCACATAAATTAAAGAGAATTATTTATCAGCATCTAGATTTAGAATTCCTTGTTATGTTCCTCAACAATAATACAAGTATCTTTTTAAAGTAGTAAGAACCTTGAATGTAGCATTTCCTTGAAGATCAACATGGCAGTGGTAGACATGTGTTTTGTCCATGTCCGAGTCCAAAATCTGTATATAACGACAACAAACTAGTTCCTTGATGTAATATTAACAAAAATCAACTCTGTATCAAGCAGCAAGCAATGCAAAAGGAAAAAGTAGATGGGTCTTCATGTAACATGTGTAATATTTATTTCCGGTCTATAGGTGCCATACAGGTAGCGGTCAAAGCCAGTGCGAGCACAAAGGGAAAAGACCATAACCTTTCTTCTGTCAGATGACTTAATATTGTTCATCCCAAATTCTTTCCATATCCGAAACTCAAATCCTTCCATCGTCATGAGGTAAGTAAGATTTTTTAACAATTCGATGGAAACCGTCTCCTCCAACTTAGCCCTAAATTCATCACCATTGAGAAATAAATATGAACAAAAGATTCAGACTAATTAATCAACATAGAAAACCAAAAGGGTCTCCTCTTATGGAATAATGCAGTAATTGAAACAGGCTAGGCCAGCAACTAGAGCTCATATCTTAACCAACTGTTGAATTTGAAGGCAGAAAACCTTGCCTGGATCAGTGTGTGAAAACATCACTGCCAGTATTGGACCTCATAGCTACTGGTACTGGACTGCCAGGATGGACACTGGACCCTAATACAAGTATCAGTACAGAACCATAAACACAATTAAAAAAAATTGAAAAAATTAAACGAAATTAAACTCAAAAACCATAGCAAAACAGATACCACAATTGCAATACCTCACTTACAGAAGTAATAAAAAAGAACCAAAAAAAGGGAAAACATATCAACCTCCCAAGGTAACTCAAGATCAGGAATCTCCTCCTGAATTCGAAATCCCCCAGAGTCTTCATCTGAGGGCTTATTACTCTCTGACATAAATGCCTCTCTCTTTGAGGTATTGAGTTATGACAATGGTTATCATAATTCTGTAGCCTGGCTTGATCCATCTCCATATCGAGTCTTCTATGAACCATGTTATCATTTCCCATGCTGTTGGCTCCGAAATGCAACAATTGTTTTGACACTGTCGGAGGTGAATTTACAATTCTGCCCGGAGTAGCCATCTCTTGATCAAACCGGATGGACTCCTCCACCATTTCCCATCCAGCTGAGCTCGTGTCTGAATTATCTGGTCAGAGATCAGAGTAAGTAATGTTAAACTGGTGGCCCGTTTTCTTTGGAAGGACGGGTGGGTTCCACAAGTCTGTGTCCTTTCCATTGTACTAGATATAATGTCTGATTGTGTTATCTCCTTGACAGACGGCAATGCAGTTTTGAACGGGTAATTGATTTAATAGGAAAAACAGGCCTGAATGAAGGTTAAAATTTATTAGGTTAATATATTTTGAGACATGCAAAATATAATTTCTTACTGGCAAAAGAAGGATAGAAAAAAACTCTTCCGTAGAAAATTCAACAAATTAAAAAATTAAAACAATTTAAAACAATAATTAAATTAGTCGCTAGTGTATAAACATCTGCAATACTACAAGTCTACATCATCCGTGAGAACAGAGCTTTACTGTCTGACAAGAAAAAAAAAACCTTTACTGAGCTACGATTCGATCTATTATCTAATAAAAAAAAAGTCACCTCCGTCATGTGGTCCCGACAAACAGCTACTCTGCCTGGTGGATAAACCCTCCGCATTGTGCGCCATTGCAATCGGGGACTGGGATTTCTTTGCCAAGAACATTATAAACCTTGAAAAATTGTACACTGTACTACTCGAAGCAATCACACCTAAAATTTTCAAAGACTCAAACTCGCCTAGTCGGTCAAGCTGTTGCCGAGCGAGGTGGTCAGGCGGGGGCACCAATTTCTCCGTACAGATTCTAGCGATCATATACTCGACTGGATCCGGAAGTGACACCTGGCCGTGTCTCGATGTCGGCGAGAAGGGAGAAGTCCCGTAAAAAAGAGGTGGTGGTGGCACCATTGGCGAAATTAAGATTTAGGGTTTAAGATTCGAGCAGAGAGAGGGGAGAGACTACAACTGAAACTCAAAATACAACTCTAAAGTATGAAGAGAGAGACTGGACTAACGACTAAAACTCTGATAAAGAGTGTGATGATGAGACTGAATGGTACATTGGTACTGACAAAGAAAAATATATTTTTTGATAGTTAAAGACGTAACAGTTACTGCAGGAATCCAAAGAAATCAGGAAAGGAAAAGATTCTCAAGTTTTAGTGCAATTATCAATTTCTGGGACGAAAGGTGGTAGAGACGTTATAGAGGTTAGTTGCCATGATTCTTCGTGCCCATCCTAACTGCAACGATTATTTTATTGATAATTCAAACTTAAAGTTTCTCTTCAAATAATACAATATGAATAGTTGATTTTATTTTATTTTATTACATTTTGTTTAACTATCAGGTCAATTTAATTTGAGAAGATTTTGATGAAATTGGTCGGACATTTTACTAAAAACATATTAAATATTTTTGGAAGTATTTAATAATGCAAACGAACCGAACCGAATCGAACTTACCTCCAGTTTGAGTTTGATTTGAATTAATTTCGAATTAAATTTGGTTTGAATTAATTTCGAACAAACCCAATTTCGAACGAACTCAATTTCAAACCGAATTTTTTACAAACTCAATTTCGAACATTTACGAAATTTGTTACGACTTACGAGTTATGACTTATGACTGGGTCATAGTGTGAAATTACAGTACTTCAATAAAAACTCAAGCATTCTGAATTCTAATTACACAGTATACCAAAGTTTATATCAAAGTTTATTTCAAATATCCAAAGTATTCAAAGTACAATTTAAATATAAATAGAAATCCAAAGTCTTAGAATTATTACAAACCTAAATATTATTCTAAATAAAACATTAAAGTTCATTACAACTAGATATTTGAGTCTTCCTCTACGAGGGTGGTCTTTCACTTGGTCCGATCTTATTTCTAAGGTATCGCAACCTCTAGGAGTCTAGGGTTTGGTATCGCAGCCAAGTAGCCAACAGAGGAAAACTCTAGGATTTGGACTTTGGTATCGCAAGTTCGCAACCAACAGAGAGGGAAGGTCGGCTAGGGACTAGGGTAGAACGATTATGGGGTTATGGCTGGTTTTGTTTAATTTTTCTATTTTGGGCTTTGTTGTTGAATTTTTTTATTTTAGCTTGTAATTGAACCGGGCTTTCTGTTTCAAAAAACATTTTTCAGAAGTCAGAATTGAAAGCAATTATGAACTGGACGGCTTATATTTTCATCAATGAACATAAGTTATCAGCATAAATTAACGGTTCACGTTTGAGTTAATTTCGAACTAAATTTGATTTGCGAACCTATTTCGAACGAACTAGGTCCAGTTTGAGTTTGGTTTGAATTAATTTCGAACTAAGTTTGGTTTGAATTAATTTCGAACAAACTCAATTTCGAATCGAACTTTTTACGAACTTTTTCGAATCAAACTCGAATGAAATTACAAACTACGAATTTTTTGTGCAGCCCTGTGTATTACAGATTCTGGTAAATGCGTTATTTCTCACATGTGAATTGATGATATGATATAAGAACTAATATATACAACAGACTATATCAATATATGAATTGAACGAGACAAATATAAAAAATAAAATAAAAGGTGCTTCAATTATATTTGCTTAAGAATCAGGTTTGCCTGCCTCAAACAAGGGTCCGAATCTGCTGCGATTTTAAATCCAACTATTCAAATGATAAAATCCAGAAATTTTTTAATAAATTAGTTTTTGTGCACGAATCTCAAAACATATGAACGGTTGAAATTGAAATCACAAGAACCCTGCGATCCCAGAGGATCGCAGCAGATTTATTTCCCTCAAACAAATAATGTTTCCCGAATCGTAGGCAGGAAAAGGTGCGCATTAATTTTTTCTTAACATTTTTTCAAAATTCTAATTCTGACTTCTTAGTCCCGGGTAGAGTGAGAAAAATGATACAGTGGAGCCGGCTTCGTCACAAAACGACACGGTTACGGCATGGAACAGCACGACACGCGTGTCAGTTACGTGTCATGATTCGCGTGTTCCGTGCTGTGACCATTCGCGTGCCGTATCTATCTTTGAAACTTTGGCACAGTACGGCACGTAGTCACGCGAGTCACGTGTAATTAGAACCATTAGATATTGATTTAATGGTGAATTTTGAATAAACTAATCTAAATTATAATTAAATGGTCATGCGAGTCACGTATGGTTACGGCACTTTTAAGTACGGTGTGACTCATGTGGCGTGATCACTCCTTGATATTTTGATTACGATACAGCACAGTACGTGAAAAATTAACTTAATTACGACACAGTACGGTAGAAGATCAAAATCATAATATATTAGTCACGTGGCATGACTCAGCACGTTTTTTCCAATATAAGTCCCATGCCCTAGCTTTTTTGTTTACTTATTATTTTAAGATACAATTCAAGGACAGCTGTGCACACCAGGTGTTGTCTTGTCGAAATTGGACTATAGACTTTGTACTAGTAAGTCTGCGGAGTAAGGTCACTGAGACATTGATATGTCTTTTCTGTTTGAATTCTTGTGACATGTGAGATTCTAAATTATAGCGCACAGTTTGTTCGGTGGTTCGTGGGAACATATCTTAAGCCAAATTTGTTTTAAATAAATGTAGAATTTGAGTTTGGCTAAGCTGCTGTAGATAGCGTGAGATGTCTCGTATTTATTTTAAAATTTTATTAGATTGACTTTAAATAAGGAATCAAAATTAAAGTAGAACTAGAATGTTTATAAATTATCAAGTTTACTTGTGAACTTAATTCTAAAATATATCGAATTGATTTCAAATGTCGAATCAAAACTGTTGAAATTCATTTACCTTACGTGTGATGCGTCTACATGTAAAAAATTTAAACTTTCGAATTAATTCAGTATAAAGTCAAGCAGTAAAAATTAAAATGTTTATAAATTAATTTTAATGCATTCATTTTTTGAACTTTTTTTACCACTTGACTCTATACTAAATTAATTCGAAATTTTGAAATTTTTGTATGTAGACGCATCACTCGTAAGGTAGTCAGGTTTCAAGTGTCTGATTCGTCATTTAATATCAATTTGATAGATTTTAAAGTTGAATTCACAAAGAGATTTGGTGAACTTAGGAACATCCATGTTCTACTCATCAAAATTGATCTATTTTGACATTAATGTATTTACATGTCAAATTTATAAAATTTTCGAGTTCATTTAATATCAAATCAAGCAATAAAAAAATGATGAAAATTAAATATATTAAAACTAAGTTAAAAATCATAATTTTTACCGTTTGACTTTATACTTAATGAATTTAAAATTTCATAATTTTTGTATGTAAACACATCAATGACGAAGTATATTAGTTTAAACGGATTGAATTTGTCGTTTAAAATCAATCTAATAGATTTTCGAAACAATAGCACGGAACATCTTATGTTATCCATAGCACCTTAACCAATCTCGTAAAAAATTTAGAAATATTAAATGAATTTCAAAATTTAGACTAGTCGGAATAAAAAAATTCCTACATCGGCAAAATTTATGTGGAGAAAAAAAACTCAAGAATACAAATACGAAAGTTTAGCTTTGTCTTTCAAGAATGAAGTCCCGCCCTTTAAAAAATTAAAAATAAAGTTTGAATCATCGTAGAAATTATTATAGATATATATTATTTGCCGAGACAGCTCTTAGTTCTCAAACCTACATATCCTACTTCAGCAAGATGTGTTACTTTCACTTAGTTGTTGCAACCAATTAGCACTTCAAGTCAGATCCTTACCCCATAAAGCTCATGTATCATCCTAGAACTACTATAAAACATATCATTATCATCTTCTTGGGAAGCATAATACTTGCACAGCACCGAGCCAGCGACCTTCCATGCAAACCCGCATTTCTTAACATTACCATCAATTTGAGCCTTTTTGTAAACAATTTGATAAATTGCTAGTGCCTCATTTATAATTTGATCTTCAGGTCTTGTTGTTTTTTTGAACTCTCTAGTTCCATAGAGTTCCTACACAACCAAAGTGATTGAATTTTTAAAATTATAGTATGTTAGACCCATGATAAATATTTTTTTTTTGGCTACTCCAGTGCCAAATTGAGCCATAACTATTGTATAGGTCCAGCTTAGAATAAGCTTAGAAATATGGTTAAAAGGGCAAAAAATTAATCTTATTTTGGTATCATAAGTTGGGCCCCTAGTAAAAGGGTAAACTTGCCTTCTTATAATAGTCAATGATTTCTTGGCACTTATTATTTTTCATGTCCTTTTCCTCAGTTTCCAAAGCCTCGCTCATTTCCTTCAAGTATTTACCATAAAGATCTCCCCACTTATCCATGCAATTTTTTGGGACTTCGATACTCAAGCGCGGAAGCATCTCAAACTCTGAAACAAAACCATCATTCAATATTGTTGTATTAATATATAGTAAACTCTTTAAAACTTATGAATACACCAGTACGAAAATTGGAGAACTCAGATATCTCCACATATCTGAATTTTCTCAAAGAAAGGTGCGCTGCAGTACTTAAAGAGAGAAAAGGCAAAAACTGGTGCTATTATGTTGGGTCATATGTTTCTTTTCTCTTTTAGTACTGGACATATCACTGGCAACCCTGGAAAGATGAAAAGTATTATTTTAACACCTTCGTAGAATTTTCTAAAATGTTATCAAATACCTTAATTCTTGTAGAACAAAATCAAGCACACATACCCACCAACAAGAAAAGCACAATTCTCCTTTGTTTGCTTATCTTTTGTAAAAATTGGGAACTAGAGCAAATGCTTACTGGTCAATTGAAGCTTTTCCGCTTTGAACGACTGTACCTTGTCATATATCAAACCAAGTATAGATGAAGAGTTATATTCGGAATCTTTCTTAACATTCTTTCCCAAAAAATGGGGATATTTGAGCACCTTCAGATCATTCCCAACCTCAACCTGTGCATTGAAAAATCAAACCCAAATCTATATCAGTTGCCAATTGCAGCCACGACATCTTTCTCATGCAAGCTCTAGCACTCTTACTATTTATTAATTACATGTTGATCCTAGCAGTTCAGGTGCCAAGTTGTACTGGTTAAATCAAATCAGGTCTAGGTCCTTTTGGGTTATTTGTGTTCAGAGTCAGTGTTATTTACCAACCAAGAACCAACAATGCCATATGAATTTGCATATTAACATAATACTGCTCAGGCAGCAATACTCATCCTACAGCCCAGTGCATTACCTAAAATTATCCACAGAAAGAGACAAACCTTTTTTCCAGTTTTCGAAGCATCAAGGGCATCATAGTATATATTTATCAATTTATCTATTTTTGGCCAAACTTCTTCTCTCTCTACTCCAGGTGTTAATAGGCGGTCCATGTATACCAACCAATAATCAGCAGCCAAGCCAACAGTGTAACTAAAAGATGAGAAATCAAGAATAAACATTTCGTTTACATGCTTTCATGGTACACCGTACCATTTGACTAAATTTATTAATAGTTTCTTTCTTTTTTGCTCGTTTTTATGGTCAATCTCCAGACACAAAATTAGGGTTATATAGGCACAATTGTACAATTGAATGTGTTTTTTTTTGAGGTAACAGTACAATTGAATGATCACTGCGGGTTAGTTGTGTCGCGTCTGGGAAAAAAAAGAACGGAAACTCCAACAAAGGTAAGGTGCTGTGCTGATTCGTCTTTATCAATAAAAAGAACCAACTCCAACCAGAGCATCACATATGACTCTTTTTATAACAATAAGTTGCTCAGATTGAACAAAAAAATGAAATCACCTTCACTTCAAATTAGCAATGAAGAGAGGACTGTGTATGAAGCTTACCTCGGGTTAAATCTATTGTTCAGAAAACGGTGAAACAGCAATCTTTCAAGTTCATCGTCATTCATGTTAGCAGGACTTATGTTCTCTCCACCATTCTTTGATGAATCTTCTTCCGGTGCCAGCCATGGTGGATTAGGTTTGAAATACTTCAACAACTGAACAAAATGATCCATCAGAAAACTACAACAGTTATGTATTTCTGTAGCATCTCTATTTCCATGGATTTCCTAGGCTTCCAATCTTTTACTATTTGTTTTCATACTGCATTTTAAGTTTCCATCATTAAAGAAGCCAAACTTACTTCTGGATGTCGAGATACCCAGTACATATCCCCATCAAAATCACTGTTAGCCATTTCATCAGCCAGCGATCTGGGTCCCACAGCTGGAAAGAAAATGGCAAATTTTGAGTCTCCCACAACCCTTTCCATACCTTCTACAAAGGTAGCTTGAAGTCGGTGTATGTCGCCAGGATGCAGCCCAGGGTGCTTGTACACTAATACATCGCCAGATACCTGCCCCTTGTCCCTACATATTTCAGATTCAGATGTAGCTTAATCTTTAATAGTGTTCTATATTGAGCATTATACTAAGGATTTGTGGTTAAGAGCAAACAAGCCAACTTCTTTTTTCTAAAAGTCAACTATGCTGAACTTGAGTTATCGACATGCCTTCCAAGTGCACACAAATTAGGGTCATTTTTGGCAAATGAAAATATAAGTGTGCGTAGTTTTGCAAAATCAGGAAGAGAAGTTGCATACAGTATTATGCAGACTTGGTTAGCGCAGAGTACCCCAGTGGGGTCTGTGGTCCCCATGAGATAGTAAGAGTCACTGATTAGGATTTTTCCTGCCTGGAGACCTTTTCTTTCTTCCCCCATCATAAAGCCTAGCCGGTGCTGTAAATATGGCTCGTCAAGAGGCATCCCCGAGGAGATCATCCTGGCCGTCATACAGTCATTGTCTATGCCCTCGTTGTTCAATGCAACTGCCATTTGCTTAACAAATGGTTACGAAACAGTTTCACCAAGTAAAACTGTGTGTGTGTGTGTGTGTGTGTCCATTTTTCCTTTATGTACTGATCGCTAAAACATTCAGTTGATGGGGTGTTCATGTTAATTTCTGGTTTATCAAAGACAGTTCAAGCTGGATTTTACAGATGAAGTTCTGATCAACCCTATATAGAGTTAAATTTAGATCAATTGTGCGATTTGTTACATTTGGGTGAATGGGACTTAATTGCATAATTGACTAAATGGAATAGGATTAACCTTTAAAAGCAGCACGTCCGTCATAATGGGAACACTCGGCTTCTGCAAGTGCAGTTGATAGGAGACCCAAGAAGAACTCTGCTGGAACCCCTCCAAAGTGAAGAAGTGCAATCAAGTATCTTGACAGGTGTACTTTCTTTGGACGGGTGCTGAATAAGTATAACAAGTCAAAAGACAGTAAACTGTAAAATTAAGACAATATAATTACTTAGTCCATTTGTTCTTATTCAGTACCTGGTATTGACTACTTCCAAAGAGTTAAATGGTTGAACAATACGCCGCATTGAAGGATCTGGCTCCACTTTGACCATGGAAGGGCGAATTTGAATGGTTTTCTTTGGCAGCTATACGACACAGAAGATAAATGAACATGTAAACAAAAGATATCGTCAAGGATATCCTCCACTTTAATAGATAACAGCAGTATCTTTATAATGGCAATTCAATATCCAAAATTAAGTACAAGGTGCTGTATGGTTCACACTAATCAAGTGGTTCTGTGACGTGTATATTATACCATTAACGTGTCAACCAAAACAAAATGTTCTCTAAAGGAACTTTTCACATGTATAATTCTTCTTCTCTAGGTCTCATGTGGTTTATGTTCAAAAGAAAATGATGGAAGTAAAATGTGTCATTCAAGCATTATTAATTGTTATCACAAAAATCACCCTCAAAGATGCATCCTTGACATATTCAAGAAGGATAACGCTACACAAATACAAAGAATTAATCCCAGAAAGAAAAATATATATTTTTTTAAAACTGACTGGTATCCATAATACCTAGGTTCTTACAAATATGAAAAAAGTCCCAACCACTAAAATTCCAGCAAGCAAAATCCTGAAATATCATTCAATACAATAAATAAAAACTGAACTTACCCGCCTGTCGACGAGAAGTGTTCCCTTCGCACACAATCCGTTGTAGAATAGCCGAACTTGCATCAGAAGAGGCTAGTTTAGGAAACAAAGGTGAACAAGAGATATTTTACTTATACAGAAAATCCAGAGACCACTTAACTTTTATAAATAAAGTAATGAATTATTGCATACCGGTCCATCATTATCATAAATCTTTTGTCTTTTTGCACTAGCAGGACTCAGGCCATATCTCCCAGCCTGAAGAAATTTGAAAAAGAAATTGAAATGAGATGGTAAAGGATACATGAAGTACTTCCATGGTTAACTATGACAAACATATAAATTGAGGTACATGTCAGCATGGTACTGTCTAACATCATAATTTCTAGGGTCAATTGGTCCAAGCACCGAAAGCTCCTAAATAGCCTCAAACAATTTCATATTATGCAATGCAAATAGAAAAATATAATGAACCTGAATGTTCCCTTTAGACACATAAATCGGGCACTGCAGAGCAAGGTCTTCAGAAATAAAACCGGTTCCATCTGTATGAATTCCTTTCAATTCAGTGCTTCCATCCTACAAAATTTGCACCTAAATCAAGTAAAATTTGTACTAACAAATAAACTATTTCCTGGCTTTCCTTTTATAGGGCTGGTAGCAAAGAATCTTTTGCATGATCTGAACCTTTTATAAGTAACAAATTTTTGGAAAGGATCAAGTTCATTTGTATCTCTTAGAAGTCAAGACCACAGAATATCATAATACCTAGTGAACCAAACAATATCATGCATAAACCTTCTACAGATAGCAAACTTGACATTTAACCATACAAACGTCAAATACCATTACAGCATTGCCAATTTATGAAAAAAAAAAGCAGTTCAGCACCTTCCTAGGAATTGGGATAAAACCATATGTTTAGTACGTCCATAATGGTAATTAGTTGAGCTACTGCCATAATTTGATGTTTAGTACAGGTAAGTATAAAATTATGCAAAAAAAAAAAAAAAGAGTAAAATCACCGGCTTTACCTTACAGTGGATGTCTGGAATAGTTTCTACCCTCAATTCAGGATCGGATAAATCAATGTCGAGCTTTAGTGTCTTGGATAGAACTAAAGAAAGCCTGCATGTTTATGATTTGCAATCATACATACAATTCCTTTAATAAGAAATCCTTTCATAATTCATTCTTAGAGAAAATGAAGATGTCAAATACAAATAACTCACCAGTCTGGACAATTTATATAAGAGTGCCAAAAAAAATGGAATTAACTACTACCTAGAGATGTATTTTGCTAAGCTGGGGACAGTATGTATATGCATTAAGTGAAGGCGTATTTGGTTGACGGTCTTGCCATAGAGAAAATCATTATTTCGGTCCCTGTCCCAGCCCGATGAAGTACACACAAAGTAGCACTTGACAGCGGACTTCATACCGCTTTTCTTCTTCTCCTCCTTTCCACCATCTTTGTACACTGCATATACAAATGGTGCAAAGAGTAAAGAAAAGACCAAATATTACTACAGATCTGATTAAAAGTACACAGGTATGACGAAAGTATTCAAGTTGCTACTAGTGGATGTAAAGATTTGGAGGCCCCTCCCCTTCTTCTTTTTCTAAGGATATCCTGGATCAGTGATCAAGTTTCCATTTGGTACCAATCAGGTACCGGTGACTATATAACACCAGTCCATGCATACATAATATTTATCCAAACACCGTGCAAACTAAAATCCAGAAATCCCAATAGAGACAAAATATTGACTTCTAAAACCCAGCCAATATGAAAATAAAACCATCTCAAGTCAGTACATGGACCAGTAATCAGTGCATAAGTGCATATGATAACATACTCAAAAACTGATACCGTCGAAGGCCGAGTTCAATTCCCTGTGCTGCAACTCTATGATACACATCGCAATAATCATAAAAGTCAGAATCTGTTTTTTTCTCCTGGCTAACTTCTTCGAATTTCACTTGAAGAATATTTTCATCACCAAGAACACGTTGTAGGTGTGTCTTTGTAGACTCAAGGAAAGGACCCTGTATATAACAGATAATTAACAATTATGCAAAAGTTGAAGCACTAGTGATGTGCTCAGGTGCACATAAATTAAAGAGAATTATTTATCAGCATCTAGATTTAGAATTCCTTGTTATGTTCCTCAACAATAATACAAGTATCTTTTTAAAGTAGTAAGAACCTTGAATGTAGCATTTCCTTGAAGATCGAACATGGCAGTGGTAGACATGTGTTTTGTCCATGTCCGAGTCCAAAATCTGTATATAACGACAACAAACTAGTTCCTTGATGTAATATTAACAAAAATCAACTCCGTATCAAGCAGCAAGCAATGCAAAAGGAAAAAGTAGATGGGTCTTCATGTAACATGTGTAATATTTATTTCCGGTCTATAGGTGCCATACAGGTAGCGGTCAAAGCCAGTGCGAGCACAAAGGGAAAAGACCATAACCTTTCTTCTGTCAGATGACTTAATATTGTTCATCCCAAATTCTTTCCATATCCGAAACTCAAATCCTTCCATCGTCATGAGGTAAGTAAGATTTTTAACAATTCGATGGAAACCGTCTCCTCCAACTTAGCCCTAAATTCATCACCATTGAGAAATAAATATGAACAAAAGATTCAGACTAATTAATCAACATAGAAAACCAAAAGGGTCTCCTCTTATGGAATAATGCAGTAATTGAAACAGGCTAGGCCAGCAACTAGAGCTCATATCTTAACCAGCTGTTGAATTTGAAGGCAGAAAACCTTGCCTGGATCAGTGTGTGAAAACATCACTGCCAGTATTGGACCACATAGCTACTGGTACTGGACTGCCAGGATGGACACTGGACCCTAATACAAGTATCAGTACCGAACCATAAACACAATTAAAAAAAATTGAAAAAATTAAACGAAATTAAACTCAAAAACCATAGCAAAACAGATACCACAATTGCAATACCTCACTTACAGAAGTAATAAAAAAGAACCAAAAAAAAGGAAAACATATCAACCTCCCAAGGTAACTCAAGATCAGGAATCTCCTCCTGAATTCGAAATCCCCCAGAGTCTTCATCTGAGGGCTTATTACTCTCTGACATAAATGCCTCGCTCTTTGAGGTATTGAGCTATGACAATGGTTATCATAATTCTGTAGCCTGGCTTGATCCATCTCCATATCGAGTCTTCTACGAACCATGTTGTCATTTCCCATGCTGTTGGCTCTGAAATGCAACAATTGTTTTGACACTGTCGGAGGTGAATTTACAATTCTGCCCGGAGTAGCCATCTCTTGATCAAACCGGATGGACTCCCGCTCCACCATTTCCCATCCAGCTGAGCTCGTGTCTGAATTATCTGGTCAGAGATCAGAGCAAGAAATGTTAAACTGGTGGCCCGTTTTCTTTGGAAGGACGGGTGGGTTCCACAAGTCTGTGTCCTTTCCATTGTACTAGATATAATGTCTGATTGTGTTATCTCCTTGACAGACGGCAATGCAGTTTTGAACGGGTATTTGATTTAATAGGAAAAACAGGCCTGAATGAAGGTTAAAATTTATTAGGTTAATACATTTTGAGACATGCAAAATATAATTTCTTACTGGCAAAAGAAGGATAGAAAAAAACTCTTCCGTAGAAAATTCAACAAATTAAAAAATTAAAACAATTTAAAACAATAATTAAATTAGTCGCTAGTGTATAAACATCTGCAATACTACATGTCTACATCATCCGTGAGAACAGAGCTTTACTATCTGACAAGGAAAAAAAAAACCCTTTACTGAGCTACGATTCGATCTATTATCTAATAAAAAAAAAGTCACCTCCGTCATGTGGTCCCGACAAACAGCCACTCTGCCTGGTGGATAAACCCTCCGCATTGTGCGCCATTGCAATCGGGGACTGGGATTTCTTTGCCAAGAACATTATAAACCTTGAAAAATTGTGCACTTTACTACTCGAAGCAATCACACCTAAAATTTTCAAAGACTCAAACTCGCCTAGTCGGTCAAGCTCTTGCCGAGCGAGGTGGTCAGGCGGGGGCACCAATTTCTCCGTACAGATTCTAGCGATCATATACTCGACTGGATCCGGAAGTGACACCTGGCCGTGTCTCGATGTCGGCGAGAAGGGAGAAGTCCCGTAAAAAAGAGGTGGTGGTGGCACCATCGGCGAAATTAAGATTTAGGGTTTAAGATTCGAGTAGAGAGAGGGGAGAGACTACAACTGGAACTCAAAATACAACTTTAAAGAATGAAGAGAGAGACTGGACTAATACGGCTAAAACTCTGATAAAGAGTGTGATGATGAGACTGAATGGTACATTGGTATTTGGTACTGACAAAGAAAAATATATTTTTTGATAGTTAAAGACGTAACAGTTACTGCAGGAATCCAAAGAAATCAGGAAAGGAAAAGATTCTCAAGTTTTAGTGCAATTATCAATTTCTGGGACGAAAGGTGGTAGAGACGTTATAGAGGTTAGTTGCCATGATTCTTCGTGCCCATCCTAACTGCAACGATTATTTTATTGATAATTCAAACTTAAAGTTTCTCTTCAAATAATACAATATGAATAGTTGATTTTATTTTATTTTATTACATTTTGTTTAACTAGCAGTCAATTTAATTTGAGAAGATTTTGATGAAATTGGTCGGACATTTTACTAAAAACATATTAAATATTTTTTGGAAGTATTTAATAATGCAAACGAACCGAACCGAATCGAACTTACCTCCAGTTTGAGTTTGATTTGAATTAATTTCGAATTAAGTTTGGTTTGAATTAATTTCGAACGAACCCAATTTCGAACGAACTCAATTTCAAACCGAATTTTTTACAAACTCAATTTCGAACATTTACGAAATTTGTTACGACTTACGAGTTATGACTTATGACTGGGTCATAGTGCGAAATTACAGTACTTCAATAAAAACTCAAGCATTCTGAATTCTAATTACACAGTACACCAAAGTTTATATCAAAGTTTATTTCAAATATCCAAAGTATTCAAAGTACAATTTAAATATAAATAGAAATCCAAAGTCTTAGAATTATTACAAACCCAAATATTATTCTAAATAAAACATTAAAGTTCATTACAACTAAATATTTGAGTCTTCCTCTATGAGGGTGGTCTTTCACTTGGTCCGACCTTATTTCTAAGGTATCGCAACCTCTAGGAGTCTAGGGTTTGGTATCGCAGCCAAGTAGCCAACAGAGGGAAACTCTAGGATTTGGACTTTGGTATCGCAAGTTCGCAACCAACAGAGAGGGAAGGTCGGCTAGGGACTAGGGTAGAACGATTATGGAGTTATGGCTGGTTTTATTTAATTTTTCTATTTTGGACTTTGTTGTTGAATTTTTTTATTTTAGCTTGTAATTGAACCGGACTTTCTGTTTCAAAAAATATTTTTCAGAAGTCAGAATTGAAAGCAATTATGGATTGGACGGCTTATATTTTCATCAATGAACATAAGTTATCAGCATAAATTAACGGTTCACGTTTGAGTTAATTTCGAACTAAATTTGGTTTGCGAACCTATTTCGAACGAATTAGGTCCAGTTTGAGTTTGGTTTGAATTAATTTCGAACTAAGTTTGGTTTAAATTAATTTCAAACAAACTCAATTTCGAATTGAACTTTTTACGAACTTTTTCGAATCAAACTCGAATCAAATTACAAACTACGAATTTTTTGTGCAGCCCTATATTACAGATTCTGGTAAATGCGTTATTTCTCACATGTGAATTGATGATATGATATAAGAACTAATATATACAACAGACTATATCAATATATGAATTGAACGAGACAAATATAAAAAATAAAATAAAAGGTGCTTCAATTATATTTGCTTAAGAATCAGGTTTGCCTGCCTCAAACAAGGGTCCGAATCTGCTGTGATTCTAAATCCAACCATTCAAATAATAAAATTCAGAATCTTTTTGATAATCAGTTTTTGTGCACAAATCTCAAAACATATGAACGGTTGAAATTGAAATCGCAGAAACCCTGCATTCCCAAATGATCGCAGCAGATTTATTTCCCTCAAACAAAGAATGTTTCCGAATCGTAGGCAGGAAAAGGTGCGCATTAATTTTTTCTTAACATTTTTTCAAAATTCTAATTCTGACTTCTTAGTCCCGGGCAGAGTGGGAAAAATGACACGGCGGAGCCGGTTCCGTCACAAAACGGCACGGTTACGGCATGGAACGGCACGACACGCGTGTCAGTTACGTGTCATGATTCGCGTGTTCCGTGCTGTGACCATTCGCGTGCCGTATCTATCTTTGAAACTTTGGCACAGCACGGCACATAGTCACGCGAGTCACGTGTAATTAGAACCATTAGATATTGATTTAATGGTGAATTTTGAATAAACTAATTTAAATTATAATTAAATGGTCATGCGAGTCACGTATGATTACGGCACTTTTAAGTACGGTGTGACTCATGTGGCGTGACCACTCCTTGATATCTTGGTTACGATACAGCACAGTACGTGAAAAATTAACTTAATTACGGTACAATACGGTACAAGATCAAAATCATAATATATTAGTCACGTGGTATGACTCAGCACGTTTTTTCCAATATAAGTCCCATGCCCTGGCTTTTTTGTTTACTTATTATTTTAAGATACAATTCAAGGACAGCTGTGCACACCAGGTGTTGTCTTTGTCGAAATTGGACTATAGACTTTGTACTAGTAAGTCTAGGAGTAAGGTCACTGAGACATTGATATGTCTTTTCTGTTTGAATTCTTGTGACATGTGAGATTCTAAATTATAGCGCACTGTTTGTTCGGTAGTTCGTGGGAACATATCTTAAGCCAAATTGTTTTTAAATAAATGTAGAATTTGAGTTTGGCTAAGCTGCTGCAGATAGCGTGAGATGTCTCGTATTATTATTTTGAAAATTTATTAGATCGACTTTAAATAAGAAATTAAAATTAAAGTAGAACTATATTGTTTCTAAATTTGTCGAGTCTATTTGTGAATTTAAGTTCAAAATATATCAAAACGATTTCAAATTATGAATTATAACCGTTGAAATTCATTTACCTTACGTGTGATGCGTCTACATGTTTGGCGCCATAAAGGGAATGGGCATGGACGTAGCAATTGAACTAAATTTTATTATGTTTGTGGATAAAAAAAAATTCAATCTGAATGAATTTTTTTTTTCCACGGCAACAATATTCATCCGAACACAGTCCTAGTTGGATTGCAAATGTGAAAAGGGTTAACTCCTGATTTTTGTACTTGGGGAGTTTACTTCTCTCCATTTTGTTTAAAATGGAAAAGATTGCACGAGGCACAATACTTTTTTTTTTTTACATGAATTAACCATTAATATGTAGTTTTGTTAAACAAACCTTTTTTAAAATGAAAAGGTATACTAACTAAAATATCATGTTCGTATTAAATAATTAATTACTACAACTAATCTATGCTTATAGTTTAATTTGATTGGATGTGTTACCACTTGCTTGTCACAATAATCAGAACAGTATATTATATATCTCAAAATATGCATTATAGGTTTCTTTTTGGCTCAGTTGAAATAAAATATAAAAAAACAAGAAATTATCATCCCTATGGTTTAATAGTGTCAAATATATTAACCACAACAACTGAGTATTTGCCAAAATATATTTATCTGGATTATTATACTTATTAAGTTATTATCAAGTCTGGAAGTCCCTATGGGCCTGTTCGGCGGAGGAGTGGGCTGAAAAATGGATATGGGAAAGCAAAATTTTGAATTGATTTTTACTGTTCACGTGGGGAAAAAAAAATTTACTCAGAGTGAATTTTTTTTTTCTCACGTGAACAATGAATGACGAACAGGCCCTAAATATACCTTATTTATTCAAGCATAAACTGTCAAGTGTCTACCTCTGTTCAAGTACATATTCTAGTTGAAATGAGTGTGCATTTTAATTGAAGAAAGTGCACAATTTTTTAAATTTCAAAATAGTTGACGATACTTTTGAAATTATTAATCTTATGTTAATTCAAACGAGTGTGCGTTCCGAATGAATAATGTTTTTTTTTTTAATTTCAAGTACAAGCCTAGCTACGAGTTCTAAACGATTATTAAATAGTCTTTAAGAAACTACTGAGTGTTTATTTCAATTAAAAAAATGTGTATTTTACATGAAAGAAATGTCTATTCTAACTTAAAAAATATGTTCATTTTAAAATTTTAAAAAGTTTGGTAAGAACTCATGTGAAGTATACATTGGAGTATTGGGCTAAATAATTAGGAAAAAAATGTAACAAAATAAAAATTGTAACAATAATTTGTGACAAAGAAATTGATGTAGAAAAATTCAGAGGCATCTCAATTTAGTCCCACAACTGGTGAAGAACACTAGCGCTTTTGAGTTTGGTGTGTACTGGATTTAAGACAAAAGAAAGTTTTGTGTGGGGTATGATTCATGAATATGATTTGAAGAAAGTGGGCATCTTAAAAGATTAGGGGAAAAGTGAAAAAATTTAGGTGACCTTTTGATGTGTTTTCAAAGCAAAAGTATAAAGATCTTTTACTTAAAATATGCAGAACGAGGATACGATTACACAAAGTAACTTACTCCTTCCTGGCTTTCATTTGTTAATGATTCCTGCTCTGCCTTTTTAAAGGGGGAAAAAACTAAAGGGAAAAAAGAAAAGAAAAAAAAAAAGCTAAACAAAAGAAACAAGCGCTTTCGGTTGATTAAAACTGAAATAAAATAGATAAATTAAAATTTTATTTGGTTTTAAAAATATAACCGAATCTATTTAAGTAAATTTATCAACATAATTAAAATTGAATCAAATATATGGAACTAAATTTCGGTTGATCCGAAATAAGAAGATTAATAAAGAAAATAAACCGTTTCTATTTATTTTTTGAATTGTTTTTCAAGGGGCTCAAAAGAATTATTTATTTCAATACACATAATTGAATTAGGGTTTAGTGATTTTCATATTTCATGAGGAAAAAAATCGTTCATAATTAATTTTTTGTTGGATCACTCGTCTTTTCAGTCGGTTTGATCTAACCAATTTTAAAAAAATTAAATCGAACCAGACAAAATAATTAAACCGGTTTTAAAAAATGAACCAAAACAATCCATTAAACTAGAAAAACCGAACTGTTTAATTTGAACTCTCTCGGTTCGGTTAAAACCTAATTAAACCGGATCCAATAAACACCCCTATACTGAAGTACACCATGGTTTTATTGTTTAATGGCAGAAGACCAGATTAAATTTGGTATGCAACATTAGGGCTGTCAACGAGCTGGGCTCTAGCTCAGCTTGTTAATTCTGGACCGAGTTCTTACCGAGCGAGCTGGACTTAGGGCATCCGAGCTAAAACCTCAGCTTGAACTCATGACGAGCCAGCCCGAGTTAGCTCGCTGGGTATGGCTGGATCTTGTTTTAACCGAGCTGGATCGAGCTAGACATTATAAAATGCACACAAATTCATACAGATTCACAAATTGATGCCTAGCCGAGCTAGCGAGCAAGCGAGGTTCCAGCTTGAAATCTTTAATTTTGGACCGAGCTAGTGGTGAGCTGGCTCGTTAACAGCTCGGTTCAGTAACGAGCGAGCGAGTCAAGTACGAGTTACGATCAAGCCACGAGCTACGAGTTTTTTTGCCACCCCTAACAACATCCAATTAGATCATCATATGTAGATTTCAATATGCACAAGAATTATCAAATTATTTTTCTTATTTTTAATGGAGATGATAGTTTTACGTATACGAGCATCATTAATCTGTAGCGGTGGTTGTAGTAACTTTTCATACATCACCATCAGCTTTATGTCCATTATCTCTATTTAAGATGTGAGATTTTTTTTTTTTTTTTTTCATCCGGGACGCCATCATCTCGAGTTCATCCATCGATAAAACATCCTAACATGAGCGAATTTTATAAAAAAGTTTAAAAAATGTGAACCGTGTTCAATTTTTTTTTTTTTAACATCGGTACAATTTTGTTTCAGACGATTGCTAAAAGGCCTCTTGATATAAAGAAACAATTTTTTAGGATGATGGTAAGTATATTTATCTGCTAAAACTGGGTTAAGATGGGTAATTTAGTTGGTTTTGCTAAGTGAAATTGATTTGGACTTGAACGCATTCTATGATCCTTAAATTGATGTAATAATCATTTATGAAGCACATATACAATTACTTGTTGGAAAGCAATTTTTTTAGTTGTATGATAATATGATCAATCTAGCCAAACAAAAAAATACTAATTCTTCAAACATTTGGCTAATACAATATGTTCATGCAAACTTGTAGATTAATTTTAAAAAAAGGATTATAATTACAAGTGATCAAAGGCAGCATTGGCTAATACAAACTTGTTCACTTAACTATTTCTAGGAGTCATTAAAATTTTCTTGTTCTTTTGTCCAGTAAAAGAAACAAATGATATTTCTTTTCAAGAGGTGGTTTCAGATGCACCATAATTTTTTTGCTCCAATATGCTTCACATCATTTATCTCTATTTTTAAAGTCCGAACAGTCGATCCGAACCACTCAACATGATCTTCATAATAAAATATGCTTGGAGACAAAAATTGTATTTTTTAGAATTTTTTTACTATTTTTTTACATAGGTACAATATCACTTTACCGGATGGTCCAGAATCTCCTTAAAAATGTGATTTTGTACCTATCTAAAAAAATGCTAAAAAATATATAATTTGGTCTCTAATCATATTTTATTATGAAGATCATGTTGAGCGGTTCAAATCGACTGTTCGGACTTTGAAAATAGAGATAAAAAATATGAAGCATATTGAAGTACAAAAATTATGGTGCAACCCCAACCGCCCCGCCCCCCCACCCCCCCTTTCAATGAATGTATTCAGTAAAATCTAACGCCGCATCAAATTTTGTGATTGGGCTACAACCTGCTGATCATAAGCCATGGTTACTTTAGTACCAGTAAATTTGTTAATATGGGTTTCTAGAGCTTACTTTTCAGTTTTCATACTTCCTAAGCCTTACAAATGCAACCTAATGGGCTTATTCTTTTAGGCCCAAAAAAGAAGAGTAATCTCTCTTAGAAGATCTGTTGGGCCTTTATTATGAAAAGATCCTTGTAAAGGTTCTTGATTTCAATGGACCCGCATAAGAGGATACAAATTAAATACAAATTATTAAAATTTTGTTTTAATTTAAAATATGATTGAATGCCCATTAAAAGATCTATTTTACACCAATTTGATGATGCTGATGAAATGAAACTACATATAAGCCATAAGTCATTTGAGCCAACAAGATCACATTTTCTTCATTTCTAGGATAAGATAAATTATTGAGGAAAGTTCAAATGCTTTTATCATGTCTCGATTTTTTAGAATTGAAATAACTTAAAAAGTTCAAAGGAGAATTTCATTTATACCTTTCAGAAACTTCAAACTTATGTATTCTCCCCTCTAAAGTTCATAATGACATATTTATCCTTCTAAACTTTAAAAACTCACAAATTTACCTATCTTAATGTCTTTTCTATTAAAACTCATTTTAAATTTATGATATTCCCATTTTATTCTTCATTAAAAAAACAATAATAGGTAACATGTTTTAAAAAAAATACTAGTTTTCTAATTGGACGGTTTTGCGAGGGCAAATGAGTTATTTCTCTACTTCATACGTTTACATAGCATGTTTTAAAAATATACCTTATTTGATTTTCAAGTGTTGTGCTTCTTATTACAGCATTAAGGTCTGAAAGATGAAGTGTTTATCTAACGGAACAAGAATAATTAAATAATAGATTTTCTTAACAATCTTAATAATTATCAAAACAAAGTTTTCACTTTGAAAATCAACGTTATGATTATGATTTATATTATGTATCATTTATGTATAAAATACTAAAATTAATGTAAGTAATGATTTATATTACGTATAATTTATATTATATATATAAAATATTAAAATAAATGTACGTTTTATTGTTAATCGTGTAATCAGAGCCGAGTTAGACTTTTAAGCTATGAGAGTTAAACATATATTATAGAAATCAATTATATAAAATTTTCACATGAATATAAAAATTAATTTTATAGCAACTACAATACTTTATTTTAAATTCTATAAATAAATCATGTGTAAATACATATATTTTTAAAAATAAATGAGAGTTAAGTCCATTGATCTTATTATCTTTTGCTAAATCCGCCTATGCATGTAATAAAATTTTGGATGATTTGTAACAGCCAAAAGTCCATAACGCTGAACAGCAACAGCTAGCAGCAACGGTACACTTGGCATCGTGAGGTGTTCTTTTGAGGAATTTTTTTATTCATAGAAATTATTAAATTCAAACGTACAGAAATAGAAATAGTCTCATTTTGAATAAATATTGAAAAATCTGATGTAATGGTCCAGATTCATTGGTATTTTTTATATTTTTTAAAATTAAATGTTTATGGAAACCGTTTAATATATATATATATATATATAGAGAGAATGGCTAATATCAAAACGTTTGTTCCTGGGCTCAGGAACAAACGATTCCGTTCTCCTATTTCCAAAGTTCAAACAACAAATCCAAACCGTTAGATGTTCAATCTATATTAAAATGTGCTTGGAGACCAAATTTTACATTTTTTGGAATTTTTTTACTATTTATTAAGCTAGTTTGAAAATCGTTGTTTTTATGAAATTTCTGCAGCATTGAAAAATAGCTGTTTTCAAACCAGCTTAATAAATAGTAAAAAAATTCCAAAAAATGTAAAATTTGGTCTCCAAGCACATTTTAACATAGATTGAACATCTAACGGTTTGGATTTGTTGTTTGAACTTTGGAAATAGGAGAACGGAACCGTTTGTTCCTGAGCCCAGGAACAAACGTTTTGATATTAGCCATTCTCTATATATATATATATATATAGAGTAGAACTAGGGTGCTCCTAAGCTCACCAAGCCTTTCATGAGCGCGACTCAAAAACCTATCGAATTGACTTCAAACGACATTTTCAAACCGTTAGATGTTCAATCTATATTAAACTGTGCTTGGAGACCAAATTTTACATTTTTTGGAATTTTTTTACTATTTATTAAGATGGTTTGAAAATCGCTGTTTTTATTAAAATTCTGCACCATTGAAAAACAGCGATTTTCAAACCATCTTAATAAGTAGTAAAAAAATTCCAAAAAATGTAAAATTTGGTCTCCAAGTACATTTTAATATAGATTGAACATCTAACGGTTTGAAAATGTCGTTTGAAGTCAATTCGATAGGTTTTAGAGTCGCGCTCATGGAAAGGCTTGGTGAGCTTAGGAGCACCCTAGTTCTACTCTATATATATATATAGAGATTGACTATGGTGAGTTGTGAAGTAAAACGTCGTTTTACTTCACGCTCATACTCCATTTTGAAAATCTAAACGCCCGATCCGAACCGCTCAACATGTTCTCCATATTGAAATGTGCTTGGAGACCAAATTTTATATTTTTTGGATTTTTTTTACTATTTATTAAGCCACTTTGAAATCTCAGATCCGGGTGAACAGTAAAAAACAGTAAAAAATTCTGGACCATTCGATCAGCGATTTTCAAAGTAGCTTAATAAATAGTAAAACAATTCCAAAAATTATAAAATTTGGTCTCCAAGCACATTTCAATATGGAGAACATGTTGAGCGGTTCGGATCGGGCGTTTAGATTTTCAAAATAAAAATATGAGCGTGAAGTAAAAATGACATCTTACTTCGCAACTCACCATAGCCCAGCTCTATATATATATATATATATATATATATAGAGCTGATATGGATCATTGAGTTCGATCCATATATTTGGATCGGACTCAATAAATCAGATATATTTATATTTGTTAAAAAGAAGACACTCTTTTTATTTTCGTACTTCTTAATTTAATAATTTCTATAAATAAAAATTTGTCTTCCTTTGAGGTGAGATGACAGTGATTTGTACTAAACAACAAATGGCCGACAAAAGTGATTTTGCGCACGTCTGCATCTCAAATAAATCCTATTGAATCTTTGACACTTGACAGTTAGAGTATTCAAGGTTAAGAAGTTCGGATTCGGGCGAGATATTCTGTGGAAAGTTAGATCCGAACCGTTTGTTTTAGTTCGACATGAACTTTAAAAGTATTTTACATATTTTAAACGAAAAAAAAATTAGCATATTTAAAAAATACCAGTCTCCTAGTTAATCCGTTTTCAAGAACAAATTGATAATTTCTAATTTTTTTTTTAGAAATACTCGTTTACTCTAGTATAGAGCGCAGGACATGTCACTTGTGGATTATTATTACAGCAACTCTGGTGACAAGAAATAAAACTGCTACAGCCTACAGGTCTTCCTGACTTTATATAGACTGGTTAGTAAATAGTAATGTGGTTTCTTAAAAAAAAATTCCATAGTATCGGTGCACTTTATCTTTAACGTATGAGAAATATTGACATTTCAAATTTAAATTTGGTTGGATAGCAATTTTACCAATTACATGGATGACTTCTAGTTCTAGCTGTAGCTCTGAGCCTCATGCTCACAAAAAAAAAAAAAAATCTAACATTTTCCGTCTATTACGTGGGGTTGCATTTGCATATAAACACCACAATTTTTAGAATTCCAATTCAAAGTCCAGCGCAGACTGCTTAACCTGATGATGAGTGGGTTCCTATGTGTTTAATAAAAACTCTTACACAGACTTTAAAATTCATTGAGATTGGAAATTAAAAATTGTAAATTTATTTTCCAGCCCATGCATCAAGTTCGGTTAGAGTTGAAATTGACAAAGATCTACAGAAAAATTGTGGTTGCATCGCACAATACTGTAGATGCTGGCTGACAGTATCGGATCAGAAAATAAATAAGCATTATATTCGCCAAAAGTTTACTGCTCAACAAGCTGTAACTGGTAAGCAAGTCCAGAAGTGTAAATCGTACAGAATGGTGCGGTATTGAAATAGTGGTACAATCAACTATTATATCATACCAGCAATAGTAAATCTATATAAACTAGAAATGGTCTCGTCCTCGTAAACTCAAAATAATACAACCCTCTAGAACACACAAAAACACAATTAAAGACTAAACAGACTCATTTCAATCGACACCTAAGATAAGCAAAACAATCAACAGCAAAATCCCCCACTACCGCAACAAATTCCAGACGCACTCCTGGTGCTACAGAGTGTTATTATTAAAATTACATAAAAAAAAAGAAAATTTACCAAAAGAAATTATAAAAGGATGAGTTTAAGAGGTGAGAATTGGGGGCATGTATTGATTTAAAGCGCCGAGAATCTTTGCCTTGGTATCTGGGAAATATTCCATACCAGGCAACTCGGTCACTGTACCATCACCGGCAATTCCAACCGGGTACATCAAGAGATGGCCAGGTAGGTCCTGCTCAATTGTTTCACCGGCGTACATGTCCCAGTAAGTCTCGGCAATTTTATTCACCTTCTGGACACACTCCTGGCTGTTGGGTTGCTCGAACACTTCATCAAGCATGCCCATGTGCTCATACCAGAGGGCCATACGGAAGCCGTGAATCTGCCCCTTTGCCAGCTGGCGGTTTGACAGGTAGTGTGGCTGGTATGCCCCCATGGCTATCTCAGAGTCACGGGCACCATCCATTGAACGCTGATTAATATTTGCTGACCCAATAATAATGTACTCATCATCCACTGAAAAAAAGAATCTCTTGTTAGCAACCTTTTTTTTTTTAAAATAAGAAAAGAATGATATATGCTGCTAAATTACAAGGGATTAACTTCATGGATACCACTGCCGATTGTTTAAAATTTGCAAACACAGTATCCTATCCTCAGAATAAGGAGTTATCCAAATGCTGGTGTCTAATATTGAGTATACCAACTGGTATGGTACTTATATATCATTGTACTGCCAAAAAAAAGATCAGCTATCTCAACATGCGTATGAGCATCTCACTACTGGCTTCACAACTACATAAATATGGCACATCAACATACCAAAACCTCAATAAGATGCAATTAAACCAAAGAAAAAAAAACAGTAAACTCATTTGGTGGGTACCGACTGCTGATCTATATGGATGCCATATCAAATAAAATGCACCAATGTGCAAAAGCAAGGTCCTCATGTAACACATACCTATCATCATCTTAGTGTGCACATAAATCATGAACCTCCTGTGCTCCTGTGCCCTGCTGTAATCTGTATCAGGCTGAGGTTTCTCCCCGGGCTCATACTCACCCTCCCTCTTCACCTCCCGGTTTCCAAGGCAAAAGAACGTCAGATAGTCCTTCGGGTTTGCCTCGATCCCCTTTGCCTGAAGAGCTTGAGTGATATCAGTGTACATCATCTCCATTGTGCGCCTCTGCCAGTCAAGAATTGCCTGGACTGACCCACTCTCAGGCATCCCCTCTGGCCACATTGGCACCACTACATAAACCGTGAACCTCTCTCCGGCCTCAATCTTACTGACGATCTTGAGGGAAAGTTCTTTTGGGATGACGTGCAACGCCCCGATGTCCTCTGGCTTGATCCCTTCAGGTCTCCACGCATAGGAACTACCCAAAAAGTACTGGTTCTCTATGTAAATGAAGTTCTTTGCACGCCGAATCGCATTTATATACGCATCTTGGATGCTCCTATCGATGATGTTATCCTTGCCACTGACAAGGCCAGCCCGGGCAGCATCTTCTGGAGTCTCAGGGAAGCCAAATGCAGCCCCACCATCAATCGACCTAAATAGCTGCACGTTCCATCCTTCCCTATCCTCCGGGAATACAACAGGAGATGGGGGTATAATTGTCTCAGAAAGATCCTCGCGCAACTTCACCAAGAGGTCCTTTCCTCCCTGCTTGCGCCACCTCTGCTCAAAATTGTACAGAACGTCCCATGCAATCGGACCTTCCAAGCGGCAGTGGATATCATGCCAGGGTTCGCGTGGTCCCCCCTTGTTTATGGCCGCGCCCTCAAAATTTGGCTGGTGGAAGTCATCGTGGTGAGTTGTGTCAAGGGTACGGAACAGTGAGTGATACTGGGTGTCGTAACGGCCGTCACACAAATCAATCCCACCAACAAAACTGACAATCCTGCGCTGCTGGGACCCCTGGTTAGGCATGGCATGATCAACAACCACAATTTTCTGGTGGTGAGTGAACATGGTTGAGATTTGCAAATCCTGGACGATACTGCCCCCATCGTCGGGATTCCTTGGGCACAGCACACATTGCACCTCACTATCTCTGAAGTAATTAAATGTATCTTCATCATGGGTTGCCATCAAGCCATCTCTCTTCAGCAGACCGACCGAGGTTCTATCATCCCAAACAAGCATCAAAACACGCACACCCTCACTTGCCTTTTTCTTCAACAACTCACCAAGGGTGACATCACCCCCTGGCTTTGGCCGCTTCGAGTCTCTTATCAGTGTTATCTCAGTATAGACCGACCACCCAGTGATGTAGATCATGTGCTCTGCATTGGTGACCGCATCAAATATGTCTTCCCAGCACCGGTGCGGCTCATAGAAGCTCCCGTTGGCAAGGGGTATTTTGGGAAGGAAATTATCAGGCACATGTGCATCCTGGTACAGGGTCACCTTGCACCCCTGCCTCTGCGAGAAGAATGTGTAGGGTACACCGGGGTACTTGGCACTCCTGATGCCGCGGGCCCAGTTACGATCTTTGGTTATGTCAAAAAATTGGAGCTTGACATGGATCTTGGCCCCACTACTCAGAGGATTGCGATCCCCATCGCGGATCTCGAGCCACCGGTCGATTTCTTCACCATCAAGGAGGTCAGAGACGGGAAGATAGGCACGGCCAATCAAGGAGGCACCAATCGGGTTGTCAAACTTGACTGTGAAAATGACATCCGCCGCCATGTGTGCACAGTAGATGTGGAAGGACTCATACCAGCGGGGGTTGACGGGTTCATTGGTTATCATGCGGGTACGCCCAACACGTGCCTTCTCCAGGTCAACTGTGGCATAGAGTTTTGAGGTGCCTTTGCCAAGTCCCACTGTTTCTTCAATTCCTTCGACAAGCTGAAATTAATAATGCTAACAGTTAGTTTTGGTGTTAGCATTCACTTTCAGTTAGTTTTATTTAATGCTAACATAAAACTAACTGATACCAGTAATGCTAACATAACCACAATCAACATACTCATGTAAAAAAGGTCCTGAAATTAAAAGTCAAACAGGCAGACTCTGCATAATCTCTATGATATGTAATAGATCAGTCTTAAAAAAAAAATGTCAACTAGCCAATAGCTCGTCGTAGAATTACGTAAAATTGTAAAAACAAAATAAATGAAAGATAACCTAAAACAAACAGTAACGGACTATTTGTTATTTCCAAGCGGCCATATAAGATTATTTACTTAGATCCTTGATCAAGTACCCTATGTAGAAGCAATCCTGCTCAAGGGGATGTTTTGATTTACACAAAAAAAAATCAGATAATAGACTCGATTCAAGACATAATGCTATGGAAGCGAAAATAAGAAAAAGAAATATCTGCTATAAGAGAAAGCCAGATTATTCTAACAGTACAAATCTGATTTGTTCGATCGTGAAAATAGAAAGCTCATACATTGCGGAAGAATTTTGGCGCGCCACCAGTTGTGCGATGGTTGAGAGAATCCGCCTCATAAATTGTCACATGGAGGGTCCCGTGGAGCAATATCTGCGCCATTTCTGTACCTTTTTAACGGTTTGAGGAAAAAAAAAACGAAATTAATCTTTCAGAAGAGATAATCAGCTAGATGAATACAACTTAGATCTACAAACAAAAGATCGCACCTCACTTGTCAGATTTCCTGAAATTATAATGCAAAGAAAAATATCAGAGAGAGAGACGATTAAATCGTACCGAGAGGAGAGGAGAGGAGAAGAGACGAGGTATCCGATCTCAGAGCAGTGCTTAGACAATGGAGAGAGATCTCGATATAAAGATGGATATATTTTTGTAATTTTTATTTAGTGTTGAGATCAGAGTTCACACAGGTGGCATTTAGTAATGAGAATTTTTCAGTTATATCCCTGTGAAAATATTATTTGTGGCACAGCCCGAAAAGAAACTTTTTTCGATAAACTCATTTGACCGAAACATGAATTTTCAATGACGTACCTGCCTTTTTTGTATGCCTGGCAATAACAAATTTTAGTAAGGGTTACTGTGAAATATCTTTTAGATATATTGGCGACTCATGGAGTGCCGCGTCCTTCAATAGGGTGGGGGCCAGTATCTCTCTCCTCTTATGGTGCTAGCGGATCCGATTCCTCCGTGTTTGGAAGGATTCCGATCCAAAATTCAGTCCAGATCCGGATCCACTGGATCCGTTTCTTTCATCTTCACTACATCCTTTTCTTTTGGTGACGATTTTATTAAAAAGTCCATCAACTGTGAAATAATTCTGATCTAAGAGTGGGCCATACAGAAGCCACGTGTGTGATTTTCTTTTTCAAGGAACCGAGATAGGCGAATAACCCGCCAAGTTTTTTTCTTAAAGATGGCAAATTTGTCATGATTTGGAGGTTTTGGGATAATAGCTAGGACTTAGGAGGGTTGATCTGTTCAGTTCTAAATTCAATCACATCGCTATCAGAGAAAAAATATTAAGAGTTCAATTATTAAAATCTTTGCAAAAAAAATTAGATATATGATCTGTTCCCAAAAAAGCGACTTCATGTTGATCCAGACATTTTTGTATGGAAATGGGACCCGATGAAAATATAATGATTGATAATTTTATTAAATGTAAAGAATCAGTATTTGATCTAGTAGTAAAATATACATGTTTTTTATGTGGAAGATTATGAGTTTGATATACAAATGAGAGCATATATTTGAAAAGAGTGTTTTTTTATTAAATGTAAATATAATTTTCGAATTTCACTGAAAAAGCAATATATACTAATAATTTTGTTTCTATCTTCAAAATAATAGAGTGTTGGGTGGCTCCTCTTATCAACATTTCTATAATTTTGTTTCTATCTTCAAAATACCTTTTGACTTGTTTGAATTTTTTTTGTAAAATTTGTTCATTGTCAATGAATTTATATATTTGATATAAGGCCATGCTTTTCTTGATTTTGTATTTCGAATTTACATAGCTCATGCCTTTTATGTGATATACAATTGTACATTTTTTTCCGCACATACTCTTTGAAAACTCATTCGTGCTCATACGTCATTTCACTTTTTATTTTCTCATGTTGTCTTTAATTTTACAATTTTTATTTAAATCGTACTATTTGAAAGTTTCAAGTAGAGTCGGAAAATGGTTCTTGTCAAAACCTTTTCAGCATGAACTAGAATTCACAGGGTCCGACTTTGCTGCTTTTCTTTACATAAAAGTAGCCTCTGTTATTTTTTTACTCTCTATATCTCTCTTCAAAAAAGAGAAGAGAGAAAGAAAATCAAGTGAGAGAGAAAAGAGAAGTGAGATAGAGAAAATAATAGGAGAAGAGTAGGGATTTGAAGAGCACCGGATTTCATTCCGAATTTACATCATCCCTGATACCATAAAAAGAAATCTTTTAGAATTAGTTGATCCAAACCGTTCTTTTTAACTCTGTACAAATCTGAAATCTCAATAAACTGCCTCTGCGCTAGCCCGAATCTCGAAGCGACTGAGAGTAAATCTCAAATCATATAGTGAAGGGAATCTTTTACACATAGTGTAACTTTGCAAATATGCACACAAGAGAAAAACGATGTCATATAAAATTATTAGAAAGTACTTACAATTATTTTCAATGAAATATCTGTAAGTCGATGTGACATAGCAGATTTATGATTAAAATAAAAATCATATAATAAAAATTTATCTTTGGATCCGTGATTAAGATAATGTTCTTTGTATAAAATGTCACATGTTCGCAACTCAATCAAAGAATGTATTGTTAATGTTAAAAGTTGATAGACTTGATCCTCATTTTTATTACAAAAAAAAAAAAAAATTTGATCCTAGTTGCCAGGAACCGATTTGAATCATCTATTTTAAATTAGGTGGCTTAAAAAAAATTATATGCCCTGGTTATAAACAATGCGTTAAAAAAATCTCAATAGTCTATATTAATATTTATTCACAAGATTTCCAACTAATATATATTTACTATGCACAATCCGTACAGATAGAAAAAAAAAAACAGAATTAGGTAGACTAACACAATTTTGTGTAACTCGTACCGGCGATTATAATATTATCTCAACGGTCAGGAAATCCAAGGATGAAACAATTACGATTGTTCTTGTTCTTCATGTGCAAACCTTATGGCTGATGGCAGGTAAAAGAATATTATAAAGATGGTTTTAAAATGATTGATTTGAGATATTTCGTGCAGGGGGATGGGCGCCAGCAATCAGCGTCAGATCCAAAAAAGGCGAGTAGGAGACCACTCACACTCACACTCAGGCTACTCAGCCAAAGAGGGGAGGCCAAGTATTAAAAAATTCAATAATTAATTAAACAGATTTCAATGATCTTTTGGATAAATAGAAGCGATTCCAGATAGGGATGTTGAACGCTCCATCACGGCATTACATTAGAGTTAGACCATCTAGATTCTGAATCCAATTTCTACAAAGCTATAATTTATCATGGGCGGGGTGAAATCGGATCGGATACGGAGTGGATAGTGATAAAACCAAATCCATATCTATTTTTTTTTCGAATACCAATACAGATAGAATATTTATTAAAATATATTAAAATATTATTATAAAATATCAAAGTTCGTAAAATTAAATATTAATTATAATGATGAATAACATAATTTTTTCATAATATATATTAAATTATATGATATATATATGAGTAAAGCTAAGGTGCTCTTAAGTGTACCGTACTCCTAAATGTAGGCCGTTGGATTTCTTTAAAAGTCGTGCTACCACGCCTTTTAAAGAATCTACACGACTTTTAAAGAAATCCAACGGCCTACATTTAGGAGTACGGTACACTTAAGAGCACCTTAGCTTTACTCTATATATATATGAGGAGGGATCAAATTACATCTTTTTTGGTGACACACTTTGACACCTACTATTTTTAAAGTCCAAATAGTCGATCCAAACCGTTCAACATGATGGATATATTAAAATGTGCTTGGAGATCAAATTTTACATTTTTTTTGAATTTTTTTACTATTTATTAAGATGGTTACAAAATCGTTGTTTTCAGACCATTGAAAAACAGCGATTTTGTAACCATCTTAATAAATAGTAAAAAAATTCAAAAAAATGTAAAATTTGATTTCCAAGCACATTTTAATATGGTGATCATGTTGAACGGTTCGGATCGACTGTTTGGATTTTGAAATCGCAAATTGACCTATAAAAAAAACGGTGTCATGATGTGTCACCAAAAAAAATATAATTGGATCCCCCCTCTATATATATATATATATAGGCTGTGGCTAATTTGCTGCCGGCAGCAGTTCGGCCGAGGTGCTGCCGGGGCTATATTTAGCCGTGTGATGTCCAAACAACAAATTCAAACCGTTAGATGTTTAATCTATACTATAATCTACTTGGAGACCAAATTTTACATTTTTTGGAATTTTTTTACTATATATTAAGATGGTTTGAAAACCGCTGTTTTTAACGTTGCAGAAATTTACTAAAAACAGCGGTTTTCAAACCAGCTTAATATATAGTAAAAAAATTCCAAAAAATGTAAAATTTGGTCTCCAAGTAGATTATAGTATAGATTAAACATCTAACGGTTTGAATTTGTTGTTTGGACATCACACGGCTAAATATAGCCCCTGCAGCACTTGGCCGAACTACTGCCGGCAGCAAATTAGACAGACCCTATATATATATATATATATCTCTACTTTTGGGCAGTGCAGTTGAAGAATTTCTGAAGGTTTTGTTTCGACTTTTCATATATACCTCCGAACTTATAAATTTTCTTAAGAACAGAACACTTTCTGAATTTCTAATATATACTTTTTAATTATTGAAACTCAAATAGTTCTAGTTGATACCGTTGACTAATTGAGAGAAAATAAGTAAAATTATTGCCGTGTCTTAATTTAGATAAATATTTTGACACAGCAGCTTTTGATTCATGCAACGTATGAGTTATATACAACATTGTTTTCATTTGAATGTTAGTGAGTTGCATCAATTAAAAATTGCTCTGTCAAAATCTTCACCCCTTAGACAATAACAAGTACAGAAAATGAAAATTGACAACAATTACAAGTATTTTTTTTTTAAATCCATCTTTTGAATTATGGAAAATTAAAAAACTTTATTTTCTGAATTTTTAACAATATATGAGTTTTTAACAACATATAATATAAATATACTGGGGAAAAAATTAGAAATATTCTCTGTCAAATTAAGTAACTAAAGTAAATAATAATATGTTTTTAGTATTATTACCTAAAGATACACTTTCTAAGAAGTAATATAATTTAATCTCCGAATTGGGAAAGGCTGGTGTGCTACTTGTAGCATAATGATATGCAGTTGTATTCCTAAAAAACTTATTGAATATACTTTAACCGACAAATTCAAACTATTGAAACTGATCTAATCCATGAGTGATACATTTACATATAAAATTTATAAAATTGTACATTCATTTAGTATAAAGTCAAGCGGTCCAAAAATAATAAAAAATGAATACATTAAATTAATTTATTTATGTCTATTTTTTGACCTCTTGATTTCATACTAATTAAATTCCAAAATTTATAATTTTTTACTACAAATGCATCACTCGTGGGTGCTAACTGAATTTTTTTTCGGAGTTTGTGATGTGGAAAATGAGAATGCTACATCTTTTCTTTTCTTAAATAAAAAGATGACCTGAGGTCCTAAGATATTCTGACTTGTCAAAAAAATTAAAAAGAAATATGTCCACAAATTCCGAGGTTAATTCTTCTATTTACTATTTACTATGGGAATTCAGAGTAGGTCCGAGGTTAATTCTTCTATTTTCTTTGGTTTGATGGGTGTGATTACCATCCGATCAGTATCAAGATTCGTGCACTCTGCATCAAAATCCGTGCTATTTTGTATCAATTTCCGTGCACACAGATTTAATGCTAATCATACTTAATTGAACCTAAAAGTAGGTCCGATGTCCATCGGACCTACTCCTATCTCTTTACTATGGATAATGGGCGGTGCACTTTTTTTTGGCCGGTAGACCGGGCAGTGCTTGTGAAATTCAGATTTTTTTAGATAATTTAAATTTTATGTTTGTTCGATACGAATTTTAAAATTGTTCGCTCTCAAATAATGTCTTTTGAATTTTTAACTTATTCCGAATTTTTAATGGACGATTTAAATTTCAAGCTCAAACTTCAAATTATTTTTAAAATGAGTAATTAAAATGCATTATTGGTTTTGTGCTCCAATCATACTGCACATCTTTTTCTCCATTTTCAAAGTTCGAACAATCAATCCGAACCGCTCAATATGATCTTTGTATTATAATGTGTTTGGAGACCAAATTTTATATTTTTTGAAATTTTTTTACTAATTTTTTAAATAGGTACAAAATCACTGTTTTCAAAAGATTTTGGACCATCAAAAACAGTGATTTTGTACCTATCTAAAAAAATAGTAAATAAATTTTAAAAAATATAAAATCTTGTCTCCAAGCACATTTTAATATGAAGATCATATTGAGCAGTTTGGATCGATTGTTCGAACTTTAAAAAGGAAAAAAAAAACGTGAAACATGATTAGAGTACAAAACCAATAATACATTTTAACCCTACCCTTTCAAAAGATACCCACCCTTGCTTGTCTGACTAACGGGTCCTCCTACAAAAATTGGTGCATGTTTACAGAGTCAGCATTGTGTTATTCTGATGACAAAATTGTGCTACTGTTGAACAAAGGATTTTCTCAATGTATTCATCACCTCTGGAAATTTTTAGTTTGAACACGTGACCTTGTCTCTCTCTTTTTATTTTTTATAAAAACTTGGACAGTAGCTGTCAAGTATGAGAGATAGGAGTAGGTCCGATGGTCATCGGATCTATATTTAGGTTCAATTAGCTCTAGGACCGTACGATTAGCATCGAGATCTATGTGCACGATAATTGATACAGACTTACACGGATTTTGATGCATAACACACGAATCTTGATGCAGATCGAATGGTCATCACACCCATCGAACCAAGGTAGGTCCGATGGGTATCGGACCTACTCTGATTCCCAAGTATGAACACGTGAACTATGATAATCAAACACAAATAAAGATCAATTATATAAAAAATTTCTGCAAAAAATGAGAATTAATTTTACAATATTATAACATTCTCCTCTAAATCATATAGACATGACTATAAATTCTTCATCATCTCCTCTCATTCATAACTTGTTAATAAGGAAAAAAAATTAAAATACACCTACTTATTAAAATTGTTCTTTATTGTTTAAGGAAGTATAAGAAAAATACCAATTTTCTCTTTGTCAAATTAATATCTTGTTATATAGCAAGTTATATCATTAATTTCAAATAGAAAAAACAATGTAACATTTTATATCTATTTAATATGCAAATATTTAAACCAGAATACATAATTTATAATGGAACATCGCACTCATCGGTAATTAAATTAGAAATTAATGTCAATAAATAAAGAATATTAGTCATTAGGTCTCATTTTTAAGTGCATCCGTTTTATTTTTTCTTTGAAGTAGTCGTCGAAAAGTCTTCCAGTATTTATCAACCAAATAAAAAAATTTAAGTGATTACATACGAGCATCTACAACGGTGATTTCTTTTAAATTGCTAATCTGATGTGTTAATTGCTAATATAATTGATGGGTTGTAGGTCGATTTCTAAAAAAACAAATTTGCTTCTAAAACAAACGATTTCTTTTGGACATGCTGGTACTCTCTCTCTTTCCTATTGGCTCTGACCCCTTCGTTTTCTTTTCTATTGGCTCTGACCCAATTTCTAGGATAGAGGAGTTAAGAAATTAAAATGAACTTAATTTTTAAATAATGTTTTACAACTATTTTTTATTTTTTACGGATTGCTAGGTTGAAGATGCTCTAAGAGAAGAAAAAATAAGATGTGAAACAAAATTACACAGCACCGGTCCTAAATTTTTTAGCCCCAATGGCAACATCACATGCAATACACTGAATAATGTGACAATTTCTTTCGAGTAGAACTAGGGTGTGATGTACTTATCAAACTCTTTGGTAAGCACAACTTTACATAAATTATCGGATTCACTTCAAACGAGATGAATCCAACCGTTGAAACCGATGTACTTTACGAGTGATGCGCGTACATGCAAAATTTTGAATTTTTTGAATTCATTTAGTCTCAAGTCAAGTGGTCAAAATTGAGAATTTTTTTAATGCATTAAAACAACTTCATTTTGGATCATTCATTTTTCATCAATTTTGACCACTTGACTTGAGACTAAATGAATTCAAAAAATTCAAAATTTTGCATGTACGCGCATCACTCTTAAAGTACATCAGTTTCAACGGTTAGATTCATCTCATTTGAAATGAATCCGATAATTTATGTAAAGTTGTGCTCACTGAAGAATTTGGTGAGCACATCACACCCAGTTCTACTCATTTCTTTCCTCTCAAAAGTTCCAAAACTGTCTGTAGCGGATGTAATGTAATGATGTCCTAGATCCGATCCTGCATAAAATAGTGTGACATGGAGTGCAGTTAATAGGGTGCTTTGCGAAAAGCTATTTGTTTATAATTTACTTATTTCTATAAGGGTGCTTTTCAAGTTTTTTTTTTTTTGGGCGAATCCAATGACAGAGTCATGGTGCGCACCATGAGGAATTTGTATCCTCTGTATTAACAGAACGTGCATTAATAGATCTGGACCGTCCGATTGAGATCCGCACTAATATTTAAAGGACCCTTTGCGTTATAAGCATAGGCCGGATTGACTCCGATACTGATCAGACGGCTGAGATGCATTAAAATTCAAAAATTGCTCTTTTGAGTTAATGCAGAAGATGTGGACTCTATGATGAGTGTGACTGACATGAACCAGTATCCTCTGTGTTACTCGAGAAAATAAAATGAGCTCTCAGCCGGTGGATATTCGGGTGATTGGAGGGGGCAGTATTATTTGTGCTTTGAGATTCGTGTAAATTTAAATCCACCGGCTGAGAGCTCATTTTATTTTCTCGAGTAACACAGAGGATCTGAATTCGACTGACATGCCCATTTCGAACATTAGGGGATTCTGGACACGTGATTCAGGTGACAGTGATAATTTGTCTGACCACGCCACCGACTTCTTTTTGGGAGCGTACTGCGTTCTTTTTTTTCAGCCATAGCCCGTACGTTTCACAGAGAAAAAATGCTTCAGAGCATTTATTTTTGCTCACACAAACAAGAGGAGGGATCCAATTACATCTTTTTTAGTGACATATCATGACACTGTTTTTTTTATAAGTTAATTTTGTGATTTCAAAATTCAAACAGTCGATCCGAACCGTTCAACATGATCACCATATTAAAATGTGCTTGGAGATCAAATTTTATATTTTTTTAAATTTTTTTACTATTTATTAAGATGGTTACAAAATCGCTGTTTTTCAATGGTCTAAAAACAACGATTTTGTAACCATCTTAATAAATAGTAAAAAAATTTAAAAAAAATGTAAAATTTGATCTCCAAGCACATTTTAATATATCCATCATGTTGAACGGTTTGGATCGACTATTTGGACTTTGAAAATGGTAGGTATCAAAGTGTGTCACAAAAAAAGGTGTAATTTAATCCCTCCTCCACAAACAATTAGAGAATTATATAAATTGGCACTTGGAAGGTCGAAGTTTCGGAGCAACAGAGAAAGACCTACGTACTAGGAAATAGAAATTGGGAGGCTGAACAATTTGATATAGTACAATTTCATTTTATAAGGAAGACTAAAAGATATTAATACATACAAGAATTACAAAATTTAATAGACTAAAGTATAAAATTTTAATTTATAAGGGAGCTTAGCCCCTTTGCTCACTACTATATTCCACCTTTGACTCTGAGGATATCGACCCTCGAGAATGATAACTTTTGACATTGCTTCTAACCAGTAAAACAGAGCTACATTGTATACTGGCATTAGTATCCATGTCATCATATAACGGGCATGCGAGAACTTTACAAACATGACTTTGGATTTTCTTCAGTTGTCCAATTTTTTATAAAGTGGCTGTTTAGTAACGTATGGAAGAGAGAAAAAGTTAGAATTGGGAAATACCATCCTAATATATTAGTCGTAACATCAAACAAAAGATCAGTCCCAAAAAAGGTGTTAAACACACATTTTAACTCGCCATGATCAACCTTACTAACGCTCTGATCGAAAAGAAGCAAGTTTTCTTGACGCTCGTCGTATAATAGGAAGAGAGCGACGACATGGAAAATAAATAATTCGGGGCAATTTAGATGTGTTCAAATCGCAAAGAGAAATACAACTCAAAAGCAAGAGATTTGACGAGAATTACTTCAGCGGAGGTGAAGTGTCGATCTTACCTCATCTTCTTCTTCTCCATTTCACTGCCGAGAAAGGAGGTGCCGATTCAACGGCTTGGACGTCCGGTGGAACTCCAATGAGGTCGTATTCTTTTTCCCCTCCCCCTTCTCTATTATATAATTTCTCCAAACCCTAAACGATGACAGGTGAGTAATTTTTGACATTATCTCTCCCCTTCTCTATTGCATACTAAATTCTTCTATTTGATCAACAAAATTAAATTTATTATCAATTCTTTTCATCTCTTTTCTATTGAATTGAAGTTTATCATCGTTAGTTTTTATTCTGATCAGAGACTAAATTTCCTATGGAATTTAACAAAAGCCTATTCGCACAAAACAAAGTAGCAACGTCTAATATATCTGCAATAATGCTCCGAACTTTAAACACAGATCTGCAAGAACTCGTATGGAAATGACAACAAAAACAAGACCTTGCAAGTCATTGATATTTGAACTCATTAACATCAAATTAGCAGACTCTTTTCAACAATTAATTAAGCTTACATTTGGCACATGGGTTGATGTACCACATTACACTCAAAATCTACTGTACAAGTATGCAGATAATTAAAAGATACTGGCTACATCAGCACCTGACTTAGAGAAGCATCCCCCTTTGACAGAGAATTACCAAAAAGCTGCACACCAAAACTCCCCTAGAAGAAAAGATAAAGAGCTGGGGCAACGGCAGTGAGCTTATGAAACAGTTCTTCCATAGCACACAGAAGCAAGGTACAAGTTCTTAGACCACTTTTCCTGGTGAAATACAAATTTAAATGTATTGTCAGAGGAATAAAAAGGCAATTTTATGATGCAGTTCTGCAAATTGCAGCAAGTACTTCTTTGGAATGTCTGCAAATAATGCCTCACTACTTGAAACAAGGGTTAGATGTAAACCAAAGAGGTGATTATATTTCCAGTTAAATGTTTTTTTGTATTGACACCATCAAACTACTTCATGACAAGCTCATTCATATTTACATCCAAAATTCTTCATCTAATTGACTATATTTAGTTTTAACTATAGTGTTATGAGATAATGGCTCTCTACAAGTTAGGGTAAAATTGTCAGAACTCAACATCTTCTCGAGTGACCAGACACAAGATTATGCATATATTCAGAGAAAAGACCCCACTTGATTATGATGCATATACACGAGGACACCAAACCCAATTTTAAACCGTACCAGACAATATACTGGTCACTTAGAGATTTAATTTTTGTTCACTGAGCTGCTGGAATGTGTTCACGCCTTTGTAGCAAACATGTACCATCTCAGTATGAAATAAAAGGATGATAAGGATCACGATCGTATCCGTACCTTGACATGTTGGCTGGGGAAAGCAGAGGTACGAAGGGTCTCTTGGGTTTCATCAGCAGGCTTTCTCCTGGGGATGCTTAGAATGAAGGCGGCCTGGTCCCATGTGGCAGCTGTGGCTGTGATGCGGTATCCACTGTCCCATCTCCTGTGTATTCCTTCACTTGGATACAAGAAATCCAGCTCTACCACCTGAAGATAGTATAAAAATAAGCATTCTACTCACAATTCATTTTAGATACTTCCAGTTTCTACAGAAAAGTTTTCCTTATTTAATAGTTAGTTCTAATAAATGAGAAAAAACAACTGACAGAAGCAGAGAAGAAAAGATACAAGAAAACAGACCTGATCAGAGAAGCCAGCATTTCTAGACATGACAACAGCCCATCTGCTTCCAGCAGTTGCCATGGAGGTGACATAGAAACCCTCCTTCCATTTCTTGTTTATCCACTTAAAAGGGAACGAGTCACTTACTTTGTATGACTGCTGTGCATATTGCGTGCCTATAGTAAAGTTATTAATAAATCATCATTCAGAATAACTGATTGTGATTTATGATAACAGGGCTTTTAAAGAAAAATAGGCCACTTAAGTAATAGCTTACCTTTGGACATTACCACCAATGAGCTACCATTGTTTGCCCCAGCAAGTGTAGTTACATAATAATTTTTCTCCCACTGCTCCATTATCCATTCCTATATCAACCAATGAAAACAATGTGAAATTCACTCATAGTAAAGGCATCCCAGATTTATTAATAAGTCAATTCTTATAGACAATGATGACCATCGAGTGCATAACCATTACTGTCATCCTTGGTGAATACAACGTACCTTGTGCAGAAAATAGGGGGAGAGTTCATAAACTTGAGCAGAATAACCAGTACCAGCGTCCATAATAAGGGCCCACAGATTCGTACAAGAGGCCACTGAGCTGATAAAGAGACCATCTTCGTTTCCCTTTTCTATATGCTGAGACAGCCTTGCATCTGCAACGTTGTAGTGGTACCTACAAGTACAGATAAACAGATAAGAGCAATCGAAGATAGATGTATTTTAACAATCATAAACATAACCTTAAACTCTACGCAAAGGTATAAATCTATGTTAAATATCAGATGTAAATTGCGAGCACCTTTGTTTCATGGGGCGTCTGGCATTGTAGACGCTGATCCATTGTGTTGCAGGCATGCCCATGCGCACCTTCTTCTTTGGCTGTTCATCGTCCTCTTCTTCCATTGTTAACCGCCCTCTCTTCTGGCCAACCTGATAAATCAGCTGCCACAAAAGTACCATATGCCCTTATATTATTTTTTCAAAAACCAGATACAAAGAGACTGGCCATGTCAGGTAAAACCTAGGGTCCCCGGTAGTTATACACTAGTTGCTAGAGGGAGGTAGGGATTGAGGGGGGGAGAGAGAGATAGAGAGAAGACTCTGCCAAGTTCTTGAAGAGAGAAAGATACCTTCTGAGCACCATCAGTGTTAATGGGTCTAATATCTGGGTTGGGGCCCACAATGCCATCAAAAAGAGAGATACACTTGGCATAGTTAGGCTCGTCATCGAACTTCAAGTTGACAACGTATTCCACAAATTGCTTGAAAGGCTGGGGGCACCAGCAGCACAAAGATTCTGGGGAAGTTGCCATTTTCTTCTTACACACTAGAAAACCTTTATTCTCTCCCTACAAATTACAATTGAATTGAATTGTATATTAATCAACAAAAGCACACAAAACTATATAAAAAATAAATTTAAAACAAGAAGTCATTTCTGTTTACTACTTGCTATGATCAGCTCAGTATCCATAATTAACATAAAGAACCATTCATTATAAGTAGAACTTCTAATATATCATTTCAATTTTTATTATTTATTCACTTGATTTTTTTTTAAATTTCCCCCCTCTCCAAACCTGAAGGGGTCACGGAATATGAAACACACTTTGTAAAAATTGAGAATCTATTGGGGATCACTTTAAGATGCTAAAAAATAAGATGCTAACAATTATCAATCTCAATAATAGTAATAATAGAAGAATAATTATCTACCTGGTAACCCTGCCAAGGAAGGCGGCCTCGAAGAAGGAAAATTAGGGTATAGGCTAGAGATTCCAAGTCATCTCGTCGGCTTCCTGTTCTCCCCAGATGAGCATGAACACTGGCATAACGAACAGTTCCCCTGAAAAAAATAATTTATTTCTAATAAGATAAAATTCACGGCAACCACTTCAATAATGAATTTACTCGCAATAATCAAATAGATCAGGGAGAATTTAAATGAATACTGGATAACAAAATAAAAAAGAAACAGCAAACAATGAGCCAAACCAAAAGGCCAGGCAAATGCTCTCTTATAAAATGTTATAAACCCCAATATGAAGATAATATTCCAATTCCATTTTAAGCCTTTATAGTTGGTTAATAAATAGGTATCAAAGTAAAAATATTAATCAAAACACATCCATTTTCTGTGCTTGACCAGGTATCTTGAATTGCTTAAAAAGCCAATGCTGTCCAACTCACAAAGTAATTCAGAAAATATTCAAAGAATAGTTAACCTGAAAACATCGGGTCTTTGGTCATACTCCACATGCAGGCCTGTTGTAGTGTCCTTCCACCTAGTGGCTGTTAATAGAACCACTTTAAGAAAACCATACCAGCTGGAAATAACACTAGATATCTAAAAAAACAATGGATGAAAATAGATATATGATATACCTAATCCAAGATCAACAAGGAAAAGCTTTTTCTCCTCAGGAGTACCAGGAGGCCCAAGTAAGAAGTTCTCAGGCTTCACATCCCCGTGAACATACCTAACATAAAAATAAAAAGGGTCATTTACAAAAGGCTATGACCAGCAAACCAACATCAAAACCTTTTCTCGCAGATTAAGTAGCTCAACTCTAAAAATTACAAACCTCATTAGGTTATGTGCTGGTATCATGAGTTTACATGTAATGGCCTGGACAATACAAGCACAAACACATGAACCAGCTTAATCAATTAAGTGCTCTCGACCTATTGTATGCTTAAAAACAGAAATCAAACCTAAATTTAGAGCATAGTTTAAAAAAGGAAAGTTTAAGAAGACATGATTGAGCCAACTTTAATATAATAATAAAATATGGAGAAAGATGGATGAGAGAAAAGAGCAACATACCCTTTGGAGTGCATCTTTTCTAGAATTGAGATCGCTTCAATGGCGATGCAGGCAACCATCTCAACAGACATGCTGCCTCAATACAAAACAAATAAATGACTTAAACATCGAACCTAAACTCAAAAAGGTAGAAATGCAAACAAAGTAAATCAGTAGCATATTATCAATCCAAAAAAAGGTACTTACGTATGGGATTTATTATTCCAGACATCCCAAAGACTGGGGCCTAGCATATCCATAACCATGATATAGTACTCGCCTTGCCTCCCTTTATAATGTACGCGTGGCACACCGTGATTGCCGCTTAAGGTGCTGTAGCACAAAACATTTATTAGCTAACCATTCCCCAATCTAGTTACACCAAGTACTGGAGTAATTTTATTTGAGAAACAATTCAACAAATAGATCCAAAATAGGCCGCATGCATACTTGTATTGCTACATTGGCCGTGGGTACAGTGATTATTGGCTGATATTTTGGATTTGCATAATAACTTCAGCCTTCAGGTACTGATTTATTTTTGTTAAAAGACTGAAAGAAAAATGCACTCAACAAGCAGTTTGGTTATTATGGTAGTGTTTTGCTCCATAGGTACAGTGATTACTGGCTGATATTTTGGATTTGCAGAATACTTCAGGTACTAATTTTTCTTTTTAAAAACACTATGAAAGAGAAGTGCACTCAATAAGCAGTTTGGTTACTATGGTAGTGGTTTGCTCCTTGGGGTGCAGTACGCAGACAAGTTCAGTTGCCATAGCATAGTTCAGGGAGCTAAATGAAAAACATTACGTACAAAGAGAAGTGACAAAAGAAGCACTCACTTGTATACTTGCCATTCATAAGGAGCTCCATAGTTACATCCTTTACTGGTACGGTGTTCAAATTTCAGTGCAACCTGATACAGGTCACAAAGAATTCAGACATGATTAAACTATAAGGGGAAATTGAGTTTGGTCCCCAAATAACAGGAGCATTAGTGTTTGACAAAACATCGCCTATCATACAAAATGGAAAGTGCTGTGCATGCACTATTCCAAAATGAATGAAAGCTAAGCACTCTTCCTCCCTCCGCACCTTCTTGAAAAAATGCCCAACAATCTCCCTTCTCATTGCCTCCCACAAACAAGGAGCAATAGTAGGGGATACAGATGATGCTTATGCAGCATTAACCAAGTATAAAATTTGCTTCAAGTTTTCCAGGGCACTGACAGGATTTTCCAAATGTAAAAACATGTAAAGGGATAGAAAACAATAATTTCTAATAAAATTACCACAGAGGTGATGTTCCCCATCTTTAACATCAATAATTTTGTTTTCCAGATGTACACACTGCACTTTAAGGAACTATACAGAGGACACTCGTGCATAATTTTTGAAAATTTAGAAAAGTGTATATTACCTCCAATGCATTTGCACCAGGAGCTCTCTCACTTAGGTTGGGAGGTGAGATTCTTTGGCCAACATAGACTTGACCAAAGCCACCTTTCCCCAGCTTCCTCTCAAGTCTATATGAAGGTGAGCCGCCGACTTGGACCTGTTATACACAAAATTGAAAAGAAGAATAATTACATTGCATGATTAAGAAAAAAAAAGGGCTTAGCATGGATAAACGCGTAATCACCAGAACAGCGATTGCTGTATGTATTGTTGTAGACTTCTTTTGTGTACGAGTATGTACTTGGGCTGAAAATTTCTTTGAACTAATAATCACAACAGTATTTTTACAGCTAACTTGATGCTTGTGAGAATTATTTCCCAGGAAGATGGATAACAAAGCAGCTGTGTCATTTCAATGGGTACTGGTAGGAATCCCATTAGACTTGAGCGTTAGTCATAATGCAGGAAATAATCTTGTATAACCAAAAACAAGAATTATAATAACAAGAAAAAGAAGAGATTTCATAACGCACCGTCTCTGGTAAAGGTGTCCCTTCATCTCCAACAGCAGCATTTCCCTTGTCACCACTCTTCCCAGCACTGTCAAACTCATCCATCTTTCTCTCACCAACCCCTTCTTTTTTCTCCCCTCGATTCTCTTCAACCAATAACCTTTCCTCCTCTTTTTTCTCCTCCGATCTCGTCACCACCGGTGGCTTCTCATCACAAGCCTTCTTCTTCCTCCCTCCTCTCGCTGGAGCTGGCGCTGGCGTAACGGCCGCCTTCTTAGCTCTGCCACGCGTAACCGGCCCGTCGATTGGCGGATCAATTACGGGGTTGGTTTTCGGGGTTGATTTCTGATTCGATTTCGAACTAGGGTTAGGGTTAGGGTTCGCACGGCCCCTCCGCGCCCCACTTCGGAGCTGCACAGGCATCCTTCACCCGCCCAAGCCCATCCCCTGCCACCAAACCCTAAATCTAGATTTCTTCTGCTTCCCTTCGATAAAAAGCCCCGCAGAAGGAAAGAAGAGAGAGGACGAAAATGGGAGGGAGAGAGAGGCTTTGATTGGGCGATCCGAGAGTTCAATTGGAGCGAGATTTGGGGGAAATTCGGGTGCGCCTTGTTTTACCGTTGAGCCGACAAGTCACGAGTGTGAGGAGAGCGGAGAGAGAGAGAGAGCCAGAGAGGAGAGAGGAGAGAATGAGAGATGTCGTCAAAGACTGGTCGTGAACTGAAGGAACAAATACACCTGAAATGTGGGTCCTTGCTGTATTTTTATAGTTGGGGTAACTGGAGTAAGGTTTTGTCATAGAATTATTTATCAGGGGGGAGATAAGAATGAGTGCGTATCCTCTGAGATACCTCAACTTTTGCGTGACCGACGTGTCCGGTGCCTATTCGGGGAGAGCGCAGGGGGCCAGTATTATTTGTGCTTTGAGATTCGTGTAGAACTATTTGAATGGTTGTGATTTTTCATAAAAACACGCAAAAGTTGAGATATCTCAGAGGATGTGAATTCTAAACAAATTGGGATCATGAGAACGTGAGAGAGTAGCTAGCTATCTAGAGTGGTTTGGTCCCGGAGAAGCTGATTATAACGGATTTCGTCTCTGACCGGTAGTCCCGCTTGATTCAGTAGTAGCCCGCTAGGCGATAGCGTTGACTGGTTGTAACGAGGTTTCTGTTTCACAACGTGAACATAACCATAAACGAACAGATTTCGAGCCCACAATAACTCGGTACATGAAATTTACATAGAAAAAGAGGCGCAAAGACGTTTAGAGAATTTTACTCGGTCCGGATCCTTCGAGAAGCTCGATGATAGCATCTCAATTTGTGGACCCCACAAAAAAGAGAAGGGGGGAAGAAGAAACTTCCAGTAGTTAGTGAATTCAGGGACCGCGAATCGGGAGAACAATCGGATCCGATACTTCCAGCTCCAGGTACTGCGCAAAATGGTTGCTTTTGTAACTTGATCCTAGACACGGGCCTAGCTAGGCTAGAAATTCAGATCCAGTGCAATAACTGGCCGGGGGATATTTTTTATAAATCATAAATACTGAGATTTCAAATTGACACGGAAATTTTCCTTTTGTGTTGTGCCGAATTGGTATTTCGGCTCAAGATTTTTCACAAATTTTTAGTCACAATGCCACATAAAATCATTTTTTTCATTATGCCGAGATGGCAGGTCGGTTCTCTCAATTTTTGTTGTTGTGCCGAGATAGTATATCGGTCCGCCACATTTTTGTTGTTGCGCCGGTATGACATTTCGGTCCTATTTTTTGCTTGTCCGAAATATATCATTTCAGTTCCATTTTTGCTGTGTAGATATGGCATTCCGGCTCATTAAAGTGATGGCTGAGAGTTGGCTGCAACATAAGATACTGGAAGTCCAATCGGCTCACCCCAGTCAACAAGTGCATGGGGCCGAAGAGGCTTTACTGAAGGAATATGAACAAGCAGAGTTGGAACTAGAGACTTACTGGAAACAAAGGTCTCGTATCCAATGGCTATGCGAAGGGGATCGGAACACTTCCTTTTTTCATGCCATGGCCACACAGAGACGGAGAGCAAATTACATTTCGCATGTTCGCCTGGGGGATGGGGAGTTGCTGACTGAAGAACCTGACATAAGGCGAGCATTTGTGGGGTACTTTAAAGATTTGTACGGACTAACTCAGATACAACAGCAACGCGACCTAAATACATTTTTCTCACAAATTCCGATACCTGAAGAGAAAATGATACCGTTGCAAGCACACCACACACTCATTTCAGACCCGACATATGATGAAATCAAGCTCACTCTCTTTGCCATGGGGCCTGACAAAGCGCCCGGGCCGGATGGAATCACGGCTGGCTTTCTACAGCAAAACTGGGGGTTCATGGGTAAGGAGATAACAGCAGCTGTACGATCGGCATTCCATACAGAACAAGTGCCGGAGCAGTGGTTAGCTAGTCATGTAATACTTTTACCCAAGATGGAGCAACCGATACACCCAAAAGATTATAGACCGCTCACCATTGGTAACACAATTTACCGCCTCTTCATGAAGATAATAGCTAATCGATTGCAGCCGTACATGCAGTCCATCATATCCAAACAACAAACGGCATTTATAAGAGGCAGAAACATCACCGACAATGTTATCCTGGTAAAGGAGGTACTACATTCTTTTGACAACTCCAATTACAAGGAGACAGCCTTCTTACTTAAAGCAGATGTAAGTAAGGCGTTCGATACAATCCAGTGGGAGTTCGTTTGGGAGGCCATGCATAAGGTCAGAATACCAGCAAAAATCACAGCGCTGGTTCAGTCATGCATGCGGGCAAGCAAAAACACAATTCTGATAAACGGGTCGGGGAGTGGATTTATCAAGCCTAAGAGAGGCTTGCGGCAAGGCTGCCCGTTATCACCGTACTTGTTTATTTTGGCGATGGAATTTCTATCAAAACATATCAATGATGCGGTCCAAAGAAGGGTGATTACCGGTATTAAACTAGCCCCAACAGCGCCAATATTATCGCATGTGCTCTATGCAGATGATCTCATGATCATGGGGAAAGCAAATTCAGGAGAAGTTCACATTTTCAAATCGATTCTGGACACCTTTGCCCTCAATTCAGGTTTGGCTATAAACCCCACTAAGTCCACTATTTGGTTCAGCAACACTTGCGATCAGCTCTGTTGCTGTCATATCCAATCAGCATTTGGGGCGAAAATGGCCGAAGAAACTGAAAAATATTTGGGAATACTGCTCAAGACAAAACAGGGCAGACATGATCCGAATAATGAGGTGTTATTGGAAAAGGTATACTCTCGGCTAGCAGGCTGGAAGGCCAACCAATTATCGCATGCCGGAAGATTAACCCTGATTAAATCGGTCATAATATCCTTACCGGTGTACTTCATGGGTATTGCGACACTGTCAAGAGCAACTCTGAATGAAATTAATCAAGTAATGCGAAAATTCTTATGGGGAAAACTGGGACAGACTCGATATTTGTCACTCATCGCTTGGGACAAGGTGTGTAGACCGGTCGAAGAAGGAGGGCTGGGGATACGAAACATTTCGGCGTTTAATGAGGCACTCATGCTAAAATTGGTGTGGAATCTGGCCGCAGACAAAGATAAGTCGTGGGTGGAAATAATGAAAGCCAAGTACTACTCACGCGGGGGTTTCTGGGGTATTCGAAATAGTGGGAGTTCAAGCATGACATGGAAAGAGGTGCAACGCTACAAGGGTTTCTTTAAAGATTCTACAACATGGGAGATAGGAGATGGCCATCATATCCGAGTGGTTAATCAACCCTGGTTTTCGGAATGGGAAATACAGAGAATTACGACAAATGTGCAGAGGGACACAACCGTGGCCGAGGTCTTTGACAGTCAACAGGGATGTTGGAGAGCGGAGTTAATTACGCAACTGCTGGGACAGCAAGCATTGAGTAATATTCGGGCTTCGGTCAGAAATCCTAGAGAGGACTCGTGGTTACCTGATAGATTGATATGGACTCCAAGTGACAGTGGGGTGTATACAGTCAAGGCAGGATACCATTTACTGGCAAAACAGCGACAAAGAACAGTGATTTTTGATGAGCATCAATCCATATTGTGGAAAGAAATGTGGAACTGGAAGGGTATGGTACCAAGAGTGATGATATTTATTTGGAGGGCTCTACATGGTGGAATTGCAACCGCTCAGGTGTTACACCGAAGAATTCGAAATCTCAGCCCAATGTGCCCTCGATGTGGACAGGAAAGCGAATTCATAATGCATGTTCTCTTCTTTTGTCCCCTCTCACAAGTTACCTGGTTTATTTCTCCGTTTGCTCTGCGTGTAGAGGGGCTGCCTCTGAATTTTGCCATGGCACTATCTACCATCATTAGGGAACTAGATAATAACCAAATTGTCGAGTTTTCTAATATTCTGTGGTGCATTTGGAAAGCAAGAAACACTATGATCTTTAAAGGTGAAAGAACAACACCACAGGCAATACTAGCACAAGCAAAAGCCCTGACAATGCCTAAACCGGTAACTCTGTCGGTGCCAAGGGGAAATAGGTTGGAGGCGGTGATGGTTCCGAGGGGTAAAATGGTGATACTAATGGATGCCTCTTGGGATAGCACTAAAAGAACAGGAACAGCATTCGTAGTTTTCGACAGGGAAGGGAAGCTCCAACATGTGCAAACCGGACACACCACGGCCACAGATCCGTTGCAAGCTGAAGCGAAGGTTTTGTTGCAGGCTCTGGGATACGTTCAACAACTGGTAAGCCCTCAAACACGACCACAGGTACTGCTATGCTCAGACTGCAAGTTACTGGTACAAGCAATCCTTCAAAAAAGCTTTCTGGAATTACCATCTTGGCAAGCTGTAGAAGAGGTGGCGCAGGGAGCTCATTTATACCACACAATGAGTGAATGAATCATACTGAGACACGTCAACAGAGAATTTGTCAAACAACCTCATTTCCTGGCCAATTGGGCACGTACCACAAGTGCAACATGTGAAGGAATGGTACTAGCTAATATAGCAGAACAGGCTAACTTAGATCTAGAGATAGATCCGGAAAAATTCAATTTTCTCGACGGGATTTGAAGGTCACTAAAGGCAACACTGCAGTAGTTTCTAGCTGGAACAATTGAATTGCGTATTTACTGTTCCTGAATGTTATTTCATAGTGGCAACTTAGATTTATTACAGTAATTTTACTAGGTTAATTTTTACATTTAATCGGATGTTTTAAGTCTGTAACAGAACTACTTTATTAAGGCATACCTACGGGTTTTTCTCAAAAAAAAAGATGGCTGAGAGTTGGAGAAGAAAATAATATTTATAAGCAAACTATAACAAATTATAAATTTATTTTAACCAAAAGAAAAAAAAAACCTTTGTGCCAAATAGAGAATTCGGCACAAAAAAATAGTAAAATTTCAACGTTTCAGTCAATAATTTCGAAAGTTATACCAAAATGGCTGCCAGCTAAAATAAAAATAAAAACAGAAAAACCTATGTGTCAATTTTTCAATTCGACACACAGAAGAAAATTGTTACAACCCGGTTGGGCCGAGTACAAAAAAATTATACCGAAAATCATGCGGTTTGGTTGAAAAATTATGAAAACACCCATCAGACTAAGATACCATTTCGGCACAGCCACAGCCGAAAAAAAAAAACCGGACCAATTTGACATCTTGTTACATAATATGGTTTATTAATTAATTTATTTTTATTTATGGTTTATAGAAAAAAATTCTCTGGCCGGGTACAATGAGTTTGAGTCGTTGGTTTCAGTTTAGCACAGAATTCAAAATAGATCTTCTTTATCTAAATAGACACCGTATTATTTTTTATTCAATAGACACCATATTATTTTTTATTCAGCTGCGGACTCCACTTGACTATGTCTAGATCCGCTTAGCTATATAGATACATAAATCAACGCCAGATAATGTTTATGTAGTTAATGAGTAAAAGAAATTGTGAGTGTTTGAGGTTAGATTCGATGTTTTTATTACAGGATTTTTTGTTTATACAAATAATATAGAGTTTTAAAAAGATTATGGGGGAATTTTGATTTGGTAGAAAGAATAAGAAGCAAATTTCGGTTTATCTAAAAAACCGAAAAAAAATTGCCTCACCGTACACAAATCTCTAAATTTTAGCATTCCTAAGGAGACGAAATATTTTGGTTCTTTCCACCTAATCAAATGCTAGTGTAATCTGTCTAAAATTCAACATATTTTAATACTATTTCTATACATAAAAAATACTACTTTATTTAAGGTATTGATAAGATATAGAGAGCTAAGGTTTTACATATCATCTACTTTATTTAAGGTATTCAAAATATCATCATCTACGAATTGCAACATTAATTAATTAATTAATATCTTATAGAGAGCTAAGGTTTTAAATACTTGTGTTGTATCAGTATTACCTGTGTTTTTATTTTTATTTTTATTTTTAAAGTTAGAGGCTTTAATTGCTTACTGATAATTTCATTGATAAAAAACGTATTTACAATGAGTCAAATAACCGTAATTTCTAAATTTATTTTTTTATTCTCATAAAATTATCTAAACTAATATAATATTATAATCCTCTCGTAATAACTCTAATACCTTAATCATCATCTTGCTCCATGACCAGATCTACTTCTTCGACTGTCGCGGTGCTCCGATAACGACCGAATATACTCACCGTCGCGCTCCAATCGAGATGTTGATCTCATTAGTACTTTAATCGCCATCTCGCTCTACGATCGGATCCTTCTTCAACCGCCGTCGCGCTCCGATGGCGACGGATCTACTCACCATCGCACTCTAATCGAGATGGGAACCTATATTTCAAACTCTGACGATATCGCACTCTCGACTCCGATCGGTTCAGCTCGGCTTCGGTTCCTCCCCTTTCCCTCATTCTCCTCTCCGCTTGAGAAGATAGAACCGAGAGAGGAAAGGTATTGCTTCGGAATGAGGACTACAATAAGTGAAATGGAGTCGAGAGAAGGGAGAAGGAGGGAGGATTGGAGGGCGGTTGAAAACCCTAGATTTTGTTGGCCAAATTCATCTTTATTTTTCTTAAATCTACTTCTTTTTCCTCGCCTGTTTTAATCGGATAGCATTTGTGTTTTTTTTACTCGTCTCCTTATTTAAATATATATATTCGTTTTACGTATCTAAGCCTCTAAGGTGAAAAATATTAGGGGGAATTTCATGTATATCCCTCAAAAGTTTCAATATTACATATTTATCCCTCTAAAATCAATAATTACATATTTATCCTTAAAAATTATAAAAACTCACATATTTATCCAATCCATTATATTTAACATTAATTTTCTATGTATTCCCATTTTACCCTTCTTTTATTTTCCCTTCTAAGGCCACGGTTAGAAAACAGTATTAAATCGTACCAGTACCAATATTGAACAGTACCGTACCAGTACCAACACTGAACCGTACCAGTACCAAAACTGAACCGTACTAGTACTAGCACAGAACCGTACCAGCACCAGTACTGAACCGTACCGTACCAGTACCATTGCTGAACCGTACAGTACCAGTCATTACAGTACCAGTACCATTGGAGAGATTTTGGCGCTCTCAAGACTCAACAGATTAATGGGAGAGGAAGAAAGGGTACAGTGGTCATTACAATATTAATTAATATTATAAAATAAATTTTAATGTTTAAAAAAATATTATTTAATTATTTTTGGAGATATTTGATATATAATAGAGTTAGATTGGATAAATATGTGAGTTTTTATAATTTTTAAGGATAAATATGTAATTATTGATTTTAGAGGGATAAATATGTAATATTGAAACTTTTGAGGGATATACATGAAATTCCCCCAAAATATTATATATAAATGACATAACTATTTCGAATTTCTCTGTAAGATTTTTTTGCGATGAATTTTGTACAAATTAACTTTAACATTTAAAAAAAATATATAAATGGCAAACAATTTTTTAAAATAATTTCATAAACATTGGAATAAATATTTAAAGCGAGTCTATATTAAATTATAAAGTATAGATATTCCATTTTAGTATTTTTCATTTGGACAAATGCTGTCAAAAATATGAATATGTGTCAATGTGTGTTAGGAAAATTGATATTGGATACAATGGCGAGGCTAAGATTTGAGCTAGGGGTAGGCAAAAATCGGATTCTGGTTCGAATAAATTAACTGGTTCGGATTCAAGACACAATTCAAACCCCTTTCTTCTTCTCGCGACTCGCATATAATCCTCTGGCTGGCGGCTGGCTCTGGCGTAACTATTTTTTTGATTCAATGCGCTGCGCGTCGCGTAGAGAAGAAAGGGGTAGCGACTGGGGCTTGGGCTTTGGGTTATGGGCTTCGGTAACCACTTCCAATTTGGACTAGCGGCGTGATTGTTTTTAGTTCATTATAATATAAGCCCAGTACAATTTGGGCTCTGGTTGGGGTAGGCAAGCCGATATCACAGGGGTAGGCAACCAGTCAAATAAGCCCGGTCCTATAAAAAAAAAAAAATTCAGGAGTAAGCAAGTGCCTACCCTGCGCCTATGTAGCCTCGTCTTTGATTGGAGATTATTTTTTTTTATGCTTTGCACAGTGTAACTCCATTGAATTAGGGTTAATTTTCTACATACCCTTCAAGACTTCTCTAATTTCTTATTTACCCCTCTAGTCTTAAATTTATCTTATTTATCCCTCAACTCTTGCAATACTTTCTTATTTACCCATCACTTAATCAATTATAAATTGTCTCTAATTAAATTATAAAAATCGTGATTAAACTCTGACTAAAATATAAAAGACAAGTTTGCCCTTTTTCTGTATTGCAAGAAAGTATTGATCACGATTTTTATAAAAGTATACTTTGGGTACAATATTGAAATTCTTGACAATTTATAATTTAATTACGATTTTTATATTTTAATCAGAGTTTAATCACAATATTGCATATACTTTGGATATACTTTGGATTAAACTTGTGATTAAACTTTGAACATAAAAATCGTGATTAAACTCTGAACATAAAAATCGTGATTAAACTCTAATTAATAAAAGTATATGCAGTTTCCTTAATAATTGATTAAATGATGGGTAAAGAAGAAAGTATTGCAAGAGTTGAGAGATAAATAAGATAAATTTAAGACTAGAGGGGTAAATAAGAAATTAGAGAAGTCTTGAAGGGTATGTAGAAAATTAACCCATTGAATTATTCCGAAACTTCCTTCTTCAATCAAAGTTCTAACTGTTGCACTCGATTATATTTTGCAAAGTTCTAACTGTTGAACTCGATTATATTTTGCCCATGTTCAATTATATAAGATGAGGTAGCAATATGTCAGAATTAAGTCATCGCCACAAAGCGCCCATGGCAACGTGTGCATGGTGTCATTATCTAACATGCATTACGTCGACATTCTTAATTTTCTAATGAAAAGAGGGCATGGTTGACTTAAAGTCAAGATACGAAAGTATACTTTTCTCGCGAGAAATGATAACAGAAAACCCTTTTCTAGAATTATTTGTTTATGACTAGACCCGGGTTTCGATATGACACGAATTATTTCCGATTATGACCAATATTCTTATTTAAACAGTTTCTATAGATTCAATCTATTTCGTTATTAGAAACACAATTCAAAGAACTGAAATTGTTTTCAGTTGTTAGCCCGTTTTAGCCCAGTGAGAAGCCCATGTACAAACAAGTTTTATTTAGGCCCGTTTAGTCGAAATTTTGAGCGCGAGCGGGAATCATCACTTGCTGTTAACGGAAAGAATGACAGAAAAATTGGCAAAGTAGGGGGTAAATGAGAAATAATGTATTGAAGGAAATAAAAGTAAGGCAAATGCTTCGGTGCACACAAGGACCTATTTGTAAAATGATTCCTATTTTCATTTTCAAAGTTCAAACAGTCGATCCGACCGTTCAACATTATCTCCATATTAAAATGTACTTGGAGGTCAAATTTTACATTTTTTTGAATTTTTTTACTATTTATTAAGTATTTTACAAAAACTAGTCAAATTCAGACCATTGAATTTGTAAAATACTTAATAAATAGTAAAAAAATTCAAAAAAATGTAAAATTTGACCTCCAAGTACATTTTAATATGGAGATAATGTTGAACGGTCGGATCGACTGTTTGAACTTTGAAAATGAAAATAGAACTCATTTTACAAATAGGTCCTTGTGTGCACCGAAGCATCCCTCTAAAAGTAAACTGGTTTAATTTTATTAACCAATCACTGCCTTTTACAGTTCTTTTGCTATTCAATTAACCAGTTCTTCTACATTACAACTATTGGATGCTCCATTTCGATTTCTTCATCCACTGAAACCTGGTCCAGATTGGATAGCTAAACCCTAAACCCTAAACCCTAAACAGTCTCTGGTGTCCTTCATCTTCTATTAGTACAGGTGTAGACAACTTACCTCTAAATTTTGAAAATAAAGGTTTTGTTATTGAAAATTAAGCATCGTTCCATATGTACATGTACGTGTGTTTTTGTCTACTACATAATTCAAATTTTTGTCTACCTCAGAATTCTACTTTGTGCAGTCTAAGTTTTAATTTTTGTCTACACTGGACTTTTGTCCAATTTATGGCTTGTAAGAACTCTTGAATATAATCTATCCGCTCCCTTCAACTTTCTTCATTTCCCTTTCTCTTTCTATTACGTGGTCGATTCATTGCGTGTTCACCACTCGTCAAAGATCCACTTTAGGATTCATCTATGTATTTTTCTATGACTTCTCAATTTGCAAAATTGGTTGTCATTTGTACACATCGCTTGTCTTATTTGTTTTTTTAGTAAAAGTTAGAGATCAAGCCATCTAACTATTCGAATATGATATAAAAAATCGGCATAAACTATCCTCAAAGAATGTTCACCCCATGGATGACCCATTTGCAAGTTATAGTTAGAACTCTCCTCTGTTGCAGCTAAGGGTGCAAACAGATCAGATAATATTCGACCGTATCTAGATCCGTATCTGAAATTTTGATACGGATATCCGATATCTGAATATTTGTGTAGATACAAATACGGATATGGTTTTGAATTTTAATTATCCGTATTCGAATAGTAGATATTTATACTATATAGTTTAATATATATTATGAAAATATTTATGTATATATCTACGGATATCCGATATCCGATCCATATCCATACATATCCGTCTAATATTTGATTCGTATCCGTATCCAAAAAATAAAAATGGATACATATATGATTTTACCACTATCCGATCCGTTTGCACCCCTAGTTGCAGCTAGGGGTGATCATTGGGTCCGGTTTAGTCGGTTTTGAACCGAACTGAACCGAATTAGTTTGGACCAAATGGTTCGGTTTTTTCGGTTTAATGGTTCGGTTCGGTTTGCTTTTTAAAATCGAATTATAATTTCAGTTCGGTTCGGTTTGATAATTTTCAAAATCGAAATAACCGAACCGACCGAACTTTTATATATTATGAATTTGGTCCGGACCGTCCCGGTTTATTTCTTAATCAACTGCTTTAAATACTTCGGTTTATTTCTTAATATATTTCGGTTTATTATTAAATAATTGCTTTAAATAAAAAATAATATATTTTGGTTTGAACCGAACAAACCGAAATAAAACTTTGGTTCGGTTAGGTTCGATTGCAATGCTAAATCAGTTTGATTCAGTTCTATTTTAAAAACTAAATTATTACTTTGATTTGCCTAATTCGATTCAGTTTCAACCGAACCGAACCGATGAACACTCCTAGTTGCAGCGCTTTTGGATCCTGGTTTACCTCAGCAAAACTACGCACTTTTTTGTTTTCTTTTTGGTTGCCTTGTGTTGCTGCAAAAGATCGTTCTAGTATCAAACTAGATGACCTTTTAATGCTCCGATAATTCTTTTGATTTTATTTACGAGAAGGATGACTTAATAATGATTTTTTCACAATATAAATAATATTTACCAAATCAAAGTAAACAAAATTAATGTGTACTGATGTTGTTGGACTAGTGTATTGAAATGGACTAGTCGGTTCAGGACCGGACCGGATAACCTGGGGTTCTGACCCGGACCGGACCAAGGCTAGAGATGGTTATGGCACGGGTTTGGTTTTTTTTTTTTTTCCAGACCCGTGTAGGACCGAACTGGACCAAAAAAAAATTTGGGGGATTTCATGTGCAGCAACCTCACTCCTTATAAATTTGGGAGAATTTAATGTATACCCCTCAAAAACTTCTAAATTATGTGCAGCAGCCCTTAAAAAAAAAATCACTGGACCGTGGACCGGCCCGTGTCAATTTGAACCATGGTCCAAGCATGGGTTTCGACTGACCCCCAATATTTCAGACCGCTGGACTCGGACCGTGAAACCCGCCGGACCCGTGTGGACCGTGGCCTGGCCGGGTTTGGACCGGACCGTCTGTTTTCAAAACCCTATGTTGGACATAGAAGTACTCTATCATTGAAATTTCATCAATTGAAATGTATTTTTGATGATGCAATAAGGTTGTTAAATTAAGATTTTAAAAAAAAAATCTACTTAAATTTTTTTTTTTTTTTTTAATGTTAAAAGATGCACAAAATAATCATATTATAATTCACACCGTTGCAAAGTGTAAATCATTCAGTGTACAACGAACTATTTGAATTATGTGTGCAGTGCTGGATTTCTTATTTATTTATATTTAGATTAGAAAATTGTAGTCTAATTCTTTATTGATAATTTTCTTGGCCATAATCACGTGCTTCGAGATAAAATAGAATCCATAATTCTAGTAAGGTTTAGGACGAAAATGAAAAAGATACCAGTCCATTTAGGAAATCACTGATGAACAGCTGTCAATGTCAGTCCCTTTCTTTGTTTTGGATGCCTCCTGTTTGTTCAAAACCGAAGAGGACCTTAAAGTTAAGCGCAGATATGTCCAAAAATGTCAGTCCGATCCCCCAAAGTAACTCAATTTTTGGATTTTGAATCGGGACAGTCCGAATCGAATCCGTCGCTCGAGATTGCTTCAGGATTCAAATCTGTCTCTCGGAATGCGTGCGCTCCACTTTAGATGGATGGTCACGGATTAGAATCGGACGATCCCGATCCAAAATCCAATTTTTGGGTTACTTCACTGGATCTGAATTCCAAAAATGTGGCACCCCTACCTACTTAGTGTTTTGCAAACGGGTAAGGGCGGGTGGGCACGGGCAAAACCCGGGACGGGTCACGGGCAACGCGGGTCACGGGTAACGCGGGTCACGGGTGACACGGGACGGGTTAGCACGGGTATTTTTTTGAAAAACCCTACCCGACCCCTCTCAAACCCCCCGGGTAACACGGGTCACGGGTAACACGGGTCACGGGCAACACGGGTCACGGGCAACACGGGTCACGGGTAAGCGGGTTTAGGTCCGGGTAGAACGGGTCTGGTCCGGGCGGGTAAATTTTTTTTTTTTTCCTGCTGCTGTTTTTTAGGCTGCTGCCTGAGCTGCTCCGCTGCTGTTTTTTTTTTTCTGTTTTTGTTTTTGTTTTCTTTTTAAACCAATAAAATACAAATTAAAATTCATTTAACATGATTACATATTTGAACTCAATAATTATTGTGATACTAAAATCAAAATCAAAGTTACGAATTATTTTAAAACAATATTGCTTAAATCAATTACTTTAAATTTTGAACAATAAAATATAAATTAAAAATTTCTTAAATCAATTACTTTAAAATATTTTAAATCAATTACTTTAAAACAATAAAATATAAATCAAAAATTTCTTAAATCAGTTACTTTAAAAATAATAATGAATTATTTGAAAACAATAGATTAAAAAATAAAAGTTACCCTCCTCCTTTATTCCGGGCTTGGGACCGGCTATGTAAAATAACATAGGCGGAGTTCTAACTTTTTTTTTGTTAGTAGTTCTTCTTTAAAATGAATAATTTAAAAACTAATTGAAATGTTTAGAAATTAATGATTTAAAGAATAACCATAAAGATTAAAAGAGATCTAGAAGGTAGCATTCATATACCATTGGTCGCTCTCTTCCGCACCGTCTGAATCCGAATTAGCCTCGGCCTGCGGCTCGGTACCACTTTCTTCGGTGTCGACTCCGGATGATGATGGTTGATGATCGCGATATTGCTTGCGATTTTCAGCATCAATCCAATCTTTCAAGCACACAAGTCTCTCAAAAACATGTGGACCCAACTTACTGCGTTTGTCGGAGAGGATCCTGTTCGCCGAACTAAAACAACTTTCGGAAGGGACGGTTGACACGGGCACGGCAAATACGTCACGGGTCATCATCGCGAGGACTGGATAGTGAGTTGCATTCCTCCTCCACCACGCCATGATGTCAACCTGTTCACTTTCGTTGCGCATCGAAGTATAGCTCAATAACTCGTTTGTGGCTTTGTACGGGTTGTTCTCCAACTGGAAATCTGATAACAATCCACCACTGCTGGTGCTCCTGGAAGTGGAACTATTAAAAAATAAAAAAAATTAGTGGACAAATAATGTAGATATTATAAATAATAAAGATTAATAAATATTCATACCTAGCGGCAGCATGGGAGGAAATGTTCCACCCATTCATAATAAAGATTTATTAATCTAAACCCGAATTTATTAACCTATTAAAAATAAATCCGAATTTCAAAAATTAAATCTAACCTATTCAAAAATAAATCTAATAGCTTAAATTTTAAATTACTCTAGGAAAAACAAATATAATTACTCTACAAAAAAAAAAAAAATCTAACATTCAATTTTAATACTAATATTCTATACAAAATCTAACAAAAACTAATTTAAGTTAAACTAATTGAAACAAACTATAAATTTAACATTCTATATTTCAATTTAACAAAATTTAATCTAACATGAAATAAATCTAACCTTTAAATCTCGCGGGAAAATTTTGCGGGAGGTGACGAACTTCGTAATTTCAATACCTTCGTAATTCCGTTGCGTATTCGTAGAATGAATTAAATTTACAAATATATATTTTTTTTTAACAACAAAATTAAAATTGAGAATAATGAAAATATTGAGATTGAGATTGAGATTGAGAGAATGAGAGATGAAAATATTGAGATTGGGATGTGAAAATTTGTGAGGGATGGGGGTGTATTTAAAGAGTTTTGTTTGAGGGGGGGTATAATTTGAAATTTTAAAACAAAACAAAAAAAAAAAAAAAAAAAGAGGAAGGGTTTGTAGGGGTCCGGGTGGGAGGGGGGGAGGGGGGGGGGGGGCTGGGGTCTTGGGGGGGAAATAAATTCAAATTTCAAATTTCAGAAAAAAAAAAGAGTACAGGCCTACAGGGGTTCTGGTTCGGGTTCGTGTTCGGGTACAGGTATTCGGGTACGGGTAGGCGGGCACGGGTCTACGGGTAGGCGGGCATGGGTATTCGGGTACGGGTACGGGTACGGGTAATACGGGTTCACGGGTCGGTACGGGCGTGTACGGGTTTGAAACGAGATGGGTATCACGGGTAAATTTTTAAAAAATCCGTACTCGGCCCTTCTCAACCCGTACCCGTGTACCCGTGCAAAACCCGTGCACGGGCCCGGGCAGGGCGGGCACGGGTCTGACCCGTGGGGGTATTTGCCAAACACTATACCTACCTCCGAGTGCGTATCCTCTGAGATATCTCAACTTTTGCGTGACCGACGTGTCCGGTGCCTATTTGGGGATAGCGTAGGGGCCCAGTATTACTTGTGCTTCACGATTCGTACAGAACGTATTTGAATGGTTGAGATTTTCCATAAAGTCACGCAAAGTTTGAGATATCTCAGAGGATGCGAATTTCTTACCTCCACGGTGTTTCCTTCCTCGCTAAGGTCTCCACTCTCCAGAGATAAAGAGTCCGATTATCTGTGACGGATGGAGAACACTCAACAATATTGCGAGTCGTTGACATTGAATGCTGTTTTTTTTATTTCTTATGAAATTCTTAGATTTATATCGTATTCGTAGCAAGATAACAAGGTTCACACTATGTACTATTGTCAAACTATTTTTTTCATAATCATTTTAAATTATTTCAAATTTGTTTAATTATACAAATGTATCATATTATACGTGAAAATTATGAATTTTTGCTTGTATTATAAAATATCAATATTTTAGTATACTATTTGCATGAGTGAGATTATGATAATTTATATCTTTGTATTTAAAGGTTAAACAGATAATCTAAACTATTAAAATGATTTTCATATAAAAATATATTTCGAGAACCTATCTAAAAAATAGTAAAAAATCTTTAAAAGAAATGTAAAATTTGATATGCAAATACATTTTTATACAGAGGTTGTGTTGAGCGGTTTGAATCGATCTTTAAAATAAGAAATATGAATCTATAGTACATACTGATCTGCACATTACAAAGTACCATAGCATAATAATAGCGAGCTATTTTTCAAATTATATCCATTTTATATTAGAATTACAAACTTACTATGATTCCTATACCAGTGATATACCACACATTGTGCACGTACATACTTGCCATAGTAAAATCATTCACATATCCAACCTTTATTTTTTTGTCCGATTTCACCAACCCAAATTGACACTGAGTACACCTAATCATTTTTGAGACATCTAAACCTCTATTCTACTCGCTTTAATGCGCTTGTGCATTTTGGCTTTACGTCCCTTTTGCAAGGGGCTGCAAGGAGCGATGCCTTTGAAAAATGTCTATTTGAACATCCAAAGCGCATGAAAATGAAACGAGGAAAAATACCTCAAATCCTTTTTAGTGATCATAATACTAGTAGGCGTAAAGGTACTCCAATGGTCTCATTCCAATATAAAAATTTCTCGTTATTAATTTATTATGTATGAAAAGTGTCATCAAAATGACCTATGATGACATGATGACCACCAGAAAAAAAGAAAAAGAAAAGAAAAGAAACACTATTATGTGGGAATTCATATCCTCTGCATTAACTCAAAAGAGAATCTCTTGAGTTAATGAATCTTGATTGTCCAATCTGTTTCAAAATTCGTGCAAATTAGATCTGCACTAATATCAAAGGGACTCCTATGTTATAGACACGAGCTAGATTGGCTCCGTTTAAAATCAGACGGTTAAAATTCATTAACTCAAAATATTTCCTTTTGAGTTAATGCAGAGGATACGGATCCATTATGTGGAATGGACTTTGCTTTTCTTAGAGAAAAGTAGGGTCATGCTTTTCCGATCCCAACCATTCAAATTCGTTGAGATTTGTGCATGAAAAAGTTTTTTTATCGAGATACGCGAATGAAAAATTTTGAATGGTTGGGATCGGAAAAGCAGGACCCTGCTTTTCTTAGAGAAAAGCAGCAGAGTCGGATCCCTATTATGTAGGGCGTGAAAATAGAGCATATATTGTCCATCTATATTCGATCCTTATTCAAAAATTAGATATGGATATCTGATATTTGAATATCCATGCAGATACAGATACATATACATATATGATTTTATTTATATTTAAATTGTAGATATATACCATATAGTTAAATATATATTATGAAAAAAATTATTTTATTAATCTTTAAAAAATTGAACATATAATTGAAAAATAAATAAAAACCTACAAAAAAATATTTAATATAGATGTGATATCTAATCTCTTTATGTCATATAATTTGTTCTGAAGTTTTATAACATGCTATTATAAAAAATATCTATTATTTATTGAGCATGACATTTATCGTTCATATACATTGATAAATGAAGAGAGTTCAAATGTCTTTATTTTTTTGTGTCTTCATTATACCGTTATTTTTTAAATGTTAATAACTTAAAATTTAAAATTCAAATATAAAAATAAAATCATTAGATTCGATCTATATATATCATTTCTCTATGCATATATAAAGATTACGACATTTCGACTTTGCCTTGATCAGTATCAAGAGTTTGAAAAAAAAAAACACTTTTATGGATAAATTACGGATGTTGATTTTTCAACTTATTGATTCATATAAAAATAAAATCGAAAAGTGATAACAAAATTTATGACCATGTAGAGAAAATATTATAGATCATATCTAATTAATGGTTTTATTCTGACATATAAGTTTTAAAATTTTGTTATTAAAAAATAAAAAAATAGAGATATGATGGAAGCACAAAAAATGAAGGTATTTGAATCCTCCTCTTGATATATATATATATATATATATATATGAGTAGAACTAGGGTGCTCCTAAGCTCACCAAGCCCTTCGTGAGCGCGACTCTAAAACCTATCGAATTGACTTCAAACGACATTTTCAAACCGTCAGATGTTCAATCTATATTAAAATGTGCTTGGAGACCAAATTTTACATTTTTTGGAATTTTTTTACTATTTATTAAGCCGGTTTGAAAACCGCTGTTTTTATTAAAATTTTGCACCATTGGAAAACAGCGGTTTTCAAACCGGCTTAATAAATAGTAAAAAAATTCCAAAAAATGTAAAATTTGGTCTCCAAGCACATTTTAATATAGATTGAACATCTAAAGGTTTGGAAATGTCGTTTGAAGTCAATTCGAGAGGTTTTCGAGTCGCGCTCACGGAAGGGCTTGGTGAGCTTAGGAGCACCCTAGTTCTACTCTATATGTATTATTAATAACACAGTGAGATTTACATGATTGTCAGGTTGGTTAAGTAGTCAAAGGATAAAACAGCTGTATGATTCAGAATAAATTTGAAGTAGTCAAGCCATTTTCAATTTCATTTAGAATATTAATAGTGGGTATTAATTGTGAGTTAATGTTGAGAGGTGCTATCAAATAATAAGTGAGAGAGTGATATGATCAATTAAATGTTAATATCAAATTAAGAACAAATAATTCAAGGCCACAAGTGTTTAGTATCACAACTTCGTTTTTCATTTATATTTCAAAATTTTAAACTTCAAATGTTGAATATAATAGACCATTAACCTTATTTTCATAAGATATGCATACACAAATTTGTTATGATTTATGAAATTTATTTTATACTAGATCAAATCATAATAAACTAAATTCGTTCATTATTTGACCACTTGATCTACAATGAAATGAGTTCCAAGAATGTAAATTTTTATGTAAATACATTCTCATTAAAATAAACAAGACCAACAATTTGAATTTTAAAATTTTAAACATAAAATGGAAAATTAAAGTTTTCCATGTATATGTTTAATATGTGTACAAGATGAGGAGGGATCCAATTACCACAATTTTGAGTTACCACAAAGTTATCTCAACTATTTTCTACATTTCAAAGTCCAAATCGTCGATCTAAACCATTCAACATGATCTCCACAATAAAATGTGCTTGCTGATCAAATTTTGCATTTTTTTTTGAATTTTTTTACTATATATTAAGTATTTTACAAAAACTATTTATTCAGACCATTGAATTTTGTACCCATCTTAATAAATAGTAAAAAAATTCAAAAAATATATAAAATTTGATCCCTCCTCGTACAAGATATCAAATTTATGATTGTTGTTGGAAATCTAATTAATAAGCTGATGACATTATATCCAGTGTTGTAAAAAACGTCCGTTTAGGCCGATTAATCGGCCGATTAGTCGTTGGCGGTGACCAAACTGTCATGGATTTTTCCGACTAATCGGCCGATTATTTCCGATTATGGCCAATTATTCCCGATTAATCGTTTGGCGGTACCATGTCCGTCCGACGACCGCATACCGTTATTTACAACACTGATTATATCATTATTCACTACTCACCTGATAAGACTTGCTCTTGATATTCTGTTGTTTAAATTTCTATTTTTTTTGGGGAACGTTGGTGAATATTGTTGTTATTACAAAAGCTGATTGTTCACCAGAGTTAAAAAGTGAACCAATATAAAATTTATCTAACATCCACTTAATGTAACGTTGCGTCTTCGAAATAACAAAAAAGGGGAAAAAGAATAAAGTAACTCGTAGACTAATTCACCTAAACATAGAAAGGCAAAAGGCCTCTTTTGATTAAAGTGTAAAAGACTTCCTGCCAGGGTCAGCTTTTGATTAAAAATAAACAGAGTTAATATGGATTAAAAAATAATAATTTAATTAAATTTGATACAATTTGAAAATGTGTAGATAATATCTCTGGAGTGAGGCTATGGTGCTATGCATAGCACGGATGGCTAGTGTACTACGGCTCAATATGGTACTTTTTAAAATTCTAACGGTCGATCCGACCGTTCAATGTGATAACCATATGAATATGTACTTGCAAACTAAATTTTATATTTTTTCGAATTTTTTTACTATTTTTTCAGATAGGTAGAATTTTGATGGTCCAGAATTTTCAAAAAACACTGATTTTTCTACCTATCTAAAAAAATAGTAAAAAAATTCGAAAAAATATAAAATTTAGTTTGCAAGTACATATTCATATGGATATCACATTGAACGGTCGGATCGACCGTTAGGATTTTAAAAAGTACCATATTGAGCCGTAGTACACTAGCCATCCGTGCTATGCATAGCACCATAGCCTCACTCATATCTCTGTGTCATCTCTAGAAAGTGTGTAGATAATATCTCTACGTACTGGATCCAAATCTGCTGAAATTTGAGATCATCAACAGTAATTCTGAAATTTCTGAAATTCCGAATCTTGTCATTAAATTGTTTCGAGATGCGTGCACAGAAAAAGTTGGACAGCTGGATCTCGGATTTCAGGAATTTCAGGGTTACTGTTTATGGATCTCGGATTTCAGCTGATCTGAATCTCTATGTACTTGGTAATATTGATTTTTTTCTTCTAAATTTATGTCAACTCCATCTATTCTTTTTTTTTTAAATGCTAACTAAAAACATTAGGCTTATGCAACACATATATCTCCAAGCTGGTTTAGATATATATTTGTTAGTCAAATTCAATTGGTTATTTATTATTTGCTCGCAATGAAATCAGATGATATATGAGGTTTGGATATACATCACTGGGGCAAAGGAGTGTTAAATGATATAATTGCTCCTCAAGCTATTTAATGATGAGTAGAGCTAAGGTGCTCTTAAGCTCACCAAGCTTTCCGTGAGCTTAACTCAAAAACTTATCAATCCGATTTCAAACGACATTTTCAAACCGTTAGATGTTCAATCTATATTAAAATGTGCTTGGAGAAAAAATTTTACATTTTTTGAAATTTTTTTACTATTTATTAAGCCGGTTTGAAAACCGCTGTTTTCTAATGGTGCAGATTTTTAATAAAAACAGCGGTTTTCAAACCGGCTTAATAAATAGTAAAAAAATTTCAAAAATGTAAAATTTGTTCTCCAAGCACATTTTAATATAGATTGAACATCTAACGGTTTGGAAATGTCGTTTGAAGTCGGATTGATAGGTTTTTGAGTTAAGCTCACGGAAAGCTTGGTGAGCTTAAGAGCACCTTAGCTCTACTCTTTAATGATTGCTATAGTATACTTATTAATGTAAATCAGGTAATTAAACACGCTTAATGATCAAGTTACTGAAAATTCAGTACCCCACTATAGCGCTAAGTGGCCCAATTTTATTAATTATTATCATTTTATTATTATTTGTTGCGCAGGCAACTTATGATCAAATTGTAGATAGTAGGAGATTAGTGATAACCGTGTTTTTCGTGCATTAGTTTATTATATGGATTAAAGGTTAGATCACTATGTTGCACGGATACGGTACGTCTATTATATATAATATTTTATTATTATTTTAATTATATTATTAATTCAAACACATGTATTATATAAATTAAATATTGCAAAACAATACTATAGCGAAATATATATTAAATATAATAAGTACTCTATTGTAACAACAAAATTAAAGTGGTACATGTAGGGATTTGAGGCTACCCAAAGCCATTAGGCTTAAGCTGCGGAAAGACCGTAAAACAAAAATTTTACTTCTAACTTAAGCCAAAAGGATTGAAGTGGTATGTCGGATAATCTACCGAGAGTTACATACCTGTTCAATCCTTTTCTTAGATTAAAAACCGTAAGTAAAACTTTACTAATCAGATCATAGATTAAGTAGTATGTCGGATAATAACCGAGAGTTACATACCAGATTAATCCTGTATAGACCAAAAATAGTAAAACCGTATTTACTTGTATTTTAATCAGTTTTATAGATCTACTCCTTTGATTGATTTCTAAAAGATTAAATCTATTTAACAATTAAATAGATTAATATAACATTTCTTTACCTTGCTTCCAAATTCAAATTGGAATGCAGTCTGACCCGGTTAAGCAAGCACCAAAATTATAGTGCCTCTATCGGTTATCCACCAGGACTGATCGAGAGAGCGGTTTATTTCTTTTACCAGAAATACCGTAAACCGCGGAATCTGACAAAAACACTATTCACGAGAAAAAGCAAATAATAATTACGACTCTCGTAAAATATTATTTCTAAAACCCGTACTCTGATTAGAACGAATCTGAGAAAAGAGAGAATTATCGTTCGATCGGATCGAATCGTTTTTAGGAAATTGTATATTTCTCTCTTCCTTTAATCATGTATTTATATACATTAGTTGCCGCCATTTCAATTTGATATATAATAAAAAATTGAGTCGGCAACTAAATCAACGGCCAAATGAAATCGGCCAAATTTTTATTACTAATTTGCCATTAGCCCATTAATACTTAATTAATTTTGGGCTTTGATTTGGGCTTTTGATTTGGGCCTTTAATCTTTAATTAGTGATTTATTCTTAATGGGTTTCAAGCCCAAAATATAAATCCAATAATTAAATATTCTAAGTCCAAATTAAATACATATTTTCTCGATCGTTCGTTCGGTAACTTTTATGCAACGTGTCAAACACGTTCACAAATTAACCAATGTTTCTGCTTGTCATTTAAATGACATTTATAATTTAATTATATCATATATAATTAATTTTATCCATCTTATTATTAATTATAATCATTATAATTAATCAACAAGATTCTCCGACTAGCTCCCATATGGTGTGACCCAATAGGATCTGTGTTATGTTGGCAAATAGAATTAAAACTATTTTAACTTCTATTTATCATAGGTGGCACCTGGCAAGTACATTATGACACCAATTACACAGATGATGCTGTACCGTACAATATCATGATTCAGTAAACGATTTACTTCGTGTTAATTCTTTTGTCTCATAGCTATCAGATTAGTTTCAAGGTAGGTGTGTGTCATCCTTGCAAACTTAATCTTTTCTTGATCCTGAATAGATTATCAAATATGTTTACTCTTGTAATCATACTGGATCCAGATAATCATATTCTATCAAGGGGCCCAGTGATGCTATAGCTCGTATTGAGATACGAGGGACAATAGTACTTTTGATAAACCATCTTTTCCTCCGCATAAGCTATGTATACCGAAGAACTATCCTTATAGCTACTTTTTACGGATAGCGTTAGATAGCAATCACACATATACATTTCTTATGTAGGAAAAATGAATATCTCATACTTTAGAACTTAACACTAAAATGAAAACATTAATGACACAAACACAATTCCATTTAATGTTTCATTTGGGGTCTGTCAAATATCATGTTCTCTAACATGTATCTGTGTGATTAAAATGACAACTCTTTGTCTATGGTTTGTAAAACTTAACCATCATTTAATCCACACACTAACCTTATCGCGGTAATTAGTGTTCCTGCTAATTACCTTGGTTAGAGACTTTTAAGAGTATTATCATCTATATTATGAAGTTTCACAATTCCAGTCATGAACTCGAAATGATTCATAAATTCAATAATACTCAAGGTAACAAAATGATTAAACATTCAATTCATGAACAAAGCTTTATATAACAAATTTATCGTATTATTGACTTCTAGATTATTACAAACTAACAATCTCCCACTTAAGCTAGGAGCCAATCATCGTAGGCCCTATCTTATACAAATCTCTATTTTCTAAAAATCTCATAGATCTAAAGAAAATCTCATAGCCAATCTCCTATGTGTCTCAGACCCATAGAAGCAGTATGCATCTGATGCTTGGCTTGAGGAAGAGGTTTTGTAAGTGGATCAGCTGTGTTGCTGGCTGTGTCAACTCTACAGATCTTTACATCACCTCTATCTATGATTTCTCGTATGAGGTGATAACGGCGTAGAATATGTTTGGATTTTGAGTGCGATCTCGGTTCCTTGGCCTGAGCTATAGCTCCATTGTTGTCACAGTAGAGGTCCACAGGGCCTTGAACACTGGGAACCACTCCTAGTTCGCTAAGGAACTTCTTAATCCATAAACCTTCTTTTGCTGCCTCGGATGCTGCTATGTACTCAGCTTCGGTGGTTGAGTCTGCAGTAGTTTCCTGCTTTGAGCTCTTCCAGCTCACAGCACCACCGTTGAGTATGAACACATACCCGGACTGTGATCTCGAGTCATCTCGGTCAGTTTGGAAACTTGCGTCTGTGTAACCATTTACCACGAGTTCTGAGTCACCACCGTAGACGAGAAACATATCCTTAGTTCTTCTCAAGTACTTAAGGATATTCTTTGCAGCAATCCAGTGCTCCATGCCTGGATTAGCCTGATATCTACTCGTAACACTCAAAGCGTACGAGACATCAGGGCGAGTACACAACATGGCGTACATGATAGAGCCAATAGCCGAAGCGTATGGTACTTTACTCATGTTGCTTCGCTCATCAGTTGTCGAAGGACACTGAGTCTTGCTAAGCTTTGCGTCATGATTCATTGGCAGGTATCCCCTTTTGGAATCCTGCATGCTGAACCGATTCAGCACTTTGTCAATGTATGTGCTTTGACTCAATCCTATGAGTCTTTTCGATCTATCTCTATAGATCTTAATGCCTAATATATAGACTGCCTCGCCCAAGTCTTTCATTGAGAACACTTTCTTTAATGAAGACTTGGCTTGTTGCAATAACGGAATATCGTTTCCCATCAGGAGTATGTCGTCTACATATAAGATTAGAAAGGCGATGGCACTCCCACTAGTTTTTCTGTACACACAAGGTTCTTCTTCGCATCTGACGAAGTCAAACTTTTGACTTCCTCGTCAAATCGAAGATTCCAACTCCTTGATGCTTGCTTCAATCCATAAATGGATTTAAGAAGCTTGCACACCTTCCCAGCATTCTTTGGATCTTCAAAACCTTTGGGCTGTATCATATACACGTCCTCTTCTAAATTTCCATTTAAGAAGGCGGTTTTGACATCCATTTGCCATATTTCATAATCATGAAATGCGGCAATTGCTAGGAGCATCCGAATTGACTTAAACATAGCCACGGGCGAAAAAGTTTCATCATAATCTACACCGAGAATCTGTTTGAAACCTTTCGCTACTAGCCGTGCTTTGTATATAGTCATATTACCATCCATGTCTGTTTTCCTTTTGAAAACCCACTTGTTATCTATGGGTTTTACCCCATCAAGTGGTACAACTAGGTTCCAGACCGTGTTGTCATACATGGATTGTATTTCGGATCTCATGGCCTCCAGCCATTTTTCGGAGTCGGGTCTATCCATTGCTTCCGCATAGGTCAGTGGATCTTCAGTGTCAAACACTGAAATCTCGTGTAGTCCCATGTACCTTTCAGGTGCATGAACTATCCTTGCTGACCTACGTAGCACTTGTTCTTCTGGCTGTTGAACTTCATCCACAACTGTTTGTGGGTTCAGTTCTACTTCAACTTGAGTCGAAGTATCTGAGCTCGGGACTAGAACCTCTTCCACAACTACTTGTGGATTTGGTTCTTCCAGATGCTCATCAGCTGAAGTAACAAGTGGTGGGTTTATCTGATCTTGTTCAGATATTATATTGTGTGATGTATCTTGAACTTCTTCAAGTATTACATTACTCCCACTACTTCCTCTTGTAAGAAAATCTTTCTCCAAGAATATACCATTACGAGCAACAACTATTTTGTTCTCGGATTGGTAATAGAAGTAATATCCTTTCGTTTCCTTAGGATACCCTACGAAAAAGCATTTATCAGATTTAGGACCAAGTTTGTCAGACGTCAGGCGTTTGACAAATACTTCGCAACCCCAAATTTTAAGAAAAGATATGTTTGGAACTCTTCCAAACCATAACTCGTACGGAGTCTTTTCTACTGATTTAGATGGAACCCTATTTATCGTTAGTGCAGCAGTTTCTAGTGCGTGGCCCCAAAACGATTTTGGTAGAGTGGCGTTACTCATCATGGAACGAACCATGTCTAACAGAGTTCGATTCCTTCTCTCAGAAACACCGTTCCATTGCGGTGTCCCTGGAGGCGTGAGTTGTGAGACTATCCCACATTCCTTTAAGTACGTTTTAAACTCATAACTTAAGTATTCGCCTCCACGATCTGATCGTAAGGCTTTAATACTTTTATTCAGTTGATTTTCTACTTCAGCCTTGAATTCCTTGAATTTTTCAAAAGATTCAGACTTATGTCTCATCAGGTAGACATAACCATATCTACTGTAATCATCAGTAAAAGTGATAAAGTAGTAATAACCGTTTCTTGTACAAGTACTCATAGGTCCACATACATCGGTATGTATTAGACCTAATAAGTCACTTGCCCTTTCTCCCTTTTTAGAAAAAGGCGCTTTGGTCATTTTTCCTCGTAAACAGGATTCGCATGTGTTAATTGATTCAAAATCAAATTTACCAAGAAGTCCTACTTCTTGTAATTTCTTAATGCGTTTCTCGTTTATGTGACCAAGGCGACAATGCCACATGTAAGTCGTACTTTCATGAGATGTTTTGAGTCGTTTGTTATTATAAATGTTAAACACAGGTTTATCCATTTCCAGCATATAAAGACCATTTATCATATAAGATGATCCATAATATAATTCATTTTTATAAATAGAACAACGCTTGTCTTTTATAACAAATGAAAAACCATTCATCTCTAAACATGAGATTGATATGATATTTCTGGAAATGCTAGGAACAAAATAAACATTTTCCAGTTCCATTACAAGCCCGCTGGGCAAACACAACTCTATACTACCGACTGTAATGGCTGCAACACTTGCTCCATTTCCAACTCGGAGTTGTATTTCCCTATTGCCAAGTTTCCTTCTATTCTTTAATGCCTGCATATTTGAACAAATATGAGCACATGATCCAGTATCTAATACCCAATCATTAATAGAGGTAGCAACATTAACTTCAATAACATAAATACCTGAGGTTGAAGCCTTGGAGACCTTTCCAGACTTTACATCCTCCAGATACTTCGGACAGTTTCTCTTCCAATGACCTTTGTTATTACAATAATAACAGTCAGAGGAAGCAGAGACCTTTATCTTGGGAGCGTTCTGTTTAGGAACCTGCTTCCCTTTGCCCGTGTACTTCGGAACCACTTTCTTCTTTGCCTTATTGATCTTTTTCTTACCCGCTTGGATCATGAGAACAAAAGAACTTTTCTTCATGTCTCCATCTGCGATCCTAAGCATCCCCTGCAGCTCCTGTAAGCTCCTGTCCATCCCAAGCATGTGGAAGTTCATGATGAACCCCGAAAAGCTGGGTGGAAGCGAGTTCAGGATAATATCCGTAGCAAACTCTTTGCTCAACGGACTATTAAGCTTATGCAGCTGCTCAATATCACTCGTCATACGGAGCATATGAGTGCCCATAGAGCCGCTCTCGGCCAACTTGTGGCCTAGGAGGGACTTGGTTACCTTGAATCTCTCCACACGTGCCTGCTCTTGAAACATGTTCTTAAGCTGGACACACATGTCGTTGGATTTGGTATCCATGAATCGCCTCTGCAATTCAGGACCCATAATCCCAACTATGAGACCCTGTACATCAAGCTCATCTTCCTTGTGCTTGTTGTACGCTGTTAACTCATCAGCAGTAGCACCTGCTTTGAGTTCATCAGGGTAAGGGGTATTTAAGACATATTCCCTTTTCTCGCGCCTTAGTACGATCGTGAGAGCACGGAACCAATCAGTAAAATTAGTCCCGTCTCCTTTCAGCTTTTCTTTCTCGAGCAGGGAGCGCAACGAGAATGACGTTTCTTTAGACATGTTCTACAATGTTAAATGTAAAGATTTTAGCTTTGTTCATGTAATGTTTTATTTTTAACAATAAAACTCCCACTGCAAATCTGTTCTATTCCCATTTTGCAGAAGGACCAAGATCCCTATCTTTCATTAATAGACAAGTCGATTAAGAAGCTTGCTTATTAATTATTTTTAGGTAAGCAACTCTTTGCTAATCATATCTCTATATGACTCTTGGTTTCGTTAAACATCGTATGTTTTAACGAAGACTTTGCCCCGAGCCCAAAACGATTTTGGAAATCACCGGTAAGTAACCTCACTCTATTTGGTTTGTTATGTCGAACATAACCCTCGACCACCAAAGGTAAAAGGCGACGTCTGCTGAGCAGTCCGTCAACCAATGAACAATGGTTTGAGAAGGATAGAGTAGGAAGGGCATACTACTTAATTAGATGGGTTTGTTTTATGCTTTAAACCTTGTAAGCAACCTTTAAAAGAGGTCTTGCCAGAAAGACAACCAAAGGTATCCACTTCCAGTCTTCCTTTGACTAAGACACTCTTTCACATGCTTGACTTTGTTTTAAGCATGTTTATCTCATAAATCTGGTTTTAGACAGTCTTACGGATACGTGAAAAGAGTCTGCCAGAAAGACAACCGAAGGTATCCACTTCCAGTCTTTCTTTGACTAACGACTAATTTCACGGTTCCTTGAAAGCGATAAATCTAATTTATGCATTTCATTTCAAAGCAATAAATCCTATTTATTTATATACGTGACCAAGTTACGTAGACAACTTATCAGTTCCTAATTCTTTATTTTGCAGCTATGCTCAGTTCTTTAGTTATACCGTTTGAAAGCATATAAACAGTTTATATGTTTTTAAAGCAGATATTCTTTTTGGCATGTAAAGCAATTTGGTAATGTGACAAAGTTCCTTTTGGGCCAGCCATTAGGACACGAAAAGGGGCTCCCAGGAAAGCCGGGGTCACGAGGACCGCTTTAGATTCGGTCTTTCCTAGACAGAACCATCTCTTTTACGGTGTGGAAATGACAGCTCTTACTTAGGTACTTTATTGCTTCATCACATTCTTCGATGAACTTTACAAAACCAAAGGTTTTCGAAAAGGCGAAAGAATTACATTTTGCCATGCTTCGACAGTAGTAAAGTAATTTGGTAACGTGACAAAGTCCCCTTTGGGCCAGTTTATCAGGACACGTAAAAGGAATAGGATTCGCCAGAAAGAAAACCATTTTTCTTCTTTGACTCAACCTTTTCTCTTTTACGGTGGAGATAAACAGTTCTTACTTGGGTACTCTATTGCTTCATCACATTCTTAGATGAACTTTACCACAGTCGAAAGTTTTTGAAAACTAAAACATAAAGAAAATATTAAAGAAAGCTTAAATCTTATTTAACTTTCTCAGTCGAAAAAACCGAACCAAGAAAATCTCATTTCTAATCGGTTTTGGACTTAAGCTGCAAATCTAAGAATTAAACCGATACGCGGTATATGCAAACAATTTGCATAAGTTATAACTTTTAGAAAATCAATCAGCAGGAGAGCCTTGCGCTCTGATACCACTGTAGGGATTTGAGGCTACCCAAAGCCATTAGGCTTAAGCTGCGGAAAGACCGTAAAACAAAAATTTTACTTCTAACTTAAGCCAAAAGGATTGAAGTGGTATGTCGGATAATCTACCGAGAGTTACATACCTGTTCAATCCTTTTCTTAGATTAAAAACCGTAAGTAAAACTTTACTAATCAGATCATAGATTAAGTAGTATGTCGGATAATAACCGAGAGTTACATACCAGATTAATCCTGTATAGACCAAAAATAGTAAAACCGTATTTACTTGTATTTTAATCAGTTTTATAGATCTACTCCTTTGATTGATTTCTAAAAGATTAAATCTATTTAACAATTAAATAGATTAATATAACATTTCTTTACCTTGCTTCCAAATTCAAATTGGAATGCAGTCTGACCCGGTTAAGCAAGCACCAAAATTATAGTGCCTCTATCGGTTATCCACCAGGACTGATCGAGAGAGCGGTTTATTTCTTTTACCAGAAATACCGTAAACCGCGGAATCTGACAAAAACACTATTCACGAGAAAAAGCAAATAATAATTACGACTCTCGTAAAATATTATTTCTAAAACCCGTACTCTGATTAGAACGAATCTGAGAAAAGAGAGAATTATCGTTCGATCGGATCGAATCGTTTTTAGGAAATTGTATATTTCTCTCTTCCTTTAATCATGTATTTATATACATTAGTTGCCGCCATTTCAATTTGATATATAATAAAAAATTGAGTCGGCAACTAAATCAACGGCCAAATGAAATCGGCCAAATTTTTATTACTAATTTGCCATTAGCCCATTAATACTTAATTAATTTTGGGCTTTGATTTGGGCTTTTGATTTGGGCCTTTAATCTTTAATTAGTGATTTATTCTTAATGGGTTTCAAGCCCAAAATATAAATCCAATAATTAAATATTCTAAGTCCAAATTAAATACATATTTTCTCGATCGTTCGTTCGGTAACTTTTATGCAACGTGTCAAACACGTTCACAAATTAACCAATGTTTCTGCTTGTCATTTAAATGACATTTATAATTTAATTATATCATATATAATTAATTTTATCCATCTTATTATTAATTATAATCATTATAATTAATCAACAAGATTCTCCGACTAGCTCCCATATGGTGTGACCCAATAGGATCTGTGTTATGTTGGCAAATAGAATTAAAACTATTTTAACTTCTATTTATCATAGGTGGCACCTGGCAAGTACATTATGACACCAATTACACAGATGATGCTGTACCGTACAATATCATGATTCAGTAAACGATTTACTTCGTGTTAATTCTTTTGTCTCATAGCTATCAGATTAGTTTCAAGGTAGGTGTGTGTCATCCTTGCAAACTTAATCTTTTCTTGATCCTGAATAGATTATCAAATATGTTTACTCTTGTAATCATACTGGATCCAGATAATCATATTCTATCAAGGGGCCCAGTGATGCTATAGCTCGTATTGAGATACGAGGGACAATAGTACTTTTGATAAACCATCTTTTCCTCCGCATAAGCTATGTATACCGAAGAACTATCCTTATAGCTACTTTTTACGGATAGCGTTAGATAGCAATCACACATATACATTTCTTATGTAGGAAAAATGAATATCTCATACTTTAGAACTTAACACTAAAATGAAAACATTAATGACACAAACACAATTCCATTTAATGTTTCATTTGGGGTCTGTCAAATATCATGTTCTCTAACATGTATCTGTGTGATTAAAATGACAACTCTTTGTCTATGGTTTGTAAAACTTAACCATCATTTAATCCACACACTAACCTTATCGCGGTAATTAGTGTTCCTGCTAATTACCTTGGTTAGAGACTTTTAAGAGTATTATCATCTATATTATGAAGTTTCACAATTCCAGTCATGAACTCGAAATGATTCATAAATTCAATAATACTCAAGGTAACAAAATGATTAAACATTCAATTCATGAACAAAGCTTTATATAACAAATTTATCGTATTATTGACTTCTAGATTATTACAAACTAACAGTACAGTGGTAGAAAGCTATGGTTGTTATTTCTCAGATGCCAACTTCGATTCAGGGCAGCAGCTAAAAATATTTTGTTTGGTGCGGTACACGGTGGACCACGCGGTGCGTGATTTATTTGCGCCGTCTACGGTGGTCCAGACGTATCCCCATGCGTATCTAGGTGTATCTAGGAAAGTCATAGCGTATCGATGACTGTATCAACTGATTAAGGATATGCCATATAATTAGCCGATACGCCAGCTGGCATGTCGGACGGTGTCGTATCGGGTGTGTATCGGTATCCGATACGGGTACGAAGCCCAGTCTGAAGTATCGGAGTAACACAGCTATGAAAAGCACTTGATATCTCTTCATTTTTTGAAAACCTGATTATCCCCAGCGCAAAAAAAAAAAATTGCGCACCAATCCAATGTATTGTGTGTCTTTTCGAAAAGTGGTAATATGTTGAAATTGAACACTCGAATGCCGAGATACGCCCGTTTGAAGTTTCTTTGTCAGATATCTCCTTCTCTGTGATGATATCGTCCCTCTTGTCTTATCTCTCGCCCCAACCTCACCTGTGTAGGAGAGATGTCTCAGAGAAATAAATTTGAAATGACATATGCTTTAGAAATGAGAGAAATAAATTTGAAAAAATAGATAGAGATGCATTATAACATAAATACACAAATTGATGATGTGAAAAAGTTTGTATTTCTTTTATCACACACGGATCACACAATAAAATCGTGTAAAATTGTTGGAGTATTCATATACACTCGTCTGAAAGAAGGATGCTCATTTTTTTCTTTAAAATTGAACTAATACAATGTTTATGTTTCGTTCTGTCATTTAACCAAGGTTTTATATTATGAAAGGTTGATATTAATAATTAAAAAAAAATTGATGAACAATTTTACTCCCTCGATTAATCCTCAATTTTCGAAAAAAAAACCATTGAACCACTAGAAATTTTGACGGTTGGAGCAGTTTTAAAAATAAAAAATAGAGGGCATATGTAGAAAACTGAAGGGATAAGATATCTGGTGCATAATTACTCTCTCCAATTCATACATTACATTTTAGCCCACGGTAGTTTTTTCCTGCTACAATTTTAGTAAAAAATTATGGTTTAAAGTTATGTTGTTGAGATGTTGTAATGTGAGTTGAATCTCATATATAATTAAATGAATTAAAAGAGGTATCTTGGCAAAATTCTCTTGGATTTATCAAGCAAGCAGCGTTTTCAGTAAAATAAATTACTCCGGAAATTAAATATGACTCCTGCTGGGATGCCAGGCAAAAAACAGACAAAACTTTCTTTCTTTCTTTTTTTTGAAAAAAATAAAATAAAAACGGAATACTAAGAATTTTAATTAGGTAAATTTGTCACTAAACTTTGTCATTTGTCACGAATTGGTCACTCAAGTTTGATTTGTTCATTTTTAGTCGCTCAACTTTGTCATTTGTCCCAATCTAGTTAATCTATACTTTTCCATCCAAAATATTAACGGAATATTCTTATTCCGTCCAAAATATTAACGGAATATACTCATTCCGTTCAAAATACTAACGGAATGAGCATATTCTGTTAGCATTTTAGACGGAAAAGTATAGAGTGACTTGATTGAGACAAATGACAAAATTGAGTGACTAAAAAGGGACAAATTAAACTTGAGTGACCAATTCGTAACAAATGACAAAGTTTAGTGACCTCCAGCGAAATTTAGTCATTTTAATTAAATTATAATTTCTGATCATGCATCTTCGGACAACATAAGATCAACAGATTCCATATTCTTCCCAAAGTCATCAATAAAATATGACAACCTTCCTTAATTTTTTTTTCCTTTCATTCTCTCTGCTAGAAATTAGCTACCGAGTTTGCTAGTAATTAATTATTAGTTCTTTCCACTAATGGAATTATTCCCCTAATCATCTAACTAATTTCAAGTTTCTAGAAACCAAAATAAATTATGGGAAAGTACTTCTAAAGGAAAAAATGAACAGTAATTAACATGCTCTCTCAATCCATAAAACAAGGTATCAGATCATACAAGAAATAAATCTGCTGTGATTTCAAAAGAATAGCAGGATTCTGTGATTTCAAATCCACTCCATTTTTTGAAATGCACGAATTTCAAAATATCTTATTTTTATACACGAATCTCCAAACAAATGAATGAATAGATTTGAAATAGCAGGGTCCTGTGATTCCAAAGAACTTCATCAGATTTGTATCCGATAATACAGGTCTCCTAACTCCTAACACTCCTGTACTAGGGTGTTCTTAAGCTCACCAAATCATTTTGTGAGCTTAATTTAAAAACCTATTGAATTAGCTTTAAACAATGTATTCAAATCGTTGAAACCAATCTACTTCACGAGTGATGCATTTACATGTCAAATTTATAAATTTTTGAACTAATTTAGTATAATGTCAAGCGGTAAAAAAAATATGGTTCATAAGTTAATTTTAATGTGTTCATTTTTCATCATTTTTTGACCGCTTGACTTTATATTAAATTAGTTCAAAAATTTAAAAAATTGACATGTAAACTCATCACTCGTGAAGTAGATCGGTTTCAACGGTTTAGATGCATCGCTTGAAACTAATTCGATGGGTTTTTGAGTTAAGCTCACAAAGAGGCTTGGTGAGCTTAAGAACACCCTAGTTCTACTCATCAAATTTAGTATATTTCTGTTGGAAATAGTTGCTATATAAGATATCAAAACATAATTGTTTGAATATGGTCTTTTAATAAGAGTCTTACCCGCAAGGGTGGGTTCAGGATTTTCGTTGGGGGGGCAAAAAAATATCGAATCGGATTTAAATAGCTAATTGGGTTTAAATCCATTAACTAATTGAATACTCGATAAAAAAAACAATGCTTTCACTTATACTTTCCAATGCTTTGACTTGTAATTTTTGATGTTCTAACTTATAATTCTAATTACCAATCAAAATTCAACAAATTTATTTCAATTTTAACTCTAAATCTAGCACGAATTACAAATAAAAAATCTAGAGAGAAGCAAAATAAATTTCAAAAGAGGGCAAAATCGGTCGGGAGGGACCGATAGATCTCCACTAAAATTCAAAATTCAGGAGAGACAACTGTTCCCCTGGGACTATGTGGGTCCGGCCCTGCTTACCCCCTCCAACTGAGTACATCGCTTTTAGAATGATTTTCCTCAGAACTAGAAATCAGAATGTATTTTCTTTTTAATTAAAAATGAATTCAAAAGTCGCTTGATAATTATTATTTGGTTTGTTCAATTTCCTGACTTATTACTCGAATTTCGAAAATAATATTTTTTTAAGCCAAAACGAAAATACCTTTCAATAAGAATGAACATTCATTTATACTAGAATGCATACTTATACTTAATAGTATATGAGTCAATTATTTCAAACTTCCAAAATGCATTGTTTTAAATTTTTGAGAGATGAACTTGCTAGTGACAAAAATATTATTCTTCAAATGGAAAATCGTAGGTTTAAAAATATGTTTGATGTGTTCAAAGTGCAATAAATTTTCTAAAGTAATATAACTCGTTTATAATTATTATGCAGAGACTCTCATATAGTTAGTTGTGTTATTCTTCATTATATGAAGTTTTAACATTTTGAAAAAATATTTATGTTTTAAATTCACAACATGCAAATTTTTTTAATAGAAATTATATTATTTTAAAATTCAAACTTGTTTTCAATAAATATCTTCCTTTGGGGTCACTTAAAATGGAAAGGCAGTAGGTCTCTTTTGATTAAAGTGAAAAGACTTCCTGGCAGGGCCAGCTTTGTAATATCAATTTTTGAGGCCATTAGGCTTAAATGCCCATGCAGCTTCATATAGATCCAAATCTGCTGCTATCCTCGTGCATGAATATCAACTCTGCTATTCCTGTTTTTTCGAATCCAACCGTTCAACTATTTTGAGATGCGTGCATAGAACAGTTCTTGAAAAAAGTTGCTTCGGGATTCGTTCTCAAAAAAAGTTGGACGGTTAGATTCGGAAAAACAGAAATAGCAGGGTTACTGTTCACGAAAAGAGGATAGCCGCAAATTTGAATCCGCTTCATATCTCCAAGCTGGTTTGAATAGTTGTTATTCTAACTTGTAGAGAATTTAGAAAGAGAATGGTTAAAACACCTTGTACGTTTCACATTTTTTATTTTCATTTTCAAAATTCAAAGAGTCGATCTGATCAGTTCAACAAGATCTCAAAATTTAAATGTGCTCAGAGATCAAATTTTGTATCTTTTTATACTTCTTTACTATTTTTTTAGATAGGTACACATAAATAATGATTTTTCACATATCTCAAAAAATAGTTAACAATTTAAAAAATGTATAAATTTTTGTCTCCAAACATATTTTAATATAGAGATCAAGTTGAACATTTCGGATCGACTTTTTAAACTTTAAAAATAGAGAAAGAATGTAAGACACGATGAGACATTAAATATATGATGCATTTGAATTCTCCTAATTCTTAATTTAGACATGATACTGCATATTAATATCGGAGTATTTTATTTACTTCTGCTGATGATATAAATAACATATATAGTAGATATATATTAAGGCCTGCTCGGCCTACAGGTGGGAACGGGAATGGGAATGGATTGGACTCCAATTTGAACTGACGTTTACTGTGTGCGTGGGACAGAAAATACGAAGTTGAACTGAATTTTTTTTTCCCCACGCGCACAGTTACAGAGCCGAACAGACCCTTAGTGAGCGTGTGTGGGAATTCGAATCACCCCAGATACTTGACTGAGTAAAAATAGATTTAGATCAATCGACACGCTAATGACCAAGTCACCAAAAAACTCAGTACCACTAGCGCTCAGTGGCCCATTTTAGCTTAAACTATTAATTATCATGTTTATTATGTTGCGCATACAACATGTGATCAAATTGGAGAGAGTAGGAGATTAGTCATAAATTGTTATTTTCGTGCATTAATTTATTTGAGTTTGATGGTAACTAATAAAAGGTGTTTTCTAAAGATGGGTTAAAGCTTAGATCACTATGAAGCAGTTGTACCTCTCCATTTATAACAAACAGGATTCCTCAATTTGTTGACATGCTTCGTAGAATGTTAAATTTGGACGAACATTTACAGGTTTTATTACAATTATCAAACTTAATGATCTTGTAGAAGTACATATATAGTTCAATACCAACGAAATTATACCTCAGGTTGAACATATGGTTTCTCCATTTCTTACGGAAATGGAGATCTTTTATTGAATTAAGGAGGAGCTGAGGCTGGGCGGATCTGCTTTATTACAATTCAGACCAAACCATGTTGGGTTTTCTTTTTGAATCCTTTTTGCCTAAAAGGGTATTCAATAGAAAAATATTATATTTCCTTTCGTTTTGTGAAGATCTTTGTGTAGGGTAACACTTGTTGCTCTTCCAAGCACTAAAGAACGTGCGTTAATAGATCTGCACCGTCCGATTGAGATCTGCACTAATATAAAAGGGTTCCGTGCATTATAGGCGTTAGAGTGGGCAAAATGGCACGACGGAGTTGGCTCCGTCACGGAACGACAAGGTTACGGTACGGAACAGCACGGCATGGCACGCGTGTTAGTTACGTGTCGTGACTCGCGTGTCCCGTGACGTGACTATTTGCGTGCCGTGTTCATCTTTTGAAACTTTTGCACGGCACGGTACGACATGTGAAAGATTTAGTCACAGCACATAGTCACGCGAGTCACGTGTAATTAGGACTATTAGATATTGATTTAATGGTGAATTTTAAATAAACTAACCTAAATTATAATTAAATGGTCACGCAAGTCACGCGAGTCACGTATGGTCACGGCACGTTTAGACACCATGTGACTCACGTGGTGTGACCATTCGCGTGCCGTGACCACCCCTTGACATTTTGGTCACGGCACGTGAAAAATTAACTTGGTCACGGCACGAGATCAAAATCACGGCGTGTAAGTTACGTCACGACACAGCACGACACGTTTTTTCCACTTAGGCATGGGCCGAATAGGCTCCGATCATGATCAGACGGTTGAGATGCATTAAACTCAAAAGATGCGGACTCCTAATAAAAGCACTTCAATAGAAAAATAGTAATAAAGAAAGTATCAATAGTGCCTTCTTAATTTCACTTCTTCTTCTTTGTTTTTTTTATGATTTTTTTTACTGACCAAAATAAATTTTTTATTGCTCCGCCCCCCACCTAAATTTGTTATGTGCATTACCATTTTGGGTGCCACTTCAATATTCTCACAATGTATATTTCATAGATATTTTTTATTTCAATGTAAATCCAATTCTTCATCCTATCAGAAAACATAGTGGTATTAAGATTATGAACATGATTTATGAAATATGTTAGAAGGCACCTTGTACTCTAACCTTGCAAAAAAAAAAAAAAGATTATGAAAATGAATATTATTTTTAAGACACTTAATACACAAATTTGTTTCTCAAATTCCTATATCACATTTGAACCAACAGAAACTCTGTTCTGATACAATTTTACTCAAAAAGTAATTTCTGGCTTTAGATTTAGGAAATGTTATTGGCGATGTTGTTATGTGAGTTGACCTTCATTATTATTAAAATAAATAAAATGTATTTTAGCAAAATATAATTAGGCTATTTAGAATTTCTGATGCATCTTCGATCGGACAACAGATTCCATATTATTAATTCCCAAAGTCATTAACAAAATAAGACAATTCCTTAATTTTTATTCTTTCTGCATCAAATTATATATCCTTTCAACAAGTAAAGGATCGAATTATTCACCTACTCATCTAACTAATTCAACGATTCCAACCATCTAACTAACAAGAAATTAACCAAAGAAAAATTATGGTAAAGTACTTCTAACATAGCTTTTAAAAAAATCAACAACATTAGTACATGGAAAAAAGAATAGTAATTAACATGCTCTCAATCTCCATAACAAGGGATCGATCAGATCATCAGGCGCATGCCTCTAACACTCCTGTACTTTTTTTTTTCTTTTTCTTTTTCTTTTTTTGTTGAATAAGCCACGCTCATTAACTGAAGTAATCCACCTTACGTACTGTAGTAATTAAACTCTATAATATACTTGACATTATCAAAGTCGAAACAACATTGATCGATCTGTTAATTCCTCACCGCATCAACCCTCGGCGGCCACGTCTGAAGCTGACGTGGTCGGGAGTTGGTGTGCCCGCTATGCTCTGTTGGAGCCTGAGCTGCTCATAAAACCTCTTAATAAATGCATCTGCTTGCTGATCCACAACTCCATCGGTCGGTGTCCCCTCTTGAATCGGGAAAGGCGAATCCGTAACCCTAAGTTGTCTTGCGATTGCCGGGCTTTGTCCGAGTGGCAATGCTAGCAATGGGGAAGGTGTAGCAAGAGCGGACATGCCAGCATCACCACCTGCCGCGCCAGTGGAGTTCAGTATCTCGAATGCTTTCGCGATTGCCTCCGCATCTAGTTCGTGTAACTTCTGTTGCTTGTGATTCCTCTTGCTGCGTTTCGGGAGATGGAAAGCAGCCGGTAAGGTGTTAGGTGTGTTGCTGCAGCTGAATTCCACCTCAGAGGGGTTGTAGACGGAGAGGTTGGGGTCCACAGAAAGGCAGGAGAATGCGGAGGTGGCGGAAGTGGAGTTGCTGGAATTGTGGGGATGGGGTGTGAGGAGGTGCGAAAGCGATTTTCCCGCGATTTTGCCGCGCTGGAGGAGGAGGTTGAGATCCATCATGAGCTTCTTCTTGGAGAGGCCCTTGCGGAGCATGTAGTACACTGCTTGTATTATGTGCAATATACGCTTGGAGATGGTTTGTTCCATGGCTAGCTCTTTAATTTCTCTTTGTATCTATGTATGTATTCAAGTATGTATATTTTGTTTGGAGAGGAGGAGGAGGAGGCTTTGTTCTGTGATTGTTTTTGTTAATTGGGTTGATATTGGACGAGTTGAGGGAATGGAAGGGGGAGGTATATAAAGGGGTAAGAGAAGCTTGGAAACCACTCAACCAGTGTGCGCGTGTAGTTCCTGTAGCTTGCTTTCTGGTTGTGTTGTTTCCCAGACATTTTCGGATATAACCCTGGAAACCTCTGAAATGATAAGTTTATTTGGATGGTTGGTAATTTGTAATTTCTATGACTTTTCCTTGCTGTAGTTAGAATTTTTTTTTTAGTAGATCTTGGACTTCTCCTCAATTTTAGTATAAATATAATAGAATGAAATGCTTAGGTATTTACGTTGAATAGTAAAGACTTCCAATTGCTAAGTTGTCATGTCAATTTGTCACTATTGTAATAATAAATTCTAGGTTGATGTTTCTTTGGAATTTCAGATATAACCTTAAGAAGTTTCTTAATTGCAAATGATGATGCTTTTGCTTTAAAGCCATCTTGTTTTTGCAAAGATTTATTTCTTCAATCAACGGTCAACAATGTTGGGAAATAATGTTGCATGGTGGGTACAAAATAATTTTAAGTTGACATAGTGTCATAGTGAGAAATATTTCAGAAATTCAGCATTAGAAAATTATAACTTCAAGTTATGAATAATTATAATTAGAATGAAATAGAATTTCAAAATTGTCTCGAGCTCCGCCACCATTCCACCAATAAAGAGCTGCTATAAGTACAGACAAACCTAAATAAAATATTCAAAGAAATCCTATATATGTTTCTTACAAGTGATTGCTGAATTCATTTTATGTCCTTGTATCAGAGAGCTGATAATGCTAAAATTTGCATTAGTGAGGTTAAATGATGTTTGGATATTTGGCTTTTATCATAAACTTAAACTTGTGACCTCAAATAAAAATATTTGTAATTTTTTTTAAAAATAAATATTACTTCAACCAACATTTAATCTAATTTAATCTAATGACTAGCTCAATATTTTTAGTACGTGAGATCAGGGGCGGACCCAGTGTAGTCCGGGGGGCAACTGTCCCTCCCTAGATTTTAAAGTTTTATACAAATTTATAGGTTCGGTTCGACTTTGCCCTCTCTGGAATTTTATTTGTCCCCCTTTAGACTTTTGGTTTGTAATTAATGTTAAATTTAGGGTTAAAAATATGATAAATTTCTTGAATTCTAATTGGTAATTAGGACTAGAAGTCAGAGTATTGAAAATTAAAAGTCATAGAATTGGAAATTAGAAATTAGAGCATTTTTTTTATCTAATACCCGATTAACTATTCAAATCCGATTCGTTATTTTCTTGCCCCTCCCTGACAAAAATCCTGGATCAGTCCCTGCGTGAGATTGCAATATAGAACCTGAATACTATTTTTTTTTTGTAGATATTTAAAGTAGAATAACTTCACTCTCATGTTTATAAAAAACTACAATGTTCTGTTGTGAGACAATACAGAGAATACTCACAAAGTTTTATTTAAATTATTTGTTTAAAGAAGGGAGTTAAGACAAACATTTATGTTGTTTAGACAATATATTCTCATGGAGCACAATTTTTCTTTTGATCTTCTGTAGCTGATTATTAAGTACAAATAATGTTTTTGTAGTCTTATGGATGTTTAGTATCTTCACATAATATTGGCTATATTCTCAAATTATTTAAAGAAACATTGTGGGGTCTTCTTTTGTTTGAATGACCCACCTGCACATGAATTCAGATCCAGTGAAGTAACTCAAAAATTGAGTTTTGGATCAGGATCGTTCAATTTGAATCCGCGACCATCCAACTAAAGTGGAGCGCACGTATTCCGAAACAATCTCGAGTGACGGATTCGATTTGGACGGTCCGATCAAAAATCCAAAAATTGGGTTACTTCAGGGGATCAGGACCCACCTGCTGATGTGATACAATGCTCCTACAAATGCTCAAGCTTGCTTGTACGTCAGCTACTAATAAAATATTTTTTCACGGCGCAGTACGATTTAAAATTCTAAATTCTCAACCTTTAAGTTCCAACAATCATATTTTATTAATTGAGATGGTTGAATTTGGATCAGTTTCTCTGTAGTGAGGACAAAAGCCCAAATTCTAGGGAACCAACTCCGCTGTTCTCCAAATTGGAGAACAGGACCCTGTTATTCTGATCTGAACCGTTCAAAGTTTTTCATATCCGAATCTTGATAAAGGTGAATGGCTGGGATCGTAATAACAGGGTCCTGTTCTCCCTCTGGAGAACAGCAGAGTCGGATCCAAATTCTAGAGGGGGAAATTAATGAAAAGAAACAAAGAAATGTACTTTAAAATTTAAACGAGGACATCAGGTATATTGCTTGTACCCTCCACAATTAAAAAAACAAAAACAAATAAGCATGCAGATAACTATTCACAAATTCGGGAAATTAAAAAATATATTTTTTTTTTTAGAGCTGCAATTGACAAGATTTGTTTTTTTTTAAGACAATATCCATAAAATTTAAGTGAGTTCAGAACAAAAAATATCCATAAATTTGTGAATGAGTCAAGACTCAATGTCTGATTTTTTTTCTTGTTCGTAAGTTTTTTTTTTTAATTTCAACTCTCAAATATTAGTTTATTATTTACTTTTTTTTTCTTCTAAAAACAAAAATATCCACAAATTTGTATAGTGGAGTTAGAGGGGTTAGCCTACCTTTTAGTTTTATACAATAAAGCTGAACCAGAAAGAAAGAGGAAAAAAAGGGTCTAATTGGATACCAGATTCAACAGAAAAAGAGAAAATAGTACAAATGAGTGTGAACCAACTGTACTCACGTAATTCACCTTGTCAGAATCCTTCAAAAAAGTTTTGTTATCATGGGTTCCAAACAACAACCTACTTCTCTGTTTTTGAACAACTTTTGCTTCAAAATTTAACTAAATGTTGTTAAAATAGAAATTACATATAGCGTTTGAAAATTTCCAGTTGATAGTTATCTCTGTTATTTTTATCTCCATAAATAAAATTACAGAAAAATAAACAAGAAAACAATAAGTTCAGCATTAAGTTAAATAGAGTTTTCTTAATGAATTGTTTTCTATTATATTTCATTAATTAGCAGTACATCCACGGTACATGTGGACCTGGATCAGGCATCAATTTCTCCCAAACGAATCTTGGATGGTGAAAAGCTCAGGTGGTTTATTACCTGGACTTGGCCTACTTGCACTTTCTCTTGACATTTTGGGCCCACATTATAGCGTTGTCAAAACTGGCTACCCCACTACGGCACTACCCCATTACCCCATCTTGGTTTTTCTATATCATCCTCTAATGAAGCTAACCATGCAACTGGCGTGGTTTATGATTTAAACTTTAGGGATTTGCTTCTGTAGCCATCCTTCAAATATTGCTACGATCTATTTACCTAGTGCAAAAAGATTTCAAAATTTTATTATTTTCCTATTCAGGTTATTGAATTTACCAAATTAAACAAGGTACTAACCACAGTTATTGCTATAAGAATATCTAACCATGAAACTTTACTGTTAGTGAAGTTGGATCAGGTAAAAATCCTGTTGCTAATTCAAAAGTTAAAAAGCATATGGATTTAAAATCAAAAGTCAAGAAATGTATCCAATTAAAAATAGAAGGTTCCGAAAATGTATCCAAATTCAATGTATCATATGTATCAAAAGACAACTTACTATAAATAGTTATTATTTAAAATTACAAGCAATTACCAAGATATTTTAATTCAGTCTCAATAGTTTTCTTACACAATAATCTCAACTTTTGGGTCAAACAGTCAAACTAAACTTAACACAACTTCTAATTCCTTAATGGCCAAGTGAAGAATTTCTCTTTCCTCTCTTTTCTTTGCTAAAGCTGGTTAGCTCGGAGCTCAAGGAACCTTCACTAATGTGCTTTTGAGCAAGTATTGAAGTTTTCAAGGTTAAAAATGTAAATTGGGTCCGTCCGGGTCCTCTCTTCATTAAGCTCAACTTTGCCTACCAACCTTAAAAAAAATTGAAAACAAAAGAGAAAAGACACAGAACATTTCAAATGAAATGGAGATGTCCATTTGTCTATTTTCTGACCCTAAACACCATAATAGAGAATCTTTTACAATTACTGGATCTGGACCGTTCTTTTTAACTTGGCACGAATCTCAAAGCCCAATAATACTGCCCCTGCACTAGCCCGAATCATAAAGCGGCTAAGAGTTAATCTCAAATCGTAAAGTGAAGAAAATCTTTTACAATAATGGAGATGATAATTGTCTAGTTAGATACTTGGATTGCACACAATACCTTTTCTTTTAAGCAACTTTACTTGCTTAATGCTTATGTTTAAGCATGAGAAAGTAGAGACAGCTGCAATTTAATCACGTGTTGTGATCCAAACTGTACTGTTATTAAAACATCTGATCAGGAATTAAGATTTCAGATAATAGAAGGTTAAAAGAGTGACCTTAATCCTCACTAAGGATTCATGTTATAGATGAATTAAGCAACTAAGTTAAAGAAGTCTTAAGGAAGCTAAAGAAGGTGTTGTCTAACAAATTCCTTGAAATTTCTGCTATATTTACACATGCGGAATTTGAGCAAACAAAACCACATGTGATTTCTTTTATTAAAGCTTGTAGTTACTGAATAATTGTTAATGTCGCATTGACACAGTACTGTTATTTGCCTAGTCTTTGACAAAATAATTAAGATACCAGTTTTCATCTAATACAGTTTTACAGAATCAAAACATTCTGCATATATAATTAGCAAAAAATCCACAAATTTCCATAATATGATAAGTAATTTTTGCAGAACAAAAAATAACATTGTATTCATATGCCTTGCAATGATTATTTACAAGAGATTTATTACAGTGAAGCGAGTCAGGGACAGATCCATTCAGTATGAATTATGAACGAGGTCAATTGACTTTTTTTTTTTTTATCTTTACGTATGATTTTTTATATAATTTAGAATAAAATATTATCGGTACTGTAAAATTGACCTCTATTTTTAGCATGAAATTTGTATGATTGACATTCATTGGGCCAACATTTTTATTAATATCCAAAAATAATTACAAATTAATAAATATACCCACGTTAGCTGGGTATTTTTAAAAATGTCCAAACCGACCATTTAATGGCCAGTCACTTTTTTTCTCGACCGGCCATTTAATGGCCAATTGGGATCTATTTTTTGTTGTTGTTAAATACCCATCTTTCTCTCTCCTACCTCTCACAACTCATTCAAACTCACAGAATAGAAAGAGATGAAGATAAAGAGGTTGATTTCTGAGACAAAAAGGGCGATACTTGAGATGATTTTCTTGTAAATTTATTATTATTATTATTATTATTATTTTATTTTATTTTATTTTTTATTTTTTAGAAATCGTTTATAATTAATATAAATTGTCTAATCCATAATTTTCATTTCAAACTCTAGATCTTACCATGGCACCCAAATTTGAATTTCTAAAAGGAGAAAGTGAAATCGCACACAATGCTCGTATATCCCTCACTAACAATTTTTAGAATGGTGAAGCCCGCTTGAGGAGACGTTTATCTCGTTTAGAGTTTCCACGCAACGAGGTTGAAGAATATGCTACCACGGATGATCCGACTATTAGAAGCGTTCTTTATGAGAATTTCGGCGATATCGACCCTCCACCTGATTGGGAAGTCTGCCCCGCATATCGTGTCAAGGGGGATATTGCAGAGATGTTCTTTTGTCATATCTGTGGAGTAAAAGTTCACCCCCAAATGTATCGACAAGAATGCTGATTTGGTAAACGATTATAATTTCCAAACATGGGAGTGTGTTGTGTGCTGCTACAGGCCTTCGAAAACGACGGGAGAAAGTTTCATTACTCCTAAGCCATAGTGTTTGCTATATGAGAATATGTGGTGTGTATTTTATGTTATTATATTATTTTCTGTTTAGATTTTCTGTTGTAGTATGCATGTTTTTATTTTTGTTTTCTTATTTATCTATTCAAACTCTCTCAATTTATTTTAGTATAATTTAGCATAATTTAATTTATTTTAGTATAATTTAGTGACAAAAAAGATCTAAAAAAAGATATAAATACTACCATAAAACACCATAAAGTAGCACATAAAAAAAGAACCAAAACATAAGATAATCCAAACATAGTATGTCAAATATAAATATAACAAAACAATCTAACTAAAACTACTATAAAAAAATGGTCAGCTACGATATGCTATCCAGAGGGGGACCATCACTCTGTCGAATATCCCCTGTTAGCTCTGTCGGGTAGTCCCTCCCATACTCTTGGCCAGACAACCCAATCAGGTGTAACAACATCAGCCTCGGCCTCTCTACTCACCTGTACAGCGGTATCCCAGATTGACTCATCATCACCCCTAGGGACTGGCATGGGTGTAGAGAAGATAGACTCTGCCAATCCAATCGCGTAATCATGCTGAGTCTGTGACCCGCTACCACTGACCTCTCTATCGTGTGGCCTCTCTGTAGCATATCGTCGTCTCGTCGGGTCAAACTCTGGAGGGTCCCCGAACTAGAAGTCATCCAGACTGAAAGGTGGCCCCTCATTCTCCATAGGAAAGAACTCCGGAGGCTCCTGTTGCACTGGCGGTGGTGGCATGTAGGTCGTACCCTGCAATCATACAAATAACTAACTTATTGCGCTAAAATATGCTAAAATAGCCTAAAATTTGCTAAATAATTGCGCTAAAATAGACTAAAATAGGCTATAATATGCTAAAATAAGCTTATTGCGCTAAAATATGCTAATTACTCTAATTACGATAAATTTCACTAAACTTCGCTTAATTTTGCTAAATTACTCTAAATTACGCTAAAATATGCTAATTATACTAAATTACGCTTAATTACGCTACAGTAATCTAAATTTAGCTAATTACTCTAAATTATACTAAATTAAATAATTCAAACTAACAACCAGTGTTAAGAGAGAGCATTGTAATTTGTAAACTTCCAACAAAGACATACTTGGTTGCTTTGGAATTATTTGCTAAATTTAGAGGAAAATAATTTGGTTCACCCGGTCAAATTAACAAAAGTGGAAATTAATTGGAAAAAGGAAAAATAAATCACATTTATGCAGCTTTTGGGCTTATAAGAGCGTGGCATTAATTATTAGCTTAGTGCCCAAGTGGGGTGATGCTAAACATGTGGGTCTCTTTTTATTTGTTTAATTGCAAAGTAACTCCATTAAGCCCAAAAGGAATGACACACCTGGACCCATATGTAAATTCACCACTTCTCCTCTCCAGTTATATTGAACTGGAGAGTTCGGTACAGACCATGAAGCATGAAAACCAAGCTCATTAACTTGCTAACACATTTGCATAAAAAAATTACGCTAACTAAAACATTTGGATAATATGCTAAATTGCTAATACATTATATAAGTGTCGAATAATTTGGCTTTTTCTACAAAATAACACTTGGCAATGTGTTAATGGATATGTCCGTTTGGGGATAATTGGAGGAGAAGAAACTTCTATTCGTACTTTTGTTAATCAGTGGGTACAACTGTACAAGTACTACTTCGTACGCAGATTCGGCCGCAAACTTTTGGATCCAAATAAAGATCCAAAAATATCTTTATTTGATTAGGTATTAACATATGTGAAAGATTATCAACGACTAAGATGATATCCCTGAAATTTTAACGGCCGTGATGAAGTGGAATAGGTCAATTTAGTTCAGAAACCGAACCGACACTAAAAGTCGTTAGGTCTGCGATGAAAGGCAGGTGTAAATTGTTTGAAAGTAACATAAATGACAAGGGCTCAAATGCCCGTTGCTTCATGCTCCAATTATATCTCAACATTTTTATTTTTAATTTCAAAATTTAAACAGACGATTCGAACCGCTCAACATGATATCCACGTTAAAATATAATTGGAGACCAAATATTATATTTTTTGAAATTTTTTTACTATTTTTTAAAATAGATACAAAATCACTATTTTTCAGAAAATTATGGACCATTTAAAACAATGATTTTGTATTATCTTAAAAAATAGTTAAAAAGTTCCAAAAAATATAAAAATTTGGTCTCCAATCATATTTTAAAGTGGATATCATGTTAAGCGGTTCGGATCGTCTGTTTGAACTTTGAAATTGAAGATAAAGATGTTGGGGTACTATTGGGGAATAAAACAATGGGGCATTTAAGCACTCCTCAACATAAATTTGAGTTTGACAATTTTATTACACATTTATTTGCTTAACTACTAAAGAAAGAATAAGAATAAATTTGATATACATCTATTTGATATTTTGAAAAAAAAATGATTTTAAAATAAATCAAACTTTTATAGTACATTTTTTTTATGATATATATTAAAAAATATTATTCGAATTAAAATTTTATATTAGTAATTATTTAGATAGTATGTATATCAAATTTTGATCAATGAAAGTTTTTTAGCTTTTCATAAATTAATTTAATTTTTTTAATGAGAACCAATATTTGGGAGGTTGCAGGTTTGAAATTCAAATAGAGAAATCACTTGTGAATATGAAATAGTTTGGTGGCTTAATCTATGACTTTTACTAAATTTTTTTTTCAATGGTAGATTTTAGTTACTGTGTTGAATTTAAATAATATTTTGATGCAAGTCCTATATAAATAATTAAGAACAAAATCAACATTTTTTTAAAATTTAAATATTATTTTTTCTTTATATTATTATAAGAGTTAGATGTATGCTAGAATTTTTCATAAAAATGTAGAAATGTTCTTCATTTCTTAAATAGCACGTGTATCAAATTCTAATCGATTTAAAGACATTTAATTTAGTATCCAACAAATAATTTTACTTTTGATTAGTGGACTGTAGTGATTTTAAGATAAATGACCAATCAAAGTTTAAATTGACGTAAAGGTTATACATGTCTTATCAAATTAATTGAAAACACATCTACAATTTCATCTTAAAAATTGAATAAAACTTTTCATAATACATATTAAATGTACCATAAAAAAATAGATAACCGCAGGAATCACTCTTTAAGGGCGTGTTCGGACATCAATTTTTTTATGGGAACAAGTAGGTTTTGGGTGAAGTTGGATTATAATCCTACAGCACCGTTCGGATGCTCAAAATTTTCCCAAAATAGTCCCATCTTTTTTTCATTTGTTGGGAACATCTAGGCTAAAATGGTGGGAAAAAATTTATCTAGTTCAACTCCATTTTTTTTTTCCCAAACACTTGAGCTGCTACTTAATCTCTCACTTGATTGTTATTTGTTCAAAATAATTTATTTTTGTGTTAACTTGAGTTTAGTTAATTTTTTGTGAACATACCTCATCTAAATGCAATGAAATCTAGAATTTTCTGGATATGTTTGGTATTAACCCTTTTTTCAATAAAAAAAAACAAAGAGAGTGCATATTCTTATTATTAAATATTTCTCATTTAATAATAAAAAATATTTATATTTATAAAATAATAATTAATAAGTAATGTTATGTTATTATTTCATTGCATTATTGATTTTATTAATAAAGAAAATTGTATAATATCAAACATTTAAAAAAAAATGATTTCTTGCAACTAATCCCATAGTACAACCGAACACCCATTTCAGCATATTCCCATAATCAATCACATGCGTACCCGTGCCCATGGGTTCCCACTTTTTCAAAAGTGAGTTCCCATTCCCATCACATCCCATCCCGTGTAATCCCGTGACGTTCGAACAGGCACTAAAATTTCGTCATATGATGTAAAGCGTTCAACTGACGATACAAAGTATAGACAATAGTGTGAAAATTACCGAAATTTTTATTAATATTTAAAAATTCATCAAAATTTAACAATTTGCATCTAAAATCGGATTATTTCCAGATTTGCCCAATCTGGAGAATAATTCTTCAGATTCGGGCCTTCTTTTCGGAAAATTATTCTCCGGATCCAGGGCTTCTTTCCGGAGAATAATTCTCCAGATCCAAGCGCCTTTCCGGAAAATTATTTTCCGAATTGGAGTTTCTCTGTCGATTTTTTTTAGCTTTAGTTTTTATTTTTATTTTTTGTTTATTATTAATTCTTATCAATTATTAATATTTCATATTTAATATTGTTAATATTAAAAATTGTTTAAAATTATATATTCGATTATTTTAAGTATATATATAGTTATTAGTTTTAATTTAATTCGTTATTAAATTTTTGAATGTAATTGTTTGTAAGTTTTAATTAATTAATAGTTTTAATGTAATCGTTGGATAGTTCAGAATAAGACGTAGAAATTCGAATAAAATGAAGTCACATGCTAGACTAACATGTAAAAGAAAATATTCAAAATAGAATATAGCAAAACACACAAAATAAAATAGATGAACCCTAAAGATAGTACTATCTATCAAATATAACACAACATGTCAAATAAAAATAAAAGAGTCCTAATGAGGATAGTCTGAATGCGTGAATCGGCCCGGGGAGCTAACATCACACCACGGTCGTTGACGAGGAGGAGGAGTATCACACTGCAGTTGCTAACGAGGAGTAGGAGTACTCTCGCTAGCGGTGGCTATGTCTGGGTCCTCTACCTCGGCTGCGGAAAGGGCAATATATAGCCGAAATTCTCTTTCCAGAACATTATTCTCCGGATCCACCTTTTCGGAAAATAATTCTCCGGATTGGGCAGATATGGAAATAATTCGATTTTGAGTACAAATTGTTAAATTTTGATGATTTTTTGAATATTAATAAAAATTTTGGTGAAAATTATCTAGTGTAAACTTTGTGCACTTCATGAATTAAAAATTGTAACTAAAACAGGTTAAACTAAGGAAACTGAGTAAAGAACTTTAAATGGAACTCAAATCAAGTTTTCATGCTTCCTGTTTTAATACTCTCCACTGTAAACTCAAACACAATCTATTCCGAAAATGACCCTCGTAAAGATCTTATTAGTTCCTAACAGCCAATATATATATATATATATATATATATATATAATTGAAGGAAGCTTCCTGTTTGGTGGGTTTTCCATTTTTCTTTTGTATTTCTTTTCTCTTTGCCATGAGTTTTGTGGTTTGAATCAAGCTAGCCCGCAATTGCTTTATTATATATTTAGGCCTGATCAATGTGCTTCTATTGTTTGCTTACAATCAAAGGAAAAAAGCTGAAAGGAGGCACTCACTATTATTGTATCGAGATCTTCTGTTGCATCTATTGTAATGGCTTTTGTATAGAACATTATTGATGGCTGTTACACTGGTGCAACTGAACTGCATACAAGATTTTGGGTGGTGTTTAGGACTCAATAATTACATGGCCTTTTCGTACAAAGTATTCAAAAGAAAAAAGAGATTGAAAATCATATGTCTTTTCCTGGCTTGATAAAAGAGGTAGGCAACGCATGCAAAAACTTCTCTTTATAGACTAGTCCTCCATTAAAAAAAGGTTGACTTAGGCACACCAATTATCATTACCTCATGATTTATCTGGATGGTAATTTACTGCGTTAGCTAGGTCAAAACGGAGGGAATAGTGGTAAATCCATATTCATGTTTCTTTTTTATTTTTCAGATACGAATATGGATACGGATTAATATTAAACGGATACAGATACGAATCAGATTAGATATTTGTTAAAAAGATATAATGTTTTTATTAAAAGAATACTAAAATTCATAATATTTATCTAATTATAATAATAAATAACATATTTTTTTTATAATATATATTAAACTATATGATATATATCATACTATTCAGATACAAATAATTAAAACATAAAATCATATTTGTATCCATATCCATACGGATATTATCAGATATCCACACATATTTTTTTCGAATACGGATCATATATTATTCATATCGTTTTCATTATAAATCCGAAAATAGTTTAAATGCAAGTGTAAAATGCGAGCAGAGTAGCCGTGTTAGAAGGGATTATTTAAAAAAAATACGAGGTTCAATTTAAAGTATCCAAAGTATTTTACAATATTTTTTCTAAAATATATAGTAAAATAACAATTTTTTTAAAAAATAAATAAGATTAATTGATTTCATGTGACTTCGCACTAGAAATAGATATACAACATTATTTTACATTTTGATTCCGCTCACGGTTGGGAGTTTGGATCCTCTAACTCAAATTTTGAGTTTGGATTCGGATTGTCCAATCAGAATATGTACGAATATTAAAGAATTTTGTGAATTTTTAATTTGAAACAAGTTAATTTGGATTCTGATCGAACGGTCCTAATTTAAATTTAAAATTTGAATTACTTTAGAGAATCCTGACCCACAGTTGGGACCCAGGTGGTTCCGGGGGGTAGCTGCTCCCTCTGGATTTTGAGTTTTAGTGGAGATTTATCGATCCCGACCGACTTTGCTCCACTTGAAATTTTTTTTTGCTCCCCTCTAAACATTTGATTTGTAATTCGGGTTAAATTTAGGGTTAAATTTTGATTGATAATTAGAATTATAAGTCAGATCATAAAAAATTACAAGTCAAAGTATTGAAAAATATAAGTTAAATTATTACTTTTTATCGAGTACCTAATTGATTAATGGATTAAAATCCGATTCGATATTTTTTTGCCTCCTGACGAAAATCCTGAATCCGCCCCTGCCAGAACATACAGGAAAAATCATGATTTTTTAGGTATAAGATATTTATACTCGCCAGACATGAATGCTAATCCAAATACTCATCCTTCTTCATCTTGCTTTAATTTCACTGGACGAGTTATTTAACTTACTTTTCCTCAAGGAAGTTTCCCGATCAAAATTATTGCAAGTATATAATTGCTCCTATGAGACCTTTTAACCCAACATGCATATATGTAAATATATAGTAATTAAAGTGCTAATTTTGTATTGGATGGCTCTAATCTGTCTCATAAAGGCCATGGCAGCTGTACTATCATGGCCAGGCTGCACTAACAACATACACTTTAATTGTCCTTTTTAAACTTTAAATTATATTATTTCGAATAAGGGCCATCTTCTGCTCTTCTTTCTGTCTTACTTTTTCCTAGTGAGAATGTGAGATTACTGTATTTCCAATAACTAAATAATCGGATCGTATATATATCAGCTTCTTTTCCAGATACTGTTTTGTTGTATGCATGTATATTATATGTATGTGACTTTTAACGGACAAGAGAAAAACAGGGTCCTCGTTTTCCGATCATAATCATTCAAATTTGTTGAGATTTGTATATAAAAAAATTTCTTTATTGAGATACGCAAATAATTTTTTTTGAATAGTTAAAATTGAAAAAGCAGAACTCTGCAGCAGAGTCGGATCCCAACTTTGATCCCCAGCTAATGCTTTTTTTTTTTGAAAGCATTCGATAATAATTTTATATATATTATTTATTGTATTTTTTTTTGCTTTAGCACGTAAAAATAAAGATACAGTTTAGAATTTATTAACGAGTTTCTTTAATTTTAAAAATACGACTTTTAAGAAGCTGATTTGATCTTAATTGATTAAAAATATAACAGAAGCCGTTAGAGTAGGGGTGAAAACGGTATGGATAATATCCGATCCGTATTCGACAAATTAAATGTGGATATCCGATATCCGAATATTCATGTAGATATAGATACTGATATGATTTTAAGTTTCAATTATCTATATCCGAATAGTAGATATATATCATATATTTTAATGAGGAGGGATCCAATTACACCTTTTTTGGTGACACACTTTGACACCTATCATTTTCAAAGTCCAAATAGTCGATTCAAACCGTTCAACATGATGTATATATTAAAATGTGCTAGGAGATCAAATTTTACATTTTTTTGAATTTTTTTGCTATTTATTAAGATGGTTACAAAAATCATTGTTTTCAGACCATTGAAAAACATCGATTTTGTAACCATCTTAATAAATAGTAAAAAAATTCAAAAAAATGTAAAATTTGATCTCCAAGCACATTTTAATATGGTGATCATGTTGAACGGTTCGGATCGACTGTTTGGATTTTGAAATCGCAAAATTGACCTATATAAAAAACGGTGTCATGATGTGTCACCAAAAAAGGTGTAATTGGATCCCTCCTCTATTTTAATATATATTATGAAAAAAAATATGTTATTCACTGTTATAATTAGATAAATATTAAGAACTTCAGTATTTTTTTATATTATTTTAATAAATATCCGATCTGTATTCGTATCTATATCCGTATATCTGTATCCGACTGATATCTGATTTGTATCTGTATTCGGACAATAAAAAAGACATGAATATTGTTTTACCCCGTTTTCACTGATTCAAATCAGCTGAAATTCGAGATCCATGAACAGTAATCCTGAAATTTCTGAAATATGAGATCCAACTGTCCAACTTTAATTGTGCACGTATCTCAAAACAGCTGGTTTTTATTGTACGCATCTCGAAACAATTCAATAGCTGGATTCGGAATTTCAGAATTACTGTTAATGATCTCGGATTTCAACATATTTGGATCTTGTTTTCACCCCTACGTCAGAGACAACATCAAAATCTCAAACGATTGATCCGGAGTCTCTAAAGTAACTCAAAGTTTAAGTTTAAATTCAGACCATCCGATCAGAATTCAGATTAATCCGAATCAAAGTAGAATTCACAGATATCCTTTAAAATTCGTACAGATTTAATCGGACGGTCCGAATTCAAACTATACTCCCCTCGAATTCAGATTCAATAAAATTGCGCGAGTCAGAATGAAATTCCGAATCATTCGTTTTAATCTGACGCGATTTTTATAAAATTACCGTGTATCGGATCCCTTTTACTCGGCTCCGAGATACGCACTCAACTCGCCTCTCTCCATCTCCATTCACTCTCTCTCTCAATCGGAGCAGTACTGGAGCGACAACCATGGCTAGATCTCTCTTTTCCCCTTCCGCTATCTTCCAGCCCAGACCTTCTCTATCCAGTCCGAAACTTGCTTCTTCGCTTTCCATTAACTCAGCTCTTCAAGCTCTAAAGGTGAGACCTTTATCCATTTTAAAAGTTAGGACCATCTCTCCATTAATGAAGTTGAGCCGGTGTTTCGTCAATTGTTCTCCAAGTGTGGCAGTTGAAACTGAAGCGGAGACTTGTATTGAGAAGAGTAATCAGGAAATTTTACTTATTTCTATAAATATTACTGGAAAATTTACTTTTATTTGAACTAAACGTAATGATTTTTAACTAGAATTTTGACTGTGCTTTGATTTTTTGATAATTTTTAACTAGAATTCGCTGCATTTTACACCGTGATGGAAGTAAACCAGATCAGGGAGAATTTTGCCTCTCAGAAAATGTTTCAAAAGAGTGTTATGTTTTGTCATTGATACAAAATTAAATAATTATCAGGGATGATTGTGACATTGGAACTGATAATATGGTAAAGTTTGATGTGTCTGACAGGAAATCAGTTACCAGTCGGCATGGTTCTATCAGGAAGTATGGAGCCAGGGTTTAATAGGTCAGTTTCCCATTTTGTATTTCTCAGTAACTTTCTTTTCTTACTTGAATTCAGCCAACTCATAATTTTTAAACATCCAATCAGCTAAGCCCTTGATATTCGTTTATTAAATTATCATTTCAATGGTTAGCTCACCATTGTTGCACAATGAAAATAGGAGCTTATGTTTTTTATCCTTCTATATTTCTTCTGTTTGTATTTTATTATAACTGATTCTATGTTATTTTTTCAGGGTTATATACTGTTCTTGCACATCAGTAAAGATATATGTTTTGTTTTTCTTCAGAGACATAAGTCCTTCACCACGTTGCAAAAGGATCCCGTACTTTAGAATTGATTCTCTGGCCCACAAGTCCTTCACCTGAGCCTAGTTTTACCAGTATATAAATAAATATATAAAATTCTTAGGTTAACATAGAAAGGAGTTGAGAATATTATATGCACTTGGTTTTAATAGTTTGAATTTCTTGAAGCTTTCATTGTCCAATGAACTTTATCAATCGTTGAATATGTACTAATTTACATAAGTTAATTTGCTATAAGATCTCTATGCATAAAGCCCAAATAAGCACAAATCAAAACCTCAACAATCCTTGCTACAATTAGGATTTTCCTTTCCGGCTTAGATGGTCTTCATGCAATTTCTCTTCTTAAATGTTTCTATCAGAACTTTCAGGTCTATTTCTGGAACGATGTTTGGTGCTTCAATATCTGTGTGTTGTGCCGGTTTGTTCTGAGAGCCTGATGATCTACTGGTCTTAATTTGCTTTACGTTGTACAAACTTGATTGAGTTTTCACCATCAATTCACCGAAGGCTTGATTAATTGAAATGATCATGTGACAATGCTAAAATAATCATTTTTTTTTTGCTTCTGTTTTGATGTACTTCTTTGCACTGGTAGTTTCTGGGTCTTATTATTACTTTACTGGGGTTTTACCAGTGCTTTTGAGGCTTTAGTAGGCTTGAGGATATTTTGGTTTGCAAGTTGACTGATAAGTTATCTGTATATTAGATACTGGCTTGATTTTAGCAATACTGGTACTGGAGAAGAATCCATGTTAGCTAGTTTGAGACCACTATTTTACAAAAGCTTCTCTCCATTTTGTTCTAAATGGAACCAGGTCAGCAAAATAGTGCCACTTCTATTTAAAAAATGGAAGAAGGAAAATATGACTTAGCAATGGAAGCAAAAGCAACACTAACCTGAGTAGGGGAATCATGAGCTTTTTGTAGGCATTCTTTTCCTAAATTAATATAAAATAGCCAACACCAAACATCTTTCCAAAAGAATTTAACTACATAACAAAAAGAAGTTGCAAATAAATAAATAAACCTACATCAACTCCTAAGAAATGGAAAATATCTAAATGACCCCTCCCTTTCCCCTGATTTCTTAGAAGTATGAAACTATCTTCATCCTCGTACTTCTGAAGAGAGAGAATTAGGAAGGATCAAGGAGGGTAGTAGGGAAATGATGCAAATGAGGATATGTTTCATGTTTTGGTAGTGTATGCATCATGCATGCATTTTTAAATATTAGATCAGTAAGAATGTTGTGAGGAAAAAAAAAATTAATGAGGTAAGGGTAGTTTGATACTTTTCAGAAAAAAAAAAAAATTTGAATCAAGGGTTATCAATCATGAGAAAAAAAAGTTTGATACTTTTGCAACCTTAGTGCCTTTTTCGAAAGAAGGTCAATTTTTGACAATTTATGTAATTTCTTCGTCAATAAGAACCACAAATTTTAAATTCTTGGTCCAGAGAACATGGTACGATTGTACAACACTGTTACGGTACTGGGCCTAAAAGGTGCACACTGTCTGGCACAATGATCAACCGAAAGGTGTAAATTTTAGAAGATGTCTCAGTGCATCAGCCACAAACACTTTTACTGACAGCCGCCTGATGAACTCGAGTAAAGACTTTAACTAAGATACAACGGCTTGAATCCGATTTGGGGATGACCGTTGGGATCGGGGTCAGCCTGGTCAGCAAGAATGGTCAGGGGTCATTTAAATGATCTGCATCTGACAAAAGGGGGCCCAGTAGCAGGATAAATGAAGGGCGATCTTCAGAAGGATGGGAAGTCAGTAAGCCACGTCAGCTTTCTATTCCAAGCTGGTGCTGATTTGTCATCCGTAGAATCATTAGAAGCAAATAATAATAGATACATACCATATAATTTAATAGGGTCCGGCTAATTTGCTGCCGGCAGCATTTTAGCCGGAGGTGCTGCCGGCAGTTTTACTGTTTTCTGATGTCCCAACAACAAATTCAAACCGTTAGATGTTTAATCTATATTATAATCTACTTGGAGACCAAATTTTACATTTTTTGGAATTTTTTTACTATATATTAAGATGGTTTGAAAACTGCTGTTTTCAGTAAATTTCTGCAGCGTTAAAAACAGCGGTTTTCAAACCATCTTAATATATAGTAAAAAAATTCCAAAAAATGTAAAATTTGGTCTCCAAGTAGATTATAATATAGATTAAACATCTAACGGTTCGAATTTGTTGTTGGGACATCAGAAAACAGTAAAACTGCCAGCAGCACCTCCGGCTAAAATGCTGCCGGCAGCAAATTAGCCGGACCCAATTTAATATATATTATGAAAAAATTATGCTATTATCATTATAATTAGATAGATATCATGAACTTCGATATTTTTTAATAATATTTAAATAATATTTTAATAAATAACAGTATTGAAAAAAGAAATCAGAGAAATAAGTAAAAGTAAATTTATATAAAATCATTGAAGCAAGTTTCACATTCATATTAATATTCCAATTATATCCATATCTGTATTCGTATCCATTTAATATCCAGTCCGTGTCCGTATCTGAAAAAAATAAAAAACGTATATGGATATGGTTTTACCACTACCCGATCCGTTTTTACCCCTAGATTGTTCACAGACCTCCAACAAAGCATAACTAAACAAAAATATTGACACCAAAAGAAAAATAAATACCTTGAAATGTAAAGGTCTCTAAACAATTTATTTTTAGCCTGCAGGTGTTTTGCTAAAAAAATAAAAATAAATAAATCTTGTTTCGATAAACCCCTGAACTGCAAATATAAAAACAATAAATTCATTCACTGCTGCCAGTGGCCATCAGAAATTCTCCTTCACAAACAACTTCACCCCCGACATAGGCTTTACCTTCCATCTTTGCAATACCAAATCTCTTTTGGAGTTTTACAAGTGTCATGCGCATTACAAGTGTGTCTCCAGCAATAACTGGTTTCCGAAATCTAACCTTGTCTATTCCCGCAAAAAAGAAATTTTCACAGGACCCACCGACTTCAGGTTGAAGCATCACCATGCCTCCTACTTGGGCCATTGCCTTCACCAACAAAAAATTAAGTCAAGTCTATAGAAGAGATCAAATGAAAACAAAAGGCAGAACAAAAAAGATCAAGTACTGATGTTGCATCTGGTACGATTTGTTAATGACTGATACATGATTGATAACAAGGTTAAAAGAAGAATCTTTCAGATTTTGATGTATATATTCATGGTGAACAGAAAGTCAATAGGATGTGCGCGTCTATTAATAATGAATGGCCTGTAAAACCAATAAAGATGTATAGGGTTCCACTAACCATGTTTCTTCTTCTTCTTCAAATAAAAATATATATATATATATATATATATTACAAAAACCCCTGTCATGGACCTGCTACTCAGAATAAAACAAGCTACTCTGGCGCTTCTATTATTTCTTGTGCTTGTAACATTTTTTTGCAGCTGTAATACTTAATTTTATATAAGACAAACATCACTTGCAGTACATAAATAAATAAATCAGAGAAATAAGAAAAAGTAAATTAATTGACACAGATATAAAAAGATAATTTAAACAATAATAAGCTAAGTACCTCAACCATGAGAACCCCGGGCATGATTGGGCGTTCAGGAAAATGTCCGGGGAAGAAATTATCATTTATTGTTACATTTTTAATACCAACAGCTGTTACACCTGGCTTGCATTCTATCACTCTATCCACTAGCAAGAATGGAAACCTATGTCCAAAAGATAACAAACAAAAAAATAAATATGATAACATTTAGCTGCTGTGAGGTATAGGACCAATACAGGACTCCTTTAAGTCTGGAACCAGTAGTCCTAGATCTTTAAATACAAACTTTGCTTCTACCATTCAAATGCTCAGAAGTTGAGATCCGTCGCATCTTTTAATCCAAATCCAACCATTTCACATATATCTTTAAATCTGCTAAGAGTTACAGTTATAAATTTAACCCTACAAAATTAAAAATATAAAAGGGAAAGACAAAGATGATGGTCCTACAAATACTATGCACTATTTATACATGGCTATTATTGCAGATCTCAAATCTTACAGTTTGCATGGTAACCAAGAATTTTACACGGATTCAGGGCGTTGGTTGAAAAGTTCATAGTGTAAATAGGTTGCACTTGGTTTGGCATTTCTTATATGGATTCAGGGCGTTGGTTCCCAATGCATCATTTGGTGTTTTATTGAATGCCCAAAGTTTGAAAAATATAAGATGAATTTCCTAAGTTCTGTAATGCAAGTTTAATAAGTTAAATCCCGATTGCAACCAACATATGCATATATTATACAATAGGTATCTATTGAAGATGTTCAACAAAAGTTTCAGTCTGGTTCAGGATAGCTTTTTGACCCAAGAATTTTGAATATACAGGGGAATGGATTGGAGAACTAATTATTTAACAGATGGCGATGGAAAATAAATAAAAAATGTTCGCTTTGCACTGTAAAATTGTAGGCATTACCCTTAATAAATGCTAGTAGAGTTCCTATATGAATGCATTCACAGAGCAGAACTATTACGAAAGATAAACTTTTCTCTCTAATCTTATATCCAAGAAAATAGTTAAAAACTGAAGAATCTCACCTGTGAGGCAAAATCTCCCTGATTTGGTTTATGTCCATCACGGTGGGAAATGCAGCAAATTCTACAACAATTTTTCAAAAGATCAAAGCACAGTCAAAATTCTAATAAAAGTATCATGCCAATAAAAAAAATGTTTAGTTAAAATAAAAGTAAATTTCCAGTAAAATTTATAAAAATAAGCAAATCTTTCTTAAAAAAAAAGTCTGAATTAATGCTTACTCTTCTCAATAGGAATCTCCGCTTCAGTTTCAACTACCACACTTGGATTACACTTGACCAAAGAGCAGTTCGACTTCATTAATGGAGAGACTGACCTAGCTTTTGAAATGGATAGAGGTCTTACTTCTTGAGTTTGAAGAGATGAGTTAATGGAAAGCGAAGCAGCAAGTTTCGGACTGGAGAGAGAAGAGCTGGGCTGGAAGACAGAGGAATGGGAAAAGAGAGATCTAGCCATGGTTGTCGCCTCCGTTAGCTATGATGAGAAGCTAAACCTGTTAGAATTTAGTTGGTTTCAGTAAAATAAAATAGAATGTGAATTGGTTCGAATTGACTTTATTTGATCGGAAGCAATATTGGGAGAAGAAAAATTGGTTTGGATAAATACGAAATTTACTCAAAAAAAAAAAATTCATCTTATTAACTACCATTGCCATTAAAATGCTGATAAGGATTCATCATTACAGTTTAAATATAGGTAATTTCTGAAGATTAAATAGGAAAGAGAACGAGCGTAAAAAGGAGAGGAAGAACGAAAGCAGAGAGCCAGAGAGGAGTAGAGAACACCTTTTCGCCTTGGAAAACAGAACGAAGACGGGGACAAAAGGGTCTTTAGCCTCCTCCAATTCTCGTCAGTACGAAATCTCTTCCAATTGCTTTGCTTCCGATCAGATGAACAGCGTCAATTTCAATTTCATTTATGTTTCGTGTTAGCGCGATAAACCCTCGTTTCCAATCAGAGAGTGACTGGAGAAGAAGAGAGAAGAGAGTTTGGGGTTTTAGAAGGGGAGGTGATGATAACAAGGAAAAAACCGGATACAAATTTTATCGGGTGAAAAGTTGAAAACTGGAGAGAGAGAGAGAGAGAGAGAGAGAGAGAGAGGGGGGGGAGGCGATGAAAACGATGACAATCCAGGCCGCTATTTTGTGATTCAAAATCAGAGTTGTTAAATGAGAAACTCAAAATCATTAAATTCCGTTTACAATACTTCCCTACGTACAAAGAAATTTTGTAAACATAGCTAGCAGTTTGGCATCGATAATTATAATGCATGATAAAGACTATAATGTCTTGAATGTTGATTGTAATGATAATAGAAATGTATTTCTTTTTGTCTTTTTAATAATATCAAAAAATTTCTATAAACCCCGCATATTTTAAATAGGTACATTTAAAAATCACGTCTTACACATTTTAATTAGATTAGTTCAGGCATTCGGTCGGTTTGAAACCGGATAGCATAGCGAGTAAAAAGAGCAGCACCTCTATATGCATTACAACCATATACCCATTTTCATTAGTTCACACAAATACGCTTAAAACACGCCACACTAGTGCAATCCATTTACTACCCCCGTTTGCGTGGAATTAAAACTATAGAAAAGTATACCAAAGAGATATAACCTCACCATTTTTCCCATTTAGACATAAGCAATTTCCAGTAATGTGTATATATGAAATGAGAACAATAGGAGTCAAAATACCACCATGTATATGCTTCGGGTTTTAGACTCATCATTGTTGTGCAATTGTATTGCAGTCCAATAGTCAATGAGAAATCCATAAGGTCCAACTTTGAATTGTTTCCTTCTATACACTAACTAAGGTCTCACTTCTATTATGTACCTTATATCATATTCTTTTTTGAAGGGTGCCTTATTTCATGTTCATAGACATGTATATGTATTTGTCAAATAAACTAACACTCAGTGCCACATTAGCTTGAATAGAGCTCGACTAGAATATGAGCAAATGGTAATAGAAAAACAATAAGCCCAGTCGGCTGTGGGCATAAGAAGATCGACTTATCATTGCAGCAATCCACTCTTCTTCCCCCAACCAATAGCCAGAATGTATAAGATGACACAACCTCCAATTGTACCAAAAGTAGTGCCCCAAAATTTCATATCAGACTTTTGAGCTTCTTCTGGAGTGGCAGGAGGGTTGTAGAGGGAGATGCCAATGTTCATGCCAAAGAGACCCACGACAACTACACCTGCAGTAATGACCACGGTTGCAGTAGATAGCATTACACCCATTTGTAGCAACTGGTTTTGCTTGTCGTCCAGCATTATGTTGATATAGTCCTCCGTGTCATCCACATACTCCCTCAACTATAATAATAAAATTTAATAAAATTCAATGTACTAGATAAATAGTGGAGTTAGTTTCAATCTTTGCTCCTATAAAACCTGACAATCTGCAAACCAATGCAGTCCTAAAGAAATAAGCATTGCTAAAAGGTGAACCTTAAACACACTTCCTCTTTTTTTTTTTCCCAGAAAATGATCAAGTTAAAACCCTTGTTTCTCATCCAGAGAAAATCATGTTCTTGTTAACATATTATCTCATCCAGACTTATTAATTGCTTCATGTAGCAATCCACGGCCCTCATACAGACATCTAATTGCAATTGCATATGAATTGAGGGCAACAGATGGCATGAACAAATTCCAGTAATGGAATGAAAAACAATATAATTCTTTTCCAAAACTCTAGCAAAAGAGGAAGCACATACATGGGATAATTTGTTAAGAGTTCCATCAATCTGCACAAAATAAGCTTCTAAGAGCATCTCCAATTCTTCAATGTTAGGCTTGATGGCAGTAATGCTCCCATTACTGCTACCTGGATCCGATTGTAAGTCTTCACCCCTAAAATATACTCAACAGATTGTAATGTAATGTACCTAAAATTCCCCTAATATTCCCCTAAAATACCCCTAAAATTCCCCTAAAATATACCTGGATCCAATTGTAATGTATAAGCCTAATAAAAAATAAATCTTTTAAAACAGACCTAATATCTTAGCATGCTTCTCATTTTGATGAACAAATAACATCAACAACCACTTTAGGTACTTGAAAAAAGCAACATATTCTTAAGTCTGATTGAAAGGTGCATTCAAATAACCTTCTGTGTGTTTTTGTTAAAGAAAAAAACAGTGATATTCATTATCACCTGTAACCATGTCATTGCAGAAGCAATTATAAGCTTCTGAGTCAATGAATTGGTTTCTAATTTTCTACTTACAAAGCAATTTATTCGAGCTAATATTAGAATATTGGAGTAAGTTGGGCAATTTATGCATCTATTGACTTTGGTTCAATTATGATTGGGTTTCATTTCTAGCCTACCCCAACTTGTTTGGGACTAAAGGCTTGGTTGTTGTTGTTGTTGTTGACTTTGGTTCAAACAGCTAGATGTTATATATTGAAGCTATACAAAAATATTGAGTTCTATCAAGCATATCTGGTGTTACATGTGAATACAAAGATCGAGGCATTTTGCAAAGACAACAAGAGAATGCAAATTGAAATGTTTTACTCAAGATAGAGATGGCCTAACCTGTTCCCTTCAGTGACGTCGTCGTCATCATCATCATCATCATCATCATCATTATCGACGTCATGATGATCCTTGCCGTCATGATTATGATCGTTCTCATGAATATGGGACAGAGATGACTCAAAAATGCGTTGATTCATGAGTTTCTCTGTGAGGTACATCTCTACCATGTCCATGTCATCATCCAACAGGTGCTCCAGTTCATCCCTCACCTTCCCACCCCAATAAATCAAAATCAAAAGCAAAATCAAAAGAACTCAAGCACGCAACTTAATTTAAGGGATGAAGAAAAGGGAATCCTGCATTGTGCCAGTCATCATTATTGCAAGGGTAGCTACCTGAAGTGATCCTATACATAAATTTTTGTTTAATGTTAGTTTCTATATGTCCAATGTCCTAATTACCATTCCCTTTAATAACAATCTGTCAATCCGATCCTTGTTCACTTGCATCGCATTGTTACCCAAATAACCATCAATATGGCAAAAAAAAAAAATTATCTTTCCTTACCAGAAAGTACTACAAATAGTAATAAAAAAATAAAATTTACCTTCTGGACACGACCAGAGATAGCCACCAAACGACTCTTGATTTGTCTGACGCGCTCTAGGTTAAGTGTACTGATTTTTGAAGTCAACTCATCTAAAGCTGGATATGCCTCTTTTTCCAGAGTCAAAGTCTAACAAATAAGAGAAAAATTCAAATTGTTCTTGCCTGTACCAACCAAATTGGCACACTTTAGACTTTTATTTAGTCATAAATAACTGATATCAGGCTTGACTAATACCATTCAAAAACTCTTACAGATGGTTTAGTGGATTGAAATGAACTATGCGCTAATTTAACCCTCGAGCTTAAGCAGTCAAATATTTAATCTGTTTCAGCTGCAACTAGTCGCTTAATTTTGGAAGGTATGCACCAAGAAGCCAAGAAAGACCAAAATGAAACACTGGAGTCAACTGGCCTAAGCAGGGCTCAGCCTGGTCCAAACTTATTTAAATTAAAGTTTGTTGTACACTAAAACTTGAAAGTCTGGAAAGCACCTCAGCTTCTAGACACCTACAAGCAGATTCCAGGCACACCTCCAGAGCTCTAAATTCAAAAGGAAGAACTTTCTTCATGCTTTGAACCTTGATTAATGCCAGAGGTGGTGGTGCTGGTAGACTACTGTTCTCTCTAGCTAAAATGCTATTATTTTGTCGGGATGCCTCAAGTGCATCTCTCTGTCCTGCACCAGGTACAGCAATCCCGGGCCAGGTAGATGTTTCCTTCGTAAGAGCTTCACCATCTAAGTCACACTAGAAAAGAAAGGGCAATAGCAAGTTATATAATCGGTGCTTAATGAGACTATACACAGGCGCAATACCTATGTGAGGCTTAACAATATTCATGAAAGCGAAAGGTTCCCTAATAATATCGTAACCCCATACCAGTCTAACAATAACAACAGGAGGTAATCTCCAATATCAGGACAAAATGACCAATAACCAGCGATTATATTTCTAAATTGAGTCAGAGGTAATCCTATAGAAAAAAAAAAAATACACTTGTTGAACCTTGGTGAATTCATTCATGTGTCCATTGTGTTTTAGACAAATCAGAAAAGGCAACTAGACTCTATTAGTAATCTCATTCCCTGAAAACAAATGCTACATACCCACTGGCATTGTAGCAGCGAGTAACAACCTATATGAGATGATCTAATGGTAGTAGTATATTTAAGTTGGTGATAATAAGACAGGTAATAATGAAGAGTTGAAGACAACAACAATCCCAGAATGAACAACAACGAAAGCACCAGCAAAAAAAATCCTAATTAATAAAAGTACTCAATAAACACAACCGTGAAGATAGTAATATTAGGGATAAGTTGGCAATTAGCAGATCAAATAAACCTGGGTCATATTTTTTAGAAAAATAAAAGATAAGGGAAACTCATGAATAAATGCATAACAATTACCGTTTGATTTGCCCCACCAGAATCCGAAACCCTGGCTTGTAATTCACGAACAAAAGTTGCCACCACTGGATCTTTAGAATTTGGGATTAACACCTCATGTGCAGTTATTACAGCCCTGAATCTCTCCAGATTCACCACAATCGCTCTTTCTCTTCCCAGTATAGACGAAGGATACGACAGGTTAGGGTCGAGCACACGCAAGTCACGCGCGGGGAGACCCGTACGGGCCATGACTTGGTGCTTTCCCACATCCTCCAGGCATGCGCCGCCAGATTGCGAGACGACCAGCCACTCGCGAGTTGCCGCCGCCGCCGCCTTCGCCTTGCGCCTGGTCCCGCCGGGCGGAGGAACGGCCTGTGCACGCGCGTGGGGGGCCTCCATGAATTAGGATTAGGTTTTCAGCCTTTTACGAAAGGAGAGAACGCGAGGCTGGAGAGAGTGAGAGAAGTGTTCTATCTGTCTTTCGAGTTTCGACTGCCAATGCCAGGCTGGACAGAAGTAGTAATGGGAAAATGGTTCTAGTCTATAGACCAAATTTGGTGTATATCTCCTACTGACTGGTAGGTCCTGGGATGGCGGAATTCGTATCCTCTGTTAACTTAAATTTTGACTTTAGATCCAGACCGTCCGATTTAAAACCACACGAATAATAAAGGACTCCGGGCATTATATACGTGGGCTGGATTGGCCTGGATATTGATCGGACGGTTTGGAGCTAAACTCAAACGGTCCGTTAGTGTAGAGAATGCGGGCTTTGTTATCTTTGTAGTTTCTTTCTCATTCTCAGAGGCATTCATTGCAGACGGGGCCAATTTAATTGGGCCATTTACAAGTAAATGGGGGAGGAGACCAGCCTTGATTTCAGAATTTTTAGAGGAAACGACGGCTTATAATTTAGGGAGGGCCTAACCTTCCCCCGTCATCCATCTCTCACTTTTCTCCCAACTGAAAATAAGTAGGGGACCACAATAAACTGTTAATAACCGTTGAAATAAGTAGGGGACCACAGTAAACCGTTAATTATTGGGAAATAGAAGAGGACCAAAAATGCCTCCACAGCATTACAGGCGCAGAAGTATTCACCATTGTAAACTCAAGTATTCATCCATGTAAAGAAAAGTACTCATCTTTGAGAAATAACTATATAAGGAAACATTACCACCCATCTTTGACACATTTTTAGAGGTGGTTTTTTTTTTGTACGTTCACTCTAACTAATTTTTCCGACGATCTGTGAGGAATTTTTCAAATCTAAAATCACGAAAGTCTTCTACACAATTTTCTCTTTCAAATAAGATCCATGATGACATACTTTCGAGTTGTCCGTTACGCAAGTATTCACACCTCGTACGCAAGTATTCATCTCTCATTGAACAAGTATTCATTCTCGTCGTGTAAGTGTAAAGAGTACATGAAGGTATGGTGGGACCGCACAACCGCGACTTCAGATAAGTAGGGGACCACAGTAATATGCGGAGATAAGTGGTGAAATTAGTAGGGGACGATTTGCGAAAAAGTATTGACCCTTAACACGAGTTGTATTCATCCATATAAATAAAAGTACTCATCTTTGAGAAAGAATTATATATAGAAATATTACGACATTAAGAACATTAATTACGCGGAGATAGTAGGGTACCACAACTGCCGTCCGCTAAAAACAAAAGAAAACGCGTAATTAAGTGGGGGGACCGCACAACCGCCATCACTAACTACCGTGGGACCGCATAACCGTCACCGCAAGTGGAAACAACATCAAGTATTTATCTATAATACATCAAGTATTCACCCTGATATATCAAGTATTTTTAAAAAAAACTGGACATATCACACCCATATTTTACACGTTTTTAGAGGTGGTTTTTTTTTCTCCATTCAATCTAACTAATATTTCTAACGATCTGTGAGAAATTTTGCAAATCTAAAACCACGAACATCTTCTACATAATTTTCTCTTTAAAATGAGATCCATGATGACATACTTTCGAGTTATTCGTTGCACAAGTATTCACCCTCGTCATGCAAGTATTCATCTATCATTGAACAAGTATTCACATGTAATACATCAAGTATTCACCCTGATATATCAAGTATTTTTAAAAAAAACTGGACATATCACACCCATCTTTTACACGTTTTTAGATGTGGTTTTTTTTTTTCTCCGTTCAATCTAACTAATATTTCTAACGACCTGTGAGGAATTTTGCAAATCTAAAACCACGAACGTCTTCTACATAATTTTCTCTTTAAAATGAGATCCTTGATGACATACTTTCGAGTTATTCGTTGCACAAGTATTCACCCTCGTCATGCAGGTATTTATCTATCATTGAACAAGTATTCACATGTAATACATCAAGTATTCACCCTGATATATCAAGTATTTTTAAAAAAAACTGGACATATCACACCCATCTTTTACATGTTTTTAGAGGTGGTTTTTTTTTTCTCCGTTCAATCTAACTAATATTTCTAACGATCTGTGAGAAATTTTGCAAATCTAAAACCACAAACGTCTTCTACATAATTTTCTCTTTAAAATGAGATCCATGATGACATACTTTCAAGTTATTTGTTGCACAAGTATTCACCCTCGTCATGCAAGTATTCATCTATCATTGAACAAGTATTCATCCTAGTTGTGTGAGGCGGAGGCGGAGAGGGAGAGGCGAAGGTGGGAGAGGCGGGCGGAGGCAGAGGTGGAAGAGGGAGGCGGAGGTGGAAGAGGGAGAGGGAGGGAGAGAGGAAAGAAATAGAAGGAGAAAATCTACTAATTAATTTGTAGGGACCACTAGTTAGTTAAAATTGATTATTATAGTTAGAAAAGGAAGTTAGTTAGTTGGGGGAAAAATAGAAGAAAGAATCAAGGGGTAACATATAATTACCCTATAATTTATCTCAGGACCTTCAAAAAAGAAATATAGTGGGAAAATCACCAAAAATTTATCTAAAATCATAGATTAACTATTCAATTTTCGCGTGTTTAAATTATCTACCATAGCACAAGGAAATATGAATCTAAGGAATCTTGTGATGTCACATATGGACCTAAATTAGTAAGAGCCCAACAACCAATCAACCATAGTACTCCCTGGTGGAGTGACATATCATGAAATTTTTTTATAAACCATAATTAAATTTTTTTTTTACGAAACTAACATGATTATTTTTTTTTTTTACAAAAATCATAAGAACCGAAATGTCATTTCGGTCTGTTACTTTTTTTTATTCCGGACCAAAATACCTTTTGGATTTTCTGTAGTACTGATTTTACAAGTTTTCATATGAGCCGCCACAGAAAATTCAAAAAGGGGACCGGACCGAAATGCCATATCGGTCCAGAATAAAAAAATAACGCACCGAAATGAAACTTCAGTTCTTATGGTTTTTGTAAAAAAGAAGAAGTAATCATGTTGGTTTCTCTACAAAGCAAACGACCTTCGTACAAGGCTGGTTCATAGTGGAGAACTTTATCTCAACAAGAGAATTACTACACCATGTGTCTCATTCAAAAAGACCGGCAATCTTCACTAAAATTGATATAAATAAGGTGCTTGATTCAATAGAGTCGAGCTTTTTGATGGAAGTCATGAGGGCTAGGTTGATTCCGACACGTTGGATTGGTTGGATAAGGACTTTGTTGGAATTAGCTTCCATAAAGATCCTAATCAATGGTGAGGCTTCAGAATATTTCACCCATAAGAGGGGCCTGCGGCAGGGGGATCCAATCTCCCTCATGCTCTTCATCCTTGCAGTGGATGTGCTGTAGCAAATGGTTTGAGTTTTGAATGAATGCATTAAGTGCCCGATCTCTAGAAAAATTAAGGAGTCACTGGTAGCCCTACAATATGCAGAGCTATATCCAGCCTCACAATCAATTTCTCAAAAAGCTCGATGGTGCTGTTTAGCATGCAACATGAACAAACAGCCGAAGCGAAGGCGATCTTGGGATGCCATAGAGAAGCCCTCCTCCCTATTAAATACCTCGGCATGCCATTATCAATTACTGCACCAAAACGGGCCGACTTCCTCCCGTTGATAGAAAAAATGGAACGCCAATTACAGGCTGGCAAGCTAAACTGATCTCAAGGGGAGGTAGATTCCAACTGGCACGCTCAGTCCTTTCAGCACTTCCGATTTATTTCATGACGTGCTTTAGATTGTCGAAATGAGTTATTAAGAGAATTGACTCAATAAGACGGGGTTTCCTTTGGGGGAGGAACCAGGGGTCGAGTAAAGGAATGTCTCTCATTAACTGGGATTCAGTGTATATGCCTAGGGAGTTCGGCGGAATGGGGCTTTTGGAAATTGCCCTACAAAACATCAGCCTTCTACTATGATGGTGGTGGAGACCTAATACAGAGCCAGCAGCCATGTGGACCGACATAATAATACGAATCAAAGTATCCAGATTAGGGGGAGTCAGCAGGTGGAACTCAGGAGGATCTATGTTGCATGGATACGGATACGGCGATACGGCAATTTTCAAAAATCAAGGATACGATACGTCGATTATATATATTACTTTTATTATTTTATATATTGTATTTAGATAATCATAACTAATATAAGAATATAATATATACTATAGTATATAGAACATAACACAACCAAGCTTTGGTGTAGTGGATAAAGCTTTTGACTCTAATTTGGAAATTCCAGGATTGAGTCCCGCGTGGGGCAAAAATAAAATCATTTTCGCTGGTTCACAGGGAGGAGTGGTTCATGCGCGGTTCCAGGCGCGGGAGCGGTTCACGCGCGGTTCACATGTTCGGGAGTGGTCCAAGGGCGCGGTTCACGGGTGAGCATATCGGCCGTTTCAGCCGTTTCAACAGCGTATCGGTGACCGTATTGGCCGAGTTAGGATACGTCATGTCACGGATACGCTAGCTGGCGTATCCGATATGTGTCCGATATGGGTACGGAGCGTATATTGGAGTATCCGAGTAACATAGAGGAGGATCCTTCTTTTGGAAAAGCCTGCTGAAAATAATGCAGTGGTTTTCATGGTCATGTGAAAGGGAGGGAAATAGATTAAGGTGGAAATGGGAGAACAATGGCCTATACTCATTAAGGTCCTTCTATTGTGCAATCAAGACGGGAGGAAAGAAGAAGTGGCCGTTTAAAGAAGTTTGGACCTTAAAAGCACATCAGATAGTGAGAATGTTCTTCTATCTGTTCTTACAAGGCTGTATACTGACCAGGGATGTACTACAAACAAGACACATACCTTGCCCAACTGAATGTGTACTGTGCCCGGTTTGTCCCACTGAGACGGCTCTACACTTATTTTTTTCATGTTCTTTTGCCAAAAGAGTATGAGGGTTCATCTCAAGAAGAGTGGGCTTTCTAATAGTGCAAGTACAATGGGATGTCGGGTCAACCTGGACCAAAACATGGACTGTTCTGAGATCAAAAAAGAAGAACAGGTTACTGGTAAATACGGTGTGGTTTGTAAGCGGATGTTGGCAGATATGGCTACAGCGAAATAACCTCATCTTTTGAGGTGAGCTGTTATCCCTAGAAGTTACCGCTATGAAGGCAATAGAAATAGAAAAAATGTGGTTGTATAATTGCTGATTTACAAGAGTGGATGTAAATATACTGGTAAAGAACGGGATGGTACATTAAAATAGGCTATGGATCCCCTCCAATCAGTGGAGTTTGTAAATATTTACTTACCGTTAAATAAAAAATTTAGTGGCAGCCTCTGCCAACTAGAGTGGGAAAAATGGCACGCTGGAGCCGGCTCCGTCACGGAACGGCACAGAACAGCATGGCACGCGTGTCGGTTACGTGTCGTGACTCGCGTGTTCCGTGCCGTGATCAATTGTTGGCAAAGAAGACACAGCACAGTACGAAAATTGCTTTGGTCACGGCACGGCACGTAAATTTTTTATCTTCAGAAAATAAAATTTCTTTGGCAACTGTATGTAGCTTTTCAAACATGCATTGAAAAGGTACTGTTTGAACTAATTAAGGCATAATTTTTCAAATAGTCATTTTCAGAGTGTGGCTAACCCTTACTGCTCCCAATGTCAACCAAGATCCACAAATAATATGCATGGTCAGCTCTCTCATTTTCAGAGATGGAAATTGAAGACTAATCAATGAGGAAAAGGTGCAAGAAAACAAGAGTATAAAAGTAAATGATAAAAGGGTCTACAACACATTATTTCAACTTAACATGCATTGAAAACTTGTAGCAGCTACCAACTTAACATGTGTTGAATTGTACAATGATGGTTATGATGATGATGATGATGATGATAATGTCGAAAATTTACGAACAATGTAGGCAGCCATTAACTTACGAATTGTACGGAAAATTTTCGTCCAAAGGGAACCAATAGAAGAGGAATCTAGTTACTACAATTTTGAGTTATAACAAAGTTACCACACCATTTTTTACATTTTCAAAGTCCAAATCGTCGATCCAAACCGTTCAACATGATCTCCACAATAAAATATATGCTTCCAGATCAAATTTTACATTTTTTTGGAGTTTTTTTACTATTTATTAAGATAGGTACAAAAACTAGTCAAATTCAGACCATTGAATTTTGTACCCATCTTAATAAATAGTAAATAAATTCAAAAAAATATAAAATTTGATCTGGAAGCATATTTTATTGTAGAGATCATGTTGAACGGTTTGAATGACGATTTGGACTTTAAAAATGTAAAAAATAATTGTGGTAACTTTGTTGTAAATCAAAAATTATGATAACTAATCCCTCTTTCAGTGGAATCAAACAGTCGAAAATTATTGGAAATTTTGACTAGCACGATAACCCAAAACGGAAAATGAAATGGAAATAAAACGGGCGAAAGAAAGGGCCGAAGTTGAATGGACCAGATCTTACCTTGGAGGCGCTTTAGAGATAACGGGCCAGATTGGGCCACATTTTTCTCAGGAAAGTGCGTCCATCTATTTGGATAATTAGTTATGTCAAGTTGAAATAAAACAAACCTAATAAGAGAGTTATTAGATTGGCTTCAACGGACGAATCCAAATTGTTGAACCGATTTATTTTACAAGCAATATAAGTATATCTAAATTTTGAAATTTCAAATTTATTTAGTACAAAATTAAGCGGCAAAGGAAAAATGAAGTTTTATAAGTTATTTTAATGCATTCAATTTTCATTATTTTTTTACCGTTTGACTTTGTAATAAATGAATTCGAAAATTTCAAAATTTTGTATGTACAATTTGGATTCATCATTTAGAGCCAATTCTATAGATTTTGAAATTATGCTCATCAGATCCTCTTGGTGAGCATAATACACACTAGCTTGGTTCATGTTATCTCTTCTATAACAAAGCCCATATTGAATTGCCAAATTCCACCTCTTTAAAAAAATTTGATCCAAATTATATATATATAGAGAGAGAGAGTGGCTAAGCTCAAAACGTTTGCACCAAGCCCTTGGTGCAAACGTTTTGGTTCTCCTATTTGCAAAGTCCAAACGGTCGATCCAAACCGTTAGATATTTAATCCATATTAAAATGTGCTTGGAGACCAAATTTCACATTTTTTGGAATTTTTTTACTATTTATTAAGCCACTTTGAAAGTTGCTGATTCGGGTGAACAGTAAAAACAGTGCAATCAAATTCTGGACCGTGTGATCAGCAACTTTCAAAGTGGCTTAATAAATAGTAAAAAAATTCCAAAAAATGTAAAATTTGGTCTCCAAGCACATTTCAATATGGAGAACAACTTGAACAGTTCGGATCGACCGTTTGGAATTCGAAAATCCGAAAACAAATCGTTTGCACCAAAGCCTTGGTGCAAACGTCTGTAGCTTAGCCACTCTCTATAGATGGACTTAGCTAGGCCATGGAGTAAAACGACTTTGTACTCCACACCATATTTCTATTTTGAAAATCCAAACTACCGATTTGAACCGCTCAAGTTGTTCTCCATATTGAAATGTGATTGGAGACCAAATTTTACATTTTTTGGAATTTTTTTACTATTTATTAAGCCACTTTGAAAATCACTGATCCGGATGAACAGTAGCAAAACAGTAAAAAATTCTGGACCAATGGATCAGCGATTTTCAAAGTGGCTTAATAAATAGTTAAAAAATTCAAAAAAATGTAAAATTTGGTCTCCAAGCACATTTCAATATGGAGAACAACTTGAACGGTTAGGATCGACCGTTTGGAATTCGAAAATCCGAAAACAAATCGTTTGCACCAAAGCCTTGGTGCAAACGTCTGTAGCTTAGCCACTCTCTATAGATGGACTTAGCTAGGCCATGGAGTAAAACGACTTGGTGCTCCACACCATATTTCTATTTTGAAAATCCAAACTACCGATCCGAACCGCTCAACATGATCTCCATATTGAAATGTGCTTGGAGACCAAATTTTACATTTTTTGGAATTTTTTACTATTTATTAAGCCACTTTGAAAATCACTGATCCGGCGGTCCAGAAATTTTTACTGTTCATAAGAATTTTCAGATTTTCAAAGTGGCTTAATAAATAGTAAAAAAATTCCAAAAAATGTAAAATTTGGTCTCCAAGCACATTTCAATATGGAGAACATGTTGGAAGGTTCGAATCGACTATTTGAACTTTGAAAATGAAGATATGGCGTGGAGTACCAAGTCGTTTTACTCCATGGAGTAGCCTAGTCGGACTCTATATATATATATAGGGATGGGCTATGGTGAGCTATAGAGTAAAACGAGTTTGTACTTCACGCCATATTTCCATCTTGAAAATTCAAACAACCGATCCGAACCGTTCAAGTTGTTCTCCATATTGAAATGTGCTTGGAGACCAAATTTTACATTTTTTGGAATTTTTTTACTATTTATTAAGCCACTTTGAAAATCGCTGATCCGGGTGAACAGTAGCAAAACTGTAAAAAAATCTGGACCAATGGATCAGCGATTTTCAAAGTGGCTTAATAAATAGTAAAAAAATTAAAAAAAAATGTAAAATTTGGTCTCCAAGCACATTTCAATATGGAGAACAACTTGAACGGTTCGGATCGGTTGTTGAATTTTCAAAATAGAAATAATGAGGCATGGAGTAAAAACTTGTTTTACTCCATAACTCACCATAGCCCATCCCTATATATATATATATATAGATGAGCTATTGTGCTTTGCAAAGTAAAGCGAACGGTTTACTTTGGACTACTTTTTGGATTTTCAAAGTCCAAAACGTCGATCCGACCGTTCAAGTTGATCTACATATTGAAATGTGCTTGCAGACCAAATTTTACATTTTTTGGAATTTTTTTACTATTTATTAAGCCACTTTGAAAATTGCTGATCACATGGTCCAGAATTTTGTTGCACTGTTTTTACTGTTCACCCTGATCAGCAATTTTCAAAGTGGCTTAATAAATAGTAAAAAAATTCCAAAAAATGTAAAATTTGGTCTGCAAGCACATTTCAATATGTAAATCAACTTGAACGGTCGGATCGACGTTTTGGACTTTGAAAATCCAAAAAGTAGTCCGAAATAAACCGTTCGCTTTACTTTGCAAAGCACAATAGCCCATCTCTCTCTCTCTCTCTCTCTCTCTCTCTCTATATATATATATATATATATATATATCCCTGAAGAAGCCCATATTGAATTTCTTGGGCAACTATATGTAGCTTTCCAAACATGCATTGAGAAAGTATTGTATGAACTCATTAAGGCTTAATTTTTTTTTTTCAAATAGTCATTTTTACTGGATGGCTAACCTACTTACTGCCCAAATGTCAACCAAGATCCACAAAAAATATGACTTATAATTATAGATGACACCGACTTTTTGTGTATTCCTTAATTCGCCTGCCAAAAAAGCCGACATTTTTATTAATACCCTAAGTCCATTAAAAATTATTAAAATTACCCACGGTCCCAAATCTTTATTAAAATTATCCATACCGGCCAATTATTGGCCGGTACCGATTAAATAGCCCAACCGGCCAATAATTGGCCGGTTCCGTGATTTTTTTTTTTTTAATTTTTTTTTTGCCGAACCGGCCAATTATTGGCCGGTTCCGTAAATATTTTTTTTTTTTTTTTTTTTTTTTTTTTTTTTAGAGAAAAATCCGATATTTTTATTAATAACCTAAAAAAAAAAACAAATATCAAATATAACTCCCATCTCAAATTATTTTTAAATCTAACCTAACCGTTCAGGAATAGGGCGGTCAGGTTATCCAACGAACCGCCCGCCCGTCGGGCGGTCCACTGCCCAAAAAAAAAAATCACCAAACGGTCCACTAAATTTTTTTTTTTTTTTTTTTTTAAGATTTTGATAGGGAGCAGTCCTATAATTTTGACCATATTCAAAATTCAATTTCAAGAAAATGGCTACATGGATTTTTGTGTTCTTTATATCAAAATAAAGGTATGAAAGTCTAGTTTCCAGATAATATAATTTCTCTATACAAAAATATTACAGATTGGTACAGTTTTAGCGATTAATTGACAGAGGTCAGAATTCAGAAAAGCTGAAATTCCAGGGAGCAGTCCTATAATTTTGACCATATTCAAAATTCAATTTCGAGAAAATGGCTACATGGATTTTTATGTTCTTTATATCAAAATAAAGGTATGAAAGTCTAGTTTCCAGATAATATAATTTCTCTATACAAAAATATTACAGATTGGTACAGTTTTAGCGATTAATTGACAGAGGAATTCAGAAAAGCTGAAATTCCAGGGAGCAGTCCTATAATTTTGACCATATTCAAAATTAAATTTCGAGAAAATGGCTACATGGATTTTTATGTTCTTTATATTAAAATAAAGGTATGAAAGTCTAGTTTCCAGATAATATAATTTCCCTATACAAAAATATTACAGATTGGTACAGTTTTAGCGATTAATTGACAGAGGTCAGAATTCAGAAAAGCTGAAATTCCAGGGAGCAGTCCTATAATTTTGACCATATTCAAAATTCAATTTCGAGAAAATGGCTACATGGATTTTTGTGTTCTTTATATCAAAATAAAGGTATGAAAGTCTAGTTTCCAGATAATATAATTTCTCTATACAAAAATATTACATATTGGTACAGTTTTTGCAATTAATTGACAGAGGTCAGAATTCAGAAAAGCTGAAATTTCAGTGAGTAGTCAAATAATTCTGACCTCTGTCAATTAATCGCTAAAACTGTACCAATCTGTAATATTTTTGTATAGATAAATTATATTATCTGGAAACTAGACTTTCATACCTTTATTTTGATATAAAGAACACAAAAATCCATGTAGCCATTTTCTCGAAATTGAATTTTGAATATGGTTAAAATTATAGGACTGCTCCCTATCAAAATCTAAATATATATATATATATATATATAGAGAATGGCTAATATCAAAACGTTTGTTCCTGGGCTCAGGAACAAACGATTCCGTTCTTCCATTTTCAAAGTTCAAACAACAAATTCAAACCGTTAGATGTTCAATCTATATTAAAATGTGCTTGGAGACCAAATTTTACATTTTTTGGAATTTTTTTACTATTTATTAAGCTGGATTGAAAACCGCTGTTTTTCAATGCTGCAGAAATTTCATAAAAACAGCGATTTTCAAACTAGCTTAATAAATAGTAAAAAAATTCCAAAAAATGTAAAATTTGGTCTCCAAGCACATTTTAATATATATTGAACATCTAACGGTTTGGATTTGTTGTTTGAACTTTGGAAATGGGAGAACGGAATCGTTTGTTCCTGAGCCCAGGAACAAACGTTTTGATATTAGCCATTCTCTCTCTCTATATATATATATATATTTAGTGGACCGCCCCACAGTGGGGCGGTTTGGTGATTTTTTTTTTTTGGGCAGTGGACCGCCCGACGGGCGGGCGGTTCGTTGGTTGGATAACCTGACCGCCCCATTTTCGGGCGGTTGGGTTAGATTTGAAATTTTTTTGAGATGGGGGTTATATTTGATATTTTTCTTTTGTTTGGAGTTATTAATAAAAATATCGGGAGAAAAATTGCTAAAATGCTGAAATGAAATCTAACACAAAAAAATTGAATTGTTTTTTTAAATATTTGTTATGAATAATTTTTGTTGTAAGTTTATTTGAATTAGGGAAATGCTGTTGTGCATTCCATTTGGGTAATTCTAGTACATCTTATAACATTTACGATATGTATATATTTAAAAAAAATATTATTCAAAATTTAGATATGTTCTGAATTATTTAAATAGTACTTGTATCAAATTTTATTGAGTCAATTTTAAATTTGATTGGTCATTCATCATACTGCCATGAAAACTGTACTGTTAAAATTTTTTTTTATATTTTTTTTATGGAAGGCTATACGCTTTTCAAATCGACCCAAATGTGATACACTTGCTATTTAAGAATTAAAAAAAATACATCTACAATTTTAATCTTTTAATTTAAATAATAATTTTCAAATATATGTACTATAAAAGTTAATTAGATGTAACATAAAAGTCAGGGGTATGCCATCATTATTCTTTTCAATCTATATATATATACTTATGAACATTGTACTGGTGCTTGGCTAGGCATTCAATATTCCAGTGCTAAGGCACATTTGGGCATGGCTGGGTTGTGTCCCTGTAACTAGAAAGAGTTTCATTAAGCAACTTGCGGCTGGAACCAGTTGCATTACTGTACCCGGTGGTGTACAAGAGACGATTTATTTGGAGCGCAATTCTGAGGTTAAATTTATAGAAACATCAATGGTGTTGCTTGATATATAGATAAATTTATAGCAATTTTTCTCTAAAAAAAAAAAAAAAAAAAAATTACGGAACCGGCCAATTAGCCAATAATTGGCCGGTTCGGCAAAAAAACAAAAAAAAAAAAAAAAAAAAAATCACGGAACCGGCCAATTATTGGCCGGTTGGGCTATTTAATCGGTACCGGCCAATAATTGGCCGGTATGGGTATTTTTAATAAAGATTTGAGACCGTGGGTAATTTTAATAATTTTTAATGGACTTAGGGTATTAATAAAAATGTCGGCCAAAAAAGTAACATGCAAGAAAATAAATGAATAATATGGTCAGCTCTCTCATTTTCAGAGATGGAAATAGATGACTAATCAAGGAGAAAAAGAGGTGAGGATTTGAGATCCGTATCCAGTATCTCCAATGAATAGGAGTGGCAACGAGCTGGTTCGGTCCGAGCTAGGTTCTAACTCAGCTTGTTAATTCTGGACCGAACTACAGCCGAGCGAGCTGGACCTAGGGCATCCGAGCTAAAACCTCAGCTTGAAATCGTGGCAAGCCAGCATGAGCTAGCTCGCGAGCTGACAAGCTGGCTCGCTGGGTTTGACTGGATCTTGTTTTAAAAAGAAAATAAATTCTACAAACTTTTTGGATAGAGTTGAACCGAGCTGGACCGAACTAGACAGTATAAAAAGCACATAAAATCATACAAATTCACAAATTGATGCCTAACCGAGCTAGCTAGGCCCTACCTTGAACTCGTTAATTTTGGACTGAGCTAGTAGTGAGCTGGCTCGTTAACAGTTCGGTCCAGTAACGAACGAGCTGTTAGCGAGCGAGTCAGGTGCGAGTCACGATCGAGCCACGAGCTACGAACTTTTTTGCCACGCCTACCAATGAAAAGTATTGGAGTACATTGTAAGGCCCTATTGGCTATCAGGAAGCATCTCAACTGAGAATTTGTGGGATTTTCAATCCGGTAAAGAAAATTCTCCTATAATATGTTCATACACCATTTCTCTTGAAAATGGAATTGGATATAATTCATTAATTTCCACTTTTATTTTCCACTTCTTTGTTATTTTGTGGAAAAAATATAATTTGATCAGGCTGACTTTTTTTTTTCCACATGCTGCTGCTATCTTTTTCTCCACAAATTTATTTCTTTAATTAAGATAACACAACGCTTACTAAGGAGTCATATATAATATAAGTATCTCTCTCCTTTTTAAATTTTCCTTCCGGAACTAACCAGATTCAGACAACACTATTTTTCTTTAACAAATTCCATCAATTTACAACATATTATTGATCTAAATATTTTTTATAAGCATTTTTCATTTTAAATAGATAAGTAAATTTAAATAGATATACATATTTTTAAAATAAATCAAGATTTCGCACAACTAATTTTACAATACAGCTAAACATTTATTTCAGCACATTTTCATAATTATTTCTGTGGATATTCACAAATATGAGTTTCTAAATCCATAATATCCTATCTCGCTTAATCACATGACAAACTTCAATTATATCTCGCTTATTTTTACTTGCTCGTTCATACGGAGCTCAGATTTGACGTTCTGTATAAAAGGTCTAAAACACATATATCTAAAAAAAATATGATGCACTTGATAAACATACATAAAATTAGCTTGTCTTGTAAGAGGAATTCAGTTCCTCCCAGGTACCGTAATAGGGAATCGTTCACAATTAACCTTATATATTTATCTTCGTTTTCAAAATCTAAACAGGCGATCCGAACTAATCTAAACAGGCAATCTGAGCTATTCAACATGATATTCATATTAAAATGTGCTTAGAGACCAAATTTTAATTACCTTTAATCATGACCATCTTTTAGAAAATCGCTAGAGCATTTACAACTGGCTAGTTGGCGCGTACAAGTCTTTAAACCTAACATTTCAAATTTTTATACAGAGCATATCAAGAAAAAAAAACAACAGCACAAATATAACTAAAAAACACTTCATCATTGATCTCATTTTAAAGAGAAAATCGAGTAGAAGATGTTCGTAATTTTAGATTCGCAAAATTTCTTACAGATTGTCAAAAAAATGAACGAGATTGATCAGAGAGAAAATAAAAGAGTGGGTACAAGTCTTTAAAAGGTTCAAAGTGGAGTCCTCATACATACCATATCAAATTTTTATACCGAACATATGAAGTCTTTGAACCTAGCATACCAAGAATAAAAAATAACAACGACACAAATATAACTAAATTACTTTATCATGAATCTCATTTCGAAGAAAAAATCGAGTAAAAGACGTTCGTAATTTTTTATTCGCAAAATTTATCACAGATTGTTGGAATAATAGACAAAACTGATCGGAGAAAAAAAAATTATGAAAGAAATCTTTCTTTTTAACTTGAGTGCAGACTAGAAAATGGAAGCGCGAGGACAAACTTTTACTCACATATAAATTCATACGAATGCATCACAATAATAAAACATAGAAAAAGATGTTAATTAATCATGTTTTAAATACATACATTAAAATAATTTTACATATTTAAAAAAATAATAATAATAACAACAACCACACTAATATTAGTACGTGCACTGGATTGGATAGGGTTGGCGAACTCATTGGAACAATTTCCATGGTTAAAGAAAAAAACACATTTAAATTTCAAAAGGATCCTGACATTATAGCAATACACGTTTATATTAATTTCAAAATGGTCATGTCATTTTAGCAGTAAAGAAAAGCTATAGTCATGACTCATGAACAATGTTAAAAAGTCTCCTGTAGAAGCCGACTAATTGACTTAGGAAATGAAACATTTCTCCTCACAATGAACACATGCATATATAAGTTTCCAAATTCAAACATATAAAGGTGGATATGTCATGCTGAAAGCCTGAAACAGGCGATATCAAAAGGTGACCAACACAAACTTTGGTTGTAGATGTCTTTCCTTACCCAACCAAAGGTGCTTTAAGTTTGTACATGGATCCAATTACGGTCGTCTTTGACAAAATTTTTTTAAGATTTGCGGTCCCCGCAGGCCGCTACCATTCAATAATGCATAGCTAAATAAATAATATATTATTATTAGATCGTAGATTAGGAATGTCAACGAATCGAACTTGAGTTTGATTTGGTAATTTTATCGAATTGAACTGGCATGAATCAAACTATAGTTTCAAATTTATAAGTTGGTTTGAGTTTAATTTGTTAAGGATTTCAAATGATTTCAAATTAAACACTTAAATTAATCATAGATTTGAGGAATTCGGATCCTCTAAAGTAATCCAAATTTTGTGTTTGAATCAGGACCGTCCGATCTGGCTAATAGATGGATTTTGTTAACGATCAACTCACAACACTTCCAAATTTAACAAAAAAATTGAGTTTGGATCTGGACCGTCCGATCCGAAGCTTGATGAATATTAAAAGGGTCCTGTAAATTCAATTTCAAACCGCATTGATTCGAATTTTGATCAGATGGTCCAAATTCAAACTCAAATTTTAAATTACTTAAAGGAGATTCTGATCCAATCCTCATTTTCTTTTCTTATTTGTTGAATATAGACACGGGGCCACTTTATGTTGCCACAATTATCTTTATGTTAGTCTTATCTCGGTTCATATTTAAACAGAGGTGGTACTAAAAATTTTAGACAGGAGGTTGAAAAATAAAATGTAAAAATATATTAATATAGTAGGAGAGTAAGAACTTAAGTTCTCCCACAACTACAAAATGCAACTTTAATCACTATACGGCAATCAAATATTTGATATTTTATAAGGAGACTGAATTATATAAAATCTTAAAGATCAATAAAATTCAATTAAATTTTGATTGCTGTATAGATCCAAACTTAATTTTATTTTGTTAATTTTGTTAAATTTGTTAAATTTGTTAAATTCAATCAAATATTTGGACGGTCCGGATCCAAACTCAATTTTTTTTTGTTAAATTTGGAAGTGTTGTGGGTTGATCGTTAACAAAATCCATCTATTAGCTGGAGAGAGATTATCTTGAGTACGGTGGGGGGGAAATTGCTGCTCGCGATTTGCTGAATTATTCGTAATTAGTTACTAGTATTGTACCCGTGCGTTGCAACGGAATATATGATCAAATAACAAAAATAAATTCTCATACAAAATGACAAATTTTCATAAAAAAAAATTAGAAATATATTATAGATTTATCACAGTAATATGTATAGAAATAAAGAAATAGATAAATAAGGAAGTGAACAAAAAATTGATGTGCATTGTGATCCGCTGTATAAAAAATTTCAATTGAAGAGGGAGAAATAAGGAAACAAATAAATAAGGAAACGGAGAATTATATCACTAAATTTTAGAGTATGTTTAATTTTAATTGTAACACATCGTGTGGCGGTATGTGTGGCGAGTATGTTTGTAGCTAAATTTAAACTTCTACATATAAAACAGATGCATTTAATCAAAAAAAGATAGATTATGTGATTGGAGAGCTGAGATTAAATCCAAAAATTAATTTTTCAATCGTAGCCGTTGGCTGATCGGACACCCAACGTGCTTAATAATGGAATGGAGATTCGAATGAATTTCAAGTTTTAAATAATTGACTTATTGACCTCAATTACTAATCTGAAAGCATTTTATAAATTGGGCCGGCCCATTTTATAAATTTTGAGGTTCAATTAAAACTTTGTCGGTGCAATCTAAGTCTTTTTTTAATCTAAGACAAAAGTATATTTTCAAATTTTGATTTTCTTTCTTCAATTTCCATTTTTTATTAATTCAACTACTCAAGCCAACTCGAATCTGAGTCGAATTCAGATCCAGTGAAGTAACTCAAAAATTGAGTTTTGGATCGAAAACGTCCGATTCGAATCCGTGATCATCCAACTAAAGTGGAGCGCACGCATCCCGAGAGACATGTTCGAATTCTAAGGCGATCTCGAGCGACGGATTCGATTCGAATTGTCCTGATCCAAATTCAAAAATTGGGTTACTTTAGGGGATCCGGACCCATCTGGATCCAGATCCGCTGAAGTAACTCAATTTCTGTGTTTTGATTCGTGCAAATCTGTCTCGATATAGAATGCACAGGATCTCTCTAATATTCGTACCAGACCAGATCGGACGGTCCTGATCCAAACACAAAATTTGGGTTACTTTAGAGGATCTGAATTCCTCGAGTCTATCATTAATTTAAGTGTTTAAATTGAAATCATTTGAAATCCTTAACAAATTAAACTCAAACCAACTTATAATTAAATTTGAAACTATAGTTTGATTCGTGTCAGTTCAATTCGATAAAATTACCAAATCAAACTCAAGTTCGATTCGTTGACATTCCTAATCTACGATCTAATAATAATATATTATTTATTTAGCTATGCATTATTGAATGGTAGCGGCCAGCGGGGACCGCAAATCTTAAAATTGGATCCATGTAGAAAAGACATCTACAACCAAAGTTTGTGTTGGCCACCTTTTGATATCGGCTGTTTGAATTTGGAAACTTATATATGCATGTGTTCATTGTGAGGAGAAATGTTTCATTTCCTAAGTCAATTAGTCGGCTTCTCCAAACAGTTGATCCGAACTACTTAAATTTAAAAAAAAAAAAAGTTTCAAAAAAATATAAAATTTGGTCTCCATGCACATTTTAACACGAATAGATGTTAAGCAGTTCAGATCGACTATTTGAACTTTAAAAACAGAGAAAAACAACATAAAGTATAATTGGAGCACAAAATGAATAGTACATTTTAACTCTACTCTATGTTTTGCCCTCCAACCTTTACCAAAAAAATCCGCCTATATAAATAAGATATAAAATTAGATACGCTGAAGATTAACCTATATGGGTTGATTAGGATATTTAATTTTAGATATTGCAAAGTTATTCTAAAACAAAATTTAGAAATTGCAAAGTCAAGTTCAAAGCTTTAATTAGAGAAGGCATGCCTAGACTTGATAAAAATATAATTTGTGTTGTCAAGTTTGCATATTAAACGTGCATTGTTCTTTTTTATTTTCCTTCCAATATTCACTTACCAGAAGAAATTAAACCAAATGGTTGCAATAAAATTCCAGGGGATCACCCAACACCCGAAATTTTTATTTATAGCATAAAATAAATAAACCAAATCACTCCAAAACGTTTTGGGGAAATTTGAAAAATACTCGGGTCGCTCAGGCGTTTTGCGGCCCAAAGACCGGGGTCTGCCCAATGCCCCTGAGGATCCTGGGTCCGCAAAACGCCTATGCGCCCCCCTGTGCTATATAAAGGGAGCCGTTGGAACTCTTCCATTATCCATTTGTTTGATCCTAAAAAGCTAGAAACTAATTACTTGGACAAAGATACCATTTAATTAGTCAAAGTCGGTCAATTAACATGTCAACCATATGTTAAATGGAACAGCACCACAAAATAGGAGGCTAAATTTACAAAATAAAATTCATGATTAAACTCTACTCAAATAATCATGAATTTTGATATATTACATGTCCCTAACTCAAAATGGTTGGACAAATATTAAATTTACAAAACAGAAAGCTCTGATTGGTGCCACATGGCACAGGGGACCAATAGCAATTACTCTTGCCTCCCTATAGAACCATATTTTATTATTGAATGGCATCATTAAACATAAACAATGTATTTTAACTACATGTGTATTTGGTTTTCAAATTTTATAGTAAATGATAAATTCATAGAAAACTTTTTTTCTAATTATTTTTACTAATTGTCACACAAAATATTCATCTTTACAAATAAGTTCAGCTCAGTAAGGATCATTAAGAACTTTAGCTTAATTTTTAAAGTTGTTAGATGGATATAGAAAAAATCTACCCTAACTAAAATTAAAAAATTAAACTGACAAATTTGTTTTAGATCAGATTTCTACCATCAGATTTTTGGTACTTTTGTTATAGTAAAGGTTAGAGGTCAAGCCACTCAACTATTTAATATTCACAAAGAATTGTCTCTTCCGAATTTTGAACATGCGACCTCCCAACACAGGGAGCACTGTCTTTGCCACTAGACTAAAGACTGGTTCTCAATTTTTCGGTACTTTAATCTTAACATACATATTTTTGGTATTTTAAAATACAATATTTCAATCTTAACATACATATCTGGTACTTTCTTAATTAAGAAGTAGATTGTCAACTGACCGATTTTTTTAAATATAGCACAGTTAAAAAAAAAATATACCAAAACGGCATCGTTTGGCAGGAATTTCAAATTTAGCATGGCCGCAGATCAGCTGAGCGGTCCCATTTACTGGGGACCGCAGATCAGCTGAGCGGCCCCAGAAATGGAGCCGCTCAGCTGATCTGCGGCCCCTTTTTTTTTTTTTTTTTTTTTTTTTTAGATCTGAGAAATAAAAATTCGAATTTTATGAAACTTTAAACGGCCATAAAACGGCGCTCGAGTGTCAGATTTCAGCAAATGACCACTTTTCGGAAAGCTTGTGAAAATGCGCATGCGTCCGAATTAGCTTTGCTAGATTTCCAAATTCAGAATCGCAAAAAAACAAAGGAAAGAGCCTCAAAACTTCAGTTGAAGTTTCCGATTAAGATTTTCATTTCTATTCTCAAATCTACGTAGCTCAGTAAATTAGTTATCTAATGAAATTAGCTCAGTAAATCAGTTGAAGTTTCCGATTAAGATTTTCATTTTCATTTCTATTCTACAAGTTCATTAGATAACTAATTTACTGAGCTACGTAGATTTGAGAATAGAAATGAAAATTTTAATCGGAAACTTCAACTGAAGTTTTGAGGCTCTTCCCTTTGTTTTTTTGCGATTCTGAATTTGGAAATCTAGCAAAGCTAGTTCGGACGCATGCGCATTTTCACAAGCTTTCCGAAAAGTGGTCATTTGCTGAAATCGGACACTCGAGCGCCGTTTTATGACCGTTTAAAGTTTCGTAAAATTCGAATTTTTATTTCTCAGATCTATAAAAAAAAAAAATGGGGCCGCTCAGCTGATCTGCGGCCCCCAGGTCTAAAAAAAAAAAAAAAAAAAAAAAAAAAAAAGGGGGCCGCAGATCAGCTGAGCGGCCCCATTTCTGGGGCCGCTCAGCTGATCTGCGGCCGTGCTAAATTTGAAATTCCTGCCAAACGATGCCGTTTTGGTATATTTTTTTTTGAACTGTGCTATATTTAAAAATTTCGGGTCAACTGACGGTGGTTCATATTGACTGTTTTTTTTCTTTTTCATTTTTTTCGTTTTTTTTATGTGATTGTGACGTGTGTGGTAGGAGTTGGAGCAGCGAATGCAGCTTGTCCTTGAAAAACCAACTAATGACGGAGAAAATTTAACCAGTGGCTTTCAGAACTGTTCAAAAGGAAACTGAAAAGGATCTCCAACTTGTACTTGATTGCGATAGCTCCAGGAGAGCCGATTTGGATTTTTGTTTTCATTTTTCTTTGCGGCTTTGGTATTTTATCTTTTTTCCACGTGCTGTATTTAACTGGTAGATTCATCTAATTATGCATTTTTTCAATAAATTCGTCAGCAGATTTTGGTCATAATGTGAAATTGTAGTAAAGATGGCAAAAACATGTTAAATTCAACCGCATGCAGCATGTAATTTAGAAGGGTTCAAATTAGCATTTATATTGTTATAGATATTTTGAAACGCTCTCTCTCGGAAAAAAGGATACGCAACTTGGAGACTGCCATGATATAATTTGGTAGAACTACATATGTCAGATATTATTTTGATTTATACCCGAAATTTTTATTTATACCTTTAAAAAAAAAACCAAAACATCTCAAAATATGAAAAATTTCAAAAATACTAGGGCCTCCAAATCAATATGCAGTCATATTCTTAGAGGACCGCAGATTGGCTTGGAGGCCTCTCAAAAAATCTAAATATATTTAATATTACAATCGTTATTTGAGTTTTTTTTTTTTTTTGGGGGGGGGGGGCGCAGATTGGTTTGAAGGCCCTAGTATTTTTGGAATTCCCCACAAAACATAGTTTTTTTCGGTTTTTTTTTTTGAAATATGGTATAAATAAAAATTTCGGGATTTATACAGGACAATCTACAAATTGACAATCTAACGGTGCAGTTCTATCAATTTATTGCTAGTCCTACCAAAAATCAAATTAAAAGGATTTCACATTTCTTTTTCGTTTCAAATTTGAATTCCTCATGAACAGTGTTCAAAGTCCTATTAAGTTGGTATTTTGAGTTTGAATTAAGAGCCACATTGAAAAAGAGGTATAATTGGAAGTTATTTTGATTTTGTTATTTATCTTGTGGCATTCAACATCGCATACAGTGGAAGTACTTTTTGATGAATTATTTTCTCTGCATGCTGTTTGCAAGGATCCGTATCGTCTGATTTTAAACGGAGCCAACTGGCTCGTGTCTATAACATATGGGCCCTTTAATATTAGTGCAGATCTAGTTTTTACGAATTTTAAAACAGATCGGATGGTCGAGATGTATTAACTCAAAAGATTCCCTTTTGAGTTAATGCAGAGGATACGAATTCCTGTTTGCAAAGGAGACGGAGAAAGAAAAAAATTCACTGAGAGAGGAACTTTTTTTAAGACAAAAATAGATGCTAAGTCTTTCAACTTTAAATATTTATACGATATTTTATAACTGAATTCAAACCTACAAGTAGAGCGGATTTTTTTTTTTGAAACCTTGACAGTAGTCGCCAAGTAGGTAGAAGCGAATTTACAGTGTGTTTTTAGAGAGTGCTTAGCCGTCTCTAATATATTTAAAAAATTTATTCATATATATTGAAACTTAATTGAATGTCCATTTTTTTGTATGTATTAGCCTCTCTATTTATTTTTTATATGTACTCTGTGCATTAATTTAATTTTTTAGTTTTTCTTAGCTTTCTTTTTATGAAATCAAATAGTGAATAATCTTATAAAAAGGTGCTCAATATACTTCCAACAAGAAAATAAGAACAAAAAAATAAAACATCAATTATAAAAAGTATTGGAAATTGGAAATTCAAAATTTGATGCATGGTTAAAATTGTCAAGCTAATATATTATCAATGATTCACAATCTTTCAAAATTTACCAAGAATTTGAAATTAGTCATTACTCGTTAAAATATATAATATTTAATTAGATTTTTCTATTTATTAGTTTAAAGTGGTAAAATGTAATTATAAAATACATATGTTTATTTATTGAAATTTTAAGATTATTGAAACTAATTGAAGTTTTGAGACTTCACCCACAGGTTTACAACACAAAAAAGAGCAATTGGATAGCCTGATCTCACAAATTAAGTAATAAGGGTTCATCACATGATAGTAACTAAAAATATTCTTAAATTAAACTGTATCAGGCAGGGGCGGAGCCAGACTTTCGAACAATGGGGGGTCAAACACATATGGAGTCAATTATATAAAATATTTCGAACTATAGGGGTCAATTATATAAAAAAAATTATGCGGAGAACGGGGATCAATTTTATCGTACCATGACATTTCACGTTAAATTATATAGAAAATTAAACATAAAGACAAAAAAAATTAAAATTAAATGGGGCCAATTGACTCCTATTGGATCTTCTTAGATCCGCCATTGGTATCAGGACACTAATTTACCGACGCTTTAACCAAATTTATTTTAATTTATCTACTAAAATGGGAAATTACGATATAAATTCAATTATATACTTGACAAAATATCATATTTTTGTAATTATCATAGTGAATTTGAAAATGCGAGAACTTTAATTAATTAACAGATATGTTTATTGTAATTAAAAAAGTTTGCACAAGCAGTCCAATCAAAACCTATCCAATTAACTATTTCATTGCTTAAAGAATCACGAGATTAGTGCAGTGGCACAACTCTTTTCTTTTTTAAAAAAAAAAAATACATATTCAATTCTCAAAAATAACATCGATTGTACCAGAATTCTTTAATAGAAAAAAAAAAACTATTTCACAGCTTATTTGTTGATCCAAATATTTGAGAAAAAATCACATGAATCTAAACAATAAAAGATAATGAAATTGATTGGATGTGTACTGATTATATGGTTGGTTAGAGAGAAAATAATTGGATGGAAAATATCTTCAAGAAAAATATAACAAAGTCGGCAATACAGATTAATTGGGTCAGTTGAAGAAATCAATTTCAAGGAACAGCTTTGGAAAGCCCAATATGGGTCCGGATCCCCTAAAGTAACTCAATGTTTGGGTTTTGAATCAGGACCGTCTAATTTGAATCCGTCACTTAGAATTGTTTTGGGATTCGAATCTGTCGCTGGAATGTGTGTGCTCCACTTGAGAAGGATTGTCACGGATTCAAATCGGACGGTTCTGATCCAAAACTCAAATATTGGATTACTTCACTGGATTTGAATTCATAAAAAAGGATCCTATCTCCTCGGCAGGATCCTGCTTTTCCGATCCCAACTTATTTAAATTTGTTGAGATTTGTGTATGAATTTTTTTTTTTATCGAGATACACAAATATAAAATTTTGAATAGTTAGATAAAAAAAACAACACTCTATTTTTCTTAGCAGAGTCGGATCCACCTTGTCTCCTCATTGCAACTCTATAAATAGGACCACGTGTACTTGACATCCTCAACACAGAGCCACCTCTCTCTTCCAAGCTACCAATTTCTATAGAACTCAACAATATATTCAATGGAGCAACCTCAAATGGAGAAAATGGAGGGGAAGGTGACTGCCACCGTCCACCTGGCAACTGTCGATCAAGCTTGGGCCTTGCTGTCGAACTTCTGCGACTTCCACAGCTGGCACCCTGGCGTTAAAATTTGCTACAAGAAAAGCGGGACGGTTGGTGTACCGGGTTGTATCCGGTACTGCCAGGGCCCTGATAAGGAAGACGACGTACCGGCCGATTGGGCCGATGAGGAGCTTCTCTCTTTTGATCCCATCGGCCATGCTTTTAGGTAACTTAATTAATTGATTAATTATACTTCTGCCTTGCAAAAATAAAAATTAAGGAAATAACAGAAAAAAAATATTTTGTTGTCAACGGTCTTTGCGACCTAATTGTTCTAAAACTGCATTGTTTAAAAACCAAGATTAAGTTTAACCATATTTTATTTATTGCATGTTGACCTAATGACCTGGGATTTCATCTCTGATCTATATATATTCCATGGAATATCCAGTAAAATAAAGGCCTTAACTGGTTTCATAAATGCTTTTGCTCCATTCATGAAAATAAATATGAAATACTTAACGTACCATAGGTACAGTATTTTTATTTTTATTTTTCAATTTTCTTTCGGGGATAATTGTCATAAATGAACATTTAATTATACAACGTCCCCATTATTAAATTTCCTTACCATCCTTCTGTTATCTTGTCCTTTTCTTTTCTTTTTTTTTTCAAATTTCTGACCAGCTGCAGTATGATTTACAACGGCAATGTTGATGAAAAACAACTTGCATGTACATATTATTAACCGCCATTTTGTTGTTCATACAATTAATTAGGTACAAAATGACGGAGAACAATATGGGGTTTGGTCAATTCACGGCCACATTTAGGGTTTTAGACTGGAAAAAAGAAGGTTTAAATGGCGACAAAGGATGCAAACTAGAATGGTCGTTCGAGGGAGAGCCGATAAAGGGAACGACCAAGGAAGCATTGATTGCTCGGTTGCAAGCTGGCCTTACAGGCATGGCAACAAGAGTCGATGATGTTATCTCACAACTACCTACACACAATTAAATGAATAATACATCAATGCAAGTCATCTTGCATGCATTCATCTCACCATGTCATATTGTGTCAAATGATGTATATATAGAGTAGGGTTAAAATACACTATTGGTTTTGTGCTCTAATCATGCTCCACATTTTTATCTTCGTTTTCAAAGTCCGAACAGTCGATCTGAACCGCTTACCATCATCTTCGTATTAAAATGTACTTGGAGACCAAATTTTATATTTTTTGGAATTTTTTTACTATTTTTTAGATAGATACAAAATCACTGTTTTTAGAAGATTCTGGACCATCCAAAACAGTGATTTTGTACCTATCTAAAAAAATAGTAAAAAAATTCCAAAAAATATAAAATTTGGTCTCCAAGCACATTTTAATATGAAGATCATGTTGAGCGGTTCAGATCGATTGTTCGAACTTTTAAAACAGAGAAAAAGACGTGGAGCATGATTGGAGCACAAAACCAATGGTGCATTTTAACCCTACGCATATATATATATATATATATGACTATGTTATATTTATATGACTTATTGTATGTGTGAAATTTGGAAATAAATTAAAATTAGTTCTTCATAACGTTGTTTTATTTTATAGAAGGTGCAAGTACCTTTTTTCCCCCTTTTTTTGGTTAAATCATTAATTAAGTTTCACAAACATTTAAGTAATAACTAAGATGGACACATTCAATTCATAGATTAAGTGTGCAAAAAAAGAGAATATTTTCAACAAATTCTACAAGTATATATATGGTTTCTCAATATCAACATAATATAATATAAAGTAGTATTCACAATTATCTATATTACAAACAAAAATTATGGTCGTTTATTTTATGCAACAACTAAAAATTAAGCCGTTCAATTATTATATTAAGATACCATAGTACATAAATATTTAATTCATACATTGTACAGTTATTCGTTATACATGCACGTCTCCTGTCTCAAATTCTCAATGCCTCATAGTACATGTATATTATATTATTATATTGAGTGAGGCTACGGTACTATGCATAGCACGGATTGGTCCGTGCTACAGCTCAATATTTGAGTTTTCAAAATCTTAACAGTCGATCCGAACCGTTCAACATGATTATAAAATAAATATGTACTTGCAAACCAAATTTTACATTTTTTTGAATTTTTTTACTATTTTTTAGATAGGTAGAAAATCACTGTTTTTGGATGGTCCAGAATTTTCAGATCAAGTGATTTTCTACCTACCTAAAAAAATAGTAAAAAAATTCGAAAAAATATAAAATTTGGTTTGCAAGTACATATTCATTTTATAATCATGTTGAACGGTTCGGATCGACCGTTAGGATTTTGAAAACTCAAATATTGAGCCGTAGCACGGACCAATTTGTGCTATGCATAGTACCGTAGCCTCACTCTATTATATTAATGCATCATGTTCCTTCTGGGTACAGGCTTAAACATAAGAGAATTCATTGGAAATAGCGTATATTAATGGTTCCAATGCCTCATAGTACATGTATATTATATTAATACGCGCAGATCGGAAGATAGAAGAACCTTTCAGATTCAAATTTGAGTCTGATGAGCTTTTATATGCTTTTAATAAAGGGTAAAATGGGTATTTCAAAATTTTAGAATTGAGTTTTAATATAAAAGACAATAAAATGGGTAAATTTGTGAGTTTTTAAAGTTTAGAGGGGAAAATACGTAATTTTGAAGTTTTTTAGGGGTATACGTGAAATTCCCTCTTCTTCTTTTTTTTTTCTTAGATCAATTTTAGTAGGGTAAATTTTGCCCAAGGCAACTAGCACGGTCCCAAATTTAACCAACTGTAATTTTGCTATATGGTTTTGTCCTTATCAAAGGGATCACTTGACTTGTGTTCGGCAAATTATTAGGATTATTTTTTATTTTTTAGTTTACGACACATGCATAATGAGGATTGATAATTTGTTGAGCAAGCAAACACTAACTTTGAACTACCTATACAATTAAATGGGTTAGAATTTACCGAAATTTTTATTTATAGCATAAAAAAAATCCAAATCACCCAAGTTCCTAGGATTTCAACAAATACCTAAGTCGCTCGGCTATTCTGCTGTCTCAAATACTGCGGTCGGCACATGCGATCTGCGGCTCCAGCCTGGGTCCGCAACATAGTTATGCAACTCCATTTTTTTTAATAGAGAATTTATTAACTAAAAAACAAAAAAAATTGATCGGAATCCGCAACATCGATTTTCTTAATGGTTCTGTGCCCAAACAAACAAATTTCTTAATGGTTCTGCACAGAAATCAATTTTTTTTGTTTTTAGTTAATAAATCTTTTTTATAAAAAAAAATGGGGCCGCATAATCATGTTACGGACCTCAGGCTGGGGCCGCAAAATGACTGTGCGGACCACAGTATTTGGGGCCGCACCGGTGTTCTGCAGCCTAGGTAGATATAGAAAAATCCGAAAATCAGAGTGTTTTGGTTTTTTTTTTTCAGAAAATAGTATATTTAAAAATTTCAACGCCCCTTATTTTGATAATTTTTACAGTACTTTTTCAAATTATGCAAAGGAAAATTCTGAAAAATAGAAAAAAATATTAAAAACATGTTGTCTTCCTTATTGATTGATTGTGCATCAATTTTCATACAATTCTCAAAATCTTTTAATGTTCCATCAGATGTCGTTAAATGTGGACCGTTGCAATTTCATGTCATTTAATAAAAGGTGAAACTTGCATAAAATTTTATTATTTTTATGTATATGAAGTGTATAAAAAAAATTATATTTTACTAGTCGGATTTGAAAATTATAATTTATTTTCATAATTATCAAAATTGTTAAAACTAATTTGATGTCAATAGATCTTCACCTGAACCAAATTACTATGATATTATCGGAAGTTGTATTTTTTCAATTTTTTTATATATATAGCAAAGTACAAGCTCTTTCATCATATATATGCATAATAATAATAATAATGTTAGAGAAGCCATTAACCTGCTGGAATCATGAAGCGCATAGCAGCCCTGGGAATTGAGGAATGTGCCTTCTTATCGGATTGCCAATCTCTGGTAAATTGGTGCACTGCTCTGCAGCCTCCATTACAAGCTGACTGGACAGCCTTTAGAGAATGTGTGCCTTCTTATCGAATTGCCAATCTCTGGTAAATTGGTGCACTGCTCTGCAGCCTCCATTACAAGCTGACTGGACAGCCTTTAGAGAATGTGTGCCTTCTTATCGGATTGCCAATCTCTGGTAAATTGGTGCACTGCTCTGCAGCCTCCATTACAAGCTGACTGGACAGCCTTTAGAGAATGTGTGCCTTCTTATCGAATTGCCAGTCTCTGGTAAATTGGTGCACTGCTCTGCAGCCTTTATTACAAGCTGACTGGGCAGCCTTTAGAGAATGTGTGCCTTCTTATCGGATTGCCAATCTCTGGTAAATTGGTGCACTGCTCTGTAGCCTCCATTACAAGTTGACTGGACAGCCATTGGAGAATGTTTTCAAGTATGAAGTATGTTAAAAAATCAACAAAAGTTTCAAGTGGCAAAGTTGGGTAGGATGAATGGGTGGGATCATGTAGGCCATACTTTCCCTCTGTTTAATCATTTGGTGTTACTGTAACAGGTTTTGGGAGGTTATTTGAGTTAATTAGCTTGCATGTTTGCTAAAAAAAATGTTCCTAGAACATAACTTGTAATCAAATGCAGCGTACCAGTCATTGGGGTTTTTACTGGTATTGTAATGTGCCTACGGGCTTTTGAAATACAAAAAGAAAAAAAGTAAATATTTTGTATATTTCTTATAAATATATTTGTATTTTTTTGTAAGATAATATCAAATATAAATTAAAGATTATATTATGTACTTGTTTACTAATTATTTTCAATAAACTACAAATATATATTTATTTTAAGTTATCATATATGCAGCTACCGTATACAACATATATGTGTTCATATTTAAATTAAATTGTGACAATTATTCAAAATAAAAAAACTTAAAAAAAACGAGTCCAACTATGCTTACGGATCAAATTTTAAATTTCATATTCGAAATGTCGAATTAATTTGTTCATTAAATTGGTTATATATTAAGCTTGTAATATATCAATTTTTACTATTTTTAATTTTTTTCTACTATTCTTTATGATTGTGAAAGATGGTCTTTTTGACATGCCAGTAATGCATCAATATGCGTGCAAAATCTTTATTTTTTTACTGCTTGACTTGATATACTAAATGAATTCAAACTTTTAAAGTTTATATGTTAATGAAGCTCTCAAGAAATAGATCGGTTTGAACGGTTTAAATTTGTCGTTTAAAATTTGAAAACAAATATATGACTAATAAACATATGCGTTAGTATTCTTATACAAGTAATGTAGCAGGACTCCAAAAAAGAAAATTAATAACTCAATTTGTTGAGAAATTTTTTTATTTAAAAAAGAAATTTAAACACTTAGGATCTGGTTGAGCATGCTACAAGAATGGAACAGTATCCGCGAGGATAAAAGTACTTTTTACCGACAGTATCGTCGCGGATACTCCTGTCGGTAATACTAATACACTTAGAAATAACACATTTATGTTACTCAGCAACAATATTTTTTTTACTCTCGTGGATACTGCTCCATTCTTTGTAGTATGGTTGAGAATATAATAGAACGGACATGATACAGGACTTGACACAAATCCAACCCTAATTGCGGTCCCTACGTATCATATATGGGCAATTCCAAGGGGAGAGTACAGAAATTTAGAACAATATAATTAATGCTCTTAGCTTTGATATGGAAACATTACATATCAAAGTTGTATTAACGAAAAAATCATGAAGTTAGTATGAATAATGACAAATATTACTTTTCCTAGAGAGAGACTAGTTTAATATAAAAAATATATATAGTCTAGTTATAAGTAACGTACCTTTTTTTAAATATATAGACATGGGCCATTTAGTTGAGTGGAGTTAAATTAATGTTCCAATAATTTTGTTCCTCCTCACAATTTTATCTTTGTTTTCAAAGTCCAAGCAGATGATTCGAACTGTTGAATATGATCTCCATATTGAAATGTATTTGAAGACCAAATTTTATATTAAAAAAAAAATTAAATAAGTACAAAATCATTGTACCTATCTAAAAACATAGTAAATAAATTTTAAAAAATATTAAATTTGATCTTCCATTATATTTTGATATGAATATTATGTTAAACAGTTCAAATTGTCTATTAATATGGACTTTGAAAACAAACATATATAAGAGAATGGGGTATGAATTGTCATGAAAACAGTGAGACATTTTAATCTTGCTCTTATTAATTTAACTTTTTCTATCTAACAGTAATTTGATAAACAAAAATAATGATCATATGTCGACATAATTTCGAAACTGCCATTTTGAAAAATATGGTTGAAATATCAGAGCATTTCTGTGATAAATAAAAAATAATCTAGTGAGTCGTTGACAGCACTAGGGGTGCAAACGGATTGGATACGGATCCGATAGTGGTAAAAACATATCCGTATCACTTTTATTTTTCGAATAGGGATACAGATCGAATATTAGACGGATACGGATCAGATATCGAATATCCGTATATATATACACACACACTCATAAATATTTTAATAATATATAGTAAACTATATGATATTTATCTACTATTTCAATACAGATAATTAAAATTCAAAACTATATATGTATCTGGAGTAGGGTTCAAATGCCTCATCTCCTCATACCTCATCCATACCTCATGTTATATATCTCCATTTTCAAAGTCTAAACTAACGATCCGACCGTTCAACATGATATTCATACTAAAATATGCTTGGAGATGAAATTTTATAATTTTTGCAATTTTTTTACTATTTTTTAAGATAGGTACAAAATCAATGTATCTGGACCATTCAAAAAACAGTGATTTTGTACCTATCTTAAAAAATAGTAAAAAAATTGCAAAAATTATAAAATTTCATCCCCAAGCATATTTTAGTATGAATATCACGTTGAACGGTCGGATCGATAGTTTAGACTTTGAAAATGGAGATATATAATATGAGGTATGGATGAGGTATAAGGAGATGAGGCATTGGAACCCTCCTCATGTATCTGTATCCGCATGAAAATTTGGTATCGGATATCCGTATTTAATTTTCGGATACGGATACAATAACGGTCGGATAATATCCGGTCCGTTGCACTCCTAGACAGCACTCAATTATTTCAAATAAGAATATTATTTATGTAAGATTTAAACGTAGTTGTATAATTCATAAATATTAACCTAGATCTGAATTTCGGGTTGATTTTTGAAATGGTGGAAGAGGTGAAGCTCGGACTTATTATTTCGAATCAGACACAAATAAATTGTCAGGCTCCATTTAATATTATGGCCGATGTGACAGGCTATTTTTGTCGGTTCAGATCGATTTTGATGGAATTTAAGGACGGTGCACCGCTTTGACGTCAAGGACTTGGTCAATAAAATCAACCCGGCCCACTCTCTATATGTCAAAAAGAAGAAGACCACCATTGTGAAGAAAATTAGTCATATACTTGTTATTTTCGTCGACCTCACGTTATATGTATTGATCAGAAAATAAATCTGTTGTGATTCTCAGGAATTACAGGATTCTGCGATTCTGATCTCAACTGTTGGTCTTTTTCAAGATACGTGCATAAAAATTTACTTTTCTGATAATGTTTCCGAGATCCGTGCACAGAAAAGTTTGAACCGTTGATCTTAGAATTTCAAAATCTTGCTATCTCTCTCGAAATCGCAGCAGATTCGGACTCCTTTATGTGATTTATGTATTGTGTGATGTGGTCATTTAGGTAACGTGTTTGTTTTTATTATTATTTTAGTGACGTTATGTTATGCGAATTGACTCGGTCATATCACGTTATATGTATTCATCATTTGATGTATTTCGTGTGTTGCGTGACGTGATCCTCTACGTAACGTGACTGTCTTTTACTATTTCAATCACGTTACGACACGTAAATTAACTTGGTTACGTTACGTCACATGATACATTTCGTGACCAACTTTTTAACGTTATTTATTAATATAATTCATTTGTAATAATTTCTAATTTCTTATATGTTATTATTTTCTTTAAGATAACTTAAATTTTGAAAACAATAATTAAACGGATCAATTACGTCTAGGAGTGAGTAAATCGCTCATAACTCATGACTCGTTCGTTATCAACTTGTTCATTGTCAACTCGCTCGTTAATTTAATAAACCGAGCATGAGCATACCCCAACTCGCTCATAACTCGCTCATTAAGAACTGAGTTACATGAAATCATGCCGCATGCAATCCCAACCGGATCAAACTCAAATCCAACTTAGTTACACTCAAACCCAGGCACCCAATGACCCTAACCCAGTGGATCCAAAGTTTTTTCTCCGTCTATACTCTATTACTCTCTCATACTTACAGACTCATAGTTCCGACTTCACTCACTCTCGCTAACCCTAAGTCTCTAACCCAAAATTTAAATTGTCTACAAGCTTGATTTCTTAACGAGTCGCTTAATAAGCACAAGTCAACTCGAGTATTTAACAAACTGAGCACGAGCACAGCTGTCAACTCGGTATTATCTTCTCAACTCGAGTCGACTCACTCATTAAGCTAATGAACCGAGCACGAGCATACCCCAACTCGCTCTAACTCGCTCATTAATCACCCCTAGTTATGTCACGTTTGATCAAGAAGTGACCAAACGTGATGTGACTGTCCTCCGTTATTTTAGTTACGTCACGTTATATCACGCAAAAATAAATTTTGATCATGTATTTGACCAAATTATGACGTGCTAGTCATGTCACATCACGTTATTCTTTTACTAACCACTAGGCAATGCTATCAAATTAAACTTTAATGAAAATGATGTAAGGTCCTTTAATGACACTTATGTTTTTTATTTCGTACGCATAATAATTCGTACGTTAAATATTTGCTAATTCATGGTACTTCAAAATTTTATTTATTTTTCTTTCATTTATTAAATGATCATAGTACTTGAAAATTAAACTGATGTGTATAAGTAGAGTATGTATTACTTTTTTTTTTGCAATAAAATGGAGGCCACGTCTCAAAAAGTAGATTATTTTTTTATTCTGACATGCAGTAAATATAACAGTTTAATATTAGTTATTTGAGTTCTGATTTATTATATATTTTAAGTAGAATCTAACGTAAATTTTCACGTATATTGTAATTAATTTATTAAAACCATGTTTCGTATGATGATGATATTTTGTAAAGACAATCTTAATTAGATCTGTTGTATTTTTTTTCCTTATAAAAAAAAAGAGAAAATAAAATAATTTGTATGTATCTACGTATATTCCATTGCTTAATTATTATTTTTTAATGTTAATGACTTTGAATGTTTACTAATAATTTTATTGATAAAAAACGTATTTACAACGAGTCAAATGACCCTCATTTCTAGATCTAAATTTTTTTATTTTCATAAATTCATCTAAAATACTCTAATCATCTAATTCTATTAATTTAAACTCTTAAACACTGTTACTTAATTCTCATCTCTCTCCACAACTGGATTGTTTTTATCCGATAGCCGTCGCGCTCCATTCAAAATAGAAGTAGAGACTACGCTTCGAGCTCCGATGATACCGCGCTCTCAGTTCCGATCGGCTTCGTTCGACTTCGGTTCCTTTCATCTCCCTCAGCAAATCCTATATGCAGTAAATTACTCCTTTCCATTTTAAATTGTATGATCCGGATTGAAATAGTAGGATTTTTTTTTTCTTAAAGAAAGTATCGGACACCCACTCCATTCCAAGAGCCCTTCAATGAAATCTCTCTCGTCCTATTCCGACTTGTACCAAATTTATCCCTCCTGCAATCAATGGTTTATTCGACCAACCAAAGATTGACAACATTAGAATAAATTTATTCGAATAGTAACTGGAATAGTATTATGTCTGTACTATCAAAACAACGAAAATGGTGTTTGTTACGATATTAGTCGGAACAGTGAAATGATGAATTATGTAAGAATATTAATAATAAGAGCAATATTCTGGACCCCCGAGCCATCGTACCCGAGCGCGACCCCCAACTAGTTTAACAGAAAAAACTTTTCAATTTTGTCTAAGTTCCATTTCTAATGCTCATATTCAAGTTTTTAAAGTTCTGTTTATAACATTTTACAATTTTTACTCGTAAATATTTAAATCTCTATCTGTAAGCATTTAAATTCTAAATCTGTGTAATTTTAATTCCTAACTACTTTTGTCTTTAAGCCAAAAATGAAAAGATTCATTTTATCCACTATTTTTTTATTTTTCTCTGATCATTCTCATCTATTTTTCCGACAATCCATGATGAATTTTACGAATTTAAAAATACAAACATTTTCTACTAAAGTCGTTTATTTTAAAATAAAGTCCATGAGCACTTTAAATTTTTAAATTTTAAACCTCAGTCTACAACCATTTAAACTACTATGTTCAAGTGATTAAATATCTGATGTTGATCATATAGTATCACACATTTAAACCTCTGTATACAACCGTTTAAAGTTCTCAATGGCTTTACTTTCGAAAAAAATAAAAACAACGACTTGAATAAAAACTCAAAATTATTTCTTCATTGATCTCATTTGAAAGATAAAATCGAGTAAAAAACGTTTTGTATTTTTAGATTCGCAAAATTCATCACGGATCATTGGAAAAATAGACGAAAATGATTTGAGAGAAAAAAAAAAGAGTGGGTGAAAGGAATTTTTTTTCTTTTTAGCTTGAAAACAAAAGTAGTTAGGAGTTAAAACTAGCTAGATTTAGAATTTAAATAATTTCATATAGAGGTTTAAATGCTTGCAAGTAGAATTGTAAAAGGTTATAAATAAAGCTTTAAATGCTTGAATATGAGCACTGAAAATGAAAGTTAGAATTAAATACTTAGAGTGTGTGATCAGAAATTTATTTGGAGGGCAATTATTAGACTCCTAATAATAATATAAATATAATTAAAGAACTTTATTCTATACATTAGGCAGGGCATAAATTTTTGTATTGGAATTAATCACAATATATATCTTGTAGATTGTAATTCATAAACCCTTTTTTTTATTTAAAAGGTTGAGGACTAAGTCTTCCTCGTATCTTTAAATATCCATAGGAAATTTCTATTTGGATTTCAAATTTGAATCTTCACAAGAATAATTTTAATTTTAATTTATTATTTAGAAATATGGGGCTAGAATATGTCATTTGTATGGTAAATTTGGGGATCGATTTTGATTTTTTATTACATTATTCATTGAAAGAAGAAAAAACTTACAATACGAACTATTCAAAAAAAAAAATTTAAAAAATAGGGGCTGATTGAACCGAAATTTTTATTAATACCACTGTAAAAAAAACCACAAATTATGAGAAATTCGAAAAATACCAGGGCCTCCAAAATCCAAAATTGCACTATAATATACTGATATTTAGGTTTTTTGGGGGCCTTCAAGCCAATCTGCTCCCCACCCCCCAAGAATGGGGCCGCAGATTGACTTGGAGGTCCTAATATTTTTCGAATTCTCCAATTTCAGTGGTGTTTTTTTTTTTTTTTTGAAATGGTATTAATAAAAATTTCGGCTGAATGAACCCCCTCTGTTACATAGTAAATCTGCCCCCATGTACATCAATAATTCACTATTTCACCCATTTGATAGAATAGCAAATTAGTCCATTATAGTGTTATTAAGAATTATTAAAGCGGCATTATAATTAATAATTCTTTGTTAAAGTAATATCCTGATTCCATATCTTAAACGAAAGATTTCATTATTATTATTTTTTAAACTCCATAAACCAAATGTTAGCATGTTACACATTAGAGCATCTCCAACCCAGCAATTCGTAAAAAATAAAAAACAGTTGTAAAACACTGTTTAAAAATTAAGTTCTTTTTAATTTCTTAACCCCTCCATCTCAGAAATTGGGTCAGAGACAATAGGAAAGAAAACGAAGGGGGTCAGAGCTAATAGGAAAGAGAGAGTACCAGCATGTTCAAAAGAAATCGTTTACTTTATAAGCAAATTTGTTTTTTTAGAAATCAGCCTACAATCCAACAATTATATTAGTAATTAACACATCAGATTAGCAATTTAAAAGAAATCACCATTGTAGATGCTTTAGATATACGAATTGTTAAAAATCAAATGGACCAATCAAAATTTTTGTAGAACTCGCCAATATGAAATATATTCTTTATTTTTTCGCAATCTATTTCTTTTGTATGTGGAAGCTATAATATATGATGGATGGGACCATTCAATAGTCATATTTTTTTTCTTATTTAAAATAATAATAATAATAATAATAATAAAAATAATCTAAAACATTATAAGTTAATTCTCAAAAAAAATTATGTAATGTTGAAAATATTGAGGGTTCCAAGTTCCAATTGACTGTTCGAATTTTAGATTTTGAAATTTAAATCCGAAACGAAACAATTCTATGTAAGGAAACACCTTAACACAACTCAAAATAAATTAAAAACAATAATTAAGCTCCTGTAGAGCTTGAACTCGATTGTAATTCAATTTAATTCAAACTTGATAAAATAATTTATTTTTAATTTACATTCCACTTAATTCGATTGTAAATAAATTATACTGCCATTAGAATTAAAACCAGCCCGTTTGGACTCATTCATTCACAGTCTTATTTGAATTCATACAATGATGGAAACAAAGACAACAAATACCTAGCACCAAAATTGAATTTTTTTTCTAGAAATTAAAAACTTAAATCTTCAGGGTAAGGGAACGATTGTTTTTTTCTCTTCGAAACATATATAAAACCGTACAATGATACGGTTTCAATATATACTGGTTTATGAAACCACACCAGTATTTTTCAGATGTTAAATCTCATCTTGACCGCATGTTTGTCTTTAGTGGAACCGTATCATTAATATGTTTCAATCTACTTTCTTTTTTTTTTTTAAACAATCAATCTCTTTTAAATAAACATGATTATTTTACTTCAAAATTACTTATTTCTCTCTCTAAATTTCAAAACTATGTATTTCCCCTCTCTAAACTTCCTAAATTCAGAAATGTACCTATTTTATTGTCTTTTATATTCAAACTTATTTTAAATTAATAAAATATTAATTTTATCATTTATTAAAAGCATAAAAAATTAGCTTGTTTAAGAAAAATACCGCTCTTATAAAATACACGCTATACCATTTACCCTTCATAAAGTACTCATTTTACTCTCGAAAATCAGATACCCATTATACTTTTTACTCTTTATAAACCCATGTTATCCTCGAAAACCGATCAAATATAAAACCGACATATTTCTTAAACAAGCTATACTTTTTTATGCTTTGAATAAAGGGTAAATGGGTATTTTATAAATTTAAAATGAGTTTTAATATAAAATATAATAAAATGGGTAAATTTGTGAATTTTGGAAGTTTAGAGGGGGCAATACGCAATTTTGAAGTTTTTGAGATAGATACATGAAATTTCCGCAACTTTTTTTATACTATGAAAGTCTGAATAAATTCAGTTTAAACTACTCAAATTTTCCTACGAATATTACACTATGGTGTTGTCAAATATAAAATTTAAAATAGAACAAATTTATTCTAATTAAAATACGAAACATGCAAATAAAATTTTCTGGTAACAGCTCCAACGGTTGCAAGCTGGGTCCATATAACTAAAAGCAATCTAGGGACTGAATAAGAGAAGACAACGACAAAATTAACACTGAAATACTGAATGGTCCTTAAAGAGTAAAACCCCAAGGTTCAGACTTATTTATGGTCACTGACACTTTCAATGTAGAGGGGAAGCAAATCTGCTGCGATTCTAAGGGATCGCAGGGTCCGGCGATTCTAATTCCAACTATTCAAACGATGAAACTCAGATTCTTTTGAGAAGTTAGTTTTTGTGCACGAATCTCGAAACATATGAACGGTTGGGATTTGAATCACAGGGACCCTGCGATCTCAGAGAATCGCAACAGATTTATTCCCAATGTAGAGGGGGGTTTATCAATAGAAAACATTAAAAAAAGTAGAGACAAAAATAGACAGAGTACTGCTAAATTTCTATCAGTAAAAGGATTGGTAGAATTTGTACTGATTAAAAAAATTCAAATTTAAATTAGTAAAAATTCTACCGATTCAAACTTATTTTTTCTTTTTCTTTTACAATTTTTTATGCAATGAGCAGTAAGCCCACATTATTTGAATAATTAAAAAACTAAGTTGTGTCTTCAATTTCGTCATATGGTAAGAGACGGGTCCATCCTTTTGTCATTATATGAATAAAAAAAAGAAAGACGAAGTTTGAATCGGTACTAAATTTAACGATCTTTCTATGTGTTTCTTTCTCTTCTATTTTAGTATTTTCTACTGACAAAAAATTCTCAAAAAGGAAAGACAGCTTCATTAATCAAATAATCGTTCCACGTACAAAAAATTTAGTGATTCAACACCTTCTTTGTGAACTTCGGGTTCCTCTCTCTTCTCCACCCGTTTTATGGTGTGACAATCTAGGTGCTACATTTCTCGCATCTAATCCGGTCTTTCATGCACGGACCAAACACATCGAGATTGATTTTTACTTTGTTCGGGAGAAAGCTGTGTCCAAAGAATTAGTAGTTCGGTTCATTTGCTCAAAGGACCAGCTAGCTGACATTTTTACAAAGGCTCTACCAGCTCCTCAATTTGAATTGCTTCGATCCAAGCTTCACATACTTATATAAGGAGCTGTAAAGAGAATGAAATCAATATGAAATAAAGAATTCTTTTCATCCGTCTCTCTCTTTCTCTTTCATTTACCAGTATCATTTCAAAATCGAATACTGTGTTAAAAAAATGATAAAATTTTAAAAATTTCCACATATTAATTATGTCCTAATTATTTTCTTTATAAAAAGTTAAAATGCATTTGTGAAGACCACCTCGAAATATCCGAAATTTATGATGATAGAGATACCCTACCGGTGGCATTTAGCAATCCAACTACATTTGAAAGATAGCCTGCAATAAAAACAAGTGGGATCCTCTATTAATTGTAGTCGTTAATTCATCACCTAATTAAAACCACAGTAGCTTTTTTAAATGACAAAAGGTGTCAGAAAAATCTAAATGTGATTCCGGTGTCAACAACAGGGGCGGACCCAGAGTGTTCCAGAGGGGCAAATGGAGATTTATCGTTCTCGACAAACTTTGCCCTCCTGAAATTTTTTTTGCTCCCCTCTGGACGTTTAATTTGTAATTCGGATTAAATTTAAGGTTAAAATTGAAATAAATTTGTTGAATTTTGATTGATAATTAGAATTATAAGTTAGAGCATCAGAAATTACAAGTCAAAGTATTGAAAAATATAAGTTAAAACATTATTTTTTATCGAGTACCCAATTGGTTAATGGATTTAAATCCGATTTGATATTTTTTTCCCCCCTAACGAAAATTCTGAATCCGCCCTCAACAAAAGATATTAACTAAATAGTACCCCAAATTGATTCATCTTCAAATCAAACACTGTCGCAGAGTTCACGCACTTTAGTTTTCCTCTATTCCAATTGGTTTTCTGGGTTTTCAAAGCTGACATAATAGACGTAAACTTCTTACAAAGAATAGATCAAGATATATTTTTTTCAGTATTGATCATTTAAACAACAATTCTTCTCATAATCAGTTCACTTGACCAATTTTTGCCAAAAAAAAAAAAAAAAAATTGGCAACAATAATAAATAAAGAAATTTACCTCTGGTAACGGACAGCATGTTAAATTCAGGACTGCCAATGGCATGAGCCCTCTGTCAGTGGGCAGTGGCCCATTTCATTTGTTTCAAGTACCAGTAGCTCATTTTATACTCTTCAGAAAGCATTAATAAAAGGAATCAGTATCCTCCCAGGTACCTGACTGAAACGGACGGTCCAGATTTACTCTCAGCTGGTGATTACTCGGGATGGCACAGGGGCGCTATTATTTGTGTTTTGAGATTCATGCCAATATAAAAATCTGGACTGAGAGTAAATTTGGGCCGTCCATAATTATTTCTGATTTATGAAAGATGAAAGATGGAACAAAATCGGCCCTATTCATACATAATTTAGCGTATTTTAGCATAATTTACATAATTATTGTAATTTAGTGTATTTTAGCGTAATTCAGCGTAAATTAACATAATTTCAAATAATTTAGCGTATTTTAGTATAAATATGCTAATTATATATCACAAAAAAGTAATCTAACAAATATTTAAAAAAACAATTCGATTTTTTAGTGTTATATTTCAGCATTTTATCTATTTGTCTCTAAAAAAAAAATTAGGGGACCGGTCATTTAATGGCCGATTTGGACATTTTTAATAAAACCCAGCTGCTCTGGGCATTTTTATTATTTTGTAATTAACTTTGGATATTAATAAAAATCACGGCGATTGTCAATTGGATTATAAAAAATTAGTACAATTTAAATGATGTTCTGGACATTTCTACAAATTAACCAAAAAATGAAAGAAATATATACTTTCTTGTTGTTGTTGAGTGACCTTTGTGTGTGTTTGGAAATACCGAAAAAAAAAATGTTTTAATACATCTGAAAACTTAAACAGTTATCTGTTAGAAAAATAATAGTTTCTACCGATTAAATAATTGGAACGGAGAAGCAGCAAATCAGAAAGTGACTACCAATAGATATATGGTGGATTCAGATCAGCTGAAATCCGAGATTCATGAACAGTAATTCTGAAATTTCTGAAATTTGAGATCCAGCCATCCAATTTTTTCTATGCACGTATCTTGAAACAGCTGGTTTTTCTGTGTACACATCTCAAAACAATTCAATAACTGGATTCGGAATTTTAGAAATTTTAGAGTCACTGTTGATGATCTCGGATTTCAGCAGATTTGAATCCATATATGGCTGTGATAGCTCTGCAGATCGTTGGAACTTTTAGTTAGAAAATTAAGTCTGAATAAAATGATATTTTTTTCAATCCCATATACTCCATATACATTCTTCAAACAATTTTTATTGAGAGACTTTTTTTTGGATTTTTTTTTACTTTTTTATCATTCTATTTTTAGTAAGGTGTATTCATTCTTCCTTTCGTCTTTATACATTTATTTATTTTTCAGGAGGTTTTGTAAATCTGTAATTAATTTATAAGAAATTTAGTTAAGATATCAATTTATATACGGACATAATCATTAATTAGTATAAACACATACTTTGATAGTACAAACAATTAGTTCAAAAGTATAAATATCAAGCTAATTTTCTTAACAAAATATTTTTTCTTATCTGGTTCAAAAATGTAAATACCAACTTAAGTTTCTTAACAAATTAATTTCCTTGCACCTTCCATATTATCCACTTTTACTAGTATAAACATGGGCGGACCAGAGTGTTCCGGGGGGGCAGCTGCGCCCCCCACTCCCCTGAATTTTTAATTTTAGTGGAGATTTATCGGTCTTCATCGACTTTGCCCCTCCTGAAATTTTTTTTGCCCTCTCTGGACGTTTGATTTGTAATTCAGGTTAAATTTAAGGTTAAAATTGAAATAAATTTGTTGAATTTTGATTGGTAATTAGAATTATAAGTTAGAGTATCATAAATTACAAGTCAAAGCATTGGAAAATATAAATTAAAATATTATTTTTTATCGAGTACCCAATTGGTTAATGGATTTAAATCCGATTCGATATTTTGTTGCCCCCTGACGAAAATCCTGGATCCGTCCATGAGTATGAACACATTTATTATAATAGTACGGATAGTTGTTGTAACAGTATAAACATGGAGTAGAACTAGGGTGTTCCTAACCTCACCAAGCCCTTCGTGAGCTCGACTCTAAAACCTATCGAATTGACTTCAAACGACATTTCCAAACCGTTAGATGTTCAATCTATATTATAATGTGCTTGGAGACCAAATTTAACATTTTTTTGAAATTTTTTTACTATTTATTAAGATGGTTTGAAAATTGCTGTTTTTATTAAAATTCTGCACCATTGGAAAACAGCAATTTTCAAAACCATCTTAATAAATAGTAAAAAAATTCAAAAAAATGTAAAATTTGGTCTCCAAGCACATTTTAATATAGATTGAACATCTAACGGCTTGGAACTGTCGTTTGAAGTCAATTCGATAGGTTTTAGAGTCGAGCTCACGGAAGGGCTTGGTGAGCTTAGGAACACCCTAGTTCTACTCATAAACATGTATTATAATAGTATACATACTTGGTTCAAAAATATAAAATCAGCCTTAGCTTCTTAACAAAACAACAATATTATTGTCTACTTTTCCAATTCCATGTTGGCAATAGTGTTGAGAGTGGGACACGAATTGAGCACGTGAGTTTGTACATAAAGCCTGGGGAATGATGTACATTTTTTTTTTTGGAACTGAAGGACCAATGGTTTGTTACTCTAAATAGTAATACAGTTAGATGAATTGACGTAGATATTGAAGTCTATCAAATAAAGCATCAAATATTTATTTAGCAGTTAATAAAGTGAAATAAGTCCATCAATCAAGCATCAAATATAGCAATTAGTCTGTGCTCCATAACTCACCGTGTAGAGGAAGGGAAAGGGACGGGGAGGAAGGTGACAGAGACGGAGCTCACCCCGAATCAGAGGTGAACAACTTCGCCAAAATTGAATACGAAGCTCATCCCGAATAGTGTTTTCTCCCCTTCGCTCTCTCTCTGATTCTCTTCTTCTAGAGCAAGAGAACTCGCCCGGTTAGATCCGGTCTGCCAAGCTCTCACCTCCGCACAGTACTTTCGCCATTCCCCTCCCTCCGCATATCCCCGTATGGAGCATGAATATTGAATAAAAAACAACAAATCATAAACCCTAATCTTTCATCCAACAAATCATATCAAATCTTAAAATCTATCTAACGAGTGAGCTAGGCCAAGCTCAAACTCATTTAATTTGAACCGAGCCAGTAACGATCAAGTTGTTACCTAAACGAGTCACAAGATGATCCCGATTGATCCACAAGTTCCGAGTTTTTTTGCCAGCCCTAATTCCAATAGTTGCGTGATCAATTCTCAATTCCATAATTCCATTCTATCCGATGCCGAACAGGCAAGAGTATGAATAGTTGTTGTACTAGTATAAATATGTGCTGTAATAGTATATCACACTTGGTTCAAAAATATAAATATCAGTCCAAGTTAACAAAATAACATTTTTATTGTCCATTTTTTCACCGAAATTTTTATTTATACCATACTCCAAAAAAAAAAATAAGCCAAAAAATCATGATTTTGGGATAATATTAAAAACACCCAAGCTGCCAAGCCAAAACTGTGGCCCCAAAACTGAGGGGCCGCCAAATGTTACAGCGGACACGCCAAAACACAACAAAAACTTAGCATTTGATTTTGATCAAGTAATAATTGTTTAATAATTTTCAAAATAATAGAGAGAATAATTAATAATTTAAATATTTTAGAAAGAAAATTAAATAAAATAGATAAACATCTTACAATTTAAATGTACTAGAAGGAGTCCGAAACATTTTTCAGACATGATTTTTCTCTGTTGTAAAAAAAAATTATTTCTTACTGTGTTACTGGAAAAAAATAAAAATACTTTGTATTAGAATTATTGATCCCGGTTCAAAAGTCACTTCTAGTAAATATATAAATTATTGTGTTATTTCTATTTCTGAAAATTATTAGAATATTATTATAAAAATCAAACAAATTTGTCCGCTATAGCATTTGGGGAATCCTTTTTTGGAGCCGCAGATTGGCTTGGCGGCTTGAGTAGTTTTCGAAATCTCCAAAATTAGAGTGTTTTGGTTTATTTTTTTATTATGGTATAAATAAAAGTTTCGGATTTTCTCATGCTGGCAATGGCATTGAGAATGAGACACGAATTGAGCACATGAATTATTCTTCGTTTTAAGGATTTAATCAAGGACCATTGTTTGTAACTCTAAATAGTAATATACAGTTAGATTAGATGGATTGATCTAGAGAATAGACATGGGACTGTGACATGCTCACCTTGTCCCGTCTCTTTGTCAAGATTTTTTGAGATGCAATTCGGATTTGATGAGAGAATTCGACCGTTGTAGAATTATGAAAACTAGACGTCTTCATTTGTAGAATTGGACTGTGACATGCTATGGGTATCGGACCTACATTTAGGTTCAATTAGCTCTAGAACCGTACGATTAGCATCAAGAACCATGCACATGGAAATTGATACAGACTTGCACGAATTTTGATACATAGCACACGAATCTTGATGCAGATCGAATGGTCATCACACCCATCGTACCAAGGTAGGTCCGATGCCCACTCTGATTCCTTTGTATTATTGTTTATTTAATAGTACAAAAATTATGAAAACTAGACGTCTTCAGCCCAATGGGCTCATTTATTTATATTTCTCCATTTTAATTCATGTATTCATATCTAACCCAATATTGTTGGGCTGCAATTGCTTGATCAATTGCTTCGTCAGCGAAGCCTAATTCATATTGGATCTGATTCTAAGCAAGTGAAGATTTACTAGTACAAAGAGATGTTTCTTGAGATGAGTTTATTTCAAGGCCTATTTCCTTGAAAGTGAATAAACTTTTGACCATTTGAATTCGAAAGTTGGCCCCAAAAAATGATAAAATGAGCTAAGAAGCAGGTTTTTTGGGCTACTTTCTAAAAAAAAATTAGAAGTGAGATACACATCTCCAAGGAGATTTATATTATTGTTTCCATTGTGACATAATTGGGTATTAAGGCTCCAGAAAGGGGTAGAAACCTCATCATAAAGGGCAGGAACCGGAACGAAGGGGGATAGGAGAGGAACGCAGTCTGCTCACGTCGCTCACTCGCTCCAAAGGAAGGTAATCGAAGAGGGAAGGAGAGGAACGCGCTACTGTGGCGAGGGAAAGGCCGCTGTATAAAGTTCCGAAATTCGTAACCCCCAAATCGGGGTGTAGGTTTCATTGTAGCGAGGAGAACCTTGCTCGGGCTCTTCCTTCCCCTTCCTCTTTGCGCTGCGTTTGTGAAGCACAGCCTAAGGTGGAGGGGATCTACGAAGAATTTTTGTTTCAACAATCTTAACAAATTTCTAAAATAAATTAAAATTCGAATATTATGTCCATAAAAATTGATGAGATTTAGTATATGTTTCACCATACATCAAATGACTTATAATTTTAATTATTAAAATTAAAGGTTCTTAATGTACAATCTAATAATATTAAAGCTACATGAAATTTTATTGTTATATTATATATATGTTAAAAAACATAACTATATAAATTCTCTCCAAAATTTTAATTTTATTTATTATTTAAAATTATTGTCAAAATTGTTAAAAATATAAGTGATCTCTCCTCATTAGAAATATCTTGTTTGGAATATCAATGTGGAGTTGCAGGGATAAATACAAAAAGGTCACTAGGCCTAATGCAACAATCATATGATCGACTAATCCCATTCTTTCCGACCATAATTAATTCATAATTAATTAAACAAATGATGACTGGCGACTGGCGTGCTTCTCCCATCTCAAGCTGTCATCGTACTTTTCCTTATTTAATGTTATTACTGGTTCCTGATCACTCGACATGTTAAGGTTAGAAAATGGTAGCTGACGAAAACAAAGGGGTTGACTTCACTTGATCCCAATCTAAAAACATCTCCCCCACGTGTGATTCAGAACTACATTTAATTTTTCATGACAAAGAGATGTATAATATTAATACAAGAGGGATTCACTTACACTTTTTTTTGTGACACCGAATTACATTCTATATTTTTAAAAAATTTCAAAGTCCAAACAGTCAATCCAAACCGTTCAATATGATGGATATATTATGTGCTTGCTGATCAAATTTTACATTATTTTGAATTTTTTTACTATTTATTAAGTATTTTACAAAATCGATGTTTTCAGACCATTGAATTTTTGTACCATCTTAATAAATAGTAAAAAAAATTCAAAAAAATGTAAAATTTGATCTGCAAGCACATTTTAATATATCAATCATATTGAACGATTTAGATCGACTATTTGGACTTTGAAAATGTAGAGTGTCATCCGATCCCTTCTCTGTATAATATTAATACAATTATGTCAGTCACAATAATTATTGTAGTTATGATAATATATAATAACACAAGAGGTTCCAATTGCAACCAATAAATTATATATGATGGTCAGGAGTCAGGACATATTTAAGTTGTAACATAGATATTAAAATTAAATTAATGAGACATCATATGCTGGATTTTTTTTTTTTTCAAAATTTTAGCTCATTCATTAAGAAATGTCTTTAATTAATGGAATCTAGAAGCATGACTCCTACATTTCTACTTCAAAAAAAATATTTTTTCAATTTTTAAGACCCTCAAAAAAATATTTTATCAATTTACAGAATATTTATGTGGTTTCAAATTTTTAATCTGTAAGGAAGTTTAGGCTGTACGAAAAAATATATTTTTATGCCATAGCCGGTTGATATAAAACATATTAAAAAAACAATTTAAACTTTTTTTTTCTTGATTTTGATGTTTTGAATGTGATGAGCATGAACATTGATTAAAAGCTACAACTGGCCAATATACCTTCTTTAAATTTCAGATGTCTCTATTTTTTTTTCTTTTAATTATGAATCTACCATCTTAATTTGCTTGTTTTTTCAATCTATTTTGACCTAATCTTCCGGTGAGATTGGCCGAAAGCTGTGTTAATTAAATATTTTAAACAATTTCAAAGAGGAATTGTACTAGTAATGCTGTGCGTGATAGAAATTTGCTTATATTAGAGTTGATTTCAAATTTTGGTCCCAAAAATATTATTATTAAAAAGTTAAGTTGTAATAATATATAGACAATTTCTATACAAATAATATTTGTATTTAGCAAATTTTGACCACAAATAAAGTAAAAATTACCATAGAGTATCTCTACAAGTTTTTTTATTTTTTAAATTCTATAAACTGGAAATAATATATTATAAAGATTGTTAATTTAAACCATAATTAATCTTCGAGATACTTCTAGGGGTGAAAAAGGTATGGATAATATCCAATCCGTATTCGATCAGTATTCGAAAAATTAGATATGGATATCCAATATCCAAATATCCGTATGGATATGGATACTGATATGGTTTTATGTTTCAATTATCCATATTCAAATATTAATTAAATATATATCATATATTTTAATATATATTATGAAAAAATATTATGAACTTTGATATTTTTTAATATTATTTTAATAAATATTCGATCCAATCCATATTCGTATCTACATCCGGCTGATATCCGATCCGTATCCGTGTCCAAAAAATTAAAAATGAATATGAATATCAGCTCCGTATTCGCTCCGTTTTCACCCCTAGATACTTATGTTTAGTACATACTAGCACTAAAAAGTTTTAACTAATTGCAAGCAAACCACAATTGATCATTTTGAAAAATTAGCTACATTTTTTAATATACATACTAGCACTATAAATTATTCTTTAAACAATTAGCTACATTTTTTAATATATATTTTTAATTTAGATATTTACAATTCTTATAGCATGTCTGATAGTACAACAATGCAATGATGATCATTCATGTGACTTCCGTATCAATTTCAACTTAAATTGAGAATTGTAACTATAATACTATATCCGTTAAAAAGAAACTAAAAAATATTAATTACCTAGCTAAGTGTTTACGAAAATAATATTTTTGTCAAAAATTACTTGTAATTTTTTTTTTGAAAATACACAATCACATTGTCATATTTTATATGATTATATCTAACAACTAGTTTTGTTTAAAATTAATTATCTAAGTATTTAAATTTTGAATTATATACGAACATGTACAGGCGGAGACAAACCTTCAGTTAATGAGGATCAAACATGTAAACTTTTTATAAAAATATGAAGATCAATTTTACAATATTCATAATATTTTACTTTTAAAAAAAATAAAATTCATGTTGATAATTTGCCACTTATTCAGTTCTTCTAATTAATTTGCGCACAAACATAACACTCATGCATCACAATTACGATAGAGTGAGGCTATGGTACTATGCATAGCACGGATGCATCGGTGCTACGGCTCAATATTTGAGTTTTCAAAATTCTAATGGTCGATTCAACCGTTCAACATGATTATAAAATGAATATGTACTTACAAACCAAAATTTACATTTTTTCGAATTTTTTTACTATTTTTTTAGATAGGTAGAAAATCACTGTTTTTGGATGGTTCAGAATTTTCAGATCAAGTGATTTTCTACCTATCTAAAAAAATAGTAAAAAAATTCAAAAAAAATGTAAAATTTGGTTTGCAAGTACATATTCATTTTATAATCATTTTGAACGGTTGGATCGACCGTTAGAATTTTGAAAACTCAAATATTGAGCCGTAGCACCGATGCAACCGTGCTATGCATAGTACCATAGCCTCACTCATTACGATATATTAATATAAAGTTTATTGTTAGATTAATTTGGTGATCGATACCAATTACCAAATATTTTGTTCTACTAGCCATATCTGTAGCCTTTATTAAATTCTATTCTTAAAAGATATATTCCTTTCATTTCTCCCTTTATATATATATTAAACCGTCTCCTTAACCATGAGTCCTAACTCCAATCATAATCACCATCCATATCCCCCACCCCACCATTTGCAAATAATAAAATGAATGATGAACGCCAAATAGAGAAATGGGAAGGTAAAGTTGCTATTGACCTCTCCACAAATGAAATCCAAGCTTGGTCCCTTCTTTCAGATTTCTTCAGCCTTCATCTATGGCTACCGGGCATATCTACATGTGAAAAGGTAACCGGGTCGGAGTCGTTGCCGGGTTCCATTCGTTATGTTGCTGCCCCGGCTTATGAATCTGGGGAAGTTAGCTGGGCCAAGGAAGAGCTTATTGGGTTTGACCCTGTTGAAAGAAGCTTTAGTTACCGAGTGGTGGATAGCAACATGGGTTTTGGAGAATATGTTGCACATTTTAGGGTTTTACCGGGCATGGGAGACGGTTGTAGACTCGAATGGTCGTTCGAGTGCGAGCCGGTTACCGGGTGGACCCGCGAAGGATTGCTCGGCTATATGGATTCGGGTCTGAAAGGCATGGCTGAGAGGGTAGAAAAGACTGAAGGTGATGATAAGCTTGATGGTAAGGTTATCAATGGTGGTACTATTTGTAAGGCAAATGATGAAGTCAATGGTGATATTCATTGTGAGGTTAATGGTGCTTAATGTAATACTCTTTTTTATTTTTATTTTTATTTTTATTTTTCGTAAGGTTCTTGGACAGTTGTAGGAAAAGAGAAGATGGACTACTTTGTCATTTGTGAAGTTCATCGGTTTTTTTTTATAAATCATAATTAAAAAAATTGATTTTTAGGAAACCAATATTATTATTATTATTTTTTACAAAAATCATTAGAATTGAAATACCATTTCGGTTCCGGAATTTATTTTTTTTGGACCGAAATAACATTTCGATCCTGACTAGTTTTAAAAAAAAAGCTATGAAAAGCTGTGAAACTAGTCGGGACCGAAATAACATTTCAGTTCTTGTGATTTTTGTAGAAAAAAAAGTAATGTTTCCTAAAAAAAATTAATTTTTTAATTATGGTTTATAAAAAAAAATTCAAGTTCATGGAATGGAATCTTTTGACTATTATGTACAAGTATTTTGATTGTTTTGTGGGTTTCCAGACTTTAGTGCATTGGATGATTATAGAGAAGAGAGAGAGACAGATGCATATGGACAAATTTCTCATTTGAAAGTTGACACTCTCTCTTTGTTGTCAGACGAAGTGGGTCCTACTAGTGTTACTTGCAGTATTTTTTTTGATATTTTTTTTTTGTTGACTGGGACTGATCTAATATATTTTTCTGTTTTATTTCTACGGTTTGGAGTTATGCAGCATTTTTTGGGAAGAGACAAAGTGGAAGAGAGATTGGGATTTGGGAACTCGTTGCCATGTTGTTTAATTTTGTTCCACTAATAAAATTGGAACTAGGTTGTTGTGCACTTGTGCTCCTAGAATGAATCTCCCGGTTTATCCAAATAAAATCAGATTCCCCGGATTGTGTGGCACAATGTGTAATGGTTTATCGTACCGGGTATCATAGTGGCAAATGAATAGTTCGGGTTTAGTTCGGTGGGGTTAAAAATTCGTGATTCGGAAATAATTCGAGTATAATTCAAAAATAATTCGGTATCACAAAGAAAGTAAAAAAAAATCCCAAAAAAAATTTAAAAAATTTAAATTTAAATAAATTCACGTTTTATTCGCGAATAATTCGTAACTCGCGTTTTATTTGACGTTCGGTTCGGAAACGTAAAAAAACAAATTATACGCGAATAATTCGCGAGGAATGTTACTATGGATAACACCATAGTAACAAAATTAGCGAATAATTCGAATTTGAACCGGTGGCGAACCAAGCAATCTCTGTATTATTCGGTTTTCCGCATTTTACGAATTATTCGTATTTATTATTTTATTTTTTTTGCTATTTTGTTCTTGTGGGACTAGGATTTTCGGTCCAAACTCAATATATAATTCCGAATTATACTTGATTTATTCTCAAATTACAAATTTTTTTATCACACGGCATCTTTTCTGAATCATTAAGTTGTCATAACACCATCAACTTATATTTCAAATCCCATATCCCTCGGTTACCTTACGTACAATATGAACAATACATAACAAATTTCAAAATTGGATTCCTTAAACGTAACATATTTATTTGTTCCTCGATCAAATGGTTGGTTTAAATTTTGTTCACATTAGTCAGGTATCTAAAGAGATACAGAATTTATATTGTGAGGCCATAGAAAATCTTAAATGCTCCCAGCAAACAGCTGTCAAGCATGTTAATGGGATCTATTCTCTTTAGTCTTGGCCCTTCAATCTTGATTAATATATTTAATTTTATAGTCTATAATAGTTTTTTCTTTTTAGTAAAAGTCGTAGACGATTTTATTAGTTATAAGCCAGCTGTTACATAAGATTAAACAAGAACAATCTTAGAAAACACTTAGCTGTAAATAAACTAAAAATACACAATGACATGTGCATTCTGTTGACACAATTTTGGTTATCCTTACTTGATAGAAATGATAAGAATCTAGCGATGGTTTCCTCTGTGCGCATAATTGTCCTACTAACAGACTTCATCGTAAAAGGCACTGAATCAAATCAGACTGAAAACGGAATCAACTGGGCTAGGACAGTCACCACTCAGAAGTTCCAATGGAGGCACTGAATCAAACTGGATCAGAAACTGAATCAATTAGATTGGGATAGTCACCACTCAGATGTCCCAATGAAGAGTCGCCAGTGTGGGAAGCAGAAAAGAGAGGGAGAAGAGGAGGAAGAGAGCACGTAAACAAACTCCAGCACAAACAACATATAAAGTAAGTAACTATATGTACAATTCGTTCCACTCACTCTTTCATTACCAAAGAGGGGAAGAAGAGCTCAGGAGAAGAGAAGAAAAAACGAACCACTTATCTTGAAGAATTAAAATCCTCAGAAGGACGATGCGAAGAGCGATAACCAGATCCACGAAGCGGAAGCACCAAAAAATGGTGGCCAGATCCGCTAGATGGAAGCATCGGCTCGAACGACAACAGAATAATGAGCGGTTGCCAGATCCACCAGACAGAAGCACTGGCTCAGATAAAAGAAATGAATAGGAGTGTATGGGGTGAGAGGGGGCTCAGATCGCCATGGGATTTTAGAATCGCCTTTGACTCTGAAGCGGCACCGCTTTAGGGCCTATTCGGCCTACAACTGGGATTGGGAACGGGCTCAGAATAGGAGCCAATTTGAATTGTCTGTTACTGTGCGCGTGGAAAAAATAAAATTCAGTTACGCGCATAGTAACCGCGCCGAACAGGACCTTATGGTCTATAACAGTTTCACTAGTACAGAGATAACTTTTATAATATTACTTATAGTTCAAAAAGTTTCAGACCTTTTTCATAGCGATCCTTCAAATTTTAAATTTGTATTAAATAGATCTTACCGTCGATGTTATCTACTTATCCTATCTTATATTAAGATGGATAAATAAATCATTTCCATCAACATCAATGTAATCTCATATCGAGGTGGCGTTAATTTAATATTTAAAAATAACGAATAAAAATATTACAAGTTAAACAACCAAAAAGAAAATAATATGTGATACTCTACGGACCATTTGTGAACCTAATTTGTTTTCTTAACAAATGAAATGTTGCCATTACCTCCTTAGAAGTTAGAATAACATTTATTTGAATCAGAGACCCAGAGCCTCTATTTTTTTTTTTTCTCTGCTCCATATTTTCTTTTTCTTTTTTAAATGACCCGTATTTGTTTTCTATGACCAACCATGCCTGCTTGCTTTAATTTAATTTAAGCTTGTTTTAGTTAAAACATCAGAAATATAAAATGAAAAAAAATATAAAATTTAAGCTAATAAAAAAGAATTAATATATGTGAATTATCTTTGATCTCCATATGAACATGTACTTAAAGACCAAATTTTACATTAGTTTAGAATTTTTATTACTATTTTATTAGATATGGAAATCATGTTGAGATGTTCAAATCGACTATTTGAACCTTAAAATAAGAAATATATTTGATTTGTGTAATATACGTATTATCTAGTGTCACTCCATATCATAATCAAATTCTTAATATTAGATGCGAAGAAAAATGTATTGATTATAATTTAGAAAATAATTAAGTTAATGAGAAATATTAGGCACGTCTTCAATAATTTATCTTCGATGTAGATCTGGTCAATGGTCAAACACAGGTACGCTCTATCTCTACAGTTAGGAGTGTCAATGGTATCTTTTTAGCAGTTTATCTGACCCGTATCGTATTAGGCGGGTATGGGTAAGGTTTTTTCTTCGTTAGCTTATTAGGTATGGGTATGGATAAGAATTTTTTTTCGTTAACTAAATTGATAAGGGTATGGGTAATGATTATTTCGTATCCGTTACCCTATAGGGTAATAAAATCTAAATATATATTTAATTCAATTACCAACCCACCTAAATATGTATTCGTGTTTTGAATTTTCTTCATTTATAAAAAACAATTTAGTTGAAATTGACTGCACATTTTTTTTTTTTTATTAGAAATGTAATTACATATGTGTGAAATGAATGAGTCTTTTAAATTTAATTTGTAAAATATAATAAAACTAATTATTATATTAGTATTATCCGTTATTCATCCGGTACCGTTTCGTTACCCGATAATGTTAACGGGTAAGGATGGAGTACGATAAAGTTAATTATTAGTGAATATGGGTATGAAAATACCTCCACCTGACCCGTACTGTACCCATTGACACCCCTGTCTACAGTTGCACCTTTGTGTTTATTTATTTTGGTAATGGGGCGGCACTGGTTGGTCGGTTTGAAATTTTCTTAGTGATATGCCCAGCCAACAGCAAATAAAAGCAACCATCTTGAACTTGAGACCACCCATAAATTTTCCATTCCTAATATCTCGCTTTCTCGTCCAATCACATAAAGTCAAAGTGTAGAACTCTTGTAGCAAAGCAAAATGAGTTGGTAGTCACACTCACAAGATTCCCGAATTATTGGCGAATAATTCATTTTTTTTATAATGTCGAATCAAACGTTGAATTATTCGGTTGACTGAACTTTAACCGAATTATTCACAAATAATTTGCGAATTTTACGAAATTTTCCCGAATTTTATAAATCATTCACGAATTTTTTCCAAATTTTTTCCATATCTTTTTTTTTCTTTTTTTGCTCACTTGTAGGACTGAGATCTCTAGTCCGGATAATTCCGAATCATTCCCGAATTATACCGAATTATTCTCGAATCACAAATTTTTGACCTCGCTGAACCGAACCCGAATAATTCATTTGTCACTATGGTTGGTACTTTATAATGGGATTCCCTTTGTTCCCGCTTGAGCAAAAATTTTGGTTAAAAGTCAGTAAGCAATTGCATTGATTCAAAAAAATTTACAAAGTAGTTGTTACATTATATTAGACAACGAGTGTCTTTAAAAACATTCAGCTGTAAACAAATAAACACACACAGGAATATATGTATCATGTGGACATAAATTTAATCATCCTTGCTTGAATCGTGGATCATGGATGTGCTATGAATCGTTGGATAATTGGAGTTTATAAGAAGATTATTAACACCAACTTATGAAAATTCTTACAGATCTTATCATTAAATTTTTATGTTTTTTTACAGATCTTTGCGTTCAATGCCATGTGCACCTTTTAATTACGACAGGAGATCTCAATCACAGAATCCGGTCACCAGCAAATTAAGCCTTCTATCTGGTATTAGTTGTTATCTAGTTCTGCCTTCGGTCACCAGCAAAGCCTTCTATTTGGTATTAGTTGTTTTCTAATTCTGCCTCCGGTCACCAGCAAAGCCTTCTATTTGGTATTGGTTTTTATCTAGTGCTGTCACTGACTCACTGGACCATTAATACTTGCTTAATAAAGTTGCACGAATGCCAAAATGTCTCTCATTGTTCGATTCAAGTGCAACATGACATGTGATCCAAGATTGCGGTTCTAGTGCTTGGTGTTTGGAAAAAAAATTAATATAAGTCAATTATCAGGTCTATCAACAAGAGGCTGCCATGTTATCTAATTTTGTACCTTTTTGTAGGTCAGATGTTATGGGTAATATTGATTCCACATCCCATGTATTATTTCACATGTCCAGATAACCAATTCAAGCAGTAAGAAGCAATTCTTTTTAGTATGGATCTGTAAGCAATGCTAAATGTTTATAATAGCTTGCCCCTCTTGAATCTTACAAAATATTGCTAGATGTACTATTTAATCCTTGTAAGTTGAAATGGCCAAGGCCCACAGAAAGCCTTACTCAAGAGCCCAGTTAGTGTTAGCCTGTAAAGATATTAAAGGGCTACAATATAATGTATCTACAAAAAACAATTCATTTGAAGTCATGTTCTATACCAACTATATAATATGTATACATATACAAGAAACAGGAACTAAGTTCATACATACATTCTTACAATAAGATTAGATAAGATCCCTACATGCCAAAATGACCAACAAGGGATCAATACAAAAGAGGAATTTTCACAAGCACCCTCAGTAGAACCTTAAAAAAATCATGCAACGCTTCTACAAAATGGCAACAATATCTTACAAACCTATAATCATGACCAATGATGCTCTTGCCCTACTCTCCTAGTTTCTAGAAAGAACACCCAACCATCCCAATAGAGGAACAAGTGAGCAGAGAGGCTACTAGGCATCATATAAATAGATTGTACTTTTCAAATTTTGTTAGCTATACTTGTGTTTTGCATTGGCAATGGTATACATGATATATTTTTTTTTCCTATTCTTTATCCGGGGTACCCGTAAATTTCCTCAAATATAGAATCAGCCTAAATCCACCCCCGCCCCCACACCCATTTTTTAACACCTCCCCGTAACAACAAAAAGTCCCACCATTTATAATTTAAAATTTTGTTTTCTTCCCATACATCACCTTTCAAATTTTCCAAGGATCCTCTCCATCCAAGCAATGATGTCAGCACCAATATCATCCCTTTCAGGCTCAAACAATAAATCATGCAAGAACCCATCATAGAGCCTAATATCCTTATGCACTGAGGCGGCTTCATTATAGAGATCCTGCGAAGCTAATGGGTCAGTGACCCGATCCGCGGACCCATGGAGCACTAGAAAAGGGATAGTGACTGATCTGAGCTTCTGCATGAGGAAGGAGGTGATGCGTAGGATCTCATGCCCAGTTCGGACGCGGATTGGACCAGTGTAGACTAACGGGTCAGAGTATTTTGCCAGCATGGCAGCTCGGTCCCGCGAAACAGGGATGCCCTGCTTATTAGCGCCTTTGAATTGGTATCTAGGGGCTACTAGTGAAACTATAGGTGCCACTACCTGAAAAAGAGTTTGTTGAGAATTTGAAATCAACTGAACCAAAATTTGCAGGTAGAAAGTAGAATGAAATATATCTAATTTGTTCAGAGTGGTCTTAAATAGTCAATTCACAAATTTAAGATTTCGAGGAAAGCTCAAGTGTCTTAAATCTCGACTACATTAGCTTCAGTTAACATTGATCAAATCAAATTTCAGTAATCCTCAGCTTTTACCATTCTCGACTACATTTAACACCAAATAACACAGCTCTAGTTTACCATAGTTAACCTAAATGAGCAGTCAATCTCAATTTCCTGACTAACTAGGCTCCTTGATTTTGCATAACTCAGCACTAAACAAGAAGGAATTCAAATAAAAAAATAAAAAAAACTAAATGTTGGTTGGAAGCACCAGTTGGTGCATGCTAGTTCATACTCAAAACTGTCACACCAAAAAAGAGCTACTTTTTGGCAATTTGAGTTGCACCTATTGGAAATTGAACAATGTAGCCTGACAATAGAGCCAAAAGACTGTTGATAGATATTGGAAAAGTTAATACCCCAACAATTGGATGAGCTGGTTTGACACGCAACGCTGGCGATGTCAATATAATCCCTTCCACCATTGAATGGATATGGGGATACAAAGATGCCTGAAAATGTTACATGTACATTTTAGAAAACAAGTAATATTATCAGAAAGTGGAAAATTTCACATACAAAACCTTTTCAAAATCTTGATGTTTCTAAGAGTTGGGGAACAAAATAATCAAATAAAACATAATGGTTTAAAATTAAAATATTGAAAAAAGGTACCTTCAAAACCACAGCTCCACCAGTCGAATGGCCGAAAAGAAAACATGGCACACCAGGATTTTCAGATGACACTCTTTCTAGAAATGCTCCCTGGTTGTAAAAACCAAATAAAGTTAAATTTCTGTACACAACAATAACAGTGGGAATAATAATTACCTGTCTGAGATTAATCTAAGTTGCACTAAATTTGGAACAGCAAGTAAAAACTTAATTGCCATTTAATTTCTAAAGGCCATCCAAAGAAACAACTGTATGTGTTTATTTATCTATAACAAGATAAGTAGTTATTCATTCATCTAGCAAGGAATCTTTTCTTGAAGAATCAAAAGAATGCAGTAGACTTATATAATGAACACAGTAAAATTTACCATATCCTCGATGACATAGTTTAGTGAAGGAACATAACCATGCAGTCCGTCACTTCCACCATGACCTGCCAAGTAATGGTAGATTATGTGATACTCTAAATTAACAAAATAATAAAAATTTAAAAGTAAAGAGTCCTGCAACAAAAATGAACTTTCCCCATTTCCCAAGAGAAGAAACTTTGGAACAACCAGAGAATATATTGATGCTGGGAAGAACAAGGAATAGCTTGAACAGGTAACTCACCTATCCAATCCATCGCATAAACACCAAAGTAACATGAATTTAGCTGCTCCGCAAAATGTGCATATCTTCCACTAAAATTTTAAAACCGACTTTTCCATTAGATGCCAATTGTTGTTTATGATTGACTCAAAAAAAATTGCCACTACATTATGCTTTACAACAAATCCACATAATCTCAGTAAGTCATATAAATTACCTGTGCTCGTTCAATCCATGAATAAGGATCAATATGCCCCTGCAACATTTGGGAAAACAAACAAGCAGTTAGCTCTGCATCACCGTGCTGTCAAGCATAAAAAAGGCACAAAATACAACTGTGGTAACACAAAACCATACAATTACAAAGTATAGGTAAAATTAACCCAAAAAAAAAAAATGCAAATATCATGGGGAGTTGCCATTTATAATCTGACAAAAGCATCCAACCATTTTCTTTTATTTTCACAAATTAGAGCAAATTGGACAGCTAGATATAAAAAATTATGTCTCATATTACAAATACTTATGATTATATTAATGTCCATAACGAATAGCCATGTGAAGAAAATACAAAAAAAAATTTGGTCTTTTCAAATGCAGAGCATGGATTTAGATTTATATCCTCTATGACCAAACCATATTATATATTGTTTAACTCCACAGATATTGTATCTGAGTTTTGCCAGTTCATTGTCATGGAGACAGTTATATTTTGGCACTAATAATTAAAGGATCTCACCAAGTGACTGCAGAGTATGCGGGGGTTAATATTAAATGATTTCCACAGATTTGATCCTGGTTCAATTATGAAGTCAATTACATGACTTTCATTTAGGATCAAAATATGGATTATGAGCACTAGCTTCATGGACCCAAGATGAAATTAAGAATTGTATTATCTTTTTTCTTGGGCTTCAGAATTATTGTGACAGTGTAGACCAAATGAGCCAAGAAATAAAGATGAAACAACAAATTACTAAAGTTCCATATTCTAAACAATAAATTAGAACCACTGATTGTTCTAAGTTGATGATCAAGCACATAAAAAATATTGTAAATTTAGAAACTGCATCTATGGGCATTCATAATCTTATCCGAGAACAATTTCACTGTGATGCACAATTTTATATAGAGGTAAATTACATGTGTTCCCACTTCCCAGTGAAATGAGTTTTGATCTCAGACTTTGATATATTCAATTAATTATTCCCAATAATCAAAATTAATTTAAGTTTGCACTACTTTTAGACTATGAACTAATATTATCAATTTACTGTGAGATTGGAAAGTACCACAGTTCCGTTTACTAGTTTACTAGAGAAAATAAACGATCCTTCTTAAGATTAACTTAATCCATCTATGACAGGTTTCTCTATGTGAAACAGTCAATGGTGAACGAGAAACGGAAAAAAAAAAAAACAATTACTCAAGAAATCCTGTTAAAAAGTTTTGAAGTAGAGAGCGAATTTCACAATTTCAGTGAAAACGAGAAGGGACAGTGAACCAGTCTCAAGCAATACAGGAAATCTCAAATTCCCTGAAAATAAATTACATCATATACTTCAGAAATAAATTAAAACTCACCTCATCTCACCAGAGAGAGGCACCCAGTACCGACAAAAGAGGGAGCTCTTCCTGGGCCCCACAAAATCAAAGGTCCCAGACCTGCACCAGGGAGCCGGGCCCACCATGTCCACCGCCTCCGCCAACTCTCTTCGCCGCCTGGAATCCTCCTCTTCCGCCGCCTTGAGCCGCCTCCGTGCTCCAACTGCCGGCGATGGCGTGGAGGAGTTCGCGAGTCTCGAGGTACGACGGAGGACCAGGAAGAACCAGAGCAGTATCGATTGAAGGAAGACGAAGAGGCGCACGATAGCCGCGCGGGAGGGAACAGAGCGGCGCATGTTAGCCATCAGTGGGATTATGCGACCGCTCGCTCCTGATGTTGGCGGGTCTATGCGCTCCATTTTCTCTCTCGTTCGCGCACTCGCGCTCGCTCTCCCCTTTCTTCAAGACCAAACGAGATGCCTCTCTTCTATGGAGGAGGTCAGAGGAGAGATCAAAGGAGAGGGAAGACGACGCGAAATTAATAGTTTTCGGGTTCTTCTGTAGAAATTCAGGTAATATCCTTTCGCGTAGCGAATACCAAACGACCAAGGACTATGACCTGACACACGAAGAATGTACCAGCGACGACACTGAATATTCGGATACTAGGGAAATGCGGATGGAAATTATTGGGAGGTTTTGTTTATATAGAGGTCAGGAAGCGTAAGGAGGGAAAGAAGGTAAGAAAGGTTTACGTTTCTGTATCGCTGCCACAGCAGTGACTAGTGTAGCGGTTCATTATTTGAACAATGCTGACTTATTACATAAACGTAGCGTTCATACAGTGAGTTATACCTTGAATGCATAGAGGTCAGAAAACGCGCGCAGATCTCTCGTATAGTCGTAGTCGTAATAGTTGTTTCCGTCTCGGGAACTTCTTTGTTCAGTTTTCTGACCTTGGATTTTTTTTTAAAACCATAATTAAAAAAATTAAAATTAGGGAACCAACATGATTGTCTGACTATTTCGAAAAACCATAAGAACCGAACAGCCTATTCGGTTCCCAAATTATTTTTTCCCTGGGACCGAATTGGCATTTCGGTCCCCCCCCATTTCACAGTTTTTTCGAAAAAAAACTGTGCGGCCTTCCGTGTAGCACCCTGGAACCGAGATCCCAATTCGGTCCAGGGTATTTTCAGTGGGGACCGAATTGGCATTTCGGTCCCCAATTTTTTTTTTTTTTTTTTTTTTTGAGACAAAAAATCGAATTTTTTTTTTTTAGAGACAAAATGATAAAATATAACACTAAAAAAATCGAATTTTTTTCCCTTTGTCAAATTACTTTTTTTATATCATATTTATATGAAAATACGCTAAATTACTTGAAATTATGTTAATTTATGCTGATTTACACTAAATTACTTGAAATTATGTTAATTTTTTTTTAAGAGACAAATAGGTAAAATGCTGAAATATACTAAAAAATCGAATTTTTTTTTTAATATTTGTTAGATTACTTTTTTTATTACAATTAGCATAGTTATACTAAAATAATTATGTAGAATTACACTAAATTACTTGAAATTACAATAATTATGTAGAATTATGCTAAAATACGGAAAATTACGCTAAATTACGTACGAATAGGGATGATATCTTCACTGAGAAGGGAAAAAACGACGACAAAACTTCAAACGGCCATAAAACGGCGCTCGAGTGTCCGATTTCAGCAAATGACCACTTTTCGGAAAGCTTGCGAAAATGCGCATCGTCTGTGCCTGCGATGCCAGATTGCCAAATTCAGAATTGCCAAAAAACAAAGAGAAGGGCCTCAAAACTTCAGTTGAAGTTTTCGATTGAGATTTTCACTTTTATTATTCAATCTACGTAGCTCAGTAAATTAGTTATATAATGAACTTGTAGAATATCAATTTTTATTATTTTTTGGAATTTTTTTACTATTTTTAATGATTTATGAAAGATGACACAAAATCGGCCCTATTCATACGTAATTTAACGTAATTTACCGTATTTTATCATAATTCTACATAATTATTGTAATTTCAAATAATTTAGTGTAAATCAACATAAATTAACATAATTTGAAGTAATTTAGCGTATTTTAGTACAAATATGCTATCAAAAAAATAATTTGACAAAGGAAAAAAAATTCGATTTTTTAGTATTATATTTCATTATTTTAGCTATTTGTCTCTTAAAAAAAAAAAAAAATGGGGACCGAAATCCCAATTCGGTTCCCCATCCCATTTCGATTTTCTGTGGCGGCTCTGCCAAAAAAATGTGAAATTGGGGGGGGACCGAAATCCCTATTCGGTCCCAGGAAAAAAAAATTTTGGGGACCGAATAGGCTGTTCGGTTCTTATGGTTTTTCGAAATAGTCAGGCAATCATGTTGGTTTCCTAATTTTAATTTTTTTAATTATGGTTTTTAAAAAAAATCCTCTGACCTTGGCCTTTGGGATTATGAGTGGCTAAGGCCCTGTTCGGCGCAGGTAATGAACGTGGGAACTGGAAAGATGTGAACTGATTTTTATTATTCACGTGGAAGAAAAAAAATTCACTATTTTTTCTTGAATGATTCATATTGTTGAATGAGCTTGGTTGTCTCCGCTGTGTATTTATTTTTAAAATATTAATAATTTAAAATTTAAATTATAAATATTAAAATAAATTGTTAGATATGATTATATTATTTTATTTATGTGCTCATAAAAAATTATCACATTTTGGTTTTATTTTTATGTAAATCAATAAGTTAAAAAATCAACGTCTAAAAATTATTCACATTAGTACGTTTTTACAAGCTCTTGATGACAACCAAACCAAAGTTGAAATATCATAATTTTTTACACATGCATAGATAAAATTATGTAGGTCATATCTAACGATTTTATTTTGACTTTTAAGTTTTAAATTTTGAGTTATCAAAGTTTTTAAAAATAGAGACATGATGGAGGCACACAAAATGGAGGCATTTGAACCCTCCTCTTGTTGAATTATATTTTTAATAGTTAGTCTGGTCACTAAACGGATATTTATATTGATAATTGAAAAGATGATAAAAATATAATTTTTTATGGTCAGCGGTAAAGTACCGCCGACAATAATTTTTATTAAAAAAAGATATAAGGTTTATTTACGAAGGATAAAAATATTAACAGAAAATATGTTTATTGATAATCATCCTTTAGATTTTAATCTAGTGATAAAGAGACAATATCATTAGCGTGGGAGGTCACAAAATCAAAAACCAAATACAAATTTTATTATAAATATTAAATAGTTTGATGACTTGATCTCCAACTTTTATTAAAAAAAAACAAAAATATATGTTTACATAGAGTAGAACTAGGGTGTTCCTAAGTTCACCAAGGCTATTTGTGAACTCAACTCTAAAACCTATTAGATTGACTTCAAATGATGAATCCGAACCGTTGAAATCCGTCTACCTTACGAGGGATGCATCTACATACAAAAATTTTAAATTTTCGAATTAATTTTGTATAGAGTCATGTGGTCAAAAAACGTTCAAAAAATGAAGGTACTAAAATTAATTTATAGACCTTCTAATTTTGATCGCTTGACTCTATACAAAATTAATTAAAAAAATTTAAATTTTCACATGTAGACGCATCACTCGTAAGGTAGACGGGTTTCAACGGTTCGGATTCGTTATTTGAAGTCAATCCGATATGTTTTAGAGTTGAGTTCACAAAGAAGCTTGGTGTAGTAGAACTATGGTGTTCTTAAGCTCACCAAACCTCTTTGTGAGCTTAATTCAAAAACCTATCGAATTGGTTTCAAGTGACGCATCCAAAACTGTTGAAATCGATCTACTTCACGAGTGATGAGTTTACATGTCACGTTTTTAAATTTTTAAACTAATTTAATATAAAGTCAAACGGTCAAAAAATGATGAAAAATGAATACATTAAAATTAACTTATAAACTATCTTTTTTTTACCGCTTGACTTTAGACTAAATTAGTTCGAAAATTTATAAATTTGATATGTAAATGCATTACTCGTGAAGTAGATCGGTTTCAACGGTTTGAATACATCGTTTGAAACTAATTCAATAAGTTTTTGAATTAAGCTCACAAAGGGACTTAGTGAGCTTAAGAACACCCTAGTTCTACTATGTATTATAGTATCAAGCATATCTCAAACTAGAGCAAATAAAAAGATTATGCATGTGTTATTATCTAACCTATTTACAAAGATTATCTAATTTGAAGAAATCTTAACACCATTCTATCATATATTTTATGTTATTATACAGAAGTAAATGAATAAATTTGCATAAAAGGATTATGCATGTCGCCACTGCGTATCAAAATGTGTGGCTTAAATTGAAGTGGGGCCCAGTTCTGACCAGTGTGGTCCAACGATGCGTCCGATCTGTACACGGAGAAGGGCCTTATAATAATATATCTCTAACACGAGTACTAAATTGAAATATTTATGTCAACGTCGTACTCGTCACGTTTTTCCTTTTGAGTTGGTCCGATTCTGGCTGTCGAGTTCGTCCGAGTCATTGCTTCCCTAAGGGAGAATTTTCCAATTTTCAGTATGAAAAGTAATTGGGTTCAAAAAATCTATGACATTTTTCTTTGAAAAGATAAATAAAGGAAAGAAATGAGAGAATTTCCAAGAGGAATATATGAGGATTGATGGAATTGAAATATGCCGAAATTCCTCATTCGTGAACAGTGTTATTAAAATATCTGAAATTTCGAATTAAGCCGTCTAACTTTTCTATGCACGCATCTCAAAACAACTGATTTTTCTTTGCACGCATCTTGAAATAGATTAACGACTGGATTCGAGAAAGCAGATATTTCAGGAACACTGTTCACGAATGAGAATTTCAGCAGATTCGTTTCCGGATTGATGGGTCTTCTGGCTTTACTAGATGTTCCAACTGTTCATTTTTTAAAATTAATTTTGGACTAATGGGTGCTATAGTTCAACTAACCTAAGAGTAAGCTCAATTATTAGATGGCTAAGAGCATTTTAGTTTATATGTTTATGTTTCAATATCCATCAAATTGGCTTCAAACTCATTTACATGTAATATTTACATTTTTTTTTTAATTATTTAAAGTATTAAGTGATTGTGCAGTCAAAAATAAAGATTTTTCAAAAAAATAATGCAATTAAAATGCCAATCTGATGGATTTGAACAATTAACTTATATTGAAAATAGAACTCTCATAAAAGAGATTGGCTTGAACAATTTGAACCCGTTCTTTGAAACTGATCTAATGAATTTTATACAGGAAGCATATAGACTGAAATACTACCGAAAATGTATTAGCCAGACTACATATATCCTCTCTCCCAATTCATGGTAGTTCTAAAACAAGTTTCTCTAAATTGCTTAACACTTACTTAAGTTATATTAATTGCTTTAAAAATATAAATGAGTTTATTTTTTATAATTATATATTAGATGATTAGAATTTTTTTCAACATCGATCAGTTAATATTAAATAGCTAGAGATCTATTGTTCCATGAAATTTCAAATTAGTAAAAAATTAGAAATATTTTTTTTTTCTACATTGAGTGTTCTATGTAAAACATCTGACGAAACAATTTATTTTAGATTAATATCTACAAACATAATAAATGAAACAAAACAATTTTGGAGAAAATTACAAACAAAAAAAATATTTGTTTCGTAAATTATTATTATTCCCCCCCCCCAAGCTTCGTAAATTCACTTCTTTCCATTCAGTGATTCCTATTTGAGTGGTAAAACAGTGTAAATTTTTCCAGTCATAGCATAGATGCGTATTCAATTTTCTAAATTCTTTTCCATTGAATCAGAAAAGACTCTCTATATTTTCATTGTTTGAAATTGGAAGAATTGATGGAACAGCAATCATTTAAATGTTGACCCCATTTACAGTTGCGGAGAAACAGTGGTTAGGGGTTAGATTGGTCCTGTTGTGATGTGATGAACATCTAGATCTGGAATAGTTTGGGTTTAGTTCGGCAGAGTCAAAAATTCGTAATTCGGATATAATTCGGAAATGATTCGGTACAACAAAGAAACAAAAAACAAAAAATAAAAAAATTCACATTTTTTTCGCATTTTTCTCGCGAATAAAACATATTATACATTTTTTTGCGTTTAATTCGGAGTTCGGTTCAGAAATATTCAAAAAACAAATAAAATACAAATTATTTGCGAATTTCTCGCGTATATTGTTACTATGCTCTGGACCATGTCCATGGCGTGCCATTAAGGGTGTGCTCCACAATCAAGAATAAAACTTCATTAATGGAAGGAGAAGGGAAGGAGACGGAGATTTCGTTCACTTCTGCACAGTGATCTTACAACCCGATTTGAAGTGAACATTTTTATCAAAAATCAACACAGTGCTCACCTCGTCTCTCCGTCAAACAGTAATCTTTCCCATCCGCTTCCTCTCCGTTTCCTTCTTCTGAAGCTGGTAAAATCGTCCTGACCAGACAATCTAAAGTGAAGCTCCCCTTTGTACAGTGAATCTCACTTCCCCTTCCATCTGGGATCCGTATCCTCTGCATTAACTCAAAAGAAAATCTTTTGAGTTAATAAATTTCAACCGTCTGATTTTAAACGGAGCCAATCCGGCCCGTGTCTATAACCTAAGGAGTTCTTTAATATTAGTGCAGATTTAGTTCGCGCGAATCTTAAAACAGATCGGACAGTCAAGATTCATTTAACTCAAAAGATTATCTTTTGAGTTAATGCAGAGGATATGAATTCTTCCATCTGCGTACTACCAATTAGAGCGAGGCATAAGTGTCTTGTCCTTGCTCTTTGCATGTGAAGCTGGGAACTCTTAATTCTAAAACTAGTATCATACCCGTGCGTTGCAACGGGACATATTATAAGATTTAACATAGAGAGGCAAATAATAAATAATAATAAAATAAACAACAACAAATGACTGTTTTAATACAACAACATTCTTTGCATGTCAGTGCATACACAATTTTTGCGTTATAATTAAATTAAATTAAATGTGGAAAGCTGCTAGAGAATAAATCAATAATATGTCTTTTTTGTTATCTTCCAAAAATGAATGAATAAGAGGTAAGAAATTCGGAAATAAGATATGCTATCTGTCTAAATTGGAAATTAATATTTTTATGCACCAATTAAAGCTGAAGAGAGATATGGTAATAAATATTTAATGCTAATTATATTTGCTCAATTCTTGGTATTACTTGTAACATATTGTGTGACAGTATGTGTGGTGAGTATGTTTTTAACTAAATTTAGACTTCTACACATAAAACATATATATTTAATTAAAATAAGACAGATTATATGATTGAAGGGCTGAGATTAAATATGAAATTTCATCTTTCAATCGTAGCCGTTGGCGGATCGGACACCCAACGTGCTTAATAATGGAATGGAGATTATGTACAACACTTTATTTCGAAACATGGTGTGCTGTATGTATACAGAGTGACGAGTGGCACCGACATGATGAGGGGTAAAAACGATAATACTCGATGGGATCAATTAATCAAGCGATAAAAGTCATATAAGCATGTCAATTGGACAGAATGGCCAAAGAAAGACATCTATAATTCACTTTTTACTTTTCAGTTGAATGTTAATTGACTTAATTTTTTTTAATAACGATTATACAGAGTGAGGCTATACTATACATAGCGTGGATTGGTCCGTACTATAATTAATATTTTTGTTTTAAAAATCTAACGGTCGATTCGAACCGTTTAATATGATTTTTATGTGAATATGTACTTGCAAATCAAATTTTATATTTTTTAGAATTTGTTTACCATTTTTTTTCAATTGGTAGAAAAAAATGTTTTTAATGGTCCAGAATTTTCAGATCAAGTAATTATTAATCATGTTAAGTGGAATTATATAATTATTAATTATATTTCATTGTGAACAAACTCTTCTTGTGTATTCTATAACATTTTTAAATTATTAATAATTATTTATTTTTACTTAGCAGATAAATAATATATCTATTAAGAGATAAATTATGGACACTCCCAAGTCTCCAACTAGGGGTGCAAACATATTAGATATTATCCGACTGTATCCGCATTCGTATTCGAAAATTAGATACGGATATCCGATATTCGAATATCCGTGTGGATACGGATATGGGTATAGTTTTGAATTTTAATTATTCGTATCTGAATAGTAAATAAATATCATATAGTTTACTATATATTATGAAAATATTTATGTATATATATACGGATATCCGATCCGTATCCGTATGTATCTGTTTAATATCTAGAGATGCAAACGGATCGGATACGGATCGGATATTAGACGGATATGTACGGATACGGATCAGATATCGGATATTTGTAGATATATACATAAATCTTTTCATAATATATATTAAACTATATGGTATATATTTATTATTCGGATACGGATAATTAAAATTCAAAACCATATCTGTATCTATATCCACACGGATATTTGGATATCAGATACATGTATCAAATTTTTGAATACGGATCCAGATATGATCGAATATTATCTGATCCGTTTGCACCCCTACCTATCTCCAACACGCTCATAACTGAATGGGCCCGTGCTTGTGTTCTTGAAACTTCGCTTCGATAGATGCAATCTGATTATAAGGATTCTCTGCCATTGGATAACAAGATCAGACGGCTCCTCTTTTATTGAAATTCATGCCTTCCTACAACTCGGTGTTTAAGTCAAAGCTAAATAAGTGTGCAAGGTTGTATGTTCGAAATTTGAAATTTTTTTTTTAAATATTAAATAATTAGATAGCTTGATCTCTAACTTTTACTTAAAAAATCAAAACTAGATAAATTTAGTTCATTCATAACATGAACAATAGTGGAATAGCATATATATGTTGTCAAATAGTTTAATTTAAGTAGAATAGTATCGGAATAGTATTATTCGGCAATTTTATCAAAAATGTGGAGTAGCACTCTTTCAGTTGTCATTTTATGTTCATATATAAAAAATATAGTTTGAGCGGAAAATGTTGTTATTAATTTTGTGTGGAAAGATGTAAGATGGAAAAAGGAAAATCAAACATTTTGCTCTGCATTTTCCAACTAAATATGAAAATTAAACGAAATAAATGATATTTTTTTTTCTGTTATAAGATCAATAAATTTATAAGTTATCTCATGACAAAATTAATGAAGGTTAAAAAATGTTTGTTTACTTAAATTTGGATAGACAACAACATTGGTGACATGCAAAAAAGAAAAAGAAAAAAGCATTCAACCTTGGGCTGATGTAAGTTGAAGTAATGGATGTCAACTGACCCTCATTTTTTTTATATTTAGATATAATATTATATATAATTTTGAGTAAAATTGACTCCCATTCTCTATAGAAAAAGTTTATATGATTGACTCTTATATTTATTTGCCTCCTATAGTCTGAAAGTCTGGCACCGCCCCTGATTCAAACAAGATAGAAAGTACAAATGAACAAAATTTCACCCCACAGTCTACAACATGAAATTTTGTATATAACCATTGATTTATTGAGAAAATATAATTTCACACATAACAAAATCACAAAACAAGTTATATTTTAGTTAATTCATTATTAAATCATTCAAGTAAGAATCAGATAATCCAAAATACAATTTATTCCTCTTATGAATTTAAAATTCTAGATAACAGAAATAGCTCACTCATAAAAATAAGTAAATGTTATACAAATATTCATATTTTTTTAATTTTGATTAGAAATATAGGAAAATGGGGATAAAATATTTCAATGTTATGCTCATTTTTCTCGTAGAAATTAGAGAAAAAAATTCAAACTAAAATTAATTCAACCAGGAATTTACAAAAGAAGGTATGCATATTAAAAAAATTGGTACATCCTTCTATCAGTAGCTTTGCAAAATTATAAATCTTATAGGGACCTAGTTACAAAAATCGGAGAATAAAAAACTGCTCTTTGCTGGATCTGAAATGAAATGAGAAAATGTAGATAAAAATGTAAATCTAAGCGGGGCCGAAGAAAACCAACTATATATTTATTTTGACACGAATGGACACACGACAAAAGTTACGGAACATCTATCGTCACAATAAAACAAAACGAAGGCCCCGCTGTCGCTCTCTCATCAGAGTTCGCATCTATTATTTTATTAACGGCTAAGGATTGAGTATGAATAAGATTAAAACTTAACAATTTAAGGATAAAATATGAATAAGACTAATTCTATGTTAGCATGGATACAAAGGTATCTGCACGAACTGTTAATCTCGATCTAATAACACAGATGCATGATATGATTTGATAGTTATATCTCAAGTAAATAATTGAATTTAATTATTTGCCAGTTCAATACATATCAAACGATTGATGTGTTCAGCTACACTCCAACGGTATTGATTGGATGATCATAACTAATTAGAAAATTGTACTGGACCGGTAAAGATATTCGTTGTTATCAATCAGGATAAAGGTAAAGTTACGTTATGCGTCGTCACTTTTTGGATATATTCCCGAATTTTTTTTTATAAATTTAGGAAACCAACGTGATTATTATTTTTATACAAAAATTATAAAAACCGAAATGTCATTTTGGTCCATTGTTTTTTTTTTTTATTCCGGACCGAAATGACATTTCGGTTTGTTGTTTTTTCTTATTCCGGACTGAAATGACAATTCGGTCCGGTCTCCATTTTGAATTTTCTGTAGCGGCTCATATGAAAACTTATGAAACTAGTACCACAGAAAATCCAAAAAGGAGACCGGACCGAAATGGCATTTCAGTTCTTATGATTTTTGTAAAAAAAAAAGTAATCATGTTGGTTTTGTTAAAAAAAAAAAAAAAATTTATGGTTTAATAAAAAATTCTATATCCCCACCAATTTTACCAGTCCCCTCTCTAGTGTTTTTGGGTTGTGATATATTTAATGAATTTGTCCTGTTCTAGACTTTTATCTCGTGAGTCTCACGTTAATCCTCCACGTATGATTCGTATCTCTAATTTTTTTTTTTTTAAACATTGTTTTCGTTTATTAAAATTGATGGTTTTAATATAATAAACAAAGACCAAACATTAGTTAAATAAGTCTTGTTGCTGGATACGCTTTTACAATGGGAACATATGCGACTGAGATTGTTTGCAAAGTAGAATATTTTGTTTTAGTTGGTCTTATCTTTTAATTCGGATAGTTATCTGTTCTGATACGCTTACGTTCAATTCAATTAGTGTTTGTTACGTAATGTCTTTCAATTTAATTAGGCTTGATTAGCTGACTTATAGTTCAACTAATAAGATGCAAGTAATAAGGCAATAAGCACATAGCGAAATCAAAGAAGTAACTTTGAAAGGAAAGTCACACCCACTTCATTCACGTCCTTCAGAATCTGACAAAGATATTACTTCCGAGGCCCGCTTCACGACCTCTTTGCGGGAATGGACTTTGCTGCTTTTCTTAGAGAAAAACAGAGTTCTGCCTTTTCGATTCCAACTATTCAATTTTGTTGAGATTTGTGCATAAATTTTTTTTTTATCGAGATACGCAAATAGAAAATTTTAAATAGTTGGAATTGAAAAGGCAGAATTTTATCTTTCTCTAAAAAAAACAGCATAGTCGGATCCTCTGTGGATCAAAATATCACTTCTTTCACTCCCTTCAAAATCTGACGATGACATTATTTCTGGGGCTTGCTTTGCGACTTCTTCACGGCTCATAATCTCCCTTTCACACAACATCTCATCAATTATGGTTACATAAAATAGTCGGGTCCCGTCATACCGAAATACGAAAAACTCATTCTCTCTTAATTTTTTGTCTCGAACAAATTTGGCCAAACTTCTGTGGAGTGGGTTTCATTTGCAGTTTTTTCTATAAGCACCAGCCATGCTCTACTAGTATGATCAGCTAGTTTGACCAGATTTGAATTCGTGTCTCGTTTGCCCATGACTTCTTCCATATTTTTGTGAATTGTTGTGGAACTTACAATTGAAATTTTACAAAGAGAAATTAAGAGTAGAGTATATATTATATGAGGAGAGTTCAAATGCCTCTATTTTTTGTGCTTCTATTTTTAAAAAATTTAATAACTCAAAATTTAAAACTTAAAAGTCAAAATAAAACCGTTGGATATGATCTACATCATTTTATCTATGTGCTCATAAAAAATTATCACATTTTGATTTTGTTTTTATGTGAATCAATAAGTTGAAAAATCAACGTTTAGAAATTATCCACATTAGTACGTTTTTTACAAGCTCTTGATGACAACCAAAACAAAATTGAAATGTCATAATTTTTTTACACGTGCATAAATAAAATGATGTAGATCATATCCAACGGTTTTATTTTGACTTTTAAGTTTTAAATTTTGAGTTATTAAAGTTTTTAAAAATGAAGACATGATGGAGGCATTTGAACCCTCCTCATATTATATATATACTTGCAAATTGAGAACGTTGCAAGTGATTTTTTTTTTCATAAATCGAAAATTTGGTTACCAAGTACATTTTAATATGAAGATCATATTTAATAAATCGTAATTAATGCGTTCAAATTTTGAATTTTTGAAAAAATTAGACTATAGTTGGAATTTTTTTTTAGGATAACCAAATTCGAATCATATAAGCAGCTATGCCCACATTTTAAAAAAAGTACGATTTTTTGACGCATGAATCACGATTTATTAAACATGATCTCAATATTGAAATGTGTTTGGAGACCAAACTTTTCGATTTATGAAAAACAATTGATTTTTGAATATTAATCTTTTTGTAGTGAAACATCGATACACTCTACCTTCATGACTCTCACTATATTCACTTCTTTCAGAATCACTCTCACTCCCTTCACTTTGTTCATAATCACTCTCACTCTCTTCACTTACTTCAAAATATGACAAAAATATTACTTCTGATACCTTGAAATTACATAAATATCAAAGCAATCGAACGTGTAAATTAAAAAATACATTGAAATTTGGCATTTGCTTCGGTGGACATAATGACCTATTTGTAAAATGAATATATTTTCATTTTCAAAGTTCAAACAGTCGATCCGACCGTTCAACATTATCTCCATAGTACTTGGAGGTTAAATTTTACATTTTTTTGAATTTTTTTACTTTTTATTAAGTATTTTACAAAAACTAGTCAAATTCAAACCATTGAATTTGTAAAATACTTAATAAATAGTAAAAAAATTAAAAAAAATATAAAATTTGACCTCCAAGTACATTTTAATATGGAGATAATGTGGAACGGTCGGATAGACTGCTTAAACTTTAAAAATAAAAATATGTCCATTTTACAAATAGGTCCTTATGTCCACCGAAGCATCCCTCTTGAAATTTTAATGCGAGACAGAAAATTTGAAGTCGTATGAGTCGTGTTATCGGAGCCGTCAGCCGTGAGCTCTTTCCATGCGTACATTCTAGAAAACTTTATAAAATAATCATCAACTATAATTTGTAAATCGAAACTATGAAAAGCCACCATCTCTCGTTGGCGACAGTGACTGATCGACTGGTCCAGTTACAGGTTCCATTAAAGTATTCTGTTCAATCATAGCGTGATAGCGCCTTATCATTATGCAAGCAACGCAATATTAGCCAACTCAATAGCAGGGACCATTCATAATATTTCACTTTCCAGCTTTACTGAATTTGTCTTGTTAGTCTACAGGATGGGCATACCACTTATCACTGTGCATTTTTTATTTGTTTACAGTTGAATGCTTTATGAGATACTAGTATTGTGCCTGTACGGTGCAACGGAATATATAAGATAACAAAAATAAATTTTCATACAAAATGATAAATTTTCATAAAAAAAACAAAATTAGAAATATATTCTAGTTTGTCACAGTAATTTGTATAGAAATAAGGAAGTAGATAAATAAAGAAGTGAACAAAAAAATTGATTTGCATTGTGATCCGCCATATAGAAAATATCAATTGGAGAGGGAGAAATAATGAAACAAATAAATAAGGAAACGAAGAATTATATCGCTAAATTTTAGAGTCTGTTTAATTTTAATTGTAACGCATCGTGTGGCGAGTATGTTTGTAACTAAATTTAAACTTCTACACATATAACAAATGCATTTAATCAAAAGAAGATAAATTATGTGATTGGAGAGCTGAGATTAAATCCAAAAATTAATCTTTTAATCGTAGCCGTTGGCAGATCGGACACCCAACGTGCTTAATAATGGAATGGAGATTTATTGTCTAATTTTATGTAACAGCTGGTTTGTAACTCTTTAAGTTAATAAAATCACCTACGGATTTTACTGCAAAAAAAAAAAGGAGATTCTGTCTTGTTAGCTTTAAATTATGAATTTGTACAATGTGGCCTCGTACAATGATTATGACAATAATAAGGTAATTACACATACAAAAATAATAGTTCACTTTTGAAATATAAGAAAAGAAGATAGTAGAAAGGATGCCTTAACAAGATTTTCAAAAATTATACCTGACTAATTTACAAATATTATCCTTCATTTATTATAGCACGAGTGAACAATATTTAAGGCAATTATTTGAGCATTAATTATTTTCTGAATTTCAAATTGTTAATATTTAATATTTGTTGACAATATAATCATAATATTCAAAATCTATAATTTGAAATTCTAAACCTACTTAATTTTATAATTTTAAATTGTTTTCATTTGTTACAAAAAAGTATTAGTTCACATTTCAACATAACTTAATTGGAATTTTTGAAACATATGAATATCATTAATAACTCTCAACTATTTTCAATTTTCTTTTATAAATTTAGGACAGTAAACACTATAAAATAATCATGTTTCCATAATTTAATCAATATTATATGGTACTTACAAAATTTTAGTTTTTGATATTGATAGTTTTATTTCTAGGTTCTTATTAGCTGTAAATCCTCTTTCCATAATAATAATACAAAATTAGTATGTTTTTCAAAATTCAAAGCACAATTTGATATCTAAAAATTTGAAACTTAAATAATTTGCGCTTAAAGTTTCTAAAGTACCACCCGTTTGGCGTTACATTTTGTGTTATTTGTGAATATGTTTTTAAGTATGAAGCTACAATTTTTAATTTCAAAATCATAAAGTTTCTACTACAAAATTGAAAAATGAGAAATGAAAATGAGAATAGTTTGAAAATTGTGAAGTGAGTAGGACAACTATAGGAAGGGGAAGAAGATGCCCAGATTAAAATTCTCAGGGGAAAATTTTGTGACGAAAATATTTTATTATAAATTTTAAAATAAAGGATATTTTGTAATATTTCGTTTTTAAAATACATTCTGTGCAGCCCTCCAACTCCAAGCGTATACTGTTGCTGCTCTCTTTTCTGGACCGAATTTTTGCTCCATATTATGGGCCGGCCCAGGGCACATATCAAAGCCCGGCAATTAGGAGGCCTATCTACAGACGGTCTTCTGTTTAGATCATGCTGTGGAGTAACGGAGGAGTCCGGATCCCCTGAAGTAACCCAATCTTTGAGTTTTGGATCGGGACCATCCGAATTGATTCTGTCGTTCGAGATCGTCTCGGAATTCGAATTTGTCACTCAGGATGCGTGTGCTCTACTTTAGATGAATGGTCACGAATTCGAATCGGACGGTTCCGATCCAAAACCCAATTTTTGAGTTACTTCACTGGATCTGAATTCCTGCAAAGAAGGGATGAGAATGTGCTGCTTTTCTTCTTTAAAAAAGTATATTTTTTATTTTTCTTATTCCAACTGTTCAAATATTTTTAACTATTTAAATTTGAGGTGTGCGGATTTCAAAAGAACAGCATATTAGATCTCAAAAGAAAAGCACAAAATATGGATTATTAAAAATATTTGAACGATTGGGATAAAGAAAAACACGAACGTGCTTTTCTGGGAGATAAGCAGTTGATTTGATTCTACAAATTAGACGGTCACTTAAGTGAAGAAAAAATGTGACGTGACTAAAATAATAGATGACAGTCACATCCTGTGACGTAACTGATCATGTTTAATTTTTTTCTTCTTCTGATTTTAAGATAGTTCATAAATATGACAATGAAAGACATACTAGAAAAGTTAGAACTTATTACAACATAAATTATAAGAAAAAAATAATATTGAAGAAGTTAATTACATAACGTGGTGTGGGTAAGATAAAATAGTAAAATATGGACATGAAGCAAAACACGCCTTTTACTTCTGGCATGAAATAATATTCATGACGCCACAACGTCCAGTACTTCGATGTCCATAGGGTGTCCCATAAACATTTGCCATGCTATGCCATGTTTTTCCTCAAGAGTCCACCACATATCGAATATCATGGCATTGTTGTGGAAGTCCGGTGTGAAGCCATGCCTGAAAAACAATATACTCCAGAATCCTATCAAATAGGCACATGAGTATAGAATATTATTTGTAGTTTCCACCTCGTATCAGGACATAAATAACAGTCCACCTCAACATTACATTACCGCATTCGGAATCAGAGTAGGTCCGATGCCCATCGGACCTACCTTGGTTCGATGGTTGTGATGACCATTCGATCTGCATCAAGATTAGTGTACTCGGTATCAAAAGCCGTGCAAGTCTGTATCAATTTCCGTGCACATAGATCTTGATGCTAATTGTACGGTTCTAGAGCTAATTGAACCTAAATGTAGGTCTGATGCCCATCGGACCTACTCCTGTCTCTACCGCATTCTCAAAATATATTGTGTGAGTAACTTATCTTGAATCGCAATTCAGATGAAGATCTGTACTTTGGGCAGTACTTCTTATCTTCGAAATACAATTCTTATTATAATTTTTTTAAAGAATAAAAAGAGGAATATAGATTATACACCTTAATTTTACTCAAAAAAAAGAGAGAAGGGAAACTCGACTGTTAATTACTGGAAAGTTTTTAGACTCACCATGTCAACTTGGTCGGACGTCATCAATGTGTTTTTAAGGAGAGAACATCATGTTAAAATTTTGATTAGTGATTCTATAACAAAAAAAATTATGGAAAACTTCCAATTATATAAAGGAGATTATTATCACGAGGAGGGATCAGATGACACTATTTTTTGTGACATCGGATTGCATCCTACATTTTCAAAGTCCAAACAGTCGATCTAAACCTTTCAATATGATGAAGATATTAAAATGTGCTTGCAGATAAAATTTTATATTTTTTTTAAATTTTTTTACTATTTATTAAGATGGGTACAAAAATTCAATGGTCTGAAAACAACGATATTGTAAAATACTTAATAAATAGTAAAAAAATTCAAAAAAATGTAAAATTTGATCTGCAAACACATTTTAATATATCTATCATATTGAACGGTTTGGATCGACTGTTTGGACTTTGAAAACTTTGAAAAAAATGCACGGTGTCATCCGATCCCTCCTCTATTATCACATTTTTTAAATATGTTCTACCAAATTTTCACTATAAAAAAAACATAAGCCCTATTTTCAATATACAATAATTAATATACTTATATATTATTTTTATAATGACCAGTTAAAGCATTTATTTTTTATCTTTCTTCATTTGTTAATCAACTTTCTATATCGAACTATGCCTTTTGTGGTCTTTTTAGGTAATCTTCTGAAATATAGAAGAATTTAATATTTTGTTTCCGTAATATATATGACCAAAGAATGTTTTTGATAATATTGTGATGCGATCTTAAACTAGATTGATTGTGCAGTTTAATTATTAAGGACGGAATTAGAAAATTGAGATTGAGAAATTGAACAAATAAGTATTCTATAATGCCATTTATTTTATGAAGGAGATTAATGTATATTTTTTGTATTTTTTTAAAGTGTCTTGTTTTCGAAATAATTAAAGACATATTATATAAATATTTTAAGAGTTGGGCTATTGATCTATTGTGCTTCATGAAGTAAAGTGCGTGTTTTATAATTTCATGCCTATATTTTGTTATTTTAAAGTTTTAACCGTTAATCCGAACTGTTCAACCTGATCTCCATATTAAATTATACTTGGAAATCAATTTTTACATTTTTTTGGGAAAATTGTTTACTATTGTTTTTGAAATTTTGAAAGTCATTGATCTTTGATGGTTCACAATTTTTTGAAAAACAGATCTTAAGAAATTCTACAAAATTAGTAAAGAAATTCTGTCCAAACACATTTTTATATGAAGTTCATATTGAACAGTTCGGATCGACCTTTTGAACTCTATAATTGAAAACATGTGTGTGAAGTAAAATGTTCCCTTTACTTCATGATATACATTAACCCAACTCATATTTTAATTTGGTTATAGTCTTATAGATAGAGTAGAACTAGGGTGTTCCTAATTAAGCTCACCAAGCCTCTTGTGAACTCAACTCTAAAACCTATCGAATTGACTTCAAACGACATTTTTCAAACCGTTAGATGTTCAATCTATATTAAAATGTGCTTGGAGACCAAATTTTACATTTTTTGGAATTTTTTTACTATTTATTAAGATGATTTGAAAATCGCTGTTTTTCAATGGTGCAGAATTTTAATAAAAACAGCGGTTTTCAAACCATCTTAATAAATAGTAAAAAAATTTCAAAAAAATGTAAAATTTGGTCTCCAAGCACATTGTAATATAGATTGAACATCTAACGGTTTGAAAATGTCTTTTGAAGTCAATTCGATAGATTTTAGAGCTGAGTTCACAAGAGGCTTGGTGAGCTTAGGAACACCCTAGTTCTACTCCGAGTAGATATGCTCCTACGAATTAAATGGACTTGGGAGCAACTGCCCCATTAATTTAATTTGGTTAAAGAGAATTGAGTGTGACCCAGCTTTCTCGTTTATAGATAAGAATAAGATAACACCATGTAGTTGGTTTTGTACAAAAAGGTGGTACATGAGTTATACAAAGAAGAGCATGCATGATGCATGCATCGAAGTTAATGGCCAAATACAAATACAAAGAGCACTGTGCTCTTTAACGTGACAACGTGAGTGGCAGCCGAGCAGCATGAAATTTGGCTGCTTTTATCCTTTCTTTCTTTCTTTCTTTTTTCTCCTGGAGCTTTGTACATTGCTCATATATTGCACATGATTTATATATAGTTCTCAGTTCTCACCGTTAAACCAACTCATTTAATTTAATTCTGTCCCTCGTAATAATAAATTAAAGCGAATAAAAGAATTCAGCTTAATTAATTAATTATCAATTATTTTTGTCAACTTCGTTTTTAGTGTCCTAACCCTTTCGCTATATGCATGAATCAAATAATTTATACAAACTAATTAATTGCATAAATCAATTAAGAGTAGGGTTAAAATGCACCATTGGTTTTGTGCTCCAATCATGCTCCACCTCTTTTTTTCCGTTTTCAAAGTTCGAACAATCAATCCGAACCGCTCACTATATGCATGAATCAAATAATTTATACAAACTTCGTTTTTAATTAGTGTCCTAACCCTTCCCTATATGCATGAATCAAATAATTTATACAAACTAATTAATTGCATAAATCAATTAAATATATTAAATTCAAAACAAGCCTGAATTATTTTGGTACGGCAAACATTCAAATTGTGTTTTCCTGGATAGAATTAATGATTGATGCTTCACATGCAGAATAATTATATAACTACTTAATCATCCTATGGTTTGAGACCGGCCGGATAAATATCTCCATTCCTGTCCCATATATTTCATTGTAAAATACATAAAATAATAATATTGTGTGGATTTTGCTTTAAAGAAAATAAGATAAATTTATTATAATTTTCCGTTATATGATGTGTATAATTAGATAATTAACAGCAAGAGAGAGAGAGAGAGAGAGAGAGAGAGAGGGGTAGCGCAAGTGGCTCTGTATTTATTGTGTACACAGGACTGAGTAATTAACGTCCATTATTAATGCCATAACATTTGGAGCATTTTAATTAATAATTGATTATCCTGAGTAGCAACGGTCACTGCTCACTGGACCATGGTAGAAAAGCTATAAGAGATTCATAACTTTTAAGTTTGACCAGTCAAGCTTTGACTCAGTCAAAATGATTGGGAATATATATATAGATAGATTAATGGTAATTTACATAAGTTTAGATTTTAATGTAATACGAGGAGGGTTCAAATGCCTTCATTTTTTGTGTCTCCAGCATGTTTCTATTTTTAAAATTTTTAATAAATCAAAATTTAAAACTTCAAAAGTCAAATAAAACTGTTAGATATGATCTATGTTATTTTCTCTATGTGCTCATAAAAAATTATCACATTTCGATTTTGTTTTTATGTGGATCAATAAGTTGAAAAATCAACATTTAGAAATTATCTACATTAGTACGTTTTTTACAAACTCTTGATGACAACCAAAACAAAATTTAAATGTGATAATTTTTTACACATGCATAAATAAAATAACATAGATCACATCTAATGGTTTTATTTTGACTTTTTCAAGTTTTAAATTTTGATTTATTAAAGTTTTTAAAAATAGAGGTATGATGGAGGCATTTGAACCCTTCTCATGTAATATATATTAGAACCAAAATTTCGCAGACCTTATTTATAAGTGTATTTTTTCATAAAATATTTTATAATTGAGGATCCAAAGCATTTGATTCTAGATGGTAATGAAATTACCTTTGTTTAGACAACAACAATATTATATTTTTCTTCTTTCTGATTTTTAAGTTAAAAATTAACTACGTTAAACTTTTTAATGTTGATATTAATTAACAACAGAAAAATAAAATTATGTGAAACAATATACAAATACGTTTCTATAAGTAATTCCTTTTTTCTATACTGGTTTTAGAAAAATATCCCATGTGATTTTGGGAGAGAAATATATAGCAGATATAAACTCTACATAATGAAGACTGTTATACAATCTTGCTTTTATTTCAAAGAAATATAGTGCATGCCTGGCTGCCTGTTGTGGGACTAATGCAATGCCAAAATCCGAATGCTTCTCTAACTTTTTTCCTTTTCTTTTCTTTTAAGTTATGGTTCTCCAATTAATTTCAAGTAACCCAAAATCTCTGTCGAGTTTCTTGTGGTTTCCTGACCTTTTGCGAAGTTTCAGGTTAACTCTTGGTTGAGAGAGAACCATTTAACCAAGATGCTGTTAAGCTCCTATTAGCTCCATATATCCTACATGGCTACTACAGCTTAGCACGTGAAGCATTTTTAGGCCAGATCTTCTGCGGCCTAGCTAGCTATATACAGCTAATTGTGTATTTAAGCTAATGATTATCTTCCGCTATTTCAGTTTAATAGTTTGTTTAATCCAATATACTATACTACAATAATGTGCCATTCTAACTGTGCATATATAGTTTTGATTGGCCTGACAATATAGCAATCTATTGTTCAGATTGATCTCTATCTTGCTCATTATAATTAATTACCGATGTTATTTGTTTACTTTGAACATATTATATACATTTAAACTAAAAGCCCTCAATATATAGCTAGAGCTGTTTTTTTTTCTGTATGGACGTCCTTCCAACTTTAAGTGGTCTTAATTTTTAGAATAATTATTTATTTCTTGTTGAGAAAAGAATAAAAATATCAGAGAGTTCCTTTTTTTGTTGTTGACAAAATATATATTAGCTATCCAGTCTGCTTTGCTTGATAAATTAAAGTAGTGACAAAATTTTCTATAGATTAGGCTGCGCAGAACATCCTCCCCTTAACCCTTTGCTCGCTCTCTATCATTCATCAACTTTTTATGCAATTAATTGTTTCAGTTTTAAATTACGTAACTACTACTCCAATTGTGAAAACAAATGCAATTTGCAAATTAAAACTGCTGTAGGTGATACCTTTTGTTGGTATATTTATGTACTCTGTTTCTCTTTTATTATATAACATATGTCAATCAAACTACAGGAGAAAAACGATCTTTTTTGTTATGCTTTTGATAATATATAACAGAAGATATATTCCCTCTAGAATTACCCTTTTTATATAAAAATTATATATTGGGTGACAAATATTTTCAAATAGAAACATTAATAAAACATTTTTAACTCATGCGGATTAGAAAATCAGAGAACATATACTATATATATATAAAGCCAAAAATGAGGGCCTTATTTTATATATTACTATACCAATTACCAAATATTCACTGATTAACATACTTTTTTGCAAGTTCATCTTAGATTTTTATAACTATTACAATCTTAAAAAGAATATTTAATGTTATTGTAGACAATATGGAAATGCTCATTGGTCGATATGAACCACATAATATAATCTAACTTAATTCACTCGTTAATTGACATCAATATTAATTTTCAAAATTAGTGCATATATACAAGGGCGGATCCAGGATTTTCGTTAGGGGGGCAAAAAAATATCGAATCGGATTTAAATGCATTAACCAATTTGGTACTCGATAAAAAACAATGTTTTAACTTATACTTTTCAATGCTTTGATTTGTAATTTATGATGCTCTAACTTATAATTCTAATTACCAATCAAAATTCAACAAATTTATTTCAATTTTAACCTTAAATTTAACCCGAACTACAAATCAAAAGTTCAGAGGGGGCCAAATTTTTTTCAGAAAAGAACAAAGTCAGTCGAAACCGATAAATCTCCACTAAAACTCAAAATCCAACTGCCTCCTGGAACACTCTGGTCTGCCCCTGCATGTATATCAAAAGCATATGAACCATAAACCATGTTCAACTTGTTAAGAAAATAGAACTTTTATGAAACTTTTATAGAACTTTTCTCATTGCACTTATCATGACCGGTAACAGCTCTTATCATGCGTCACATTTATGTTTGGTTACTCTGTGATGCTCCTTTTGCGAATGTTTTGTATGGCGAGTTACTGTCATGTGGAATCAACATATTCAAGCGCTAGAGCGTGCATGCAGAACCTTTTAGCATCAAGCCTACAACTCTTTACTTACACTGACCAAGCAATTTGCTACAGAAATTCGGATTTTATGCATGAAACATTTTGGCGATCAGCATCAAATTCACATGAACGCTATTGAGTTCCATAAAATTGGGTCTTAAAGTGTTGTCTAAGCTTATTTATGATCAATCCAGCCGTCCTATTAATCACCACAAATACATTTCAAATTTCACATTAATAGTTTCTTATAATAAAAGATGATATGTAGAGTCTTTTTCCAATCAACTTATCAATGCCTTTTATCTTATCATGCATCCTCACCGGCCCCCACAATTGATTATCTGTTGCACTTATTTTAAACAACTTTGTGTGGCACATTCACGGACCGGTCTTTTAATTATCTAATTAATGTTGTTAATTATATAAATCCACTGATTTTATCCAATATTTATAAATGTTCTTTCAGTTGTTTTTATAAAATTAGATTTCGCAAGACAGTTGTTTTTATAAATTTAGATTTCGCAAGACAATTGATTATAATGGTGCTCTCTAATTAATCATTTTTCTAGTTTTATGTTGAGTGACAAACCAAATCAGATTTTGTGGAGATGGACTTCACATGGCAATTTTACTGTTCATTCTTTTTATAGTTGGCTTGAGTATGGTGGGGTCCCTAATTATGAATTTCAGAGTATTTGGTGTGCTAACATTCCTCTAAAAATTAATTTTTTATGGCTTTTTAAACAAAATAGGGTTTTTGTTGAAAATAATAAAGAATTGAAGAATTGATCTCAGTCGTTTATCAGCGATCGAGCGGCTAGGATTAAATCAAGAAAAATCATCTTTCTTTTAATATTTAGAAAAAGGCAAAAAGTACCAACGGTACAATAACGGCTATATTAGCCTCTGTAATATAAATAGCGATACCACTCTGTACAAAAGAAGTGAGAATGAAATTACTTCACTTTTCATCACTGTTTTCACATATATATATATATATTTTTTAAAATCTTAGTAGAAGGGGTTGGTCTGGAGATAGGCAATGTGTGTACTGTTCAGAGATGGAGTCCTTTGATCATTTATTTGTCACTCGTCATTTTGCTAGATCTACATGGTCTTGGATTGCTATACTAATATAATAGGTTTGTATTTGAATGCAATATTGTTATTGACTTATGGCCATGGGAATTAGATTATTGCATCCCTCTCAAAGATGCTAATTTAGTGGAGATAATTCGTGGTGCTGTTTTATGGAACTTATGGCTTGATATAAATAGAATATTGTTTAAAGAGGGGCAGATGCATGATGCACAGGTTTTAGGGGCAAAGATTATTGTTGTAGCTAATTTTGGGCTAATAATAAAAAAACTAATCTTATTTCTCAACCTAACCTCATCTTACCTTCTGATTTGAAGGACCTGATAGGTTCCACTATGATTTCCATGGAGGTTATACATGATTCAATCCATATGCATGGAACAGGGACAGCTTTGAGCTCCTCACTATCTTCTGCCAATTCTTAGTTTTACAGGGTCTTTTTTTAATATTGGACTACGTATGACATTGCTACTTTTGATAGGGGCTGTTATGCATGTTTTAGTTGTGAACTAGTTTTTGTTTTTCTATGATGTATTAGGTTTCTTATATACTGTTGTATGTACTTCTATGTGTGGCTGTTATGTTGATGTATCTGGTACCAGTCGGTTGGTATCAGTTGAATATTGTAAGGTTTTCTGTAATATGAAAAAAAATAATGTAATTAATATAAGTTAATTAGTATAGTTTTGGAAAAAATTGTGGCCAATTGATCCCATATGTTTAGGCCTGTAGGCAGAGCATTTTATTAGGATCCATCACAGGAAATTGCAACAGCAATTTAGATTTGTTTATACATATGCTAAATCTAGACAATCACCATCAAATTCACATGGTAGCAACTAGTTTGCACAAGGGTTGTATAAATTGTAGGCTGCAATGACTTGATGTACAAATAATTAATTAATGTTGAGGCTAAGAATTCTGTCTATAATGCATATGTACACGTGCCTGTTTTAATGCCCACAAATTTACCCAATTGGTTTCTTAATAGCTAGTTTTTGCTTTTGTCCTTAATTGCAATAGTGCTTTTCCTAAATATCATGAAAAATCTAGGGTTTTCAGGTGATGTCTCGCTTCCTCTCTTTATTATTAACTATGCTCACATGCAAAGGAAGTCGAAGTGCCTATATCCACACTTTTGGATTCACTAAATTGTCCCCTACAAGTATAAATAAGCCCTATATGTGCTCTACAAAACCACACTAAGAGCCAAACTTGATCTTCACTTTGCTTATTGAAAATACAAAACAGCCTAGCTATTTCAAACAAAGCAAATTAAGAAACTCATTTCAATGGCGCCAAACGGAGAAACACCAGCCTTGACCATAACCCCCCAAAAATCGCAACAACCAATCAGAATGATCTCCATTCAAGGACTCCAGAGGGCTATTTCTGACCTCTCTTTCCAACTAAACAAGGAGGTGAAAGACTCAAAACTCAGCAGCATATCAGAAGTGGAGGAGGTGAAGTGCACCTGCTGTGGCATGTCAGAGGAGTGCACGCAAGAATATATCTCGCGTGTAAAGGACAGGTTTTCTGGCAAGTGGCTTTGTGGGATTTGCTCGGCCGCAGTGAAAGATGAGTTGGAGAAGAACGGCGGGGACAAAGACGAGGCGCTACGTGCGCATGTGAGCGTCTGTGTTAAGTTCAACAGACTAGGAAGGACCCAACCGGTTTTGTTTCAAGCTGAGGCAATGAAAGAGATTTGGAGAAAGAGGTCCAATTCTATGAGCCCTAGAGAATTGGATAATATGAAGAGAGGTGGTATTGCAAGGAGCTCTAGTTGCATCCCCGCCATTAGTAAAGACATGATGAAAAATTAGATATATATATAGATACATAATTTATTATAGAACTTTTAGTGCTTATACCTGGTTTTGAAAAAGATTAAGAAACTATGCATCCCCCCGTAGCCTTTCACAATAACATCTCTATTCAAGGAATGTTTTGTGATTCTAGACATAATTGTGGGAGAGCATATTTTTGAAGTTTGTTTTTTTTAACCAAGCATAAGCACAAAAGACTTATTATGTATATTGAAATAATGAGTTCAATATATCTTGGTTTTAACCTTTGTGGGGGGTGTTTGTTGTTGTTGGAGGAATTAAGGGATTTGATTTCACAATTAATCCATATGTAGATGCTTCCCAATTGAAACCCCCAATGGTTTGTAAGTTTTATCCTTTCAAAGATAGCTTTTGTTTCCCCCTTAGTTCAGATTACTTGAGGGGTTGAGCTTGTAACTAACATCTTGTACTAAGTAATAATCTTATTTTCTCATAATAATGTTGATCATGTCATTAATTCTCTCTCCCTTTCTCTCTGTTTTCAATTTTTTTTTTTTTTAGAAAATACAAGTTGATTGGTACAGAAATAAAAGTTTTGTCAATTCCTTATTTGCAGAGAATTTGGACTTGATGCAAGTCTGTGTGAAATCATCATGAAGAGCCTAATAAAAAGTGTTCAAGCCCAAATATATAAACCAGGCCTCTTTAGGCCCATACCTTCTAAACTTTCTATTTCTGTTTCTTCTTTTGAAATTGAACAGGCCCGGTTTCTTCTTTAAACGAGGATTACTAAAAGATAAAAGATAAGATAGAAAAATAAAAAATTTCTATTCGATTATTTTTTTTTAATTTTTTTTGTAATGAAACTATTAAAACTAAATTAATTAAATATACATAAAAATTACGACCTTTCGGATTTTATTTTGGGGCGGGCAAAATATTAATACTCAAATTGGTTTGACGCACTCTCCGAACAGTCCAATTTGTTTCATGATCTGTGTGTACCGCTTCAATATTCGTACAGATCAAGCACACACAAATCATGAAGCGAATAAAATGGTACAAAGCAGAGATTGGACGTGCCCTGCTCCTGTTAATCATGAGCTATTAAATTTGGTTGAAATTCTATACTTATGAAAGAAAGAGATAACAGAGATGCTAACAGTTTGGTAACAAAATGATCAAATTAGTTGATGAAGAGATATAAACTGATGAAAATAAGAAATAAAATTGAGCTGTTGTTGGATAATTTGGGCAATTCTATAAATTATTTTTCAGAATAAAACAACAATTCAATAGCATATGAATTAAAAAGAAAATTCAAAATTGAGCGTTGATGAAGTACTATGTAGATAGTTAGAAACTATGAATAGTTAGATATGCTAATATTAGAATTTGCTATTATAAATACTATGAATGGTTTTTTTTTTTGACAACATTTTCCCGTTAAACAATTATGAGGAGGGTTCAAATGTCTCTATTTTTTATGCCTCCACCGTGTTTTCATTTTTAAAACGTTAATAACTCAAAATTTAGATCATAAATGTCAAAATAAAACCGTTAGATGTGATATATATTATTTTCTCTATGTGCTCATAAAAAAATATAAAATTTTGGTTTTGTTTTTATGTGAATTTATAAGTTGAAAAATCAACGTTTAGAAATTATCCACATTAGTACGTTTTTAAAAGCTCTTGATGACAACCAAAACAAAGTTTAAATTTTATAATTTTTTACACGTGCATAGATAATGTAGATCATATCCAATGGTTTTATTGTGACCTTTAAGTTTTAAATTTTGAGTTATTAAAGTTTTTAAAAACAGAGGCATGATAGAGGCACAAAAAATTGAAGGCATTTGAACCTCCTCAACAATTATAAATGATACAAACAGTATGAAACTAGATGAATAATTATAAATGATGTTTTTTAGGAGTAGAACTAGGGTGTTCTTAAGCTCACCAAGCCCCTTTGTGAGCTTAATTCAAAAACCTATTGAATTAGCTTCAAATGATGCATCAAAACCGTTGAAATCGATCTACTTCACGAATGATGCGTTTACATGTCAAATTTATAAATTTTCGAACTAATTTACTATAAAGTCAAGCAGTCAAAAAAATATTATTTATAAGTTAATTTTAATATGTTAATTTTTCATTATTTTTTGACCACTTAACTTTATAATAAATTAGTTTGAAAATTTATAAATTTGACATGTAAACTCATGATTGGTTTAGCTTAAGAACACCCTAGTTCTACTCGTTGTTTTAGTATGGGAAGCATTTTCATATAAATCCGTCCGATCTGGATCACACGGACTGGATTGGGCCCAATTTAATGGACGATGTGATGTTTTTAAAGCTCTCTGAGGCAGCAGCGGAGAGTTCTTCTCTTTCCAAGCGCCGCTTGCTGCAACTGCTTGCTTAAGCGGGATTTTTATCATTTTGGCGCAAAATTTCAATAAAAGATGTTACTAAAATACAATCCAGCCGCAACTTGTGCTTATCGCGCCCGCTCCAATATCGTTTGTGCTCCCAAAACCTCCCTCTTTCTTTCCCCGGTTTTACAAAGCAACAGTAATTTGACGGTTTCAGAATCTTCTTCGGTGAGTAGAATTTTGTGCGCAAGTTCGTCGACGCAAGACTCGTCGTTTGAGCCGTAAGTCTAACTCACTTGTTTTTCTTTTGATTTAATTGAATTATTGTTGGAAAATCATTATGAACTATATACCTTGTTTTTGGGCTTTATTTCAAACACTTATCAGGCATAAACATTTTTTCTTTTCTTTTTACTGTATTTCGTTCGTGCCTGAGTCTATAGTAACGATTTTCATACTTCTATGTGCATGTCTGGTTGAAATTGTTAGTTCCATAGTTTTAAAAAAAAGATGCTGCATGGTTTTTTGTCGAAGAGCTAATGGTCTTTATTTCATTTGTTGATCCACCATATGACTAATAGCTTATGGAGTAATTTCACCCCTTTGTATAGTATTAGTGTTGCCATGCACATGCCTAGGTGCCTTTTGAACATTCACTGGTGCCATTATTCTCTGGGCTTTTCTACTTGAGCATGAATTTATGGTTAACAAGGTCTCCATTTAAGGTTATGGTTGTACATTAAGTGTAGGGTCTTGGTGGGGGTTTAGGTTTAATTTGAATCAAGACTTAGGGCTGGCAATTGTTCCTGCCAGATTCATGCTGGCCGATGATTTTTGCCATCTGCACAATATAAAGAAGATATTTTTAATTAAAAATACCACTATTGAATTCTATGATTAGACAAAAAATGGCGGTGATACACGGGGTGTCAGAGACGACGATTGGGGTACTTGGTGGGGGGCAGTTAGGGCGGATGCTGTGCCAAGCTGGAAGCAAGATGGCGCTCAAAATTGTGACGTTAGACCCCATGGAGAACAGCCCAGCAAGTTCTCTTTCATACCAGCATGTGGTCGGCAACTTTAATGACGGTCAATCTGTGTGCGAGTTTGCAAAAAGGTCAGTTGAAAATCTGTATCATCTCTACAGCAGATGTGACCAGTCAGATGTAATTGGGGATGGTAACATATGTTAGTATATTATGCAATAAAGTTTCTTTATACTTGTTGTGAAGGTGTGGGGTATTGACAGTCGAGATAGAACATGTGGATGCAATTACACTGGAGAAACTGGAGCAACAAGGGATCGATTGTCAACCTAAAGCTTCTACCATTCGCATAATTCAAGTAACTTCTTTTATTCATATTTATATACCCATTTATACAAATTAACTGTTTCTCTCTTTTTTTCTTCTTGTTTTTTTTTGTAGAAAAGAACCAAGGATCAGCATAACCCATTTTAGGATGACATTATCCCTTTCTTATATCTTAACCTTTTCTTGGCTAGTTCTGTTTCTAATTGCAAAATTGAGGGTACATTGTGGCTAAGCTGTCTTAATTTGAATGCAAGTTATGTATGCTATTGGGGGTTAATTGAGCAAGGGTGGGTTTTCTATGGCTGACGGTAGACACGAAGTTCCAACTGGGGGATTAGTTGGGCCACCTCCACAGGTTTTATTCCACTTTTGGGGATTGTTACTAAATCGTTCTTGTATTGTTCTTTAAGGCCAGTAATGACAGATTCAACCACCATTGCAATTCTTGAGGTGAATAAAGAATATTGCACTCGTTGGTTTAGTGATATACCAGCCTGTACTTAACCGATATTCAGTACTAATATGTTGCTACAACTTTACAACCTTAAATTATACTGAAATTTAATTTGAATTATTCAATTGAAACTTTTGTTTCAGGACAAGTACTCGCAAAAGGTTCATTTTTCTCAGCATGACATCCCACTTCCTGATTTTGTGGAGGTAACTTTTATAGCTTAAGTAGCCTTTTTAGGGAATTGCTTCATTTATACTGAGATCTCCACAAAAAATGTAAGTATCAGTGTATTCTTACATAATCTACAAATTTTCCAAAAGGGCTTCTATAGTACAGATTTGTGTTTTCATTTTTCAAGTTTTTAAAATGATGTTTAATGATAATAAAATTGGTATATTTGAATTTTTATAGTGGAACAATAAAAAAATTGTGAACTTTTTTTTTTGTATTACCAATCTCATTTTGCTTCTTTTTCTGAACAGATCGATAATTTAGCTAGTGTAGAAAGAGCTGGTGAATTATTTGGGTACCCTTTAATGATAAAAAGTAAGAGGCTAGCATACGATGGAAGAGGCAATGCCGTGGCTCATAGAAAGGATGATCTTCCTTCTGTTGTGAATTGTAAATATCTACACAAGTTATATTGTATGGTACCAGCCAGATAATACCAGATATGGTACATCAGATTTGAGGGAAAAATTGGGTACTTCTGAAATTAAGTCATTAAAGCCTACAAGTACTTACTGATTCAAAGCAAGCATATGTGATTTGTCTGATACATGTCATTACTATTATAGCATGATGCTGGTTTTGGGTACTTGCGTCTTTTATGTTGTTATACATATGCTGAAGTTTTTAAGTAAAAATTGAACTGTGAAATAGCTTTAATTTTAATTTATTCATCATGGAGCAAATGAAGAACGTTATTACAAATGGAAAGAGTGGGTTTCATCAGATAATCTTTGGGACCAACCATTTATTTTGAGATCAAAACCAGTACTGGTGGAGAGTACTCGGACCCATGGTAAAAAAAATGGCCAAACATACCATGCCATACATGCATTTAAACCTGCTACCCTAAAAAATATTATCATAATAAGGTTCGTAACCGGTCTTTTTTGATCTTCTTCTTGTAGTTTTCTAATTTTCTCTTTTTGTCTGCAGCCTTAGGAAGCTTTGAGCACGGTTTATATGTTGAGAAATGGACACCCTTTGTTAAGGTTTTTCGTTGCTCTCTTTTGAGTGATCTTTGTCTTTACAAAACATCCGACTTATTAAATATGTTCAATTGTAGCCTATTATATTGTAACAGTATCTCCCTGACTTGTGACTGCATTTGACATTGCTGAAAAGCATTTTAGCATGTTCAATTATTGCTGTTTCTAAATAGTTTGGTAATTGAGGTTATGGTATCAGCCCCTCAGTTTTGCAATATATTCCATTGTACAATCACATCACAATAATGGGAAAATAAAGCCCAAAGAAAAGTCATTTTGGTGCGTATACTATACTTGTTATTATAGAACTGTACCTAGTTATACATTTAAGTTGTTGTATGTTGGCGAAATTGCTTCACATCCAAGACTTATTTCCATACTAAATATTAGTCCAAATTGCACAATGACTAACTCTATGTTTCTTACAATTGTGTAGATTCTATGATTTTATCCTTGAAAGTAGTAGAAATGAATATGATTGGTTGTATTTTACCTTTTCTTTTGTATGTTCAGGAGCTTTCAGTAATAGTGGCACGGAGCAGAGATGGTTCAACACTATGCTATCCTGTGGTTGAAACTGTTCACAAGTAAGAGTTTAGTAGCAGTACCTGTACCAGATCAGTAACTTTAGCTTGCCTGGACTGTTGAGGGATCCTGCCTTTCGTGTTTTAAAAATGGTATGAAATGTATGTTGTATGGGCAATATGGGCAAGGTCCATACTGTACCTCTTGTATCTGTTTCCGGCAGGCTACTTCTTGAATTTCCTTGTTTTTTCATCCTTTTCTTATCTTGAATGAAGTGAGACATCAAAACCTGTTAATATCAAGGTGTACCAGATTAAACATACTACTGGTTTAATCCTTTTAGGGACAATATTTGCCATGTGGTTGAAGCTCCAGCTGACATTCCGGATAAAGCAAAGAAGTTAGCTATTAGCGTTGCTGAAAAAGCTGTTGGGTCATTAGAAGGTGCGGGTGTTTTTGCCGTTGAGTTGTTCTTAACACAAGATGGCAAGGTTTGTTCAAGAAAAGTGCATTCTATTTGAAAGATTTCCATACCTATTTTCGGTACCAGAATACTCAGGTTCAACAGATTAAGGGCTACCAGTATCAGGCCTATCATGGTAACCTTATTACTGTTGTTTTTTACCACATTTGCAATGGTAGCTTCAGTATGGCTGATTGTGACCACACATAGCATTTTTGCCCTTTAGTTTATCCTTTTATTTTAGAACCTTTTTGTGAGGGTAACATAACGCTTAATTCTGTAGTTGGGTTTTATCGTGGCAATTTATTAATAATTGGGTTAAGAAGTGCAACTCTGTAGCATAAAAATTGATCAAGATGTGCAACTCTTTAACATGAAAAAAATTATATCTGTGACTTGAGTAGGTATTGTTGAATGAGGTAGCACCAAGGCCTCATAACAGTGGGCACCACACAATAGAGTCATGCTATACTTCCCAATACGAGCAGCATTTGCGGGCTATTCTCGGCCTCCCTCTGGGGGACCCTTCTCTCAAGACCCCTGCGGCTATTATGTACAACATTCTCGGCGAAGCTGATGTAAGACCTCCTACTCTCTTGCATTATTTGAAACTTAAAATGATGATCATAATTGCATCTTGGTGACAGGTTTATGTGTGCACTGAGAAAATGTCAAAATTCGTATGCATCTTTGCAAGGGAAATTGCAATGCATATTTATACAAAAACAGGAAATATCATTATAACCCAACAAAACATATGCAAATATCTTCTGTATCTTACATTCTGAATTTAGTTTCCAAACTACCCCTCTCAGTTTATCCTTTTGTGAATAAGGAAGAGAAAAGAAAATTTGGGTGCACTTGAAGAAATTGAGAGCAGAATATAAGATCTTGATTATGTTGTAGTTTGTTAGATAACTAACCTAAAGTGCGGTCTTTTGAGTGTGGAAGCTTATCCCTGGAGATTATAACGTTGAAAAGTGTGGTCTCTATAAAGCCTTTTTTTTCTTTCTTCAAGGGGGAAGAGGGGTTTAAGCTAGCCAATGAACTAATAGGAAGGGCATTGAACATTCCTGGTGCCACTGTGCATTGGTACGATAAAACAGGTCAGTAAATATTCAGTATGAACTTTTATTACATGCCAACTATATCTTTGTTTGTCCTTTCATTATCGTAATTGAATTTTCTTTTAGAAAATGAAGAAACTGATTTTTGTTGTTGTGTCTTTAGAAATGAGGAAACAAAGGAAGATGGGCCATGTAACAATTGTTGGGCCTTCTAAGAGTGTTGTAAAATCACGTCTAAGCTCGATGTTGCAAAAAGATGCAACTGTAGAAAAGCGAACTGGTAAGTGATGTAAATCTATAACTTGATCTTTTCATTATTCTTGTCTTCTTAGAAAACATTGCATTGTGGAGTCAACCTATATTTATGTCAGTTGCAACTACCATATTTTTTTACAATTTCTTTTCACAAAGGGCCTCTAAATTTTTTGTGTACTTACAAGTATCTAATTATGATGTAAAATTTCAAATAAACCTTTTATAGCTACTCCACGGGTTGCAATAATAATGGGCTCAGATTCTGACCTCCCAGTAATGAAAGATGCTGCAGAGGTTCTAACCTCATTTGGGATATCCTTCGAGGTATTGCTATTCATTTGATAATTCTAGAGGTGCTTTCTGTCACAAAGATTAGCATAATTTCTACATGCCGTTTCTGTTATATATGTGGCCAGTATGTACAAGTATTGGCCTGTCCACTTTAAAATAACCACATTATTCTATACATTGTTCCTAGAGTTCTTTCGGCACTTGATTCCATACTGAGGAAAATTGATGCTTTAGTGCAAAAATATGGGTTAAATGACTCTAATAATCATGACTTGCTGCAATTCAACTGAGCTAAATTGAGTAAATTGCAAAATAACAATTGAATCTTCGCTTAATTGTGCCGATGAGGCATTTATCAATAAAAATGGTGCATAGTCTGCAGCTTAATAAAGTAATATTACAAAAACATGATAGCAAAAATGAAGTCTTCATCAAGGGGGGAAAAAGGGCTGAATTGCAGCTTAACTGGGCGAACAAGGCAAGTTTTGAATTAATATTTGTTTACTAGAAAAGTAGTGTTGTTGAGACTTTATTATGGTACTGTGGGGCTTGTTTGCATAAAAGAGAGTTCATTGCACCTCGATTGGTGTGAATGAAAGCTTTGTTATACAATTTCTCAGTAAGTTTCTTGCTGAATACCTATAACAAATTTTATGCTATGCAATTTTCTTATTATTTTACAGCTAACAATTGTATCAGCACACCGTACACCAGAGAGGATGTACTCTTTTGCAATATCCGCAAAAGAGAGGGGCATTCAGGTTATTATTGCTGGGGCTGGTGGAGCCGCACATTTACCAGGTCAGCTTCTTTGTGTTTAAAGTCAAACAATTATTTATATTTTTCTTTTTTTGTGCATTCGGTAACATAAGGTACAGCAGAGGGGATTAGATGTTTATTGTATGAGATTGGTGACAGGAATGGTGGCTTCCTTGACTGCTTTACCAGTAATTGGGGTACCTGTCAAAACCTCTTCATTGAGCGGAATGGATTCACTTTTATCCATTGTTCAGGTATACATTTACATTAGTAGTCGAAGCTAGGATTTTTATACCAGCCGGCTGGAGTGTATATGGCCTTAGCTTTTGTACTGAGTATACTTTTGGAAAAGAGCTATAAAAAATTAGATAATTCTGCCGAACAAAAAAGCAGGCCTATTTCCAAAATGAATCTATACAAAACTTAATCTATGGTACCAATGTGGTTCCTTCCATATCATATTCAACGCCAGTATAACTTGCCAGACTTTGTAATATGTGATCCTTTATCCTAATTTTTACTACCAGCTGTAAGACTCCATTTAGTACTAGCATCAATTTGGTGCTGGTCAGGTTCAGGTGAGAAGAATTGTTTTTTTTCCCCTTTGGGCTGAGGATGTGATATGCAAGGAAGTTTAGGGACTAAATTGCTATTGGAAACTTTTAAAGGGATGTTTATTTACAAAGACTTCTATTTTCCTAATATTATCTTGAAAGTTAAATACAACTTGGTGATTGACCTTGTGGTGATAAAGAACTAACTACGAATTATTCAGTACGAAACAAGAATGAAGTTTAAAGTTAATATCCCTTCTTTTTTCTTTGAAAATTGAAAATAGATGCCAAAAGGGATTCCGGTGGCAACAGTTGCAATTGGAAATGCGGCGAATGCAGGTCTCTTAGCTGCTAGAATGCTGGCATCCACAGATTCTGATCTATGGGACAAGTATGACATTGTGTTTTGTTTTTACTATTTTTGTATAAAAAGAAGAATTACTTATTTTGTTTGTTACTAACATGTTGATACTGTCCTAATTTTCTCCCAAACTTATAAACTATTGGGAGTTCAACCTATTTCCTGGATTATAAATGCTACAAAACTGGTGGACTGGTTTCAATATATACCGGATAGACAAGGGGACCTAATAAGCATTTTAGGTTTATGTTAGCTTTTCATTTAATAATTGAGAAGTGGTCATGAATTTATGTTTTATCAAGTTTTGTTTGGCATGGGAATCTGTGTAGTTTGGTCCCCAGCTGTTTGAGAATATGTATGTATGTGGTGATCCTGTGGTGGTCCTTGGACTTGCTGTATTTTCTATAGTTTGGTCCCTGCCTTCCTGAACTATCTGAACGGTTGAACCTAACCCCTGTAGACTTTCAATAAATGGTGGGCCTCGGTGGAACAAACCCAGATAGTTTAGGAGTATCATGGGCAAAATAACTCCAACTAATAAATTTGAAAGAGTGTATATTTCACCTTTTTTGATGTTTGACAAAAATTAGATTAAATTATAGGGTAATCTGTATCTTACGAGAATAATTTTTTATACTTGTTATTTCTGACAGGATGACAAAATATCAGCAAGAGCTAAAGGATACTGTTTTGTTGAAGGCCGAAAGGCTTGAGGTAGAAGGCTGGGAGAGATACTTGAACGCTTGACCGTCTTTTCGTTTCTAGTTGTAAGTTCTTGTTAATTGCAAATCAAGTTTGGAATGATTTCATACAAATTTCCCTGCTAAGATAAAAAAATAATTATAGAAAAAAGAACCATAAGCAATATTTATTTCTCCAGTCCTTTTGAAATAATTAGTAGAGGGGCAGGGGGGTGGTACAACAGATATTTTCCAAGATTCCCAATTTCTATTATGTAGGACCATTTATAACATTTCTTTTTACTTTTATTTATCTGGCTTCAACTTTGTAATTTAATAATCTTTTACTTTTAATAATGTTAGGAACTGTCGTCGGTGGGAGCGCATCTATGCTTCCCTGCAATTGTTAAATAATATTCAGTTTTGTTATAAAATGAGTCAATATGTTATTCTATTCACATTCAAAATTTTATGGAGCATAGAAGTTGCTCATTTTTTGGTGATTAGTTAGTATGTGCTTATAATTATTATTGAAAGCAAGTTACACCAGTTGTACTTGTACCCATTGCCATCTCTGATGAGGCCAAATTACAATGGGTGGTGCCCGAGTGGAGTTCATCATTATTCATCATTGATCACCTTGCAACAGTCACGGGAGTTAGCAAGCATGAGGAGAAAAGCATGAAAGAGAAGAGCATACATTCCACGTTGGCTAGTCTCCTAGGATGGTCCCTGGGCTCTTACCTATTTATTTCTCTTGCTCCAAATGACACTTTTGCTCAAAATATTATGTTTGCTCTTGCATCCCATGAGGTTCACAACTTGTCAGTCATTTCGTTTGTAAGCTAGGGCACGATGTGATAACATCATCTGTTCATTATGATAATACTTCTAGCTAGGATTTCTAGAACTAAAAATTTTAGCTAGGATTTCCTTTTTGTTGTAACTCTTTAATGAATATGTACGAGTCACTATATGATTAATAATCTTGAATGGCGAAGTAATTAGGTCCAGTATCCAAAGAGAAATATATTATTAATAGTCCTCGACCATAGAAACTGATAAAACAAAATGTATTCTTGAATAGCCAAATTCAAAAGAACATCATCTATTGCATCTTCATCCCCTTGTGAACAACTCACAGATTGTTCAGCCCCATTTTATTTATTTTATCAGTACAATAATCAAAAGCAACAAACATTTTTTTTTTTTTTTCATCTCAGGTTGCAGGTTAAACAGGAACCGAACGCAGAACAATGTCTCAATGGAAATTACAGGTCCGTATGCAATACGCATTACAAACTCATGTGAATTTCCTGGGGGCAGCCTTTCAAAGTTTTAGGACCTCCATGATGAACAATTCAAAATAGGGAGTTAAAATCTGAAATCTGAAATGGTTTTAGTGCTTCCTCAACCAACACAAATCTCCAACAATTTCGGATATATGTTTGGCAAAAGTTGTATTAATTCGATCTTCCATAGTGATATTGTTTACTACTATAGTCTCCCTAGTAAAATTAGTTCGAATAGAGGGTACGTGTTCGTTGTTTAAGTCTGGAAAGAGCCATCTCCAAATAGAGCTTGAACAACAAGATCATTGAGATCGGATTGGATCGGATCCAAACTTGGAAGTGCTGCGAAATGCATAGAGAGTGTACTCGCTAATGACCACAAGAACGTGTGCACCACGGTTATTCTCAGCAGGCCATAGGCCAAGTAGACGCATGAGTCGACAGTCTGCGTTCGGACAGTCAGCGCCGTTATTAGTGCACAAGATGAGATGGGTAATTTTGGATATAGGTTGGCTCCACTCCTTTATAGCTGTCATTGCTGACTCTTTTGCTAGCTTAATTAGGTACTTGCTTTGGTCTAGGGAAGGTTCTGAGTCTTTTGCAAGTTTTGGCAACTCCAATCTCACCATATATCATTTGGCCATCATATCATACCCATGTATCTTTGTTGAACAGAAATACTCTTTATCTGAATTTCAAAGATGCCACGTGTTTAATCATGATAGGTTAGGACCATGCACGTGATATAATATGCTGATGGAGGGGGTGTGTGAGTGTGTGTGTGTGTGTGTGTTAGACTAATTGCATGATTTAATTGCTCCAGAAATTAATAGATTTTTTGAGTTGAAGAGCACAATTAATTGACTACTCCAACTGAATTTCAAACACCCACCCACAAATGGAATAAGAAATGTAGAGGACAGGTGAATTTCATAAATGTACATGGATTCTAACTAATTGAAGCAATAAATAGTGCAAGATTTACATGTTGAATATTTTAGTATAGATATTCTTCGTCTAGAATTAAACTTGGGATTTAAAAAGTATTGGGTCGATAGAATGGGAGGAATAATTTAAGAAATTAAAATTGTTCCATTGATCTAAACAAAATACACTATATTAAAATGAAGCACTTATATAAATAATACAGTTCATATACTTGCTTTTTTAATACAAAATATAAATAAGAGCGAGGCCATGGTAATATGCATATTACAGATTGAATCATGATATGAATTCATATCTCAAATTTTAAAGTTCAAACAGTTAATTCAAATTGTAAATATGCATGGTCTCCATATGAAAATGTGTATGGAGATCAAATTCAATTTTTTTAGATAGGTAGAAAATCACTTGATTAAAATATTCTAGACCATCCGAAAGTAGTGATTTTGTATGTAAAAAAAATATAAAAAAAATGTAAAATTTAATCAATAATTATAATTTTCATATGAAAATTATGTTTAACGGTGTGAATTAATTATTTAAACTTTAAAATAGATATATGGATCCTATAGCATGAGTCGATCTGTAATATGCATATTATGTGAATTCTTTTTTATTAATCTTAGTTAAAAATTTATTAGAAATAGTCTCAAGGGCCTTGCAAATTTTCCGTAACATGTGGTTTGCATCCGAATTTGCATTTACTACTGTAATTTTTTTTAAGTATAAAATGTAAGTCCGTAATCTAAAATATTTTTTTTGAGTAAATGTTAGATGTCAAGCCACCAAATTATTAAAACAAATGATTTCTTCCATCCGGATTTCGACCGCGACCTTCCACATCATAGACCATGTGTTTTTACCACTAGATCAAATACTAATTTATGTATTCTAAAATAATTTCTTTGTACAGATACTGAGTTTGGAAAAAAAAAAAATTATCATAATCAAGCATACTTTATATGGTTCTCAAAACGAATTGAGATCGGCTGTTATCCTAGCAACAGATTCGGATGCTCTCAAAATTACAAAGATATAGCCGTACAAATTATGTGGCATCCTACTTCTATAGTCACAGTTGATAGTTGATAGTCTGATCAAACTCAAATGAGATTATCTGATCTGTACCGTTCAAATCTTCAGTTTTTATTACTGGGCACACATAAAATATGACATATTAAATGTTCACGTGACTGGATATCTACATATGCCCTGCAAGGCTGCAACTCTTTTGCGCTTTTATTGTTATAGGACCTAGAGGAGGCGGGCCGGATGATATATTTTAGGGCTGCAAATGGATAGGCTAGGAGTTGGGGATCCGTATCCTCTGCATTAACTCAAAAGGGAATCTTTTGAGTTAATGAATTTTAACCGTCTGATTTTAAACGGAGCCAATCCGGTTCGTATCTATAACATAGGGGGCCCTTTAATATTAGTGCAGATCTAGTTTGCACGAATCTTGAAACATATTAAGCAGTCGAGATTCATTAACTCAAAAGATTCTCTTTTGAGTTAATGCAGAGGATATGAATTCAGGAGTTGGGGTGTCAATGACACCCTTTTACCAGTTTACCTGACCCGTACCGTATCCGATAAGATGGGTACGGGTAAGATTTTTTTTTTTTTCGTAAACTTATTAGTAAGGGTGAAGATTTTTTTCGTTATCTAAATAGGTAAGGGTACGGAGTAAAGCCTATTTTGTACTCGTTATCCGATTGGATAATTATAAAAAAAATTATATATATTATTTATATTAATAAGTATTGAAAATAGTACTTTAATTAGTTTACTTGTGCTTAGCATGATCAAATTTTTTTCTAATAAAGTACTATATATGTGTGAAATGAATGTATATGTTTTATTGTTATATTTAATAAATAATAAAAATAATTATTATATTAGTATTACCGTTATTTACCCGCTACCGTTTCTTTATCCGACAACTATAACGGGTAAGAGTAGGGTACGAGTAAGATAATTTGTAGCGGGTAAGGGTAGGGTACGAGTAAGGACAATTTGTAATGGGTACAGGTATAAAAATACTTCCATCCGACTCTTATTGTACCCGTTGACACCCCTAGCTAGGAGGTTTTTTTTTGGGTTTTTTTATTTATATTCTTTTTATCTTTTTTTTTTTGTTCTTCTTATAACATTAACACAGACGAAGTACGTCAGTATTAATTTTAAATTTTGATAACATTAGGCGACCGGCAAATATTATTATTTTTCTTCTAATTTTAATTTTTATAAAAATATTTAAAAATGGGGTATGTAATTGTATCATCATTTCTATATATTTCTTTGGTATGATTACTAAATTGATTTTTATTTTCGATAAATGATGCTCCAAATTTGACTAATAGACAAATTAAGAGTCTAACTACAAGCTGGAAAATTTAGTTGCGACTTCAATATAATATTTTAATTCAAAAAAAGAAAATTATATTAATAGTTTAACAAAATTTATAAAAGAAAATAAGACAGACCTTATTGTTTGGAATTCTCCTTAATTAATTTTAAAAAAAATATATATTATTTTTACACCATTCTTGCACAAACATCAATCCGAATAACATTATTCTTACAATAATTTAAATATACCACAAAATTAACATATTTTCCATACTCTCATGATTAGTTTAAGTACACTTCGATTTCTGCTATATGTACCGCTGGTACAATCATCTTTTATTTCTTAAAAAAAAAAGCTTCTTTATTTTGATTTCAGTTGCTTTGGTAAATATTAATATGCTGAAGAACCAACCGAAATTTTTATTAATAGAAAAATTAATAAAAAAATATCGATAATGAGGAAGCATTTTGCGAAAATTCGATTTGTAGGAAAAACATGATAGTCCATAATGTCCAGGAGACGTTATAGACCATCACGATTATAAACCATAACGTCTAGCTACAGTATTTTTTGTTAATTAGAGATCATTAGCGATCAGATTAACTGGACGTTATGGTTTATAACGTCCAGCTACAGTACTCTGATGTTACAAACCATAACGTTTTTTCTATTTTTCAAAATCTAGCGAAACTGTTCCTTATTGTTGATATTTTTGTTTTATATTTTATATTAATAAAAATTTCGGGAAGAACCAATGTATATAATTAAGTAGCTGGTCCCAAAAGAATTTATTAACATTTAGCAAACTAAGAGCTCAGTTTATCAAGCTGTAGGAAGATATAAAATCCGGTTAACTGGTACTTAAGGTAAGAAAAGAAAAGCGATGCATCGATCATGCATATGAATTTTCTACAGTGAACATATATCCAACATCAATGAACAAGCTAGGTTAAGAGAATTTTGCACAGTAAAATTAAGTTCACTAATTATTAGTCTCAAATTGGTCAAGTTGCAATGAAAGATCTGTACGTACACGGGATATATATATGGTGAATGCATGAGAAATTAATAGGTTTTCAATTCTAATTGAAGAAATTAATAATATGCGTGATGTATATATTATAAAAATGCACACATGAAGGTGGTCGATCCAGGGCACCTTTTATCCACTTGATCATCAGCTAATATAATTAAGCCCATTACTAGTTTTTTATTTTTTATTTTTATGAAAATTAACAGATAACATAAAAATAACGACTTCTTCCTCGTGAACAATCACAGGCTATCCATCTTTATAGATTATATAGATAGACATGCATGCCAATTTCATTTGAAATGCATGTATGTGTGCGCCTTAATTATTACGATTCTCTTATTAATTAATTAATAAGCGTTGAATCATATATAGACCTAATAAAAATGATTATGAACTTTGTCTCTCGATCTGTACCGGATTAAATCACCGTAAAACACATTTTAAAAAAAATTAGATGCCAAAATTTATACAAGCCCGTATTATAATAAAATGACTAAAAATCGTAAAGTTTGCGATAATCTGCAGTAAATCAATAAATGAAAAATTTATGCCTCCATGAAAAATTGCAATTTGGATGAGTGAATAATTAATAGTGTTATTTCATGTTAGCGAACTATATATACATTTCAAATCCTATCCTGCTATATTTTGTTATTTCAACCAAAAATTAGGTTATAGCGCCTATTCTGAAATACTGAATTAACGGCTAACCTCGGTTATCCAGCTTTCATATATATATATTAAACACATCCTTAATTAGCCACTTTGTATTCGAGATAACTTGTAGTCATATCAATATATATGTGCTGGGCTTAGCTAAGCCATGGTGTAAAACGACTTGGTGCTCCACGCCTCATTATTTCCATTTTGAAAATCCAAACGACCGATCCGAACCGCTCAAGTTGTTCTCCATATTGATATGTGCTTGGAGACCAAATTTTACATTTTTTGAAATTTTTTTACTATTTATTAAGCCACTTTGAAAATCACTGATCCGGCGGTCCAGAAATTTTTACTGTTTTTTACTGTTCATAAGGATTTTCAGATTTTCAAAATGGCTTAATAAATAGTAAAAAAATTCCAAAAAATGTAAAATTTGGTCTCCAAGCACATTTCAATATGGAGAACATGTTGGAAGGTTCGAATCGACTATTTGAACTTTGAAAATGAAAATATGGCGTGGAGTACCAAGTCGTTTTACTCCATGGAGTAGCCTAGTCGGACTCCAATATATATATATATATATATATAGTACTAAATATATAGATACATGTACAATTTCTCTGAAGGTGCACTCACAGCAACGTATAGCTACTATATAGCCTATATACTGCATATCATTCTTTCATTTCTAATCAGTTATATTTTTTCTCAATAAACCTTTCATCAAATTAAATTGTTAATATTTCCTGGAGCAAGCTAGATCTCTCGGTTAAAGTTGGACGTTATAATTATTAAGCAAATTAACTCAGGAAATTAAGTCGATTAATTTTGTGTAAAGTGCATTCGAATTATGAATTTGTAAAGCAATTAACTAATAAATGCACTTCATTTTCAGTGTGAACAGATCCAATGCATCAACATTAATTATGGCATGAGCTCATAACTTTTCTTCTCCTTTTAGGAAAAAGGTACATGAGATGTCATGATCCTATGTTCCAATCATTTTCTCCTATTTCATAGCCGCAATATAATGACAAATTGCAATTCTTCATATTGCAAAAAAGAAAAAATTAACAGAAGAAGAGGAAGGAAACTTATTGAACATATCATGACCAAACTGCATATATAAGAGTTAATGCATAAAAAATATTCATAAAAAAGAACTTCATAGATATAATTATATGAGTAGAACTAGGGTGTTCCTAAACTCACCAAGCCCTTCCGTGAGTTCGACTCTAAAACCTATCGAATTGACTTCAAACGACATTTCCAAACCGTTAGATGTTCAATCTATATTAAAATGTGCTTGGAGACCAAATTTTACATTTTTTGGAATTTTTTTACTATTTATTAAGATAGTTTGAAAATCGCTGTTTTCCAATGGTGCAGAATTTTAATAAAAATAGCGATTTTCAAACCATCTTAATAAATAGTAAAAAAATTCCAAAAAATATAAAATTTGGTCTCCAAGCACATTTTAATATAGATTGAACATCTAACGGTTTGGAAATGTCGTTTGAAGTCAATTCGATAGGTTTTAGAGTCGAGCTCACGAAGGACTTGGTGAGCTTAGGAACACCCTAGTTCTGCTCTAATTATATAGTTCATTATTTGCAGGAACTCTTTTGATATCCTGTATCCCTTTTAGATTAACTTTTACATGAATTATTTCAACTGCACAAATCTTTCCTCAAAAAAAAAACTGCACAAATCACTAATACCTGAAGCAAATTTATTTATGTCGCTTCTGATATGACATTTTTGGTGAAAAACAACTGCATACGTCCTATCAAATCTCGGGCCTCAGCCCTCAGGTATCTTTTGGGACATGTATCGGTCACATCCATCATAAGTGAAAAGCAATTGACAACGCTTGACAAATTATCTCGGGAGCTAAGATATTTAGTTTTATGAGTCCCAGCGGTGGCAAAAAAGCTCATGACTCGTGGTTTGATCGTGACTCGCACATGACTTGTTTGTTAACAGCTTGCTTGTTACTGGACCGAGCTGTTAACGAGCCAGCTCGTCACTTGCTCGGTTCAGAATTAATGAGTTCAAGCTGGGGCCTAGCTTGCTCGTCAGCTCGCGAGCTAGCTCCGCTAGGCATCAATTTGTGAATTTGTATGAATTTGTGTACATTTTATATTATCTAGCTCGGTCCAGCTCAGTTAAAACAAGACCCAGCGAGCTAACTCGGGCTGGCTTTTCACGATTTCAAGCTAAGATTTTAGCTCGGATGCCCTAGATCTAGCTCGCTCAGTAAGAGCTCGGTCCATAATTAACAAGCTGAGCTAGGACCCAGCTCAACCCGAGCTAGCTCGTTGACAGTCCTAGATATGACAAAATTTATGATAGAAATAATTTTATAATTATTTTGTAACCTCGAGTATATTTTCTTTATTTTTTTTTTCTGAAAATATAATAAGAAGTATATTTTTGAAAAATTTCTTGAACCTGATCACATGTGGCTCTCCCCTGCAAATTAATGGCGTTAATATTGTTGATAGTTTCTAGTCCATAAATAGAGTGAGGTTCCTATATTTATATCGATAAAGGAGTTATGTTGGCTTTTACAAAAATACAATTGCACCCAGGGGCGGATTTAAGAACAATGAATTTTTGTAATTTTATTTTATTTTATGTATGATTAATTCCCAGTGTATTTTTACAAAAATACAATTGCATCCATGTATACTTTAAATCGACTTTCAATGTGTATTTGACTCTCATAATTTGAAAATCTGATCCAGTCCCTGATTGCACCAACGTGTTGGTTTCTCCTTCCTAATATAGTTGAACTTATAAGCACATATAAATAATCCTATGTATATAGTAACATTTTCATGAACTAAGATTATCTAGTTACAAATGAATGTTGAGTCAATTCAATATTCAACTGTTAAGTACAGAAGGAAAATATATAGTAACATTTTCAACTATATAAAGATTATCTTCTCAGAACTAGCTAGTCTTGATGGTGGCTGCAGAATGACAACTGCTACAAGAATTAACAAATTAATTATCACCATACTCAATTAAAGCAAGCTACAATATAAGTAACATCGATGCTATAACAAAACCGTATACGTACTATGTACATATCAACGGTTTCAAAATCAAAGATGCACTTAAATTGTAGATTTTGAATCAAAGAAACAATATGGAGAACAAGTATATATAAGGTGAATATTGTTTGAGAAAGCAAAAGTAAATCAATCTAAGGTATTAAAAGCAAAAGCAATATAAAGGTATACAAATATCACTTTCAATGAGCAAATTGCACAAGTTGATGTATGCACCTATAAAAGGAAGGGCATGCACTGCAGTTTTCTCTCCAAGTCCAAACCAGCTTTGTGTGTGAGTGAGAGGTAGCTGGTTCATTAAAACTACATGCAGTTTACACCAATGAGCAAACAGGAGAGTAAACAGTGCCTTCTTCCACCAAAGGTATACACTCTATGAGTATATATAGCCCACCTCTCTCTCTCTCTCTCTCTCTCTCTCTCTCTCTCTCTCTCTCTCTCTCTCTCTCTATATATATATATATGATAAATTAAGCCAATAGTTTTTAGTATTTAACAAATGATAATTAAGTGAAGTAATGATGCATTTACATAATTGAAGAGCAGTGTCATATCCTAGCTACTTAATTAAAATGAGGCTTCAGACGAGAGAATTTTTTTAATCATCTTTGGATAAGGAGTAGAACTAGGGTGTTCCTAAGCTCACCAAGTCCTTTCGTGAGCTCGACTCTAAAACCTATCGAATTGACTTCAAACGATATTTTCAAACCATTAGATGTTCAATCTATATTAAAATGTGCTTGGAAACCAAATTTTACATTTTTTGGAATTTTTTTACTATTTATTAAGATGGTTTGAAAATCGCTGTTTTTCAATGGTGCAGAATTTTAATAAAAACAGCGATTTTCAAACCATCTTAATAAATAGTAAATTTTTTTAAAAAAAATGTAAAATTTGATCTCCAAGCACATTTTAATATAGATTGAACATCTAACGGTTTGAAAATATCGTTGAAGTGAATTCGATAGGTTTTAGAGTCGAGCTCACGAAAGGGCTTGGTGAGCTTAGGAACACCCTAGTTCTACTCTTGGATAAGCTATTCTTTCAACAATCACTTATTTTGTACTTTTTATTCACAAGTATTGAAAAGTCATTCCTAATCAAGTAATCATTGATATATATACGATACATCATTAATAAATTAGTTTTTGCAGCAGAAGAAGGATGTGGATCTTCGACGCGCATTCTCAGATAAACGAAACGAGAAATGTACAATTGAAAGCACCGAAATAGAGCTAATAAAGTGCGACTGTTGTGGCATGTCAGAGGAGTGCACCATTGCATTCATTTCAGGAGTGCGAAAAATCTTCTGCGGTAAGTGGGTTTGCGGGATTTGCTCTGAGGCAATAAAGGAGATTGCAAAACGAACACCGAACATGACCATGGAAGAGGCATTAGAATCACACATTTCTCTTTGCTCAGACTTTAATAAAACAACTCGGCTGAACCCTAAACTCTCCTTTGCTGGTACCATGAGGGATATTGCGAGGAAAAACTCGCTTAGGAGAAGATCCATGGATAGTGTGCACGAGAGGTCGAAGATGAATCGAACAATGAGTTGTGGCCCATGGCTTGAGATCAACCAGTTATCAATTCAGTGATCAACACTGTTCAGTTGCTGTTGTTAATTAATTATTCAATGAAAGTTTGCATTTTTCTGGGAGACATTAATTAGACGATCCATGAATTTGCTCCTACTAGCTACTACTTGTACTAGGAAATGAATAACTTATCTTTTGATCACATGTATTTCATGTATTGTATACATAACCAATATTGAAATATTTAACATCGTGACTGTTTATCTCTGCAAATAATTGATTACAATATCATTTCGTTTTATATGATCCCATGCAGGGATGTGAACTTAGTTTTTTTTTTTTTCTTCTTTCTGAAAAGTAAGCAACATACCTACTATATTTCATTAACAGAAGGATGTAAACTAAGTTCGTGTCATGCACATTTGTAAATAATTGTTAATATATCTCAAGATTATATATGCGTTTATAATTATCTCAATATTTCTAAAAGTACACTCCCATTTTAATATACTACAAGAATGAGACAGTATCCGCGAGGGATATTGTCGATATACCCTAGCGGATAGCCCCGTCGCTAATAGAAAAAACACCTTTTTTATCGGTATACCCTTGCGGATATATAGTCACTTTTTACCCTCGCAGATGCTATCTCATTCTTGTAGTGTGTGTGTGTGTGTGTGTATGTGTATATATATATACTTTTTTGCACAGAAAGAAAGAATTTCATCTTAATAACTTAATCAGATTGAAGCATATAAATATTTAATCTTGAATAACTTAAATAGATTTAGTTGTTATAGTGGCTTACTTTTATTTTGGAAATTTTGTAAAGAAAGAATTTCATCAGTTCCTTCCATCTTTTAAGATTAAGTAAAAGAACCCCAACAATTAATATCTGGTCACACAAATTAAGCAATGAGATATGAAAGTAAAAGTTAAACGAAACAATTACAATCAAAATAAATTATAAATCATGCCAACACTTTTCAAACGATCAATACTTTCATTCTCTATTGATACTTCGTAAAATCTCCTTGTAATCAGTACTGAATTACTGAAACATCTTGACGAGCCCCATTTGCAGTACCTCTGCTCAACTTATCCGAAGGCTAATTAATTAATTAATTTAGCACGCTTATGCTTTTTTATTTATTTGAGCTCAAACCCCGTCGGGTAATTACAAGAATTTGTTAATAAAGCTCCGCATCTTACCAAGCAAAACATATTAGGCCCAAAACAGAAGGCATTGGTCTGTAGCCCAAATAAAAAAGCCCCAGTTCATTATCGGCCCATTATTTGCTTATAACACTGAATGTCTGAAATATGTTTGGGCCAAGATTAATAAAACCTGAAAAGAAAAGAAACGAATATCCTTCGGCCGGTTGCGACTAAAGATGGTATTTTACGAACCATCAGTGTGGGCCTAGTTTTTGAGATTTTAAAATTTTGTCACAGGGTTAGTAAGTCAAACAACCAGGCTCGAGTGAACCAAATGGAGCTCGAATTGAACTGGATCAAGCGATATGTCTGATTGAACCACAGGCCACAGCGACCAGGCTGAACCGTTAAGCGAAATAAAAAGAACAAAAAGAGACGAAATCACGGTCCACGGAGCGAAATAAAAAAAGACCTCGCGCGAGTCAGAGAGAAGAAAACGGAGAAAAAAATTAGGTCTCGAAACGGGTCGCGCTAGAGAGAAGAGGAGATCGCTCGCGCCAGCCGCCAGCCGAAGGAAGAAAGGTTGGTCACAAATAATTGTTTATTTTTGATACAAGAGATGTATCTTGGAGATTGGAAGAGAACTGTGGTGGAAATTTGGCCGAATTGAACTTCCTTAAACCTAGGAACCGAATGAAATCCTTCAATTTGGCCTGACTGTGAGTTCCGACTTGGTTGCCCGCTGCCCCTTCTTCCTTGTTCTCTTCCATTCGCCCAACGGCTACTATCAAATCAGCCAAATTAGATTCAAAATGCGTTGCAATTTTTGACTGAATTGTTAATTTTTGGATAAAGGGAAATTCAATGCAGCCGCCAGCCAAATAATTGTTGATTTTGACACAAATACTAATACTTGTTTATTTTGGACTGAATTGGTTTTATTTTGACGCAGCCGCCAGCCAAAGGAAATTCCACCAGCTATTAAATGGGACAAAGGGAAGGCAATTAGAGCCCCTAGGTAAGAATCTTTACACTATTTTTTTTCTTCTAAATTTTGAATTTGTCCTAGGGAGTTTCTTCTCTAATTTTTTTTCTTTATTTATTGAATTGTAGGATACACAAGCTCTAGGTCTCGAAACTGGTCGGCGTTTATTAAGGCACTAGCAAAGGTAAATTAACTTTGTCAGTTGTGACTATATTGCTAACGAATTGAATATCGAATCGATCTTGTGAGCTCTTCAATTTCTGTTTTGAGAATCGGTAATGGTTTGGTGCTTGAATTGTTGAAGACCTTACTATTGAATTGACTTGTGAATTGTTCCCTTAGAGAATTGAATTGAATTGAATTGAATTGAATTGTCTTGTGAATTGAATTGTAAGCAGGAAATGAATTGTATGAAGAACAAAGAATGTGAATGAAATAGTTTCTGTTTTTGAGCAGAGTCCAATATTTTCTTTGTGTGAAACAGAGAGCTCTGTGTGACATAGAGAGCAGTTGGGCTTCTCATATAGCAATTTTGCCAACAGAAAAAGGTAATTTTGAATTTTTTGAGGGCTATACATGAAATTTGCCCTTTATTTATTTATGTTTAGAGGATAAATAAGTGTTAATTCTCCCAGAAATTCATATTGAGTTAGGTCAGTATATTGGCGCTAATTTATATTAGGTCAATTATTAATCTATCGTGAACCAACAAATGTTTTCCTTAATTGATATTATATGTGGTTAACTAATAATCAAAAGTAAGAGAGTTGTTTCGTTTACAAAAACTTCCCTTGGCTCAATTACTTACAGGAACTAGATAATGAAAGACGTTATTTATTTTGGCTCAACTGTTTTCTTTCTTCATGTGCAGATATATTGGCCGCAAGCATAGAATGGAGGCTGTTGATGTAAGCATAGCAAAATATGCAATGAATTTGGTAGTTAAAACAGCAACAACAGCCATCACAGATGAAATTGGTATACTGCTAGGGGTGCAAAGAGAGTTGCTTTATATAAAAGAAGACCTTGAGATGATGCAAGCTTTCTTAAATGATGCCTCAATAGAGGATGTGAAGGGTAGTCAGATGGTGACCACATGGATCATTCAAGTACAGGAGTTGGCATTTGATGTGGAGGATTGTCTTCAGGAGGCTTCTGATCACCTAATGAAAAAAAGTTGCCTATCTGTCATGTGCTCGGTGAAGAAACGGGGTCGTATTGTGGAGAAATTTCAGGTGCTAAAAACTAGAATGGAGGATGTGAGTAAGAGAAACCAGCAGTATAACCTGATTAGCAAGATAAATGGTGGCTCCACATCCACATACAATGAAGATGCCTCTACCATAGTGGTTGCCAATGTAGAAGATTTGCTTGTTGGTCTGGATGAGCCCCAAAAAGAATTGGTTGAGCTTATTTTGAAGGAGAATGTAGAACTCAGAGACGAGCCTTGGAAAGGGAAAGTGATATCAGTGGTAGGAATGGGTGGTCTTGGAAAGACCACTCTTGTAAGAAAGGTCTATGGCTGCCAACAACTTAGAGATCACGGCGAGTTTAAATGTTTTGCTTGGGTCACTGTCCTACATCCTTTCAACACGGAAGAATTTATAGAAAGCCTGGCTAAGCAAATCCCGTCTGATGCCCAAGAGCAATTACCCAGTAGTAGATCAATAATAGAAAAGGTAGAAAAAGTAACTGACTATCTAAGAGATAACAAGTACTTGATTGTACTGGATGACTTGTCTAGTTTATCCGAATGAGAAAAGATAAAGGATATTGTGTCGTCTACAGGCAATGAAAGCCGAATCATAGTAACCACTCAATCAAGGCTTCTGGCAGAATTTATATCTCACCCAAGTGACAATATATATCAGCTAAAGGAACTTTCAGAAATTGACGCTTTTGATCTATTTTGCAAAGTAGTGTACCCGAAAGATGATCAGGCCGACGAAAGCAAGCATAAGATGAAATATGGTTCCGGTACCACTGAGATAATAAAAGAGGACAGTGCAGTGCAGAAACAAGGAATAACCATCACTATTACCAATCAGATGGCCCAATTAGCTGGTTTAATTATAGAGAGCTGCGGTCGGTTACCACTTGCCATTATAAATATTGGCAGTTATCTGGCCACCAAAGCTAAAACAAATGCTGAATGGAAGACGATGCATGACCATCTTAGTTTAAGGCTTCTCAATAACCCAGAATTGGGGGTAGGGAAGACTGTTCTTTCTTTTAGTTATGATGGCATTCCAGACCATCTCAAGTCATGTTTGTTGTATCTAAGTGTTTTTCACAACCACAAGGAAATAAGGCGATCAAGGATAATAAGGCGATGGATGGCTGATGGATATGTAATGCAAGACCAGGATAAGATGGCAGAGGAGATAGGAAAGGTTTATTTCTATGATCTGATGAGGAGAAGTTTGATCCAACCCTCACAAATGAGCACTAGTGTCAATGGAGATGTTAAAAGATGTGATATTCATGGCATGATGTACCAACTGATTCTTTCAAAGGCTGTCGATTTGAATACCGTTTCACTGCTAAAAGATGAAAACCTCATAACCAAGGGAGATAAAGTGAGGCACCTTGTCATCACTGGTGGACCATGCAAATGGGACAAAGGCATCCTGGCAAATGTGAAGTTGTCCCAGATGCGATCCGTATCCATCTTCGGAAAGGTGGGAGACTATCTTAGATTTGATCATAAAATGAAGTTGGTAAGAGTGCTAGATCTAGAAGGCACTTTTGATTTGAATAATCGGGACCTGAGGAGTGTAGGCAAGCTTCGTCATTTAAAGTACCTAGGTCTTAGGGGGACAAAAATTACAGAATTACCAGATTCATTGGGCAAACTTAGTGAACTTGAGACACTTGATATTAGAAACACAGCTGTAGTCCGACTACCTATAGGATTTACTAAGCTACTGAAACTACGCTATCTACGTGCAGGATTCGTTCTCTATAATTACCCCCCGCATATTGAACTAATTACGGGAATAAACAAGATGATGATGAGAGGATCATTTGGGGTGAGGGCTACTCGAGAAATAGGTGAATTAAGGTCCCTAAATATTCTTGGCATGATTGATATCGGTCGGAGCAAGGGTTTAGCAAAGGAGATTCATAATCTTACCAACCTAAGAAAGTTAGCATTGAGTGGTTTCACCAAGGAGAATGGGAAAACATTAGCAAAGGTGATTGATGAGCTTAAGCACTTAAGGTCGTTATTACTTAGAGCCGCAGATGATTCAGGGCTCAGTTGTTGCTTAGAATCTTCTTCTTCCCCACCCAAGTATCTTAAAAGCCTGAAGTTGTACAGCCCTCTCAGTGAATTGCCTTCTGGTTGGATCAATTCCCTAGAGAATCTGAAAAAGATACACTTGAGAAACACTTTCCTAACAGATCAAGGTATTAAAGCCATTGAAAAGTTGCCCAATCTGAAAATTCTCTATTTGTTGGGGGCCTCGTTTAAAGATGTGAAGGAACTATGCTTTGGCCAGGGTATGTTTCCAATGTTGCAGGTATTGATTCTTGAAGAATGGGTCAAGTTGGTGTCAATTGAAAAGGCAGCATTGAAAAAACTTGAGCAGCTAAAGATTCGCAAATGCAGTAGTGTCGGGGTAGTGTCGGGGTTGGAGTTTCTTGTACAACTCAAGGAGATGGAGGTGGTGGTGTCTAACAGTGCGAGCGATGAGACATTTGTGAGCAACTTGCGGGAGCAACTATCGTTGCTTCCGAAAGCACCCAGCCTCAGGGTGTTTAAGGTTGAATCCCCAGCAGATGAATAATTAATCACAACTCGAGCAGACAGAGGTAATATATCACTATGCTTTAGCTCTTCAGTTTCTAATAGTAGATTAGTGTACCATTTGGTGGGTATCTTTGGGATTCCATAGCTTGTCCATAATTAAATCTTACATTGTTGTCGGACAGCTATTACTTTTGAACCCTTACCAGTGACAAAAAAATTTTGGAATTCCAGAAATTAACATTTCCTAATTGAAACTTATTGTGCCAAAACCCCACCTCACTGACATTTGCAAAATTTTCTGAAAATGTAGGGTTTTTCTGTAATTTTCTGAAAATCTTGGGTTTTTCTTTTGTACTATTCTACTTCCCTTTACTGTCCTTTTCCTATAGTTGGCTTACTGTTCTATTGATGTTCAAAGCTGAATCAATGACTTCATTTAGGCTTACAAGAGTTGAGTGAGGCTATGGTATTATGCATAGCGGGGATTGGTCCATACTATAGATCAATATCTCCGTTTCCAAAGTCTAAACAGTCGATCTGAACTGTTCAACTGGAGCTTCATATGAAAATGTACTTTTTAATCAAATTTTACATTTTTTACAATTTTTTTGTTACTTTTTAGATAGGTAGAAAATCTCTTGATCTAAAAATTTTAGACCATTCAAAAGTAGTGATTTTGTACCTATCTATAAAAATAGTAAATTTTTTTAAGAAAATGTAAAATTTAGTCCGCAAATATATTTTCATATGGAGATCATGTTGAAAGGTTCATCGAGTATTTGAACTTTGAAAACAAAGATATTGATCCATAGTATGGACCAATCTGCGCCATGCATAATGCCATAGCCTCACTCTACAAGAGCTTTTTTTTCCAGTCAAATGTAACAAAGATATTGATCCATAGTATGGACCAATCTGCGCTATGCATAGTGCCATAGCCTCACTCTACAAGAGCCTTTTTTTCCTGGTCAAATGTAACAAAGATATTGATCCATAGTACGGACCAATATGCACTATGCATAGTGCCATAGCCTCACTCTACAAGAGCTTTTTTTTTTTTTCCAGTCAAATGGAACCGAGAGTTAATCCAGTCAATTGTTGGTCACCAAATTTGCTGAGTAGACAATTTTATACCAAAGAAAAAGTTAGCAGTGATTAAAAGCGCAAGTGGTCAGTATGTTATGCAACTGTTAATGGTAAAAATTATAATCGGGATGCTATACTGTAGTGAAACACCATGTAATACCAAAATACCAGTAGACAGTAACTTTGATTAGGCCTATGTGGAATTTAAAAGATTTAATGTTTGTTGTCTCTTTTTCTTTGTACATTAAATACAGTTGTGTGCTACAAGTGGGAGCTTTCTAGGTTATGGATTTTCAAGGGTCTATGTCGAAGTCTCCAAAAGTAGCTTCCCTGGATTCTGACGAAAATGGTACAGTAGATGGTGCGCTGCTGCCGTATAATGGGAAAATAGATAGTTGATACATTAATTGCAAAAATTTAGCATATTAATAGGGGATTAGTAATAGTAATAATAATAATTCTGATACCAGCAACTTTTGGCGAAGTTTTGCATGTCAGAAATTTAATAGCTTTGTCAGGGAACCTTGTATTTTTTGGATTCTGGATTTGATTCCCTGAGCTATAGGGTACAACATACATTTGAAATTTTTATACTTCTCAGATTACCTTTTAACCCTTTGTGCTGTGTGTGCTGGCGATTATCTCACTGGTTTTTTGTCCTTCTAATGTATTAGAATTTAGAATAAATGAACTCGACTTGTGGGAAGTCAAATTTAAAAGGTACGTTTACAACATTTTGTACGTATGGAGTATGTTTTGACTAAACTGGCCTGGACTGGAAATTAATTTGTGACCACTTGCGTTTGAGGGAATGTATAAACGATGACGTAGTTCTGGATTTTTTTTAAAAACCATAATTAAAAAAAATTAAAATTAGCAAACCAACATGATTGCCTGGCTATTTCGAAAAACCATAAGAACCGAACAGTCTATTCGGTCCCCAAAATTTTTTTCCTTGGAACCGAATAAGCATTTCGGTTCCCCCCTAATTTCATAATTTTTTGGCAGAGCCGCCACAGAAAATCGAAATGGGATGGGGAACCGAATTGGGATTTCGGTTCTTTTTTTTTTTTTTTTTTTTTAGACAAATAGCTAAAATAATGAAATATAATACTAAAAAATCGAATTTTTTTTTTTCCTTTGTCAAATTATTTTTTAAATAGCATATTTATACTAAAATACGCTAAATTACTTCAAATTATGTTGATTTACACTAAATTATTTGAAATTACAATAATTATGTAGAATTATGCTAAAATACGGTAAATTACGTATGAATAGGGCTGATTTTGTGTCATATTTCATAAATCATAAAAAATAGTAAAAAAATTTCAAAAAATTTCAAAAAATTGGTATTCTACAAGTTCATTATATAACTAATTTACTGAGCTACGTAGATTGGAGAATAGAAATGAAAATCTTAATCGGAAACTTCAACTGAAGTTTTGAGGCTTTTCCCTTTGTTTTTTGGCGATTCTGAATTTGGAAAACTAGCAAAGCTAGTCCGGACGCATGCGCATTTTCACAAGCTTTCCGAAAAGTGGTCATTTGCTGAAATCGGACACTCGAGCGCCGTTTTATGACCGTTTGAAGTTTCGTCATCGTTTTTCGCCTTCTCAGTGAAGATATCATCTCTATTCATAAGTAATTTAGCGTAATTTTCCGTATTTTAGCATAATTCTACATAATTATTGTAATTTCAAGTAATTTAGTGTAATTCATTATAATTATTGTAATTTAGTGTAATTCTACATAATTATTTTAGTATAACTATGCTAATTGTAATAAAAAAAGTAATCTAACAAATATTAAAAAAAATTCGTTTTTTTAGTATATTTCAGCATTTTACCTATTTGTCTCTTAAAAAACAAATTAACATAATTTCAAATAATTTAGCGTATTTTCATATAAATATGATATAAAAAAAGTAATTTGATAAAGGAAAAAAAAATTCGATATTTTTAGTGTTATATTTTATCATTTTGTCTCTAAAAAAAAAAAAAAAAAAAATTGGGGACCGAAATGCCAATTCGGTCCCAGGGGAAAAAAAAAATGGGGACCGAATAGGCTGTTCGGTTCTTATGGTTTTTCGAAATAGCTAGACAATCATGTTGGTTTGCTAATTTTAATTTTTTTAATTATGGTTTTTAAAAAAAATCCCGTAGTTCTGGCTAAAAGCATCTTCATTCTACTTGCAAAAGAATTATAAATGTTAGTGCGTCACTTGAGGAGGTAGAACAATTGTATTAATAAGAAAAGTACTTACAAGGAAATGCTAGTAGCTTTTATCCACTAGTTATCAACTAATTAGTACCACCTCATTAAATGCTAAAAAGAACTGATAGTAGTAATTAGAAGCAAAAGCCACTAACAATAATAACTAGTGCTATGATCGGTTAATCTCAAATAGATATCATAACAGTAATAATAATTAACAGCTAAAGCCACTAACAATAATTTATCAAAAAAAGAATCCAAATTGAGCTTAAAAGACTAGGAATTTGAAATAAATATGCACGAGCAACAAATACAATCTAATAATGAATTAAAAAAAAATAAATATATATCACTACAATAGTTAACTTTGGCCCTGCATATGCTATGTTTTTAATAATCAAGATTAATGCGAATTGCAAAATGATTTATCAGATCATCCCTTGTTTGTTTTTGAGCTCTGAGAATGATTACCTACAAAGCCAGGGACAAAAATGTAAAAACTAAAACAATATATTTACTGATTACAGTGGGGTTATTTGTTAACCATAAGAGGGCTAGCAAGGACCAAATAAGAAAATTTATCAAAACATTGGCAGGTGACAAAGCAAAAAGATTGTCATTAATTCATAAATGGTTGAAACAAGATATACTCCTGAAATTTCACAAATGCAAATTAGACCTAAGATGCATATGAGAATAATGAAAGGATTTTTTGAAAATGAGAGAAAGAAGAAGAGAGAGAGCATGCACTAGCTAGGCACCTCAGCACCTGTTTCGATTGTTGGTTATTTTCTCTCTCAATTTAATTAAAGTCTTAACCTATTGCTTGTTGGTGTTGAATGTACTTTATTTTTATTAATATAACATTGGCAACCACATTTAATTTTTCTAGAGAGAGAGACCTTGGGACGGTCCATAGAGCTCCCCAAGTAGTCAACTCCAAACGAGGCAGATGAATAAGCCACAGCGAGTTCTACTGCTTCGAGCTGAAAATAACTTTCATTTTCCTAATAAAAATATAAACTTATCACTATCAAAGCGGTGAACTTTTTTGAGTCCGTATCCTCTAAGATATCTTACAATTTCAGTTTATCAAAAGCCGGGCAAAAAAAAATTTCGGTGCCTCTTCGGAATGCAGGGGGAGTACAGTATTATTGCGCTTTGAGATTTGTGCAGAAAGGATTTGAATGGTTAATATTTTCCACGTATCAACTCAAAATTTAAGATATCTCAGAGGATGCGAATTCGACTTTTTCATGACCTGAACAGAGAGAAAAAAGAAAATAAGATAGAGCTTGTTGAAGATTAAGCAAAAGAAAATATAGCAGCTTATGCTATATTTGCAACCTTATCAATATTAACTTCCAAAATTACGATATCAATTACATTAATATCTAACCAAAAGTTGTTGGATTAGAATTTTGTGTAATAGAAAAGCCTAACGGCTAGTAGAATAATTAAAAAATATCACAATGGCTAATTAGCCTATGTAATGCTCAATTCAATCAACGAAATATTCCTCTTCAAATTCTAACAGAACTTATCCGCAAGTTTTTGAAATAAATACACATCAAGATTTCACAAAAAAATACGAACAGTAATTTAACCAAAAACAGCCTTAAAAAAATATGCATATATGTTAGTTTAATTCTTTAAAGGGAGTGGAGAAATAACATATAAATTGTGGCTAAGACGCAACATTCACGCGAAGCAAACCCTCTGACCAGGTATTCCCCGGCTCCACTTGCACAGCAACCAATAGGAAATGAAGCTCCAAACGGGTCGGGTTTGCATGATGCCCAGCACCCGCATCCGTACATGGCCGCCAATCTGACTCGTCCATTGATCTAACAAGGTTTGAAAAATACAAAAACTTTAATTAAACATACAAATAGAATAATTACCTAAAAAATTCATCAATTTTCTCCTCCACGACTTTTGGCATTTATTATCCGTAGGTCAATCATCCTAACTATTGCCCGTACCACAGGATCTGATAGAAAAGAGAATCCAAGAAGGTCGCTTACAATTAGCGCCAAGTGCCATGCAAAACCCTGCACCTCATGAGCAGGTCAATGTCGTCTCGCATATTGAGATGACTGAAGTGCAAGAAGCTGAGTGTTTCACAAATGAGACATGGGAGTTCCATCTCTCTAAAAAGACGAAGAAGTTGTTGAGGCAGCTCCTCAAGGCACCTCAAGTCAAATGGGATAGCAAGCTAAATAGGAACGGCAGTCAGAAAGGCAAAAAACCGTATAAGCCCGTAGAGCTGCCTAAGCCTTCTGAGGTCCAAAAGCATATACAAGCCTTAGAAGAACACAAGCAGGGTATTCCTCTGCCACCAATACTCCTAGACTTCCTAACAGAAGACGTTCTGGCCGTCATGTTTGGCCTTAAAATTGAAAAAGGGGAAAATAGTCAAACCCCTCAAGAAGAAGAAGATAGTAATGGTGACCACGAAACATGTAATGTGGTTGTCTATGGAGGAAGCTCCTCAAGTGACTCAGATGACGAAGAAGTCATCTTTGTCAAAACAAAGAAGCCTGTGTGCCAAGCTGTGCTCCGCTCGGGTACGAATATCCCTGAGCACCAACCCCGGCAGTGTCGCAAGAGAAGAACACACTGACAAAATTGAAGAACAAAACCTACTCGTTTGGGAGAGATAAAGTGGCCAAGGCATTCGACCTGATGGTTTAAAGGGGTTGCAACCTACCAATATATAAGTGACCATTAGAAGCAGGGATGGTCAATGAACCCAACTATGGCCCATATCATCGAATCCTCGGTCGTACTATAGACGACTATTGGGTCTTCAAGGATCTCCTAGAAAGAAAGATCACCGAGAGGACCTTGCCATCCGCTGTTGTAGCCCACCTAAGAGGGACTCATATACCACCTTCCAACAAAGACAAGAGGAAGCAAAAGGTGAAATCTACTTCTAAACATGAGACACCTGCCCAATTTGAAGAAGGGGACATGGTATCTATGCTCAGTCAATCTAAGCCATCCGATGATGGTCATGTCACAACTGAATGGAGAGGACCGTACATTGTCGAACAATCCTTAGGGCGAGACACTTACAAGCTAAGGGATAGCAACGGAGGGAAACTTATACCTCTAATCAAAGGGAAATACCTCCAAGAATACCAAGCACCTAGGGCTTACACCCAAACCCAGGTCCCAATAAGTTACATTTATTACAAAAATTCTCAGCCTTATATATCTGAAAAACCAAAAAACATCCAATAAGCAGAAAAAAAATCTTTTAATACTAATTGGACTAAAAGGAGCTAATATTGAACTGAACAATTAACTTTAGTACTTATTGTAACAATAGAGCCTCTACTGTACCAATACTGGTACAAAGTCCCTGTGGACCAATCATCTTTGACTTTTGAGTTTTATCGTGCTGTACAGATCTCAAATATGTACAGTATATTATCAACTATTATGGCTGAAATCCACACTTTTGAGTTTTATTATTTTTATTTTTTATTATTATTGAGTGTTGTATCACAAGGAGGTCCAACAAGATGTGCCCCAAGGGTCACAACTGATCCTCTCCATCATTTCAGAAAGTAAAGCCAATCTATTCTCAAATTTGCGTTTTCACAGACCTTATTATCGTAAACCTTTTTTTTTTTTTTTTAATTATCCTAAACTTCACTGGATATGAAGACATCCTCATCTTACATATGAGAATATTTATTGGTTCGCTATCAGATTATCACAAAAAAGAGAATATTAACTGGTTGAAAGAGTAAAAAATTATTCCACACAAAATGACATTATCAGCTGATATTTTGACAAATTGATAATACAGAAGAGTGTGCCATGCCAGTTTGCTCCTAGAGTAGTAGAGAACTTTTTCCTATAATTTTTTTTTTAAATACTGAATGAACTTTAGGAAGGAAAAATAAATAAATAAATAAGGAATGACTCAATGTGTAATATATGTATCAGCATATATATGTCAGGTAGCAGATAATGCTGTCAGTATTTCAAGAAAAATGTTGTTAGAAAATACTTCAAGTCAACGGTAGTGATATATATTTAATTTAAAATATAAGCATCTATAAAAGCATAACTTCTAATTAGATTTATAAAATTTGACAAATCGTGCTTAATTTTAATTATTATTATTACTAAAATTAAGAAAGATGTCATCATTGTTATTATTATTTTTATTACTTTGTTTTATATTTGTATTTGTAAAAATAGTGCTCTCTAGTTGTTCCTGATGTTGTTGTTGGTACCATAGAAGGAAAAATCGGAATCGGAATCGGGATCAACCCCGTCCGATTCCGATCCGGATCGAAAAAATTAGTCGGAATCGGCCGAATCGGATCGGAAAATCGGACTTTTTTGCCATAATGGATTGGTACAAATTAGTAAATTACAATTGTTATATATAAATGAGTTGTGTTATATAACATCAAAGGTTGGATGGTGTGGTGGTAAATAGCTTTGCTCTCTTAGCTGAAGGACATGGGTTCGATCCACGCCGAGCTCAAAAAAATTTTGTGTTTGTTTATTAATTCGCGTTTCGGCTGTTTCAGTGAAATCGGTATATTTCAGCCAAAATTTGACTAGAATGGTTCTGGAACGGCCCGAAATTGGGCCGGAACGGCCAAAATTGGCCGAAATGTGCACTATCCGCGTAAATCGGCTGAAATCTGATCGGCACCGTCCGATCCCGCTCCGGAATGGCCGATTTTGCATTCTATGGTTGATACATATACATATTTTTATGTTTTAACTAAACAAAATAGTAATGTTCATACCTCAAGACATAAGATAATTAGTCAAAGACTCAAAAGTTTAATACGGCACAATTTGGAAATGACCAGAACTGAAGTTGCAGAAAAGTAAAAAAATGAAGCATACAACATTACAATTTATAACAAAACAATTTAACAACAACACTGCAAAGATGAACAGTACAAAAGTACATAGTTACTTTGGAAGCATGGAAAGAACAAGTAACCATTAAGCAAGAAATAGAACAAATATGATCCAACAAATTTGGGAAAAGAGCATGCTATATTCTTTGTATTACGCAGTTCAAAGAATGTGTTATTTCCTTATTCAATAACTATATCATATGATTGAAATCAATTATTTCCTTCAATCTGCTGACACCGGCAATTAAATTGGAACTGAACGAAGAAGAATAGCCTCAATTGAAAGTCCGGGTCCAAACCCGAGAAGCATCCCAAATTCGAGGCCGTCTCCGGTGGTTGCCTTGCCTTCTTTGATCGATTTCTTTCTCATCTCATTCATGATGAAAAGCACCGTAGGAGCCGACAAGTTTCCAACATCAGTCAGTACCTTCCTTGTCATCATGAATTTTTCCTTCTCCAACCCGAGTTTTTCCTCAACCATCTTCAGAATTTTAGGACCGCCAGGATGAACAATGTAAAATAGAGAATTCACGTCTGTAATCCCTAACGGTTTCATTGCTTCCTCTACACAACCTGTAATATTTTCAGTGATAGATTTCGGTATAGAAGGCGCTAAGGTAACGACATTTCCTACCTCCCGAAGTTGCATAGCAATACTATCCATGGTATTTAGGATCATTGTTTCTCTCGCCAGGACAAGCTCAAAGAGGGGGCGCTCCACTTCTAAATTGGGATCGGCACCAACAATGACAGCAGCAGAACCATCTCCAAATAGAACTTGAGAGACGAGGTCATCAGGATTAGATTCAGAAGGACCCCGAAACCCGTGGGTGATGTTCTCAGAAGTGACTATTAGAACACGTGCACCACGGTTGTTTTCGGCGAGGTCCTTGGCTAGACGCAAGGTAGTTGCTCCGGCATGACATCCTTGATAGTAAAGCATGATACGCCTAACAGAGGTAGGGAGGCCAAGTAGGTGCACGAGTTTGACGTCGGCACCTGGACATTCAGCACCGCTATTAGTGCAAAAGATTAGGTGAGTTATGCTTGATATAGGCTGACCCCACTCCTCAATGGCCACTGTTGCCGCCTCTTTCGCAAGCTTGGGTATTTCTTCTGAGACGACTTCCCATCGGGCATCTAGGGATGGTGCGGAATGGTCGGCAATATTTGGATGTTGCTTTAAAAGTTCCCCATCGTTTGCCATGACGCTCACGTATCGTTGTTGGATAGTTGTACTATTACCTATAATTTTCCAACAAAGGTGTGAAACAAAATTATTGCAAGTTAATTGTTTCCGAAAAGAATGTGCAGTGGTTCTGTAAAACTCAAAATGGTACTAAGGCCACGCTTACATTTAATTATCAAATATTTCCATTGTGTGCATTTCAGATGGTTGATCTCAAGCTATAGTTTGTAATATAAAGAAGAACAACGCATCCATCATAAAAACAGAACAAGTTTTCTGTGCGATGTTTTTCCATTGCTTGGAAAATCTCTTTTAAGAAATTTAGAAAATGTGTAATTAATAAACTTTATATTAAATGTTCACTTCTTCATAAAAATCCTAGCATTACCTATTCAATATTAATTGAATTCTTTACTTAATAGGAAAACTAATGGAGTTAACAAATATTGGGAATAAATTAGGATGAACATGCTAAGTTTGTAGTAAGTAGTAACGTCAATCTATTTCATTTTATTTACACAATCATGGTATGATCAGAGAGCGATCGAGCAAGTCAGATCACAACAATTTTTAGATTATACAATAACTAATAAAATAGAAACTAACTTACATATCCTGGTCATCTTGTCCTTGAGGCCAGTAAGATGCTCGCTATTGGTAGCGCGAAAATACTTGTCGGGATATGTGTCATGAGGGGCAATGGCATCTGGGAGTGCGGTGCCAATTGCAAGAACGGCGGCAAGACCATTAGACCTCTGTGATTGCACAAACTGATCCATGGTTGTTTAATACCTAAGCACTGATTGTATGATGAGAATGCAAGGTTGTGCTTATAGTTTGTTCATGATGAGGCCTTAAATAGTGCAACATTGATCTGCTGAATATCTTCCGAATGTTCTTTCGTCTAAAATTTAACTTTGGATTGTTTAAAACATGCATTTGATTTTATTGGTTCTTAGGAATAAGTTGTGAGTATCTCTCCCATATCAAAATCATTAATGTAGTTGGGTTGGTAACTTGGTATTCAATATGATGGCATGGCAAGCAACAATATGCTTCTTCTTCTTTTTTTTCTTCCGAGACAACAAAGTTAAGAATTGAAGTTGAGATATTATGTTTGTTATTTTCTTTGCTTAAATTAACTTAAAAATGGAAACCGAATTAAAATAATAATCAAATCTAGTACAAGTTATATAACTTCGTTCATATCGAAATGAATTTCTGACTGCAATTGCTTGTATAATAAGAGTGCACCTGTACTACTAGCTGAAAGTGTGAAAGTGCTCTTATGCTCATTTTTTATTGGCTATATTCATTTTTTTTTTCTTTTCATCAAAGACCTTATTCGTTATTTTCCGAAAATTAGGATGGTCTCCATCTTTATTGGAGGTGAATCAGAGCATTAGATTTTTTTTTTTTGTTTCAGTTTTTTGTTTTTATTTTATTTTTGTTGATGTGTGATTTCTGTGTGTGTGTGTGTGTGCGTGTGTGTGCGCAGTTTTCTCTATAGGTCATTAACTTGATGGTAACTTAAGTCATACATAGCATTCATCTATTAGTAACATATATACATCTTATTAAGAAAAGTTACTTTAACAACAAGAAGCTTTTAATTGGTAAAAGATAATCTTAAATTTTTGCAGGATAGGACAGCTTCTACTTCACATTTTATATGATTGGGTCTATGAGTTGAAAGACTTGAAGGTTTCCAGACTCCAGTATACTTCTCATTCGTTGTTATTTTGTATCTGCTTTCCTTTTAAATAGGTGGCAAAAGGTAAACTTGCATCGTCCAGTGGAGGAACTTGTATATATCTTGATGCATGTCTCTGTCGATCATTTTTCTAGACACGGCACTAAATGATTTTATTATTTATTTATGTAATGTGATTTTGTCGTTCAAAGCAATGTCTGATCTGTGATAAATTATTACAAAAATTGTTGGCTTTGTCAAAACCATTTCCTGCAACACACAAAAACACGTCTCATCACAACAGATGTGAATAATGATAATCCAATTGACACAAAAACACGTCTCAAGCGGTCAAAATTGATGAAAAATGAATGCATTAAAATAACTTCTAAAACTTCATTTTGAATCATTCATTTTTCACCAATTTTGATCACTTGACTTTAGACTGGAATTCAAAAAATTTGGTGAGCACATCACACCCTAGTTCTACTCTATAAGAGTAGAACTAGGATGTGATGTGCTCACCAAACTCTTTGATTAGCATAACTCTATAATCTATCGGATTCACTTCAAACGAGAGGAATCCAAACCGTTAAAACCGATGTACTTCACGAGTGATGCGCGTACATGCAAAATTTTGAATGTTTCGAATTTATTTAGTACAAAGTCAAGCGGTCAAAATTGATGAAAAATGAATGCATTAAAATAACTTCTAAAACTTCATTTTAGATCATTCATTTTTCATCAATTTTGACCGCTTGATTTTAGATTAAATGAATTCAAAAAATTCAAAATTTTGCATGTACGCACATCACTCGTGAAGTAGATCAGTTTGGATTCCTCTCGTTTGAAGTGAATCTGATAGATTATAGAGTTATGCTCACTAAAGAATTTGGTGAACACATCACACCCTAGTTCTACTCTATATATAATGAAGGACCTTCGGTCATATTTATTCGATAATGAGATAGTGGCAATGTAAAAGCTGCTTTGCTACTTTCAGGTATTCCTTCTTTATGGTCCCGAAGGACCAAGCTAAGATGATCAATTTATCATCCCAGTAAACTAGCAGGTATGCACCAAACATAAAATAAAGACATCAATTTATAATTTTGCCAATGTTTTTGCTTCACTGACATTTATTTTTAATTATTTCATGAAGTTACAGTGCTTGGTTATATATGACAGATATAATATACAAGACCCACAAAATGCCATGTCTCCTGCTTTTTATTGTTTAATTAATCAAATATGGTCAGTTGCTTATTTTGGTACCTGAAATGTCACAAATTTGGATTCCATTCCAATTGGTCCTTGTACTAATTAATAGGTTAGTCTCAGGATCATCTGGGATTGTTCAAAGCAACCTACTATTGCAAGACAAAATGACAAAAGGAAAGTTGTTGATGACTAAGTTGAGCAAAATAACAGTCCGCAACAACAAAGATATTTGAAAACTATGCGATGCTGTCATAATGTCAGACAAATGCTACCTTTGCCTGCTTAGTACTCTGAATTTCACAAATACATAAATGCCAGATTAAGCATTAATAATGATCAACAGTACAAGATCAGGCCCAGTCAAATTAAAATAACTGGGACAACTGAATTACCTTACAAGAACTTCAAATCACCAACTAACCTACACAAAAATTGCATGTATGATGAACCAAGAAAGTAGGTGCTGATATCAACTATGAATAATGTTCTTCAACATTTTACCAGGTGTACCAAAATATCAAGAAATCACAAAAGTTCTCTTGCTACGCCTGATAAGAAGGACAAGTTAACCAAGTTACTATTTAACCAAACTAGAACTATAGAAAATTTTCTAATATTCCCCTGTACAATATCAAAATATCATGTACGCCCAACTATACCAGTAATACCAACTTTAACCCTTATTTTTTCTTCGAAAATTTCCTACAGTATTCCCAATTCCTGCCCTTCTCTCTCTGTGGTCAATCACGTAACAGAAAAGCTATACTTTATGGTTTTTTAAAACTTGCGCAAATTTCAATGGGAAAGACAACACAAAATTTTCTCATTATACAGGGGTACATGGAATATTTTTAAGATTGTACAGGAATTATACAAAATTGATCAGAAAAAATAAGGTCAAGAAGTTGACATACTATTTAGATATATATTCAACAAGGTGTCTGTCGAGCTCGAAATGTTCACAAAGTAGCCTCTACAATAGGTAAGGAAAACAATGTGTTATATATACTATTCATTTATTATGCAACTTAGTTTTGTATTTAAAAAATGCAGCACTAAAAAATCTGACAATCAGATTACAGGAAATTTTCCCAAAAGATAATTAAGGTAAACATTAGTGTTATACCAACTTGGTCCAATGCTATTGGTTGTCATTGAACCATAGGTACTAACTATGACACTATATGCATTTTGTTGTAACAGAAGAATCAGTAATACTAGTACTGGTTTGGCTAAGAAATTGTCAAATCATAATTTTAGTTAATGCAATTTATTTGTATTGCCCAGATGAGGCTAAAATGGATCTTTACTGAGGTATACAGAATTATCTAGATTAAGACTTAACTAATTGAGGCAGTGCAGCAGCAAGAAAAAGAGATTGATAGATTGCATACCTTGGAAATATTAGGAGATGAGAATGGTTTTGGTTTAAAAGTTACATCAGGGAATCTCGCAGCTTCAGCCGATTTGTCAAATAGTATATATGTTGGAATCTGATCTGTACCATATACAAATTCGAATTATAAATCTAGCAATTCTGGTCAAGCAAATTTGAGCGAAGTAGTGAATAAAAAATCTAAAAAAATCTAAAAAATCCACCTAAAAACCTGCATAGTACCTGAGATAAAGTTCCACATTTTTTGTCTCTACAGTCAGACGTATAAACGAGATGGTTACTTCCATATCAGAAAGAGGTATATCTAATATTACATATTATAGATATATATATAATAAATAAGGTAGAACTTTAGAGCAACAAACAACAATATAGGAATATTCCTGATCAATGTGTAGGCACATTATTCTATGTGCCATTGTCATCTATATAATGTAGTTTCACAATAATAAGAAAGGGTATATTAACAGTTTTGGAGTTATTTTGGGCCTTCTTCTCCAAATTCTGCAAAGGAAAAAAAAAAAAAAGTTTTCCAAAAGAAACATACCCCATAGAGATACACCAAACAAGGGGGCAGCATTTGGGTAGCGGCCAAGATCAATTACCCCAAAAGAGAGGTTCTTATTGGAATATCTGCAGATAACAGCATCTTAAAAAAGAATTGCACAAGATAATATTTTATTGCAAGTTCAGTACAGCTTAGAAAATGGTACTATTAACAACTGCAAGCTATTTGACTTGCACATATCTCAACTAAGCACAACTAGACAACAACAACAACAGAAACAGTAGAAAGTATGAAATAGACCTGACCATAAATAGGTGCAGTGTGGAATCTGGATATAACACTTCCAGAAATATTTACAAATAACACAGAACATTTGGAAAGGGTAGTATTAAGTTAAATTCTGACACTGGTTTCCCTAATTTCTTTCTACAAGAAAATAAATTATTTTACCATATAATTGCTTTAAACAATCAAAATGCAGCATTATATGCTACAAAAGCATGGGAAAAACCAGTTCCACAGAGCACCTGCTCTCCCCCTTCTCCAATTAACAAAAAGGAGCAACCATGTACTCATCATGCAAACACCACCTTTACAAGGCTACATCACCATTACTACCTCACCTGTAGTAAGCTCCTTTTTTCTTTGACCCTAAGACTGAAACCTTGGTCGTACCAGCATGGTGTTATATTTGAATAAATGCAAATTACTTGTTTTTTGTTTTATTGAAGGTGGTATAGTTATTCATTTGAAGGAGTACATACACAATTGAGAGCTCAGCAAAAACACGACTCGTACGCACCCAAGATAATGAAGTAGAAGCACGTAATTCAATCTGTTAAATGCTGAAGAGAAATGGGTTATTTTGTAGATAAATATCATACTTTTGAATTTCTAACTAGGTAGAAAAATGGAGGTAGATAATACAATGAACAGGATTAAAAACAGACCAGCCAATATCTAGTGGTGTTGCCTTCTGATAGTATGCTATCCAGTTGAAAAGGTGTCAGCTCAGTACATGCACCTAAAATACAAGGTAGAAAAAAATCACAAAATTTGTAAAATGGTAGAACCAGTTAAAATACATCAAAAAGATAAAATAGCAAAAGAAATGACATTTTGTAAAATTTTCTCTGCAAACTGATCTGATTATTTTATAGCATTAGCATGAAAACTGTCTTTACTAGTATATTACGAATAAGACACAACAACAACAACGAAGCCTTTAGTCCCAAACAAATAAGAAACAAGGATTAGTTTTTTTTTCTATGCTTACCAAGGCCATCATAAGGCGGTTGCTGACTAACAACAAACATAACTGCAAAAAAAAATGATTTAAATTAGTGAAGGACAGCTCTCTAAGCCTCTCAAATGCACAATATGATAGTGGTTTACCAATTGTAATATGCTGCACCATTTAATCTAACTAATCCATGAATTGAGCAATTAAGCCTTGACTATTCTTTAGTTTCCATAATTTAACCAAACTTTTCCTTTACCACCTCCAACCCCCAAAAAAAAAAAATTGTTAAGCACCAACTGGTTAAGGAAAAGACCAAACAAATATCCAGTTAAAGAGTACCAATAAAAGCGAATAGGTAGCTCAGAGAAAGCCGATAGTCTATGACCAAACAGACAGCCAACAGGAAAACCTGATATATCAAACACAAAAATTGACAAATACACAAAAAAAAACATAAATTGCAGAATAGACAGAACAGAGAGGACAGAGAGGACAGAGCCAAACAAAGCATAAGAAAATCTTAATTAGTATTGGCTAGTTACCCTACTAGGTCAGGTTTTTAGCATTAGTTTTACCAAGTTATACACATAAAATTGCATCATAAATTATTTGACTTGCACCATACCATTGCTTTATAGTAAACTGCCAATTTGCAAAAGAATAGCATCAAAACTTAGAATATTAATAAACGTTGGAAGTTCTAAAGTTCTATAATATTAGGCTAACCAGCTCCAGATAAAGAAATAGTACCTTACAAGTATACCCTCAGAAATTGCATCAGTAGCATTACTCTAACACAAAACTTAGCATCTAAACGGTTAAACCAAGAAAAAAAATCATACCTTGGCATAAAATAACGCATCGGCAATGAATCCTTCCCAGTTTTCCTCCTTCACAAACTGATCAAAAGTTCGAAGTTATCAAGGATCAGATAATAATTCCTAAAGGATGGTGCTCGAAAAAAAAAATTCAAAATGTACTATTAGACCTATATTTCCATATCACTTCATTCACAATCTTTTCATTGTGCTTGAGTGAATCTATAACTTGAATTAGAATTCCGCCCGACTCCCTATCTAGCTTTTCCAAAACTTTCTATTATACCAGTTCTATATAGGTAGCAGCCAGATGATCCTGGAATATAGGAGCTCGTGTTGTGCTTACTGACCAGCACTCTAGGCCTCCGATTTCCTCAGATTTTATTCTTTTACCTAACTTAGCCCCATCTATGATAGATCAAATGCAGCTTAAGCTTCCAATTAAGATCCAGATATGCAATCACCCCCTAGTTATTAAAAAATTATACAAATTACCCCAAATTGTGAAATAGTGCCTCAAATAAGATTGAATTCAACCTTAATCTCACATCAATTTGCCCTTAGTTGTAAGACTATGCATAAGGTAACGTACTAACTAAAGAAAAGGAAAATATAACATGACCATGGCCAAACCAGAAACACTATCACTGATACCAGTGAGAAGGTACCATAAAATATTACTATGTCAATAATAAAATTGATACATACCTTTATTGCAAGAAACACCGATAATGCAAGCACCGCTTGGATCTCCTGTTTGAACGAATAAATAACCGATTAGAAAAACATACAACAATAAAAAATAAACATAAAACGAGAGAAACTTGTCAATAAGATTATCAAATTACCCGTCGGAGGAGATGGTGGGATATATCACTGGAGACGTCCTGACAAGCGGCCCTGCGAGCAGCGAAGTAGGAGAAGAAGGCGAGGAGGTGGAGTACATAGAAGGGCTCTGTCGCCATTGAGTTTAGCCATGGGATCGGGGGTTGTTTCCGGTTCGTTTCTTGCGACGTCGTCTCCATTTGTGTTGAACTGAGCGGAGCTGAGCTGATTGTGTCGAATCTCCGGGATCTAGTCGATGGATCCGCAGATGTGTTTTGGTTTACGGTTGTTTACTCTTTAATACGATTATACGTTGGTGTTTTAATTCGAACAAAATTCGCAGGGAAGAATTGCCGATTTTTTTATTAATACCTCCAGAAAGAAAAAGAAAAATATCAAATATAATTTTTTTTTTTTTAATATAATCTAACTGTTCAGGGTGGGACGGTCAGCTTTTTCAACTAACCGCCTCCTCTCCCACTGCCTAAAAAAAAAAAAATAGTGGACCAGCTGAGGCGATTCACTATTTTTTTTTTTTTTTTTTTTTTAGATTTTGAGAAAGATCTCAAGACAAATTCAAATAAAAAAAAATACATTAATTAGTATAAATGACCAATGGTATATACAATGCTTTTTAAGAACCTTTTTTATATAGACGAAGGGAGCAATATTGTATGCATAAAATATATGAAAAAAATATAAATGAAGGGAGGAATTCTTTGATTTATTTTTCTTTCTTTGCATAGAAAGAAAAGAATTTGTCCGGGAAAGGCGGAGAGATTGTTGTTATTTCTTCCTATACTAAATAAAAGATTTAACCTTTTTGCTTTTTGAGTTTGGATAACGTTGATCCAATCTTTTGCGCTGGAAATGGCAAAAGATTGATTTATATCTGATTAGTTTTATAAATGACCAAAAAGAAAATTAGAGTACAGTAAATATTAAACAAAATTAGCAACAATGCAATAAACACTCGTTTTACTTCACGAAGCACCGTAACCCAACTCTCTCTCTCTATATATATATTTTTTTATTTTTTTAATTATTTTGCAACCTGTTACTGTTGTAAAGTAAATATGATTTGCAACATATTATTTTTTAATTATAGTTGTAACATACTGGGGAAAGAACTAAGGTGCTCTTAAGCTCACCAGGTCCTTTGTGAGCTTAACTCAAAAATCTATCGGATTGATTTCAAATGACATTTTCAAACCGTTAGATGTTCAATCTATATTAAAATGTGCTTGGAGACCAAATTTTACATTTTTTGGAATTTTTTTACTATTTATTAAGATGGTTTGAAAATCGCTGTTTTCCAATGGTGCGGAATTTTAATAAAAACAGCGTTTTTCAAACCAGCTTAATAAATAGTAAAAAAAATCCAAAAAATGTAAAATTTGGTCTCCAAGCACATTTTAATATAGATTGAACATCTAACGGTTTGGAAATATCATTTGAAGTCAATCCAATAGATTTTTGAGTTAAGCTCACAAAGGGCTTGGTGAGCTTAAGAGCACCTTATTTCTACTCACATACTCGTATATATAACAAGGTTTGCTTAATATTTATAGTTATTAACATATATAATTTAAACTTTTGATAGAATCGGTGAGCTATGCTCACTTTTACCAATTTTTTTTTTTAAGTTTAATTTCATGGATGTAAACACAATTTATATGTATAGCATACTCGTATATATAACGAGGTTTAGTCCCGCTTAAAATAAACTTGTTCAAATGTCTAATCAGACATCTTAACCTCGAGTTATTTATTTTGAAGAAAATTATAGTTGGGATCAGAAATTTTTTCTTAATTTGTGGGAATTAACATATCAATAAATCACCGAACACCTAGCAAAGCTATAATGAAGGCGTATCATGCTTCCTCTATCAACACATATATAAGTTTTTAATTATTTTAGCAACAAGTTAAGCTTAAAAAATAATGAAAAATTAATGCGTTAAAACTATCTTAAAAAAATCATATTTAACCAAATTATAAAATGTGCATGTTCACTTATGAAATATATTGATTTGAATTCGTAGATTGAAACCTATCCAATAAATTTCAAAATTAGTGACATTGATGTTGAAAAATCACCAATATCATAATTGCCGAACTCTAATAATCAGATATAAATCAATCCTTTGCCATTTCCAGCGCAAAAGATTGGATCAACGTTATCCAAACTCAAAAAGCAAAAAGGTGAAATCTTTTATTTAGTATAAGAAGAAATAACAACAATCTCTCCACCTTTTCCTGGACAAATTCTTTTCTTTCTATGCAAAGAAAGAAAAATAAATCAAAGAATTCCTCCCTTCATTTATATATTTTTCATATATTTTAAGCATACTATATTCCTCCCTTCATCTGTATAAAAAAGGTTCTTAAAAAGCATCATATATACCCTTGGTCATTTATACTAATTAATGTATTTTTTTATTATCTAGGTTTGCCTTGAGATCTTTCTCAAAATCTAAAAAAAAAAAAAAAATAGTGGACCGCTGCGGTTTGGTGATTTTTTTTTTTTAAGTTGTGGACAGCCTCACGGGAGGGCGGTTGGTTGGAAAAGCTGACCGCCCCACCCCTGGGCAGGTTAGGTTATATTTAAAAAACAAAACAAAAATTATATTTGATATTTTTCTTTTTTCTAGAGGTATTAATAAAAAAATTGGGAAGAATTGGAAGATTGCGTATTTTGCTACAGGGAGAAACGCACGAGTCAGGATCCTCTGAAGAAACCCAAATTCTGAGTTTAGATCCGGACCGTCCAATCAGAATTCGGACAAATTCGACTCGAGGTAGAACCATATAATGCACGGTCCCTTTGCCAAAGTAGATCAATCAAATTTCAATAACTTCAGGTGAATTGAATTCGTTTCTCACTGGCAGCCGTCGGATAATTTTGGTGAAGCCCCTTCACAGTAAATAACGGTATACATTCGTCAGACAGATAATACTATTAGGTGATTAATTACAAATAATTAGAAATAATCGATCATAATTAGAAATAATTAACTGATTAGTTGAAAAAACTGTGACGGTTTGATTGCTGTTAACAACTAATCAATTGATTAATCGATCTAAACAGTTGTTTTTTACGGCACCACTTCATAGTCGGATAATTAGCAATGATATGTATTAATTTATTTTGTTAATCTTTTTCAAATTCTACAAACTACTAAAATAATATTTCTAATTCCAAAACAAAGAATACTCCAAAATTGAATGCATACATTCAAAAACTTATTTTATCTATACACGTGTAAAAAATTATGGCATTTCAATTTTGTTTTGGTTGTCATCTAGAGCTTGTAAAAAACGTACTAATTTGAATAATTTCTAAACGTTAATTTTTCAACTTATTGATTCATATAAAAACAAAATCGAAATGTAATAATTTTTTATGAGCACATAGAAAAAATAACATAGATCATATCTAACTGTTTTATTTTGACTTTTTAAGTTTTAAATTTTAAGTTATTAAAATTTTTAAAATTGAAGACACAAAAAATAAAAATATTTGATCTCTCCTCATATCTGATACAGTTATTTTAAATCGAGTCGAAGCGGAAAAATTTAATCATACGGTCCGCGTCGGCCGTCAGGAATGAGTGCGTATCCTCTGAGATATCTCAACTTTTGTGGGACCGACGTGCACGGTGCATATTCGGGGATAGCGCGGGGCCAGTATTATTTTGCTTTGAGATTCGTGCAGTACGTATTTGAACGGTTGAAAGTTTCCATAAATACACTCAAAGTTTGAGATATCAAAGAGGATGTGAATTCGTCGGCAATAATCACAGGTCCCGGCATCCCGCTCAAATTCAATCTTTTGACTGGTCAAATCAAATCTGCTGTTATTAATTTAGGATAACAGGACGCTGTTATTCATCATCCAGCCATCAACTTTTTTCATGTGCCGATCTTAACAAAGATACTTTATTTTACACGAATCTCAACGACGTTAAACGGCTGGATTAGGAATAACAGGTCTTGTTATCCAAAGGAATAACAGCAGATTTATTTCCCAAAATCTTACCCAGTTTTCACCTCCCTCGGCCCTCGCAAGCTAGGGTTTTGTCGCAAGAACAGAGAACCGCCTACATGGCCGCCTCCACCTCGACGCCGTACAGAACTCCCAACAAATCTTCCGACCACCACCACCGCCAACCCCTTTTTTACCGGGATCTCTCCTCTCCCTTCCCTTCCTCCGGCGCCACGCCTCACCGCTTCTTCTCCACTCCCTCCCCCTCTCCTCACCCAATCTCCACTCTCCACCGCCCCACTCCCTCCCCTCTCCCTCCCCCTCCTCCCCTCCTCTCCCTTGATGATCTCCCTTCTCCCTCCCCTGATTCACCTCTCCCTTTCCTCTCCGCCACCCCACCTCCCGCCAAGTCCCAGCCGGAGATCCTCTCGAGGTTTTCTCCGGAGGCAAATGGGGTTGACAGGGGGACGGGATTGGGATCGGGATCTCCTGTGGAGGGGGTAGTGCATCCTAGTGCGAGTCACAGGGCGCTGATCACGTTGCCTCCACCGAGAGAAGTGGTGCGGCCAGAGATACCAAAGAATTCTTCTTCCCCTGTCTGGGAGCTTGATGAAGAGGTCTGGGTTACTGTTTATGGGTATGCATTCTAAAGTCATTTTGATTTTCTTTTGTTTGTTTTCCTGTGTTGTTATATAGGAAGATAGTATTGTTACTGATTGTGAAAGGAAAAAAATAATGGATAAGTATTTAGGGGCTTACTTCTATATCATGGCTGCTATGTTTTGCAGTTGTGTCACTTGTTGGCCAGTTTATGCCAGCCGTGCATCTTTTGAATCTCTACTCATAGAATTGTACCAGTACCGGTATTTTTAGTTATTGGTTAAGGGGACTCTTTGATGCTATTTTGACACCTAAATCTGAAATACGCAGCATAAATAAGAAAAAATCAACCAATTTGGCATTGTTTGCCAGAAGACCCTATGTAAATCGAACCTGTATAGGCTTTGTGGAGTCACTTAAGTGATTGGTACATATGTTTCACAGTATGGTACCATTTAAGCATATGTCATTAACAATGATATATGGGTTATTCAAGTGCCTATCATTTGTTTTGAAGATCTTTTATTTTATGTCAGATTTACCCCTAGTGATACAAACCTGGTGTTAAGAGAGTTTGAGAAATGCGGTGGAATTTTGAAGTGGGTTCCGGGTCCCAAAGAGGCAAACTGGATGCATATATTGTATCAGGTGATCTTCCTTCATTGTTTGTTTTATTATTGCCTTTTCTAGTATAGGAATCATGGTGTGGATTGGCTTCAGCAAATATTTAGCCTGCAGTGTAGCCATCTTTAGTTGATTCAAGGATTTTTTTTTGGCCATAAATTATACTAGACATATTAATGGACTTTCAAATGATGCCGAACATTTTTCTCATATTGCAACTGAGACTGGTTATTTTCCAGAAATTGCTGATGTAGCGGTACATGGGAAAGAGTGTGAACTAAAACTTACTCTTATTTATTAGTTTGCAATTACATCTCTTAACTTTTTTAATGATCTGTCAGATAATAGCTGCTGTTTGCAATCATGGGGTTTATTTTTCTCATATTACAACTGAGACTGGTTTATTGGGTAGTGTTTGCAAATTGTACAAAACATTGGGTACATTTTTCAGAATCTCCTAGTCCTAATTTATGAAGTCTAATTTCTCTGTTGGCATTTCTTTGAAATTTCCTATTAGGAGTCACTAGCACACTTTACAAACAACAATTGTGAAAGAGGCCCATATATCATAGAGTAGAGCATGACAGGACGCTATGGATTTGATCATTTGAACTTTAGTTAAATACTTCTGGTGTCACTTAATGTTGAGTATCGCCTAATAATGTTAATAGGTGTATTGTATTACATAGTTTGTATTATAATACATTTTTTGTTTTTTGAACTATAAAGTAGTCAAAACTTCTACCATTACAAACAACAATTGTCATAGGGACCTAATTATTGAGACTTGGGCAGGAGCGGACGCTATGGAATTGAACCTTGGTTAAATATTTCTGGTGTCACATAAAATTGAGTATTGCCTAATAATATAAATAGGTGTACTGTATTACATCTTTTGTATCTTAATACATGTTTTTTTTTTCTACTATAAGATATTCAAAACTTCTATGATTAGAAGTATGACTCAGATTTATTGAAAGGGCAGTAATTATTTTGGCACCATTCAGTAGGAGACTGAATCAGGCTTAATTTCACTTTTTTTACTAAGCAGTCAACCAGCACATAGCTTACCCACACAACATGGTCCTGGTTTAGTCATGGGTAGGTCCTGGGCAAGACAAACTAAACCCTGCTGTTGGAGGGACTAAGACTTAGGTGAGTGGTGGAGCGAAATTCTGTTGGGAGTGAAAATATTTTTGGGTTGACAAATATACGAATTGTACAACAAAACCCACATCCTCATCAATTGAGTTCCATCTCTTTGTTTTGACTCCTTGTCCTTATTTTCTTGTGAATTACCATAGGAACCTTTTTTCTGGTATGATGGTTTGAACATCTCTCGATTGATTTTTCTTTCATATTTTCCAAATTTTTACTTTTCCAATTTTACAGATTGCAGATACCAATTTGAGTTTCTCAGTATTTGGTGCAGCTCATACATTTAGAAATTCTTTACTTTTCAATTCTTTATTTCACAGTAAAAAAGACAGCTCATACATTGAGAAAGAAAATATTTTAAAGAGAAAGTAGTTGATGACAGTGTTGTCTCCAATCGTTAAGTGGCAAACTTGGCGTTTATCATTTCAGTGTAATTTACTTTATTTTGAGGAGTTGGAGGGACTTAGTAGAAAATATAATATCTGATCATTGTGCTCTTTTTAAACTGTGTTATTACAACTTGTTAGGAAAGATCACAGTCGCAGATACTAATACTAAGTGTTATATGCTAATTCACAATGTTTTAATTATAGAATTAATGCCTGACAACAAACTTCTTTTTTCTTTGTTTTTTTTTTGTTATAGATTACATTTATTGCACAATTTTGATGTTAATTGAATAAGGGTTCAGTTAACAACTACTGGGTGCTTAATGACAGCATTAATATGTACTTGATTCCAATTGAAATGGTTAAACATGGGCTTAATTGAGCCGAATTAGAGTTGATATATTTAATTTTGGTTAGCTGACTTTAAATTTATATATGTTGATGCTGGATATTTTCATTTATTGCTAAATTTTTTGTTCACTCTCTTTCTCTCTCCATTGCAGAGTCGATATGATGCACAGAAAGCACTGGCAAAGCATGGTCAGCAACTGAACAACCTTCTCATATTAGGTGTCAAGCAGGTTGATCCATTTCAGTGCCGTTGCCTGAATGACAATTTTTCTGAGAGTGCACCATCACCATTACCTCTGACTACTGTCAGCCCTGTATCTGCTAAGAGTATGCAGAGTGTCTCTCCGTTGCCCCAAATTTCTTTCAATTTGCAAAACAATGTTACTACTGATACAACAAGAAATGCTTCTGGAACCATTGCTTCTCCCACAAAATCAGTTGTCTCGAGGGTACTTGACCTTATGTTTGGTATATGAATTGTGCCAAAGCACTCCAGTTTTTAGTATTTTGAAGGAATAGGTCTGCTAGATGGTGTTTTTGCTGTAGGGTTTCGAGGTGAAGTTCATCACTGTGAGAGTGAGATAGGTTAAAAGGTAACAGGCCCAATAAATTTCTTGTTAGTTTTTTTCATTTTTGATTGGAGAGTTGTCTTTCTAGTCCAGTCAACTTGTATCTGGTTTTATTAATCATGCTCTGTTTAATTGGCTTGGTTCTTATTTGAATTTATATAATTTTAGTAATCTCTCATCTTTCCTTCTGGTATCTGAGTTTCTCAGTATTTGGTGCTGTAAAATGCAATTTTTGGACTTTTTAAAAGGTCATCCAACTATCTCATTTTAGAATGTAGATGACATGAGAGGGTTAAAATGCCTCGTGTCTTTCATGTCTCATCGTGCCTCACATCCTTTATCTCTATTTATAAAGTGCAAATAGTAGATCGGAACCACTCAACATGATCTCCATATTAAAATGTGCTTGGATACCAAATTATATAGATTTTTTTGGAATTTTTACTATTTTTTTAGATAGGTACAACATCACTTTTTCTGAACCATCCAAAAATAATGATTTTATACTTATCTTAAAAAATAGTAAAAATGTCCAAAAAATGTAAAATTTAGTTTCCAAGTATATTTTAATATGGAGATCATATTGAGCGGTTCATATCGACTGTTTGGACTTTGAAAAACAAAGATAAAAGACGCAAGGCATGAAGGACATGAGGCATTTGAACCCTCCTCATACGACATACTTATTTGACAATAGTTCTAAGGCTAATTTTTTCTTTGAAAATTGCTGCTTGTTAAAATTATTTGAGATTGTTTGCAACTTGGTCATAATTGAGTTACATAGAAGGAAAAGTAAGACATGAGCATTACTTCCTGAGTTCTGACTGATGACTCCAAAGGAAAATATGAAATTTCTTGTCAACGGTATTTCAATTTTAGGCTTAGTTTGCCTTGAATATGAAATTTCTCGATTTCAATTTCAGGCATAGTTGTCATAGCAAGAGAGACTAGCTCAGGCAACTGCTCCTAGCATATGAGAAGTTAAAGAGTTAAGACCTTAATGTCCGTTATGCAGATTTGGAGTTTTGTCCTAGGGGTAAGCGAGAAGATGGCATTTAAACCGAGGAGTTATGTATTTAGCTCTGATTGTGGTACCAATGGTACTGTGATCAAATCCAGATTTTATGTTGTCGTTGGCCATGTTGTTACTCTCTTTTTCTGTGCCAACATGAAGAAGAATGTGTTAGGGGTTGTATTCATCCTAGCAGATGGGAACTTATATTGCAATTCGGATCCGAATATGCTGCTATTCTACTATTCCTGCTGTCCACTTTTCTCTCTCTTTTTTCAAAAGAGGAGAGAGAGAGGATAGTAGGAGATAGCAAGGGTTTTGAATAGCAGCGGATTTCGTTCCTTGCAATTCATACAGTATTATATTTTCTCCATGGATCATTATGCCAAGATCTCAATATGAAATGTTAGGTTTTCTAGGGGAAGAGAGCAAGAGACAGAGAGACAACTCAAATTGATTTCTATTGGACTTAATTCTCTCTCTTACAAAGAGTCATGACATAAGCTACATATTAAAGATATAAAGTCTAATGAGCCCGAATAGCAATTTGGGTCGAAACATAACAATCTCCACCTTAAATCAAATTGCATCTAAATAAATTAAAAACATAAAGCAAATGTATAAAACAAACATAACTTAAACAAAGGTAAACATAAAGATACGCTAGCAATATGTTAGAAACAAAACTAGCTCAAATAGCTAGAAACAAACCGATACCAAACTTGAACAAAGCTTTAACTTTGCAATTGGAAGAGGCTTTGTGAGTATATCGGCCGGATTCGACTCGGTACCAATCTTCTTCACGGCAACCTTGCCTTCTGAGATCACATCTCGAACAAAACGGTATTGAATGTCAATGTGCTTTGTCTTCTCATGGTACATGCGATCCTTGGTCAAATGAATCGCGCTTTGGTTGTCACAAAACACCGTAATAGGACCCTCGAAAAAAGACATCTCACCAACAAATACCTTGAGCCAAATAACCTCCTTAAATAGCCTCGGTAATTGCCATGTATTCGGCCTCGGTACTTGAGAGTGCAACGGTGGCTTGAAGTGTAGACTTCCAACTAATTGCACAATCTCCAAGGGTAAAAACACAACCCGTCAAAGAACACCTCTTGTCTAAATCACCCTCAAAATCCGCATCCACAAAACCCGTTAGTGCCTTGCCATTACCAAACTCCAATCGAGCATCAATAGTACCTTTCAAATAGCGGAAGATCCACTTCACTGCTTTCCAATGCCCTTTCCTCGGACAAGAGAGATATCTACTTACCACACTAACGACTTGAGCAATGTCGGGTCGAGTACACACCATCAAATACATGAGACTCCCGTCCACACTCGAATATGGAACCTTTTTCATATATTTCTTCTCATCATCGGATTTTGGGCTTAAAGCTGCCGAAAGCTTGAAATGCGCCGCAAGAGGTGTTGAAACAACCTTAGCTTTCTCCATGCCAAAACGGCGTAGCACTTTCTCGGCAAACCTCTTTTGTGAAAGAAACAACTTCCTTTTGGACCTATCCCTTATGATCTCCATCCCGAGAATCCTTTTGGCAGCCCCAAATCTTTCATCTCAAATGCCGAACTTAGTTGCTCTTTCAACCTCCTAACTTCTTTTAAGTTTGAGGATGCAATCAACATATCATCCACATAGAGCAACAAGTAAATGAAATCTCCACCATCCAACTTCTTGAAATAGACACAACTATCATAATTGGAACGATAGAAATTAATACTCACCATGAATGAGTCGAACTTCTTGTACCATTGCCGTGGTGATTGCTTAAGGTCATAAAGGGACTTTTTCAAAAGACACACGGTCCTTCTTTTTCGCAACCTCAAAACTCTCCAGTTGACTCATGTAAATTTGCTCCAAATCTTTCATTGCCACCAAAGAGAGCAAAACTCGAATGGAGGTGTGCTTAACTACGGGAGAGAACACATCATTGAAGTCCACACCTTGGACTTAGCTATACCCTTTAGCCACTAGCCTTGTCTTGTATCGAAAATGCGCGGGATTTGAGCCATCAATCTTCCTCTTAAACACCCACTTGCAACCCATAATCATCTTACCACTAGGAGGCTTCACAAGAGACCAAGTCTCATTTTGTTGCAAGGATTGTAACTCTTCATTCATAGCGGCAACTCAATTGGCCGCATTCTTAGAAGAAATGGCTTCCTTGTAGAAGATGGCTCACAATACTCCATATCCTTTGCAATTACCAAAAAATAAGCAAAGTCGGAGTATCCATACCTTGTAGGAAGATGGCCCACATATCCTATACCTCCTGAATCAAGTTGTTGATTGGCTTGTTTTTTTCTGTGAAAATTCTAGAACATCTTTCCCTCTAAGAGATAAACATCACAATCACCAGGATTTGTTTGGTCTTACACTCTTACTGTCTGCCTCTTTCCCCAGTATTCATTTTTGTGCTTCCTACTGATTAAAAGCCATCTTCCAATCCCAGTTAGACAGATGAAAAACAACATTTAATGACTGATATAATTGAAGTGTGAAGGAACATTCTGAGAACAAGTGTTTTACATTCTCCCCTGCTGCTCTGCATAAGAAGCACATACTTGACAAATTCCATCCTCTCTTAACCAAGTTATCACTATCAGCAGTTAGAATTTTATTGTGGAATACCAGCCACATGAAAACCTTCAGTCTTGGTGCTACTTTTATCTTCCAAATTCTATGAACTTCAGATTGAATTCTTGGTTCATCCTTCATACTCAGCACGTATGCTGACTTCACAGTGAAAACCTTCAGTTCACAAATTATTCAATTAAACATATATGATATAGCTCATGATTAATTTTAGTTTAAGTTGGTAATACTCGCTCCTGTCATAATACGTCCAACGCAGTAAAAACAAAAAATCGTACTTCCAAACTATACATTAATTCTTGCTTTGAAATACTGAAGGTTTTACTTATAAATAAGACATTAATTCTTTAATGTTTTTGAGATAAAAAGAACATGTATTGTAAACTAGCATTGGTTTTTATTACTATATTGACATTTATTACAATAAGGCTGATAACATATGCAACGATATTATAAGCTCATTATATTATTACACTAAGTTTTCATAACTATATCTACTAATGACACACACCATTTTGTTTATATATTGGTTACTCTAAATAGAAATCACAACTTTATATATATGATATAGGAAAAATTGGTTATTTGCCACTCTAAAATCTTCTAATTCTAAAAATGCCATCCCGAAATTTGAAATTGTAAAAATGTCACTCTAAACTTCATTAATTTCTAATTTTGCCATTTATACTGTATTCTTATGCTATTTTTATTAAAAATTAACTGAAAAATACTGTTTTGGTATACGTATTTCTGTATTTCCAATATACCCTTCATACAATTTTAAGGTTATTTGCCAAAACAATATTTTTTAGTTAATTTTAATAAAAATAGCATAGGAATACAGTATAAATGGCAAAATTAAGAGTTAGAGTGACATTTACAATTTCAAAATTCGGAATGACATTTTAGAATTATAAGATTTTGGAGTGGCAAATAACCAATTTTCCCTATGATATAAATCCACACTTCTTACCATTTTGTAAATAGCACTAACTTAATTGCAAATTTATTAGATAAATCTAGAACATGTAACTACGTACATTGGAACACACAATATCCTTTTTGTTCATCAATATTTGCAAATGTTTTTGCATGTCAATGATAAATTCTACGTTATTAGTAAAAGTTTCTACATTTATGTTGACTTAATTGTTTGCCATTTTTTACTCTGTCATATACTTAGTTGCACAAAATCTTTGGTTAATTGAAAAGAAGTATCTTTACTTCACAATCAGACGAGAATCAGAGTCGACTCCGTTTATCTGACAAATATACAAAGTTAATTTCAGAACTGCATGTCAAAGAAACGGAAGAATTATTCCATGAAATTCGGTTCTCTCTTGAAAATCAAATTGGCAAACTTCATACTAATATAATAGGATTACACTGGAGATGTCCTGTCTAACCTCTACTGGACGGCAAAACACAAGCCAAGGCTGATGAGAATTATAGAATTGGTTGCAAGATTAGTTAGCAAAACAATAATCTGTTAGTGATCTGTTAGTTAGCGTAGAAGAGAAGATGGTAAGCTGTAATAATTCTCTATATATACCAGTACAGTGTACATGTAATTGAGATAACAAAGAGTACAACGATTGATTCATTTCCTTCTATACACATAAACTAAAAGAACACAGTTAAATTAATTTTCTATACACATAAACGAAAGAGAAATCAACATGTCCATCGTGGCAATAGGAATTTATATGAATTTCATTTTCGTATTATTGCATTTGCTACAAAGACGAAAATGAAATATGAACTGAAAATCAAAAGGAAAAATGGACTTTGGGTAGGCCATGAAATAAAAGAAGTGAAAATAAGAAAGAATAACACTGTTCATGGACACTTGTACAATTAATCCAATATGGATTGGACTTTTTTTAAAATATTTATTTCTATGATTAATATTATCCTATTTCTGTTCAATCAAACAAACTGAAATTTACTTTGGTTATTTTGTTTCAGTGTTATTTGGTATTTTTGAAAACCAAATAACCGAACCGACCCGATGAACACCCCTACCTATCACCTTTTGTTCAACTTTTTTTTTTTCCATTTTTTTTCATGAAAAAGTGGATGTCCATCAGTTAACTTTAAAACTACGCTGTTTCAAGTTAATAATCCCACAATCCGATATCTGTATATTAGAAAGACGAAAAAGTTCAAATTAAGTAACAAAAACCACAGGTACTATCCCAATCAGATCAACTACATCTTGCCAAATGCAACACCGAACAATTTTTTTTTTTTTGATAAAAGGCATACAAGTGCCCGTTTCATATATGAAACCAAAGTTGTAACTTACAATATGTCAGACTATTGTTCATTGCCACAGAGTCTATCGGACTTAAGCACTGAGATAAAACAAAAACCAAAAGCTCTACGCTTAATAGTCCACCAGAACACAGTTATAGAAAAGGAAGTTACCGCTGAGCCTCCTAAACTGGGACTGAGGTATACTGATCCTATCTTTGGATCGATACAAAAAGTAGCTTGTTGTGTCTTCATATCTTTCAATCTGCTGGAGACCCAGCTCCACCCAAAATTGCTTCTCTAGCCACTGCTACATCCTCAGTATCACCTTGATAAACTACCACTTGATTGTCAGTGGGGTTCCACACTCTGAGAGGGATAGTAAGTCATCTGGCAGCCAGTCAGCTGTTGCTTCCTTGAGCCTTTTATCCTGTCCAATAATCACAAACAGAGATTATGAGAAGAATAAACAAACAATTTGCAACATACATAAAAATTACTAAAACAAGAACTGGTATCATGTTGCTCAACATGATACCAGCTGCAGATTGCCCCCTAAAATCTGCACACTACACTAATAGCTGCTCAACATAAAAAAACCATCACTATATATATACCAAATGATTCCTTTCAGTCCAAATTATCTAAGGAAACGCCCCTCTAACCATTTTAATTATACCTTTACCTTTTAAAGGTACAAATATCCAAATGCCAAAGATCCTCTATATTATTACAATTAGAAATAAAATAAAATAATTATAATGTGCTAAGCAACTCCACAAACAAAAAGAGCAACGGACCAATGAAAGTGATCTATAATTACTTGATTACATAAAATAAAATTCCGCTAGAATGTTTTAGTATATTGTTTACATAATATTTCATAAAAACATGATTGGCTGCATGATCCTGCAAAATACATCTCATAAGATATTTTTTCGCAAAATATATGACAGTTGAATTTATGAATTCTGAGGAGATTATTCTTATTAAATTATAAAAGTATGTTTTTACAATTCCTATGCTCTATTTATACAAAGAATTTCTAACGGCTCTTTTGTTGGTACTGTACAGTGTACCGTTGGTACTGTTTCTAATCTACTTTATTCAATCTAATTAATCTTAAAATGATAGATGGCGGAGATCAATCCATATTTTCAACAGATATTCTTTAAATTTAGCACATAAAATCATGCGCGAGTTTGAAATGTATATGTTGGCTTTAGCTATATATTAGCCTATTATAGTACGCAAGTAGTTGCCCAAGTTTATTTGATCAGAAATGAAGACAACGTAGTGTAAACGTGTTTTAGCACACTTGTTCCTAGAGTGGGAAAAATGGCACGGCAGAGCTGGCTCTATCATGGAACGGTATGGTTATGGCATGGAAAGGCACAGCATGCATGCGTGTCAGTTACGTGCCATGACTCGCGTGTCCTGTGCCGTGACCATTCACGTGCAGTGACCATCTTTTGAAAATTTAGCACGGCACGACATGTCATGCGAAAGATTTAGTAACGGCACGTGGTCACACGAGTCACGTGTAATTAGGATCGTTAGATCTTGATCAAATTGTGAACCTTGAATAAACTAACTTAAATTATAATAAAATGGTCACGAGAGTCTCGTTTAGTCACGGCACGTTTGAACACGGCGTGACTCACGTGGCGTGGTCATTCACGTGCTGTGACCACCCTTTGATATTTTAGTCACGGCACGGCACGTGAAAAATTAACTTGGTCACGGTACGAGACCAAAATCACGACATGTTAGTCACTTCACGGCACGTACAGCACGCCACAACACGTTTTTTTAACTCTACTTGTTCCGTATGTAGTATTTTTTTTTATTATTTAGCGCATACGAATTCATGCTCCAGTAGATAGCATAGATTTCTTTTCTATTTTCTTTTTAAATGTACTACAATGGAATAATTGTTGTTGTGTTTTGGCAGATAGAAAATAGTTTACAAAGATTATTATTCATCAACTTAGCAATAAAACATGATGGGATAAAACAAGAAAAGTTTACAATCTGGATCGCAAAAAGGGACCAATTTCTCCACAACTTACTCCATAGCACAATTTCCTTCAATCAAAATGTGAAAAACAAATTAGACGATTATTTAGTCAATACACACTAATTAATTCAATTATTAAAAAAATTAGAATTAATTAGAGATTTGAAAAAATAACTCTTTTAAAGTAGTCCCCTACCATATCATTAATTCCTCCCAATATCTAGATGAGTAATTCAATTTACTGACTATATAAACATGGAAAGTTTATTTATTTTTATTTTAAAATTAAAAAGTACATATTACATACATTCCATTAAAATATAGAACGCATTCTGTTTTTAAATTGTCCCCTACCCCTATCTTCCGTCCCAACATCTACATAATTAATTCAACTTACAGACTATATAAACATGGAAAGTTTTTTTTTTTTTGAAAAACTTAGTAGAAGTTACCAAGTATTGGATTCATTAAAGATTCCGGTTACAACTGTACATCAGTGTTTGTTATAACTTCACTTACAAAATCTGTAAATTTGTATTCCCCTACCATATCATTCATGCTCCGGTTACAACTGTACATCAGTTGCTCGAATGCGCGAGAGAGACGATGGAGTTGCGTGCGACAGAGCGAGCCAGTGACGCAGTGAGAAGAGAAGAGACAGAGAGAACAGAGAAGATGAGGAGTCCGAAGATCGATGTGGGTTTAATCGGTTACCGGGTTCAAAACTTTGATATTAATGAAATTTGTTTTTTTCAACTCCGTTAATTAGCACCATTGGCTTGATGAAATAAGACGGTATCGCTGCCCATCAGACTCAAACTAGAATTCCGGAATTCTGATTCTTGTGATTCCTCACATTCTGTTAAATTTTCTGATTTTATTGATTTTTTTGAATTTTGACCCAAGCTGTAAATTTTTGGTGTGTAATGTAAAACGGCTTTTCTTCGGCTAGCTATCCATTTCTTCCGGCCTATTTAATTATTTGAATATGACGAGTATTAAATACAAATTAAATTTAAAATATTCATTTTTTAACCAAATAATTTCTAAATTTGATACCCACTCTATTTAAATAATTGAGATAAAAATCTACAATTTCAATTTATTGAATAATATTTTTAAAATATATGTATTATTTAAGTTGAATGTGCTATTAAAGTTAGACATATGCTAGAATATTCTTTTAAATTTTCCTTTTACTTGGTCTTAAAAAGATTTTGAAGAATGTTTTACTTTGCAGTAGCAATGTTCAGATTTGTTCTAGTCACCCCTTGCTTCATTACTTTTGGCGTGGGATCCTACTTTGTTTTTCTTTTTGGAATTTTATTGATTTTACGATATTTTTCATTGTTCTTTGAAGGAATGAAGCAAACTCAGTTCTGCCAACCTTAAAATTAAGCGGAACAGTGGAACAAAAGAGGGTTCAAATACAATCGAGACCTAAAATGGCTCAATCCGAAGGAAAGTTAACCAAACTAAATAGATCAGTTGAGGAAAAAGAAGTTTTAATTTTAAATTTGTTCAGATGATCGCATAATTTTCAAGTGAATTGGATTGTTAAACTGACAAGTGAGGACCAATTGCGGCTTGTTCCGAAATGTATCATTCCAATCAATAAAATACTACTGGATTGGCACTCCACATGATCATTCATGTTAACTTGAACATTAGTAACTTTCAACTATTTTATTTTTGTTTTTTGTTTTTGAAGAGTTGTTATTTCCAAATTTCAATCTAACTTTTTGCAGCAAGAATACAGCTGGCAAGAGCTGGTCCTTTCCTTTGGAAGTATGATAGATATTGTAACAATTTGATCTTCTCTTTTTGAGACTATTTGTAACGGGAGTTTTTTCAAGGGTGAAGCATGGAAATGACAATTTTAGGGTTTTTTCCAAGAGTAAGCCCATAGAACAAGTCATTAGTGTAACATATTTGATCTAAATAATCATAATCTCGCAGAAAAAAAAGGACAAAATCTATTTCCTAATAAAGAAGACAGATATACTTTACTCTGAATATTTATTATTTAATTTTCTCAATCTACGAAGCATTTCAACAAACACCATGTAGGCATGCATACGCGGTAATACCGTCCATCCACAAGCTTTAATCTTACCAAGATTTCTCAGCACTAGACCTAATATCTTCCATCAAAATATACTGGACACCAACTCCAAGTGACCGGGCCTTGCTCTATACACCACAATACCACATCAAACAACATCTCAACAAACATCTACTAGACATGCCGAAAAGAATCTCTATCCTCTACAATTCTACAAACTAACCATATAAGAACCAAACACATCACTTAAGGACCAAGCACTACCGAGGGGGATCCCGCTCACCGGAATCTAGTTGGAGATTGACCCCGTGGAAGCGCAAGGCATTGAAAATAGCCCAAACCTTGCTCTCGTTCTTGAACCCTTTCTTCTCAATCTCCTTGGAAGGATTGGCATAGATAGGCTCCCGATGGAGGCCGTCGACCTTGAGTCGCACGGCAAGCACTTCTCCTATAGCCGCAGCGGCCTTGACGTTGCACGCGCGACCACAATCCATCCCGTCCTTGAGAGACTTCTCAATGGAGGAGGCGCTCACTGCCACGCGGCCGGTCTTGCGGTCGACCACGTTGGCAGTGATGTGCTTGAGGGAGATGAAGAGCCCCAGCACGTAGCGCTTTGTGATTGGCAGAGGCGGCAGTAGCATATTCATTTTCATACTAATTAAAAAATTGAAATATGAAAATGAATGTATAAAATTGGAACGATACAGAGAAGATTAACATGGCCCCTGCGCAAATAGTGGAACATTTACTCTATATTTCAGCAAGTTTTGAGCTGTAGATTGGCATAAATGCACTTGTAGTTGACAATTTACCATGTTGAAGAGGACACATGTACCATTATTTCAATTTCGTTTTTTTATCATATTTGAACTTAAATGGTGCGGCTTACATGGTAACTTGTTCCTGGCAATACATGAGGCTTCACTGTTAACCATATATAAGTATACTAAAGTCTTGGAGATTAAAATAATGATAAAGAAAACAAGAATCATTTTCAAAGCTTCCTCCAAAAATTATAGAGCACCTTTTGCTTTTGTAAATGCTGAGAAATTGGTCGTCTTAAATTTGTTTTGCAGTTGCAAGGAACATTATGTTGTTTTCTTTGAAGTTTCTCTTCTTGAAGTCATAATACAATTATGAACTTCTAACATAACATAGTATATGAGGAACTGAGTTACAATTTCCCATAAAACAAGCTAAATCTAGAGATATATAGCGAGTTATAATTGATACTAACCATTTGAGACGCTTATCCTCTACAAGATCTACACTTCGTCCTTTTTTTCTGAGAGAAGAAGCAATACTTGATGCAGTGCCATCTAACACTTCATCTAATGGGAACACTATGTCATCTACCTTATGTGATAGGTCAGGCAATAGCGCCTTCTCCTTTAGCAACTGTCATACAAACACACATAATACCAGCTGTGAACACAAGACGAACTGATACAATTTAATAAATTTTATTGAAGGGGCTACTTCGCTCAAATGAAGCAATTGTTGTACCAATTAGTTTGCTTCTCTCTCTGCTGGGTGATGTAAAGAGCCATTACAGGTAACAATATGGATCAACCTATATTGTTTTTACTATTGAAAATTTGGCTAAACTTCATGCCAACGCATCAATTAATCGGTATCTTAGGCATACGACCAAATTAGGACATATCAGAAAAAAAAAAACCTTAAAAATATTAAAATAAGACAGTGATCTAACTGAACATAATCTGGACCAAGACCTATCACAATAACATAATCCAGCCTTTACTATTAATCCCCCCCCCCCCCCCCCCTCACAACACACACACCCACAGAAGGAAAGAGTGAGGCTATGGTACTATGCATAGTGCGGATTGATCATGGATCAATATCTCCATTTTCAAAGTCCAAATAGTCAATCTAAACCGTTCAACATGATCATCATATGAAAATGTACTTGTAGATCAATTTTTACATATTTTACAAAAAATTTACTATTATTTTAGATATGTAGAAAAGAAAATCACATGATATAAAAATTGTAGACCATTCAAAAGTAGTGATTTTCTACTTATCTAAAAAATAGTAAAGAAATTCTAAACAATGTAAAATTTAGTTTGCAAGTACGTTTTCATATGGAGATCATGTTGGACGGTTCAAATCGACTATTTGAACTTTGAAAACAAAGATATTGATCCATAGTACGGACCAATCCGTGTTGTGCATAGTACCATAGTCTCACTCAATAAACAAATAGAAGAGTCACTCATCTAAAATTCTTACTTCAACTATAACAGCATCACCAAAACCAAAACCGCATGCTGGAATGTCATCACTGCCAAATGTGGAAAGTAATCTGTCATATCTGCCACCACCACAGATTGCACGCAACTTACCGTGCCTATCAAATGCCTGCCAAATACAATTTCAAAAGAACATTACTGTCAGATCTCAATAGCCCATGGTAGTGCCTTTTAAGTAATTTGTATTCAGGTAATGATAAATACTGGCAAGTTGTGGAAGCACAAATCCTGTTGCATAATGCATCATTACCACGAAGAGATATCTCGTTGAGCTTTCATTTAAGTTTAATTCAGACTCTTTGGTTAATTAGGGTATAAACTGAGGCTCAATACAAACAGATTTGACCAATCTTAAATGTCAAAATTCAAAGGAGATTCTTTCAATGCATCTATGGATAATATAACACTGAATGGATTAACAGGAGCCAACCGTAAAAAAAAAATAAGATTAGCTGGTCATAATTTCTTGTTTAAATAAAAAAGACAGAGAGAAGAAAACAAAAGGTAAAACAAAACAATCCAAGGCCTAATTTAATTGAAGCTCCTTGATACAAAAAGCATGAAAAACAAGAAACAAAGCCCAAAGGTTTGGGTTATAACAGCTACCATATCAGGGTTGACCCGACTTATCACTTGCAGATTCACCTGTCAGGTTTATTGACCCACTGGTGGTCAGGTCAACCAAAATATTGTTCTAAATAAATATTTTGGACCAACGCTGACTAAACCTTGGTATTTCATATACAACATCATAAATATAAAATATGCACATGTTAGGCTGTCAGAAGCTTCTAATCCTAAATTTGAAGTCTCAATGAGTACTAAGTTATTGCATTTGGTCTTCAATTTTGGTGCTCAGTAAACTTAGTTTATGGCATTTGAAGGCCAGCATTGTCTTAATTGGTGTGAAGCATTGCACTATTAAGTAAATGGGTATAAAAAAATAAAGTTGTTTAAACCTCAAAAACAATTCCTGTGTAGTAGGCAAGGCCACGAACAACAGATGCATCAAAACAAATCCAGTCAGCATAACCATAGCTCTCGGCAAGAGAAAATAGCTTTTTCAACTCAGAAACAGCTTCTCCCTCAGAACCCAACACCTCTATACATACAAAAGACTTCTCAAATTGTATACCAATTAGAAAGTTGCAACTTTGACAGAAAGAAAGGAAAAGAATATTATAAAAGGAAAGTTGAGCAAGACCTTCAAGCTTCGATAATGACTTGAGGGAAAGCACTTCAATTATTCCATTAACTGCTTTGGTTGAAACGCCTAATGAAACCAACTCCTTCTCCATCTCTTCTCTTGTAATTTTGCCAAGCTGGTACGCATAAAAAAAGGTAAGTACATGAACCAAACAACATGAACAGATAATATATAATATTTTAATATGGCATAGACAGAAGCTTTGCCTTGTCAACAATTACACAGACTTGGGTAAAAAGATTTTCTGGAATAGCATACATCTGTAGCACTGCTTGTAAAACCTGTACAAAAAGATAATTAAAGCCTAAGAACAGATAACACATGTCTAAATAAATCTGGATAACATGGACATGAATCATAAGATCAATGAAAAGATCTTGAGGAAATTACCTTTCAGCTAGATACCCTAATCCCCACATCTGACGATTTTATCCCAAGCCGCTCAAATAATAACACAACTGCTTGGATGAGCTCTGCCTCAGCCTATATAGAAAATTGTACAGAATATTCAAACTAACGAACTCAAGGATTACATAAGTTGTACTGGACAAGTCAAATACAGCTGGAAATACTTTTGCTTACCTCAGCCTTAACCGTCAACTTTTGACTGAATTTAAAAAATGTTATATATGTGGAACTCCGAACTTCTGGCTGTGCAGCCAGCATTTACCAGGAAAATGACAATTATAACTCAAAAGTAACACTTGATCAATAAACTCATTAGTATTATAAAGAGTCATTAGATAAAAATTAGTTATTCGTACCCGAACTTTAGAAACCCCAAAAATATCCATGTTCCATTGGTAATGCTCTCTCCTCCTCCCCCTTGTCATTCTTTCATACCGCCAGCACTGCCCTATCGTAAACCACTTCAGAGGAAGGGACACAGATTTTCTAACAGAACAAATTTCAGATGAAAAAGTAAATATTGGTAATTATAAATTTTAAAATGAACAAACGAAAAGAAGAAGTGTGACTGTACCCTTGCTTTATCACTAGCCGTGCCAATGAAGGGGTTATCTCGGGATGAAGCACAACACGTCTTCCCCCTTTATCCTCAAAATTGTACAGCTATGATAAAAATGCCACTTTGTTAACCCTTTCAGACAAAATACCAACTTTTTGTTCAGACATAACTGAGTAGCTCAATTCGGAAAATAGAAAAATCAATCTTACTATTGTAGACATAATTCTGTCCTTAAGGTACTATTCGGCAATGCTTCCTTAAGTCTCCTTAAGACCAAAGGAGCCTCCTTTAGCTTTTTTAGCCGCTTAATCCTGCCGAACCCCAGTTCCTTAGCACGGATTAAGATCACCTCTTTTAGCCTCCTTTTGCCCGGGTCTTAAGGCACCTCTACCCCTTCCTTTAGCTTGCTTAGCTATCACCCACCTATGGATTAAGACAACCGAACATCGGTTCCTTAAGCCTCCTTAAGACTTATTCCTAGTGCAGATAAAGAGGTGTTGCCGAACAGACCCTAAAAGTTCAAAATTCTATTCTTTGGTCCTCATCATCATATTTTTCATTCAAAAAAGAGATGAAAATTATAATTTTTAGTCAACAATGTTGTCAAAAACTTAAAATAAATGATTTTAAGGTTCATCTTCCAATAGAATGCTGGTTACATTTCATACATCCTTTGCCTGATAGATGAACCATTTGACAGAACAACGATCGCAGCGACCAAAAAATGCAGTAAAATGATTTTAGTAGGGCATAAGTTTGAATCTTCATGGCACAGATATGAACTCAACTCAGTGATAATTTAGAGCATTTGTGTACTTTAGTACTCTGAAGGCTGCTTCAACTTCACATACAAATATAAGAAATGAAGGAAGTACCTGCTGAGTTATCTCTTCACCAGCTTTTCTTATAAAGAGTGCCTCTGATTCAAGCACTGGGAAATCAACCTCCTCAAAGGACAGAATCCGAGAAACCTTAGCTTAGGAGAATAATCAACAACAAAACCACAGAGGCATAAGAACAAACACCTTGGGTGCAACCCCAACAATCTCAAAAATTACCAATGTTACGTCACAGAAATACCTCTCTGAAGTTTTGAAAGAGCCAATTGCGTAGTCTCATGTCATCAGGTGGGAAGTCCCTTGTGCCACGTGGCGGATTGACGTCAATCAGTGACGAACCCTTTCCCACAGGCCAATCAGCCTCCTCTATAAAAAGAAATAAACATTATTATAGTTCCTGAAATTGAAATCATCAATGATATGTAGAAGAAAGAGATGAGTATGGGTTGAGAGTGGTACCTTGGGTAAGTGTAGGTGAGGACGAACTGGAAAGGACGCGGAGAGAGGAGGGACAGAAATGGAGAGATGGAGCATAAGAGAGGAATGGAGAAGAAGAGGACTTTAGAGCGATAGAGCAGAGGCGAGGTCGGACGAGGAGTTGACGGATAGTGGTCACGGCGGACATTTTTGGTTGTTGATTGAATGGCAATGGCGACAAGAGAAGCCCGGCTTCAACAGTTCAACTACAGAGACCGGAAGAAGTAGCTATTAGAAATTATCTCCAGTTGCCTAAAATGGAGAGATTATTCCCAGTGAACCAGAGTCCAGACTCCAGAGACCAGAGGTATGTAGAATGTCGAATATAGTAAATTTTTGGTGTGTATGTAAAACGGCTTTTCTTCCGTGATTTTTTTTAATATCCAAAGTTAATTACAAAATAATAAAAATGCCTAGAGGCGCTTGGATTTATTAAAAATACCTAAACCGGTCATTTTCTGACCGGTTTCTAATTTTTTTTTTTTTTTTTACAGACAAATAGCTAAAATGTTGAAATATAACGCTAAAAAATCGAATTTTTTTTTAAAATATTTGTTATATTACTTTTTTTAATATATAATTAGCATATTTATACTAAAATAAGCTAAATTACTTGAAATTATGTTAAATTACGCTGAATTACACTAAATTACGCTAAATTACAATAATTATGTTAAATTATGCTAAAATACGGTAAATTACGCTAAATTACGTATGAATAGGGCAGATTTTGTGCCATCTTTCATAAATCATAAAAAATAGTAAAAAAATTTCAAAAATAATAAAAATTGGTATTATACAAGTTCATTACATAACTAATTTACTGAGCTACATAGATTGAATAATAGAAATGAAAATCTTAATCGGAAACTTCAACTAAAGTTTTTGACGCTTTTCCCTTTATTTTTTGGCGATTCTGAATTTCAAAATTTGACATTGCCATTACTAATGCATGCGTATTTTCGCAGGCTTTCCGAAAAGTAGTCATTTGCTGAAATCGGACACTCAAGCGCCATTTTATGACCGTTTGAAGTTTTGTCGTCGTTTTTCACCTTCTCAGTGAAGACATCATTCTTGTTCATACGTAATTTAGCGTAATATATTTTAGTATAATTTTACATAATTATTGTAATTTAGCATAATTTAGCGTAATTCAGCATAAATTAACATAATTTCAAATAATTTAGCGTATTTTAGTATAAATATGCTAATTATATATAAAAGAAATTAATCGAACAAATATTTTAAAAAACAATTTGATTTTTTTAGTGTTGTATTTCAGCATTTTAGCTATTTGTCTCTAAAAAAATAAAAAAATAAAAATAGAGAACCGGCCAAAAAATATCCAGTTTCCTATTTAAATAGGACCGACAAAAAAACTGATCGGTTTGGACATTTTTAATAAATCCAAGCACCTCTGGCCATTTTTATTATTTTGTAATTAACTTTGGATATTAATAAAAATCACGGCTTTTCTTCCGCTAGCTATCCATTTCTTCCGGCCAATTTAATTATTTGAATATGACGAGCATTAAATACAAATTAAATTTAAAATATTCATTTTTTAACCAAATAATTTTTAAATTTGATACCCACTCTATTTAAATAATTGAGATAAACCTACAATTTCAATTCATTTTTTCTAGTAAAGAAGGCAGATATACTTTACTCTGAACATTTATTATTTAATTTTCTTAATCTACGAAGCATTTCAAAAAACACTATGTAGGCATGCATACGTGGCAATACCGTCCATCCACAAGCTCTAATCTTTCCAAGATTTCTCAACACTAGACCTAATATCTTCCATCAAAACTTTCAAAAAATAATAATAAAAGAAAAACTAATTAAACAGCAACTACAAAATGTTCAGCTGTAGATTCCTATTGCCATCCCCAGTTCTCATTTCTCTCTCTCATCTCTACTCCACATTTGCATGTATATTATCATCCACTCAGCAATCGATAAAGATTTTTAAACTGAAAATTTCAACAAGTGGAAGCCTGCAAATCTCTTTATAAGCCTGAAATAACAACAATTATTACAATAATATTCTCTATGTATATAACTCGTGCCCTCGTGGTCTAATCAGCAATATTCGATACAACTATTTTAAGAATGGTACACAATAGCTGACTACAGCACACCAAGAATAACAATGTCTCATTGCATATTGCTGCACAACTAAGAAATCAAAGTATACAAGGGTAGTTACTAGTTAATCATTTCCTATTACTTTTGCTGTTGCGTTTGGGCCATTATCAACAGCTCACATACTCTAAAAATTGCACCAAACGTCAACCATTATCAACAGCTCACATACTAAAAAACTTGCACCAAACAACACGTAACATGTGCGATACCAAGGTCCATTATAGAAAACTTGACTAGATTGCCCCTGCCTCCCATTTTTATTCCCCCCTATCAGCTCAACTAAAGAACATTTATACCAGTGTTACCAATATAATGTGCAAGATCAAAACATTGGTCATGTCAAGTGCAGGAGACCAACCTAAAAATAACTTCATGGCTTTGCTTTAGTCACATTCAAACCAAATTAGGTCTACTCAAAATTGTCAACAGAACTTATGAAGGCTTCTTACAACATGATTTGCAAAATCAGAAAAGTTGGGGTGTATCCTGCATAAGAACATACCAAAAAGAGAGACAAGTCATCCACTTGAGTATGTGGGATATTGCCTCAGTAATGTCTCCTGCGGCTCTTCAATCTAGCAGAGGTGGTGAAATGATTTTGAGGTGAATCAGATAAGATTTCAGGAACATGATGTAGATTTCCCTGCCAGTGGAGCCCAGAGGCAGTAGGTGGGGATGGCATCTCTGGAACTGTCCATGATGATATCTCTGGAACTTGTCCTAGACTCCCCATTGCTTCCATTTCCTCGTCATTTGATCGGTATAGGGATGAGCTCTCTGAGCTTCCTAATTTCCCACTATCAGCCTGTAGAAAATTAAAACAAAAGAGAGGAACATTTGAGATGTTAGTTCATTATGCAGCCATGTAGATATACATGCTAAAATGCTAAATCCCCAAACCTGAGAAGGCAGCAATCAGATCCAAGGAGGACTGGATAGTACCCAAATATAGTCAACCTAGACCTGAATTAGCTCTATACTCAGAGAGCCGATCTTGACTGAATGTAGTAACACAACTTGCAAGCAAGCACAAAACTCCAAATGAAGGTAAAGTTTAAGTTTCAGGGTTATGCAAGCTAGTCTTTTCCATAAGGAAAGAGATAGCAAATGACCTGAATCCGAATTCAAACTTTCCCAGGAAATGAAACCAAGGACCAACATCATTCAAAACCCCAAAGTCTGACCCAAACTACTAATCACCAAAACCGATCCAATTCAGAATATGTCTTAAGAAAAATGAAAAGAATAAATGCATGGGTCATACATGGAAAAAAATACAGACTATTGGTTGGCAAATATGGAAATGCCAAGGTCCAGAAGAACACAAACCTTTGAGGAACCATGTTCAGGAAACCCCCATGCTCCGTTGAATTCACTGAATCCAAAGAATTCATCCAGCGGCCAATCTGGCAAGGTACCATTATAGATGATGCCAGATGTTGCAGTCTTCAATGCCATACTAGTTCCATCTCTACCTACTTGATTCGAATTAACCCCTACATTGCCACTCCTTTTATTGCTGAATTGTTGCTCATCAAACGCAGGCCACTCGGGCAAAGAACTAGTTCTAGCTGCCATCCCAGTCATGGTAGCCAAGCTACCATCCCAGGTTACCTTACCCGCCATAGAAGTGCTTCTCTCAAATGATTTAGTTGGAGGTGGTACAACTAGCGGTCTTTCTATGGGTTTATTGGGTGCGGTATTAGAATTTCCATTTGGTTGACTGGTGGTGGTGGATGGGGCTGCATCGTCAGATGCCTCAAGTCCAACTTGAACTCCTGTTAGCAGAAATCTCTGATGAGACGAGACATACGGGTTTGCTGAGTGTATGGAAATGTCACAATTTCGGCAAAGAAGTGCACGATCTTCGAGGCAGAAGAAATATCCAGAACCCTCCTGAAATCAGAAGATACATAAGAGATCAATTGGACAAATTAAAGAATTTGATGAATCTGTCAATTTGTAACCCAAATTCAGATCTCATATACAGATCAAATTTCCTTCCAATTAAAATCAGTTGGCCTGAATAGCACATCTTTTTGGTATTTCTCATCTTATTTTCAAATTGGTTACCCCAACAAAGGAATATTTCCCAATTGAAGGAATATTTTCGGAACAAACAGATAGTATGGCTAGAAAAAGAGAAAAATAAGAAATAGGAAACCACATTAATTCGAAACAATTACTCATGCCGCATTAACAATCCTAAAATTAACGATTAATAACACATACACACCTACACACACGCAGAGAGAGAGAGAGAGAGAGAGCTACCTGACAGATGTCGCACTTCGGAGCTGAACACGAGGCTACACTACCACTGGCAGTACTGCCTGAAGAAGAGATCAAGGAGATCCTTTGGTGCTTCCCGGCGAGCTTATTGGCCGCATGAACTTGCTCATCACAAGCCAAGCATAGCGCCGCCTCGTCAGCACAGCACATCACCACCGCCTCCGCGGCCTCACACGCGTTACATAACACTTTCATCTCTCTCTCTCTCTCTCTCTCTCTCTAGTCTCTACCCTCTCTACTCTGTTTCACTTAATAAAGGTCCCGCAGCTTTATCCGGTAGGTGTTTGTGTCTATGCCTAATAGCAAGTTAAAAAGATCGCAACTAGACGGGGGCTGGAGATATTATTATTCGGGAGTGTGGTGCGGTACCAACGCGGGAACTGACCGGTTCAATGACACGTGTCGGTTGTGCATGTGCTGTTTTCGATCTGTCACCGCTTACAGTGTAGGGCGGTTGAGGTGAGTATATCCGCAAGGCGATAGGTTAAGCGCACCTGCACTCCTACGAGAAATATCTTCTTGTGGAATATTGGAAGCCCCAAAATCGCGGGACTAGCGTCAAACAGAAGTGGTTCCCAAGGGAAATTTTTATCCATAAAAATTATAAAATTCTGACGTATAGAAATAAAAAATAGAAATAGTGCCTCATTTATGTCAAATACATTAAGATCGGATTTACTGAGTCCAATTCATTAATTTTTTTTTAACTGCGCAGAGAAGTTAAAAAAAAAAAATTATGAATAGGAATACACATCCATAAAGGGTTGATTTTCTGCGGTATAAAATCCTCTGTAACTATTGATTTTCTATGGATTCAGAGGATTTGGTACCACAGAAAATTAACCAGTTAGTGAATGGATCATGAACAGTGATTCTGATCCATAAAATAATTGATTTTCTGTACGTCGATAGTTACAGAGGGTTTTGTGCCACAGAAAATCAACTCATTTATATATATCGGAATCACTGTTCACGATCCATAATTTTTTTCCCTCTGCATAGTTAAAAAAAAATCAATAGATCGGACTCAATGAATCTGATCTTACTATATTTGATACAAACGAGACACTCTTTCTATTTTCATATGTCCGAATTTTATAATTTCTATGGATAAAAAATTTCCCTCCCACAATTGTTACTGCAACCTTTTTTATTCTACGGATAAAAAATAATTTGTTAATTTATCAATAAAAATCAGTGTTCTAAATAGCGCGCTATAGCGTTTTTGGACCCCAAACGCTACGCTATGACATCAAAATGCGTTATTTGCGCTACGGCCGCTATAGCGGCCGCTACAGCGCTATTTGCGCTATAAAATATGAGTTTTTTTTTAAGCAATTTATATGGGTGTTAAATAAAGATAAAAAAAATCTCAAACCGAAATTGAATGTTTTGCTACTTGCTACAAATAAATCAATTTGAAATTGGGAATAGAAATAGAAATTTGAATAGAAAAAAAGTCCAAACCGAAATTAAAATCTAAATTTGAATAGAAAAAAAAGAAGATTATGTCATGAATTATGATGTTTAAGATATTTTTAATAGGAAAAATCGATAGTTTATGATATTACTATGGATATTTTGAACCGCAATTTGCACTTTGTACGGGTTCAATATGAATATTATAATTTCTTAATTACTTTGGTGTTATTTATTGTTCTATGAGACTTTAGATAATGTTGATATTTAGTACAAATATTGAATATACGAAATGTAAAAAAAAAAAAAACGCTATTTGGAATAACTTCCGCTATAGCGACGCTATTCGCTATAGCTTTTTTTTTAGCCGTCCCGCTACGACGCTATAAACGCTATTTAGAACCTTGATAAAAATAATAAGAATTATTTTATATCCGTTACTTTATAAACTAATCTACAAATTTAAATTTTTTTTTATTTCTTAGTTTCACTATATAATATATTATTAATGAAGAGACTGATTTATATATAACATGTTATGTTATGTAAATATATTTAATGAGTAATTAAGGTGAGATATGAAATCAGTAATTATAGTTTGTTATATTATGATATTATGTAATATATTTATTTATTGCTATACTTTATATTATAAAAAATATTAATATATATTCAATACTTTATCCATTATTTTTATTACTCGTTAACTTTCGCGGATAATGATAGGAGATCAATAAGATAAATATTTAACGAGTAAGGACCGAAATTTTTATTTTAGCATTTTTTAAAAAAAAATAAATCAAAACATTTCTGTTTTTGGGGAATTTGATATCTACCCAGGCCACTCTGGTATTATGCGGCCTCAAATACTGGAGTCTGTACAATATCGATACGATCCCAGTTAAGGGGGCACACAATGCCCCTGCGGCCCTGTTGGTTTTTTTTTTTTGTAAATGCGCAGAAAACATAGAAAACAATAAATTATAGGTTGGGCTTGCTTGCTACTTGGTCTTGGACCTGTAAATTTTGGTCTCCTCTGATCCAATATCTCATAAATGCACTGTTTTTTTGTAAATGTACTCTTAATAAATTTCTGTTAAAAAAAATATAATAGGGCCACACAATGTCCCTGCAGTCTGGGTAATTTTCCAATTCCTTCAGAACTGGAGTGTTTTGGTTTATTTTTTTTATTACGGTAGAAATAAAAATTTCGGGAGTAAGGATATCATATATGTATGACACTAATTTTAGATAGATATGAATACGAAAATATCTTCATTTGATATGAACTGTACACATTGACACCCCTAAATTTATTTTTAAAATATTCATGTAGATTACAGCAATTTAAGTCCAGTTTAATTAATAATCATTTTTACTTTAATTTTTTTGTAATTGTAATAAATAAATTTTACTAAGTTCATACAATGACATGTATTTAGAATAATTTCAATATTAGAATCCAAACTAAAATTTATAATATTTTTTAAATTGAACTGCAGAATTAGCACAAAATAGTAATGATGAATCACGTTTCTATGAAAAAACGTATGTTTAATTTTGTATCTAAAAGAATATGAATATCTTAAAGTAACAAAATATTTATTTTGAAATAAAATTTACAAATTAAAAACACATTACTTGTTAATATTTACAAATCTACTTTTTCATTACACTCACATGCATGCATTCCTTTTTCATTCATACTCTTTCTCAATTACACCTAACATATATGCTAAAATTCTCAAAATCCTGAAATACACTTAATTACATCTCATTTTTTACAAATTGTATCAGTGGGCTAGAGGTTTTTTTTTTACTTTTTTCTCACTATATAGAGCAAAGGAGAAGGGACACAGGGAATTCATATATTCTTCTGAGTTAACTCAAAATTTGAGTTTATATCTGAACCGTATGATTTACATCCGCACAAATATTAAAGGACCATGCGCATTGCAGGCAGGGACCGAATTGGTCTGAATTTTACATTTATTGGAAGTTTTTTTAGTATTTATTAAGATGTGTAGAAAATTGTTGTTTTCAGACAATTCTGAATTATCGAAAAACAGCGATTTTCAAAAATACTAAGAAAATAGTAAATAATTTTCAAAAAATATAAAATTTGGGCTCCAAACACATTTTAATATGGATATCATGTTGAATGGTTCGGATCGACTGTTTGGACTTTAAATTCACAAAAAGAACTTATAAATATATGATGTCAAGATGTGTCACCATTAAATAATGTAATTGGATTCGTCCTCTTTATATAATTCATTTTTCTACGAGCATATTGAATTTTTAAAAAATATTGTCGAATTTCCGAAACAAAAGCTCTTAACATTTTTTTTTGACATTTAGTTTTTTATTTATTTAATTCGGTCTCTGGACCATGAAATAAATACGGTACTTAATACTCCAATTATGGGCTAACTATTAATCAGAGGACAGAGATTAGCAAACGCGTTTTGATTATAGAGGTACACGTGTTACAAAATGATTTTGTAAGGTTCAATTAAATTTGTTTTTCTTCTTGTTTTGGATGGAGGCTGTGCATGCACTTGCTTTGACACTAGTCCAATCATTCACACTGCAGTAGCAGTCTCTATCAGGGTTCTAAATAACGCGTTATAGCGATGCTATAGTGTTTTCGGATCATAAAAGCTATGACGCTATCGGAGCTATATGAGCATAGCGTTGTTTTTTTAACCGTTCCGCTACGATACGATAAACGCTATTTAAACCTTTGATCTCTATAAAAAAATTTAGGAACGCCAAGTTGTTTGTGGCTTTAAAATTATTTATGGCAAACTATGCATTTTTGCTTGCCTTTGTATGATGCAATTATTTCATCAATTGAAGGTCCATATAATTTTTATGAGCTTTTGAATTACTTGATAGAATTTTTTTTTAAATTGAACTACCAAAAGCAATTATTTTAATTTGTTTGTAGATTTAAAATTATTAATTTTCCATTGTACAAATTATTTGCCAATTGGACATTTAGAGATCTATAATTTGTTGATCTATAATTCCATGCTACAAATCATTTGGAGGTCTAGACAATTTTATACCGATTTTTTTTTTTAAGAAATATGTATTTCTAAAATAAATTTGTTGAAAAGTATTAAAATATTGGATGGTTGAAACTCACAATTCAAAGCCCATACACATTTTTAAATACCAAAAAAAAAAATTAAGAAATTTTAAGGGCTTCTATTTAAAACTCAGGTATTAAGAACTGTAATTAAAAATCCAACCATTCGAGGGCCTTCATTTAAAAATGTGATTCCTTAAGGATCTCTATTGAAAATTTCGGACGTTAAAAATGTGATTCATTAAGGACCTCTATTTAGGTCTGTCAAGGACGGCTATCACCACAAAAGCTTATTTTGATAGTAAATTACATAGAATTTTGGTTTAAATTTTGTCTTATTTTATCACATTTATGATTAATTATTGCGTGAAAAAGGTTACTGTTGTCCTATTTTATATGTAGGAACCATGTTTTGGGACTATTTTATATCATTTGGAGCAAAAATCGGGTCGATCGGAAAAGCGCAGCTCATCGATTAAAGTTATGGTACGGACCGTATTAGCCAATATGGACCAGAGCTCCAGTACGGACCAAAGATGACCAATTACACATTAACTCCTGCAGCGACACAGTGGGACCAAAGAGTGTACGTAAGTGGATCCACTTATAAACCATCATTTTTTTTACCACTTGACTTTATACTAAATTAGTTCGAAAATTTATAAATTTGACATGTAAACACATCACTCATGAAGTAGATCGGTTTCAACAGTTTGGATGCATCGTTTGAAGCCAATTCAATAGATTTTTGAATTAAGTTCACAAAGAGACTTGATGAGCTTAAGAACACCCTAGTTCTACTCTCTCTCTCTCTCTCTATATATATATGACAATATAATACGGTATAATGACGATGGCGTTATCATTAAAAAAAAAAAAAAAATCTTTTACTATCTCTTACGTCCGTGTCTCTACGACTACCTATTTAAAGAGTACGAATAAATAGTCGCTTAGTAATTGTTTTGTAGTGATTGTCTTGCGAATAAGACAATACTTAGCATTAGAGACTTAGAGTAACAGTACTTTCACATAATAATTCAATAATTCCGAAAGGACGTTGTTCTGGTGGTATAATACCATAATAAATTTCTAGATTTTAGCTGTCAATAACAAATGCACCATCCATTTTCATTTTTTCTTAGAAATATCATTAGTTTGATTACAAAATGAAAATACCCATTCGAATAAAATATAAATAACCTTGACTTAACACACTCAGTCATATACCCAACATTTATTGTGAGATTTACAGTTAAAAGTGACCAAGTTCATCACACTTTAAAACACTCGGAATTCCTTTTTTTAAATCAATTTTTTAAATAAAGAATGGTGATTAAACTTCATAATTTTAAATATTCACAAAAAAAATCTTCAACTAAGCGTAAGATTTTCCGAGTACCTCAAAATGCACACTTAAGTCAAAATATAAACTTGACTATGCATAATAGTACATGTAATTGAATCAAAACTAATAATCAATTATTTTTAGTTTAAAATAATTATAGATAGCTATCAAGCACTTTGGCCCAAGTTAAAATAACATATAACAATTGTCACTAGCTACATTAAACTTCTAAACTTAATATACGAACCCTCCCAAAATTGATGCTTATTTTAGTTAAAATGAATATTTACTTCATGAGTACCACCATGTGATTTTAAACCGATTTTTTTATTAATAGGAAAATAAAAAAAAATAATATCGATAATAGTGAATAATTTTGATGAAATTCAAAATCTAAGAAAACCGTGATGGTTTATAACGTCCGCTGGACGTTATAAACCACAACGTCTAGATAATTCAAATTAATAATATCTAATTAGAGAAAATAGAAAAAAAAAATTAGGACGCTATCAACAATAACGTCCAGATTTCAAATTTTGATTAATGAAATGGGAGCCAGCGACAGAGCGCTTACTTGGCCAATCTCTGGACGTTATTGGTGGTAACGTCCTGTTCTTTTTTTTATATTTCGTTAATTAGAGTTAATTAATTTGAATTATCTGAACGTTATAAATTATAACGGTTATTTTAGATTTCGAATTTTGTCAGAATTGTTCACTATTGTAGATATTTTCTTATTTATTTTCCTATTAATAATTATTTTGGAAATTTAAATCCACCCAAAATGCATTTTGTTTATTATATATTAGTAAAGTTGAAGGTCAAACCACTCAAATATTTTAATATACACGTAGAATTTTCATTCAAATTTCTAACTTACGACCTTCCACACTAAGGACATTGCCTTTGCTAAGACTGAAGGCTAATTTTTAAATGCATATTGTTTAAGCTGCAATGAACATTTGCTTTGGCCAGAAGACACACCAATATGATTCAAAAGGAACAATTATTTTATTTTATATTATTATTGAAAAGTAAAATTAAATATGTTTGAAAAAAATTAGGAGGTGAAAATCAGTTTTTAATCTAGTGACAAAATGCAACACTCTCTCAATGAGAGATTATGGATTCGAAATCAAGATGAAAAATTATTTATAGACATTAAATGAAAGTTAGTAAGGTAGGATTCATCTTTCTTCTTCAAAAAAAAAAAAATCCTAATTAAATTTCCAACACTGAACCCTCAAAAAGAGAAAAAAAAAATTTGGGCGCAGTGATTCTATTTCCATGTAATTAAACAGACACCTGGAGTCTCGGTTAGATATAAGATGCCTAATTAGGATATATTTGGTTGCAAAACAAGAATAGCTAAAATAGTCAAATTAAAAATAGCTGTTGTTTCTCTTATTAGAATAATCAAATCTCAAAACTCTTGAAAATAACTTATTCTAATAAGACAAAATTATGAATTCTCTATTGTAGCTTTTTTAACCTAATCAAATACGGAATAGACTATTCCGAATAGTCTAACTCCTAGAAAGCTACGAGTCCCAACTTAAAAAGTTAACTCTTGAAATTGAGGGTCAAATGAGGGATCATGACCTAACAATCCGAAGTAACGGTCCAGATGTTCTGACCGGGTTGTCCAATTACTCTCACACAATTATTGAAAAGGGTACGAATTTTGTACCTCTTGAGTCTTGCTCCGATCTACATGGACATATAATGTACAGGCGCTTTCAAAGAAAATATCAACCTTGTCCTAGAAGTTTTTGGAAGAGCAAGTCATTTTCATGCAAGCCAGAATCCGAATACGGTTTGGTTACCTTGCGTCCTTACCTTATGAATGCAAATGGCGGTAAAAAGATTCCATTTGCCAACAAAGAAGACATCACTTGTGACGCTTCTCTTGCGTAGGCACTAACACTAGAGTAGAGGAATCAAATCTGCTGCGATTCTCTTCTCATGAACAGTAACTCTGCTATCTCTTTTTTTCCGAATCTAATTGTTTAATTTTTTTCGAGAACGAATCTCGAAGTAACTTTTTTTGTTCTGTGCAAGTATCTCGAAACTATTCAATGGCTGGATTCGGAAGAGAAGGGATAGCAGGGTTACTGTTCATACTCCAAAATCGCAGTAGATTTGGATCCCTAGAGTAGAACTAGGGTGTTTTTAAACTTACCAAGTCTCTTTGTGAGTTTAATTCAAAAATTTATCGGATTGGTTTCAAGCGACGCATCCAAACCGTTGAAACCGATCTATTTCACGAGTGATGAGTTTACATGTCAAGTTTTTTATTTTTCAAACTAATTTAATATAAATTCAAGTGGTAAAAAATAATGAAAAATAAACACATTAAAATTAACTTATAAACTGTCTTTTTTTGACCGCTTGACTTTATACTAAATTAGTTTGAAAATTTATAAATTTGACATGTAAACGCATCACTCGTAAAGTAGATCGATTTCAACGGTTTAGATGCATCGTTTGAAGCCAATTCAATGAATTTTTAAATTAAGCTCGTAAAGAGACTTAGTGAGCTTAAGAACACCCTAGTTCTACTCCTAACACTATAGGCACCACATATAATGAGCTCTGCAAAAATACAAATAAAAAACTTGGGATTCTTGCTATTTTTTTTTCCAATCATTTCATCCGAAAGAATAATTTTCTAATTTTTTTATATAATTTTGTATACTTACCCGACCCCATATAAAAAAATTTACAGCTTATCTGAATAATTATTGATACATATGTGAATTTAGTCGGATGTGGCGCTGATGTTCCCATGAACACATCCTTTTTTTACTTGAGGAATATTTTAGTGATGATTTTATTATACTTCTTTTCTCGGAATATTACTGTCACATTGGAATAATTACACCTGAGAATTCGATTTTTTTGTTATTTATAAATTGAAATTTTAATTCTTTGGAAAAGGAAATAATTTTTCTTTCTTTGAAAATAGATAAAATTGCATCAATAGTATGGTTTCATCAGGCGCAGACTTCTGAGACCACACCAATAACGCAGTTCTAGTATCTTTTAGAGGATTCAGATTAGCTGAAATCCGAGATCCATGAACAGTAACTCTGAAATTTCTGAAATTCAAGATCCAGCTGTCCAACTTTTTCTGTGCATGCATATCGAAACATCTGATTTTTCTGTGTACGCATCTCGAAATAATTCAATGACTGAATTCGGAATTCAGAAATTTCAAAATTATTGTTGATGATCTCGGATTTCAGCATATTAAGAATTTCTGTGCACACATTAACACGATTCCATCTTCTTTTTTTTTAGATTAAGGTTTGATTTTTAATTTCTAAAAGAAAATTGAAGAATTCTCGTCCAGCAATGCAAGGTTGGATCTGTCGCTTATTTTGAAACACGTTATCAATTGTGAATTTTTAAATAGGATGGCAATCAGGATTCCATGTCATGTGTCCCATCGACGTGGCATTTGCCCAAACACAACCTTTTCAAACTTCTTTCCCAAGTTCACCAATTCAACATTATTTTTTGTTTTTAATTATTTTAGTGAATAGTGGTACTGGTACAGATCACCTTGGCTGTTCAATCTATTTATCATAGTTAATTAGTTATGGGATGTATTAGTCAACAATATATATTGTAATCCCACTTGAGAGAAAATTAAAGGTAAATTTTTTTAATTCGGAATCGCCATTGCAAATTTAAATTGCAAATAACGATGTTTAAATGTTTAAATAACAAAACTAAATAAGTTGGCATATATATATATATATATATATATATATATAGGAGGGATCTGATTACACCGTTTTTTGGTGACATCGAATGACATCGTCCATTTTCAAAGTTGGGCTATGATGCATTGCAATGTATAGACCCTCTTATACATTGGACTATAAATCGTTGGTTTTGATTCCCAAACAACCGATCCAAACCGTTCAATTTGATATCCATATTAAAATGTGCTTGAAGACCAAATTTTACATTTTTTGAAAATTGTTTGCTATTTTTTTAGAAATTTTGAAAATCATTGTTTTCTATGGTCCAGAAGTTTCTGAAAAATAATAGAAAAACAACGATTTTAAAAAATTCTAAACAAATAGTAAAAAGTTTTCAAAAATATAAAATTTGGTCTCCAAGCACATTTCAATATGGAGAACGTGTTGAGCCCTTTAGATCGGCTGTTTGAACTTCAAATCCAATGGTTTACAATCCAATGTACAAGAGGGCTTATACATTACAATGCACCATAGCTCAACTCTCTCTCTCTCTCTCTCTCTCTCTCTCTCTATATATATATATATAGAGAATGGCTAAGCTCAAAACGTTTGTTCCTGGGCTCAGGAACAAACGAGTCGGTTCTCCAATTTCCGAAGTTCAAACAACAAATTCAAACCGTTAGATGTTCAATCTATATTAAAATGTGCTTGGAGACCAAATTTTACATTTTTTGGAATTTTTTTACTATTTATTAAGCTGGTTTGAAAATCGCTGTTTTTATTAAAATTCTGCACCATTGGAAAACAGCGATTTTCAAACCAGCTTAATAAATAGTAAAAAAATTCCAAAAAATGTAAAATTTAGTCTCCAAGCACATTTTAATATAGATTGAACATCTAACGGTTTGGATTTGTTGTTTGAACTTCGGAAATTGGAGAACCGACTCGTTTGTTCCTGAGCCCAGGAACAAACGTTTTGAGCTTAGCCATTCTCTATATATATATATATATATATATATATATATATATATAGGGAAATGCTAAAATGAGTCGTGGAGTAAAACAAGTTTTTACTCCACGCAAAAAAAATTTCCACTTTGAAAATCCAAACAACCGATCCGAACTGCTCAACATGATCTCCATATTGAAATGTGCTTGGAGACCAAATTTTACATTTTTTGGAATCTTTTTACCATTTATTAAACCACTTTGAAAATCACTAATCCACTAGTCCAGAATTTTTCACTGTTTTCTACTGTTCACCCGGATCAGCGATTTTCAAAGTGGCTTAATAAATAGTAAAAAATTCCAAAAAATGTAAAATTTGGTCTCCAAGCACATTTCAATATGGAGATCATGTTGAGTGGTTGAGATCGGTCGTTTGGATTTTCAAAATGGAAATGCGTGGAATACAAACTTGTTTTACTCCACGGCTCACCCTAGTCCATCTCTCTCTCTATATATAGAATCTGGCTAATATGCTACGCATAACATAGAGGGCCTCCGTGCTACAGCTCAATATTTGAGTTTTCAAAATTCTAACGGTCGATCCGAACCGTTCAACATGATCCCCATATGAATATGTACTTGCAAACCAAATTTTACATTTTTTTAAATTTTTTTACTATTTTTTTAGATAGGTAGAAAATCACTTGATTTGAAAATTCTGTACCATTCAGATCAAGTGATTTTCTACCTATATAAAAAAATAGTAAAAAAATTCTAAAAAAAATGTAAAATTTGGTTTGCAAGTACATATTCATATGGAGATCATGTTGAACGGTTCGGATCGACCGTTAGGATTTTGAAAACTCAAATATTGAGCCGTAGCACGGAGGCCCTCTATGCTACGCGTAGCACCGTAGCCAACTCCTATAAATATATATATAGTTGGGCTACGGTGCTTCGTGAAGTAAAGCGAGTGTTTTACTTCACATCCATATCTTTAATTTGAAAGTTCAAAACGTCGATCCGAACCGTTCAAGTTAATCTTCATATTAAGTTGTGCTTGGAGACCAAATTTTACAATTTTTAGAAATTTTTTACTAGTTTTTTGGAATTTTTTAAAATCACTATATTTCAGAAAATTGTGGACCATAAAAATTAGTGATTTTAAATTTTTTCATAAAACTAGTAAATTTTTTCTAAAAATTGTAAAATTTGGTCTCCAAGCACAATTTAATATGGAGATCAACTTGAATTATTCGGATCGACGTTTTGAACTTTGAAATTGAAGATTTAAAAGTGAAGTAAAATACTCGTTTTACTTCGCAAAATACTGTAGCCCAACTCTCTGTATCTATATATATATATATTCTGTCAGTAAATATTGTGATGGCTGAATATGGACTTCATAATACTATAAAAGTTTAAACATGTACATAATTAATTCAAATTTGATAGAACAACCTTCCATATGACATCATTATTACACATGCCTTGACATCATTATTTATCAAAATAAATTTGGAAAACTGGAAAAACAGGAAAAACTGGAAATACAAATAAAATGTTGATTTTTTTTTTTGTGTGTGTGAAAATTCAGCAGCTGTGCTTTCTCTAGCTCCTTTGACCAAGCAGAGAATATCAGAAAAATACCAATCAGAGAAAAGTAGTTGACAGCTAAGATTAATGGCCATTCTTTGTTTTTTTTGATAAATGCTCCTCCATCGCATTAATTTATTGGATGTTAATTTTCGAGTAGTTCCAAAACGGTGCATCTAATATCTACAATCTACAGATCAAAATATCAGTTCATATGTCAAGGTTAATATTACAATTTTGAGAGATTAAAAGTTATTATCTGGCCACGTAGTATATATAGTTTCCTTTCTAGTGTGGGTTCTTCAAAAATATTTTTAGAACGTCTAAGGCTTCTCACCTAATTTTTGCAAAACTGAATAAATAACCGTGATAATGTTATAGATTCATATCCATTTTCAATTTTCTATAGTGCTCCATTTTGTGCTATAAACTAAAATATCATGGAAGTATTATGCTTGCTTACCTTTTTTTTTTTTTTTTTTTCAATGTCTGTAATGGACCGTAATCCAATATCTGATAGACGGTCTTTTATTTTTTATTTAATAGATAATAATTTATGTAAAGATGGATACATATACGAATTCCCGACAACCGTATGGTACGACACGACATATAATATTTTTAAAAAGTGACAAATACAAGTATACGTACGACACAATCTTCAATTACTAAAAGAATCCTTCCTAGTACCGCAAAAAAAAAATTACAATTATTAAAAGAACGGTTCAGATTAACTCCTAGCCGGTGCTTATTCGGGAATAGCGCATGGGGCCAGTCTGATTTGTGCTTTGAATTCGTGCAAAGTTAAAAGAACGGTTCATAATTCTAAAAGATTCCGGGGAGGATCCGAATTTGTTTTTAAAAGGGGAGATCAAGTCTTTCTCAAGTCTCCTTTAGTTTCTTTTTACGAACATCAGTTCGTAACGAGAATTAAGATCACCTTCTTTAATCTTCTTTTGCTCAAAATCTTGAATCTTGCTTGCTTCTTAAGACATATCCACTTATGAATTAAGTCTTCATAGCTGAATGCGGATTAAGATCTAAGAGTGAGGCTATGGTACTTCGGCTAGTATACTATGGCTAGTGTACTATGGCTCAATATGATACTTTTTAAAATCCTAACGGTCGATCCGAACCGTTAAATGTGATATCCATATGAATATGTACTTGCAAACTAAATTTTATATTTTCTCGAATTTTTTTACTATTTTTTTAGATATGTAGAATTTTCAGTGTTTTATACAAATTCTGGACCATCAAAATTCTACTTATCTAAAAAAATAGTAAAAAAATTCAAAAAAATATAAAATTTAGTTTGCAAGTACATATTCATATGGATATCACATTGAACAGTTCGGATCGACCGTTAGGATTTTAAAAAGTACCATATTGAGCCGTAGTACACTAGCCGAAGTACCATGGCCTCACTCAAGATGTAATTCTATTTTTGTTGCCAAACAGCTCCTTGTGATGAAATTAACCATACCGGGGTCTGGATGTTTTGCAGTACACTTATTCTATCTCTTTATCTTTACCTTTTCCACTACTCAGAACAACACAATACAACAATTTTCTAAAATTCATACGAACCTGATTGAAACTCAAAAGATTATGTTGTTACTTCAACAGAATCTCTCCAACAACACAATACAAGGGGAATTAGAATTACAATCTCTCCAACAGAATCTACTCACAACTCAGCTTTACATGAACAATAATCTGGCTATTAATTTTCAAATAACACTTGAGAAATGAACATCATTTCTGCAGTTCTGCGTACAGCAACAAAATGCACTGAGTACAGCAAACAAGGCTTGTTTTTGAGGTTTGTACAATTTTGCAAACATGAGAAACTATTAATGCATGATTCTTGCCATTGGCGGTGTAAAATTCTACCATTCAAAATATTTTAATCAAATTTTTTTTTTGTTGGTTAAAATGAAAACAAAATTTTTGGATAAAGAAACTGGTCGTTTTGTTCGATCCAATGTTATCTATGTACTAAAAGATGTGGGCTTTTCTGGGCCTCCTATTAGGCCGTCATGGAAATTCTTTTCCTTTCGGAACTTCCCAATTAAAAAATGGTCTGAAAAGAGAACTGAATCAGAAGCTTGAAAGGGCTTAGATTAGACCCACTTTAGTACCATATAATAAAACAGAAGGATGTCCATTCTAGGCTCTACCAAGTTTCTAAATTCTACAAATTGCATTACATTTCTTTTATTAGCATATTATTAATTTTTTTAGCATGAAGATTTATATTTTAAGCAGCACCTTTAATTAAGTTATTGGAGTTAGTGTAAGTTAGTGGGGTTTGTTAGATCAAGGTGAACCCATCTCTCTTGATTGTGGACCCAAATCTTAGGCCTGCTTTCGGCAGAGTTAGGTATGATAAATGAATTTAATTTCGCTGCATGCATTGCTGCCATTTTAATTAACTTCTCAAGTGTTCACATTTTAAATGCCATTCAATACGCAATAAAAGGTGCTGCTAGAGTGGGAAAAATGGCACGGCGGAGCCGGCTCCGTCACGGAACGGCACGGTTACGGCACAGAACGGCACGACATGCGTGTCAGTTACGTGCTGTGACTCGTGTGTCCTGTGCCGTGACCATTCGCGTGCCGTGCTCATCTTTTGAAACTTTGGCACGGCACGACACGTAGTCACGCGAGTCACGTGTAATTAAGACCATTAGATATTGATTTAATGGTGAATCTTGAATAAACTAACCTAAATTATGATTAAATGGTCACGCGAGTCACGTATGGTCACGGCACGTTAGGCACAGCGTGACTCACGTGGCGTGACCATTCGCGTGCCGTGATCACCCCTTGACATTTTGGTCACGGCACGGCACGTGAAAAATTAACTTGGTCACGGCACGGCACGACACGAGACCAAAGTCACGGCATGTTAGCCACGGCACGACACGTTTTTTCCACTCTAGGTGCTGCACATTTGCACAAAATTATACGCATTAAGTTTTACCTGTACCTAATTATTACCAACAACTTATTTGTCTTGTTAATCAAAATTATACATATAAAATTTTCTTTTCATTTGTAACCAATTTACCAAAATATATAATGTACGGAGCTATTTTAAAATTCATACGAACCTGATTCAAACTCAAAAGATTATGTTGTTAATTACTTCATCTTCATGTAATATGAATTCGTGTAGCCGACGCGCCAATTTAACAAACTTTGAAATATAGAAACTAGCTAGGATATTAATGTTAATTTGTCTCGGCATGATGACGGACTTGTGTCGTCACATTTAGGTATCCATGCTTGACCTCTTCATAAATTGTACCGAAATATCATTGATGGTTACTGACCCGTTAATTGCAAATCGTACGAAATTAATTAATTATACATACTCTCTCAACTTAATGTCGGCATCTGCATCTGTGGATCCGTATCCTCCCAGGTACCTGATTCAAGCAAATTGAAGCAGACGGTCCAGATTAAACCTATCTGGGCCAAACTCAATCCGGTGCCTTTGGAGACTGTAGGGAGTCTGTTTTGAGATTCGTGTAATGTTAAAAGAACCGTCCGATCATAATTGTCTTCAATCAGGTAACCTGAGGTGATGTGAATTCTACATCTGCTCACGATATAAACGATTTAGTAGTAGGAAATTATATTTCATAAATCCTATCTAGTAGACTGTGTACATCTATTGGGAAACAAATCTGCTACGATTCCAAAGAATCGCAGGGTCTATGCGATTCTAATCCCAACCGTTCATTCATTGGAATGCAGAAATCTCAAAGGAAGTTAGTTTTTGTGCACGAATCTTGAAACATATAAATAATTGGGATTGAAATCGCAAAGATCCTGCGGCCATTTGGAATCGCAGCAGATTTATTTCCCATCTATTGACTAATATCTCATATTCAAATAAGGAAAAGAATTTGAGAATTATGATATGAAAAAATAAAAGAATGAGGGGTTGGAGGTGGAGCCTTGACTGTTAAAAAAAAGTACAATTTTTACAAGTGAAGGTTGAAAGTGAAACCATCTAATTATTTAATATTTTAAGAAATTTTTCTAATCTGTATCTGTATCTATATCCAACTGATATCCGATTCATATCTATATCCTAAAAATTAAGAAGAAATATGAATATGATTTTACCACTGTCCACTCCGTATTCGCTCCGTTTTCACCCCCCGTAACAACTCTAGTTTTACTTAGATTTTGAAAACTTATTGATCTCGCCTGTTTTTCAAAGGCAGTATTGCGTTGTCATCTTTCTCTTAAAGTAGGTGAAGTAAACGACGAATGACAAAGAAAAATATTAGGTTAAAGCGTGCCGAAAATTCTGAATAAAAGCAGAGAGTAGAAAACAAGGCCGCTCATTTCTTTGTTGTTGTTTGTACATTCTCTTGATATATATACCCTACAAAGAATAGTTAGCAGAAATTTGAACCGGCATTAAAAGTTGTCTTAATCAAATGTACTATTATAGTATGATAAATTTATTTAGTATGAGATAAAAGATTGTCTAAATTATAACTAGAATCGTATATATTATGATGTATCATATGGGGTTGTTCTACAACAGAAGTATAATTAAATTAATCTTAATCTGCACTAAGGAGTTCATTGTTCGGTTGTCTAAATACGTTGGTAGATACTAAGGAGGCTTAATTCAGAAGTAGAAGTTCCTTAAGATCCGAATATAGATTAAGATTTCAGACAAATTAAAATAGGCTAAATGAGAAATTCTTAATCCTTATTAAGAAATCAGTGTTCAAAAAAGTTAAGCGACTAAATAAGTTAATTATATAAAGGAGGTGAAAGAATGCTTAAGGTGGCTTAGCCTCCTGTGGTCGAATATATATAACTAAAATTTGTTCTTTTTGTATTTTTATTTCCTCTTTCGTCTATTCTACTGTAGCTTCTCTGTTTTTTTTTTTTTTTTTAATTTTTCAATTTTTCTATTTTTTCCGTTTTACTTTACCATGCTCTCTAGCTCAAACTTATTCAGCCTATGTATTTTCTTTTGACTTTTGGCCACAAACGTCTTGTACCATCCCTTTGATCAATGATACGAGGGATTGACCCTTATTCTTATTAAAAAAAATATTGAATATATAATCTCTTACGATACATGCATGTGATGCACTTCTTTACATAGGTCGTGTTTGGATATATGAGGAATAGCGCTAATTTATGAATAACACTGTCCCAAAGCTCTATTCTGTGTTTGGACAACGAAATGTTGGGTTAGTGGTTATTTCTAACTCTTGGGTTAACTGCTAACCTCTCTAGGATTTTGATTTTGGGTGCCTGCCAATGATGCAATGGAGTGTGTTTTGAAATCTTGCAACTACCTAGCTATTTAATTGATTAGTTGGCATGGTTTAGTAGCTAATTAATGATATAAGGTGTGTGACTGAGGCAATCAAGGCACTCATGAATTTTTCTTTGAGGGTTTTGGTTGGATAAACAGGTTAATTGGGTTTAAAAAACTGCTTGTAGCGTGGTATGCATGGTTAAATAGTTCTAGGGTTGTTAAACAAGTCTCTTTTTGATTCAAAACAAATAATATCTTATAATTACACAGAGAGTAATACTTTTTAAGTATGAAAATATTTTTAAATTTAATGGGATAGGTAAATAAGTCCATTAATCTTTTATGATATGTTAATTTAACTTCTAGAGTTATATTTTGACGTAGGAAAATTGCTTTACTTGTATTGTGAAATTAAGATATTTCTTTATGAATATTCATATCCACAGTAAAAAAAAATGGTGGAAAATTCAAATTCAATACGAACGGATATAAGTGCAGATCTGCTAAATCTCCACTATGATTCTCATTTAATATATATATCAGTTATCCACTAATTTAACATTCGCGTCAAATAATTAAACAAAAATTCATGGCGATGAAGAACTGAATTAATGTGCTAACATCTAATACAATGTGCTGGGATCTATTATAGTTATGTCTAAGTATGATATTATATATACTATAGAGGTGGAAAGTATATAAGAGAGGTGTCAAACATGGGTTTAGAAAAGGCAAAACATCTCCTAGAGGCAAAAATCGGAATGGGATCCGGTGCTCTTCAAATCCCTACTCTTCTTCTGTTATTCTCTCTATCTCTCTCCTCTTTTCTCTCTCTCACGTGATTCTCTTTCTCTCTCTTCTCTTTTTTGAAGAGAGATATAGAGAGTAAAAGAATAACAGAGGCTACTTTTCTGTAAAAGAAAAGCAACAGAGTCAGACCAGCAAAAATCAATGACAAGCATGTATATGTTTTGAGGGAGCATACATGCATGCATGCATGCATACAAGAATGTCAAGCATATATTATCCAGTCTGAAAAGATTAGTGACATAAATGTGAAACATTTTAATTCTTTTCGGATTTGAATATGTCAAACTTTGTTTATTCGAATATGTTAAACTTTGTTTATAGGTACATTAACAACAGTGGGAACAGTGACAAAACCACTGAATTTTTCCTATTACAAAATTAATATATCCATAAAATTTTAAATTGTGTCGACAATTACTTTGTCACCTTCAGTTCCAGGTACTCAATATATCTCACTGGAATCGATGGTCGCACCAGAATCCAAGCTGCTCATATTTTCTAGCTCGATCTTTGCAAAAGTAGCTTTCAAGGTGCGTACAATTATTGTCTGTTCTTCATTATTCAGCTTCAAAGTTAATTTCTTTGGTAATTTTCAACCAAATCTAATACCTCGATCTGCATCACAAACATATGTAATGCATGTGCTGGTTACTATTTCAATGTGACAAGTATTCTCTAAGGTCCTGTTCGACGCAAGGAAATGGGCATGCATGGGAATATAAAAAAGTTGAACTGAATTGTACTGTTCACGTGGGAAAAAAAAAATTCCCTCTGAGTGAATTTTTTTTCCCACGTGAACAGTAACAGTGTCCGAACAGGGCCTAAGGGTGCGTTTGGATCATTCAAGAATAGAGCTAACTTCGGATTAGCTCTACTATTTTCAAACTTTGGTGATCTAAACACAAATTAGCAAATTGGATTAGCTGAAAAATAGCTCTATTCTACTAACCCATATAAATAGTGGGTTAGCAAGAATATATAGAGCTAGTGGAGTTAGTGATATTAATAAAATATTTGATTCCTCTCAATTATTGTTAGTTTAAATATTAAATTAGTATTAAATAAAATATTTTATTAGTATTAATTAAATAAAACATTAGATTAGTATTAAATAAAATATTATTTTAAATATTAAATGTAATATAATATTAATTTAAAATATAGTATTAAATAAATATAATATCGAATTAGATTAATATCATATTGTAGTTATTAAATATTAAATGGAATATAATATTAGTTTAAATATTATATTAGTATTAAATAAATATAATATAATATCAGATTAGATTAGTATTCAATAAAATATTAGATTAAATATAATATAATATTATTTTAAATATTAAATGTAATATAATATTAGTTTAAATATTAAATGTAATATAATATTATTTTAAATGTTAATTGTAACTAACTTGAGAAGATACGCATCACCAGATGTTTTCAACCAATTAAGAATAATATTATTCGGTCGAGATCACAGAGTTCGGTTACGATCAAGGTGATTTAAACCATCTGATCGACCTAGATGCCATAGATCTGAATATTAAATGGGCAGCTCATATTATCAGATGTTATCTGATTTTACCAGATATAATAATCGATGGCCGTGTATCGAAATATAAAAATATTTTTTTTGACCTGATCGTTCGTTATGTCTTTGACGAATGGATGGTTAAGTTTATTATCAAATGGAGAAGAAGGAATATGAAATTAATAAGTGCTAATACGAATAATTCCAAGCTGTCTGCTCACCCCGTACAGCCTTTCCTCGTTATTTTGGAATCCGCATCTGCTGCTTTAGCTCTCTACGACCCCACCCCACCGTCCCACCCCACTGGAAAAATTATTTTCTCCAATTCTATGAAACTGGAGACATCCTTAACACCCAACCCTTCATATATAAAGTATTTTTTGTAAAGGCTTGAATTAGAGTGGGAAAAATGGCACGGCGGAGCCGGCTTCCGTCACGGAACGGCACGGAATGACACGGCACGCGTGTTAGTTACGTGCCGTGTTCATCTTTTAAAACTTTGGCACGGCACGGCACGGCACGTGAAAGATTTAGTCATGACACGGCACGGCACGTAGTCACGCGAGTCACGTGTAATTAGGACCGTTAGATATGATTTAATGGTGAATCTTGAATAAACTAACGTAAATTATGATTAAACGGTCACGCGAGTCACGTATGGTCACGGCACGTTAGATACGGCGTGACTCATGTGGCGTGACCATTCGCGTGCCGTGACCACCCCTTGACATTTGGTCATGGCACGGCACGACACATGAAAAATTAACTTGGTTACGGTACAACACGAGACCAAAGTCACGGCGTGTTAGTCAAGGCACGGCACGTTTTTTTCCTCTAGCTTGAATGCATCGACAACAACTCGATCGATAATAATAGACTTATTATTAATCTTATTAATTGGTTGTGCATCAAATTACATTTAATATTTAACCAAATGCCGTTAAATATATATGATCATTAGAACTTACTGGTCCATATTTATAATAATTATTTAGTGTCCAAATCATTTTTAGTAACTATTGAGTGACAACTTGTTACTGTACGTACTCTTTGTACATATTGAAGCAACCCTAACCAAACTACACACTAAAATGTTTATAGCAAAAAAAAAAAAAAATTCAAATATTCATATAAAATATGTGTTGGAAATGAGAAGATGAAATATATCAAGAGTAGAACTAGGGTGTGATGTGCTCACCAAACTCTTTGGTGATCACAACTTTACATAAACTATCGGATTCACTTCAAACGAGATGAATCCAACCGTTAAAACCGATGTACTTTACGAGTGATGCATGTACATGCAAAATTTTGAATTTTTTGAATTCATTTAGTCTCAAGTCAAGTGGTCAAAATTGATGAAAAATGAATGATCCAAAATGAAGTTGTTTTAATGCATTCAAAAAATTCTCAATTTTGACCACTTGACTTGAGACTTAATGAATTCAAAAAATTCAAAATTTTGCATGTACGCCCATCACTCGTAAAGTACATCGGTTTCAACAGTTGAATTAATCTCGTTTGAAGTGAATCCGATAGTTTATGTAGAGTTGTACGTGCTCACCAAAGAGTTTGGTGAGCACATCACACCCTAGTTCTACTCATATATCAATCTTCTTAATTAATAAAGAACATTTCCAATTTTGAACGATTTAAATATTGTTGCCAGGCTGGATTAAGGCTATAAAAAGTCTGCATTGGCCAGTGTGCTTTACAGCAAGTATATATATATATATATGCATTACAACTGTAGCAAGTGTGTTCTGCAAGTGCATTATTTGATATTATATATGTCTAATAAACTCAGTCAAACTAATAGACCCAGTCATTTGATATTATCGCTGAAAAGCTAGAAGAGCAAGTTGAGATTTTGATATAATCATTTGGGTTCGGTAAAATATGTCTGAACTATGAGTGAGGCTATGGTGCTATGCATAGCACGGCTAGTGTACTACGGCTCAATATGGTACTTTTTAAAATCTTAACGGTCGATCCGACCGTTCAATGTGATAACCATATGAATATGTACTTGCAAACTAAATTTTATATTTTTTCGAATTTTTTTACTATTTTTTCAGATAGGTAGAATTTTGATGGTCCAGAATTTTCAAAAAACACTGATTTTTCTACCTATCTGAAAAAATAGTAAAAAAATTCGAAAAAATATAAAATTTAGTTTGCAAGTACATATTCATATGGATATCACATTGAACGGTCGGATCGACCGTTAGGATTTTAAAAAGTACCATATTGAGCCGTAGTACACTAGCCATTGGTGCTATGCATAGCACCATAGCCTCACTCCTGAACTATATATGATATAATTTTTTCATATTAGTATGATAATGCATATATGTTTTGTTTATATATGTCTGAACTCTGATAGAAGCTTATTCTAGTTATACATGCATGTCACATAAAGCTTAGGGGAGCTGGTGAACATCGAAGGGCAAGACTTATATATATATATATATGAGGAGGAATGCACTTACATTTTTTTTTGGTGACACCGAATTACATTATATATTTTCAAAGTTTTCAAAGTCCAAATAGTCAATTCAAACCGTTCAACATGATGGATATATTAAAATGTGCTTGCAGATCAATTTTACATTTTTTTGAATTTTTTACTATTTAATTATTAAGTATTTTACAAAATTGTTGTTTTCAGACCATTAAATTTTTGTACCCATCTTAATAAATAGTAAAAAAATTCAAAAAAATGTAAAATTTGATTTACAAGCACATTTTAATATATCCATCATGTTGAACAGTTTGGATCGACTGTTTGGACTTTGAAAATGTAGAGTGTAATCCGGTGTCACCAAAAAAGAGTGTAAGTGGATCCCTCCTCTATATATATATATTGTTGTTTACTGCAACATTATCATCTGATTTAGTGTAAAACATTGTCAGATATACAAGTAGGTCATAAACATCTTGATTTATATGTTGTATCTGACTTTATACAAAATTAATTTTTTTTGTATGTAGATGTATCACTCGTAAAATAGACAGTTTTCAACGGTTCGGATTTATCATTTGAAGTCAAAAAGACTTGGTGAACTTGGGAACACCCTAGTTCTACTCTATTTCTTTTGTCTTGCTTGATATGAACGACTGTCAGAAAGTGCATGTAACCTCAGTATTAACTGAACTATATATTGAGGAGTTATCCTAGGCTGTATCACCCTTATTTCTGAAGAATACTAATATGAGGGAAGATCGACTTTCGCTCTGTAAAATCATAATAGCTAGTGTTGTTTAGCAAAGAACTAACTGTACTGTCGATCGCTCTGTAAAATCATAATCTCTGTAAAATCTATTTATCCTCCTTCCTTAGAATAAACAGACAAAAAACACACAATTCATTCATAGGTTACCTACATCAAGGAGACCTGTAATATCAACCCTTCCTTTCTTCCTTATGGAAGATATATTCAATCCTTGCACATCGATGTAAAACCTATGCTGAGTGAAATTTCACATATTGAAATAAAGCTTCTTAATTCGCAGATGATACCCTTATTGCTACTAAAGTTTATCCGAAATATTTGAAGAATATATGACATATTTTAGGTGTTTAATTATGCCGAGCTCATAGACTTGATCATTCAACCTTGAAAGAGCTACTTGTACTAAATCCTGTATCCCAATATAATGTAACACCCCTTCAAACTTTTTTGTTTCCATCTAGTATATGTCATAGAACATCTGTATTTATCATCAAAGAAAACAAAATAACACTTCTTCTAAGTCAAGATAACTTGGCAGGATAGAAGTGCCGCCTCAACTCAGTAGGCAAAAAAGAAAAAGAAAATCCAGGTCAAATTGGTACTATCACTGAGAAAATGCGACTATACACGGTTATAAAAACTAATGACACACGGTTCCATAACCGTGTAGGTGCGCATCATGTATGAATTAGTCGATACATATTGTACATGGCTGTAAAACATTGTCTATATACATTTTACATACATAATTCCTACAATAGAACCGTGTCAAATCTAAAAAATAAAAATAAATGCTAAACCAGGTGATTTATACACGCTCTTGGTAACTGTGTACAATAATAAGGGTTATATACACAGTTACTACAAGGCAACCATGTATGATTTGTGGAAACCATACACGGCTAATTTATATAAATTGTGTTTATTATCCTTTGTACACTGTATGTTTTAAGAATCGTGTATGATTTATATACGATTTTTTCATTATTCAATATATAAATGGGTTAGCATCCATATTTGTTAGATATTAAACATATAATATTATACATCCATACTTCAAGAAATATTGAACATTTACAACATACAGAAAACAAAATTCAACATTCAACAATCAACAATCACACACACACACACACACACATAGCTCATCATAGTTCCAGGTGTCATCGTGTTGAATCCCCACAAAAAATCAAGGCTGCATTCGAGGGGGAAATGAAGATCGATGAGAGAAATTTCTACCTAGCACCGTCAGAGGGTAGAAAGGAATGAAGTGACAAGGAGAGGAGGCTGAACTTAAATGGAGGGGGTGTAGAGGAGGTTGATGGACTATTTCTTCAAGAAACTAATTTTTAACAGGGGTTTGTCTAGAGGCGCGAATAAATCGTACACGGCTTCCACCAAAAAATAGTGTTTGGAAACTGAGCAAAAGTATATATAGTTTTTGCAGAAAAAAAAACATGTACGAAGGAGTGCAGCCGTACACGGTTTCTTAATGAATGTTGGGACCTTTCATACACGGTTGCGTTTTAAATGATAGTTTGTGTATGATTGAACTAATTTTCGTACGAGAGCCTTTATTTTGAATTTTCTTGCATCCGCAGATGATATGAAATATGAAAAGAATCAAAACATCTTTTTTCAAGTATTTACTTGTAAGAAATATCAAAAGAATAAAAAAAAAAATCTTTTTCGAAATGGAAGTATTACGAAAAGAGTCATTACTAGTAAATTGGAAAAAAATGTATTTACCTAAGAATTAATGATAAAATCATGAAATCCCCTTGAGTTTCAAACACAAAATTAAGCAATGTTCTCGCGGTTGTTGGATTTTCAAACACAAAGTATTAAACATTCAAACCAAAATTTATCATGAAATCCCCTTGTTTTTCAAGTACAATAGATATATCTTTTGATTATTTTTTATGATTTAGCATGTGAGTACGTAACTTCGTCTAATTTTTAATATTTTTTTAAGAATATCGATGCAGTTTTGTTGTTCAAAGAGAAAACCAAGGAAAACAATATACTCCAATTGAACAATTCTTAATTTACCCTGATAACTGCTTAAAATTCACATCGATTAGATTAATTAATAAGGATATATTTGCTATGTTGACGTTGGAATAAAACAGAGCCTTCTCCTCTTCTTTGACTTACACTTTTTTTTTAGCAAATAGGGCTCGGTTACCGTGGTACCGCCTAGCAAAGCCTCTTTGACGGGTCACGTATCTGACCTAGTCTTCTTTTTATAATATGAATAGTTAATTAATGTCGGTCAATCTATGCTCCCAATTTAAATTGTTCAAAATACAATTTAGTATTTTTTTTCTTTTCTATAGTCGACCTATTTAACGCTATGACTAGTAGCGGGTAATTTAGCGCTAGTTTGTAGATTTTTTTTGTGCTAATTTAGCTAAAAAAATTAAAAATCTCTCGTCCAGTTTTAATTTTTGTTCTTTGAGCTTCTCTTTTATTTTTTTTAGTTAGTGTTATTGTGATCATGACTATATTTTTTACCATTTGATATATCGGTACTACTTATATCACGCTAAAAGTTTTAGGCTCAAAGCACCTATTCACTCAGACAAAATCTCAGCCATCCATTTAGTAAATGTCATCCACTCATAAAATAAGTATATCTCAATCTCAACTATTAATCATTAATTTCGATTTTATGTATCCATTTCATGTTATCAAACATGTGGAAATCTAAATTTAGTTTCATAAAAAATCTTAATAAGATTTGTAATTTAATGCTGATTGAAGTTAAAATGTCTCTATTAGAAAAATAAGGAAACTGATCCTTTTTTTTTCTTTTCTCCTTTAGACAAAGCAATGAAATAATTTCTGTCTTCTTCGCTGTTCTTCAAACTTTTGTACCTGTATTTTCTCTTAATAAACAGTTTTCTTCATTGTCTAAACAAAAACCAAAATATTGTATGGCTCCGAATCTGATGCTCTTCTCCCAAAAATGCAGGATTTTTTTTCTTCATCCAACCGTTGAAATCTTTTCAACGGTTCAGATTCCTTATTTATTTTCTCTTTCTATTCAGATTATAATAGAACAAACAAATCTAGACTGTTCAAAGCATTTGAATGGATGAGATAAAGAAACCCTGCTCTTTTAGGACAAGAGCAACAGATTTAATTCAATATGCATAAGAAAAAAGGGAAAAAAAGTAACGAGACATTCATGACCTTTATGTCATGGTCTCTATACTCTAAGTTTAGAGTTAATTTGTAGAATTAATACTAAAAAGTAATTGGCACAATCTTTTTTTTTGAAATGCTTGGTAGAGACTACCAAGTTAATTGGCACAATCAATACAAGAGAAGAAGTATCAATAATACAAAGCAAAATAAATTAGGCATTGCAACAAGCACCTCAACTACATAATGAGTTTCTTTTTCATAATTACTTAAAGTTAAATAATTCACTTTATGGATGGAGAATGGTAACTTCATTTTCAATGTTAAAGTCAGAGGAAAGAGCCAATTAATGACAATTCTGAAACGGTTAGGATAAGCATGAAATGTGAATGCTTGTGGGTCGGAGTTTTAATTATTGTTGGAGCTTGAGTAGATACTTCTTCATCATTAGTGACTTCAACATTGGAAATGAAGTACACCAAATAGTATTTCGAGATTTTAAGAACGGGTTGATAGCACAACACTCCATGGAGTATGGGAGTTTAGTTTTGTTCTTTGTGACAATAATTGAACAACGCAGGGTAAAAGATTAACAATAACAGCAGCAAAGCCTTTAGTTCTAAATAAGTTTGAGTATGTTAGAAATGAAATCCAACCGAAAGGAGGGTTTCATTGTCATAAAAAACTGTATTTTACGTTGGCGATTTGACTCTAGATTGGAAGAAAATAACTTTCCCTTTTTTTTAACAGGGAGAAGATAAAGTCTGTTATTATTAATAAACTAATATTGATGAAATTAGTGTATAAAATTTAATTTTGAAAACTCAAAATTTCATATCATTTATAATATCTACAAACATGAGGATCTAACTGAAAAATCTATATTTATTAAATAGGAAAAAAATTCATTGTGCCCGTGTAAAATTTTGAAATAACCAACTTCTCCATAAAATCACCATAATATATAATATCCCCACAAAATTTTTTTTTTCTTATATCCTCTTTTATTTATTTTACCTTTCATTTATTATTCTAAAAATTAAATTGATCATTATGTCCTTTAATTTTAAATGAAAGTGTCCAATAATTCTAATTGTTTTGTTCCTCCCCTCCCCTTTACTTCATCACAATTTTACTCCACAAACATAATACTTCATCAATAACTATTGTCATCCTCTAAAATTAGTTGGCTACAACCAATGGATCGAATTGATTTTGGTGTTTGAGAATTGAGGCATGTAGGTATTCTTCGGTTCTCTTCGTCAACAGAAACAGATCGAACTCTCATTTGGATTATGTTTCATATTGATTTAAATGAGAGATGATGTACCAATAATTATCATTATAGGCAGTTACAAGCTGCTCATGGCTTCTAATTATATATGTTGGAGAAGTCAAACAATTACACCTCATCTAGAGGTCAAACACTTAGATCCCGAGAAAGGAGAAACGATTCTCCACATTAATCCTAAGAATCGTCCTATTCCAAATAAGTCGATCTCTTGATAGATCACTAACCGTCTCCGTGAGCGTGAAACTTGTCTCGAATGGTAAGAAGCCCATTTTGTCGTGTAGCCGTGAGATAGGTCTTCTAAGGCTTCAAGATTTTTCCCTTCAGAAATCATCTCCAATTTCCTTATGGATCTCCTCTCTTTTGTTAAATGGTGGAAGAAGGAGAGAAAGCCACAGATCTGTATTATCTAATGTCTATCTGTTTCTATGGGTTTGGTGTCTTGTGTACGTCTTGGGGACCAATTCGTGCAAATATGAAAAAATAATTCTGGCAGTCCACAGAAACATCTAATCACATGAGAACCAGCATACATAAAACCTCTAACGCGTTGTGCGACCCAAAGAAACCATTCGTGCAGCCCGCACAACTCTCTGGAATTCAACTGACTCCATCTGTAATTTCCAAATTGAATAGTGCGGCCCGCAGGAATCCTCTTATGACCTGATACAAAGGAATTAGTTGGAACAATTATATTGGAGGAAGAGGAGAGGGACGTACAGTTCTACAGTCCCTTTACTTGGTTCAGGGGATGCAAACCTTTCTCAGAACATCTGAAGAACATATTTTGAGCCTGGCATGGCTAGTTAGAAAACATTACTTGATTGTTTGTTTTTAAATCTACTTGTTTGAATTGTTGTCTTGTAGAGTATTATATAGTCTGTATTAGGTGTTATATGGGTTATTTTTCTTGTGCATGTAAGGGTATTATATAGCTTGTATTAAGTGTTATTTTGGCTGTTTTTCTTGTGCATGTATGGTACCAGTGGATTGGTACCAACAAAGACTATGTAAGACTTTTTTTTTTTTAATGAAAATCAGTAGAAATGATCTCACTTATCTAAATAATATAGGACAATTATAGATGACAATATACAATTCATAATAACATTACATATAATGTATATGCTCAACATTGGATACTATGATCTAATACTGGATGCTTCTTGAGGGAAAATAAATCTGCTGTGATTCTCGGAATCACAAGACCCTGCGATTCCGATCTCAACTGTTGGTCTTTTTCGAGATGCATGCATAAAAATTTACTTTTCCGAAAACGTTTTCTAAATCCGCACACGGAAAAATTTGAACCGTTGATTTCGGAATTTCAGGATCCTGCGATCCATGGTTCAAAAAATCGGAATCGGAATCGGAATCGGATTTTTGACCGCCGAGTCAGAATCGGATGAATCGGCCGGAATCGGAAAAATCGGATCGGTAACTCGGGTATTTTTGGCAGAAGCCTTGTTTTGTAGCCAAAAAATAGGAAAAAATTGATAAAAATAATTTGTAAAAAAACTATGTTAATTAAGACAATATTACATAAAGATATGTGATAAATTAATATATGTATGAGGGCCTTTCACTAAAATTTGGACTAATTTGTGATAAATTAATATATGTATGAGGGCCTTTCACTAAAAATAATAATATATATGTAAAGTTGGAAATAGTAAAAATAAGAAGGGCCGGATTGTTATTTTGCCACAAATCCAGACCCTTCTCCTTCCTGCGCGATTTCTTCTCTCTCCCTTGCGCGATTTCTTCTTTCTCCTCCACCTTTCACTCAAAGCACAGGCGCACAGCTTCTACCGTTCTACGCCTTTCTTCTCCTCCGAATGACAATCCATTGGCACAGGCGCACAGCTAACAGCTTCTCCTCCGCCTTTTTCCTCCGCCTTTCTCTTCTGCGATTGAGACTCCTCCGCCTTTCTTCTTCTGCGATTGACAGTCCAGGTTAGCGAGATTGAATTTTTTTGCTTTAAATCGGCTCAATTTGATTTAAATCGCCTTGAATCGGTATAAATCGGCCTAAAAATCGGAAAATCGGCCGATTCCGTCACTGTTCATCCGATTTTTTCTGATAAAATCGCATAGACCCGAGAATCGGATAAAAATCGGCCCGGTCCCGTCCGATTCCGAGTTGAATCGGCCGATTTGACTAGGAATCGGCCGATTTTTTGAACCATGCTGCGATCCCTCTCGGAATCACAGCAGATTCGGACTCTTCTCGAGGACATCTCTTGCACCATTCGCACATAAGAAAGCAAATATACTTAGCCGATAATATTCATATGAATACCAATACGGTTGCATGAACTCATTTTATCCTCATGCTAAATTAATTCGTTGAGAAAATATTAATTAATACCAGCACGGTTTGTCGATCTCTCTCTTCTTATCTCTTCTTCTCCTTAATTTTCCTAGTGACATTGATATTTCTCCATGAATCGTTTCTCAATTAAACGGAACCAATCGCAAGCTCCTCAGCAATTTCACTGCGACCAGAGAGTTTTTGATGAAATCTTATGTGCGTTTTATTTATTAAATATTATGTACCTATATCCATCCAATAAAGTAAAAGTGCTCATTTCAACAAATAGCCATATGATCAAACATTAAAAATGTACATAAGATTTAATCAAAACAATTTCTCGAACACCAAATCAATTCGATCCATTGACTATAGCTAACTGATTTTAATAAAGGAAATCTGTTAAGTAAATAAAATGCGAGAGAAGGATTTGAAATGAAAGGTTATATTTGTCCATTCATTTTTTAAAATAATTAAATAGAAAGTTAAATAAGTAAAAGGGCATATAGGAAACAAATATTAAGTTTTGCCTACATTAAATATTACGTTTTCAAAATTATTAGTCATGATTACCTTTGTATTAATTCTTTGAATTCTTATTACCGGTTCAAAAATTAATTTTTATAAATCAATGAAAAAAGACTTATTAACCATACATATTTCTCCGATCCATTGAGTATTCGTGAATAGAATGAAACAAAATAAAGATCCCTTTTCTTGCTCCCACAGAATTTAAAACCAATTTGATTGATTTTCCATTTTTCATCTTGAATATTACGGAGTTAGCGTCAGTCGCTTCTGTAGTCGTGCTTAAAGAGCGTCAACTCCAAATTGTCTTGGTTATATTATATTTATTTTATGTAAATAGTGAAATATAAATATTTTGTTATATATATTAATTATAATATAAAAAATTATTTATTTCAAATTATATTTGTATACTATATAATTACAAATTTTAGACCCAATATAAAATAAACATTTCAAGATTTTAATTTCTTGGGTTGGTTGAATTTTTTGTTGAATGACTGGAGATGAGAAAACAGCATAACTCTGCAAATTTTAGTACGAATTGTTTCCCTCTCCAACGTCTCTTACCTCGGTACTTCCATAGCACAGTACTACCAAAAGGCACATATTTTACCTCTAGCTCCTAGCTGTGAGTAAAAATAGCAAAATATTTACCAACTTGAGTAAAACAGTGTGGTCCAGTTTAAAGTTAAAGAAAGAAAGAAAAATTATACTTGGTCCGTACTTATGCCACTTTCCCAGCTGGTTTCTTTTTAGCCTTTCCATGTACTAATTTCATTTTAACTAAACAAAAATGTACTATTTTTGTTTTCAACTTAACCGGTTAAATTTATATATTCTAACATTATATATATGTGGGGTCTTGTTAAATTATTTTTTTAAATTAAGTTTCTAATTAATTAAGGTATTGGGTAGTTTAATATCAGAATCTATTAAATTGACTTTAATCGACAAATTTAAATCGTTCAAAATGATCCATTATGTGTATTGTGTTTATATGTTAATTAAGTCTATTGATTTTTATTTTTATTTAGTGGAAAGTCAAGTGACTCAAAAATGATAAAAATGAATGAATTAAAATAAACTATAAATCTCTATTTTTTTACCACTTGATTTTGTATTTAATAACTTTAAAATTTTAAAAATTTGAAATAAAAATAAATCACCAATGAAATAAATTGTTTTTAACAATTTAAATTGGTCGTTTCAAACTAGTCCGATAAATTTTACAATCTAAGTACTCATTAACGGTCTTGATAAGTTTTAAGTACATACTGACATTACATTTTTTTTTTTGCATAACCAACTAATTATTGTGACACAATATATTTATTAAATAATTATTTTAGTACCCGTGCTACAATACCCGCACTGTACTCGTGCTACAGTACCCGCACTTAGAGGAATGATGTACTATAGCCCCCACTAATTATAAGGTTTCCACTAATTATTATTCTGAAATTCTAATAGCACCTTTCCTCTATGGTCCCCACTAATTATTATTCTCAAATTCCAACAGCACCTTTCCTCTATGGCCCTCACTAATTAAATGGCCCCCTTTCACAGTCCCCAAACTCGTCCCCGCGTCAACCTTCATAAATATAAATACTCGCGTCAACATTCGTAGATATAAATATTTGAAAGATAAGATATTAGTACTTGAAAAATAAGATATTAATACTTTGATGCGTAACTTATTATGATCATCTATTTTTTAGTTCCCCAATCGTCTCCGCGTCAACCTTCCTCTAACAAAAATAGTTGACCTCATAGGTATAAATACTTTCAATATTTAGATATTAATAATTTTAGTGTTATATTAAAAATACTTGCGAGTATAGGTATAAATATTTGCGTGACGACGAGTCTGAAAGTTCGTCATCATGAATCTCATTTGAAAGAGAAAATGACGTAGGTATTAATACTTTAGAAAAAAAGTTCGAATTGTGGAGTTTTTGCAGTCCTTGTAGGAAGTTATCTTTCTGCATTTAATTTTCGGTGGTCCCCCCGCGGGTACAGTGCGGATACTGTACTACGGGTATTGTTATCTTTGCGCTACAGTACCGGCGCAATAAATAAGTATAAATAATTTCGTGCATAGCTATTAATACTTTAGGGAAAAAATTCAAATTGTGGAGTTTTTGCAGTCCCACAGGAAATTATATTTCACATTTAATTTTCGGCGGTCTCCTCTGCAAGTACAATGCAGGTATTGTAGCATGGATACTGTTATCAGCTCCCATATTTATTAATTACCCTGAGATTTTATAGTTGTATATAACAATGTCGGAGAAAGTTTCACATTATAATTAAAGAACCATTTTTTGAGTTACTTAGCTTTGATAATCTTTGTCATGTTTTTGAAATTAAATTAGAAGATGAGCTTCACCTGCTTTCCTCCAATAAAGGAATAATATTATTCGGTCAAGATCATAAGAGTTCTGTTACGATCGAGGTGAGTGATTAATTTAAACCATGTGACCTGCATTAATTAATAGATCTAAATCATAAATGAGTTGATATTGTCAGATATTATCTGATTTTACCAGATATAATAATTAAGGGACGGCTATCGAAATATTCAAATAATTGATATGTATGAGTTAACTGATATTTTCATTTATAATAATGAATATAATAACAAATTTGGTTTTCATATGGAAAGGGAAATTAAGAAAGGACCTAAAACACATTTAATTAATTCCAATTAAAAATAAGCGCATGACCCTATCCCAACACCGCGACATACTAACAAGAAAGAATTTTTTTTTATAAACCATAATTAAAAAATATATTTTTACGAAACCAACATGATTACTTTTTTTTTTTTTACAAAAACCATAAGAACCAAAATGTTATTTCGGTCCGGAATAATAAAAAAAATTTCGGACCAAAATGACATTTCAGTTCTTATGGTTTTTGTAAAAAAAAAAAGTAATCATGTTGGTTTCGTAAAAAACAAAATTTTAATTATGGTTTATAAACAAAATTCAACAAGAAAGGCACCAAATATTTTTTTGAATTTTCATTTTTTGGAAATGACAAGTTTCCAAAGAGCAAACTCCCAGAGGATCTTTTAAAAGGCTTGTTTTTAATTTTAATTTTGAGCCAAACTTTAGTCATGGCAATTTTTTTTTTTTTTTGAAATCCGTGACAGTGGCTGTCAAGTTGTAGTCATGACAAATTGAATAGGAAAGAAATTTTGATCTGATAGTTCGTTGTGCCGAAATTTTTATTAAAACTATTTCAGAAAGAAAAAAAAATCACAATACTACTGAAATTGGAGAATTCAAAAAATATCAGGGCCTCTAATTCAATCTTGGATAATTGCAGATTAAATTGGAGGCCCTGGTATTTTTCAAATTTTTTATAATTTTTGGTTTTTTTTTTTTTTGACAGTGGTATTAATAAAAATTTCAGTTCTTTGTGTATTTGACGAATGGATGGTTAAGTTGGTGGTCAAAATGGAGAAGAGGGAATGTCAAATTAATAAATGCAATTATGAATAATTCCAAGCTGTCTGCATACTCCGTACATGTACACCTTGCAATTTTGGAATCTGCATCGAATGTGAATAATTCCAGGCTGTCAAATTAATTATTCCTAGCCTACGGACTTGTATTAAAAAAAATTAATTATCCCTTAAAAAAACGGATCAATTAATTTCTCCAATTTACTGAAACTTAAGAAATCCTTGGATGCAGAATTGAAATAGGCTGAAATCCCTCACGAATTCGTGAACAGTGTTTCTGAAATTCCGAATTCAGCTGTTCAACTTTTTTCATACACGCATTTCGAAACAGTTAGTTTTTTTGTGCACACATCTCGAAACAGCTCGACGGTGGGATTCGAAAAAGCAGGAATTTCAAAAATACTGTTCACAAATGAGAATTTCAGCAGATTCATTTCCTTGGATGCATGAAGGACTGATTAACTTGACAATTAATATATGCTATCTCAAATCAGGTAAAAGAAAGTTTTCGAATAGGAAAAAAAAAATATTTATAGACATATTGTTCGCCTTATTAATTGGTTGTGTATTAAATTGCATTTAATTTGAGTGTCATTTGAATTTAGTTATAGGTTTTTAGATATGTATTAATTAAGCTTATTAAGGTATACTAAAAATATTATCCCGTACGTGTTCTTGAATTAGTTTTAACTTTTAAGCAAAATGAAAATGATAGGACATACAGATGTTTGGGGCTTAACTTCAAAATTTATTAGTGGATCGGTTTCAAATGACAAATCTAAATTATTGAATCTGATCTACTAATGAGTGATTTGCTTATATGCTAAATTTGTTACTATTTAAATATTTATTTAGTGTAAAGTAAAAGGGCAACACTATCTGTGTAGGAGGTTATGCGCGCGTGAAGAACCTGAGTAGAAATTCTGTATTAACATTATAAATGGAAGTTTAAAGGCTAGACTTTATTAGTAATAAATTTAATATTTTTTTTACCGCTAGACTTATTAGTAATAAATTTAATTTTTTTATAAATTTGAAATATGAATGTATAATATGACTCATGAAGTAGATCAGTATTAACGAATTGAATTTATCATTTGAAGCCGATTTGATAAATTTTGGAGATATTTTTCTAGTTATGTTGATAATTTCATCAATCTGGGATTAATAGTGGGTGTAAATTCTAGGAGTTGATTAGCATGTAATGGTGGTAGGTAGGAGATGCTTAGTGGAGTTGTTTAAGATTGTTTCTTAATCAAGCATATAAATAGGTGTCATGTCATTGTACTCAAATACACAATATCAATACAAATTTTCTCTTTTCTTAAATCCTATTATGGTATCATTAATTTTTAGGTTCCGAAATTCGTATGAGAATCTTTTATCATGAGTATTAAAATAGTTCGGTGGCTTGACCATTTACCTTTACCCAAAATATAAGTGTAGGTACTATATACATGCATTTTTTGCATAACCAAATGTTTATTGTGATAAGATATTTATAAATTATACTAAGGTTTTATTGTTATATATATATATATATGAGGCCTCTATATATATATTAAGTTGTCAGAGAGAGTTTCGTAATATAAAAAAAATATTAATTGCGATTCATTTTTTTTTTTTTGCCGTTGTACGATTTAAGAGGGAGACAAGTGTAAATTAATTATTGAGATACTTAAGGCGTCTGATAACCTCTGTCATGTTTTTGAGAAGCTGCCAATTAATTATGAAAGAGTGGCTCAGCATGCTGGAGGAAGTGGTACCAAGAGTTGTGCAAGGGCCTGTCGCTTCAAAAGCGGCCGGTGCAGTCGTGGAGCCCTCTAACCCAGCTAGAATGGAAAAAATGACACGGTTACGGCACGGCACACGTGCTGGTTATGTACCGTGACCATTCGCATGCTGTGATTATTTTTAGAAAATGTGTTACGGCACGACACGTCACGTGAAAGATCTAGTTACGGCACAGAACATGGTCACCCGAGTCACGTGTAATTAGGACCGTTAGATCTTGACTAAATGATGAATCTTGAATAAACTAACATAAATAATGATCAAATGATCATACGAGTCACATTTGATCACGGCACGTTTGTTTATATACTTATGAACCCTCATCAATGAATTATTTGTTTATATACTTGATCACGGCAGGTTTGGTTAGGCCAACAACTTTTGTTTCAGGGTTTATGTGTCAATTAATTATATGGAAATACGTGGTATGCTAGTACAACTTTTGTTTAAAAAAAGCAAATTAGAAATTATGCGCCCACGTGCCCACGTCAATGTTATTAAGTTTCCCCAATTTTTTACTAATGTACGTACGTTACAGGTATTTAAGTTACTAATTAACTAGCTAATCGTTATGTATTCATGTGAACCTTTTGAATATTTGTTAAATTTATTTTTCGAGTGTCACTTAATGTCATCAGCTTTTAGTGAATGTAAACAAGTGCAGTTCTCTCGAGCGACTCCTTTGCTTTTTCGAATAAGCGATTCAAGGAAATAAATCTGCTGCAATTCTCTGGGATTGCAGGGTTCCTGCGATTCTAATTCCAACCGTTCATATGTTTCGAGATTCGTGTACAAAAACTGACTTCTTAAAAGAATCTTAGGTTTCATCGTTTGAATGGTTGAGATTAGAATCGCAGGACCTTGCGATCCCTTAAAATCAGGGGCGAAACATAAGCATACCTGGGGGATGCTAAGCCCCACCCCAACTTTGAAATTTTTTTATTACCAAGTATATAGAAACCCTTTGATATTGTTTGTTTTACATGTATAAGCCCCCCCCCCCCCCCCCCCCCCCATAATAATATTCAAAGTTAAAGGGACTGCCCAATGGGACCAAAAAAATTTAATGATATTATTTAGCCCCCCCTGTACTCAAATTCCTGGTTCCGCCCCTGCTTAGAATCGCAGCAGATTTGCTTCCGCGATTCAAAAGGCAATTCTAGAACCGCTACTGCGCCTCTCACCTCAATTCTTGATCTCAATTCCTTCTCGACACAACAATTCTCCTCCTCTCTTGTCTCTACTTTCTCAAGCGGAGAGGAGAGTGAGAGAGAGAAGAGGGGAGCAGAACCAATGTGCAGGGGCGAAACTCGACTTTGAGTATAAAGAGGACTAACTGAGTAAACATCACGTATTAAAAAAAAAAACAAAATCTAGGAAACACAAGATAATGTAATTCTTTACTATTTGATTTTACAGAAGTTACAATAAATAACAAACACCAATAAATAACATGTTTATCAAAAAAAAAAAACATAACATATTCATATTCATATATTTTTACCTTTAAATTTAGACCTATGATTTGCTAAAAGATCAAATTCTGCAATAATCTCATTAATTTGAGCTGATTTTATTAGCTATATTGAACAAGCATGTAATCTCTCTTAGACATAAATTTATAAGTGTACAAATTATACAAAAAAAATCTTTTCTATTATTCCATATACTAATCATTTTTGACATAATTTAAATTTTTATGCAAAAAAATTAAAAATTGAACAGACATCTGCGAATACAAAAAATATCATATTAGCGATTTAATATGAAAGCAAAACACTACAATTAACCTTCATCACAAATCAATTAGTGACAAGTTACATAATGCAGCGTGGATAACTAAATCAAACTCCAGAATATTGAAAAAATTAATCCAATACTTATATTTTTTTTCCTTTAATGAAAAAGGGGTGAGAAATTAAGTAATTAACGAATAAATAAATTTGATATATTATACATAAGAAATAGTAATAAAACACGTGCTTTGTTCTTTATTAGTTGGACAAAAGCTTGTGATAGACACGTCGAAATGTATGAAAAAATTGTCAATGGCAGCGCTACTTTTATTTTTTTTAATCGCTTTTCTTTTTTGCTTTCTAGTAACTTCTAGTCTAGCTAATCGTGCGGCTATGCCTTCCAAAATTTCAATAACTTCTATTTTTTCAGTAACTGTGATGGTCCATCACTATTTTTTTCAAATTCATATCAACTAAGGTAACAAAATATTTATGTTTAGATCTGGATCGTCCAATCAGAATCTACACTACTATGAAAGCGGCCACATGCGGTCTACTTCAGACCGAATTGGTCCGAATTTCGATCGGACGGTCATGATCCAAATAGAAATATTTTGTCGCCTCGGAGGATATGAATTCATTCTTTTCCTATTATACTTTTTACAAAACAACTTTTCAAGTCAAAATGATTTTATTTACTTTTGTTACGTTGTCAAATTTGATAAGTTGGAAATCCAAAAGACATGTTATTCTTATATATAAACTCTTCAAATTGATTGTATTATCATAGCAGGGGCTAACATATATAAAATAAAAAAAATAGTAAAATTTCTTTGTATATATAATAACAAATTATGAAAATTATGGAGTTTACTTAGCCACCCTTGCACTCTACTACCTTCCGCCCCTATCAATGTGAGCGCAGAGTCTCTACCCCCATCTCGATCTGGTCGTAAGGAGATATGGGGAATAAAGAAATAGAACGATTAGCAGAATAGTGAGAACAATGAGAATAAGAGTATAGATAAATAAGAATAGAAGTGTTTAGAGGAATTGAAGAGAATAAAAGAGTAGAAATGATAAGTAGAAATGTTAATCATTTGACTTGTTGTAAATATTTTTTTATTAATTAAATTATTAGTAGATATTTAGTTACTAACTTTATAAAAAAAAATATGCAGCTCTTTTGTCTAATAGAAATTATTATTTGCCTCTAGTATGTGGTCTTTGATAGAGGCATTACGAATAATCATTCTATGCCGGGTAAAGTGCATGAATGGTGTTGAATTTTTAAAAGGTGTAGTTAGTGGCTTAGTGCGAATCTCAACTAACGCAGAAATATTGAAAATAAAATTAGTTGGATATATATATATATATCCAATGCCACACCACACAGCACAAGGCCACAAGGCACAAGCACATGATCTCTCAAACTCTTTCTTGTTGTACTCTAAATTTCCATTGAAAATTGGAAACGCAAACGGACATTTTTCTTTACGAATTAATATTGATTCGCCTTTTTATGGTACTTGTTTTATACTCCGCAAAAACACATCACATGGTGATTAGTAGATTAGCCTCCATAGCCTCCACGTCATGTACGTCGTTTGCAACTCACAAGCTAGCTAGTTCTTCAGACCGTGGTACAGCTATAAAATGAAAAGATGATAGCATCCAAGCTATTATGTACAAATGTCATTATAGTTGTCCTTCTCTAATTCTCTCGCCTCCAGTCTACAAAATTAAACAATATCCATTTATGTAGGGTAGATTATCATGTAACCAACTGGGTATACTGATTTGGATGCTTTCATTGTGGTTAAAATTTGAAGACAAGATTCTGTGGAGCAGAAACAAATGATGGAAATGTATCACTACTAGAAAAATGCTAAGCATACACTGCATATTATACACATTTGTTCAAAATTTTCATTAAATCCGTGTTCAAATTAAGCAAGAAAATACTATTTCAAAAATTTGCTCCAACATTGATACACGGTTTTCAAATAAAGAACCAGGTATAAATGTGTGCTCTGACATTCATACACGATTTTTAATATAAAACCGTGTATGAATTGTACACAATTGGACTAAATTGTACACAATTTTTTTTATTGAAAACTGTGTATGAATGTTGTAGCGTATTTTCGGATGCGCGTATATAAATGCTTTAACAATTATACACAGTTTTACTTTATGATCTATGTAAGTGTGTGATTAAAGAAATACATACTTTTTCACGTTATCGATCAATAAATGTCTTCATCTTATAATGCATCTCTATATTTTTTTTTAAGTCATTTATCTCATTTTTAAAGCATATCTTTCATGTACATGTATTTATCCGAGACATTTTTTAAACAGATGAGTCCAGAGTGATAATAAGCCAAAAGAGATAATATTTTCTCCCAAAGAGCAATTGGAGATGGAGAAACTTTAACCGGACATGGAGAAAGATTCCACATATCTATCTAGGAGTTCCTGTTGCTTCAGTGTTGAAATTTCCCTTAATTCAACCTTGGCGGCCTTATTTTTATCTTTCTTGCAGTGAGCACCACGCTAGTGTTAACACATAGGGAGAAGGGGACCAAGTTCAAAACCAACAAATGGGACCAATCAAGCTAGTGAAAGCTCTTCCTACTTTGAAACATATCAAATACTGAAATTAGTGAAAGATCAAAAAGTTTAACACCAATGGAAAATGCCTGCCTTAATTAGCTAATGCCATCTTTTTCCGGTCTTTGACATTTTCGAGTGTTATATTTCAGCGCTCTTTATCAATTTAGAAAGTTCTTTATCAATTTAGAAAGCTAGTGAGGAGAAGATATTAAATTTTCCCGGGGCAAAAGTTCTCGACAGGAGAAAGCCGACCCAATAAGAATTGCAAAAAACAAAAAAAAATAAAAAAACAAAGAGAAGAGTCTCAAAACCAAGGTTCTAAATAGCGCGCTATAGCATTTTCGGACCATAAAAGCTATAGCGGCGCAATATGGCAATAACGTCGTTTTTTTAGTCGTTCCGCTATGATGCGATAAACGCAATTTAAACCTTTGCTCAAAACTGAAGTTGAAGTTTATGATTAAGTTTTTCCTTTCTAAATTTTGATTTTGTACTCCTTTACTATAATTTTTCTTTGGCATTGTCCATGAAAATGTATAAAGTCTTAGATCTATGGTTTTTTGTTGTATTTTTATTTATTTTTAATTAGAATGTTTTTCATGTAACTAATAATATGTGATGTAATTGTAAATGTTGTTTATATTGATAAATATTGTGTTTTTGGTATGCGTTTTAAATTCATAGTTTTTTTTAATTTTAGTTTAGTGTTTAATTTGGTATCAGATCAAGGGTTTACTTTGAATTCTGATCTAGAGTTTAATTTAAATTCAAATCTTGAGTTTCATTGGAATTTTTTTTTTAAATATGAATTATAAATGGTTTTTAATAATAAAAAAACCTGTGTAGAATAAGGGTTTCACTCATTGTTTTAATTTAAAAATCATAAATAATGTGTTTTGGCGAAAAAATATGAATTATATACGATTTTTAATAGAAAGACCGTGTAGGAATATTGTTTCATACACAATTTTACTTAAAAAACCGTGTATGATATGTATTGGCAAAAAAATATCGACGAAATTTTTGAAAAAATATACATGCTTCTAGAACTGTGTATAATTTACCGACTATATTATACACATCTTCTGCATATACAGTTTGTAAACCCGTGTAAAACTTCATTATTTAACCGTGTATACTCAATGTTTTGACAGTAGTTATCTTCACTTGTGAATCTTCTAATTAGCATTAAATTTAAATTCAGGACGGAACACAACGTACGTTGTGGATAAATTTGAATTTAATTGTATCATGGGAAATCATTAAATCATACCAACTGCTTGTGGGCATGCATGTAGTCCTTCAGATTCATCCATATGTCAGTTCATAAAGTATCTTTCAGTATTGAATCCAAAAAATTAATGAAAGTTGCATTATTGCGCCAGATTTTGTGATAATATATATATTATTTGGTCAAGTTGGAATCAAACATGCATATGTCAAAGGAATTAGCCACAAACGAATGAGCAGAACGTCGGCGAAACTGATGGTGACGAACACACAGAACCTCTAGTTTTCTGACTATACACGGATGAATAAAATTACACAATAATAGAATGTAATAGAAGGAGGTGTTTGTGCAAAAAAAAGCTTATACATACCTATATGATATGTTAGTTTTGAACCGTGTCCGTAAGTTACCAATATTCTTACACGGTTCATTAATAATAAACCGTGTACGGTTGTACTACTTCATACACGGTTTTTTCTAAAACATCCGTGTATGATTTTCCTAAGTTTTCAAACACTGTTTTTTATTATAAGCCGTGTACGATTCATTCGATGCTCTTTTAATCAAAACCCAAGTTAATAATTAATATCTTGTATCCCTAAACCGCCTCTTCACACGCTCCATTTAAGTCCAACCCACTCCTTTAACTTGTCTCTTCATTTTCCTTTTCTTCTTTTGCCTCATCTTCATTTCCCCCCTCGTATAACATATAAGACTAGAACATCAAACTGAAAGTTTATCACAGTGTATAAAACTTGTGAATTAGGGTTTTCGTTTTTCGCACCTATTTTTGTAAAATATACATGGTTTTAGTAGAAACCGTGTTTAATAAAATTCATTCTACATGTTTTTTTTAGAACCGTGTATAATTAGTACTTAGGGTGTGTTTACTTTTTAGGCGCCTCTTCGAATTTTGCTGTGCTTTTAATTCTCAGTACCTCCACATATAATCAAGTAACTCTCAAGTCCTCGGTCTCTTCTCCTTCTTTATACTAAATCTCCTCCCTCTTCAATTCTCTCTCTCTCTCTCTCTCTTTTAGGGTTTCATAGCAGCTGTCTCGCCCTTTTTCTCTCTCAAATCCACACTCGCCGCTTTCTTTAACCCACTGTACTCTTTCTCGATAGCGCTATGTAGAGGGCTACAATTTCAAGTGGTACAAAGTGTGACTTCATCACCCATTTACCTGACCAAATACATTTCGTCATCTTAGGGCTGCTCGTGGTCAAGGAGGCGGTGCGTACGTTGGTGTTGTTTAAGAGGTGGCACAACCTGTGGACCTCTCTACCCTTCCTCAACATAAATTATAGGGATTCTGAAACCCAATTAGCTTCTATGGAGTGGATGGCAACTTTACTCGAGAAGATTACAAATGTTGATCTTCTGGAGTTACATTCTAAGTGCAATCTACGCGTGGTATGCACCTTATATTCTCGGCTTGCTTCTCCTACTCGACCTGTTCGGTCCTCTTCTCCTTCACGGGCTGCTGCTCCAGGGTCTTCTTCTTTGCTCAATTCTTTAGTGATTTCAACCCCTGTTTACTCCATCCCTGTAGTAGCACACTTACCACTTCCTGTCCCTACTACAGTACCCGAAGTTGCTGCTCAAAATCAACATTCTATGCTGACTAGGAATAAAAAAAATTCTCGGCAACCAAAATGCTTTCCAGATCTTGTCTCGCCAGACCACTAAACATCCCTTACCCAATCTTGATCTTGTGGAACCATCCTCCTTCTCCACAGCCAACAACTTACCCGAATGGCGATTGGCTATGGCGAATGAACTTAGTGCCCTTGCTCTTTACAATAGATGGGAACTTATGCCTCCTTCTCTTGATCGAAATGTAATTGGTTGTAAGTGGATGTTCAAGCTCAAAAGGAAAGCCGATAGGTCTATTGAGCGCCACAAGGCAGGTCTTGTTGCCAAAGGCTACACGCAAGAAGAGTAGAAAATGGCAAAACATTTGCCTTTGCATTTGAGCAATCTACCCAAGAGCTCAATTTATTGGAAAAAAAAATAGGTAAATCATGAGACTTTATTATGTGATGAGTGGTAGAACTAGAAGGATGTTCCTAATCAATAGTGTCATAAGTCGGCCGAAACTCGTTCACTAATGAAAACTCTAGGTGGAGAGGAGAAATGATAGAGTCCACTATTGAGGTGTGCTCGAAGAAGCGGTCTCAAAGTGAGGCAGTCTTTAACAAGGCAAAAAGAAGGGTGAAATTCCATAATCACATCATTATCACGAGTAAAACGTGAAATACTAATGAGATTTTTTGTAATAAGGGAACATGTAGTACTTCATTGAGATGTAATTCACCATGAACCATAGGTAATGTACAATGCCCAAGGTTGGAAATTGGTAGATTAGAGCGATCATGACCAACATACGGAGTAAAGGAAGAGAGATTGTTGATGTCGGCCGTAACATGATGAGTAGCCCCGGAATCAAGAAACCACCCTTCATTTGAGGAACTGGTTGTAGTGTTGACAAAGGCTTGTGCTTGAGGTTCGGCCAAATAAGCATCATTTTATCGATACCAACAAATCAAAGCACCATGTCCCCTTTTGTTGCAGATCTGGCACGTAGGAAGCTCCCCATCAGGTTGAGAATTGGCAGAACAAGAAGAAAAATTGCAAACTGGAGCTGATTGGCCTGGAGGAGCTCCTCTTCCTGAGCCTTGTTGGATCGGGCTAGATCGACCTTGACCTGGTGTAGGAAGTAAAGGAGGATTTGGGCCAAATCGGCCTTGACCATGGCCTACTGAAGAGAAGTAAGATGGGCCTCTGGAATTTCGGCCTCTCTCTCTATTCCTCTACCAGATGAAGCATACAAGGCTGAAGGATCGAAAGAAGTAACAGGAATGGCGGCATGCTGAGAGTGAATCAGATTCTCATGAGTCAGTAGACATGCATGAAGCTCAGAGATGCTCACTGGATCATACCTCATCGTAATAGCGACAACAAACGAGTTAAACTCAGCTACAAGACCATTAAGAATGTAGCGAACCAGATCTTGATTAGTAATAGGACCGCTACAAGTTGATCAGAGATACCTCTCATCTTCTCAAAATAGTCGTTGCACGAGGTTTCGCCTCTAGTGGTGGTCTGAAGTAATCGGTGAAGTTCCATAACACGAGCCGATGAGATGGCGGAGTAGACTGTGTGAAGGGAATACCATAACTCACGAGAGGTTTGACACGAGACATGCTGAGATAGAATTGGTCTAGTAATCGTCGATCGGAGCCAACCTAACAAGAACCAGTCTTGATAGAAGCCATGGAGATAAGAAAAAGACTTGATCTTGATATGGATCAAGCTCTGATACCATGAAACAGGACTTAGAGATAGGAAGAGAGAAGAATAGAGATAACAGATAAGAGACAATAGATTCTGTGTAAAATGATTATTCATTCATTATGATTTACAACTGATACATCTCTGCTTATATAGAGTCGCTAGAGAAACAATCCCAGTTAGTTACTGGGTAGTTACATAACATATGACCAAACTAACTCCTATCTCTAATAAGTTGTGTTTTCTAGTACTAGTTTTTTTTGGATAAAAGGCATACGCCCATTTCATTTCAGAAATTTTAACTTACAGTCTAATGTTTGTAATAGCTTATCTCACATAACAGATTAAGACCCTGAACGATAGAAAACAAAAGACCATAAAGTCCACTAATGTCCTCATATAACCAGACAAGCACAAACCTATAGAGAACCACAAGAGGGCTAAGTCTAAGCCACACGCCGGGGCTAAGTTTAAAGTTAAGATAAGTGGATAAAAGAAGGAAAACAGGGACAGTGTGATTGACAGGGGCTTATACATTATCCTTGTCATAAACCACCAGCTGAGCATCATCGGCAATCATTGGTGCATCATCATCCGGGTGCCAGCTGCAGAGGGGAATCTCATCCGTATCAGTAGGTAGCCAGAGAGCTGTTGCCTCTTTAATCTTGGGTTGTACATGGCCTGTCCAATAGTGTATGAGAGAGAGTATTAGAAATATAATTTGTCTTGGAGTTTTCACTAGACTAGATTGAAAGCATAATTCATTTCGGTGTTTCCATATAGTCCAACATACGGCACTGACAACTAACAGAAATCCAAATTTAGTTTGAGTTGGTAATTGATTTGCAAAAAGAACAAGGTCAGAAAGCTTATTCCAAGAAGGGCTAAGAAGTTGGCATGCTCCCATCCAGAACCAAACCTGTTTAGCAAATTTACATCGAACAAATAAATGGTCCATATTTTCAGGTTGGTCACAGAATTGGCAGGTATTATTTCCTGACCACCCTCTCTTAATTAGTTTATCTTTGGTGAGAATTTTCTTTTTGTGAGTAAGCCACATGAAAATGCGTATTTTCAAAGGTATAGGTAATGACCACCATAGCATAGGCTGGTAGGGTATTTGACCTCTATAATTAAGCATTTTGTAAAGGGACCTAACCGTAAATTTACCAGATGTGTCCCATCTCCAACTTAATTGATCAGTAGCATGTGTGAAAGATGATTAACTAATTATATTTAGCAGTTCTAACCAATCTCTATAGAGGATTTCAGTAAAATGTCTTCTAAATCTAATATTGTTGCCTTGGGAATGAATAACCTCTTGTAAAGAAATATGAGGATTAGAGCATATAGCGAAAAGTTGAGAAAATCTAGAAGCAAGCGAGCAGGATTGGAACCATATATCTGTCCAGAATAGCACTGTTGTGTTGAGGCCGGGAGTGTATGAAGTACTAACATGACCTAAATTGTCTAGAGTTGTAATAGCTGACCAAAAGGCAGAATATGGAATTTTATGAGTATTAGAGTAATACTTGAGTTGAATAAGATGTTTCCATGCACTGTGGTAGTTAGGGTCATGAAACTTCCACCACCATCGCATTAATAAAGAAAGGTTCATCTGCTTTAAATCTAGAATTCCTAATCCACCAAATTCTTTAGCAAAGCAAGAAATTTCCCAAGAGATTAAGGTATATTTCCTCTTGGTGGGACTAGCCCCTTGCCACAGGAAGCGACGTCTGATTTTATCAATAGAATGAATAACATGAGCAAGAATTTTAAGTACTGAAAGGGTAAAGAGTGGGACAGCAGAGAGGACAGAATTCAAAAGAGTTAATCGTCCTCCTAATGAGAGTAAACTACCCTTCCAGTTCTGTAATTTCTTTTCAATTTTATCGATAAGGAATTGCCAATCAATTTTTGTCATTCTATGGGTATGTAAAGGTAAACCTAAATATTGTAAAGGGAAGTGGGCTGTTGTACATCTAAAATTTTGAGCTAAAGTATCGATTTCATCAGTATTGATAGGATACATGGCTGTTTTAGAGTAATTCATTTTGATCCCGGATAGGGCTTCAAAAGCCAAAAGTAACCACCAAGCATTTTCAATATTTGTGGCATCTGCCTTGAGAAAGATAATAGTGTCATCGGCATAATGACAATTAGTCACGGGATGATTATCTAATAATGGAGGGCCTAATCCCCGAATAACCCCATGGGTACGGCCTTTGTGAAACATCTTACTAAGTGAGTCAGCCGCTAGTATATAAAGATAGGGAGAGAGTGGGTCACCTTGGCGTACCCCTCTTTTGCAATAAAAATATGGGGTAGTTTTCTAGTACTAGTGTACGAATTGTAGTGTTGAACCAAACAATCCTTGGAGCCTTCACACCTAAAAGAATTTAAGTCCGGTTTTTGCAAATATATACTTCATTTAAGAACAGATAATTATGAATGATGGCGTTTACTCAGGAAAAGGCTAAAAATTGGAGGAAAAAATAATTTAATCTTTGAAAACATGGTTCTACTCATAAGCATTTTCGTTTTCTAGGCGTAAACAATCTCACCGATTCAATGAATATATGAATAGGCCACGGAGAAAATATGATTAGACCAGGCCCTTTAATTAAAGCATATTTTGACGCCTAAACAAGATTTGTGGTGGTCCCTAGCTAGAAAAGGTAGCGTTAAGAAATCTCCATGTAGTGCTCTCATCAATTGATTGATAAAGATGGTACACTTGGAAACTTTCAATCAGTGGACTTTTGCTCCAATACTAGTGGAGGTTTGCTATTTTTTGCCCCCTCTTGTTTTAAAATATCGATATTTTCTTCTGGGTTTTGAAGTAGTGAAGATTTATAGGCAAAAGAGGGATTACACCTTAATTATCACAATCAGATTAACGTCGAAACAAAAACTTAAACGTGGTAAGTAATATTTTAAACATTAATTATCACAATCAGATTAAAGTGAACGCAAATCCTACAAGATATAATTGCACGTATTGAATATATAGCAATTAATTAAATTGGCTCAGAAAAATAGGAGCCATAAAGGGCACTCAATAATAGAGTAATTAATCACAATTAATTAAATTGCACGTATTTAATCACAATATATATCCACTTTTTTTTCAACATTAAATTCACTTCTTTCGTCCTACATATATATTTCATCATCCTCGAAGTTTCCCACTTGCTATGTACCTTTTTGTACATCAAGCACCAATAAAACATGATGCTGCTGCTTATAATCTTGAAATACTATATATATGCACCTAGAGTGGGAAAAATGGCACGGCGGAGCCGGCTCCGTCACGGAACGACACGGTTATGGCACGGTTACGGCACGGAACGGCACGGCACGCGTGTCAATTACGTGCCGTGACTTGCGTGTCCCGTGCCGTGTCCATCTTTTGAAACTTTGGAACGTCACGACACGGCACGTGAAAGATTTAGTCACGGCACGGCACGGCATGTAATCACGCGAGTCACGTGTAATTAGGACCATTAGATATTGATTTAATGGTGAATCTTGAATAAACTAACATAAATTATAATTAAATGATCAGGCGAGTCACGTATAGTCACGACAAGTTTAGGCACGACATGACTCACGTGGCGTGACCACCCCTTGACATTTTGGTCACGGCACAGCACAGCACGTGAAAAATTAACTTGGTCACGGCACGGCACGACACGAGATCAAAGTCACAGCGTGTTAGTCACGTCACGGCACACATTTTTTCCACTCTATATGCACCACTAGAATTTGTGTTAATTACTAGTATGGGAAACAATTACTCATATGCATGGATAGCCCATGCAAATGAGGCTCATGTAGTTGAACTCGTAGCTAATGACTCTCTTTTGTATTGGTTAAAAAAAAAGAAATACGACCCATGCAAATGACCCTCAATGTAATAAATTTAGTACCCATGCAACAAATTTATGCGGCCCAAGCAAATGAGACCCCATGTATTAAATTTGGTAACAATACCATGCAAAATAGATTGACGTGTCGTAACTAATTAAATTGTCTACTAGAAATTACTATTTCTCATCTGCATGCACGGATATAATTCTGAATATATACCCATGCAATATTTATTTATGAATTATTTTAAAATAAGTATGAGAATGTATATCAATTTTTCAAATCACTAACATTAATTACATAAAATCTGCTCAAGATCAACATACATATATAAAATAACATGAATATTCATGTTAGTTTGTTTAATACCACAAAATATTACAACCATATCACCTCACACTATTCAGGACAACAAAAACTTATATATGTTAGCATTTAACTTAACCTAGCTATAAGCATGCATGCATGCTTACCTTCATCAACACGAGAAATAAGATAAGACAAAAGCATACCATGAACATACAAATTAAAGTGTATATACACATGTACCATTCTATTTTTTTTTTTTTTTGAAAAGGGTGGTAGAAGCGGAACGGACTCTGCTACTTTTCTCCAAGAAAAACAAAATTCTGCTTTTCCGATTCCAACCATTCAAATTTATTGAGACTTGTGCATGAAAAAATTTGTTTATCGAGATATGCGAATAGAAAATTTTGAATGGTTAGAATCAGAAAAGTTTTTCTTAAAAAAGAACAGCAGAGTCGGATCCAGTAGAAGTTACACATGTACCATTCTAACTTTCTAGATAGTACGCAAATTATCATCGGAACCCTTCTTGCTGAACAACCAATCTGAATTGGTCATCTTGCTTATCAACAGCTGACGCTGCGGAAAAAAGCCTTCTCCAACACTCCACAAAATAAATTTCAATAGTACGCAAATTTTAATTTAAGTACGTAATTATAAAATAAATTGGAGTACTATTGCAGAGTACGTCAAGTTTAGCCTTTTCCAACACTCCACAAAATAAATTTAATATATAACCCACAATATTCTATGAAGTTCATCACGGGTAACTTGTTATCTTGATAAAATCTCAGAATACTTAATTATCTGAAGAGAATCTATACAAGGTAGCAAAAAGAACTTCAGGGTGGATTATCTTTATTCTATTGTTTTTTTATTTTTTATTTTTCTTTTCAGTTTGAACAGTACTCCTGAAAAAGAATATACAAATGTTTATTAGCATTTACAAGTTTGTGCGCCTAAAGGGTACAAAGTTGGTGCAACGTAATAACGCTGATCAGTTCTCCATTACTTCGTCTCCTGACCTTTCACAACGGAGGTCTGTCTAGGTGGGACACTATCATGGGCCCCACTGACCCGACACACTCTAGTGGTGCTCTATCTCTGTAATCATTTCGGGTAGAATATTATCTGAACTATGAACTTTTGGTAAATGGAAGTGCAATTACGGTGTTATCTCTAACTCTTTGTTAAAAATGGAGAGAAAAAACATATCTGTAGTCCTTTGAGTTATTATTACCGAATCTCAGATATATTTTCCAATATCAGTTGTGAGATCTTATGTCATGATCTAATTTACTTATTCTCTTTGACTCTTTAAGAATAATTCAACATTTTATTATTGATCTTGAAAGTGGTTTTAATTTAAATAGTGGTCATGGGATTCATATCAGATATTTTTGTTACATTATATATTCCTCTAAAACAGTTACATAATTAGAGCCACTGGATGTAACATATCTCCTTTCGTCAAAAAGAAGCCGAGTTCATATGCGATTCATCTGATGACATCAAAATTCTGAAAGAGTTGCCTCTCACTCAACTTTCACTATCACCCCCTAGTCCGTCCCTCCCATCTCTTCTAGGCCTCAATCCCGATACAACACCTCCTCCTCTCTTTTGGTTCTATCTTCTCTAGCGGAAAGGAGAATGAGAGAAGGGAGGGACCGGAGTCGAGCAGAGCCGATCAGAGTCGAGAGCGTGGTATCATCGGAGCTCGGAGCTTAGAGTCTCTATCTCCATCTCGATCGGAGTGCGACAGTGAGCAGTCTAGTCATCAGAGAGCTGTGACGGTCGAAGAAGAGTTGATCCGTCCGTGAAGAGAGATGGACATTAAGGTAATAGAATAATTAAGAGTGTATATAAGTAGAATTAGAATAGTAGAGTAGTTAGAGTTTCTTAAAGGATTTCGTGAGAATAAAATAGTGAAATTAGGAATTAGAGTCATTCAACTCGTTGTAATACGTTTTTTTATCAATGTAATTGTTAGTAGGCACTTAAAGCCACTAATTTAAAAAAAAATTATATAATTCAGTATATTTTAATTAAACAACCGTCTATTTATGCTATAACAAGCAATTAGTGAGTACGTATTTTAAGTAGAAATTGCATAATTTTCAAATAATTTTGTCGATGATCTTTTTACAAATCTTCCGTTTTTATTATTTATGATTGAGTCAATATTTTTGCTTTTCCTATAGTGTCTTTATTGTGAAATGACACATGTTTAAAATATGTATGGTTAAATACATGTATTAAATTATTTGACTAAGCTGTGTGGTTTAATTTCTGGTAATAATTATTATTAGCTAATGTTAGTTGAACTTTTAAATTTTTTAATATGATAATTTGGTATAGAAAATTGTTTACCTTTGGCATTTGTGATAGATTTATTTGTTTATTGAGATTTATCGAATTTTAATAACTTACAAGTGGCCAAAAATATTTTGATAGAAGTGAGATTAATTCCCACCAATTTCAATGAAATTAGTAAACTAGGAAAATTATAATAAATTGATACCTATCCTTACTAGTTCTTAGAGAATTATAGACCTACATAATGTCTATTACAAAACAATTCAGATGATTTAGTTCAATAAAAACCAAGGTTCTAAATAGCGTTTATAGCGTCATAGCGGGAATGCTACAAAAAAAGCTATAGCGAATAGCGTCGCTATAGCGGAAGCTATGCCACATAGCGTTTTTTTTTTTACATTATGTATATTCAATATTTGTACTAAATATCAACATTATCTAAAGTCTCATAGATAAATAAATAACACCAAAGTAATTAAGAAATTATAATATTCATATTGAACTAGTACAAAGTCCAAATTGCGGTTCAAAATATCCATAGTAATATCATAAACTATCGATTTTTCCTATTAAAAATATCTCAAGCATCATGATTCATGACATAATCTATTTTTTTATTCTATTCAAATTTCAATTTATATTCCCCAATTTCAAATTGATTTATCTGTAGCAAGTAGCAACAAATTCAATTTCAGTTTGAGCTTTTTTGGGTCTTTATTTAAAGCCCATATAAATTGCTTAAAAAAACCCATATTGTTTTTTTTGAAAAATTTGGCAGTGGCTGCCAAATAGGTTTTATTAAAAAAAAAATTGTATAGCGGCCGTAGCACAAATAGGGGACCACTATAGCGCTATAACGACCGTAGCGCAAATAGCAATATGTTTGTGTAAGATTTAAAATAAGAAATGTGAAGGTAAGTGAAATGTGTAACTAAAGATCATAGTGCAAAATTAGTCTCGAGGCAAGCTTGAGACTTCATTGTTAATTACTTTGTCATTCTGACGATTGCTCTTCTTTATATAATTAATCACAATGCAAATTTTTCATTCTTTTGGAACCAACTGATCATAGTGCAAAATTTAAAGTAAGAAATGTGAAGAGAATGATTTTGAAGGTAAGTGAAATGTGTAACTAAAGATCATGAAGAGTATGTTTGTGTAATTTAAACTTTTTAACTTTCAAATGATATGATTATTGCTATTCATAAATTAATTAGAAAACGTGACTCAGATCAACGTTTATATATATACACACACGCAAAATGAACTATTAATTAATTATCATCGTTCTAGAGACTATTAATTAACATCGTTCTAGAGACTTTGTCCTATTTTTCAACAACTTTATACAAATAAACAACATTATATTTAAATCTATAAATTCTATAACAAAAATAAACAGAGAGCACTATTTTTTCTTGTTTTCCCAAAAGAGAATATTGTCAAAAGTCATATCGTTTGCTTCTGTTTAAATTAAATGTAAATATATAGTAACTTATGATGGCAATATAGTTAGACTTCTGTTTAGAATTAAATGAAATACTATAGTAAATTTCTGTTAAATTCAAAGTCATATCGGTGTTTTTGATGCATTTTTTATATTTTTTTTCATATTCAAATAATGATTTTCAAAAATTCTAAAAAAATAGCACAAAAAATTCCCAAAAAAATGTAAAATTTAGTTTCCAAGCCTTTAATATCCAAACAGGTTGAGGCTTTAGATCGGCTTTTTGGGACTTTGAAATCGCAAAAATGAACCGTTGGATATAGGTCCTCTATCCAAACGTTTGAACGCTATGGACTCTATATATATATTAAATATATATTTATAATTATATATATATATATATATATATATAGTATATAATATAGATATAGATATTTATATATTAACTAAATTTAAATCTTTGTTGGTATAATATGCTGATTTTTGTGTCTGTACATATGGGCAAATATCCTAAAAATCGTCTTAACAAACCTGAGAGTTTCAGAAAAGATTCTACAATGATATTATTCTAGGTGATTCGGACCCACACTCAGCGGTCCGATCGGATCGAAATCAGCAACACGGCATGCAACTGTGTGGTCCATCCTCTGTACTAGTAGTCCATGTAACAATTTCTCTGAATCTACATGTAAGTCGACTCAAGATTTCCACCAATAAATGACTTGTTACATATTATTCTGTTATAATAATTGCACAGAAAATGGAATTGCCTTGCATCTGCCGCTCTTTATTCGGGGGCTGTGTCATTTACGACAGGACAACTTCTCTGAATTGCGGGCCCCCACCTTGTCTCTTAAAGTCCAATTTTTTATATGTTAATTTAAAGTATTTTACTAGTTTGAGCCGCTTCTGTATTTGTTTTATTATTTCGAGGTAAATGGGTCTTTTGCGCATTGAGGGGGCCTCCATGTGCTTCCCTACCTGATAACAATCTCCAGTCTTGCATTACAAAAGGTATTCTGTAACCTTAAATTGCACTAGTTCTAGTTCTTGGGGAGGATGTTATTTTTTTTTTTCTGAAATATATATAAGCATTAAATAAACCGATTTTTTTTATTAATCGAAAATAAAAATAAAAAATATCATAATAGGGTGGCGTTTCTGTTGAAAATCGAAATATAGGTAAAACGGGATCATTTATCCCGTCCCACTAATCCAAATTCGTAACTCCGCTAATCTCATTAACTAAGAAAAAAAAATTGTGGGACAGGTTAATCTACTCCGTCCCACATTTTTTCCTCTGCCTAAGAAGAGAAGAAAAAAAAATTGTGGAACGGGATAGATGATCATCCCACAAATTTTTATTTTTTTCTTCTGCTTAACCTATTAACTAAGAAGAAATTAGCGGGTTACGGATTTGGATTAGTAGGACAGGATAAATTGTCCCGTCCCGTGGAACGGGATAATCAATCCCGGTTTACCTAGATATCAAAATTTCACCAAATCGATCCCATTCTGTGATATTTTATTTATTTATTTTCGATTAATAAAAAAATCAGTTAAATAAATATTTATAAGTAAAAGAAAGTAAGTACGTAAGGTCATTCAGATGCGTAAATGGAAACTTAGCTATAATTATTTGTATAATATTTGTTGTGTAATTATGAGCTCTATAAACATAAGTAATTAACTATTATCGTGCCTCTACTTTGCAACGGAAATATATTATAAGAGAAAAATAAAAAATCTCATACAAAATGATATCTTTTTATAAAAAAAAAACTCAGACAAAATAACAAATAATATTTCTATATGACATATTAAATAACATATACACCTAAATAACATTCGTTAATGACATATTCCATTAAATGACATACATATTTTTTTTCTTGACATATTTTCGTACAAAAATCTCATACAAAATAACATATTAAGTGACAAATAAAATTCATTAAAAGATATAAAAATGAAAAGAAATAAAGACATGATCAATCAATCTAAAAATTCCTTAAATGACATTTAAAAAATGGAAATAAATTAGGATCAATCAGAAAGATGAAACAATTTGCTTGTTTTTTTTATCATTTGACATATTTTTGTACAAAACTCTCATACAAAAATAATATATTAAATAACAAATAACATTCCTTAAAAGATATAAAAAATTAGAAAGAAATAAAGACATCACCAATCAATAGGATCGATCAGAAAGATGATACAATTTGCCTATGGCGAGTACATATATAAATAAATTTAAATTTCTACATATAGAAAAACATAAAAAAAAAGATGCATAAAATCAAAAGAAGACATACTATTTGATTAAAGGGCTGATGTTTAATTAATCCGAAACTTCATTTTTTAATCACAACAATTGGCGGATCACTTCTACATGCTTAATATAAGAATGGAGAAATAGTTTACAAAATAATATTGTTACGTCAATGATGCAAGTTCGAAATCGGTAGATAGTTTCGACCTAATTAAGTATTTAAAATAAAAGATCTGAAATCTATCATAAACTAATTAAATGAAAATTATGGACTTTATTACTTATGAAGAAAGGCAAGATTAATTAATATGTATTATCAATCCAAATTATATTAAGGTTATATAGGGATCAAATTTATTTGAAACAATTCGTAGTGAAGAATTTTAAGCATAATTTACCAAAATGTAATTTAAATATATTATCTTCGATAATTATCTCAAAAATCATCAAATCAGTTAATAGTTTAAACAAAACTTTGTATGGCTAGTAAGGTTGTTCTAATTAATATTGCCGTGAAACTGAAGTTCGATTAATTTGTTCTCATTTCCAACATTTAGCAAGCTTTTCTTCAATTATCAACGTATATATATAAGCCGCTCTTTTATGCGAGGAGATATTATAATCATTTTATATATACCATTTCATGTCATATTTCTATTTCTTGAGATTTAATTTATGGCTAGTATAATTAATATATATATAGATATATATATAGAGTAGAACTAGGGTGTTCCTAAGCTCACCAAGTCCTTCCGTGAGCTCGACTCTAAAACCTATCGAATTGACTTCAAACGACATTTTCAAACCGTTAGATGTTCAATCTATATTAAAATGTGCTTGGAGACCAAATTTTACATTTTTTGGAATTTTTTTACTATTTATTAAGATGGTTTGAAAATCGCTGTTTTCCAATGGTGCAGAATTTTAATAAAAACAGCGATTTTCAAACCATCTTAATAAATAGTAAAAAAATTCCAAAAAATGTAAAATTTGGTCTCCAAGCACATTTGAATATAGATTGAACATCTAACGGTTTGAAAATGTCGTTTGAAGTCAATTCGATAGGTTTTAGAGTCGAGCTCATGAAGGGCTTGGTGAGCTTAGGAACACCCTAGTTCTACTATATATATTGGCTACGGTGCTACGCGTAGCATAGAGGGCCTCCGTGCTACGGCTCAATATTTGAGTTTTGAAATCCTAACGGTCGATCCGAACGTTCAACTTGATCTCCATATGAATATGTACTTGCAAACCAAATTTTACATTTTTTAGAATTTTTTTACTATTTTTTTAGATAGGTAGAAAATCACTCAATCTGAATGCTACAGAATTTTCAAATCAAGTGATTTTTTACCTATCTAAAAAAATAGTAAAAAAATTCTAAAAAATGTAAAATTTAGTTTGCAAGTACATATTCGTATGGAGATCATGTTGAACGGTTCGGATTGACCGCTAGGATTTTGAAAACTCAAATATTGAGTCGTAGCACGGAGGCCCTCTATGCTATGCGTAGCATATTAGCCAGATTATATATATATATTCCGCAAATTTGTAACTATATATAGCAGTGATAATAATCTTGTAATCGAATCAAACAACATTAAAAGCTATATATTGAATAAGGGTTCTTACAATTCATTTTGCCTGGAGACTGGAGAGCATGCTATATATAGCTAGTTGCCTTAAATTATCGTAATTTCAACTACCATTATCATTATTGGTTGGGAAATTAATAATTTTATTAATTCTTCATTTGCAGCTTCTTGAAATATATGAGGTATATATAGCAATGACAAGCTGAATTAGCTTTCTTATGATATATATGATGCAATGGATGATTGCTTTGCCAAAGCAGACATTAAATATTCCTAACACAAAAGTTTTATTTACTTATATAACAAGTTAAGTATCACTTTTCTTGCAGTAAAAGAAATCATTAGAATCAGCTTTTGTAATGGCATGCTATCAGTTCAAATAATAATAAAAATATTTATGTGTTTTTTTGTACTATACTGTCATTTACAATATTGTAAATATAATTAATAGCTTTTATATTTCAGTTAGGGCATAGAATGTTTTACTCGGTAATTACTAAATACTATAAGATCAAATAAATAAAGACTTATCTATGCAACTAACATATTATATATAATAATAATTGAATACATTCACTAGGCGTATATGATCAACATATTAAATATTATGCATGCCTTGCTGTAGGAGTGTAGGGTAACCTAATTATTACTTTAATGCATTATAATGTAAATATAACTAACGATAGTTTAATGCTTACTGTAAGTATATAATTAATGGTGATCTTGTGAGGTGATTATGCATGGCTCCAGAAGTGTCATATGGGGGACATTATGGGGATGCAAAAAATAAGCTAAAAGAAAAGTAACATGGCGAGGGGCATCATCCGTCGCTTTCGGTCGTAAATGGGACAGTGGGAAGAAAAATCGAGGCACGGGGCGGGAACTTGTAGTAATAAACAATGACAATTTGTGATAATTAATATATCAACAAAACAAAAAGCTTTTACGGCCTTCTCTCTTTCCTAATTTCTTTCTTTCTTTCATTGTTATCTTTTTCTTTCGGTCATCGACTCACGACTCCTCCCCACCTCTCTCTCTCTCTCTCTTTCTCTCTCTCTTTCTAGATCTCCGCTCGAATGGAGCTCTCCTTCTCCATCAGGTTTTCCTTCTTTCCTCCATTCTACTGTCGATCTATATCTCTCCTTTCTTTTCTCTCTTTGATTTCAGGTCTCAATCTTTTCGCTTTTTTCTCACCAGAGAGTACACGAACAGTATGAGGAGTTCTGACATGGATAAGTGCTGGCCTTTCGATCCGGAGGAGAAAAACCGATCACTTCCTTCAATGAATGTACGGAAGTTCAGGTGGTGGGCCCAGGGGCTGGATCGGAAGGTCAAGCAAAGATCTCCTAAGAAACGATCCATCACTGAGCTCTTTGCCATGGCGCCTCCAATCTCGACCGTAGAAGCCAGATCTGAAGGCCCAGATGAAGGTCATGAACAGAAACTGATTACCCCAGATCAGCTAGCAAGGGAGACGCTTACTGATGACGTGGAAAAGAAGAAAACGTCAAAGGGAAAGAAGAGGAAAATCAGGAGTGAGATTATCAAGGCCTTTGAGAGCAAATCGAATGACCTCGAACGAGAGGAAGAAGCGAAGCAGGAGACAATCAAGGAAAGAAAGAAAAAGAAAAAGAAAAAGAAATTGAAGGAAAAGAAGAAGCTAGAGGTTCAGATCCAATGCGAACCAAAGGTACGCCACTCAATTATTACTTCTTTACCTATTCAGATTTATTTTATTAGATTAAGTTAAGCCCGAGTTGGGCTGCACTTTCCGTTCCGTTTCTGCTCCTGCTATTGCTATGCATATTGTTGTTCTCTTAACTAATTAACTACTGCTTTTATCGAACAAATGGTGGCCTAAATAATTAATTAGCCTAAACTTTAGGACTTATGCTAAAATTTTCTTCCTTGTATTACTATATTTTATGTGAAAATTTCACTTATTTACTTCTTTTGGGTTGGGATATTTCGTCTAGCTATTGTATTTGAGTGATTTCTCTTGTATCTTTTGTATTTATGAAATACTGTGTCAACTTGGCCCAGAATAGAATTCTATCAATAGAAAATAGTAGTTGGTCTATGTAGGTTAGCTCATGATTTAGTCTTCGAAGGACGTCTTCTTTGTTGACTAATGGCTCCATGATTTGACAGTCAACAAATGATCCCATGTCTATAAGCTGGCATGTTAGTTATAGTTTATACTAAATTATTACGGTAAAATGTTATAAAACATATCGTATTATAAGTATTGTTTTAGCTTGTTGTTCAAGTTCATCAAAACTAGCCCATGCTCACTCACTGTCGTTTTCCCAAAATCATATTGGAACTATTGTACGGTACTTTTTAGACTTTGATTGTAGGCTTGATATTTCATGCATATACATTGTATAAATGATTGCAAAGTTGAATTTTTTTTAACAAACTTAACCTCCCAAGTATTTGTATCGAATTGCTTGTATCTATCTTATTATTTTACAAAAATATATTTTGATGGATTAAACATTATACTAATTTTCTGTTTCTTGCTTTTAGGCCCATTTATAAACCACCCATTTTAACTAGTTCACTTTTGTTTATATTCAAATCATTGCACTTGTAACATTTTAACATTTACTAGAATCCAATATAATGAAGCTTTCTCTTTGTTTTATATTTGTTGTTTGCTTTTGTGGAATGGAAGTGATACTACCGAAGTCCCTTCTTCTTGTTTACACATTTCCAGTTTTCCACACAGTATAGTAGTGCAAAATGGAATAAGACGAATTAACACAAGTTGGTATGCATCAGAACACTACGCTGTTTTCATATGGCATTCCATAACAATTACCGTACCCAAATAGATATTGTTGCTTTAACTTTTGTTGTTTCATTCTTCTGTCTATGCAATATAATCTTGTCCTTCGAATAAGTCAACTAACTTATCCAATATAGAATCATTATAAAGATGGCTCTCAATGAAATTAGTAATTTCCTTATTTAGATTGTCCTCGTCTTTTCTATTTATCAAACTATATGGTAATTTGTTTTGTTGTTCTCTAGCATTTGCCAGCATATAACCTTACTTGACATGATCTTACTTGGTAGTCACTACCAAGTCATTTAAAAAAATAAAATAAGACATGATCTTCAGATCGGAAGGTTAGTATCATATCATATAGTACATTAATATGAGGATACTTTCTATAATATATGTATGCCAGAATGTAACTTTTGATTAGTAGAAAAGAAAGATGTCATAACCAAAAGTCAGCTTTCATTTACTTTCCGAAACTGTATGCTTGTCTTTTATCCAATGAAGAGGAAAATCTACCATGGTTATCATATCATGGAATTTCAAGCGAGTATTCCATACTATCTTCACTAGTTGTTCTCTATGTAATTTTGTTGTGTTATTTTATCTTCTAAAGCTTGAATTTTGCATTAAGAAATGCATTTTATGTTTCTGAACAAATAAAAGTAGAATTAGGCATAAAATAAAATAAAATTTCTCATTCAACCTTTTTTTTCATCTTATATGAGAAAACAAAACCAACAATTTAATCTATCAGCTGCTTTCGTTGTGGAACTTTAGCTGTTTTGCAACTTGAATGGAAAGCTTTTCTTTTGTGCAAACACTGTAGTTTTATTATTTCTCTATGGTAGCTTTTCACTAACTGTCAGCTACTACATATAATTGATATTAGTTTAAATGGTTCTTAACTACTATTATGTGATAACTAACAAATATTGCAAATCGTTGATCAAGGATTAGCTGAGGTGAAATATTTTCCTATATAACCTTACAGGGGGGAACTGGAAAAATGTTGTACCTGTAAATATCCATTTCTTCATTTAAGGACCTGGGATTACAAAACCCACAAAGTGAGGATGCACAATTGATAAACCAAATAAAGGTATGTCCTGTAGATGCATATTAGGATATGCTATGGTTAGCATCGACTTTAGGCACAATTTAATATTTTCAGTATGTTTGAGGCTTACTTTGAAGTTTATAGAATCTTTTGAGCCAGGTGATCGTATTTATGATTTAGTCACATTTTATGATAGTGGTTTTTGGATTGTTGCTGGTCATAATTTCTATACTTGTTTGAAGCTAGTTCTGATTATTTGTTTGGTTCATCAATTGTTTCAAGGAGTTGTATCGTTTAGGTGATTGCAGTTCATATAGGTTTAGTGCGCTCTTGAGTTGTCTCTCTAATTCATGTTTGATGGCCGATTGCAGTTTTCATTGTGTTAGTACCATATACTTTTACATCCTATTATTATGCTCAAGCTTTTTACCTTTCTAATTTTCTATCCTTCGTCTTTAAAAATACTACCCCAAATATTCCTGTTATGAAAGATTTTACAAAGCTAGGCTTGGTTCGCTCATTACATGCGGCTAAAAAGTTCTCTGATAGCACACGATCATTGCTTTTTTCTTTTAGTCCTTCGGAGACAACAGACTGGCAACATTTGGTACCAAAATTATGGCCACATGCAATCTGGGTCCAAGCATAGTTTTGATAGACCTTTTAAGGTGGGATTTTTAATCATTTTTAGAAGCAGAGGAATAGACGACCAGTGGATATTTCCTACTTCCTAGTGTACCATGTTCGGTGTCTGTCCCAGATATAAAACAATGCTTGATTATTGTTGAGCACTACATGATCTTGCTTTGAGGGATGACAATAGGTCGGGTTGGGTCAAATGGGTCTGATAGGATCCAGGTTGAGCTGGGTTGATCATGTGTTAAGAAAAGTAATTCCTTTAAAACCTTACATGCCTTGATTCAATCCATCCTCTTAGCTGATTATTAATCTGGACCCACTAATTATTATAGCCTGGTAGGTCGATCACTCACTGTTTTTGACAAAGAAATGCGCACCAATGTTTGAAGGATGCTTAGCATGGCAGCAGTTACTGTAAATATAAAACCACTAAATTAAATATGGGATTAGATACAGTCGACCTGGGATTCCCCAAAGTTCACATCCAGTGGGGTACCCTACTGTGGGCAATGGGGCTCTGCACTGTCCCTTTTTTACCTGGCACAAATGTTAAAGACCCTCCGTGCATCTAAGGCCGACCTGACAAAAAATAGGTTGGCTAGGATTGTGTAGAGTGAATGTGGTACCCTAGAGGATACTCTTTCGGATCCACCCCCCCTCCCCACCCGAGTCCATATCCTCTGAGGTAACAAAATATTTGTGTTTACCATTGGTAGCCACTACCAATCATTTCAAAAAAAAAAATATATATATATATATTTGTGTTTCGATCCGGAACATCCTATAAGAATCCAAACCAATCCGGCCCGAGTTGGAATGCACAGGTTCCTCTAATATTCGTGCAGATTCTGATTGGACGGTCCTGATCTTATCAGAAATATACTGTTACCTTAGGTGATGAATTCCCCCCATCTGGTCCCCCCCCCCTCCCTTAAAAATAATTTACCTACCATTACTATGCTCGGGCCCCACGCGATTTTGGTTATAAGGGGGCCCTTGTGTCATTGGGAATAGCACGTGCTTTCCATTAAAAGATAGCTATAACAATATTCTGAGAAGAACCAAAAAGCAAGTGAATCATGCTGTTACAAGTTTTGCCAGTAGGTTTTCAAATGGTTAATAACATGGTATAATAGAGGATGTATTGTTTGATGGGTACAAGAAAACAAAAAGTTCCTATTATATTGTTCCCTTGATAAATTTATGTTAATTATCCTCTTGCCAGAATAACTGGAGCATGGAACCTTATTTATCATGAAGTAATCTGAATAAATTCTGTTTGGTTTGCAGGACAATGCTGGTGAGCCTGAACTATCAAAAATGGAGACATCCTCTGAAAGCACTAAAAGAGATATTGAAGTCAAAACTCTAAGCAACACACTAATTACTGGAACAGATGAAGAAAAACTGAGAGAAGAACCTGACGAAGCATTAATTCCCCTAATTAGCATCCTTAAAAAATGCAAAAGGAACAAAAATCATGCTAAGAATGGAAAAGGTGTTACCTTTTCTGGCATTGATTCCATATTCGGCCCTGACGAGGATACAATGGCGTGTAGTGTTGATCCTTTAGTTACTTTCAGTAATAATGAAGATAAGGATACTTCCACAAAATGTGTCATCGACCTAAATGAAGCATTGCCAGAGCCTATTGACCTAAATAGTTGTTTGGAAGACCAATTTATGGAAGCATTTAACAGCACAGTTGTTATTACAGGCACACTCGGTTCACCCAAAACTGATATATGTCATTCATCACATGGAATTTCAAGTCCTCCTTTGAATTCGCCACGAAAGATGTGCCAGCCTACATCAGATTTTAGCGAAAATTTGGAACCAGTAATGAATATGAATTCAGATATCTCTACGATTTCAATGAGTGCAAATGCTAGTACTGAAGCAACCTCGTATGATACCACGCACGGTGCGCCTCATGGGCAAAGATGTTACTGTCACTAGCACTGATCTCAAATCAGTCAGCACTTGTAACAAAGCACAAGAAACTGCATCTTCAAGTCATGCTAGCAGTAGTTACTACTCAGACGGTGCAAATAATAATAACAGTAACAGTACTGAGAACAATAATTGTTTAGAGATGAATTTCAGCACCGTGCAATTTGCTCCTGGTAGCTACATGCCAGAAAATTACAATACTACAAATACAACAAGTTCAGTAATTTCTTTTCCGGTGGTGCCAGGCATTAACTTTTACCACCCTCAATTTCCTGTTGTTTCACCTCCAATGATCTCATTTCCCCTTGGAGGCTCTGTTTTCCCGCAACCATATGGCTTGAATTTTTCAGGGTTTGGAGATGAATCTTACAATAGAGAAAAGAGTTGCAGTGAAATGGGTTATATGAAATAAGCATATCCATTTTGAGGTGTTAAATTGTGATAAAGAATACGGGAGGACTGGAAATAGAAGCTTTTATAGGACATGGACAGATCGACTTTCTCTTTTTTTTTTTCAATAAATTTTTGGCCTTCTTCCAGTAATTTTATTTAATTTACTTTTTTTTGGTAGCATCAAGCACTGTGTACCAGTTATCTGCTGTGATAATACAGTACCCCACTGATTAGTTAATTTATGTCCTGACTTAAATTGTTGCACTGCAGTACCCTACACAGGAGATTCCATTTATTTTCATTACCAGATCCATATTTGTGTTTTTTTTTTTATTTATCCCGTTTGTCTTTTATTGGTAGTTTAAAAGAAAAAATTACTGCTGACTATCTGCTTCAGACGTGAGTTTAATTCAATGCACTCTCTTATAATTTAGCCAATATTTGTTGTTTATTGTGCAAAAAATATATATGGTATATATAAATTTTCGAGGAACTAGCTAGATTGCTTGTGTTGTTTTAAAGCAAATCGGTCTACCTGAAAAAAAAAAAAAAAATGGGTGGCTAAAAGAGCGGTACAAGAGGGACGTTTAGAGTGGAAAAAACGTGACGTGCCGTGACGTGACGTGACTAACACGCCTTGACTTTGATCTCGTGCCGTGCCGTGCCGTGATCAAAATGTCAAGGAGTGGTCACGGCACGTGAATGGTCACGTCACGTGAGTCACACCGTGCCTAAATGTGCCGTGACCATACGTGACTTGCGTGACCATTTAATTATAATTTAGGTTAGTTTATTCAAGATTCACTATTAAATCAATATCTAATGGTCCTAATTACACAGACTCGTGTGACTACGTGCCATGCCGTGCCATGACTAAATCTTTCACTTGCCGTGTCGTGCCGTGCCAAAGTTTCAAAAGATGAACACGACACTCGAATGATCACGGCACGTAACTGACACTCGTGTCGTGCCGTTCTATGCCATAACCGTGCCGTTCCGTGATGGCTCCGCTGTGCCATTTTTTTCCACTCTAGGGACGTTTATGGAGTCTACACTGTTAATTTTGTTGTGTGGTTTTTTAGTTGTTATTTTTGTGATTTTCTGTTAGAAAATAGATGTAAACTCTGGTAGCCTCTACCAGAGTTTCAAAAAAAGGAAAAAAAAAAAAAAAACGGGTGTACAAAGGAAGAACATCTACTTTTGCAGATTTATTTAATGTTTATTTAAAGGACTAGGCAAGTGTTATGAACCAACAACTTGCGAAATTTTTTGCTTCTAGTATATGCAAAGGGACTTCCAAAGTTGTCCAACAAAATTTATTATTAAAAGGAGATGCCGATTTTATTGACTTCCTTTTGAAGGGTATTAATTAACTAATGGGTAGTTGGTTTTATATAAAATAATTTAAAGAATTATTTTATTCAGCTAGTAGAAATACCGTGATTTTTATTAATACCCTCCAAAAATGAAAAATTAGCAAATCTGCTCTCGATTTTTTTTTTTAAAAAAAAATCCCCTGACTGCCCCATAGTTTGGGCAGTCCACTATTCATACCAAACCACCCCATGTTTGGGCGGTCACCTATGCATACCAGACCGCCCCACTGTGGGGCGGTTTGTTGTTTAATTTTTTTTTTAATGCTGTGTCATTTTTTAATTTTGAAATTTACATGTCCAATTTTTATAATGATTTATGGTTATAATTTACATCCCCATCTTGATCTGACCATACTGCATTAAAAAATAGCTGGTTACTAAATTTCTAACACTTTTTTTTAATAAATTTACATTAATTAGTAAAAATTTCTAACATTTGAATAATTTATACATATGTTTAACACTTGCTACACTTGTAGCAAGTGTAGCAAGTGTTAAACATATTTAGAAATTGTTAGCAAGTGTTAAACATATGTAGAAATTATTCAAATGTTAGAAATTTTTACTAATTAATGAAATTTTTAAAAAAATGTTAGAAATTTAGTAACCAGCTATTTTTGAATGTAGTATGGTCAGATCTAGACGGGATATAAATTATAACCATAAATCATTATAAAAATTAGACATGTAAATTTCAAAATTAAAAAATGGCACAGCATTAAAAAAAAATTAAACACCAAACTGCCCATAATGGGGCAGTTTGGTATGAATAGTGAACCGCCCAAACGTGAAGCGGTCAGGGCATTTAAAAAAAAAAAAATTAAGGGTAAATTTGCTAATTTTTTATTTTTGGAGGGTATTAATAAATTAAGAAATATAATATTTTTGGATACCAGACAACGAGATCTGGAGAAAAAGGAAAAGATGCTTTCAAGTACAAGTGTTTAACAACCTGTGCAAGTGTCCTTTCTCCTTGCATAAGTGGGCCCATATATGTTTATTGGGCTCATCCTAGGATCCAGACAACCCTTTAAATCAGGACTTATCTTTAACAATAAATTTGTGCTAAAATTTTCTAGATGAGGACTATTTTTTTTTTTAATTAAAAGTTCAGTTATCTGCAGAAATAATATTCAGAATTGACCACAAGAAGTTTGGTAGACTGTATATTGGGAGTGAAGTTAGTGTGTGCTAGTTTTATCAAGTGAGTTTGGTGAGTTTAACTTCAAAATTTGTTGAATTAGATTCAAATAATAAATTAAACTGTTGAAATCGATCTAATTTACTAGTTATGTGTATACATGCAAAATTTTGAAATTTATTTCTTACAAAGTCAAAGTTGTCAAAAAAGATGAAGCTTTATAGGTTATTTTAATGTATTCATTTTTTATTATTTGTTAACCACTTGATTTTATACTAAATAAATTTAAAATTTTTGCATGTACACACATAACCTATGAAAAGCTATTTTTGATAGATTTTGAAGTTAAACTCATCAATTTCTCTCGGTGAATATAACACACATAAATATAGATAAATTAATGTCATATGTTTCTTGTATAATTATCAACAATTTATTTATAAATACTAATCTTCATGAAATAAAGCGATTATTTTACTTCATACTCATATTTTGTGATTTTAAAGTTTAAACAGTCGATTCGGGACCTGTTCAACCTGATCTCCATATTAAATTGGTCTTGGAGACCAAATTTTACATTTTTTTAAATTATTTACTATTTTTTTGAAGTTTCAAAATCGCTAATATCTGATGGTCCACAGTTTTCTGAAAATATAGTGATTCTCAAAAATTCGAAAAAATAGTAAACAATTTACTACAAAATGGCCAAAAACGAATGTGAAGTAGTCGTTTTTCTTAAATTTACAGCAAACTTGTTTTGAGTCATTTTAGCAGATTTTGAATAAAGTTGCGTATTTAGGCCAAAAAACATAGCAAAAATAGTCATATTTAGACATAAATGGAAACAAAGCTCAAAGTGGACATCTCATGGAGCATACAATACCTCTCACGAAGTGCACATGCAAAACGAAAAAATACTGAAGAAAATCTACTAAGTATGAAGCCCGTGCGGCATAGCAACTGGGTTGGGCCTTCTAAATGGCTTGCTTTGTTGAAAGGCCACACAATTTTTAGATTCTCCTAACTAATCAAAAGCATACCCACCTTCTCTATCATTATTGTTTAGGAAAGCTATAAATACCCCTTTAGGTAGAATTTCTTGTAACATTCATTCTAGCAATCTTCATAGTCGAGTAGAGTTTAGGTGTTAGATAGTCTCTTAGAGAGAGGGTATAGCCATTAGCGGTCAAGTAGCTGGCGAATTCATCAAAGGAGGCGGCAATCGATCCATCTGAAGGCGAAAGAGAATCCATTCATCCCTAATTGGGTTGTATTTTATATTTTCTTTATTTATTTGCTTCATTACTATGTCGATGAGAGGCTAAACCTCTAATCTCTAGAGTGAGTGTTGTACTTGAATTCTTATGATGTTTAATTGATTACTTGTTCATTTATATTTAATTTTGCCTTTATATCTGATTTTTTTATTGTGCTTTTATCTTTTTATTACTTCCTGGCATACATAGTTCCGTCTACAAAATGCCAATGTATTCCATATGCCATTGATAAGCCATGCAAACATTTCGTGTGAGGAACTACTTGCAAGTATTGACGAGATCGAGCTAACGAATCTTGGTAACGGTTCAAAAACTACGGTTAGAACCCAAGGTGCTCCCTTGGCAGAATAGTATAAATCGAACTTAGACTATGTTTAATCGCCCCCCTTTTGCTAGATTAGACCTATGTATAAGTACTTAAACTAATTAGTTTAATCCCCCCCTTTTTTGTTATATTAGGCCTTAGTTAGAACGACTTTAAGAGACCCAATTTTGATGGGACCTTTAGGATTATTTCAACAACAGGGTGGTGTAAGGAAAAAAAAATTCATACCTTAAAAACCCTATGCGGCATAACATAAATACGAGTATACCGCATGCAGCTAGTGATAGTACCGTATGCGGCATAACTGGAGTACAGGAAGATTTATATGCCGTATGCAGCATAGTGACAGTATGGCGTATGTCGTATGGAAAGATTCCAGAACTTGTATCAATTTTACTGATTATGAAGGATAAGAAACTTGAAACCTAAAGACCTTTTATCTATTGAAAAACCTTCCTTTATTTTACTTGCTTGATTGTTTTTCACTTTAATCACACTAAAACAATCGAATCAACCTAGACTAATGAAATTATTAAAACTTAGTACATAAAACTATTCATATGGATCGACACTCCAGTCGATACTACACAGTATGATTAAACGTTTGTGATATGATCGTACATCTAATTGGAGTTTATAAATATTCAAAAGAAGTGTTATCATTTGAGTGCATCATTATACAACCGTGTACAATTTACCGACACTTTTTATACACGACGTCGAAAGATACAGTTGCAAAACTGTGCACAACTCTATTTTTAACTGTGTTTAATCAAATATTATGTAGTAGTGGTAGTCAGGGAGAAAATTTCAATGTTGATTTCCAATATTAGATATCCAACCAAGAACATAATTCCATACCTTTGTTATTATAACAAAAGATTTTTTCATCTAGATTTAGAACCAATGACTTTTCATATCAGAAGACATGCATGTTCTTTCGTCATTAGACCAAAAACTGATTCTTAATAATTTACAGTTAACTAGTGTCAAATTATTTGATCAACATATTGAAAACTTCGTCTATCAATCTAGACGAGATAGCATTGGATGATAATTAGTAATCTCATTTAATTTGTTTTATCGACAAGACGTGTTGACATGCAGTAAAGAATATTCAAATTTGAGACTTGTTCTTTGATCTAGTGATAAAAATAACGTCTTTCGTATGAGAGATCAGGTATTCGAAATCTGAATAGAAAAATATTTTATGAATATTAAATAGTTGGGTGAATTGATCTTCAACATTTACTTAAAAAAACATTTGAATACGAATATTTGTGAATTACTGTTCATTAATTCGAATTGAACTTGCGACTTCTTATACATATGATGTTGTCATTTACCAGCAGACAAACTGACATATGTCGGTACCCAGAATTAGTTTTCACCTCGCCAAGTTGGTCCGTATATTTTACCAGGAGCAGAGGTAATAGGTAATAGGTAATAGATAAAAGTACATATTTTTCTTGAAACAGTGACACGACAAGAAAGCAATGAATAAGCAGAGAAGTTCAATGCACATGATCTGGACATGGGGCACTTTTATACAGAAGTCATGATAGTTATTGTATGTGAAAGAAGCTATAAGAACCACTCACCACCCCATGTGCAGATGCTGGTGGGGACAATGTGGAGGTCCCTATCAGCTTTTATTGTTGCGGGATGGAGATCTGCATCAAAAGTGCAGTGTAGGGACGCAAATTGTTACAGCACTGTCCCCATTTGAAAGCTACATAAAGCAAAATAAAACGGTAAGAATTTTGTAGAACTTGCTTTGAATATATATATATAGAGTAAACTAGCTGTTCTCAAACTCACCAAGTCTCTTTGTGAACTTAACTCAAAAACTCATTGAATTGATTTCAAGCGACGCATTCAAACCGCTGAAACCGATCTACTTCACGAGTCCCTTTGTGAGCTTAGGGTGTTCTTAAGCTCACCAAGTCCCTTTGTGAGGTTAATTCAAAAACTTATATAATTGTCTTCAAATGATGCATCCAAACCGTTGAAACCGATTTACTTCACGAGTGATGCATTTACATGTCAAATTTATAAATTTTCGACTAATTTAGTATAAAGTCAAGCGGTCAAAAAAAGATGGTTCATAAGTTAATTTTAATGTGTTCATTTTTCATTATTTTTTGACCGCTTGACTTTATATGAAATTAGTTTGAAAATTTTAAAACTTGACATGTAATTAAACTCATCACTCGTGAAGTAGATCGGTTTCAGCAGTTTGGATGCGTCGTTTGAAACCAATTCGATGGGTTTTTGAGTTAAGCTCACAAAGAGGGTTGGTGAGCTTAAGAACACCCTAGTTTTACTCAAATTATTATATTAGTATTATTCGTTATTTATCTGCTATTTTTATCTTTATCTATTAAAAATTGACCTTACTTTACTCTATTCTTACTCGATAAAATTACTAGGTAACGAAACGTATAAATATAGTTAATATATTCTTTATAAATATGGATATGAAAATACTTCCACCGTACGGTATCCATTGACACTCTAATAGTAATTAGGATTAAAAGAAAAGTTCAAGAAATGTAATCGGTGCATTTCATTTGCACCTCCATCCCAAAAGCACCGTCTTAACAATGGGATATGTGTGTGTTTTTTTTTTTTTCATTTTAATTGTTGTTATAATGCTCAAGCTAATCCCTAATGCATCTTTTCTCATTCTTTTTCCAGTAAAAAAAAAATACAAGAGAAGAAAGCTGGCAAAAGAAACAATGACAGTTGTGTGAAGGAATGTCTTTAGTTTGTTTGTAAGCATACGTCTCTACGGCCCATAAAAGCCTACTATATTTCACTACATTGGCCCAAATTTTATCAGCTCCTCATGGGCTGAGAAATAACAATTTAATTAGTTGAGAGGCTCTCACCATTTTTTTTTTCTATATATATTAGGGAAAACAAAAGGGCACAAATGTCAGAAACTTACCCAATTTTTTGTAGGGATTATATTAAGTGCTCAAATTTTATTCATTTTTATTGTAATATATCAAGTTTATTACTTCGTGAGATAGCAAACCAGTCCTTGTACATGCTGTTTAAAGGGGTACAATACAATACAAATGTACAGCTCCATCTGTTCAACTTTCTTTCACCTCAGAATCAAATTTCCTAGTTTTATATCAATACACCAGCTTAATTAGAACAACGAAGCAGTTGATTATTCTGTCTTCTCATCTTGCATAAAAACGAATGTTCAAGTTTTGAATTCATGAGAACTGAGATGATTGCTTTACTCAAGCTAGCCTTAATAATAAGAAAAATTATTTAACAAAATTATGTAACATAACGATCAGTTATTGTACAGTAATGAACTAATAGCTATATATAGCGGTAATATTGTCAGGTATAGTGGTGGTAGCTGTGTTTGTGCAACTTTGACATAATGTAGTACATGAGGCCTAAAAAAGCTATAATTAATGCAGCTATATCTCACTACTTAGTGTAGGGTATCGGGTAGATTATTGTGCAACAATACGATTCAGTTCATCATTTGTTTACTACTCGAAAATCAGAATCCATGTGTAAATTAAATTTCAAGCTAAACAGATTTTACTACTAGACGCGCAGCGGAAACTTTAAGTCCTAGCAGCAACCTTCTTCACTTCGTACAACTCGTGTGGGATCCATGCAACAACAACCTGCAGCCATGACTCTTCTAGTATCCACACAAACAGGTTGACAAACAACTGTGAGTCGGAATGATAGCGCCAACTGACAGTCCCCTTCTTGTATTTCAACTCTTCTCTCTGGGTTTTCGAAATTGTGCGAATAGACGAATCAGTTTTTCAGTTTTTATTCAAAACTGAAAATAATGTTTCTCTATTTTCTTTTCTGTTTCTTTTCTGTCTCTGTCCGAAAATTGAACAGTTGTTAGAGAGATAGAAAACTGATCATATGTATGTGTATATATAATACAACACATCATTTGATCGCACCTATTCAGTATCACTTATCCATAAGTGATCAAATCAGAGAGGTTCAGTAGAAATTTTGGCCCATATTGTGTTCAGCCCAAAATAGCCTAATTCATATTATAATTACACAATTAACTATTAATTATGGCCTATAATATTATTCTGACATGTTAGTACATTTCTAACACTTAGAACACTGGTACAGTGCAATAATTTTGATTTGTGATTTAGAATTTAGAATTTGGATTTAAGTTACAAATGGTACTATATATTGTACCATGAAGCGGTATATTTATGTCAAATTGAGCATTTGACCTTTTTTTTAAAAAAAAAATATGAAGATCAAATAAAGCTACTGTTATATTAGAAGTTACAAATGGTTAATTGGATTTATATGTATGTTTTTATCCATTTTTAGATCAAATGTACGTGGGGCCGGATCAAATAGACCAAATAAACCTTAACATAACAATATAAAGGAACTGACATAAGTGTGGATCGAATAATAAAACTAGGAAATAGTCTAATTAAATAGAACAGTATTTGTTATAAGAAAATCAATGAAACGGTGGAGAATTTTGGCTTTAGATCAGATGCATATTGCGTTACGTACTAAGCCAATGTGTTGTAGATTGCTGACATTAAAAATAAAAAAGGGCTAGAGCTAGCTAGGTACGTATAGGGGCGGAGATACATGGATGGGGTCAATTTAGGGGTGTAAACGGATAGGATATTATCGAATTTTATCCGGATTCGAATCCAGAAAATTACTTAAATTATCTAATATGTATCCGTATCCGTATCCGAAAATTTATAACGGATAAGGATACGGTTTGATTTTTAACTATCCGTAACTATCCGTATTCGACCGTTTATATCCCTAAATAACAAGATCCTTACACGGATAATGATATTGGTCTATTATTTTTTTAAATATTTCAAAATCTCTGTTTTTTATGGTCCGGAACCATTCAAAAAGAGCGGTTTTCTACCTATCTAAATAAATAGTAAAAACATTTCAAAAAATGTAAAATTTGGTCCCCAAGCACATTTCAATATGGATATTTTGTTGAGCGGTTCGAATTGACTGTTTGGTCTTTAAAAACAGAGATATGAGTTTGAAGTAAAACAAGATCCTTACTTCGCAACTCACCATAGCCCATATGTATATTCCTTTAGTTACTCTAATTCCCATCAAGCAGTTTCCCAGTGTTGTAAAAAACAATCTAAATAACCGATTAATCACCCATTTAGTTGTAAGCAAGCGACAAAACCGTCACGATCAGATTTGTTGGAAGGTTGTTTGCAGATATAACCGACTAACTAATCAACCGCTTTGTTCAATTTATCGTTTGTTTTCTATTTAAATGACCTGAATTAATTTTTTGTTTCTCTTTTATATGGCCCATTAGTCAGTTATTTTTATTATTATTATTTTTCTGCTTTTATCTGGTATATATATTATACTTTGTCTTGTCTTATCTTATCTGAACTTTTTTTAATAGCAATTTCATGAAACTTTATTAATTTGTCTTGTCTTATCTTATCTGAACTTTTTTTAATAGCAATTTCATGAAACTTTATTAATTGAGGAGTCTGAGTTACGATAAGTTCAATGAGTTAAATTAATTATTTTTAATAATTATCCGATCAAAACAAGAACGATAAAAAAAATTAAACAAATGAAAAAAAAAATCAAAGGTTTAAATAGCATTTATTGCGTCATAGCGGAACGGCTAAAAAAACGACGCTATTGTCATATTGCGCCGTTATAGCGTGTTATAACGTCAATAGCGCCATAGCTTTTATGGTCCAAAACGCTATAGCGACGCTATAGCGCGCTAATTAGAACCCTGAAAAAATAGATTGATTCTATATCATAATTAAAAACAATTGAAAGCTTAATATTATTTATGAAATATCAATTTTGTATATATAATATTTTAAATTATAATAGACCAATATCTATCTCTCACTAGCAAACTTTGAACGACATGTACATAATGACATTGCACGAACCGTTTTACATCAAACTAACGGAAAGGAACAACACATATATAACTAGACTCGGAAAAATGGCATGGCGGAGCCGGCTCCATCACGGAACGGCACGGCATGCGTGTCGGTTACGTACTGTGATTCGCGTGCCGTGTTCATCTTTTGAAACTTTGGCACTACACGGCACGGCACGTAGTCACGCAAGTCACGTGTAATTAACACCATTAGATATTGTTTTAATGGTGAATCTTGAATAAACTAACATAAATTATAATTAAATGGTCACGCGAGTCACGTATGGTCACGGCACGTTTAAGCACAGCGTAGCTCACGTGGCGTGACCATTCACGTGCCGTGACCACCCCTTGACATTTTGGTCACGACACGGCACGGTACGTGAAAAATTAATTTGGTCACGGCACGGCACGGCACGAGATCAAAGTCACGGCGTATTAGTTACGTCACATTACGGTACAGCACGTTTTTTCCACTCTATATATAACCATGAAAGGTTAATCATTTTAGATTATAAATTAGATAATTTTGGCCTTTAAACTCAAATAGATGATTGAATAAAGATATCTACCTATGGCTGTTTGCTATGCTATGCCGGATCTCGATCTGTGCAAGAATGAAGTTGAAAAGGACTTGGGGATGACTTTTGTGCAAATGGTGTAATTGCGAACTGTCAAGTGGGTAAAAACATAAAAGCAGCTTTTGAAATCGTAGGAACTCCTGTGGCAATTAACTGTGCAGACATTTGTGAGGCTTGTTTAATGTTACTCTCGCAAGATTCGCTAATAATTCGTTTTTTTTTTGTGATGACAAACCAAACGCCGAATTATTCCGTTAATCGAACTTTGACTGAATTATTCCCTAATAATTCGCGACTTTTACGAATTTTTCACAATTTTTTTCCGAATTTTTACCAAAACATTTTTTTTGGTTTATTTTTTTTTTGCTTCCTTGTAGGACTGAGATCTCTGGTCCGAATAATCCCGAATCATTTCCGAATTATACCTGAATTATTTCCGAATCATGAATTTTTTACTTTGCCAAACCAAACCCGAATAATTCATTTATCACTATGATTCGCGCTTTGAAAAACAGACAGAATTTTACATTTCATGCCATATCAAAATAATATAAAATTAACATGCCTGATACAATAGATTCACCCCTTCCCCTCCAACGTACACAAGTCCTGTAAATTTTAATTTAATCTTATCCATTTCTTTTTAAGTATTATTGATCAAACACTATATATGATTTTATTATTAAGACGTGAATAAAATATGACTCGACAATTATAAGATTCTTTCAAATGATAAAAGAATGTCTAAAATCTTAATTTGTTTTGTAAATATTATTTGATATGATAATAACTGTTTGTCGCAATTGTCAAATAAATATGGTTGCTCATATATTGTTTGTTAACAATAAACATAATAGAGAGAGAAAATACAATATTTTACAAAATCTTTGATTATTAGTGAAATTTTGAAGCCACTTTTGAAAATTAATTACAATTGCACATACTATATATATATATATACAAGTTTGATAATTCACTTGACTATGATGAAACTAGCTTAGAACTTTGAGAGTAATTGTACAATTAAACAACAAATTAAAGAACAAGGAAAAAGAAGTATAATTAAATAGCCACTTGGTTTTTGGTATGAATATAACTAATCTACTTTATACTATCTGGGGACCCATATTGAAAGAGAAAGAAAACTAACAAAGAATACAGATATACTTTGAATGGTGTGGACCATTTAGAGATATATATATATATACACATTTATATGGATACATAATTAAACTCCAAACGATATAAATAGTAAAGTGATTCAACAAAGGCTGAATTCATGCTTTCTGATTTTTCATTTTTGTTTTTTTGTAGCGGCCTGAGTAGAGTGGAAATAACGTGCCGTGCTGTGCCGTGTCATGACTAACACGTTGTGACTTTGGTCTCGTGCCGTGCCATGCCGTGACCAAGTTAATTTTTCATGTGCCGTGCCGTGCCGTGACCAAAATGTCAAGAAATGGTCACGGAACGTGAATGGTCACGCCACGTGAGTCACGCCGTGCCGTGACCATTTAATCATAATTTAGGTTAGTTTATTAAAGATTCGTCATTAAATCAATATCTAATGGTCCTAATTACACTTGACTCGCGTGCCTACGTGCCGTGACTAAATCTTTCACGTGTTGTGCCGTGCCGTGCCGTGCCAAAGTTTCAAAAGATGGGCACGGCACATAACTGACACGCCTGCCGTGCCGTTCCGTGCCATAACCGTGCCGTTCCGTGACGGAGCCGGCTCCGCCGTGCCATTTTTCCCACTCTAGTCCTGAGTTTGTAAGCCTAGCTAGCATAGTTTTACGGACATGCCACACGGTTTATTGTGTTTGTGCCAGCCACATAGAATCAGGGTTAATTATATAGCACTGGGATTTGGGGGGGTTAAAAACTTAAAATGATATCTTGGTCCCTTTCAAAATACCTTGCTTTTGCCTCTTCTCCTCCACCGAGCTTTGATCCGTGCATCCATGCTTTTAAAAAGAAACGTTAAAGTATTCTTCATTCAGAAAAAATCCGTATAAGTATGCTCAGATCTTTCATTGCACGTAGTCACAATGTATGCTGTGTACTGTTTTTTTTTTAAGATTAATATTTGTTGTGTACAATAATAATACGGCCACACAGGTCTGACCGGGTGACTTGTCATTCTGACCGCATATATTATATGTATAGTTTTATAACTTTTTTCTAAATCAGATACTTTTAACGGTTTCTTTTTCATAGCAGGGAATTAATGAGAGATGACAAGATTTATCTACCTAGCAACCTTCGCCTTTTCTTTTCCAATTTAGATTGATGACCTTCTTGCAAGGATTGATAGCTGCTTTATTATATATATAATTTTCAGGGTTTATTTAAAAAAATAAATTATCATGATAAAATTCTGAGTGGAAGAAATGCCTTGCTCAAGATGGAATGGACTCTGCAGGTCTTGCTTTTCCGATCTCAACCATTCAAATTCGTTGAAATTTGTACATGAAAAAGTTTCTTTATCGAGATACGCAAATGAAAATTTTTGAATGGTTGGAATCGGAAAAGCAGGATCCTGCTTTAGCAGAGTCGGATCTGCTCAAGACACCTACTATTTTAGTCTAATTTTAATTTATATGTCATCATTAGCAAATAAATGCTGATTGATTCATCCAAATACATCCATAATGACTAAGGAATTTTTATGTTTATTATTATAGTTGTCAAATAAATTGAAAATATTATGTTCTACATGTCATGTTCTATAATAATATTAATAATAAAAATTAAATCGATCATATGCTCTATAAACTCAAGGGATCAATTTTGATTTTCAAGAAATGTTAATTCAAAATAAATAACTCATTCATTGCTTACATATTTGACATCCATGTATACTTATGTGACAATTTTGCAATCTTTAAAAAAATATTTACATTGAAATATAAAATTGTAAATTTCTTCACCCTCATTTGAAAATGATGTACATCAATTTTTCTATTTAATAAAAGGAGTACTCGAGCCTGTTTATAATATACCCGGCTAAAATCCCTTATGGTTAAATTTATATTAAGCTATTTTCGTTACTATGTCTAAGCCATATATAATTAATCTTGTTAGAAATAATATATCCCCATATCTACACACGGGCACGATACTAGTATTAGTTATAAAGCCTGTCACTATATTTATAGATATGAAGAGACTCCTTCGAAAGAAAGCTTCTCTTCACGAAAGGATGCATTTCTCATATAAAATAGTTTCATACCCAATTCCGATAAATATAAACTATATATTGAAATTTTATATTTCTTTTATTGGTGCTAAAAAAATTTCGAATTGAGACAATTTTGATATATTTTCTATCTAAAGGATGTCGATAATATTTGTAATTTAGCTCTTTGTAATTCAAGCTCTATATATATTGTCATTTCTAAAAATTATAAAGTAAATGTACCAGTAAATAAATTAAAAAACATACTTATGCTAGAATTACACTTGTGATCTATATGTCAATTATGGATGCATTATTTTCTCTTTTTAAATTGCTCTTAAATTAAATAAAGTTTCAACATTTGAAATAACAAGAGCATTATAACAATATAAACATCACTCTTTCTGCATAATTTATATATGTCACTCAAAATATAAAACATGAAATAATTTAAAATAAATTATTATGTCACTCAAAATATAAACATCACTCTTTCTGCAACCAATTAGCATGTTCAACACAATATTAATTAATTATTATTCACAATTTAAACCCAGCTTGTGCAACAAATTAAGAAAGTGCCTAACTACAAAACTTTAGAAGTAACGTGTGTTGGTGAAAACAAGGTATACCGATTTATGATGTCCGATAAAATAATATATATATATTCAGCATAAGATCGTTATTTGTCGTATTACAGACAATCCTCAGCAATCTCTGGATTTTCTGGAGAAGTATAATTCCTTTCCCCAAATAAGCTGCCATAACATTGCAAACACACAGAGACACCAAGAAAAATGAAAAACAAATTGATAAGGTTGTACTTGCTTGGTGCGATTTTCCTTTTTAGATATATATATATATAAAAGCCGGTAAATTAATAGTTTTTGGGTAGATATATAGTTCATGGGTCAGATTGAGGGATCCGATAGTCTTGCTTTTCCGATCCCAACCATTCAAAAATTTTCATTAGTGTATCTCGATAAAGAAATTTTTTCATGCACAAATCTCAAGAAATTTGAATGGTTGGGATCGGAAAAGCAGGACCCAGAGTCCATTCCCAGATTGAGTTAGGTTTAGGTCGAATTGACATTATTTTATTATTTGCTTGGATGGTTTTGATTGATTCGACCCAAATCCAATCCTAACAAACCACGGGTCAACTCGTTCCAATCCTTATAACTTGATTAATTATGTAATAATTCATTATATATTTATTAATACAATTTACTCAATTAATATATAATTAAACTTTATTAGTATGTAATTAATTTTAATTAGTGTATATTCGATCCTTACTTTTGGATAAAATTGTAGATTGAAAAAACAAAGGTACTTTTAAGTTGGTGAATAAACAAAAACGAAAAGCTTAGACGGAATAAGAAATAGCACTATAAAGGAAATTGGTATATTAAGAGAATAATTTCGGGACTAAGTTGGTGTGATTCGTTTTGTTTTCTCTTTTGGCAGCTAAAAATATTTCCTTCACCCAAGTTCCGTGAAATTCGAGAACTTAAACCAAATTTAGCAATTAATTGTTTATGAAAAAGTGATCAAGAACTAAAACCATTACTTCAGTATATATATATATATATATATATATATATATATATATATATATATATATATATATATATTGTTATTTCATATGTAGTTCCTATTCTATTATTATCATATTTTTGTTTCAAACACCTACGCATGCACTAGTTCCTTCTTAGGTTTGTGTGGTTACTCCAGGTAAACTGTTTTTTCGTGTGCTGAAAGCAATTATCAATTGATGCTTACAAGAAAACCGAACAAATTAAATAGGTATATATATTTATCTAGCCGCGCATTGTTTTAACATTTTAATTACATGAGCCGCCTAATCTATCTTAATTTATTTCGCAAAGCCAACATAATTTATTCCGTAGTCAAACACCCCCTGAACATCTAGTTTAGGAACGGATATATATATATATAATCTGGCTAATATGCTACGTGTAGCATAGAGGACCTCCGTGCTATGGTTCAATATTTGAGTTTTCAAAATCCTAACGGTCGATCCGAACTGTTCAACATGATCTCCATATGAATATGTACTTGCAAACCAAATTTTACATTTTTTAGAATTTTTTTACTATTTTTTTAGGTAGGCAGAAAATCACTTGATCTGAAAATTCTGTACCAGTTCAGATCAAGTGGCTTCGGTGCCAAACAATTGATGCATTGTGTAATTTTCAACATTGTGATACCATATAGAAAATCACCGAAAAGTTTAACAAACCAGTCTTATTTGAATAAATTACGTGGCTTCTTCTTGTGATTGCATTGTGTAACAACGGCACCGAAAAGTGTGAAATCGACTTTTTGGCTGACCAATATATGCACCATGACCCATATTTTGGAAAATTATAAAGAGACATTTTTTTTTTGTTGGTTACAATTAGTTATAAAATTACCTTAACAAGGAGGTTACACTCAAAGATATAATTTCATTTAGTTACATGTATTTAGAACAACATGTATATATTGCTCCACAACAATTCATTTAGAGAAGTTAATTCCTTAAATTTAAATTAGTTAAAAGTTTCCATATATGTAATGCAAATCTATGTAAACTAAAATAAAATAAAAACAGAGGATGAAAGTGGCTTGCAATCTATTTACCAACAAAAGCATCAATATGTTACCTCCCCCTTAGGAAGTTTGCCTATATACTTGGATGAATATTTCCACCTTTGTACTTAGTTGCCGCTGGAAAAAGTGGAAATACTTATACAGGAGCATATGTGAAGTTCCTCGAGTGCGTATCCTCTGAGATATCTCAACTTTTGCGTGACCGACGTGTCCGGTGCCTATTCGGGGATAGTGCGGGGGGACCAGTATTATTTGTGATTTGAGATTCATGTAGAATGTATATGAACGGTTGAGATTTTCCAGAATAACACACAAAAGTTGAGATATCTCAGAGGATGCGAATTCAAGTTCCTCATGGTTTAAAAAAAGGCTAGAGCATGCATGACTGTACATAACCACTTGGATGGGACCAAAATAAAGAAAGCAAGCTAGGTACAAAATGTGGCCTACGAGAACAAGTACTAAGGTAGATGGTACCATAATACCATGCATGATGCATTCATGCATGATTGGAGAGAAGGAGATTATATTAGTTTGGCTTCCTGTGCAATCAATTAATGTGTCAAACAGTTCTCTTTCGAATTGCGAAGGAGCATGTATGTGGCATCGTTCTCAAAATAGCGACATTTCATTAGTATCACATCGATGATTTATTATGTCAAATCTCTCTTACCTGTCCTTAAATCATAAGTATATATCTAGGTGCAGGGAACTTACAAGTCATTAAAAAAAAGATAAGATATGTAATTTTCTCATTTTAGTTTCATGATGCTGACATCACCTTAGCAATTAGAAGTGTAGTCAACATTCAAAACCACAAGTCAATAGGTGGTTGTGATTTCAAACAGATTTTTCTGTTTTGATACCATGATGATGGGCCAATGTTTAAAGTTGATTTGTTGTTGTTTCACATTGCTAATGAAAGAATGGGTTTGTTTTTCTATTTAGCTTTGTTTTAAGAATTCTGATTGGGTTAGATTCCTATGCACAGAATTGATTAATTATTTGCTATAAGGTGCACCAAGAATTCCAGAAATAGTGTTTTCTTTTTAGTTGTCAAATAGCTTAAACCAAGTACAATGCAGACAAAATTGATGCCATAGTTGCTGAAATTTTCACAATAGAGGGAGGTTGATAAGTTATAATAATTGTAACATAGAGTTGTTAATTGAGAAATAACCCAAAATTATTAAAACAAACATATATAAATGAGGTAAGATTTTCTGGGTGTGAGGGGAAGGAATCACATGGGTGTTGTCATTCTATTGTATCACAAGAGTTTCTTTAACTATTTGAGATAAAAGAGAGTATTCAAAGAGAAGAATTGTAGCCTTCTAGGTATGGAAAGTGGTTGCTGGAAGAAGGGTTTTTTTTTCATAAAAAAATAAAATAAAAGGCTTGTAGTAGTAGTAGCTAAGGTTATAAGATGTCACACTTCTCATTACTGATCCACTGAATATGAAATCATTGAAATATCTCAGCTCTAAGGGCAAAAGAATAATTTAGAATAAAAAACTCAATACTGAATGTAATCCCACAAAAAATCAATTGTTGAAATTAGATACAAACATATCTGACATATTATAAAAGGTGATTTTACAAAATACGCAAGTAAATTTGGAGAAAGGTTAAGAAAAAAAAAAGACATGGTAAGGTAGAAGGACCACTTGGAATTAGTCCAGCTTCTCTCCTCCACTTGTTAGTTTTGCTTTCATTAATTTTCTTTTCATTTTGTTTTTTCCTTTTCTCACAAGTACAATATAATTGAGTGCAGCTCTTCCCAAGGCCAGCTCTTAGGTCACAACCCCATTATAATTCCCTTCTCCCCTCTTTCTTACTCTTTATCTCTGTCTCTGTCTCTCTTTAACCCCCACCCCCTCCCCCTCTTTCTCTCTCTCTCTAGTGCCCACTCCATCATCATCCTATCCATGAGACTTATGGTAATGGAATCCTCACTCAATAACTATACCTTCTCTTTGCATTTGATGCTGCAACAAACCATAGGAGGCACAAAAAACAAGTTTTTGGTTATAATTCTATAAATAACTTGACCTCTTACTGACTGGAAAACATTTCTTACCATTCTATGCATCTCCTCTAACAAGAGAGGAAAACTAGGGAAAATTCTCAGATATTACATAGTAGGAATTTGGTATTCCCTTCTTTTATTATCCTTTCTCCTTCTCTCCACCGCCTTCTCTCTTTGGTTCTCACACCAAGTAAGGGGAAAAGGAAACAATATGTCAAAGTAACCCTTAAAAGAAACCTTTTTCCTTTCTTGGATCTTATTTCTAACCACAGCTCAATTCTGTTATTGCATCATGGCCTTCTTCCTCAACTTTCAAACAAGCTAACTTTTTGAGTTGATTCTTTTGATTTTAGGCGGAGAGTGCTGTTGCAAGGTCTGAGAAAATGGGCAGGGGAAAGATTGAAATAAAAAGGATTGAAAACAACACTAACAGACAAGTGACGTTTTGCAAGAGGCGCAGCGGCCTCCTCAAAAAGGCCTACGAATTGTCGGTTCTCTGCGATGCTGAGGTGGCACTCATAATCTACTCGACCCGTGGCCGCCTCTATGAGTACGCCAACAATAGGTTGACTCAACCTCTTTTTTTATTTTTTATTTTTCATTTTTGCTTCTTATTTGGTCGTTTTGTCAGTAGTAGGAAATTGCAGGGTGTTGTTATAAATTTCTTTCGCCATACTCTTCATTGTTGTTTTTCAAATTTCCAACTTTCTTTGAGGAATTGGGTTTAACTCTAGTTTTCCCCCATTTCAATTGAGATCAGTAGGGGAAAAAAATAGGTCTTCGAGATCCTGCCTTCTACTCTTCAAATGTTGTTTCAATTATTTTTCAAGAAAGTGATTAACATCTTTTGTCCATTTACGTTTTTAATTTGTTATTTTTTTTTCTATCTATTATAGGCATATGAGCCTTCTTGGCTCTGTACCTAAAAAAAAAAAAATAGTTCAATCATGTGTCCTCGTCTACTCTTGTGAATGTTTTTACTTTCCAATTTTCCAAATAGAGAATTTATTTCATCTTCTATGATTTCATTTCCTTTTTGTACAATATGAAAAGTTAACGAAATAGGTATAGTTGAGAGCTTTTTGATATGGGAAACCCTATCACATCCAAGTATATATATAGTTCAATTTTTTATGATTTATCATGTTTTTGGTATAAATATATGGTATAGGAAATTAGAGGTGTTTCCAATTTGCTGAATCTGAAGAGAGAAGAAAAGATGAAAGAAGTGAAAATGCGTCTATGAGAGGATAGATAGATGTTGTTCTTTTTATTTATTTAAACTTGTCTAGCTTCTTTTTGGTGCATCCAAGGAGAGGAAAAGAAGTAAGAGAGAGATAGAGAGAGAAGGGGGTAAAGATCTAACAGTTAGAGGTGAATGGTTTGAAGCAAATGTTTAGATAGATTTAGTACCAGTTGGCTGAGCTTTGCATTTGCTTACTTGCCTAGTTTGTGGTCCTTTTTCTTTCTCTCTCTCTCTACTCCACCTATGCCATTTTCTTTCTTTTTTCTCTCAAGAGGGAAAGACTCATGTTAGTTTTTGTGTGAGGTAAGCTTCTCTTTAGATCATATATCACTTCAAAATATTAAAAAAAGTGTGAAAAATAATTTAATACTTCTTGTTTCTCTCCGTATTTATATTTTGTTTCCCCTTTCCTGCTTCCTTTTGTTTGCTATGTAGGATGTAAGCATAGATCTGTTGTTGGCTTCGCCACTTTGGTTTTAGTTTGGTTTCGTTCTGGTAATGTAACAGTTCCTCTCTCTTGGCTTCTCTTTTTGATTCCTCTTCTCTCTCTCTCTCTCTCTCTCTCTCTCTCTCTTCTTTCATTGTTTCTCTCTCTTTCACATTACCTCATCTTTACTCTTTCTCAAGAGTGGGTACTAACACACTTGTTACACCATTTCCATCTCTATTCACGTCACCTAACAAACCCTATGTGTTCGCTGTCAAACTCCGATTGGCTTCTTCCTTTTCTAGGGTTAGGGTTTTCTCTCTCTTACCTTTTTCTCTTGTTTTCCGAATTCCCAATTCTGCCCTCCCAACTACACGAATCTTAACACCGAACCCATCACGAGATTTCTCTCTGTCACCTATCTCTGACACAATCTCTGTCAAAAATATATTTGAGAGAGAAAGGGTTAGAGAGAGAGAGAGGAGAGAGGTTGTACGATTGTGCAGGAGATAGACCAATGGGAAGATTGTACTCGAGTACACATTGTATTGGGAAAATACAAACTTGGTCAGAATGGTTGGTTCAAAAAGTAGTTTTATTTGAGAGAGGCGTAGGATAAACCATCGGACAAAGAATTTAATTGACACGTGTCGGTGTCATTGGATGTAACCAATCATATCGTGGGATCTTGTGCCAGCGTGGCAGGAGATAACCAATAGGCTCCTCGAGGAAACTAAGGTTCGAAAGACAGGTTTGATGTGATGCCTGCGTAATAATTAAAGAAGGTTTTGATAGGTTAATGTTTGGTCATTTCTCACATTTTATTCATTTGACAGAATGACATGACGTGATAGTATATTTTAAAGGCTTGAAATTGTTGTAATAAGTCAAAGGGGCATGAATACAAATAGCTTCTCGTTTCTTGTTTCTTGTTTCTCGTTGTTTTTTGTGCAAGTCTGTTGTCACTTTGATTTACTGAATTTGATGAAACTTTATGGAGTTTGTTACTCAGCTTCATATACTTCTTTTGAACACAAAAAATAAAATTGAAGTAAACCCTTTTCTTACAAGAATTCAAGACTAATTTATGACCATTTCACTATATAGAGTTTCCTTTGATTTTTGTAAGCTAGTTTTAAGTTAGTAAACTTTAAGTTTATTGCATTAATCAAGAGTAATACAGTATATAATGTGTCTAATCATTTAAATCACATGAATTCATAGTTTCCTGAATTAAGTTCAAAAAAGAGGAAAAGTTATTTTTTTCAAGAACATTGTCATGTAATTAATACAACAATTAATATTTTGGGCAATGTGCATTCACTCTTTGCGTTGTTTTAGGTGATTGATTTTTTTTAATAAAAAGGGCTTTGTACTTAACTAAATATATTTTATGCTATTCATTGGTGCTGAAGGAAAAATGTCTTGCCTCGTAACGATTTCTAAAAACATGTTTTATTTCCACAATAAAAAGCAGCAAATAGAGCCAATAAATCAAATTTTATGCATAACTAACTGCCTGATATGCTTAAGTGAGAACAGAATAAGTGTTATGTGAGGATTGGTTGGGTGAAAGTATAATTAATTAGTTAGATTGCCTACAAAGGCTAAATGATTGAATCATATTAACCACTAGTTAATATTAGACTAGAATATACCATAATTAACTCAGCCCTTAAAATTCTGGTAGTTTCCATTAGCTGTAGTTTTGTTGCTAATAGATTGATAATGCTTTATAAGCTTCAGGATGAGTTATGTATATTTTTTTCGAAAAGGTCAAATGTGTAGTTTTGTATGTAAACTTTTCAATCAAGTCGAGATTTTTTTTTTTTTTTCATAGATTCGGTCATGATACTTTCACCATAAAATCATGCTTCAGTTTTCATCTGACCATTACAATTAATTTATTTGCAAATTTGGGACTGTAAGCCTATAAATTAATTTGATGATTAACATCATTTGTTTTTATAGTTGCAGTGTTAAAGGTACAATTGAGAGGTACAAGAAGGCTTATAGCAATGATACTGGTCATGCAAACTCTTCCAATGAACTCACTGCACAGGTAAACCATCTTATACTGAATTATTAATATCCATAAATTGTTTGGTATCCAAGAAAAACACAATTAACTTTATTCCATTGAGTTAGATTGGGAGACAAGTTTCATATTGGGATGCTACCCCTTTCCAAAATTGATTAAAATATGCCTCTATCAGCAGTACCCAAGAAATCCTATGAAAACAACACATGATTAGTTGGTCAAAATAAATTGTTTGAATAAATTTAATTTCATGATCACAATTATGTAGTTACAAGGAAAAGAATGCTGCATTTTTAGATTATGTAATAACTGTTTTAAAGCTCAATGTTACCTTTTGAAAGTAAAGGAGCTAATTATTTATTACTCTTTAATTTGGTGTAGTGAGAAGTAATCTAAGAACACTGGAATTCTCACATATATATAGTTCAATTTCACCAGCTTTAAAAGTTCGTTTGGAACAAATGTTAAGAACTATATGTGAGTATTAGATATATTAAATTGAATTTAGAGTATTAGATATATTAAATAAGCAAAGACCTCACAAATAGTTATAAACCATGTATAAGATGGAGTACCAACTATTAAACGATATCTTTGGTCGAAAGCTAACTCAGATTAGCAAAAAAAAGTACTAAAATACCAGAGGAGTTAATAACAAGCAATTTTTCAGGAGAATGAGGGAAATTTTTAAAATTAATGTAGACCACTTCATGATCCATAAGTAGTGCAGGAATAGTGTACACGCATCTTCATTTACTGCAATTAGCTCACAACTAAATAATATATAGAAGGGTGCTGATATTTAGGTTGATTATTAAAGAAATATGCATCTATCTAGAAATCAATATTAGGTACAGTCATTCTATGCACTCCTTGTCTAACAAAGGAAATATGGAAACATTTAAGTTCTCCATATTGAACCAAATCATAGAACATTCTCAATGTATTCAATTTCTTACCATTAGAAATGATTGATTATACTAAATGGAAGGGTAAAAGGGTAAAATGGGATACATGCACTTGTATTGTATAGTTTTAATCCTGGTAAATAGGTATACTCTAAAAGCCTCACTGAATATTTTTTTTTTTCATTTTCTTTTCTTTTTCAGTACTACCGGCAAGAATCTGCAAAGCTCCGCGCGTTAATGCTTCAAGTAGAAAATTCAAACAAGTAATTAATCTTTGAAAATTTTCACATTTTTCATAAAATTATACGAACATAGTAAGATACTTTTTAAGTATTTGTTGATTTAGACAATTTAATATTTGAGTACCTTTAGAAACTATAAATATACAACATGTGCCTCAAACAAGAATATCCTTCACAGCCCTGCTATATAGGAGACATATCTACCATACCAAGTACCAATGTGGACCTTATCAGCTCTCTATAACTCATTTTTATAATTTGAAGGAAAAGAAAATGAAAAAAAAAAAAAAAATCTAGCATTCTGGTTATATTTGCAACAAATCAAGAGAGTAAGGATTGGAATTCACACAACTATGTAAAACATTACTATTTTGAAAACTATAATCAGTTGGAGGTTTCTTAAGCCTGCTCATCAAACTATTCCTGAAACATTAAATTTTTACTTGTGTAGCGCTCTTTTGGGCAATAACGGTCCATTACCCGCCAAAGAATTCAAGAGTGCAGAGAAAAAGTTGGAGACAGCCTTGACAAAAATACGTGCTAAAAAGGTACTAACCAACTCTGGAACCAGTAAATCTCAGTATATGGCATCAGATTTAAATTCTGCTGCTAAGCCACAAGTTCAATCTCACAGTATTAGTAGTGTGGTTTCCTTAAAAAGCTAATTCTAAACAAATAGAAATCTTCAACATTGCAGCAACATTTCTTGTGGTACTAATTTTGCTTTTGTTTTCAGCATGCGTTGATTGAACGTGAAGTCCAGCAGATGGCTAATCAGGTGAGTTATATCTAAGGATTAATCATTTTTTTTTATCTTGGCTTCTTCAGTATGTGATAGTAAATTAGTATATTTACATTTAAAGAAACTACATGCAGCAGTTTTGTCAAAGAATTTGATGATTGGCAATTAAGTATGATATAAATCAAACAAAGAAATTAAATGATATTTTTAAGTAGCGCACACAATAAACTTTCAACCATTTGTAACTTTTAATCTCTTGTTCTCTATGCTGATAGATCGATTGATATGTAAATCTTGCTCTTTGTATATATGGGGGTTTTAGTTAGAATATCTTAACATGATGAGATATGAAGTTTTTGCTTCCATGCCAAAATTTTGAATGCTTGATTATAATAATGTAGTGCTTCAGAATTTAGCTAGCATGATGTAACAGATGTAATTGCATCTTTTTTCAGGCAAAGCACCAACAGATTGTCAACAAGAGCCTTCAAGATCAGGTTATCACCCCCTCCCCTCAACCACACACAAGTATTCTTATAAAAAGGGGAGGAAAAAAAAACTAAGTCTTACTATTCCCCATCTTGTAAAAAAGATCAATTCTAGACACCTAATGCCAAATAACATCACCTTAGACTCTTTGTTATGAATAGTAATATTGTTGAAAATTTTCTTGTTTTTGAAAATACTGTTGATAATATTTTAGTATGCAACTAATGTGAATTTAATGTATTATAGATGTCCCATTACGAGAAAGGCCAACAGCATGTAAATTTCTTGCCGATGGCAAGTATGGAATATGAAACTAATATGCAACTCCAATATGATTCCCACAACCTCCTGCCAGTAAATTTGCTGCAGCCCCACCATCAACATTATGCTCACCACCACCAGCAGACTGCTCTCCATCTGGGCTATGAACCTCTGGTAGGAACATCAATATCTCGTATAGTGATTTTTTTTCTTTTGTTGCCTAAGAGATGATAACAATTGAAAGAAAGAAATGGTTATGCATATGCCATGAGGCCAAAAAGAAATACTACTTAATTTTAAAATTCTAAAAAATGTTATACTGTGGAAAACCTAAAAATTTTCATTAGAACAGGCAGGGTCATTGATATGTGGAAAAGTATATACTCTGAGCCATCTTGTAGAATGCTTTGACAATTATTAGAATATACATTTATATTTTTTTGCAAAGTGATTATCAAGGACACTTGCATGTTGTTGTAGTGAAGGGCAAGCAAGGAATTTTCCTATTATATGAATTAACCCTGACTGAACAATAGGAGTGGTTATAGTATGGAAAAGTATCGTCTCCGGTACCGTAAAAGATTATCCTTACTTTACGGTTTGAGATTAACTCCCAGCCACTTTGAGATTCGGACTAGCACAGGGGGTAGTATTATTGGGCTTTGAGATTCGTACCAAGTTAAAAAGAACAGTCCAGGTCCACTAATTCTAAAAGATTCCCTATTACGGTACCGGGGAGGATCTGAATTCTTATTGTACTTCCATTCTTTATATTTTCTCTCATGTTTTAACGATATATAGAATTTAAATTCACTTCCAATGCTATTTTAGTCATTCAAAGGGAATTAAATCTAAAAAAGAATACTTTTAATAGATTCATTTTCTTACATCAAGTCTTGTTTTAACTTTTTTGAGCTTCATTTCCTTTTGTAGATGAAATGAGTAAACAATGTTTTGGTGGTGCTCCAAATGAAGCGGTTAAGGAAGCGTTGGTAATCGTCATGCTTATTGTAATTTGTTTTATATATTAAGTAGATCATTGTCTGACTAGAACTATTTTCTATATGGTGTGTTGAATATTATGCCATAAGAACTGTAAGCTTGGAGTATGCTAGCTCTAATTATTTCTGTTATTTGACACTCTTGGCCGCATTAAACTCGATGGCTTGTATGTTTTTCCTTCATGTTTCCTGGGGGCTAACTTCTGGTTAATGTGAGCATTATCTTTTGAATAAATGCCTAAATGTTCTTTAAATAGAGGCCAAACTTCTATTTACATTCAATTAGTTTTGGATTAACTTTCAAGGATATAATGTTTCCAAAAACTTTTGGCAAGTCAGAAGTTTACAACGTACCCATTTGATCTTTAATTTAGACTGTACAATAGCTCATTGATTGTACACCTGTTTGGATAATCAATTAAAAATCATAAAATTATGTACCTCATACTTTAGCACACTGCAAGCATTATGTTTTTGTTTTACATATTAGAATTACTGTGCGCCCTTGGAAGTAGAAACTTCACACACACACACACACACATATATAGAAAATAAATTGAATTCTTTCAAAAAGCATGCATTTGGTAGTTTCAAAACTTTCCATTGTACTCAGAAAAATTCACTGCTAGAAAATCTCAACATAAGGCTCAGTACTAGAAAAAGGGAAAACAGCTGTTAGATTCTCTGTATCTAGAATATTCCACTGATTATTTGTTTTTCCATAAGAAGAACCATTGATAAACTAGAGCACTCAAGTTTTTAATTTTTTTAGTGTTACATGAACTTTCAACAAAAGGGAAAGGTACAATGCAAAAATATGTATACATGCAGTGTGTAGCTTTAAAAGTTATACTCAACAATTAGAAGCAAGATTGAAAAGACATATAAGCTAAAAACCAAAAAGGAACACTTTCACAGTTTTCTGGCATTGCCTTTGCTATCCTAATTCCTAGGTTTGGTTTTTGTTCCAGTGGCCTAAAATATTTACCAGAGAAAATTTAAGTTCCTGGGCTTTTGGAAAGATACTAATTAGTGTTTAAGACTTAAGACAAAATACACTTTCAGTGGCTATCTGAGATTTCAAAATTAGGAGGATTAGAAAGTTCAGCATGAGAATGATTCTTGGATAAACATTTAGCTCAAACACCAGTACTACATTAACAATTATATATCTTTTCTTCTATCAAAAAATACACCATGTGATCTAGGAGCCACAATTGACCATCCTTTTACCTTGTTATGGTCTGAGCATTTCAGAGGAGCCTCAATTCCAAAGAACCATCTTCCCTCAAATTCTAATACAAGAACAATATGGCAGGTAATTTAAAGATTTTTAGATATATGTTTAATTAATTGGGTGCTTTTAAGATTCAATTGGTGTACCCACTTCCCTCTGTCTGTCCAATCAGAGAAGGAACTTTTGAGTGAAGTTTACCAGTCATATTGATATTGATACAGTACATATAATTAAAGTGTAGATAGCTCAAAATGGTGAAGTTAGCTGCATCCAATTTTCTCTCTTGTTGTGCTTCCTTAGGAAAGCAAGAAATTCAGATAAGACTTGTGCATTTGTTCCTAAAAGAAACTAAACAGAGAGAAAGTTTTTTATTCCATCAAGTGACCAAGTAAACATAACAATTGCTACATAAATTTACCACATGACTACTCCTAAACGGAAACCTTGGAACTTAAAAACAGAAGCCACATGATCAATTCGTTACTTATAACCAAGTGCTGAACAGAGCTAAATTGGCAAATTATGGAAGGCAAATTAAATAGTTCTGGTGTCCAGTACTTTCAGGGGCAGACCCAAGTGGTTCCAGGGGGCAGCTGCCCTCTCTGAATTTCGAGTTTTAGTGGAAATTTATCAGTTCCGACCGACTTTGTCTCCCTCTGGAGTTTTTTTTTTGCCCTCCTCTGAACGTTTGATTTGTAATTCGGGTTAAATTTAGAGTTAAAATTGAAATAAATTTGTTGAATTTTGATTGATAATTAGAATTATAAGTCAAGGCATCAGAAATTACAAGTTAAAATATTATAAAGTATAAGTTAAAGCATTGTTTTTATCGAGTACTCAATTGGTTAATGATTTAAACCCGATTAGATATTTAAACCCGATTCAATATTTTTTTGCCCCACTGACGAAAATCCTGAATCGAGTACTTTTCGTTTTAGTTTTTCTGATACTCAAGTGATAGAATCATATAAAGATTAATAGTCACAACAGACTAATATTTTAGGTTTTGGGTGGGGATTTGTGCATTTACACGTGGAAGGCACAACATGTGCAAAGGAGGTCACTGAAGAACTGAAGATACAACATATGTTACATATGCAATAATATCTTTGCAAATTGCAATCCATTATAATGAGTTTTCTTCTTTTAGAAAATATCATTTTCCTCCCACATCTTCTAGATTCTTCTCGAAGCATATAATTGACCCAACATTGTTTCGTCTTTTCCATTTTACCAAACATCTTTCTTCTTTTGAGAATATGCTTTTAATCGAATTCACATCACCTCAGGTTACTTGACTGAAGACAATTACAATCGGACGGTTCTTTTAACATGGCACGAATCTCAAAACAGATCCCCTACAGTTTTTATAGGCACCGGATTGAGTTTGGCTCAAATAGAATTAATCTGGGCCGTCCCTTTCAATTTGCTTGAGTCAGGTACCTGGGAGGATACGAATCCCTTTTAATCTAGTTATAAAAGACAATATTGAGAGATTATAAGTTTGAAATTCAAATAGAAAAATACTTTGTTGTAATAACAGGGGTTTGAAATTTGAAAGATTTGACTCCATCTTTCATAAAAAAAATAAAAAAACATCTTTCCTCCTCCCACGGTTCTTTTTTGCCAAAATTTTAAAATTTTAACCCTTTATTTTTTATTTTTATGGAAGATTTTTGTTGATCCATAATTAATGTCAAAGAAGTGTTGTTATTGTATTGATTTATGTAAAAAAAATATTCATAGCCGTGCAAGAAATAAAGATATGAACATCTAGCCATGAATATATAATTACATAATGAAAATCAGCATTTGATCTAATAATAAAAGGAACTTCTCTGTGTGATTCAAAATTCAGATTAGACGACATATATATATAGACATTAAATAAAATTTGAAAGACTAGATTTTCATATTTCTATTTCAATACAAAATATATAATTACATAACATTATATATATTTATATATATATATATATATATAGAGAGAGAGAGAGAGAGAGAGAGTTCGGCTAATATGATTTAGTAGCATTTCGGCCGAAATGCTTCCAGTTCAAAATCCATCTGATCAGCTTCAAATGAAAAATCCAAACCGTTAGATATTCAATCCATATTCAAATCTGCTTGGAAACCAAATTTTACATTTTTTGAAATTTTTTTACTATTTATTAAGCCACTTTGAAAATTGCTGATCGCATGGTCCAGAATTTGGTTGCACTGTTTTTACTGTTCACCCGGATCAGCAATTTTCAAAGTGGCTTAATAAATAGTAAAAAAATTTCAAAAAATGTAAAATTTAGTCTCCAAGCATATTTTAATATGGATTGAACATCTAACGGTTTGAATCGACTGTTTGGACTTTGAAAATCCAAAAACAACTTGGAAGCATTTCGGCCAATATGCTACTAAAAGCATATTAGCCGGACTATATTTATATATATTATTAAAAGATTTGGGTACATTCCAACATCTTTTAAAATAATGTTATAACTTTTAATAGTATAGATATAAATAATGCTATTAACTTTTAATAGTGTAGATATAAACACTCATGTATAATTCTTCATATACAAGTCGGAGACGATGGCTTGGATTCAGGTTGACGTCGATACCTATGTACCACATGTTTGCTGATATCACTACAAAAATATGTCACTATATGCGAAGGTAAAAATGTTTTTTGCCGACGGTATTTTTGTGGATACTTCTGTCGGTAATACCGATATGTTCGAAAATAGTAATTTCTATCGGTGTACTCTCAACAATAGTCACTTTTTACTTTCGCGGATAGTGATATATTTTTGTAGTACATATTTTTACTATTTTGGAAGTGCGTTTGATCACTATTTATTATTACAATTGATAAATCTATTGGTCATGTTATATACGCAATAGGTTGATCTTAGTTGATTATGTAAACAAAATCCGGTAGGTTTATTTATATTTTTGATAGTAAAAAACATTTGATAAGTTAATTGGTGAGGCTTTTCAAAACAATTGTCAGAAGACTTAGTAAAATAATAATAAAATATTGAAGGGGGCAAACTTTCAAACGCCTTTTTGTCTATAATTTCTGCTTTTGTACCTATTTGACCGAGTAGACCTAGGAATGTTGTAACTTGTAACTACATAGGTACATTTGAAATCTCCTGTTGGCTTATCCCAACAAATTTATTTCACATCCCCACAAAAAAAAAAAAATCCTATACTACCCTCGTTTGGTCAAACATTCGAAAAATGCCCCTATGCCAGCGGTACTTTTTTTTTTTTTTTAAAACATCTCAAACAAAATAAAAAATATGATTAAAACATGCATGGTTAATTTTTTTTGAATTTTTTTTCGTACTAAGATCTGATTTTTTATTAATCGGCGCTTTATCGATATTTTTACAATAAAACTTTAATGCATCAGTGTCAAGATTAACCAGGTATATAATATTGGCACGTCATCGATATTTTTGTAATGAAACATCATGTAAAACATATGTGCGTTATCGATGTTACTATAATAAAACATTGATACATTATTCCTATCGATGTTGTCAAAATTGCAAAAAAAAAATTGTTGTTTGGAGGCTCTAAACTTCAGTTGAAGTTTCTGATTCTAGCAGTTCAGAAAATTTTAGTTTATAATAATTAACATTCTAAAATTGAGTATCAATATTACAAAAAATTACAAAGTCAACAATAAACTTAACCATGCATGCTCCAACCATATTTTTTTATTTTGTTTGAGAAGTTTAGAAAAATGAGAAGCATCATTTACTTCTTTTTTTTCTTGAACTAATACAGTGTTTCTATTTTGTTTGTCATTTATTTAGGGTTATATATTGAGAGAGAGGGGGGGGGGGGGGGGGGGGGGGGGGGTTGGCTAATATACTAACATTGGCATAGAGCATTTCATTATACCAAGTGAGTTTTGCAATTTCGAAGTTCAAATAGTCGATCTGAAGTGCTAAATGTGTTTTCCATATTAAAATGTGCTTGGAGACCAAATTTACATTTTTTATTTTTTACTATTTTTCCGGAATTTTTAAAAGCACTGTCTAATTTAAGGGGATTAAGGAGTTAACTGTTCATTTATACATCAAACAGTGGCAATAATAAAGAGCTTTTGATTAATAGCGCTTTTAGATGAGATGAAATCAAAAAATTTAAATTGCTAATTTAGAACACTTTCCAACATATGGTAATTTTTTTTTTGAATTTTCTTCGGTCACTGTTCGAGGGCTTGTGCCTTGTGCAATATCAAATAATTAATGGGACTAAATTTGGACTGCTTTATTATGGGCCTTATTCGGAACATAGCTTTCATAGGCCCTTTAAACCATTTGTATTATGTTTAATCTTGAAAAGCCTCTTTCTGGGAACAGCCCATTCAAACATAGGCTTTAAGCCCAATAATAAAATGCCTAGATTCTGTTTGTATTATGATATACAGCGTAGGCCCAAAGCCCAAATTCATTTTTTTTTTCCCATCCTGTTTCGCTTCCTCATAATAATTTATTACATTATTCTTAAATTGAAAAAAGAAACAGATTTAAGTTTTCCTTCAATATTTTCTTAACTGATCTAATAAATTGAGTTAAGAGTAAATTAAGCACCAATTGACCAGTGTTGTAGCTCCAAATCATGACAAATTGACTAGTGTTTTGAACACTGATTTTAATTATTTAAAGTAGCTTCTACTATTTTTTTCAAAAAAAAACCACTAATTTTGAAAATTTTGGCACTGCCTAAATAGCATAATTAAATGACAGCATAATCCGTGCAGAAGCCAAAAAGATGATTGCCTAGAAATATGATGTATTTTAATTTAAAACAAGGCATATTATTGATGATAATTTTACAAGAGCAACTACAATCTACACTAACCCATATATATAACACTAGTACTAATTAACACTAAACACCTAAATACATACAACCACATGCACTACAGGTGCTTGGATTTAAGTAATAAAAACATACTTAGAATCCATTGATCCAGTTCATATCTAGATCGACGGTCGGGTTAAAGCTACCATCGTAATCTAACGGCCACGCACACGACCCGTCTTCCTTGCTATCATCATAACATAGCCGGGCCCTCTTGCGGGGGACCTCTCTTGCGCCCACTAACCGGTCGAGGACACTCGGGTCCTGCACGACCTTCACCAGAAAGGCCATCATTTGACTGGGTCGTCGCTCGGTGTCCTTGATGCGGCTCCACATCCGATCCAACTCTGCCTCTAATTCCTTCTGTTCTTTTTTCAGATTTGCCACTTCTCTGGCAGCAGAGGCATAACCATTACCATCCACAGAGGTGTAACTATCTCTACCAGTACCAGCCTCGTTACCAGCCTCCTTTTTCTTCTCACAGCTGTTAGTGTTTCTACGAACGATATGTTGTAAAAGGTGAGTCTGGCCACGCAGGAAGAATGCGTGAGCGAATTCCCATTGATCCGGGTTCACTTTGCGAAAACCCTGTAACAAATCATATTTGCAATTAATAAATCACATCCAACTCAATTCAAAGTTTTACTTGCTGATTATCTCACTTAATTTGTATAATATTATAACTAAATATAACATCCTCATCAAAATTAACTGAATAACATATAATTATTAAATGCGTTCACACCTATTTGAACAGTGAATTGTTACCAGTTCACTCTTTATCCTCTTTTTTTTTCAATTCAATGTTATTTTTCATTGTTCTTGTTAGTTTAGGCATAACAAATTAATAATTAAATAGTGACTCTTTTACCCCCACCATGCCTTACCAACACAAATATAACAATCTTTACAAAGTACAGTCTGCTAGTGCTACATGAAAATTTGCCACTTACATAAGTGTTCAACTGGCGAATGAAGCTGGAGAAATTGTTGTGCTTGAAATGCACTGGTAACAGGGTTTCAGCAAATGCGAACGGATCGATAACCAGAAAACTATTGTTATCTCTTCCCCAAGCAATCACCGAATCCGTCGCCGGGTCGCTCACCATCCGGTACGTCTTCACCACAAACGGTGCCGCCACGGTCGATCCACCACCGTCGCCACCGCCATGCCCTCTAGGGTAACTGCTAACGCAAGTGCTTAAGCTTCTCTGCTCCATTGCAAGTTATCTGTTCTCTCTTTTTTTTCTACCTAAATTTGCTATTGGGAAGCAGCTTTTATAAAGATTAGATCTTGCGGTGACCTTGGAGGGGACATGCACTTTTGTAACCACGAAGAGTCGACGCGTGTCCCATGTCCAGATTGTTCGGTGATTTAAAATCAGGATTCGGTATTACGATGGAATACAAGACAGTAGTTACGATTAATGAGGATGTGACAAGTCAAAGAATTTTTGGATTTTAGCGGGGTAGAGTGCTAAACAGGAGGGCAAAGATGTGTTCACGGAGGATTGGATGGGGCATGTACAGCGCAACAGATAAGAAAATATTTTGGAGGTCGCGCTTTTGTCCCATCCGATAGCGAGACTATCGCAACTGGAACCGATATTTTTATTTATATCCAAAGTTAATTACAAAATAATAAAAATATCCAGACCCGTTTGGTTTTATTAAAAAATTTCATGCCAGTTATTTTCTAGCCTGTTTCCGATTTAAATATGGTATCGGTTCTTTTTTCTTTTTTTTTAAAGAGACAAATAGCTAAAATGTTGAAATAATTTTTTTTAAATATTTATTAGATTACCTTTTTATATATATAATTAGCATATTTATACTAAAATATGCTAAATTACTTGAAATTATGTTAATTTACACTCATTACATTAAATTACGCTTAATTACAATAATTATGTAAAATTATGCTAAAATACGGTAAATTACGCTAAATTACGTATGAATAGGGCCGATTTTATGCCATCTTTCATAAATCATAAAAAATAGTAAAAAAATTGAAAAATAATAAAAATTGGTATTTCACAAGTTCATTACATAACTAATTTACTGAGCTACGTAGATTGAACAATAAAAATGAAAATCTTCATCGGAAACTTCAACTGAAGTTTTGAGGCTCTTCCATTTGTTTTTTGGCAATTCTGAATTTTGACATCTAGTATTGCGGGCATTGGTGCATGTGTATTTTTACAAGCTTTCTAAAAAGTGATCATTTGCTGAAATCGGGCACTCGAGCACCATTTTATAGCTGTTTGAAGTTTCGTCGTCGTTTTTCACCTTCTCAGTAAAGATATATTCCTCATTCATACATAATTTAGCGTAATTTACCGTATTTTAGCATAATTTTACATAATTATTGTAATTTAGTGTAATTTAACGTATTTTAGTATAAATATGCTAATTATATATCAAAAAAGTAATCTAACAAATATTTAAAAAAAAGTTCGATTTTTTAGTATTATATTTCAGCATTTTAGCTATCTGTCTCTAAAAACAAAAAACAAAAAAAGGTACTGGTTTTTTTTTTGCCTGTACGCTATTTAAATCGGAAACCGGTTAGAAAATAGCCGGTATGGATATTTTTAATAAAACTAAACAGGTCTGGATATTTTTATTATTTTCTAATTAACTTTGGATATAAATAAAAAGGTCGGCAACTGGAACTCTGGAAGCATTTAATTGATACACGCAGAAGCTGGGACCTGACCGTTTCGCTTTCGGATTTTGACCGGAGCTACGAGTTGAAATTAACACAGTTGAACAAGACGGATCGGGCCGAGTTTAGAAGTTGAATCCCATACGGCTCCAAATTTCGGGCTGGATTTCATTGCTGAGATCTGAGGTTTGATTGGGCCTGAGACTAAAACAAGTATATCTGCAAGTGTACTTGGGAAATGGGTCCAAACTTTGTGCATCATGGTCTAATTTATTTATTGAAGAATAAAAAGTATTATGTGCCTAAAAAATAACAAATATATCCTTGGTTTTCAAATATTTTAAAAATCGCCCTGACCGCCTCACAATGGGGCAGTTTACTTCCATACCTGACAGCCCCATAGTGGAGCGGTTTGCTATTTTTTTTATTTTTTTTAGAGATATTTAGTGTGTATAGGCGATCCAGTTCCATACATGACCGCCCTACAGTGGGGCGGTTTGCTATGAATTTTTTTTTTAGAAATATTTAGTATGTATAGAATGAATGTTTTATATATAAACACTAACAGTAATTTTCAGCATAGTTATTTAATTTTTTTTTTTTGAATTGTATTTTTTTTTTCACAATCAACGGTTAATCAATTCTATACCATAATGTTTAAATGTAATACAAGATGTTAAGAAGATTGAGGTTCAAAATTCGATTTTTTGTGAATATTATTAAATAGTTAAATATATGAAGATAATGATTATTCTAATTCATTTTATTATGTTTTTATATCGATGCACATATTTCCAAATATAAAAAAAAAACAACTGTCTTTAAGCTTAGGTGTCCGAATTGTTTATGTTTTTTTTTTTCCAAGACTGGAGAAAGGCATATATATCCCTTTCTACTGGTAGCAATTCTGTAATACTTATTTATTTGCTGAAGACATATTTCAATTAAAACTATTAACGATTTATTTTAATTTAAAGTAATGACGATAATATTTCAATAGAAATGTTAGTTCAACTCAAAAAGAAAAATTAGAAATGTTAGTACAACATTGAGCCCTTATTTGGTATACAAAGATCTGTTAAAAAAAAAAAGTATATATATAGAATTGGACCGACTGAAACTAACTCTCAAATTATCAAATCAAGTTTAATCGTCAAGATGAATTTGTCAGCGGAGTCGGGAGAAAGGAAATTGTGACAGCGGGTTGCGCAATTTTTTTTTCAGTTGTGCAAATTTTAAATAAAATGGGTTGTGCCCTACTTAATTTATAAACAGATTGAACTGCATCTGCACAAAGTTTTTTTTTCAGAGCTGCATTTGGGAATGGGTTGAGCCCAGAGTAGGACAAACTGGTTTCAAGGATAAAGCAAGAGCTCAAAACCCAATACCTAAAAACTGATTTTGAATTTCCAAGGCAGTTGCCCTACCCTACATTGCATTGGAGCTGCCAGTGGCACTGCACATACCAACACTCATGACAACAGAAGTAGTCATATTGTTAATAAAAGGACCAAAATTAATATTATTTAGATTTCTTCCAGTAATGCTCGGGTTGGGCATGCTCCCAAAAGTGTCTGAAATTCTTAAATATATCATTAAAAAAAAGTTAAATCAAATAACTACGATTTGGTCAAAATTCTATTTTTGACACGGCCGCAACGTGAAATTGCGGACAAAAATTGAGTGTCTGCAACTTCACGTTGAGGACACATTTCATTTGTTTTCTCAAAACTTTGGTTTTCAGCGCTGATTGACTAAAAAAATCATTGGATTGGACCATGAAATGTGTCCTCAACGTGAAGTTTAGGACTCCCAATTTCTGTCCTCAATTTCACGTTATGACTGTGTTAAAAATAAAATTATGACCAAATCGTGATTATTTGGTTTAAATAAATTTTTTTTAAATAGTAAAAATAAAAATTTCGGCAAAAGTGTTGAATGAGGGAACCGCCTGTTGCAGATAGTTTCCAGGGGATTCGTATCCTCCCAGGTACCTAACTCAATACAATTGAAACAGACGGTTCATATTTCTCTCAGCCAGTTCTTGCTCGGGATGGCGTAGGGGCATTATTATTTGTGCTTTGAGATTCGTGCCAAGTTAAAAAAAAAAAATTGGGCCATCCGATTCAATTGTACTCAGTCCGGTAACCTGAGGGGATGTGAATTCGTTTCTAGGTCCAGAGTTGCAATTCCCTCTAATTGCTAAGTATGAGTAAATTAATTGCTATTTGAAGTACTCTGAAAGGATCATGCCATTGACCCCCTTACACAGATTAATTTGGTTATTATTATTTGTCAAAGTGAAGTTATTAGTACCAACATTAGAAACCAATACAACTATCAATTTGGTTCAATGGAGAACAAGGTCCCAGATTGGACAGTTGTCTGAAGCTACATTTCGTAATTAGATAGTAACATCAAAGGATTAAATGTTGATTGTATATCCAAATTAGCTAATTGGGATCAAAATGCGCTGACATATGAATTTCTTTTTATTTATTAAGTAAATAGCTATATATTTGCTGACAAAAAAATTTCAAATAAAATTATTGACCACTTATTTCAATTAAATATATAGACGATGTATTTTCATTAAGGACACTGATAACTGTCCCGCATCTCTGTCTCTGCACTGTTCCTGCACATAACTTCCATAACTAATCTGGGAGGACCGTCCCCGCATAATTTCCTTATATAATTCGTATCGTCCCTGCACAATTTCTAAAGTATTAATACCTATGAACAAAAGTATTTATACATATGCACGTAAGTATTTATACCTATACACGAAAGTATTTTAACGTAAATAATTGTCTTCCCAACCAAATCTCTCAAACTGCATGTCCCTGCACTATAAATACCTGTGGGGGACCACTCAAACTAAATGGGGGGGAGGGGATCAGGAGGGACCATACACGTTTCTAAAAGTATTAATATTGTCATAACTAATAGGAGGTTGCAATACTTAATATTTATTTACATATGACCCTGGATGACATCTAAAAGTATTAATATCAAGTATTGAAAGTATTTATACATATGCACTGAAGTATTTATATGTATATACATTGTACAAAGTTTAATCTCCAAGCATTTGATCATATCAAGTTACACATCAAAGTATTAATATCTTATTTTGCAAGTATTTATACCTATGAGATCAATTATTTTTGTTATAGGAAGGTTGATGCTGAGATATGAGGTTTTCACAACTTCATTAGAGGAAGGTTGATGCGGGGACCAATGGGGAACTGAAAAAGGGGATCATCATATCAAGTTACGCATGCAAGTATTAATATCTTACTTTGCAAGTATTAATCTGTTATTTTCAAAATATTTATACATATGAAGGTTAACGCGGGGACAAGTGCAGGGATTGAGAAAAGGGGACCATATAATTAGTGTGGACTATAGTACAACCTTCCTCTACTATAGCTGCAGGGACAGAGAGGGGACTGGAGTGCGGGGATGAATATAATTATTCTTTAATTAATTAAAGTTAGTGACGACATATTTTAATAGAAAGCACTGACGACAATATATTCAATTGGAAGTTCCTAAATCATCTTCTAATAAAATTCTTAAGCACTGCAAAGTACAAAATCATCTATTATTTATTTGAGGAAGGTTCAAATGTATCATGATTTTATGCTCCAATATGCTCCACATCATTTATCTTCGTTTTTAAAGTCTGAACAGTCGATCCGAACCGCTTAACATGATCTTCATAATAAAATATGCTTGGAGATCAAATTTTAGAATTTTTAGAATTTTTTTACTATTTTTTAGATAGGTACAACATCACTGTTTAAAGGAGATTCTGAACCATCTGAAAAAGTGATATTGTACCTATATATGTAAAAAAATATAAAATTTGGTCTTCAAGATATTTTATTATGAATATCATGTTGAGTAGTACGGATCGACTGTTCGGACTTTAAAAATAAAGATAAAAGATGTGAAGCATATTATAGTACAAAATCATAATGCATTTGAACCCTTCTCTTCTCTGTTTATTTTTTCAATTGATATCTTCAGAAGAAAAACGCTATTTTAGCATCTGCAGCTATCCAAAAGAAATAACCGCTTTAAAAGTTTCTAGCTAGAAACTATATATAGCTCAAACTTTTTTTTTTTCAATTCAGAAACAAAATGCACTAACTAAAACAAAAGGACTTCCTATATATTATCATGCGTTTTCCAATTCAGTATGGTACCATTCATGCCATGTTACCGTTGGATGCTCATAATTATGCCACGTGTCAGCTCAGCCATTGCGTGCTCTCGCTCTAGTAGACTGGAGAAAGTAGAAACCGAAATTGCACCTCTTAATGCGCCAGCACAACCCCAATTAGCACCTAGCCATTAATCCCAACGGTCCAATAATAATATCATATTTCGCATCCCCTATTTATACCACCTCGACCTTCCCCATGTTACCCTGTCTAATTTTCCTTCCTTTCATTTTAATTTACAAGAGATGGCGGGTTGTAGTTTTGGTACACTCTTCGTTGGAATGTTGATAGGTGCATGGTTGAGCTCATGCATGGCGTATGATTTCTATGTTGGAGATAGGCATGGTTGGTTCCCAAATCCATATGAACCGTTCAACCATTGGGCTGGGAGAAATAGGTTTCAAGTCAAAGACAAACTTGGTATGTTCTATTCTTCTATTGAATATCTTTTTATTTTTTTATTTTGCTCTTTGTTTCATTTTCCAAGAGACAAATTAGTCCTAAAATCTGTTCACAATTTACAAGTTACTCAACAAAAAAGATCCAGGATAATCAAATATATGTCAGTAAAAAATATTTAAAGGAAAAAAGGAGGGAACTGTGGGTCAAAAAAAATACTGGCAAGAAGGTGATTCTTTTGTTAATTTTTTGCTCTTTTGTGAGAGATCATAAAAAAAAAAAAATTGTTTTCTTGTGTAGTGTTTAATTATGACAATGAGAGTGATTCGGTTCTGCTGGTAAGTAAAGAACAGTACGACACATGCAACACGACCGACTCGTACCTGAAGCTAGAAGGAGGGCAATCCACATACACCTTCAGTCGATCAGGACCGTTCTACTTTATCAGCGGCAACAGCACCAGGTGCAAGGATCACGGTGAGAAATTGATTGTCATCGTGATGGCCGTTAGAGGAAAATACAAAGTTAGCCGTCCTTCGTCACATCCCATTTTTCCTCCTCCTCCTCCTCCTCCTTTCTCTGTCACGTCACCGTCTCCTGCACCAGGAAAAGCCGGCGAATCACCATCAATTTCTCCTTCAGGAAATGAACACTCGAGCAATGCCCCACCGCAGCATTCTTCTTCACACTTGATTAGTTTGGATTTTGGTTCAGGGTTATTGGTGGGTCTGTTGGCTCTTGGGCTTAGTGGTGGTTTCTAAGTTAATTTGGAGGGATTTGCATGTACTGGAGATGTTATTGATCCTTAATTAGTTTGTCAGCACTTAGATAAATGTTAATTTAACTTGGTTTTTTCTCCTTGTGTGTTGGATTATAGTTTTAAATATCAATTGAAATCGATGGTGTTTTCTTGGTGTAATTTGTGCTGGTAAGAGTAATTTTTCACTTTTCAGTAAGCATATGATTACTATTCAAGTTTCTTTTCACTAGATTTTGTGCTTTTCCAATGTGGGATTTTATTATCTGATATTGAAATATTATGTAATATGTAGACAATTTCCATGTATTCGAGGAAAGAATTCAATCATATTACTCACTTAAAATTTTCACATTACAAATCAATAGTTTTGTACCAATTCAAACTTAACAAGGGACTGAATTGATAATAGACAGGTGTTAGTGGGACCCAAATCTCAGTGTTACATCTCATTTTAAATAGACCCCACAAATCTTCATAATTAAATAAAAACTGAACTAAAATTGGGACGACACTCCCGCTTTAAAAGGAGCGCAATCAAAGGAGGCCCAGCAAACAACTCTCTCCCTATCTCTCCTACTTCCACCAAAAACCAGAAATCAAGAAAACAAAACCTCAGCGGAGAGAAGAACTAACCAAACCCTAATCACCAATGGGAATGGCTCTCCACCGTGCTTTGGCTCTCCTCCTAGTGCTCTTGCCTCTGGCGGTCACCGCAGCGGCCTATACCATCAAGCAGAAGGATGGTGGCTTCGGATGGGATTACTGCAGCTCTGACAATCTGACTCATCCCATCCTCGAGTGGGGCCCCAAGTCTGATGATGATGGCATGGACGTGCCATTCAGCTATGCACATGTGCCCCACAACTTCATTGCTCTTGACATGTCTGTCTGCCATGCCGGTTCATGTGATACGTCAGAGAACAGGCGTGGGCTTGCTTATCGTCGCAGGTGAATATATGAGCTTGTCTTCATCCTTTCTTTCAGTTCTTTCGTTCTTTCATTCTTTCGTTCTTTCGTTCTTTCTTGCCCTTTATTCTTTGTACTATACCTAGAATATTTGATGCAAATGGTTCATTAATGTTTTCAAGTACTCACTTTAGTATGTTCTTGAGGAGGGTACAAGGGGACATATTAAATGTTCAGGGTTTTACAATTTTGTACATATAATAAGATGACCAGATAAGAAGTGCTTTCTTGTTTTTCTTGTCTTCATTTCCTTTTCCTAAATATATAATAAATAGAATACTCCATATGCTCAATCTTAATTTTACCACATTTATAGGTTTATGTGTAATCCTGAAGCATATTATATATATTGAGGGCAAACTGAAATAGCATATATTCAGTTATTATCTGAAACATTGTGTAATCATAAAGGAAAACGAATATTGAGTTTAGAATTAGTGACTGGTATAATTGTGCATGCTGTCAGTGAATATAGCATTTTTGTAGTAATAACAACTTGTCAGGGGTTTTACATTTTCTTATATATATGCATTGCTGAACCATACATATCTACTGGTAAAAGAGGTCTCTTGAACCTAGAATGCCAATTTCTTTTTCTATTAAACTCATGTGAGGGCATTGAATTAAAAATATATTTTGTTGTCGATTCTGGTATTTGGGCTATACTATAGGTACTTAAGGTTATATCATGTAAACATAAAAGGATGCGAAACAACTTGGCTTAAATAAATTAGGTAATGATGTATCATATCTTATTTCTTGTTAGTATCTCTTGTTGGGCTATCAAGAATTCAAGATCACTGCAAAGTTTTCAACACCTGTTGGTAAATAAGCTTACTTTTAGGGTATATATGTAAATAGTAACATTAATTTGTCTGATTACACTCTACTTAGCAAATATGAATAAGGTATGAGGCATCTTATATATTCAACTATGAGGAGAATTTCTGCAAAGTGCAAACAGCAATACCAGAAACTGCTGTAGTTAATTAATTGGAAAATACTAAATAGGAAGTTAGAACTACGGTGTAATTTGCAAAACAAGTAAATAAACAAACATTAACGAATTATATGATGTAACAGGTATCTAAGCTATGAGGCTCTGAAGAAGAATCGAGTGCCATGTAATCGCCGTGGCAAATCATACTACAACTGCAAGCGGGGACGCCAAGCAAACCCTTACCGGCGCGGGTGCAGTTTCATCACACGATGTGCCCGGATCTGGTGAATGCAACAACTGGGGGATGCATGCATGGGATGATTTATTTTGTTAAAGCATGCATTTAAGATGATACTTGGTTGATTGGTATTATTGTAGGATACTTGGTTGATTGGTATTGCGGTTATTATGTTGTTATTGATCTCTTTAGGATACTCTATTATGTTGTTATTCATCTCTTTAGAATACTCTTTTATGTTGTTATTGATCTCTTTAGGATACTCTATTATGTTGTTATTGATCTCTTTAGGATATACTCTATTATGTTGTTATTGATCTCTTTAGGATACTCTATTATGTTGTTATTCATCTCTTTAGGATTCTCTTTTTTTTTCTCTTTCAATGTTGTCCTTCAATTTTTGTAGGATACATGGTTCATTTAAATTTTTCCCTTTCCAGAAACTTCCATTGTTCTTAGTCACCTTCTTTTTCCCTGTTTTTGGTAATTTTGCTTATAGTTAATTAAGTACCTGGTTATTTAGCAATCTGAATATCTGATTATATATATATACATTTTTTCAATTCCAAGTAGTCAGTACTCTGTGGTCTGATAGTAACTAAACGCTTTTTGGGCCTTCAATGCAAGACTCATATGGGCTGAATTAAATTGCATTGAAGGCCCAAAAAAGTTCCAGTTCCAATAATGGCGCACCAGATTTTAAATTGATTAAATTTCTGGTTAAATTTTACAAAGTTTGCACATTAAATACGGCTATAATTTTAGAAATTGATTTCATAATTTCAATAAACTAGAGCTGTTCCGAAAAAAAAAAAAAAAACTTTACGATTCCAACCATTCAAATTTTTTTATGCGCGAATCATAGTGTAAATCAACGGTTGAAATCAAAATAACAGGTTCTTGTTGTTGCTTTGAAATAACAGCAGATTTATTTTCCGATCTATATGCAAAAACAAGGGAAAAAACCTCCGAAGTCAAGGGGTGCCATCCTTATTTTGGACTATAATGGATGGCTTGTAAAATATCACGCCATTAAAAAAAAAAATTGATAAAAAAATTATATTTTCTTTTCCAGGAACCCATGTCTCCATTAACACCATTTGTTGAATGCTGAGGGACTTGACTTCTCATCTTAAAGCAAATGTTATATGCATCAGTTATCGGTTTTTCTATACATAATATATGTAGCTGTTTATTTTAGTATGAACAAATTTATGAATATGTAAAATACATTAATTAAAGATTATCTGTTAGTTTTTGTGATTTTAGAATTGTTAATGTAGTTTAAAGTAATTATAAAAGCTTATTTTCTTTTCATCAGAGGGTCATTGTTATTTTGGTGTAACCAGAAAAAGGCATCCATGAAATTACCAATTCAAGGCCTAAGGTTAAATCTACCAATTAGCAATATTTTATAGTAGGCAATAGTTTTTAACAAAGTTTTTCTCAGATTAGGGGTGTCAATGATACCTTTTAACTGTTTACCTTACTCGTACCCAGTGACGAGGTTAGGATTTGAGATAGGGGTAGACAAAAACCGGATTCGGGTTCAAATAAATTAACGGGTTGGATTCGAATTCAAGACACAATTCAAAAAAATAGCAAAAACTATATCAAAGGTTTCAACTAAGTCAAAAGTTTATAACAAATATTCTTTTACATATAAAAAAAAAGAAATATATTAATGCTACAAAATCAAGTCAATGGAGGAAGCATTGTTCTACGGTTCTTCATATTTTGAAATCGTTGCATAATTCGTTCATCATCTACCTCATCAAACAACTCATTCTCAACGTAAGTGACCAAACAATCATTCAAGAATTGATCTCTCATTGAATTTCTTACTCGGTTTTTCACATAATTCATCGCCGAAAATACCTTTTCAACACTAGCCATATCCACCGGCAATATCAATGCTAATGTTACTAATTTGTAAACTAACGGATAAACAATGTGCCTCCTCTTTTCCACCATTTTTTGAGAAAGTTCAACTATGCCCTTTAACTCTAAAAAATCATCATCACTTCGCATATCCGTGCGATAATTCTCCAATTGACCATTTAGGACAACAAGTTCATATTGGTTGAAACAATTCAAGCTTAGTCCTCATTTAAACAATTCAAGCTATTCAAGCAATTTAAACAATTCTAACAATTCAAGCTATTCAAGCAATTAAGCAATTCTATGTAATTCAAACAATTCAAGCTATTCAAGCAATTCAAACAATTTAAATGAGCTTAGTCCTGATTTAAACAATTCAAACTATTCAAGTAATTTAAACAATTAAGGCAAGGCAAGGCAAGGGATATTTTACGAATCAGTCCCTGTTATTAACACATCAACAATTCAAGAATTTCCAAAGAACAATCAAATACAAACCCGAGCAAGAAAAAAACAACAAGCAAAGGGGCTCAATTCAACAATTGATTTCACAACAACAATTTCAAAGGGTTCAATGGCTCAATTCAACATTTCAAATTCACGAGTCCAAGTAATTCAAACAGAGAGGAGCTTGGCTCCTATGCCATTACAAGGCACACAAAATAAAACCTAGGATTGAGGATTACCCAGATTTGCTCTTATTTTCAGCGAGGATTGATATGATCGGGTATCAAGGTTGGCCGGCGCATTCTCCAAGACTCCAACCTTCCTCTCGAGCACCAGTGCAGCTGTGCGGACTCCACTTTTCTCGCATCACATAGACCTCTGACGGCTTGCTCTGGCAGAGCGGAGACGGAGAGTCGTTCTTTTTTTTTTTACATATATGCTCAACGATGGATATATGATCCAACATGATGCACATTCATTTACCAATTATCATTGGTTTCCTTTGCCACTCAGGTTATCAACCTCCATTTTGATAGCATCCAGTCTGTCAGGGGAAACTTCCTCCTATGTTGGACTGGTCTTACAAAAGTGTCCGTGTCCGTTTCCAACTTGCGTGTCATCACATGAGGATCAATGGAAATTTTGTAAGGCGACTCAAAATTTGAATTTAAATTGGCTCTTTCATTAGAGGAGAGATCGGATGGCATTCTTTTTTAGTGACATCGGATAATATTGTGCATTTTCAAAGTCCAAACAATCGATCCAAACCATTCAACATGATAGATATATTGAAATGTGCTTGCAGATCAAATTTTACATTTTTTTCGAATTTTTTTACCATTTATTAAGATGGGTCCAAAAATTCAATGGTCTGAAAACAACAATTTTTGTAAAATACTTAATAAATAGTAAAACAATTCAAAAAAATGTAAAATTTGATCTACAAGCACATTTTCATATATCTATCATATTGAACAGTTTGGATCGACTGTTTGGATTTTGAAAACTTTGAAAATGTATGATGTTATCCGATGTCACCAAAAAAAGATGTCATGTGATCCCTCCTCCTTTCATTATTAATTGATATGAATTTTAAACTAATTTCGTAAATTTTCAAATTGATCCGAATTAGTTCTGAACGGCTTCAATTTCAAACTTAAAATTTGTGTTATTTAAAAAAAAAAAAAAACTTGTTTCTAAGCCTTATACGGACATTTGTTGTCCAAAAAAAATTGTTTTCGATTTTATTTGAGCATATTGAATGAACTAGGATATTAATTTCAAATTGAAATAGAGTGAGAACTAAAAAATTGAGATTGCAGAAACTAAATAAGATATTGTAATGTAATTTATTTTATAAAGGAGACTAAAATATATAAATAATTTTTCATATTTTAGGATTTACAAGAACAATTATGTGCAGAAACAGAACATAGTGGTGGAAAAAAAATGCTAATAAATTTATAGTTTGGGCCATTAAATTTTGTAATTTATATGTATTAATTTTTTTAGTTCTTCTTATAAAATAAAATTACACTATATTTAATTTTTTTACCTTTTTTTTTCTTCGCTAAATACATTACTCCTCACAATGTATTATGTTATGTATCCATTTATTTAGTACGAATAAAATTATAAACATATAAATGACATTAACAAGAGGTTATTTGTCAGTTATGATAATTTTAAAATTATAAATACAGTTCAAATTACTTAAAAATATTAACTCAAAGTACAAATATTTATATATGCATGAGATATGATGTAAATACATCTTATATGACATTAGATACAAAATAATCTATTAATTATAGTAATTTTTAAATCGTAAATATATCTTGAATCAAAATAAAAATATCAACAGACAAAAGAGGAATGGTCATGGGCACAAGAATTGAACTGAATTTTACTATACGCGTGAAAAAAAAAATTATTCAGAGTGAAATTTTTTTTTTCCACAATCACAGTAACACACCGAACAAGTCCTAAATATATTTTTAAAAATAGTGTTAGGATTGTCAAAAAGATATAGATTGATCATTTTGTCAATATCCTTTACCTAGGTTTATTTCTTTTGACCTATCGCTACCTAAATATTGCTGGGTCGGCCGCTGAGGCTGACACAAAATAAAACAACGGATGGGTGCTCTCCATTTCCTGACAAAATCTGAGAAAACTTGTTATGAAAGAGAATCTAAACCCCTCTCCGTTTCTTCCCCTCAATCAACACCCACTCGCTAAACGACAGATCTCCTTCCCCATTTACTCGCCGATTCCTCTATTTCCAAATCCAAATCCAACTCCAAAGTCCAAACCCCACACAACACCTCACATCACTTCACAACTCAACAGTACACACCATATCACACATTCACACTCCAAAAAGAGAGCAACCAACTCGAACACACAGAGAAACAGCACTTCCAAATTACATACCCCTTCGCTCTTTCTCTCTCTCTCGGCAATGGATGTTCACAAGAGAGACCCGAATCCGAACCCGAATGCAAATCCATCACACCTTCCTCCCAGTGCTCTCTCCCCCAAGCCCCGCGACACCAATTTGAATCCGAATGCAAACCCGTACCCGACAACGTTCGTGCAGGCGGACACCTCCTCCTTTAAGCAGGTTGTGCAACTCCTTACCGGGTCGCCGCAAACCGTCTCGGCCGCATCCAAACCCGCCACCCCGACAGGCGCCACCGCGCCAAAGAAAACCCCCTTCAAACCCGCTCAGCAACTCTACGAACGCCGGGCGCACACCAAGAATCTCCGAATTATCCGACCCGTTAACGTAATGCCCGCTTCGTTGAGTCCCTTACCGGGGCCCAAATCTCCCCTGCTTTCCCCCAGCATGTTGGATTTCCCTTCGTTGGTTCTCAGCCCGGTAACGCCGCTCGTACCCGACCCATTTAACAAGCCGCCGGCTGGATCACAGGCTGCCACGTTTGCTGAAGAGAAGGCCATTGCTGACAAGGGGTTTTACCTTCATCCATCGCCACGTGGTGCTGAACCGCCGAGGCTTTTGCCCCTGTTTCCTGTTGCCTCCCCCCCGGCTGGATCCAAAGCGGGTTGCGTTTCTACTCCGAAACACTGTTAGAGGTTATAGTTAGCTTGTGTACTAGTGTATGATGTTGTTTTTCTTCTTCCCATTTTCATTGTATGGTGTATCTTTTTTTTTTTTCTCTTGGAATGCTAATTAGGCAATTGGAGAGGAGTTAATTATGCCCCAAATGGGGTTTTCAGTTTTTTTTTTTTTCTGATCTCGGTGCATTATTGAAATATTTATGCACTTGTAACCTTAATAATAATGTGTAGGTTTTTCGCGTTATAATGTTATTACTTATTACTAGAGGAAGCATTTGGATTGAGAACTTGAAATTCTTGTTGTCTTTCTGTGATACATTTATTAGAAGTTCATGGCTTGATAATCAGTTGTTTCTTTTAAAAATAATATTCATCTTATAAATATGGAAGAGCTTTCAGGTAAAGAGGTGGATCAATTTTGAATTTTTCACATTTTACCCCTGAGAAAGAACAGTTCTTCTTTGATTGCTACACATGTTTGAAATTAGGGGTGAAAACATCCCCATCCGCAGCAATATGAGTATACGGCATATTTGGATAAGGAAAATGCATGGAATGACTTTAACGGAGAGGGAGCGTTGGAGTATAATTTGGGCTGCGGGGGGTTTGGGCGCTCTGGCGTGAGAGAAACAGAAGAATTTTTTCAAACCAGCATCACGAAGTGCATTGTTTGTTAAATTATACATCCTTAGATATTTATCAGTGGATAAATTCAGTTTAAAAACATATTTGATGTGTATATTTTTTTTACATTGTAATTAGTAATAGAGTAGGAATCTTGTAAATAAATTTTTTTTTAATCAATATAATTGTTGGCTTTGCCAACCTTCAAAAAAAAGAAATTAGGGGTGAAAACGGAGCGGATATCAGACGAATACGGATACAGATCGGATCGGATATCAATTAAAATAATATAAAAAATTATTACAAAAATACTAAAATTCATAATATTTATCTAATTATAATGGTGAATAACATAATTTTTTTATAATATATATTAAAATATATGTTATATATTTATTATTCAGATATCAGTATCAATATTATCAGTATCAATATCAGTATCAATATTTCAGAAAACGTAAAACTTTACATCAGTATCAATATCCACATTTAATTTTTGAATACGGATCGGATATTATCCGTACTGATTTCACCCCTATCTTTGATATATGAAATAATCCAGTGAATCAGTGATGTTGTGTAGTGGTTTGTGGGTTATAAAAAGATATTATATTCCTGCATTTCAAATGAAAAGAGATTATATTCCTAAGCACAGATGATGACGGAGATTCCATTATGCCTTTTTTTTTGTTTAATTTTTGTTCTGTTTATTAATTTACTATTTTTTTTGTATAAATGCCCAGAGTCAATAAAATATATGAGAAAATGGTATTATCTCTCAGGTTTTATCTCCGGATTATTCCCGAATCAGTTTCTAACGAACTCCAAATCCTATCTTCTAACGTTTAAAATTGTAGATGCAGCACAACAAGAGGCGGGACCATCTGATGCCTCTCACAGCGGGTATGACGACTTTCTCAAAGCCATACAATGGATGAATAAGAGCCTCGAGGACTTCATTGAGTCCAAGGCTACTTACAACCATTTGGACCAGCGCTGCGACACGATGCACTACACTGTCGGTGAGGTTTGACGAGGTATGGATAGGCTACGCGACCATGTAGACAACAACAGGCGGGAGATGCAGCAGACCCGTTACATGGCATAACAGTACTACCAGCATGCTCTTGACACCGCCACCTCCACCTCAAGATTGAGGTGTCATGAGTTGTATATTTTTCTCGGTCTTTTGCTTTTATTTCTTAGTTTATTTTTCATGCATTGAGGACAATGCTGAATTTGAACTTGGGAGTAGGGGGTAATTGACCATGTATCTTTAAAAAAAAATTATATTTTTTATTTTTTTTTAGGTGCTAGTAGTTTTACTCAATTTATGACTAGGATTTGAGGCTTCATAAAAAATTATAGAATGATTAATTGAGTTTTTTAGCTAGTTTGCATATTATTTTTCTTAGGAGTAGGTAATCAAATAGGAACTGCTTGAATTAATTTAGACTAGGGTTTAGACAATTGAGTATGGTACCAAAAATTTAGAATTTTTAAAATAATTAGTGACTTCAAAGTGAACAATTAATTGCTAACCATGAATGTTGATAAAAAATTGCTACCTTAGAAAATTATTATTAAGTAATTTATTTTTGCAAAGCCTTCTAAGTTTGAGAGTGTTTTAGAATAACCATTTATTATAGATAAACCCCTAGCGAAACTATGCAATAATTTCTCGTATGAATGAATACTTGGAATTGTGTATAATCATGGTAAAGACAAAAAAATTAGAAAAATTAGAAAAAGAAAAAAAATAGAATAAAAAGAGGGAAGATAAAAAAAAAAATGAGTACGGGTGCCTACACAAGACTAGTTACCAATAGGCTCAATAAAACCTCCTAAGTTTTAATTTTTATACATAATTTATTTTTCCAAAAATTATCACATATACCAACAAACTTTTTTTTTGTTTATTTATGCTCTTGTTTCATCATAGACATTCATTGTTGTTAAGATGATTAAAGCAAATCCTAGGCAAGCATTATAAATACTACACTTTTCTCTTCCCAAATCAAAAAAAACTTTTCATTTTCACATCTTTCACTCTCTTTCTCTTGCTCTTTGGCGGCTACAAAAGAATAAGAGGAGATTTGAGAGATGCAACCAATTTCATCCACCATTTTTGCTCATGTGTTGAGTACAATACTTCTACACTAAATTAATAGTTAATTGAAGAGTAGAAAATAAGATTAAGGTTGATCCTCAATTTAGTATCTCTAGCAAGAGAAAAACAAGGGCTTCGTTTAATCTGGGTGGATACTTGTGGATGCTTTCTTATTTGGAGGCAACAACCCTACATCTCAAGTCCCTACTTCTTGGTTTAGAGATCGAGATTTGAGGTATAAAGTTTAAACAAGTTAAATTGCTAAATAAGGTTCATCATTAGTCAAATAAGTAAATCTATGTAAGTTTCTTTGAATTAAATTTTTGAAATTTGATCTTGTATGAAACCCATATTTCCTTCAATTGGGGACCACACGGTAATGAAAAGTTGTTATGTTTGCAAGATTCGTTGAATTGGTTTACAGGATTTAGTATTGAAGTTTACAGAATCTCGTAAATTCGGAGATAATCCGGAATTGATGTCCGGAGACTGTTAGCAGCTTCCAAAATATTTATTGGATAAGAAGTAAAGGAGCCTATTGGCTAAGACAGGTAATACAAGGAATGGCGTATTAAATTAAATGAAAAAAAAGATATTAACTCAACTGAATTGTTCATGATACTGATACAATTATTACTTATTAGTTTTTAATGAAGAGTTAATGATGCTAAACGAATGATATATTGGTAAGAAAAAAAGCACAGTAGAGAAATGACAAAAGAAAGTGTTGTTAGGTTAATATTTAGTGGGTTATGATTCTTTAACAATCTCTTGACTTAATAAACTTTTTTATTTCATAATATATATATTAACACTATCAAAAGTAAAATTTAGAGCTTGAAGTTTTAACCAATGGAAGTAACCACAAATAACAAATAAAAAAAATATTATACTTGATGGATATATGAATACAATATTTTAACCAATGGAAGTAACCACAAATAACAAATAAAAAAAATATTATACTTGATGGATATATGAATACAATATATTAAAAAAAAAATTTAACCACAAATTAATAAAATTGTTAAGTGATTGTCATGGTATCCTATCTTGTCTTTACTTGTAAAAGAATACATTGACAACCAAACTTAATCCATCAAAATTGAAATTAAAAAAAAAAAAAGTGTATCTTTTGTTTTACTTTATATTGAGCATATAATCTAGTATAATTTAAAAATCGCTTCAAAATTGATCAAAAAGTGATAAAACTGAATAATTAATTTTTCAGATTGTTCAATGGAGGACCAACTGGTTTGCAAATTACTTCAAAATCAAAATCTAATACACATCTCTAAATCATGGAAAACATATTTCGGTTTTACATTTATCGTTTTTTTTTTTGTCAAATAAGTTTGTTATCAATATCATCTATTTTTTTTTTTAAATTAGCACCAAAAGTTTGATCATTGAATTATTACTAGATTGGTAATATATTCTGCATCAGGGAGGTGGTTATAGAAATAGCATATTAAGGAATATTGAAAACGACTGTTGAGAAACATTATCAAGCAGCACCAAAACTTTAATTAACCCTTGAAAATAAGTACAGCAGCTTTTGGATATGAAAAGGTACTAATAACTAAGAAATGTTTCTGACTTCGAGGAGATATACTGTTCAGACAATTCAGCACCTCGGTTGCTGTAAAAAAAAATACTTTACAATAGTAATAAAAAGAAGAGGAGGGTTCAAATACAAAATTCTTTTTTATAAATTATAATTAAAAAATATATTTTTATGAAACCAGCATGATTATTTATTTTTATTTTTTTACAAAAACCATAAGAATTGAAATGTCATTTCGGTCCGAATTTTTTTTTATTTCGGACCGAAATGGCATTTCGATCCGGTCTCTTTTTTGAATTTTCTGCAACGGCTTATATGAAAACTTGTGAAACCAGTACCACAGAAAATTCAAAAAGGGGACCGGATCAAAATGTCATTTCGGTCTGGAATAAAAAAAATTTCATACCAAAATGGCATTTCGGTTCTTATGGTTTTTGTAAAAAATAAAAGTAATCAAGTTGGTTTTGTAAAAAACAAAATTTTAATTATGGTTTATAAAAAAAATTCTCAAATGCATCGTGATTTTATGCTCCAATATGCTTAAATATGCTCCACATTCTTTATCTCTATTTTCAAAGTCCAAACAGACGATCTGAACCACTCAACATGATCTTCATAATAAAATATGCTTGATGAACAACTTTTATATTTTTTAGATTTTTTTTACATAGGTACAAAATCACTCTTTTAAGGAGATTCTGGATCATCCAGAAAAGTGATATTGTACCTATGTAAAAAAATTCTAAAAAATATAAAAATTGGTCTCCAAAAATATTTTATTACGAAGATCATGTTGAGTGGTTCGGATCGACTGTTCGGACTTTGAAAAAAGAGATAAATGATGTGGAATATATTAGAGCACAAAATCATGGTGCATTTGAACCCCCCTCTAAAAAGAAAGTGCATTTTAGGTTACCTATTTTACAACTCAAAGAGGAACCTTTTTTAGTAAATAAAAAATTGGTTCTTCATAAAAGGGTTAATACTTCTAAATTTGGAAGAAAAATATATCATGCTATTTCATTAAAAAAAAATTTATTTGCTAAAAAAATTTAACTTTTAGAAAATCAGTTAAGTTACTAGTACTATTGACGGTAAGATAAGGATATCTTACTTAAAAGTGGTAATTAAGAAAGTCCTGAAAATATTCTACAAGTAAAAACACCAAATCCAAATTTTTTTCTGAAAAAAAAATTGAAAAAAGTATTCAGTCATTACTCGGAATACATATTTTTCTAGGGGAAAAACTATAATCTCAACTAGAGTGGAAAAAACATGCCGTGCCGTGACTTTAGTCTCGTGCCGTGTCATGCCGTGATCAAGTTAATTTTTCACGTGCCGTACCGTGACTAAAATGTTAAGGGGTGGTCACGGTACGCGAATGGTCACGCCACGTGAGTCACGCTGTGCCTAACGTGCCGTGATTATACGTGACTCGCATGACCATTTAATCATAATTTAGGTTAGTTTATTCAAGATTCAACATTAAATTAATATCTAATGGTCTTAATTACACGTGACTCGCGTGACTACGTGTCGTGCCATGCAGTGACTAAATCTTTCACGTATCGTGCCGTGCCGTGCCAAAGTTTCAAAAAATGAGCATGGCACACGAATGGTCATGGCACGGGACACACGAGTCACGGCACGTAACAGACACGCGTGCCGTGCCATTTTTCCCACTCTACTCAACCCTACTTGGCATCCGAAATTATTTGCCTATGTAACTAATTGGAAATAAAGAAATAAAAAGAAAAGGGAATGGTGAGCCCCACAATCAATGACAGTTTAATGCTCAGTAGCTCTAGCCCACACAATCAATGAACTTTTTAATTGCTAATAAGAAGAACATGAACATGTGTTGTTAGAACTCAATAGGATAAAAACAGAATACAAGCTTTTTAGGAGCATTTGCACTTCACTTGTGTTGAATAATATAAAATCCACTCTGTAGCTTTTCTTAATGCCCCCTGTCGATTTTTACATTTAAAAAATATTGGGGTAACAGTAACACCGAGATTTCTAACCGCAAGAAGGCTCAATCGAGCCTTTTTATATTATATGGGCCGTCGGGCCCATGGATCCAATAACAAATTGGGTGGTCAACTAGGTGCAATTTTAAAATTATAATTTAAATCACACAAATTGTCACGTTATTATATTAAATTTATCTAATTAATAGCAAATGTGTTGTCAAAATTGGATGGTTCGGATTGATCTAGAATCGGATATTGTGATCAAAAGAGTTAATTTGTTTTTTATTATTATTGAAATGACTTGGTACTGAAAGGGAGCGAATACGGAGCGGATAGTGGTAAAATCATATCCATATCTTTTTTAATTTTTTGAATACGGATGCTGATTGGATATCAGCCGGATACATACGGATATGGATCGGATCAATTATTTATTAAAATAATATTAAAAAGTACCAAAGTTCATAATATTTATCAGTGAATAACAATATTTTTTAAATATATATTAAAATATATGAATAATTAAAACGTACAATCAAAATATTTATCTACTATTCGGATACAAATAATTAAAACGTACAACCATATTAGTATCCATATCCACACAGATATTCAGATATCGAATATCCACATCTAATTTTCAAATACAGATCGGATATTATTCATACCGTTTTCGTGGGAATGGACTCTGCTGCTTTTCTGCATCCAACCATTCAAAAAATTTCATTTCGCGCATCTCGATACAGAAACTTTTTTATACACAACTCTCGACGAATTTGAATAATTAGATCTGAAAAAACTGGTTGCTGCTTTTCTATCAGAAAAACAGCAGAGTCGGACCCGTTTTCGTGACCACCAAGTATTAAGGTTTCAGACTCACCAGAGAAAAAGCGTTGGGGAATCAGATTTAATTTCTTTATTTACGTTTAATTTTTTTTTTTAAATCAGATTCCATGTGTGTGCTGTTTGCACGTTTTATTTTCTTCAATAATGTATGTACGACTTAACGAGCTTTCAATTTCTCCTGTGCAGATCTGTCCTTCGCCAACAATTTCTACGTCGCTTTTCCCAATGAAACAACACGCCTGTTCACAATGCTAGAGCCAGCATGATCCCGTTTCATACTTAACTTCAGTAATGTTTACATTTATTGAGTCCCTATGCACGAAATTTTTTTTACAAATCATAATTAAAAAAAATCAAAATTAGCAAACCAACATGATTAGTTTGATTTTTTCAAAAATTATAAGAACCGAGATGTCAATTCAGTCTCCATTTTTTTCGTAAAAAAGGCTGTGGCCTTTGGTGTAAACCCTTGGGCCGAGATCTCAATTCGGTCCAGGGTATTTTCAGTGGGGACCGAATTGGGATTTCGGTCCTGACCCCCTTTTTTTTCTCCGAATTTCCTTATATAGTGGGGACCGAATTGGTATTTTCAGACATAAAGAACGGTGAATATTTCTTTTAATACTATGAATGTATGAACAAAGATGAAATTGTACCAAGTGAAACAAATTTTTTTGTACCAATTTAAAAAATTCGGCCAAGTTAAAAATTTTATTTTATTTGAATTTATGAACAAAGATGAATTTATGAATTTTATTTGTACCAAGTTAAAAAATTCGGTCAAGTTACATGAATTTGAAATTATGTTAATTTATGCTGATTTACACTAAATTACTTGAAATTATGTTAATTTTTTTTAAGAGACAAATACGTAACATGCTGAAATATAACACTAAAAAACTTGAAATTACAATAATACGCTAAATAACTTGAAATTATGTTAATTTATGCTGAATTACACTAAATTACTTGACATTACAATAATTATGTAGAATTATGTTAAAATACGGTAAATTACGCTAAATTACGTATGAATATGGATGATATCTTCACTGAGAAGGCGAAAAACGACGACGAAACTTCAAACGGCCATAAAATGGCGCTCGAGTGTCCAATTTATGCAAATGACCAATTTTCGAAAAGCTTGTAAAAATACGCATGCGTCAGTGCCTGCGATGCTAGATTTCCAAATTCAGAATCGCCAAAAAACAAAGGGAAGAGTGTCAAAACTTCAGTTGAAGTTTCCGATTAAGATTTTCATTTCTATTGTTCAATCTACGTAGCTCAGTAAATTAGTTATATAATGAACTTGTAGAATACCAAGTTTTTATTATTTTTGAAATTTTTTTACTATTTTTTATGATTTATGAAAGATGGCACAAAATAGGCCCTATTCATACGTAATTTAGCGTAATTTATCGTATTTTAGCATAATTCTACATAATTATTGTAATTTCAAGTAATTTAGTGTAAATCAACATAAATTAACATAATTTGAAGTAATTTAGCGTATTTTAGTATAAATATGCTATCAAAAAAGTAATTTGACAAAGGGAAAAAAAAATTCGATTTTTTAGTATTATATTTCATCATTTTAGCTATTTGTCTCTAAAAAAAAAATAGTGACCGAAATAACAATTCAGTCCCCATCCCATTTTGATTTTCTGTGGTGGCTCTGCAGAAAAAGTGTGAAAAGAGGGGGTCCGAAATGCCAAATCGGTCTCGGAAAAAAAAAATGAGGACCGAATTGGCATCTCAGTTCTTATGGTTTTTGAAAAAACCAAACTAATTTGGTAACTTTGATTTGTTTTTAATTATGGTTTTTAAAAAACTTGCCCTATAAACAACAACATGATGAAACAGAAAGCTAGACAACGGACATCATCTAATATATTAGTTAGAAAAACGCAATGAAAAGATAAAAAATCAGAAAAAAATATAAAGAAGAGAAGAAGCAGCAAGAAAGAGAGAGTATTAATGCTACCTTTCTGTGTAGTGGGGCACAGTACATTAAAGCTGAGTTGGAATTTTAAAATTTTGTTAATAGAAAATTTGAAAATGATTTCCATCTGACAAAATAGAGTAGTGATGTTTTGTCAGTCAGACTGTCACATCAGATCCGAATCCTTCTAAAGCAATGAAGAGAAGACAACAAAAGGCAGTTTAATTGTTTGTGTTGACAATGGATAGGAATAGGATAGCAATAGCAGCAGCTTTAATTACTCCAAGCCTTTAAAATTCTTTTCCCTTTCCTCCGTTCATATTCTGTGACTGTGACTGTCAGTTTCAGTTTATTTCTCTTTAGATTTCTTTTACATTTCTGTGAGTTTCACTTTTCTCCCTCTTTTGTATTCATAAATATCAATGGTTTAAATAGCATTTATCGTGTCATAGTGAAATGGTTAAGAAAACGGCACTATGTCCATATAGCGTCACTATAGTGCTAAATAACGCTAATAGCGCCATAGTTTTTATGGTCTGAAAATTCTATAGCGGCGCTATGGTCTGCAAACGCTATGGCGGCACTGTAGCGCCGCTAGAGCGCGCTATTTAAAACCCTGATAAATATAAATTAAACCGACAAAATAATTTGATCAATTGGAGTACACATTGAATCAAATAAATCAAATTTTAATTCGGTTAAATTAAATTAGAACAAATTTTAAGCTATAATAATAATACAATATTAACTTGATAATTTGTGTATTAATATGTATGATACTGCAAAGTAACATAATATTTACTAATATTTGGTTCATTTATTATGTTCAATTTAATTAGTTTTTAATTGTCAAAATCAAACCATAAATCGAAAATCAAACTATCATTATTTTAAATCGAACAACTGACCAAATCGATTTATTCAAAATAAATTTGATTCAGTTAAAATCAAATAAACCAAACTATAAAAACCCCAACCTATTTCCGCCAAATACGTATCTATTTTCTTCTAGCTCTAACGCAATTTTAACAGACTAAAAATTATATTTTATCAAAAAAATTGTGTCATCAAAAACATTATAAAATATAAAAATTGAAGTTGATAGGGCCATGTACTAAAAGACCCAATAACCTGAGTACTAAGTCCAAATAGTAGGTCCGTTTTGAGTCGTCTGTACGAGACTCGAACAACCTTACTGAGACAGCCCGTTCGAGTCGTCCGTACGAGACTCAAACCGTCTTGCCGGCCCATGAGCCAAGCCCGTCGAATCGTCCGTACAACACTCGAACTGACTTACTGGTTTGCTGGGAAGCCCATACGGGACGACCGTACAAGATCGACCTATAAATACTCCGAAGTTCACTGAGTTCGGGAACCACAATTCAGAAAAATGCAGTACATAGAGGATAGAGTTACGTACATGTTGAATCTACACTTAGTTCTTACACGGACACGTAATAAATACCCACATAACCCGTACGGACTAATCCCTCTCGAGTTACAACGTACTTAGACACTATGCGTCTTAATCTCTCCGGAGTTAGGACGTATCAGAAGTGAGTGTGCTGGACTTGAAAACATTCTTAAAATTTAAAATGGAAAAGAGCATGCCGGGAATGTCTAGTGCCAAATTCTTTAACTCACCACCATTCCATGATATGATTCCGAACCAATTACCTAATTTTATGGTACAGTAAGTGTAATTTTATAGTCAATTAATAAATAGTTGATGATTCTGGTTATGATAGTGATGACAATCACACAGCAAATTAAGGTAACAATTGTTAATTAACAAGGGTAACACACTTTATAGTAATTGAGCTGATTAATTTTAATGACAACATTAGTAACAAAAAATTGACAAATTACTATCATAGTAACAAGGTTCCCAACTAAGGGCCTGTTCGGCGCAATTCTGAGATCGTGTTTTCTGTCCCACGCGCACAGTAATCGGTAGTTCAAAAATTTCCGAATCTCGTTCCCATACCCGTTCCCCTCCATCTGCCGAACAGGCCCTAATAGTATTGTTTGTTTTCAACATTTTGATGAATGAGCCAAATTAAACAAGTATTTGTGTATAATTCATTTAATATATGCATGTGTGTCTCTCAATATGATCAATACATGTATTATTCATGATTTACTTTTATTTTTCTTATTATTTGTTCTAGTTTTCTTCCGATTGCAAATTATTGTGTTAAGTACCATTAGTGGGAGAATTTGGGATCAAGGGAAAATTGTATTGGCTTAGGAATAGCAAGAAATCATTTTAATTATTTAATTCCATTGGCTTGCATCACCTTTTGAGTTTTGGTGGGAAACAGGATCAGATTCTGTCCTTTTGTAAATATTTGTTTTGTTATTGTCATGGCCACATTTAAATTTAAAACAGTGACAACTACATTTATATGTGCTCTTAGTAGGGTTGTCAAAAAAGCTCGTAGTTCGTCATTCGATTGACTTCGATTCGAAAAAAAATTCGCAATTAACTCATTCGATTGAAGTTCGTTCTGAAATAAATCAAACTAGTTCGGTTCGAATCTTATTCAAACTCAAACTCAAACTGGATATAATTCATTTGAAATTAATTCGCAAACTATTTAGGTTCAAATCTCAAATTAACATGTACCGTTCAAATTAGAGCAACGCCAGTGGCTCAGTGCAAAATCAAGGTTTCATTTCAAATAGGTATAAATAGATACATGATATGATCAGATAAGATCCAATGCAATGCTTAGTTTAAGCTATCCAATTTTCAAAAAATAACCAAGGGCAGTAGGGCTGCCAAAAAAAGCTCGTAGTTTGTGATTGATTGACTTCAATTTGGAAAAAATTCGCAATTAACTCGTTCGATTGAAGTTCGTTCTGAAACAAATCAAACCAATTCGATTCGAATCTTATTCAAACTCAAACTCAAACTAGAGTAAATTTGATTTGGTTTGATTCGTTTGCAGCCCTAACTCCTACCGTACATAGTATATCTCAATTTTTAATTTTTTCAAAAAAAATATTTATACTTGATAGTTATTTCAATTTTATGTAATTAGAAATAAAAATTCTAAAAATTATATTATTTAACTTAAAATTTGAACTTAAACTTTCTTATAATTCTCCCGAAAGAAAAACAAGTAAATATTATGTGAGGGTTTCAAATGTCTTCAATTTTTGTGCGTCCAGGATGTCTCTATTTTTAAAATTTTCTAATAACCAAAATATTAGAACTAAAAAAAGTATCACTTTTTATTTATATTTATGCAAATTGATAAGTTGAAAAATCAGGGTAGAAATTATCCAAATCAGTGTATTTTTGCAAGTTTTTAATTTCAAAACAAACTCAAAATGTCAATCTTATATATGTACATAGAGAAAATAATATAGATCATATCTAACACTTTTATTATGACATTTGAATTTTAAATTAAAATTATTAAATTAAAAAAAAAGAATTTTAACAGTTTTATTTTGTCTATTATGTATAGATACTTATAAAATTAAATATATGCGGTATATTTAGCAAAGGTTTAAATAACGTTTATCGCGTCATAGCGGAACGGCTGAAAAAACACTATAGCGGTGCTATAGCGCGCTATTTAGAACGTTGTCATGGACTGCACGGCAATAGCGTCATAATTTTTATGGTCCAAAAACACTATAGCGCGTTATTTAGAATCTTGATATTTAGTATGAACACTTTTATGTGCACGTAGAACATTAGTTCCAAGAATCATTTTTCTAATTTTAAAGCATATTAAACATGGCAATTATTCGTGGTTATGTCATTTCTCAATATTACAATGACCAGAACATTTATAATGGCAGCAAAGCAAGAATAATATGCCAGTGCTTTTATTAGAGCATCAAAGAGCATTCAATCAATCAAATGTCATATAATGACTGAAAAGTTTCTTATTAAAAGAAAAAATACACGTGCAATTTAATACAGGTTCCTTTTAAAAAAGAAAAAAAGAAATATTCGAATCTAATGGGCCGACAAGTTTTGAAGACAATCCATGGATTTAGAGCTCAAATGCCCGTTGCTTCGTGCTCTAATTGTATTACAATATCTTTATTTTCAATTTTAAAGTTTAAACAGATGATCTGAACCGCTCAACGTGATATCCACGTTAAAATATGATTGGAGACCAAATTTTATATTTTTTTGAAAATTATTTACTATTTTTTAAAATAGGTACAAAATTATTGTTTGTAGGTGGTTCACAATTTTCAGAAAAACAGTGATATTGCACCTAACTTAAAAAATAGTAAAAAAAAATCAAAAAAATATAAAATTTAATCTCTAAACACATTTTAACTTGAATATCATGTTGAGTTGTTCAGATATTTTATTTTGACTTTAAAATTGAATATAAATATGTTGGTGTACGATTGGAGCATGTAGCAATGTGACATTTGAGCCCTCCTAAAAAATTATATATGTATTTTCTTTAGAGTAACCCCGGAGAACTTATGAATGGGAAAATTTGTATAGTATTGGTAGCTAAGAATAAAAACGTTATAAAGACATTTTTTGTTATCATCGTTACTATTAGATAATTGGGGGCATTCATGTATACCCTCAAAATTTTGGAATTTATGTATTTCCTCCTCTAAATTTCATAATATCATATTTATCCTTCTAAACTTCGAAAACTCACAAACTTACTAATTTTATTATCTTTTCTATATAAGTCATTTTAAATTTATGAAGTATCTATTTTACTGTTCATTAAAAAAATATAAACTAGCAAATTTTAAAAAAAAATGTCAATTTTCTAATTAGCCAGGTTTTGAGGTAATGAGTCATTTATCTACTTCTGACACTTACACAAACATGTACCTAAATGTCACTGCATAAGCGTCAGAAGTAATGAAATGACACATTTGCCTAGATGTTGTAATTTGTCAATGGCTGTGATTAAAATGTTCTCTTCAATCAAACAATATTTTTTTTAATTCTATATATCTTTTTGATGTTTTTTTATATGTAGAAGTCTAATTTATTTAGATATGTACTCCATACACATACTCGCAAAGTGTAGATGTCGTGATTTCTCTATTTTTATTTTATTTTCCTAGACGGCTCTCTTATTTGATCATCAGATACTCGATTTCTTTTTATTTTTAAAATGTCATTGAAGGATACAGATCCATATTATTCGTCAAATTATACAATTGTTTGAACTGTAGTGAAAGAAAAATAAATAATTGTCTGAACTGAAATGAATTCGCATATTTATTTTTTATTGGCTAAGAATAATCAGAGATATTGTAGTGTGATGAATTCAAGCAAAATATAATATCCCATTAAAACCAATAAATACTATGTTATTCATTTTTATGTTGAGGCTTTAAATCTTACTGAATAATGACTTGGTAACCACTGTCAAGGATTTCTCAAAAAAAAAAAAAAAAATACTTGGTAGCCACTATGTTATTCATTTTTTGGTAACCACTGAATAATTATGCTATTTAAAAAAAAAAAAAATTAAAACCAGCGAATTAATACCAGAAGTAGGGGTGTCAATGGCATCCTTTTATCCATTTACCCGATCCATACCGTATCCGATAAGACAGGTATGAGTAAGAATTTTTTTTCGTAATCTTATCGGGTACGGGTATGGATAAAGATTTTTTTTGTTATCTAAACGGATAAGGGTACGGGTAAAATCTATTTCGTACTCGTTACTCGATTGGATAATTATAAAAAAATTATATATATTATATATATTAATAAGCATTGAAAAGAGTACTTTAATTGGTTTACTTGTGCTTAGCATGATCAAAAATTATTTTCAATAAAGTATTATATATGTGTGACATAAATGTATATGTTTTAATGTTTTATTTAATAAAAATAATTATTATATTAGTATTACTCGTTATTTATCCGCTACTGTTTCGTTATCCGACACCATAATGAGTAAGGGTAGAGTACATATAAGATAATTTGTAACGGATACGGATATAAAAATACTTCCACCCACCTTATCGTACCCGTTAACACCCCTAACAAGAAGGGTCATGTTTACGTGGATATGTTTATCTCAGCGGAAATACCACTATACCAGAGGGTCCGGATCCCTTAAAGTAACACAATGTTTGGGTTTTGGATCAGGACCGTCCGATTCAACTCCGTCGCTCATAATTGTCTCGAGATTCTAATCCGTTGCTCGGGATGTGTGCGCTCTACTTGAGATGGATTGTCACGGATTCTAATCGGATGGTTCCGATCCAAAATCCAAACATTGGTTACTTCACTGGATCTGAATTCTATACCAGAAGGGTCAAATTTTTTATTATTGGTTTTCTATGCGCTCGTGGACTTGGGCTTGGGCTTTGATATCAAGTGCAAAATATACCAACAATTTTTCAAGTAAAAAAATTAACTTAAAGGAGGATATGGGCTTTGATATCCGGCCCATGTTACTTACGCAGCAGCTCTTTCAAGTACAGAGGTCGCTTTAGCCTTGTTTTTATGTTTATCACAGAACTTGTGAATTTTTTATCTCTTCAAATTTGTAATACATAATCTCAATATTTACATATTTCTTTAATATGATCTTTTATCAAATTTTTGTTTTCTTGTGACAAATAAGATGAGTGAGCATGTACCCCAGACAAAAAAGATGTACTCATGTAATATAAGAAACTTTCTATATATGTTATTAATTATATGAAGCTAATTAAGTAAAAGCTATCTATGTTATATGAAGCTACAATACTTCATATATTACACCTTTTCTCTTGGACAAAACCATCCTATATATATTACAAGAAGCTTAATTACATACTTAGCAAGAGATGGATATCAGGTACAGAGGCCGGTAAGTGCGCATTCAATACCTTTACTCCCTCCTCTTCTAGTAAACGAATCGTATTGTAAAACCCGGAGGCGGAGTTGTTATTATGTACTTTTACCGCTTTTAATCCAACGGAGAGATCTTGAACCTCTATGCATGGCAAAAGTTTAGTCAGGACACTGTTGGTTGAGTCGTCTAAGGCAATGTGCTGTCTCTTTCTCTCTCTAAGCTTCTCCACACTCTCTCGCAGCTCTGTTATGTAGTCTGCTGCCCCGTTTATACAGTCCGGTATTGATTGCGCTAAACCATCCTAGTAAAACAAATCAATATGTTTCTTCTTTTATAAACTTTATATATATAGTTTCCTGTTTCCATCATAAACTATCTAGTTTACATGAAGCAGTTAGCAGTATATATATTATGTATCAGTATCATACAAATATGAAGTTTGTGAAGCTTGATATAGAAAAAACAAAGTACAGTACCTTCGTTGCACTGGGAAGAAGGGTTTCCAGTGTAGAGTAGAGAGATTTGATATAAATTCGCCGGTTCTTCTCCACGGTTTTACGATCTGGTTTCCGGGGTGCGCAACCGGAGCTCTCCATTTTGTGCAGTTGATTCGATATCTCTATACTCAGCTCAGGTTGCGCTTCCATTACAGAAGCACTAGGGTCTTATATATATATATATATGAGAAGAAAATAGGATAGAGATTACTATGAAAAACTGAGAATATTCCGAGTGGTTGCAAAAGCGAGTGAGAGTGACGGTAGGTCCTTTTTTTGTTTTGACTCGAGGGAGTGTGGAATTCGCTTTCTACATATAGTCTCGGTCTATTGATGATGCTGTTACACCAGCTAATATTGTATATTAAGTTACCAATGAAGTACTTAATTATTAATTAAAAAATTACAGTAATGATAAAGTATATTAAATTGTGTTTCATATATTTTATTACATATATGGCTTATATTTATTATTTGAGATGGTATGCATATTGCTTAGTTTTTGTAGAATTTTGAAAAAAAAAATTAATTTATTGATTTATGATGTAATTTGAATCTCTTACCCGGTATCTATTTATAAGCTACATAATTTATTGAACCATTCAAATATTTCCTTATTACAAGATATGCTATATCTGTTAATTAATACTAATTAATTTTTAGTTGATCTTCTATTAATATAATTGATTTTTAATTGTAAAATCCAACTTGCGTATAATTCTTTTTTCTGACATTTTGGTACAGTTTTCTGAACAAAAAAAAATAGTATGGCTGATAATCCACAATACGTTGGACCGAGTCCATGTGCAATTTCTAATAAGAGAAGGGATATTATGAAGCCGTGTGCATGTTGACCGAAAGAGGTTATCGGGTTGACTAATGATGTTAGTCAATGCAACAGCACTTCGCTTAGTCAGATTCCACATCGCCGATCTGATGATCTACCCGGATCCAACGGCTGCTATTGCGATTGGGATGAATCTATTAAGGCAGGCAGCCACGTGACACTGACTCCAGCACTTCCATTTCCTCTCTTTTTTTAAAAGAGCACTTCTGATTTTCTTTAGTTGACTTAAGAGTAATCAATACTTCAGTGTATAGTTGTAAATATTTGTAATGCTTGATATTAATATTTTCAGATGTAATTCAGTGTTATATGTCAAAAAATACTTATAAGTATAGGTATAAATACTTGCACGACGAGGTATAAATACTTGTGTGACGATGAACTCGAAAGTACGTCATCGTGAATCTTATTTGAAAGAGAAAATTATGTAGAAGATGTTGGTAGTTTTAGATTCGCCAAATTCCTCACAAATTCTTTTAATTTGAGCTTAGAACCTTCGATGGATTTTCAATGGTCTGAAAACAACGATTAACTATCTTAATAAATAGTAAAAAAATTCAAAAAAACGTAAAATTTAAATCTCCAAGCACATTTTAATATATCCATCATGTTGAATGGTTTGGATCGACTATTTGGACTTTGAAAATGGTAGGTGTCAAAATGTGCCAAAAAAATGGTGTAATCCGATCCCTTATATATATATAGAGCTGGGCTATGGTGAGTTGCGAAGTAAGATGTCATTTTTACTTCACGCTCATATTTTTATTTTGAAAATATAAACGACCAATCCGAACCGCTCAACATGTTCTCCATATTGAAATGTGCTTGGAGACCAAATTTTATATTTTTTGGAATTTTTTTACTATTTATTAAGCCACTTTGAAAATCGCTGATCGAATGATCCAGAATTTTTTACTATTTTTTACTGTTCACCCGGATCTGCGATTTTCAAAGTGGCTTAATAAATAATAAAAAAATTCCAAAAAATATAAAATTTGGTCTCCAAGCACATTTCAATATGGAGAACATGTTGAGCGGTTCGGATCGGTTGTTTAGATTTTCAAAATGGAGTACGAGCGTGAAGTAAAACGACGTTTTACTTCACAACTCACCATAGTCGATCTATATATATATATAGAGAGAGAGAGAGAGATGGGCTATGGTGCATTGCAATGCATAGGCACCCTTGTGCATTGGACCATAAATCACCCATTCAAAGTCCAAATGACCGATCCAAACCGTTCATCTTGTTCTCCATATTAATATGTGCTTGGAGACCAAATTTTACATTTTTTGGATTTTTTTTACTATTTATTAAGCCACTTTGAAAATCGCTGATCCATTGGTCCAGAATTTTTCACTGTTTCGGAGCTGTGACCATTGGATCAGCGATTTTCAAAGTGGCTTAATAAATAGTAAAAAAATTTCAAAAAATGTAAAATTTGGTCTCCAAGCACATATTAATATGGAGAACAAGATGAACGGTTTGGATCGGTCATTTGGACTTTGAATGAGTGATTTATGGTCCAATGCACAAGGGTGCCTATGCATTGCAATGCACCATAGCCCATCTATATATATATATATATATATATATATATATATAGATGAGCTATTGTGCTTTGCAAAGTAAAGCCATTGTTTTACTTCGGTTTACTTTTTGGATTTTCAAAGTCCAAAACGTCGATCCGACCGTTCAAGTTTATCTACATATTGAAATGTACTTGCAGACCAAATTTTACATTTTTTTGGAATTTTTTTACTATTTATTAAGCCACTTTGAAATTGCTGATCACATGGTCCAGAATTTTGTTGCACTGTTTTTTCTAGACCATGTGATCAGCAATTTTCAAAGTGGCTTAATAAATAGTAAAAAAATTCCAAAAAATGTAAAATTTGGTCTGCAAGCACATTTCAATATGTAGATCAACTTGAACGGTCGGATCGACGTTTTGGGCTTTGAAAATCCAAAAAGTATGCCGAAGTAAAACGATGGCTTTACTTTGCAAAGCACAATAGCCCATCTCTCTCTCTCTCTCTCTCTATATATATATATATATTATATATATATATATAGAATTTTGCTATTGTGCTTCATGAAGTAAAACCAATTTTTTACTTCAGCTCATACACCCATTTCCAAAATCCAAATCGTCGATCCGACCGTTCAAGTTGTTCTCCATATTGAAATGTGCTTGGAGACCAAATTTTACATTTTTTGGAATTTTTTTACTATTTATTAAGCCACTTTGAAAATCGCTGATCCATTGGTCCAGAATTTTTTACTGTTTTTTACTATTCACAATGGATCAGCGATTTTCAAAGTGGCTTAATAAATAGTAAAAAAATTCCAAAAAATGTAAAATTTGGTCTCCAAGCACATTTCAATATGGAGAACAACTTGAACGGTTCGGATCGACGATTTGGATTTTGGAAATGGGAGTATGAGCGTGAAGTAAAACTCCGTTTTACTTCGCGAAGTACAATAGCCCTATTCTATATATATATATATATATAAATTTAAACAAATATTCTGCTCAGATCCAGCTGCCAAATTATGAAGCGGTTGATAGTATTCAAGAACAATTTTCTGTTTGATGATAGTATAAATGAGGTCCTAATTGATTAAAACAATATTAATTGAAGCATGTTATGTGTGATAAATACAATATTAATATGTTCCATTAAGTGAAAAATTATTGGTATTCTGATTGTATGATTTAAATGAATTTTCGAAGTGATCTAAAAATACAAACAAACTTACAAAACATGTTGATTAGTTTTCAATGAGCATATTCGCGCAATTTTTTATGTATTATTTCAAACCAACATATGTAATTTATTTTTGCATGTATAATATTTGTTACTTTATCTAATAGTGTTTGTGATTTTATAATTTGGCATGAGCGATCTGAGCCGTTGATGTCTCTATATATTGAAGATTTGGCGTTGTAGATCTTGAAATGCTTAATTTATTAAATTAATCGATAGAGCATGCATACAGGTGTTCAAACGGTCAGTTCGATTCAAACCAAAGTAAAATAATCAAATCAAATTTTTCTTCAGTTTTCAAAAAATAGAACCGAACTGATCAAACCTATCAACTGATTAAGAACCGAACCTAATAAACCGAAGTAAATTTCGGTTTGTTTGGTTCAAACCAAAGTTCTGTTTGGTTTAAGGTTTAGTGTTTAGGGTTTAGGGTTTATATAGATCCATAATTAATGTGCAAAAGATTCAGTTATAATATGAATTTATCTACAGAGATATTCATGAATTAGGATAAACACTTGTATATATCAAAGTATAAACATCATGCTAAAGTTTTTGAACAAAACAACTTTCTATATTATCCATTAGTATAAACACATGTTGTAATAGTATGAACACATTTTCCTAATAATATAAATATTTGGTTCAAAAGTAAAAGCTTCCTTAGTTTCCATTTTCACTAGTACATATACATGTCATAATAATATAAACAGTTATCTTAATGGTGGTCATAGTGTGTGCAAAGACAAAGATGTAAAGTGTGCAAAGACAAAAATGTAAATATGGACATATTAATCACATCCATTGCATGTGACAATGAGGAGGGCTAATTTGGTCTATTCACATCTAGGTTTGCCCTAATTTTTCCTCTTTTTAAAGAGAAAAAAGTGCTCTCTCAACATCTATCTCTCTCTATTCTCTTTTTGTGGTGGCTACACTAAAAGAGCAAAAGTGTTCTTCCTCCTCTCTTGCATTAATTATTGATTAATTAATTACGTTAGTCACTTGATTAAAATATTACTTTCGAAGGCTAACAAGGGGTTAATCATTTTACACTAGGTATAGATTAGTGGATCTCTAGCAAGATCTTGAGCTAATTCTTATTTAGTTTAAGGTGAATACTTAGAGACGACGGTGTGAAGGTTTTCAAGAGACCTAGAGAAAATCGACTTTCTCAAACAGTCAAATTGACATTTGATGCAAGGTATGAGATGTAAATCTTGAATCTTGATTTATATGCATTTTCATAAATGTAGATTAATGCTTTAGTCTTGTATGCAAATTTTTTATCCCTTTTAATTGTCAAAAACAGTTCGTCCCTTTTATGTTAACTCTACTTAAATATTTAGTCAAACATTTTGCATACAAGACTAAAAGTATTAATCTACATTTATGCAAATACATTTAAATTAAAATTCAAGATTTATATCTCATACCTTGCATCAAATGTCAATTTGACTGTTAGAGAAAGTCGATTTTCTCTAGGTCTCTTGGAAACCTTCACACTGTCGACTCTAAGTATTCACCTTGAACTAAACAAGGATTAACTCAAGATTTTGCTAGAGATCCACTAATCTATGTCTAGTGTAAAGTTATTAACTTTTTGTTAGTCTCTAAAATTAATCTTTTAATTAAGTGGCTAACTTGATTAATTAATCAAGAATTAATGCAAGAGAGGAGGGAGAGCATTTGTGCTCTTTTGGTGTATAAACACATGTTGAATTAGTATAAACATCTGGTTCAAAAGTATAAACATCAACTTAAGTTTTTTTAACAAAATAGATTTCTTATTGTCTACTTTCATTTGTATAAAATCTCGTAATAGTGCAAGGGAGAATTTGTTATATTTTGAATTTCACAACTGAGGAACTACTGTTTATTGCTTTAAATAGAAAAATAGTTAGATGGCGAATCTCAAAAGCAATTAGAACCACTTTTTGTTTGTTACTCTAAATAGGAAAACAATTAGAATGAAGAATCTCAAAGATAAAGTTGGGAGACTGTTATATTTAATAAATTCTTGAAAAGGACAGTGCTCAAGACTTGATGCGTAAGCATTTTAACATAGGTCACTTTCAAGTCAATAAAGCTCTAAAGTTGTACCAATAGTCACAAGATTCGTGAATAATTAGTTTTATTTATGATGGCGAACCGAACGCCGAATTATTCGGTTGACCGAACTTTGACCGAATTATTCGTGAATTTTTTCTGATTTTTTTTCAGAACATTTTTTTTTGCTTCCTTGTGGGACTGAGATCTCTGGTCCGGATAATTCCGAATCAATCCCGAATTATACCCGAATTATTTCCGAATCACGAATTTTTGACCCCACCGAATCGAACCCGAATAATTCATTTGTCACTGTGGTTGTACCTAACTATTCTAGAATTTAGGTTTTTAATAAATTATATTAATTAAGGTGATTTTAATTTTCCATTGGAGTCTAGCAATTTTTTTCAAAAATAGAAAATAAAATAAAATTACATATATTTTGTCGTAATTGACGTGAAAGACATTTTGCACATTGGTTTAGTAAAAAAAAAAGTAATGAAATTAATTTTATATTTTCAGATGACTCTAGACGGGTTCCTCATAACCGCAATAAAATCCAAACAAGGATCAACTCTTTCAACTCTTTTCCTTAATTGCTTTCCTTTTAAGAATATTCAAATGGAAATTTTACAAAATGTCCTTTTTTTTTAATTGTTTCTTTATCTTCGTAAAATTTGCATGATAGAATCAAATTTTTTTTCTTTTTTAAAGTCAGTGGTTTTTATACCTACTCACAGTTCGATTGATAAAAAAAACGTATGTACAACGGATAGTATTTAATTTTTAAAATCATTTAACCTGGCAGTGCTATATGATTAAACAAACTATACCCAGCATGGATGAAAACGGTATGGATAATATCCGATCCGTATTCGAAAAATTAGATGTGGATATCCGATATCCGAATATCCGTATGGATATGAATACTGATACGGTTATACATTTCAATTATTCGTATCCGAATAGTAGATATATATCATGAGGAGGGATCCAATTACACCTTTTTTGGTGACACATCATGACACCATTTTTTATATAGGTCAATTTTGCGATTTCAAAATTCAAACAGTCGATCCGAACCGTTCAACATGATCACCATATTAAAATGTACTTGGAGATCAAATTTTACATTTTTTTTGAATTTTTTTACTATTTATTAAGATGGTTACAAAATCGCTGTTTTTCAATGGTCTGAAAACAACGATTTTTGTAACCATCTTAATAAATAGCAAAAAAATTCAAAAAAATGTAAAATTTGATCTCCAAGCACATTTTAATATATCCATCATGTTGAACGGTTTGAATCGACTATTTGGACTTTGAAAATGGTAGGTGTCAAAGTGTGTCACCAAAATAGGTGTAATCGGATCCCTCCTCATATATCATATATTTTAATATATATTATGAAAAAATATTGTTATTCACTATTAGAATTAGATAAATATTATGAACTTCAGTATTTTTAATATTATTTTAATGAATATATGATATGATCTGTATCCATATCTGTATCCGACTAATATCTTATCTATATCCGTATCTAGAAAATTAAAAAGGGATATGGATATGGTTCTACCACCCGCTCGTATTCGCTAAATATCCGATCCGATCCGTATTCATATCTGTATCAAGCTAATATCTGATACGTATCCGTATCCGGAAAATTAGAAAGGATACGGATATGGTTTTACCACTATCCGCTCTGTATTTGCTCTGTATTCGCTCTGTTTTCACCCCTAATACCCAATAGAATGGACTATGCTGTTTTTCTTAGAGAAAAGCAGGGTCTTGCTTTTCCAATCCCAACCATTCAAATTCGTTGAGATTTGTGCATGAAAAAGTTTTTTTATCGAAATATGCGAATGAAAATTGTTGAAAGAAAAGCAGGACTCGGATCCATACCCAATACCCAGTCGATAGTATTTATAAAAGATTGTACGCAAATATTTTAATAATATGCACCGGCAACTGTATATTACGTACCTAGTCAAGAATTCATATCCTCTGCATTAACTCAAAAGAGAATCTTTTGAGTTAATGAATTTCGACTGTCCAATCTGTTTCAAAATTCGTACAAACTAGATCTGCACTAATGTTAAAGGGCCCTCTATGTTACAGACACGAGCCGGATTGGCTCCGTTTAAAATCATTCGGTTGAAATTCATTAACTCAAAAGATTCCATTTTGAGTTAATGCAGAGGATACGGATCCCCTAGTCAATATAGCCATAAAGACAAGTGATCCTGTAAGATCACCCAACAGTTAAATTTGTTGTATAATATACAAAAAATTTGAGTCAACTATTAGGTACACTTTACCATTAATCGTATTATTAAATATTGATCGGTGTACTAATTAAATATTGATGGTATTATTTTAAGGGAGCAATAAAACATTAAAAAAATTATTTCTAAATAAATCATTCTTCTGAAAACAAAATATAAAGAGTTTGGAAAGAGGATCCATTAAATTTTATCATATTATGACAGTATATATATACTTGATTTTTTTAATACCAAATATATACCAAAAAAATAAAACCTGAAAAAAACTACATTTGTTTTACTTGCAGTTTGGCACTCACCACTCATGAAAATTTTATTTATACCATATTCCAAAAATAAAATAAAAACCAACAAACCATGTTTTGTGGGGAATTCAAAAAATACCAGGGCCTCCAAACCAATCTGCGGTCTCATTCTTAGGGAGCCGCAAATTGGCTTGGAGTCCCAAATTTTTTTCAAATAACGACTGTAATATTAAATATATTTAGGTTTTAGGAATCTGCAAGCCAATATGCAGCCCCAAGAATAAGGCCGCAGATTGGTTTGGAGGTCTTGGTATTTTTCGAATTCACAACAATTTGAAGTGTTTTGGTTTTTTTTTTTAAGGTATAAATAAAAATTTCGGCTCACCATTGGATCCTGAAAAAAATTCTGGGGACAATATTTGAAGACTTGGTATTAAAATTTAAAACTAACTGATTATTTAAATAATTAAATTTTGATATCGAATCCAACAACAATGTGAATACGATCCATCTCAAATTCTCAATCAGTTGCGTGAAAATACGATCCATTTCGCAATCATATTTCAACTCACAGAAGGAGACGAAATATACTAAATTCCAACCCAAGTTTGTGCTTTCCCTGTTAACACATGTAGCATTACACCGATTTTCCCAAATCATATGCAAGTAGGGCCCACGAAGGAAAAGGAGGAGTGATCTACTGTGAACCATGTGCATAAAGTTTAGTGTTTTGAAAAGGACGGTGACATTTTCCGTTTTTTTAGTTACCACGGACAAAAATAAAAATTAAATGAATACCATTGGAGCTTATTTCGAAACCTACCACCCACGCGTATTCAATCCGCGCATCAAATTGAACGTGTGCGTACTGGGCAGGCGCACCGATCCACTTGACTCGGTGCACGTACTGGACAGGCGCACCGACCCACTTGACCCGGTGCGCGGACTGGGGAGGCGCACCAATTTTTTTTAGAGACAAATAGCAAAAAATGACGACGAAACTTCAAACGGCCATAAAATGGCGCTCGAGTGTCCGATTTCAGCAAATGACCACTTTTCAAAAAACTTGTGAAAATACGCATGCGTCAGTGCCCGCGATGCCGGATTTCGAAATTCAGAATCGCCAAAAAATAAAGAGAAAAGCCTCAAAACTTCAGTTCAAGTTTCCGATTAAGATTTTCATTTCTATTGTTCAATCTACGTAGCTCAGTAAATTAGTTATGTAATGAACTTGTAGAATACCAATTTTTATTATGTTTGAAATTTTTTTACTATTTTTTATGATTTATGAAAGATGGCACAAAATCAGCGTAATTTTGCGTAATTTTGCATAGTTTAGCGTGTTTCATTATAATTAGAATAATTTAGCGTATTTCATTATAATTAGCGTAATTCATTAATAAAAATGTCGGCTCAGATTGTACGTATAATTTGTTGTATTAAATTTTAGTTCAAATTTAGTCCAAAATTTTATTTGTTAAACAAGTGCGTTTTATTTTCTACAATTTCACTTTCAAATGTTATGTATACATATAATTACAAATACCACAGAACAAAATAGAATAAATCAGAAAAAAAATTTCAAACAATTCAAAACAGAACTAAAAAAAAAAATTTGGTGCGCCTGTTCAGTCCGCGCACCAACCTGGTGCGCCTGCCCAGTCCGCGCACCGTCCAATTTGATGCGCGGACCAAGTATGCGTGGGTGGTAGGTTTCAAAATAAGCCCAGCAATGATATTCATTTTTTTTTTTTCCGTAACTAAAAAAACGGTGACATTTTGCATTCCCACCATGTATTATCGTACATTTGACTTTATGAATCATAGAGGGTCCCACCGCCGCCGTTTTGGAAGATGCACTTCTTGGTCCTGGTGCAACACGTCATTGTAAGATTCCGTTGATGCATTTGTTTAATAGACTAAAATTTTCCAACAAGATATAGAATCCTAACAAACCCCATATCAGGGCGGACCCACATGTATTCAGGGAAGCAGCTTTGTCCCTGGAATTTTTTGTGTTCCATTCTGAACGTTTGATTTGTAATTCGGATTAAATTTAGGGTTAAAATTGAAATAAATCTGTTGAATTTTGATTGGTAATTAGAATTATAAGTCAAATTATCAGAAATTACAAGTCAAAATATTGTTTTTATCGAGTACCCAATTAGTTAATGGATTTAAATCCGATTAGGTATTTAAACCCGATTCGATATTGTTTTTGCCCTCCCTGACGAAAATTCTGAATCCGCCCATGCCCCATATACGTGTGCGCTCTCAAATCGAGATTCGTTGAAAATCATATAACAAAATCACATAAACATTACATAAAGATGCTCAAATCAATGATAATTTATGATAAATTCAAAAAATTTAAAAACAAATGAAAACCTTGAGTACATATTTTAGGGCTTTCGTCTGAACTAAATTGCATCTTCATCTAAATATCTATGTTTGGTTGTGACCTAAAGGTGTAATAAGAGATTTAGTCCTTGTTATTTCACCAAACGAGCATTAATTGAGCCGGACTAAGATGGCATAAGCCGATCTTTAGATCAGCCTAAATTAAATTACTTCACATGGTGATTTAATTTTATTGCACGTCATGGCCTAACTCGAATGATTATAATAATATATTATTAGTATATAATTATATAATTAATATCTTATATTGTTACTATATTAAATAATTATTATAATAATATTATAATACATTATAGTTATTATTAGTATATTAATATTATATAATTAGTATCTTATTATTAATAATTATTATTAATATATAATTATATAATTAATATCTTATATTGTTAATATATTAAATAATTACTATTAATATATAATTATATAATTAAATGTTATATTGTTAATATAGTAAATAATTATTATAATAATATTATAATATATTATAGTTATTATTAATATTTTAATATTGTATAATAAGTATCTTATTATTAATAATTATTATTAATATATAATTATATAATTAATATCTTATAGTGTTAATATATTAAATCATTATTATAATAAAATTATAATATATGATAGTTATTATTAATATATTAATATTATATAATTAGTATCTTATTATTAATAATTAACTAACTTAGGCTTCCAAAAATTTAGTCCTCTACAATTCTAACCAAACAAGAAATACTTTAAGCCATGATCTAACTTTAGAGCTCAACCAAACATAAATAATTTAGACCGGTCTAAATTGGAATAATCAATTTAGAACTCCTTATCTTTAGTCCAAAATCAAACACTACCAAATATGTGTGGGGAATAAGAAGGACGAGAACAGCAAAAAAATATGAAAAGAAAAGTTAAAAATAAGAAAAATGTAAGTAGTGAGAAAATAACTCATAATAAACAGGTCAATTCAATACAATCAATTTATGTAGCATTGATAGCAATGTTTAAAATAGCGTGCTATAGCGACGCAATAGCGGTGCTATAGTATTTTCAGACCTTCAACGCTAAGCTATGGAATAAAAGTGCGTTATTTTAGCTACGACCACTATAGCGGTAATAGCGGTCCGCTATTTGTGCTACACACTATGTTACATAGGCTTTTAAAGGATTTTTTTTAAAAGCATCATTAAATCTTCAAAATTTACGAAACCAACATGATTACAACTTTTTTTACAAAACCATCTCCACCAGAAATGGGGCTCGATATGAAAATATAAAAACCAGATACGATATTCGGTATCAAATTTGACTACTTCCCTCTAGTCATTGTCACAGAAAATCGAATAAATGAAAACCGGATGTGGAGCTCGGTTTGTGGAATTAGAAACTGGATCCCAACCTCGGTTTGGTGAGAAGAAATGAAAACCGGACCCAATTTCAGTTTGGTGAGAAATTGAGTGCCAAATACAATTATCTACGTAGAAATCTTTTTTATATTGTTTTCTAGTTTTTCTGTGTGAAGCTATGAAAAAAAATAATATATTATTGTTAAGTTTTTGTGTATTTCTTAATATTATATTTTTTTTTCATTTTTTTAAACAAAAAGTAATATTTATTTCATTTATTTCTCACCAAACCGAAATTTTTTTAGTCTTTTGAAAAGGACGGGGTAGGGGTGAAAACGGAGCGGATAGTGGTAAAACCATATTCATATTCGCATTTCAATGAGCGGATACGAATACGAATACGGATAGTAAACGGATATCAAAATGTAAAATCAAATCCACCTTAAATGGATACGGATACGGAGCGAATAATTTACGAATACGGATTCGAATATGAATACGAAACGAATAATTATCGATTGAGTCATATAGACTTGGGCACAAAAAATATCGAGGAAATTCGAAATAAAAACCCAATTAAGATAAGGGTAAACAAAATCAAATATTGGATAAACCCAAACACTAAAATTCATTAATAAATGACCATTGGTTGAAGTAGTAATACCACTAGTTTAACAGTCTTTTGAAACAGTGAAGAAAAACTTTTTTGCGGGTCCGGACACAAGTTGTATACCATTAGTTCCACGATGAAATTCAAATACAATGTGAGGCATTTAATATATCAGCCCCTACCCTTCGTTTCGTCCCACGTGAAGGTCTGCTGAGCTGGCCATTTCAACCCACGTGAAGAGCTAAAGCGGATTCAGAAACCGAGTAGGCAGGATATTATGCCAGGACAGATATCCGATCTGTTTATGAAAGTTGGGTTCCGGATAGTGCGGATATCCGATCCGTTTACCGATCCGAATTATTATCCGTGTCTGAATCCGACTGTAGTTTGTCCATCTTAATAAATTATCCGGATCCGTATCCGGAACTATCCGCTTACGTCCCTAGGACGGGGACATTTTGCATTCCCACCATGTATTATCGTACATTTGACTTTATGAATCATAGAGGGTCCCACCGCCGCCGTTTTGGAAGATGCACTTCTTGGTCCTGGTGCAACACGTCATTGTAAGATTCCGTTGATGCATTTGTTTAATAGACTAAAATTTTCCAACCAGATATAGAATCGTAACAAACCCCCATATATATGCTCCGTATCCGCTCCGTTTTCACCCCTATGCAGCCAGATATGTGTGCGCTCTCAAATCGAGATTCGTTGAAAATCAGATAACAAAATCACATAAACATTACATAAAGATGCTCAAATCTGTGATAATTTATGATAAATTCAAACAATTTAAAAACAAATGAAAATCTTGAGTACATATTTTAGGGCTTTCGTCTAAACTAAATTGCATCTTCAACTAAATCTCTACTTTTGGTTGTTGCCTAAAGGGTGGAATAAGAGATTTAGGGCCTGTTCAGATGTCATGGGATTGTGCGGGATGAGATTTTACGGGTTCAGAAATTCATTTTTTGATTTGTGGGAACCCATATTCATGGGAACGCACAGGAATAATTATGAGAATTTGTTGATGAGTGTTCGGTTGTACTGTGGGATTAGTTGTGGGAAATATTGATTTATTTATAAATTATGTATTTCTATTTAAATACGGAGATGAAAAATAGAAATACATAAAACAAAACAAAAGGTATTTTCTTATTTTTGTCAACAATTACATGTATTTAAATAAATAAATTAAATTGTACAAAAATAATTAAAAGTTGTACAAAAAAATGTACAAAAAATAATTAAATGTTGTACAAAACAAATTATACCAAAAATAATTAAATATTCTACAAAAAAGATTGTAAAAAAATTAAATGTTGTACAAATAATTTTTTTTATATGCTCTCATAGCAATCATGTTATCTAAAGAATAAAATAAATGACAGCATATCATCATTGCCATGAATTAATATTGTCTAATAATTAAAGAGAGAAAGAGAGAACAATTACATTTGGGAAAGAAAAAATGCAGTATGATCAAATTTTTTTGTTCCCACCAAATAACAAAGAGTTGGGTTTAGAAATGGGAATAGAACTCAATCCCATCTCTGTAGAAAAATGCAACCGAACGGTGCAGTGGAAATTTTTTCTAATGTATTCAAGATCCTTCAAATTCCTGTGGGTTTAGAGGCCTCCAAACGGGCCCTTAGTTCTTGTTATTCCACCAAATGAGCATTAATTGAGCCGAACTAAGATGGCATAAGCCGATCTTTAGACCAGCCTAAATTAAATTACTTCACATGGTGGTTTAATTTTATTACACGTCATGGCCTAACTCGAATGATTATAATAATATATTATTAGTGTACAATTATATAATTAATATCTTATATTGTTAATATATTAAATAATTATTATAATAATATTATAATACATTGTAGTTATTATTAGTATATTAATATTATATAATTAGTATCTTATTATTAATAATTATATAATTAATATCTTATATTGTTAATATATTAAATAATTATTATAATAATATTATAATATATTATAGTTATTATTAATATATTAATATTATATAATTAGTATTTTTTATTATTAATTATTATTAATATATAATTATATAATTAATATGTTATATTGTTAATATAGTAAATAATTATTATAATAATATTATAATATATTATAGTTATTATTAATATTTTAATATTATATAATAAGTATCTTATTATTAATAATAATTATTAATATATAATTATATAATTAATATCTTATATTGTTAATATTAAATAATTATTATAATAAAATTATAATATATGATAGTTATTATTAATATATTAATATTATATAATTAGTATCTTATTATTAATAATTAACTAACTTAGGCTTCCAAAACTTTTGTCCTCCACCAACTTTAATCAAACAAGAAATACTTTAAGCCAAACATGAATAATTTAGACCCTGTCTAAATTGGAATAATGAATTTAGGACTCCTTAGCTTTAACCTACAATCAAACACCACTAAATATGTGTGGGGAATAAGAAGGACGAGAACAGCAAAAAAAATATGAAAAGAAAAGTTAAAAATAAGAAAAATGTAAGTAGTGAGAAAAAAAAACTCATAATAAACCGGTCCATTCAATACAATCAATTTATGTAGCATTGATAGCAGTGTTTAAAATAGCGTGCTATAGCAACGCAATAATGGCGCTATAGTGTTTCCGGACCTTCAACGCTAAGCTATGGAATAAAAATGTGTTATTTTAGCTATGACCGCTATAGCAGAAATAGCGGTCCGCTATTTGTGCTACACGCTATGCTACATAGGCTTTTATTAAAGGCCCAAACTGAAAATTTATTCAAGGATCAATGTTTGTTCAAAATCCAGATTGCTTTTGTTTTTAAATAGAAAAAAATAGATAGTTTATGATATTATTAGAGATATTTTGAATAGCAATTTGGACTTTGTACTGGTTCAATATGAATATTATAAATATTCCTTAATCAATTTTGTGTTACTTATTGCTCTATGAGACTTTGATAATGTTGATAATTAGTAGAAATATAGAATATATATTTTTTAAACAAAAAACTCTATCTAGGATAGCTTTTATTATAGCTACGCTATTCGCGATAGCTTTTTTTAGCCTTTCCGCGATGACGCGATAATCGCTATTTAGAAATAGATATCTGGACCAATATAAATATAGATGTCGATGGGAATTATTTTTATATAATATTTATTAGAATATTAATATTTTTATATGTCATACATAAACACTGCCCAATATTAAAAAAATAAAAACTTAGAAAGAGCCCAATATTAAAATTGTCCGTGCTAAAATCGATCAATTTAAGCAAGGCTTAAATTTAATGAATTTGCATTAATAGTAATCATCATTTACCTCCATGACTATTTAAAAGAAAAAAAAATGTGTCACGGATGATTGACATGTTAATTGGAAGATAAATTTTCGAAATTTTGTCTTAATTGTATCTTTATTTATACAGGTAAAGAGTAGAAAGGGTGAGGTCAGCAAAAATATTTTAAAAAAAATAAGAATAAGCAAAATTAAAAATATTGTGGAAAAATTCATAATGAACCGGCCCATTCAATATAACTAAATCTATGTAGCATTGACATGTATATAATGTTTAAAGTAATATAAACAAGGATGTGATAATATAATTTTTTATATAATATTTATTAAAATATTTGTACTTTTGTCTCTCACTTGATCATAATAATTAATTATAATATAATTTATATAACATTTAATTTTTTATATAATATTTATTAAAATAATTATGGAAAATTTAATGAACCGAACATTATTTATATTAGAATTGTTAAGTTTGCTTATTGTAGAAAATCACTTGATAATAATTATTTCGACAATACTGATAATGTATTTTCAAAATAAAACATAAATAAATCTGAAAACAAAAATAATTTTTGTCACTTTTGTTATTGAACATATAGATAGTTGAATAATTAAATTTATATAATTTAAATATTTAATAATGACGTATCAATATTTTTGAACCGGTTGTATTTCTTTTTATTCTAGTCAGGATATTCCTAAAGTAATTAATATGAAAACCACACGAAATGTATTAGAAATAATATCTGTGTGTATGCATAATAGCGAAATGCCCACTTGCACATGCATGCCCGAAATTTTTATTAATACCATTTCAAAAAAATAAAATAAACCAAAACACAGCTGAAATTGGGAAATTCGAAAAATACCATGACTTCCAAGTCAATCTGCAGCCCCTAAAAAATCTAAATATCAGTATATTATAGTGCATTTTTGAATTTTTAGGGGGTCTCAACGTCAAATATGCGACCTCCAAGAATGAGACCGCAGATTGACTTACAGACCCTGATATTTTTCGAATTCTCCATAATTTAATTTGTGGGGTTTATTTTACAGTGGTATTAATAAAAATTTCGGTACGCATGCGGTATCCCCTTAATAAATTTAAGAGAAGGGTTCAAATGCCTCCATTTTTCATGCCTCCACAATGCCTCCATTTTTTTAAACTTTAATAACTCAAAATTTAAAACTTAAAAACGTTGGATATGATCTACATCATTTTATCTATGCACGTGTAAAAAATTATGGTATTTCAATTTTGTTTTGGTTGTCATCAAGAGTTTGTAAAAAACTTACTAATGTAGATAATTTCTAGTTGTTGATTTTTCAACTTATTGATTCACATAAAAACAAAATCAAAATGTAAATTTTTTTTATGAGCACATATATAAAATGATGTAGATCATATCCAACGGTTTTATTTTGATTTTTAAGTTTTAAATTTTGAGTTATTAAAGTTTTTAAAAAGAGATACACGGTGGAGGCATGAAAAATGTTAAATTTTTGTTAAGCAACTTTCAGTTCGGTAAATGACATAATAGAAAACAGAAGGCAAGACAACAGAGAATTTTCTGATGTGATGCTCCTGCTGTCCTGCACCATGTAACAATCTTGCCCTTGTACGCAATAAATTCGCATCCTCTGAGATATCTCAAACTTTGCGTGACTTTATGGAAAATCTCAACCATTCAAATACGTTCTACACAAATCTCGAAGCACAAATAATACTGGCCCCCGCGCTATTCCCAAATAGGAAACTGACACGTCGGTCACTCAAAAGTTGAGATATCTCAGAGGATAGCACTCGTACGCAATTACGCATTCAACATCCTAACGGAAAGTATGCAGATGTTACCTTTTCTCCATTTTATAAAATAATAACAGGCCTCCAGTTTGTTCAGCAAAACATTGCATCATTGCCTCTTGACAAAAAAATAATGTCCAATCAAAATAATATATAAATTACTTTAAATTGGATTTAATAATCGAAATTACAAATTGACTATTAAATGTTGATTTTACTAACTCGTAAATTTTTCTACACACGTCAATAACATAAATACTTGAAATAATATTGGTAATGCTACTTTTTTTAGCTTACATATTCCAACAATAATGACTGATTACATAATTAGAATAAGACAATTAATATTACATTATTTTTGTAACAAAACAAAAAAAATTTGCTATTACTTATTTTATTGAAAGATTTTTACTTACAATAGATCTTAATAATTGTAATAGTAAATGCAGTTGATTTTGAAGTGAGAAAAAGACATACGATATTAGTATATTATAGTCCAGGAAAAAAATCTATTATTATTCTTTGAGAATAACAAAACCTGTTATTCTGATTTTAACCGTTGATTTTCGTTGAGATTCACATAAAAACTTCATTAAAATTTGCACATGAGAAAGTTTGAAATAACAAGTATATTTTCCAAAGGTTTAATAGCGTTTATCGCGTCATAGCAGAACGGTTAAAAAACAGCGCTATGCCCATATAGCGGCGCTATAGCGCTAAATAGCACGCTATAGCGCCGATAGCGCTATAGCTTTTATGGTCTGAAAACGCTATAGCGCTCTATTTAGAACCCTGATATTTCCTATAGTCTATATAAATATAAATATTAAGATAAAAAGAAGAAAAGTCTCCGAGGATTAGGTTATGATAATGGAGACGTTCAGTAAAAACAAACTGGAGATGAGAATAGTACAGGCACAGAGGCTAATAATAGCACATTGTTGAACAAAATCTACGCAGGGGCAGGAGAAATCATGAAATAGGAAAGGAAAGGAAATTGAACCTTAAAAAAGCTCTTCTCCATTTCGGGAACGATCTCAAATTGGGCGAGAGAGAAAGAAAGGGTATATATATATATATGGAGAAGGCTAGAGATAGAGAAATTCGTTGATTAGTAAAAGAGAAAGAGGGGACTCATTTCGAAGGGAAGAAGGGAGTTCCCCTTTCTCCCTCTTTTCTCTTCTCCTCTTCTGATTTTCTTTGCACTTGGGGGGAGAAGGGGTAATAACAGCGCATGCAATCACCGTACGATCTTTGTAGCATTGATTCAGCACAACTATGGTTTCTTCGCTGTGAGTATTTCTTTCCGATCCTTATCTTTTGGTGGAATTTATGTTTATTTTTCAGATAACTTTTTATCTGAAATGTGATTTTTTAAAGTTTCTGTTGATCTTCTTGTTGTTTTAGATGGAAGTTTCCGTGTTGCTCAACCAAAACGTAGTAAATTTCTTAGATCGAATTTATTTCAATACGGCACAAAAGAGTTATAGTATGAGCCGTGTCGTTGATTATCTGTCTATTCTTAAAATTAAAGTAAAATTTCTGAAAGCATTATGGTAATTTATCGTTTTTGTTGATTCTAGGTAGGATTGATTTCATTTTGCCATAATTTGAGATGGATTTGTTCTATTTTACACTGTTGGAAATATAATTACTGTCAATCTAATTTCACTGTTGATTGTTAATTGGTGTTTTTTTTTTATCTTGTAGAATCCCTGAAAACCCAATTTGGAGGTATATAATCTTTCTCCTCCTCCTTCCAGTTGGGTTCCTGTTTGGTTTGATGTAGCAACTGTGTTTGACAAGGAAATGATTAAATTCGGTTCGATAGTGATGGCTCAGATTTCTCTTCAAGAAAGCCTCTTCTCTCTTTCTTCAGACACCTTTCCCCATTGATCCCTCTCTTAACCCCTCTTTCCCTTTCTCATCTAATTTGAGAAAGGTTGGAGAGAGAATCTAATGGACCTACTTGATGACAATAACTCTTGGCTAAGACGCACCCGGTACTCTAGAGCAGTTTACCACCGGATGCTCCCTTCGCAAATAACCAATACTGCTTTAACCCGACCTGAACCCAAATCCAAATACCAGGACCTAAACTCGAGTCTCCCCTCCATTTCAATGCCGGTCATTCGCGGCAAGACCTCCAAACAAAAGGTCTCTGACAGACAAAGCACTAGCATGTCGAACTTGAACTCATGTAGAGATTGTACTGATGAGGTGCAAACAGATGCAAATTCCAAGACAAGCAAAAAAGGTTCGGCATTCAAGTTTAGACCTATCTCCCCAATCCCAACAACAGTTATCTCTGACGTGTTTAGAGAGGCAAAGGAGACTGCCAAAAGGTGGGTTGTGACCCCACCTCCCGGAGAGAGAATAGGAGCCAGAACAGTGAAGTCACCCCCAATGCCGAACAAGGAGACCCGCTGGTCGAAGAAGTACTTTGACCATGGCGTGAGCCGGGTGAGTGCACTGGAGACACGCAATGAGTTTGATGGGTCGGTGGACATGTCAAGGCTGTATTTCGGGGAAAAGTTTGCAAGCGGGGCCCATAGCCGGTTGTTCCGTGGGATCTACAAAGAGGAGAAAGTGGCTGTGAAGATCATTCGAGGTCCGCAGTCTGATGATGACGAAAATGGTGAGATGTCTACCATGCTGGAGAAGCAGTATGACAGGGAAGTCGCCTGTCTCTCGCATCTGTGCCACAGCAATGTTATTAAGGTACATGTCATAGTGATTCTCTCCGATTCTAAGCCTAAAAGCCTTAGCTAACTAATTGCATAATTAAGCTTTTAATGACTACCAGTTCACTTAGACCACTTTATTCCTATGGTTTGTGAGTTCAGCCTACATTAACTCCCACTGGCCACTGGAGTTAAAATTTATCCTCTCAATTTTAATTGAGAAATTTTGTTTCAAAGGCTTTACCATCAGTTCTCCAATTAAATGTGAAAGAATCAACGAAGGGATCTATGCTGGTTTAGTTTAGGTGGGATAACCGTGTCACCTCAGCTCCAATTACTTTAGTTTAGCATAGTACTAACACAATATCAATTGTGCAACTATTCTTTAGAGTGTTTTTTTGGCCTCATCTTCACATGCATCTATAAACTGAACTATCAATTAAGCAGCTATCAGACAAAGACTCCAAACAAGGAGAGAAAAGAACAATTAGCAATTACTTAAGCTAACCAAAGTACAATTTTGCTTACTCACACGTAAAATATGAACAGTTGATCGGTGCAACCAAGGCCCCTCCTGTCTTCTTCATAATTACGGAGTTCGTGCCAGATGGGTCCCTACGCAGCTTCCTTCACAAGCAAAACCATGCATCACTCCCCCTCCCAGAACTGGTCTTGATCGCTCTCAGTGTGGCACGTGGGATGGAGTACATCCACTCGCAAGGGGTGGTGCACCGTGACCTTAAGCCAGAGAACATCCTCCTTGACTGCAGTGCTGACCCTGCCGTCATGAATGTCAAGATAGCCGACTTTGGCATCTCATGCGAGGAGAGGTTGTGCGAGGAGGTTGGTGAGGAGGACTCTGGCACATACCGCTGGATGGCGCCCGAGATGGTACGACACCGCCCGTACAGCAGGAAGGTCGATGTCTACAGTTTTGGTTTGCTTCTTTGGGAGATGGTCTCAGGGCGGATGCCTTTCGAGGAAATGACACCAATCCAGGCTGCTTTTGCTGTTGTTGACAAGGTACATTGAAAATTTCAGTGCGGTATTTATGCACACCTATCAAAATTCTTTATGTGATTCTATTTGTTTCGTTTTGTTTTGTGATTTATATTTGCCATTTTTGGGGGGGATGGGGATTAGCATCGGTCGTTCCAGAAAAATATCGATGGTTCCCAATTTCTTAGTAGCACAATATAGGAACCAAATGTTCCAACAATGGTGTTCGAAGTTGGGAGAGTATATGGGTTTTCTTTTTTTCCTTTCTTTATGGTTTTACAAATGTGAACTTTGGCAACAGAAACTACTGTCTGTATTGTGTGTATATCTTTCTGTACCGACTGTAAACAAATGAAGAATAGTTTGAGCCTTTCTTTTAATAAGGTAGGGGCATAGAGTTACTGGGATACATTGTTACCTCTTATTCATTCATTTATTGATGCTTATTTTTCTTTTTTCGTCAGAACCTGAGGCCACTGGTCCCTCCTGATTGCCCTGCAGCATTGCGGGCCCTGATCGAACAATGCTGGGCCTTACGACCTGATAAAAGGCCTGAGTTCTGGCAAATTGTGAAGGTTCTTGAACAGTTTCAGTTGGCTCTGGCTGAAACGGGTTCCCTCGACTCGGTCAAGCATGTGACATGTCAGGATCAGAAGAAATGGCTTTTCAAATTGATCAAGAAGCTGAAACCCTCTTCCAATTTGGCCAGCTCGAGCTGATTAAAGACTCAATTGTGGAGGATATTAGTTATCATTTATTACACTGTTTTTTCTTATTTCCAGCTATGCTTTTGTCAGCTTAGTTTCATCCAGTGGTGGTGTTTTTTTTCAGATTAGTTTAATGGGGGGCACAATGACATGTTTACTTCTTATTGCCGACGAGTGGTTTTGAGCTTTGCTTTGTGGGGGGAGTTGAGCAACTGGTGGCCATTTTATTAAACAGGGAGTAGGTTTGCAGTGAACCAGTGCTGCACTGTGTGTAGTGGCTTTCTTTTATCGCATCTTATCAAAGATTCAAGTATTCAATTTTGAACATGATCGATGTAGTTTTGATAATACTCTTGATGGTGTTATTATTCTGAAAATGATATTGAATACTCTCTCCATATTAAAATAATTAGAGTGAAAGGAGTGCTTTTCATTATTGATTTTGAGAAAGCTTTTAATATAGTAAATTGGGTTTTTTAATTGCAAGTATTATCTGGTAGAGGCATTAGATAGAAATTGATTATTTGAATAAAAAAAAATATTACAAGTGCAACATGTGTTAGTTAGTTATAATGGTAATTTGGGGGAGTACTTCCGTAAATGAGTAAGACAAGGGATCCTTTATTCCCTTTACTATTTTAGAGATATATGTACTTAATTTGCACTTCAGAGATGATACTTTGCTGCTTTTTGAACTTGATCATTCAATCATTGAAGCAAAAAAATGGTGGCTTATAGGATTTAAAGATTTATCAGGTCCTAAATTAATTATGCAAAAAGTGAAAGGGTTCCAAATCTTTCAGGAGATAGACTTAATTTGGCAAACTTTTTTAGGTTGTAATATCACTAAAATAACTCTCTTAAATGTAGTTATTTATGCCTTTTCATTGTACTTGCTTCTGTTTACATAAGAAATGCTGAAGTGCTAACGTAAGAAATAGAATTGATAAGTTTAGAAGAAGATTCTTTACATAATGTTTGTTGAAGTGCTAAGGTAAGAAATATAATTGATTAGTTTAGAAGAAGATTCTTCTAATTTGAGGCAATCATGTAAAGAAAAATATGCATTAGTATATTGAAGAATTGTTTGTAAAAGTAAAACTTAAGAAGGTTTAGGGATGCTTGATTTAAAAGTTATGAATAAAACCTTATTAGACAAATGGCTTATCATCCTTGATTCCACACAACAAAATTTCTTAACTATTTCAATTACAATTTAATCAAATTAATAACTAAATCTATGACAAAATCAAAGTGTTAAAAATCCTATCTGAACTACGGACATACTCTTAAGATTGTTGGAATAAATTTTCAGAAATTCGGATAGTTAAAGATAATTAATCAAATAAAGTAAATCAAATTGAAAGAATAATACCCGGATCGTGATATCATCACTGTTCTTAAGCGTATTCCGTCTCTAGTGTGCAAGACTTGAAATCGCCACCAAGATAATCCGAATTTTAAAATGTGCTTGGAGACCAAATTTTACATTTTTTGGAATTTTTTTACTATTTATTAAGATGGTTTGAAAATCGCTGTTTTCCAATGGTGTAGAATTTTTATAAAAATAGCGATTTTCAAACCATTTTAATAAATAGTAAAAAAATTCCAAAAAATGTAAAATTTGGTCTCCAAGCACATTTTAATATAGATTGAACATCTAACGGTTTGAAAATGTCGTTTGAAGTCAATTCGATAGGTTTTAGAGTTAAGCTCACGGAGGGCTTGGTGAGCTTAGGAACACCCTAGTTCTACTCTATATATATATATATATATATATATATATATATATAGAGAGAGAGAGAGAGAGAGAGAGAGAATTGTGCTATTGTATTTCACGAAGTAAAACGAAGTTTTACTTCACACTCATATTTCCATTTTCAAAATCCAAAACGTCGATCCGAACCGTTCAAGTTGTTCTCCATATTGAAATGTGCTTGGAGACCAAATTTTACATTTTTTGAATTTTTTTTACTATTTATTAAGCCACTTTGAAAATCGCTGATCCATTGGTAAAGATTTTTATTTTTTTACTGTTCACAATGGATCAGCGATTTTCAAAGTGGCTTAATAAATAGTAAAAAAATTCCAAAAAAGTAAAATTTGGTCTCCAAGCACATTTCAATATGGAGAACAACTTGAACGGTTCGGATAGACGTTTTGGATTTTGAAAATGAGAATATAAACGTGAAGTAAAACTTCGTTTTACTTCGCGAAGTACAATAGCCCTACTTATATATATAAATGAGGAGGGTTCAAATGCCTCCATTTTTTGTGTCTCCACACTGTCTCCATTTTTAAAAACTTTAATAAATCAAAATTTGAAACTTAAAAGTCAAAATAGAATCGTTGGATATGATCTACATCATTTTATCTATGCACGTGTAAAAAAATATGACATTTCAATTTTGTTTTGATTATCATAAAGAGCTTGTAAAAAATGTACTAATGTAGATAATTTCTAAACATTGTTTTTCAACTTATTAATTCACATAAAAACAAATCGAAATGTGATAATATTTTATGAGCACGTAGATAAAAATAACATAGATCACTTCTAACGATTTTATTTTGACTTTTTAAGTTTTAAATTTTGAGTTATTAAAGTTTTAAAAAATAGAAACATGATGGAGACACACAAATAGAGGCATTTGAACCCTACACACACAAATACAGATAAAAAAAACCTCCACCCGTCCGTACCATGTCCATTAAGATCCGTATATATTTGTCTTCATTTCTGTATCTCAATATCTCATGACACTCTCATCAAATATCTTATCTTATTTTCCTGGGTAAACTGAGGGGACGATAGTGCACTCCGGTATTTACAAAGAATATATCATTTATAGAAAGAACATGTTGACATTGACAAATTAACACCGCAACTAATAACATTAAAATGTCTCTTACTTGACCGCTTAAAAAGTAGTAAGAACACGAGCTTGCCAAGTAATAAACGAATCATATTTTCATCCTTGCGACCTGAAATAAACACACTGAAAAAACCTCTATACACCTCCCTCAATCCCAACTTTCTTACAAGCTAACCCCAGCACTAACTCACCAATTAAAAAAAAAATTACAAAAATTCTACTACTCTGCAAGGCCACGAGTTGAGCCAAAGGATCGGTGGGAAAATAGAGAGGGTATGGATGTACCACGGCTTGAAGGGTACACAGGTGGGGCATCACTACGCTCACCCGGCTTGTACCCAAAGTGGCGGTGGAGCCCATCTCCATGTAATTTTTTAGCTCTAGACTTGCCACCACGGGACCGTCTGAATACTTCTTGGATCTGACGGTCATGGTTTTTCAGCATCTGGTCTACATTTCCTGAGGCATGAATCAGCGGACCCGAGTAGTGAATTTTGTTTCCCCCATATCCCTGAAATAGAATTTACAATGATCAGTGTCATCATTTACCAAAATTATACACAGCCAAGAAGCACAAAATACCTTTTAGGCTCTTAACAAACATTTTATCTCTTACACCCCCCCTTTCATGTAGTACACCTTTTCAGCTTTTTTGATCCAATCTAACCATAAACTAAGAATAAGCCTTTCCCTCAGCTAACATAGTACCATAGCATTTTCATGTAGTATACCTATCCGTAGTACCATAGCCTCACTCCATATTATAATAGCTTCATTGATTATCTATAGGCCAGGTAAGCATTTTCCAATTTTAGTTTGATGCCTGTTCAGGCTAGTAGTACAAAAAAAAACCATTATCTTGGTTCAGAAAGTAGACACACAAGCACAAGGTTAAAGGATCGAAAATGTAAATTGTACCAGAACAGTTGCATCAATATGGGCACCCATCTGATCCTTGGCTTCTTCCTCATAGTTTCTTCCTGTCTCTGATGACCTCCTTGCATGTGCAACCATCTCATGTGGAGGGCCCCGTTTGTCAGCAGAGGACTGGACAATCGGGTTGACCAAAGGACCTGAATGGAATGAGCGAGTGTCGGCTTTGGAGAAGAAATGTGGATGTTGTTGCAGATTATCAGGTATGTGAGCAGGTCTGGGCTCAATACGGAAGCCCGAACCGGATTCTTCTGTGTGCGAGTTAAACATCTCGCTTCGGCTCTTTGAACCTCCTTGAGCCTGCTTTCGCTGCTTAATTAGTTAGAAAGAGAGAGAGAGATTGCATGAGCATGGGTTTGTCTTCGGCTCATATACTAACATTTGCAGCAGCATATTAATAGTACTTGACCTGACTGGTATAACATCATCTAATTCTGGACTTTTGCAGTGAAATGATTTGGCTTGAAATTCAACCAACTCCCAGCTAATAGATAACACAACTGAAAATCATACATCCCATTAAAATACTAATTTATTGATAAAGTTTCTTGGAGGAGGTAACCAAACTAAATATAAACCTGGTAAATTAATCCTCTGTGTGAACTGTTGAAATTCAAAAAGGTGGTGCCACACAAGAACAGTTTTAAGAAAGCGGGCTACACAGAATATCACACAAAAGGTCTGCATATAATCATCAGACCCTGCATTACCAGCATCGAAGAGGCTAACTCAGCATTGGCTTCTGGTGCAGGAATGGCCCTTGACTCTCTTTGTTGTTTTTCTGGTTGTATTTTAATCACCGTGCTACCTTTCCTACTGATTCAGACAAAAATGGATACATCTATTAAATGCACCGAGAAAATTTAGAACATCTCTAAAAAATATGATTTGAAAGATGTACATAATTATAATATGGATTCAATTTTACATACCCAGGACCTTCAGATTATTGTGCAAATAAGAAGCCAAGTAATTTAGACTTCCAACTAATACCCCATCAGTATTTAATTGTTCTAACTGATTACAGCATGAGACTAACCATAATCCAAACCGACATTTCCCAGTTTTCTCAATTTGAATTCTATAGGGATTTCACAGAAAACTTGGGGTCTGCTTGGAACATAGGAATGTGTATGAATCCCTAGGGTAAATAACCTTCACTTAGGAAAATAATAATTTGGAGAAAAATAATCTAACTTGCTTGGCTGCTTTTTTTAATGGGAATTTCCTTTTGATAGTCTTTTCCTTTACATCCAAACAGGACATCGTATGAAACCAACATCGGAATTTAGAGTGTCAGGGACAAAAATAGAAATTGGATTTTGAAGACGTGAAATGGTAAACCATTTAGAGCTAATACCTTCTGGAGTCCTCATCTCTTCTTTTTGCATCGAATTCTTTACTAGGGAGGTATTTTGGCAAGCTTGATGGATCACAGGCATACGGCTTTGTCATAAAATACTGTAATAAAAAATGAGCAACTATAATTAAATTATCATGTGAAATATTCATTGACAGAAACAGAAACTTCACATATTGAACAAACATGCTAAATGTAGGTAGACCTTGGTTTCAGATGTGCAGGTGCCTTACCACCAGGTCATGCTATTATAGATCAGCCCATTGATTTCTTTAGGGGTTGTGCAATTATTTAAGTTTACTTGATATTTATCAAGGTTCTAAATAGCGCGCTATAGCGTTTTTGGACCATAGGAGCTATGACGCTATTGCCGTGCAGTCCATGATAAGGTTCTAAATAGCGCGCTATAGCGTTTTTTCAGCGGTTCCGCTATGACGTGATAAACGCTATTTAAACCTTTGATATTTATTGATCACATGACACTTGCAAAAATTGAAAAATCGAATAAAAACAAACAAACAAACAAATCCCTAGTCCCTACTTAGTCCCAGTAAAGGAGAAAGTGGCCAGAATTGCACTTCCATATTTCTACAAAGATTTCAACTACAGCTTGTATATGGAACCAGTGCACAAATGAAAAAGTATTTGTACGGTATGGTACTGATTTTGCATCTCAATTGCACTTCCATATTTCTACAAAGATATCAATTACAGAAGGCATCACAACACAAACCTGACTTTTTAGAGCTGAGCTGGCAGTCCCACGGTCTGCCGGCTCAATGGAGAGAAGAAGATCAATTAAAGCAAATGCCTGTACAGGAAAGTCTTTAAAAGTTTCAGCCACACGGCGTGGGTACGGTTGTTGCGGTTTGAAAATGGTGGCATGGGGTAGCTTTGATTTTCTCCAGTACTCCTCTGATGGAGACCCGCACAGCTTGAATATTTTATGCAATTGCTCCACCTAGATATGCAAAATAGCAAACAAGAAACATATAAAACCTCTTTTGCCATGGGCATTATCTGACCTGCTATTTTCATGCATAAAAAATTCATACAAGCTATATCACACAAACACATCATAAACAGGCTACAAGCAGTTAAACACTCTTCACACAAAAAACAATTTACACAACGACAATGCAACTTTTACATATACACAATGAGAGCTGCATACCTCTGTCCTTCCGGGCATTATTGGCTTGCCAGCATAAAGCTCCGCGAGAATGCACCCAGTACTCCACAAATCAACAGCCACGCCATAACTGGTAGCACCGAGTAATAGCTCAGGCGGCCTGTACCATAGTGTGACCACCCGGCTAGTTAACGGGCGCTTCTGCGCTGGGTTAAAGAAGCTCGCAAGCCCAAAATCCGCTATCTTCAGCACACCTTTGTTGTCTACCAGAAGGTTTGACCCCTTTATGTCTCTGTGAAGAACTCCCCTGCTGTGGCAGTGCTCCAAACCACGTAGTATTTGTTGCATGTAACATTTTATCTGAATAGTGGAATAGCAAAAGAAAATTAATTTTTAATACAGATATGCTGGATGGTCCGATCCTACTAATTGTAACAATATTTTTTTTATCCAAGTCTGGTACTAATATGAACTGGTACTGTACCTTTGCATGTACTTGTTATAAACTTTAAGCTCTCTGTGGGTTCATCAAATCAACAAAGCCCGAGGTCTGATTCATAAATTTAGCACCGAAAACATTGTGGGTTCAAATCAACTCAATTATGCTGCTAAGGTAAAGCCAGGTTGGTATCGCTATCACATAGCCAAAACTCAACTTGTTAGCCGAAATTGCATTGTCCTTACTACTTGACCAGAAAGACCCAGAGAGACACCAACCAAGGGAAAAAGCACCAACTCACCTGTGGCTCAGTAAATTGGATGTCAGGAAAGGAAGCAAGACCGGCCAAATCATGCTCCATGTACTCGAAGACAAGGTAGAGGCTGCACGACATGCGGGAGGTGACAAGGCCTTCTAGTTTAATGATGTTGGGATGGTCAAGACGGCGCAATATGAGGATCTCCCTGGCCATGAACTGTACACTCTCAGGCTCCAAGTTGTCAAACCGCACCTTCTTCAATGCCACGATTTTATTTCCATCCAGGTCCCGAGCACGGTAAACGTTGCTGTACGTCCCCTGACCTATCTGTGTTCACCAAACAAGTCAAAAGCAAATCGTTGGTGCATTCAAAATGGGTGAATGGATATGGGACATCATTTATTTATTTATTTATTTATATTAGGTGTTGAGCATTGCCTAACAATTGCCAATGTCTTACGATCTTGAATGCAAGATGTGCATTTCAAAGGAAGTATCAAATTTTGGCCTTAAGTACAATTCTTGGAGACGTTAAGCCAAACCTTGAAACCAGAAATATATTCAGTGAAAACAATGAGAAGTAAATGCAAAATTCGAAACCTTATCAAGCTTCTCAAAAGAATCGGCACGGCGTGGGACCCACCCGTGAATGGCCTCTCCGGCCACTGCTGCCAGCCACGGCGGCCATCCCGCAGCCACCTGCTCCCCCAACACCGCCTTCGAAATTGCTCCAATAGTCTCTCGCTGGCTCTGGCCATGACTGTGCCTCAAGTAACTCGCTGCTCTCTCCCTCTCCCTCTCCTTCTCTCTCCTTCTCTCGGCATCGTACCCACTCAGCTGTTGCTTCTCCCTCCTATCTCCCACTGACGACGCCTCGGACTGTGGCACTGCCCTGGCGAATGTGGTGCTGTCACGGCTGTCTCTGATGGTGGAAGGCTTGCCACAAATGCAACCCATGGCTCGTCAAGGAATCACCGACGCCGCCACAGGGCTGCCGGTGCACGGCGGAGCAACGCCATCGGTAGATTAGGTTTAATTTCCTCTTTTGTTTTCCTTTTTCTTCTCGTCGAAGAGGTGTCTTGAACTCTTGATAGGTCAGAGAGTGAAGACTGAGTTCTTCACCTTTGTCTTTCTATTTTATCTTTGTCGTCTTTTGAGTTTCTTTGTAATTTTGTATATACTATTGTACGAGTCCGAATCCTCTGGATTAACTCAAATTTTGCGTTTTTATCGTTACCGTTCGATCAGAATCGGGGCCAATATGGCCCGAGGTAGAATGCACGGTTCCCTTTAATTTTCGTGCCAAAATAGATCTGACGGTATAAATATAAACACAAACTTTGAGTTACTATTGGTGATTAGAATTCATATTGTACTGCATAAGTTTTTAGGATTTTTCGTAGCTATTTATTAACTTTTAATGTTGTAACGGGTTCTATTGTCATATTTATATAGAGTCTAGTGGGCAGCAACATTTATGATGTCACAGAGTTGGAAACAGCGTATTTGGCTTTGAACTGAGCTGGTCCTGTTTTGTCATTTAATGCGAGTCCGTACTCTCTGAGATAACAGATTTTTTTAGTTTATATCGAACCGTCCGATCAGAATCCGGGCCAACTGGACTCGAGGTGGAATGCACGGGATCTCTTTAATATTCGTGCCAAAACAGATCGAACGGTCCGGATCTAAACACAAAATTTTCCGTTACCTCAGGTTAAAGAATTCATTTATTGTGAGGTTGAAGTCTAATTAATGCGGATGTCTCTTCCTTTTTACTCTTCAATCACTGATTTGCTTTGCGCTTTCGAAAATGGAACTAACAACTAACAAGTAGTGATGGTAACGTCGAAGGTCACCAGTTACAGGAAAAGTCAAAATTTATTAAAAAAAACAAGGGAGTTGAATACTGACCTGGGCTTTCTAATATGGGCTTGTTATAGATCCCGAAATTTTTTTTCTTACCACCGTCGAAAATCGGAATTAAATCAATACCACTGGTTTAATCGGATTTCAGATTCCGCCACGTACGCGCACTGGATCTGCGCACGGATCTCAAATCCGTGCGCATGGTGGATACGCGGACGGATCCGTGCGCGTAGCGGATCTGCGGACGGATCCGTGCGCTTAGCGGGTCTGCGGACGGATCCGTGCGCGTAGCCAATTTGCGGACGGACCCTGACCCGTTCGCGCAGTGGAGATGCGTTCCTGTTACATTAGCCCTATATATCCAGAAAAGCAGTTCAATTTTTTATTCTTCACTCATTCTTCACCGAAGCTGCTGCATAGGTGCGTTTTTTACCTTTTTTTTTTTTCAAAAAAACATATTTTTTGTATTATTTTTTAATTTAGTGCATTATTTTGTAATATTTAGGTTCATTCAACCAATTATGATTGGAATTGCTTTATATTCTGGTGGTGAAGTATTACAAGGACCAAATGGCGCTTATTATAGCCACCAGATGCCGAGAATGTTCAATATCGGCTTAGGTTTGGATTTTAGAGGTATAAATAGGGAAGTGTACCAACAACTCGGTATTGACCACCGTAATTATGAACTGGTAATTACCGCAAGGATCAATATTGGCCAAGGCAACCAAACCTGGTTCCAACAGTTTCCAGTACAAGACGATAGCAGTTGGGGGTTATATGTCGAAATGACAATGAATATGAGCACTCCTTTCAAGTTCCTGGAGTTATATGTGGTAGCCAACCCCAGACAAAACCCTAGACAGAACTCCAGACAGAATACCAGACAATTGTTGCAGTTGACTCAGGGTTTGGGGCTCGAGCAATCCGTAGCGGGTCCAAGTCGGGCGCCATCCGTAGCGGGTCCAAGTCGGGCGCCATCCGTAGCGGGTCCTAGTAGGGTCCGATCTGACAGGGGTCGATCTCCAATTCCATCCTCGTCCTCTAGCCGAGTCCAATCTGAAAGGAACCGATCTGGAACCCCAGAACGGCTTTATTATGCTGATAATACGGACGACGATCCTGAAGAAAGGGAGGCAGAGGCTAATTGGGATGATGATGGGGACGGTGGGGTATCAGATCACAGTGATGAGGATACTGGTATTCCTGTGCTTGGCAGGCGGAAGTGGCCTTTATTGGGTCGTGGGGAAAGACATCCGTTTGAGCAATTTCATGACACATCAGGGTTTGAAGAGGCCGATAGCTCTTTTTTTGCGACATGTGAGGTATGTTTGTTAATTTATATTTAATTTTAATTTAATTATTAAATTGTTGTTATTAAAATGATGTTGTTCAATTTTTGTTGTTTCTTTTATAAATTAAAAGGGAGAAAGACATGAATTGTCTGAGGGGATGACATATGACAACAAGGATAAGATGAAAGAAGCAATTAACCACTGGCATATCAAACTAAACAGGGAGATAAAAAATACACACAGCGATACCACCAGGCTGAGGTACAAGTGTGTTGACGCCCGGTGCAGGTGGTCGTTGGTTGCGAGGGCTACAGGCTTTGGTAATACTTGGGCCATCACGAAGAATGTGGCTAAGCACACATGCCACGCATCGGCTTCCAGGTTAGATCATGCACAGTTGACGTCCGCTATGGTCGCCAACTGTATAAAATTGTCATTGGAAAAAAATGCTGATATGTCTATCCGGGCAGTCGCTGATTGACACATGGAGTGGTGAATTTCATATGTATGACAATCAATGTGATTGGCCGGTGTACGAAGGAGATATCTTAGTTCCAGAGCATCGGTTGGTGAAGTTGGGTAGGAGACGGCACAACCGCATCCAAATGTGGATGAATGTATTGGAAGGACGACGAAGGGGTCACCAAACCAGCAGAGAAACTCTCGAGAGGAATGCGAGAAGAAGAAGGGATGCGAGAGGAAATACGCAATAAGGTCAAGAGGTGGTAGTAGAACTGTTGTTTTCGTCTGTTTTTAATTAAAGTAGAACTCATGTTTTTAATTAAAGTAGAACTTATGTGTATTTTTATTGCAGTAGAACTTATGTGTATTTTTATTGCAGTAGAACGGATGTTTTGTTTAAGTCGAAGTGATTAGTTTGAATGATGTAGAACTCATGTTTAAGTCGAAGTTGATTTTGAAGAAATGTAGTGACAGATGTAATAAGGTCATGAAAGACGAACATAAACCAAATAAAAGTAAGAATAACATGATAACTAAATGACAGTCCGAAAAACATACATAAAAGTCCGAATATCTGAATAACTACATAAAAGTTCAAATAACTGAATAACTACATAAAAGTCAACTACCTAGTCGATGGTGTGTACGGCTTCTTCGCGACCTTAACTCTCTTACCGCGCCCCAATTCATCTTCATCCGAGTCCTCTTCTTCCACAATCTCCGAACTTGCTTGAGTGAAAGGCGACGTATACTGGCGCGATGGCTGTGGTGGGGTCTCCTCTGGTAGCTGTCCAAACAAAACCTCCTCAGATGAGCCAGGAACTGCCGAAGGACCGAAAAAAGAAGCTACAGCAGACTCTGCAAATGATGGTCTCCTCTCAGTCTGGTACACTGCTGCACTGCCCTCTGGTGGTGGCTCATCCTGTGTGTAGAACTGAGGAGATGAGTAATCCTGAGTGTATACATAAGTCGAACCCAAGTCGAACGCAAAATCCTGCGATGTCTGAGTCCGCTCAAAATCCTGCGATGTCGGAGGCTCCTCAAACCGGGGCTCATATCCCTGAAAATAGATGGTTAATAATAGAATAATTTGGTTTTGCAGTAAGTAGGTTATTAGAAAAATGCACGTACCACTCGATCTCCAAATCGCTGAAATGCTGCATCAGTCGTCGGTGCAGACAATATCTCCGAAAAATCTGGCTCTGGTGTGCTCATCGGCTCTGCTGAATCTTCATCATTCATATCCCCCAAATCCTCGTATCTTGGAAGATCCGCTAGCCTCAGGATCTTGTCTAGCTGGTCCTTGTACCCGGCGACGACTACCGGAGGTGCAGATGAGCACAGCATAATCTTCCCCAGCCTCTTCCAGCCTCTTGTGATCCCATATCTTGCTGCTCTCAGAACCTGCTTGATGTTCATAAGTACCTGCGAATAAACCATTTTATCAATATTTCAAAATATGATTACCGTACCTGTATTGAAATAATAAAATAATATAAAAAACTTACAATCTGTGCAGCCGGACCACCGCTAGGGATGAAACCGTACTGAGTGGAGGTCGTGTCGCGTGGTACATGAAGCGGCTTCGCATTTATCTCTGAGATCTGACCGAACATGTACACCGTGAATGCACAATTTTCCTGGTACCACTGCCGATAACGCTGGTCCCACTCCTCGAAAGCATAAGTCTGATACATATCAGGAACCATGTCATCCGGACTCATATCCTCCAGTCTCCGTACATGCAAGGCGTGCTCCGTCCGCCAATTCTTCGCTACCGCGGTGCACAATGGCTGGTGAAGATCATACCAGTCGTTCTTTGTGATAGGCGGCGGGACTGGAAAAAACTGGGCCATACCAAACTGTCTCATCACCCGTCCAGGGTAATAATGCTCAACAACCTGGTAGTAGATAAGCGGTACCTGCCAATATTTTTCAAAGTCTAAGTATCAATTTTAAACTACAATATGATTATGAAATTGTAAACTAGAAAATAAAAAAATAACTCGCACCTGAGCAAACCAGGACTGTCTCTCGCGACTGCAGATGTCTGGAAGTTTTGTAAGAAAACAGTAAGGCACTTCATCTTGCTCAAAAACCTCGACCCAAAAATCATACGGCCTCCACTCGACATGTAGATCTGGAGTCATCTGCTCGAACTGAGTGCGGAAAAACCAAACTCCCGAAGGCTTGCCGTGCGGAGTCGCGACAAAGGTCTTTCTTGCGCAGAATCTCTGAGCATACGCAGGACATGTCTCCCCGTCCGGATGACCCCAGTCTGGAGCCCAACCGTCTACTGATGGTTGCGGACGACCAAATGGAAATCTCGTCCACGACCAATGCTGAAGGAGACCAATCGGTCCGTACAGACCAGATTTGTCAACCTATTTTCATACAAGTTGCGGTTATTTTTAATACAATAAGAGCAAATAATTTATTTACAAAAAGTAGATTAAGTAATTTATACCCGGCACGCAGTGCATAAGCCTCGGTACAGACATGCCAAGACCGCCGCACCCCAATTCATCTGTGGAGGGTCTGCCAAGTCCCTCAGCCACTCCAACATACAAGCAGGGACGGTGCTCCCAGAGGAATCTGGGAACAACCAGCAGGAGAACAACTCCATGATATAAGCTCGGGTCCACTGATCTACCAGAGCCGGAGGCGCATTTTCTCGCAAAGGTCCTCTATAAATACAAACTAATTTAGTACAGAGTATCAAGCATCGCAAATATTTACTATTATAAAAATACAACTTACTTGAAAGCCGCCCGTAAAAAAGGTATACTGATGTCTTTCTTCGAAGCAACCTTCGACCTCTTGAGGACCCTTTCCTTCATCAGGTTGGGTCCTAGCAGTTCTTCGACATCCTTTGTGAAGTCCCCGTACTCCACACCCGTCACAGCCCGTCCAGTAATAGGCAGTCCCCAGAGACAACTGACATCCTGGAGAGACACCGTAACCTCTCCAACTGGCAGGTGGAATGTGTGTGTCTCCGGCCGCCACCTCTCGACCAACGCAGATAGAAGAGCAACATCTGCAATAATGGGGGTCAGCTGTGAGACATGCCACAACCCCAAACTCTTCAACGCGGGAGCGTATCGCTCATCGTAGACTATACTCATCTGATTGTTCCGCGTCCCCGTCAAGGTATGAGTCTGCATTCAATTTCAAAACAAACAAACATATAACTTACATATTTTTAACTAAATAAAATTTAAAATTATTTGGATTTCTCAAAACGTAAACTTACATATGCATTTCTAATCTTGTGCTCCTCGAATTTATACCAGCAAAGAGGGCTGATGCTCTCTTTCGTCATATTTGGAAATATCGTACGGGCCAGTGATAAATCCAATTGTAAGTCATCTTGCGTACGATTTTCTTTGCTACCGCTGGTTGACGCCATACTGACATCAAATTAATTAATTTTGTCAATTTTAGGCTCTATCGATAATATATCATCATTCTTGGATGGATCGGTAAAAAGTCATACAATACGGCCATTCAGAAAAATAAATTTCTAATTTGGTCCATTTCTACTCAATTTTTGTCTAAATACAACAATGTATTATTACAATATTTGGACATTTCTAAATTCTAAATACAACAATATTTGGACAATTCTACTCAATTTTTGGACAATTCTACTCAATTTTTGTTTAAATACAACAATATATTATTACAATATTTGGACATTTCTAAATTCTAAATTATAATTCACAGTTCTAAATTCTAAATACATTTCACAATTCTAAATTGGTCTAAATACACAAAGTTTTTGGTAAAAATACACAATTCTAAATTGGTCTAAATACACAAATTTTTTGGTCTAATAACACAATTCTAAATTGGTCTCAATTCACAATTCTACTATTTAATAAAAAATGTACACAAATATTTACAAATAAACTACAATGTACTATTTTGATCTAATTTACACAAAATATTTACAAAACTACACAATATTTTAATCTAGTTTACAATATACTACTAATTTGGTACCTAACTATACTACACTAATTAATAAAAAATTAAATAACAAAATTTAACTTTAAAAAAAAAAAAAATTACCTGCTGCTGGACGGGATGCGCTGGGGTGTGCTGGGGCTGGGGTGCGCTGGGGTAGGGTAAAAAATGTCGCTGCTGGGGTTTTTATCATTTTTTAACACGTCCGCATATTGGCTACGCGCACGGATCCGTCCGCAGACCCGCTACGCGCACGGATAGGTCCCCATACCCGCTAAGCGCATGGATCCGTCCGCAGATCCGCTACGCGCACGGATCGGTCCGCATACCCGCTACGCGAGCGGATCCGTCCGCGTATCCACCATGCGCACCGATTTGGGATCCGTGCGCAGATCCAGTGCGCGTACGTGGCGGAATCTGAAATCCGATTAAACCAGTGGTATTGATTTAATTCCGTTTTTCGACGGTGGTAAGAAAAAAAATTTCGGTTATAGATCCAATTTGTTGGTTTTAAATCAAAAGAATTATGGTTTATTTGATAAATTAAAAAAAAAATATATTGCTGGAGCGTTATTTAAATAGTAAAGATAAAATAGTAGATAAATAGTACTCTTTTAAATAAGAGTTGGAATAGCATTATTTTTGTACTATTTGAGGAGTGAAATGTTATTTGATAAAATATTAATTGAAATAATGAAATATTGGATATTATAATAATAATAAGTAATACTGATAAGAGTAATAATGGAATAGTAATGATAATGAAAATGACGATGATGATGATTCATAATGATAATAAATGCTGATAATTAATACAAAACTAGTAGTTTTGTGTGAATTTAGAGTAGGTCCCATGGGCATCAGACCTACTTTGGTTCGATGGGTGTGGTGACCATCCGATCAGCATCAAGATTCATGCAATCTGCATCAAAATCCGTGCGAGTCTGTATCAATTTACGTGTGCACAGATTTAATGCTAATCGTACGGTGCTGGAGTTAATTGAACCTAAAAGTAGGTCCGGTGCCCATCTGACCTACTCCTATCTCGTTTTGTCCTGCGTGACTATGGGTGATTATTTAATTTAAAATATAATTCCGCTGGATAAAGATGTAAATTGGATTATTCAGTTTAAACTGGATAAATCCAATTTCGCTGGAGAAAAAATTTGCAATTAATTTACATATTTAATTCATTTGTAACTTCGTAACTTTATCCAATTCAATTCTGCTGAATAATACAGCAGAATTAGTGAATTGCAATTAAATTCTGTTGGATTATTCAGCGGAAGTGTTATTTTTTGAAATATAGAAAAGTGATGTCATTTTCTTTAATTTAATTAATTTTAATGTTATTAATAAAAATTTCAGATTATAATCACTAAGGAAACAAAGTATTTAGAGATTTTACTATCTTAGTTATATTTGATTTCACAATCTGCCCACTTTTGTACATGATTTTAAAAAATGATCAAACTGCAAACTTTGTTTTCAGTTTCAAGCTCTCTTTCTGCAAACTTTGTTCCTGCTCCCTGCCCTCCTAAAACTGCAAACTTTGTTTCTTTATTTGCAGTTTCATCAAGTACAAAGAAAGACATAACATTAAAATTAATCAAATATAACTAAGGAAACAAAGTATTTAGACAATCCTGAACTATTATCAAGAACCCTAAAATTAAAAAAAATTCTAAGTACTAACCGACCCAACAAACAACCTATTTGTTAGCCGTCGGATCCCACTCTCCTAAACCCTTGTTATTTCTTTCTCCTCTTAAGTAACGAAACATACTTGACGTCGATATCGGCTATCCAATCCCCAAATATCTCTTCTGCTTATTCCCAGGATTCCCATCCCCTTTGCGGCTTTTCGAAGAATTGAATCGGTAAAATATATCAAATCTCAAGACTCACTCACTTGCTTACTCACAGACAAAGTGACAAACTAGAAGCAAAGGTGAGTCTCTTCCAAGTTCCGATTCAACTTCAAGGGTTATTCCGCCCTTAACCAAAACGCTTTTAGGGTTTAAGGTTTGCAAAATCGCCCAATAATCGGATCGCGGCCACCGCTAGATTTTCCAAAACCATGGTAGTAACGTAACAATGGACTCACTATTGCTTGCTAATGGTATAAGGTCCTAACTTTTAAGTAAGGCACTTGACGAACAATAGGAAGCGGGGTGGGTCCCCACTCGCCACCCCTCGCTCTGTCTCTGGGTAAAATCTATGTTTTTCTTACGGGGAATGAATTTTGATAATATTTTCCTCCGTAGAGTATTGGTTTTGTGATATTTCAATTAGTAGCTGATTTTTAGCTAGTTGTGGAAACTGAAAGATGTGAATGGAGGCTTAAACACAAGACGTTGCCTAATAATATTGAAAGATTACTTGAAATTTGTGATTAGAAGAACTATGCAAAGTTGCAATTATCATTTCAATTAGTTGTCAAATCAGAAAGTTGGCCAATCCTGAGCTCTAATTGATGCTTCTTCCAATTATAGGTAAATTAATTGGGGTTGAAATAAATTGTCTGAAAATTTGGGCCTGATCACAAAATGAGCGGAACAGATGAAAGCACGAATCTGAAACGCGCTGAGGAGCTAAAAGCTGCAGCAAATGAGGCTTTCAAAGGTGCGCACCATGCATTTATTTGTAGTTTTTCTCTTTTTGGTTAATTTCATAAGTGGTCCTGCTACTTTTACCAAATCTTTCATATTGATTAATCAATATGGCTTCAGATCGACGTAATCGGTTTACTGGAACCAAAAATTGGGTAAGCTATAGACAAAGCTCTTTTAGTGTCACAAAATGGTAATTAGTTCTGTTTAGCCCAATTTTAAAAGAGAACTATGGTAAACTTAAAATCGAGTGAGATCAAGAATTGAGGAGTAGAGGTACAAGTTGGGTTAAATTGAGGACTAAGGTCTTATTGAGAGAAGTTGGGTTTGCTGGCTAGTTGAGGTACACATATGTTCCAATCAGAATGATGAAAATAATACTATTTTTTTTTTTTATCCTGTATATCTATCCTAACTTAATTTTAATTTATAGCGAACAAGTTTTCTCAAGCAATAGAGCTGTACAGTGAGGCAATAGAGCTTAATGGGTCGAATGCGGTGTATTGGGCCAACCGGGCATTTGCCCACACGAAACTCGAGGAGTATGGGAGTGCAATTATTGATGCTACCAAGGCTATTGAACTTGATCCTCGTTACTCTAAGGTTAGATTGAGGCTGATAGTTACTCAATTTATGCATCTACTATTTACTTTTCTTTCGTTGTGTTATTGCAAACTGTACTATATATTATAATTGTAAATGCCCCTGACATGTCTGATATTTTTCTGTTATTGCTTGGCCCTTTCCGGTATTTGTAAAATAACAACCAACAATAAATTCAAGGTTAGTCCGGCAAATAATTGTAAGAAAATTATAGGCTACCAAGTGACCTGAGACTGGAACTGTCTAAACTTGGAAATGTACTGCTCGGACAAGAGTACATGAACCAAACCAATTTCATTTGATCGGAATCACGTGTAATGTTCTCATATGCTACCTCTGAACTTTCATAATGTTGACCTTTTAACTGGCGCCTGCATCTCTGCTACTTGAACCAACCATGTGTATTGAATTCAATTTCATATTTTTTTTGTCAGGGCTATTATAGGCGAGGTGCTGCATCTCTTGCTATGGGAAAGTTTAAGGAGGCTTTGAAGGATTTCCAACAGGTTGTGACTTTTATGTGTTTTAACAAAAATATTAATATTGGGCAGTGGCATTTAGTTTTTGTTTAGTCCCTCTTTTGGTCTATTTTGTGTTATATATAGGAGTATCATATTTCAGTTTAAAAAGTTCAATTATCATAAAAGTTTGGTAGTCAAAGACCTAGCAGTTCATTAGCTTTAGCAATGTTGTGGTTATGTAATAAGTTATAAATCTAAAATATAATTTTAATTTAACAAGATTTCTTTTAGATAGGAAACAATTTGTTTTGAGCTAGATTTGGTGCCTATTTATTTGGATCATTCCTTTTAATTTCGAGGAGTTTTAATATCTTTAACAAGCAAAGGTGATTTAAAAAAAACTTGAGTACTTTTTGAAAAATCCCTGTGCCTTCCTCATTCTTGACTTTTAGTGTGTACCCACCTCTGTACAATCTCCTCTGTCTTTTTAGGAACCCGAGTGCTATTTCCTTTAAGAACCTCCATTTTCATCAGATCAGGCCATCAGGATGCTGTGCATTGACCACGTGGTGTTTTTTGATGCCTACGGGTAGTAGAAACTGTGAATCTCACTCTGTTTCCTGCCTTAATTTGGGACAGGTGAAAAGGCTCTCCCCAAATGATCCAGATGCTAGCAAAAAGCTAAAGGAGTGCGAGAAAGCGGTACAGAAAATTAGATTTGAGGAGGCCATTTCCGTGCAAGATTCTGAAAGACGCTCTGTCGCTGATACCATTGATTACAAATGCATAGGTAATTCCTTGTCCCCCCCCTGTTGCATGGATAGAGATATGAATATTATATCTGATACATTTAGATATTGAGGTGCATAATTGTTTGGAATCCTAGGATAAGATGCTTCTATATTTTTGTAGGAAATTTCTTGTCCTTATGTTGCATGGATACATATGTAGGTATCAAAGTGTTATGTGACGTGAATTTGGCGATGTGCAATTTTTGAAATCCTAGGAAACATTATTTTTTGTATGTATTGTGTTTATTATTATTAATTTTTATCATTATTGTTATCATTATTATTATTATCATTATGGTTCAAAATAGAAAGTTATTTTTTATGCGTATATTTATTTTCTGAATATCAGCAAATTTTAGAAAATGCCTAAAAACTTAATATTTATTTTATGCAAATTTTTTTAGGTTCGGTAAAAGTGATTGGCTGGAAATATGTTCAGCAAATTAAAAAGAATTTCAAGGAACTTGACATTTAATTCTGTGTTGTCTTGCCCGTGCGGATATGTTTACCAAGGCATGTTGTTGGCCATAATGGCTGGAAACTGAATATTTTAATATTTAATAAGCCAGCGGGCATATCTGATACATATCGTAATGCGTGTCCTTATTAGATGCATATTTTATGAAGGGGCGGTGGCAAAAGAGCCATATCTGGGTAAACATAGCTTGTTACTTGTCTTATATAATTTACTTTATTTTTTCTATTTTTGACCACACTCATATTGTTTGATTTATTTTAATTTGACAGAGGTAGATGCACAGTACACTGGAGCCAGAATAGAGGGCGACACGGTGACATTGGATTTCGTGAAGCACATGATGGAGGACTTTAAGAAGCAAAAATGCATTCACAAGAGGTACATTGGGAATTTGCTATTAGTATCACTGGATGGGATCAATTCTGACATAAGCATTTCAAAGTTTTGGTTAAGATCTAACTAAAATTGCAGCCGAGGGTACAGCCACCTAAGAATAAAAACCTCCTAAACAGATGATGCCACTCTGTAGAATACCGTTTGGTTATGCATTTGTGAATTTAGTTTGTGCTTCCTGGTTTCATAGGTATGCATATCAGGTAGTTTTACAAGCCAGAGATTTGCTAAAGTCTACGCCTTCTCTTGTCGATGTCACTGTCCCAGATGGCCATCATTTCACGATATGTGGTGATGTACATGGGCAGGTTAGCTATTTTTCGAAAAATCCTATCTTTATATTCACTGTTCCTATGCACTGCCAGTTGATGCATTTTTTGCACGTCTTTTCCTTGGCTTTATATTATGAGGAGGGATCCACTTACACCCTTTTTTTGGTGACACCGAATTACATCCTACATTTTCAAAGTTTTCAAAGTCCAAACAGTCGATCCAAACTGTTGAACATGATGGATATATTAAAATGTGCTTGCAGATCAAATTTTACATTTGTTTGAATTTTTTTACTATTTATTAAGTATTTTACAAAATCGTTGTTTTCAGACCATTGAATTTTTGTACCCATCTTAATGAATAGTAAAAAAATTCAAAAAAATGTAAAATTTGATATGCATGCACATTTTAATATATCCATCATGTTGAACGGTTTAGATCGACTGTTTGGACTTTGAAAATGTAGGGTGTCATCCGGTGTTACAAAAAAAGGGTGTAAGTGGATCCCTCCTCTTATATTATTTAGTTGCACAACTGATTTTTAAACTGAATTTAGGTGTAATGCACAAGGTTTGAATTATTATCTGTTAAGATTGGTATTTTAATCTAATGTTAAATACTTTATTGATGATTCATGGCACCGTATGTAACCTGATTAATTATATTTCATTAGTTTCTATTGTCTTTCTCACATGGGACAAGAATTATTTCCTTCTCTCCATTCTACTTGTCATAACATAAGCGCATTATGTGTTATTGTTTGTGGAAATTTCATACCACCTGATAGGAAATGACACGGTGCATATATATTTTATGTATTCTGCAGCTTCTCCAGTTTTCTTCAAAGGGTAACCAAATCACTCTTTCTTCTTGACATGAATTAAGGAGAAGTGAAGGAACAGTTGTATATATCCCATTTACCTAAGGACACTGATATTTCTTGTTATGTTGCATTATACTGTTAAATACCATCACATACAACTATGCCTATCGAGATATTAGGCATGGTTATATGAAATTACCCCTTATTGTCATTGTGACAGATATTTGTGGATCATCAAAAGTTCTGACATTTTATTATTCAATGTTGTAGTATTATGATCTGGTAAACATATTTGAGCTGAATGGGTTGCCGTCAGAAGAGAACCCCTATTTATTCAATGGAGATTTTGTGGATAGAGGCTCTTTCTCCGTTGAAGTGATTCTCACACTTTTTGCTTTCAAGTGCTTGTATCCTAATGGTACTGTCTTTTCTGCTTTCTGTTTATTTATTGGTTCATTTGTTTGTTTGCTGTTTCAGGCCAGAATGGATGTTTGTTGCTGAACTTGGTAATGCTAATACTTTACCAAAACTGGCCCAGTGATATTATTTCAGTGACACTTGGTGATTCAATAATTAGGAGAACACCTGAATGAGCAAGGGGAATGAACAAGATAAACAATCCTTTATCGTTACCAATAGATAATTTGATATAAGTTTTTTTTTGCTTGTTATGGCGTGGAAAACAACTGTTATATGCAACAAAAATTCACTATTGGCTTGCTTGTTATACTTTTTCTAACATGGATTAACCTTCTTTTTATAAGTTGTTGGTGAGGGATACATGGTCCCAATATTTTTTATCCCAATTTAACCCGTCTTTCGGTTAAATTTAACTTATTTGTTTTAGCAGAGTGTTGTAATTTGTAATACTCCTTTATGTATTGATCATTAATTTTGGGCAGCTATGTTTCTGGCTCGCGGTAACCATGAGAGCAGAGGGATGAATAAGATATATGGGTTTGAGGGGGAGGTTCGGTCGAAGTTGAGTGACACCTTTGTTGATCTGTTTGCCGAGGTATTTTGCTGCCTACCACTGGCTCATGTGATCAATGGCAAGGTGTTTGTGGTGCACGGTGGCCTGTTCAGCACAGATGGTGTCAAGCTTGATGAAATTCGTGCCATTGACCGCTTCTGCGAGCCTCCAGAGGAAGGTGATCCAATTATATTAATCCTCCTTTCTTTTGTAATAACTTCCACTCTCCTTTGTATTTAATACATTTGTTTTGGCTTGTTACAAGCCAAATTGTCATTGCAATTTTTAAATATAAAGCATCTCCATTGCAGTTTGGGGAGATATGACCAAATTGTATCTTGTTGTCTACTCACTAATTAAAGCTTGTAGCTTAATCCAAGAACCATCTAATGTATTATCCATATGTAATGATGGCGATAAAAGCTCTCATAGATTAACATTTTAACATTAGATGTTAATCAATAGGAGTACTGAAAAATCACTATATAGAGAAGTAACACACGATAAAATAAAACAAAGTAGCAAAATAAAGGGCGGTCAAATATGGTGTATGAAATATTTGTTAATTTATGGATAATGTCTTTTAATTTAGGTTTGCTCACCTTAAATTTGGCTAACATCTGTGTTTTTCTCGCTCAGGATTAATGTGCGAGATATTGTGGAGCGATCCTCAGCCTCAGCTTGGCCGAGGCCCCAGCAAACGTGGTGTTGGTCTTTCCTTTGGTGCTGATGTCACCAAACGATTTTTAGAAGACAATAATCTCAGTCAGTAACTGTTATCCCTAGCAATTAGCTTGGTGTTTCTATCTAGGGCCTAACATCTGGTGAAAATTAGTGCGGCAAAACTTTGCCCTGTACTAGAAACCTGCCTCAATTAGCTCTCTAGAAGTATTTTTGAAATTGAATTATGATGATGCTCCCATGTGATATAACTGACAAGGTGCCATCTATGTAAATGTTACAAGAATTAGTTTTTTTACCTTTTCCACTGCTATGTCTTAATGTTTAGGCCTCAATTAAGCATGGTTCTTGCACAAAACTTCGACTTCTCAATTAATTAAAAGAGAAGCCATGAAGTACTGAATGGTTTATGTTTGAATTAATGAGTACATTACCCAACTTGGATTAGACATCCAATTTTTTTTTTTTTTGATCAATGTAAATAGTTAATTATTATTTTGATATTATTAAAAGCATTTTTTTTTCCTGTCATTTGTTAATATAGGTCTTGTGGTAAGATCGCACGAAGTTAAAGATGAAGGGTATGAGATAGAGCATGATGGAAAACTTATCACTGTTTTCTCTGCCCCCAATTATTGTGATCAGGTACCATTGTGAATCTACTTGTAAAATAAATTGAACCACGTAATCCAATAACTGTATTAGTTGGCACAAAAAATTGAGCAAAATCTACATGTCGTGTATAAAATTTGCCTCCAATAAGACCCATTTCACAATCACAAGTATGGCAACATATCACCAGTAGGAAGTGCCCTAGGAGGCTAGTACCCAAGCTTGTAGTTTTTTCTATACTATACATATGCAGAAAGGAGTTAACCTCATCCAAGCTTCTGTTATCTTTCTTACCTAAAATTCCCTTGCGAGATTGAAAATTTATTAGATAAAGAGGAAATAGTAAATACCATTTATGAGTCCGTGCTATTCATTGTAAATCAAGTACTATTGATTAAACTGATGATGGTGCAATATCAGCAGTCCGGAAGTACGAATATCCTGCATGCCAGTCATTGGTTGCAACTAATCCTAATATCTATCTATCTTTTATAATTACAGATGGGCAACAAGGGTGCCTACATTCGTTTGACAGCTCCAGAGTTGAAACCTGATATCAAGACCTTCTCTGCTGTGGTATATATCTTTATTCTTGCTCTTTAGGTGTTCTCACACTTAATTAGTTCATTTTCTTTTCCTTGCAAATAACAGCTGAATTCTTTTGATATATGTTCCTGTTATAAACCTGCTCAGACCTAATTCTGAGCCCAAGCTGGCACTAAACTTTATCTAACCAGATATGATGCAACTGTAAGCAATATTGTTGAGTACTCGAGTTAAAGAAAAATGTTTCTGGGGCAAATTTTGGTCATTTTTCTTGCCTTGATCTTCCTTCCAGCAGTTATCCATTATGGGGTCAAATTTACTTCTCATTTTACATAGTTTTGACTTCCTGTGTAGTTTTCCCTCGTGTCATACTGGTCCCTCTAGAGTGCTGGTAACTTTATTCTGTCGATTGGACTCGTATCAGGTCAAATATTGCTTGGATAGTTAGTCTGAGATTGGACTTTGTTGGTATCTTTCTACTGAGTGAAAATTATTTGATCATGGTCCTTAAAATAAAATCTTTGAATCAAACCTAAACCTGGGCATGTTGATTCGTGACCTTTATCTCTCTAATTTCGGCCTGGCTTGACCTGCAAATGGGTTGAGAAATGATGACTGGTACACCAGAAAAATTTGACCTGGCAGGTCTGTCACTGGGCTGGGTCCTAAATTAGTGTCAACATGTCAATGTGGGGGAAGTTGGTTTGTAGTAGATATTTAGTATGGCTACTATTCCTTGGTACCATATTGTGTGTATGTTATTTGTATCCGTCCTCTTAATCGTTCAACGAAGTCTGAAGTTAATAACTGTGCCAAATTAAGCCTTAAATTTCCCCAAATCTTCAAATAAGCTCCAAGTATGTTTAATAGAACAAACCAAGTTAATAACGTTGAACCTATTTTCAGCCGCATCCGGATGTGAAGCCAATGGCATATGCAAACAACTTCCTGAGGATGTTTCAATGATTAAACATAGATGTTTGTTATTTGATAGGGCAAAAGAAAAGTAAGCTTATTGGCTCATATCTAATAGGCATATAATTTTTGATGAGCCAATGATTTTTGATCTTTGTAGTTTCATGTTCATTTGTGCTATTCTCGTGTTGTTGAGTTGTGCTACATGCTCTGTTAAATTGTTTATTGATGTTAACTGATGGATAAAACATTTTGACTTGGGCAAAATTGCTCTTTAAATTTAGAGCAACACATGCAAAATATTTCTGTTTTTGAAGTGGGCGGAGTAGGCCTTATTCAGGAGACTATCCTATAATGGGTGTTCCAGTATGTATTTCATTGCCTCAGTTAATAGGCTTTGTTCCGTCCATTGCATTATTTTTTTTTTTTGTATATTTACACTAGTGATATTTGTTTTTTTGGGTTCATGCAAAGATTTAGCAAGTTCTTGTGACGCTTAATATTACAAAAAAAAAACTTCTAAAAAGCTGTTTTAATATTTTGGGTAAATTTCTTCGTAGCTAAATAAACTTTGCTTTTTTGTTAGAATTTGTCACTTAAGTTTGATTTGTTTTTTTAGAGTCATTGAATTTTTTATTTGTTCCAATCGAGTTATTTTCTTACTATTTTTGGCTACAATACTAAATGAATATGATGTGGTATCTAGTTCGCATATAACTCACTTTAATACTTTATACCTCTAGTTTAAATATATAAATTTGGTTTTAGGTATCTATGTCATATTATAATAGTATTTTAGATAAAAATAGTAACAAAGTGACTTAATTGGAATAAATATAAAGTTCAATGACCTTTGCAAATCAAATTTTGAGTGATCAATTTGTAACTAAAAGCAAATTTTAGTAGCCTCTTGCGAAATTTATGCTAATATTTTTATATTGAAGATGACGTAGTTTACTTTTTTGGAAGATGATGTCGCAGAAAGACGATAATACCCTTAGAAGAAAAGCACGGTACGGTCCAAAAAAAACTTTAATAGGACGTTCAGATTCTGGTTGGAATAATTCAATTTCGTGAAGTTGATATTCTGAATCCGTGTACGACATACGTGACGAAGTCTCATTGGTGGATGTGTATGAAGAGAAATTGTCCTGTGAAATTTTTTTATCACATAATAATAACTACATAAATATAGATGTGCTTTACCAAAAAAAATAATAAATAAGACTATAAGAGCATCTATATCTCTGATATTATTAGAGTTTCTAATCTGACGTGATAGTTTCTAATTCAGTTTTAGAAATGTGAGAAAGTTTCTTATTTAAAAAATATGTATGAAAGTTTCTTATTAAGAAACTGTTTATAAACTCCACGTTAGCCAATTAACTCAAATTATTTCTTCTATTTAATTTATTGCTGACGTGGCTTAATAGAAACTCTAAAATTAATTTCAGACATGTGAGAATTTATAAACTTTAGAGACCTTAATTTCTAAAAAATGGTTAACAGTTATTTAGAAACTTATTTGAGTTGTTGGAACGTAGATACTCTAAATAAAAGAAAAATGAACAGTGAGTCATAATTGGTTGAGAATTTAGGCTTGTTAAATCCACTTCTGTGATTGCCATCCTCTCTGTTTGTTGGAAAGAGACGTCCTGAATTTATTTCAGTGCACTCTTTTGTTGTGTTTCGGATTTACCATGTCCACAATCTGTGTAATTAAAATGTACATTGATATGGTACTGTCTGTAGTTTCGAATAATTTTGTTCCTTCCAGCAGCAGGAATTGATCAGAAACATAACAGAGGAGTTTATACTCCAGCTTTCTTTTAATTCATATCACCTAAAGTACCTTACTATTTGAGTTTGAACCCAGTCCGTTTGTTATATATTGACATGAATCTTAAGGGACCCCCTGAATTAAATGTTTGAGCTGAATTGATCTGGATTTTGATCGGACGGTCTGGATTTAAACTCAATTGATGAGGTAATGCAAGCGCCTCTAGTTTTTTCAAAATTTTTGCACTTACTGATATTTTTACCAAAATACCTTCCCAAAGAATTCAAATTGTTCATGTACCCCTGATGTATCAAGGGGATAAAATACTCTCAGCCGAGTCAAAAAATTTTTTTGGAGTCTATTTCAAATATAAAGGATGTGATTTAAAAATTTGTGCAACCTTAAGTTAAACAGTCCGGATCTAACATGATCCTATGAGGTACTAAATTCATATCCCCAAAGGTTACTCAAATTTTGAATTTAATCCGGACCATCTGTTCCGCTCTGACACGAATATTAAAACAACCTCATGCATGTCACCTCGAGCCGAATTGGCTCGAATTCTGATCGAACAATATGAATCCAAACTTAAAATTTGAGTTACCTCAGTGGATCCCGACTGATTAGGTATCTATCACACATCAGTCAGTACTCAGTATGCCCATATTTTTTTAAGTAATTTTCACTTCAAGTGGATGTTCGACAACCTCTCCTTAAACCTCTTTTAAACTCCTTAACTCCTAAATCCCATTGAACACCATCTTCTTAGTCTGGATTAAGATTTGTTCCTGATTAAGTCTCCTTTGGGCCTTTTGTCCAGATTCTTAAGGCACACATTATATTGAATTAATCCTCCTTAGCATTTTTTTTGTCTCCTCAGCACTTTTTTTAATCCGACTCTACCGAATAAGTACTTCTTAGTCTCACTTAAAATTTAATCCAACACGTGTGCTTTTCTCACATATTGAATAATAATACAGAGCCGTGTTTAATAATAGAGGAGGGATCGGATTACACCCTTTTTTTTGACACAGTTTGACACCTACCATTTTCAAAGTCCAAATAGTCGATCCAAAACCCTAGCAACCTGAACAGTCAATCCATCCTCTCTAAGCACATTTTGTAACCATCTTAATAAATAGTAAAAAAATAAAAAAAATGTAAAATTTGATCTCTAAGCACATTTTAATATATCCATCATGTTGAACGGTTTGGATCGACTATTTGAAATTTAAAAGTGATAGATGTCAAAATGTATAAAAAAAAAAAGTGTAATCCGATCCCTCCTCTCTCTCTATATATATTATGCATGCACATTTAATTCGGACGAGATTGGTGAATCAAACCTAGTCATTGCACACACTTTAGATGAACGCATATTATTGTGTATATATGGATCTAACTTAGGGTTGAAAACGGAGCGAATACGGAGCGGATAGTGGTAAAATTATATTTATATCCTTTTTAATTTTTCGAATACGGATACGAATCAGATATCAGTCGGATACAAATACAAATACGGATCGGATATTTATTAAATAATATTAAAAAATATCAAAATTCATAATATTTATCTAATTTTAATGATGAATAACAATATTTTTTCATAATATATATTAAAATATATGATATATATCTACTATTTAAATATGAATAATTGAAACGTAAAACCATATCAGCATCCATATCCACACGGATATTCGGATCGATATCGGATATCCACATCTAATTTTTTGAATACGGATCGAATACGGATTGGATATTATCCATACTGTTTTCACCCCTAATCTAACTGGGTATTTATGGTATTTCACAAGGTTCTAAATAGCGTTTATAGCGTCGTAGCGGGAAGGCTAAAAAAAAAGCTATAGCGAATAGCGTCGCTATAGCGGAAGCTATTCCAAATAGCGTTTTTTTTTTTACATTTCGTATATTCAATATTTGTACTAAATATCAACATTATCTAAGGTCTCATAGAACAATAAATAACACCAAAGTAATTAAGAAATTATAATATTCATATTGAACTCGTACAAAGTCCAAATTGCGGTTCAAAATATCCATAGTAATATCATAAACTATCGATTTTTCCTATTAAAAATATCTTAAGTATCATGATTCATGACATTAATCTATTTTTTTTTCTATTCAAATTTTAATTCCGGTTTGGACTTTTTTTCTATTCAAATTTCAATTTCTATTCCCAATTTCAAATTGATTTATTTGTAGCAAGTAGCAACAAATTCAATTTCGGTTTGAGATTTTTTTTATCTTTATTTAAAACCCATATAAATTGCTTAAAAAAAAAAAAAAAAAAAAACTCATATTGTATAGCGCAAATAGCGCTGTAGCGGCCGCTATAGCGGCCGTAGCGCAAATAGCGCACTTTGATGTTGTAGCGTAGCGTTTGGGGTCCAAAAACGCTATAGCGGCGCTATTTAGAACACTGGTATTTCATAAATGCTTATGCATGCAATAATTTACATAATCGAGTAATTTTGACAGGGTGTTTTGAACGTCATAAACTTGCCAACTATATATTAGCATCCTACAGAAAATAGATATCTCTCAACTTAAATCATCTAACTTTTTTTCTTCCAAAAATTGAATTTCCTTAATTAAGACATATGCAGCAGTCGGCATTCGCTTATAATCAAGTTTGAAATGTTGGGTTATTAATTAAATATATATATATAGACCAATTTAATAATCATGAATTCTGTTAGGATACAAATCAAGTTCTTAAAAAAGATATAAAAGATTGTCTAATCATAACTTAGTACCATCATACGAACATTCAAAAATTGAAAAACTTTCCATTAATAAATTATCTGTCATATATTTTTCAATTAACCCTACATTAATTTCCTGTTTCATTAAAAAGAGAACACTATATATTATTTTCTCTTCGACATTTAAACCCTAATAAATTATGAATTGAAATCTGAATGAGGATCCGTGGTGGATATTAACTAGCTAGTTTGATGGCTTGATCTCCAACTGTTACTTCAAATAATTATGTATTGCATATATATATCTAACAGGACGAGAGATTGTGTGCTATGAGAGCCCTCAGCCACATTTCGGCATCCATCGGATGGTGTTTGCATTGTTCCAACAAATTGGAAGGCAGACGGTGAGTGCGCCGCCGCCGCTGCGTTCCGGATTCAACACTAAGGATTTCGCATTGCACCACAACTTGGGTGCCCCAGTGGCAGCTGCTTTCTTTAATTGTCAGAGGGAAGGAGGCACTGGGGGAAGAAGGCTGAGGTAAATTATTGGTTATATATATAGCTAGGAGTCAAGCTTAATTAAGCGTGATCACATGGCTATATGCTATATTTTGTTTATGCTTTAAGCTAACCAGTTTAAGGAGAGCATTCAACTATAAAAAAAGCCATATATTATGCATAATTTATGTATGATCATCTATCTTTATGTTCCATCTACATTATAAGCATGCCATTAGTATGTGACTTATTTTGGATGAGTAATTATGCTTGTAGCCTATTTTATTGGGTTTTTTTTTTTTACTGTCTTTAGAAGGATATATATATAGAGTAGAACTAGGGTGTTCCTAAGCTCACCAAGGCCTATCGTGAGCTCAACTCTAAAACCTATCGAATTGACTTCAAACGACATTTCTAAACCGTTAGATGTTCAATCTATATTAAAATGTGCTTGGAGACCAAATTTTACATTTTTTGAAATTTTTTTACTATTTATTAAGCCGGTTTGAAAACCGCTGTTTTCCAATGGTGCAGAATTTTAATAAAAACAGCGGTTTTCAAAACGGCTTAATAAATAGTAAAAAAATTCCAAAAAATATAAAATTTGGTCTCCAAGCACATTTTAATATAGATTGAACATCTAACGGTTTAGAAATATCGTTTGAAGTCAATTCGATAGGTTTTAGAGTTGAGCTCACGAGAGGCCTTGGTGAGCTTAGGAACACCCTAGTTCTACTCTATATATATATATTTGTTCAGGAAAAAATCATGTCTCCACCTCATGCCTGTCCACCCGCTAATCACCTAAGAATTTGTCTGGTTAATATAATATTTCATTAAATATTAACAATTAACTTTTCTTCCAAAAAATTAACAATTAACTAATTAAATATTAAAGTAAAGTTAGTTATTTGCTGAATATGGTCGTTCTAAATAAGAAAATTGTGTTGTTAACAAATGCTTAAATTTGAAAATATCTATGATGGAGAGATCATGGTTTGACAGCCAGGTGTACTACAAGAATCTATGAGTATTCGTGAGGATAAAAGTACTTAATTGTGTCGGTATTCTTGCGGATATTCCTGTTAGTAATAGTGATATCTTCAAAAATAGTAATCTATGTCGGCTTACTCTCGACAATAGTCATTATTTATCCTCGCGAATACCTTCATTTTCTTGTGTACGTGACTGCACACACACACGAGAAATATACATCAATGCTTAAATTCATGCTGTATTGTTACAAAATTAGGTAAAACAAAAACTTAAAAAAAAAAAAAAGTTATGGATCTCCTTATGGTGGATCAATTAAAAGTCTAAAAGAATATATATTGAAGAACTTTTTTTAATAAATATATGCTACCAATGGTTGTATGGAAGTGACGGAACCAAATTATAGTGAACCAAATTATTAAAAACATAACCAAAAACAGAAAAATTAAATATTAAATAGAAATTGATAAACTAGACTTTTTTTATTTTTAATTTAATAAAAAAAACTCATCATGAGTCTATACCGGACCAGTCCATTTGACAAAGGTCCCACAACGAGCAACACCTTTTCAGGCTTGTCCCTCTAGCAATTCACTACTGACATTTGTCATGAAAATAGAGGAATTTAAAATAAAATAATCAAAAAGTCCTTTTTTTCCATGTGAAACGCATGAGAAAAATCACTTGGTGGTGAAATATTAGCTAGTTCTCCTATCATTGGATAAAGTTTGTGTATGTTAATGTCACCAATATTCTTCTTTCGGAAACCAACAAGTCATGTGAAATTTAGATTAGATATTCATATATTCTCCATTGGTTTACACTTTACAACAAGTCACAAAGCTATTTCTCTCCTTCATATCTATTTCTCATTATATATTAATTTAAGAGTTCGGCTAATATGCTTTTAGTAGCATATGAGTCCATATGCTTACGGGTCAAATTTCAAAATTTTACATTCGAAACGTCGAACTTGTAGAATATCAATTTTTTTACTATTTTTAGAATTTTTTTACTATTTTTATGATTTTTGAAAGATGGTCTTTTTTGACATACTAATGCATCAATTGCGCACAAATCTTCATTTTTTTACTACTTGACTTGATACTAAATGAATTCAAAACTTAAAAAAATTTATATGTAAATGAAGCTCTTTATAAGGAGATTGGTTTGAACGGTTTAGATTTTTTTGTTTGAAGCTGATAAGATATATTTTGAATTGGAAGCATATGGGCTCAAATGCTACTAAAAGCATATTAGCCCGACTTTTTTTTCTTAATTAATTCAATTATAGATAAAATAAAATAGTTCACACCTCAATTTCAGAAAATAAAATAGAGAAAAAAATAACAAAAAAAATGAAATGGAAAACCTAAAACTATTAATTCAATTCAATTATAGATAATAAAATATAAGTAATGTTAATTCCTCATATTTTAATAATGAGATTTCTGAAACAAAGCTTAATTTTCGCCCTTCGTTATATCAATAAATAGAAAGAATTAGGCATGAACTAATGAATCATGATAACAATTGCATATGTATGAATATGGAAGAAAGAACAAAGAAAGATTTTTCATTACTGATGCCAACCTTATTTCATGCTTTTAATCAACTAAAGAAGAGAATTCTTTTTAATTCATCTTGTGATCTTGTCTATGTTCCTTACTCGTTACACATAGGTTTGCACGGTTGCTGCCACATAAAATTCTATTTTAATTTTTTTTAAATAATGGAGAAAATTCAAAGAGGAGAGATAGGAATTATAATTGTTACTGTACATTTAATTGATGAGCCAAGTATTTGTGTTCTAAATTTTAAATTTTCAAATTTATTTAAGATCACGATCTTTTTTGTGAAAGGATGGGTCAAGCTCTTCCATTCTCATAAATCCAAACGAATATTTAGATTTTGAACTTATGATTTCTCATAGAAAAACATTGCTTTAATTAATTGTGCTAGCTATAGTTCTAAGTAAGATTAAAATGTTGAATATAAATTTTTGATGCATTTATCTTTTAACATATATTTACTCTTTGATGGCATGGCAAACAAACATCAGAACAAAAATGTTCCAAACCTTATAGCATGTCAACTATATCAAAATCTACAGTTTGAATTGTTTTTGAAACAGGTTTTATAATTTTGAAATTAAGCTGATATTTTTTTTGGCAAACTTATACTAATTTTACTAGTTTATTATTGTCATAAAGGCATAAATATTATAAGGGTATGTTTGGATGTGTCAATAATAGGAGCTATTCTAGAATAGGGGCTATTCGGAATAACAATGTGCATCCAAACAATATTTTTGTTATTCGGAATAGCTAGAATAGCTATTATTCTCTATTACTTGTAAATGTTGGAATAACTACTATTTGGAAGTGTGAAGAAAGAGAGGAAAAAATATTTTCTTCTCGGATTTTCGTCAACACAGTGCCGAAATGACCAAATTGACACCACTTTATGTTATCTCTACGTTGTGACAATTTGTTTAATACTCCACTTGCCTATATTTCCTCTTCATTAGCACATTGTTAACACTATTATTTATCGGTTACAGCTATTCACTATTCCAAATGTACAATCCAAACAATATTTTTACTAATCCGAATAGCATAATTTTCACACTAATCTAAAAATCACTATTTTTTTCTCTATTCTCATTTACTATTCTTAAATTTCGCTATTCTAGGTATTCTAGCTCCCATCCAAACCTACCCTAAATGGGCACTGCCCTATTCTGAATTTTAAAGTTATTATTTTCAATCATGTTATTGGATTATTGTCTTATTCTGAATTTTTTTTGTCCTACTCTATAAAACGAAATTGCAGCCGAGAGTCTTAGATTCTTTTTTTTTTTTTTCAAAATCCTAATTGTTATTCATAACCCGTTCTCTCTCTAAACCATACACGTTCGCTAGCGCGAACCGAATCGCGTGAACAACCCAAAAAAATCGAAACAACAAAAGGCAAAAACAGAAAATGGAGGAGTTTAGGGTTTAGGGTTTAGGGTTGGGGGGGCGACTGATGATTGAACGAAGCGATTCAAGCGAAGGAGGAAGATTTGCGAAGAATGGACGGTTAACGACGTCATAAGAGCTCGGTGAAAAGGAGACAAACGGAGTAGAAAATCAACAACTCCAGCAAGACAGTCGGCGAAACCAAAAGCGGCACCGGAAGCAAGTGTTACCTAATTTTTTCTCCGACTCCTAGCTTCAAATGATGGTTACCGTCGTTAAACCTTGGAGTGATATGGTGTAATAAGAGCATCTACATCCCTGAAACTATTAGAGTTTCTAAATAACTGTTAACTGTTTTTTAGAAATTAAACCTCTCTTAATTTTTAAGCCTCCACATCCCTGAAACTAAAATTAGAGTTTCCTAATTGCCACGTCACAACTTATAAAATTTCTTATTAAGATATATTTGCAAGAGAAAGGAATCTCAGCGAATCATTTCGCCACGTCACAGTTTATAAACGATTTCTTATTAAGAAATTATTGAGCAAAGTTGCTAAATAAGAAATTCATCTACATCCCTGAAACTGGTTTAGCAACTGCCACATCAGATTAGAAACTCTAAGAGTTTCAGGGATGTAGATGCTCTAAGAAAGATGTCAGAAATCGATATTAAATTGTAGGGAGGGCCTAACCTTCCCCCGCCATCTATCCCCCACTTTTCCCCCAACTGAAAATAAGTAGGGGACCACAGTAAACTGTTAATAACCGTTGAAATAAGTAGGGGACCACAGTAAACCGTTAATTATTGGGAAATAGAAGGGGACCAAAAATGCCTCCATAGCATTACAGGCGCAGAAGTATTCACCCTTGTAAACTCAAGTATTCATCCATGTAAAGAAAAGTACTCATCTTTGAGAAATAACTATATAAGGAAACATTACCACCCATCTTTGACACGTTTTTAGAGGTGGTTTTTTTTTGTACGTTCACTCTAACTAATTTTTCCGACGATCTGTGAGGAATTTTTCAAATCTAAAACCACGAAAGTCTTCTACACAATTTTCTCTTTCAAATAAGATCCATGATGACATACTTTCGAGTTGTCCGTTACGCAAGTATTCACACCTCGTACGCAAGTATTCATCTCTCATTGAACAAGTATTCATTCTCGTCGTGTAAGTGTAAAGAGTACATGAAGGTATGGTGGGACCGCACAACCGCGACTTCAGATAAGTAGGGGACCACAGTAATATGCGGAGATAAGTGGTGGAATTAGTAGGGGACGATTTGCGAAAAAGTATTGACACTTAACACGAGTTGTATTCATCCATATAAATAAAAGTACTCATCTTTGAGAAAGAATTATATATGGAAATATTACGACATTAAGAGCATTAATTACGCGGAGATAGTAGGGTACCACAACTGCCGTCCGCTAAAAACAAAAGAAAACGCGTAATTAAGTGGGGGGACCGCACAACCGCCATCACTAACTACCGTGGGGACCGCATAACCGTCACCGCAAGTGGAAACAACATCAAGTATTCATCTATAATACATGAAGTATTCACTTGTAATACATCAAGTATTCACCCTGATATATTAAGTATTTTTAAAAAAAACTGGACATATCACACCCATCTTTTACAAGTATTCACCCTCGTCATGCAAGTATTCATCTATCATTGAACAAGTATTCACATGTAATACATCAAGTATTCACCCTGATATATCAAGTATTCATCTATCATTGAACAAGTATTCACATGTAATACATCAAGTATTCACCCTGATATATCAAGTATTTTAAAAAAAAACTGGACATATCACACCCATCTTTTACACGTTTTTAGAGGTTATTTTTTTTTCTCCGTTCAATCTAACTAATATTTCTAACGATCTGTGAGGAATTTTGCAAATCTAAAACCACGAACGTTTTCTACATAATTTTCTCTTTAAAATGAGATCCATGATGACATACTTTCGAGTTATTCGTTGCACATGTATTCACCCTCGTCATGCAAGTATTCATCTATCATTGAACAAGTATTCATCCTCGTTGTGTGAGGCGGAGGCAGAGGCGGAGAAGGAGAGGGAGAGGCGAAGGTGGGAGAGGCGGGCGGAGGCAGAGGTGAAAGGGGGAGGCGGAGGTGGAAGAGGGAGAGGGAGGGAGAGAGGAAAGAAATAGAAGGAGAAAATCTACTAATTAATTTGTAGGGACCACTAGTTAGTTAAAATTGATTATTATAGTTAGAAAAGGAAGTTAGTTAGTTGGAGGAAAAATGGGGGAAGAAATTAATGGGTAACATATAATTACCCTAAATTGTATTTAAAAGTAAAATAACAATGCATTTTAACCAACGAGGGATTTAGTTTCCGATAGGAATACTACAAATAAACGGAGATTATGAATATTTATTAAAGATAAAAGAATTTGAACCAACTGGGGATGTAGCTCAGATGGTAGAGCGCATCTCCATTTTGTTTTTGTTTATATAGCCTGGAACTTAGTAGATTCCCTATTGAGGAGAAAAAAAAAGGAAAAGAACGGGGAGTTTATATTTGTTCTACTGCTGCTGTACGGAACTTGGAACCATGTGGAGTAGAGTGGGAAAAATGTGCCGTGCCGTAACTAACACGCCGTGACTTTGGTCACGTGCCGTGCCGTGTCGTGACAAAAATTACAAGGAGTGGTCACGGCACGCGAGTCATGGCGTGACTAAGTCGTGCCGTGACCAAACGTACGTTAGTCACATTTGATCTCATTTAATGTTTTAAACAAAAATATGAAACGATTCTTTAAAATTTAAATATTTAAATTAAAATAAAATTATACCTTATAAGAATGTAGGTTAGTGTATTGCATCGTGACTGCCGTGACTAGCGTGTCTTCCGTGTCTACCGTTTCGTGACTCGCGTGTCCCGTGCCGTGCCGTTCCGTGTTCCGTGCCATGCCGTGTCGTGTCGTGTCGTGTCGTGACTAAGGCAATTTCCGTGCCGTGCCTTCTTTCCCAACAATTGGTCACGACACGCGAATGGTCACGGCACGTAACCGACACACGTGCCGTGCCATTCCGTGACGGAGCTGACTCCGGCGTGCCATTTTTCCCACTCTAATGTGGAGAGCCCCAGTGTCAATTTTTTTTTCTCGTCTTGCTTTTTATTTCATTATAATGTCATTAGTGACCAGAGCTAAATCTTAAAAGAGTAGGGTTAAAATGTTTCATTGGTTTTGTGTCCCATCATGTTTTAACATTGTTATCTCTATTTTCATAGTTTAAATAGTCGATCCGAACCGTTTAATATGATCTCCATATTAAAATGTGCTTAGATACAAAATTTTTATATTTTTTGAAATTTTTTTGGTATTTTTTTAAGATAGGTACAAAATCACTGTTTTTAGAAGATTTTGGACCGTTAAAAAATAGTGATTTTGTACTTCTCTAAACAATTAGTAAAAAAATTCTAAATTTTTTAAATTTGTTATCCAAATATATTTTAGTATGAAGATCATGTTAAACGGTTCGGCTTGATTATTTAGACTTTAAAAATAGAGATAATAATATTGGAACACAATGGGAACCAATGAGATATTTTAACCCCACTCATCTTAAAATTAATAAAATCACCATTTGAATGGCTATAATATGAGGTAAGAGCTTAGATATCACTATATATGTCACCCGCTGAGTTAACATGTTTATGTCTAAATTAATTTTGATTCGTATATTGTTTAGTGTTAAAATGATTGTAGTTTCGGATCTGAATAGTGCAAATAATAGTATTTGCACCGAAATTTTTTCAGTTACCATTGAAAAAAATCAGAATTAAATGAATACCACCGGGATCAAGTTTTCTCTATTCCTAAAATGGGCTGGTGCGCGGACTGAGGAGGCGCACCCCTTGGTGTGCGGACTGAGCTTACGCACCAAGGTGTTTTTTTTCTGTGGTCAAATTGATGGCATGTGATAGATTTTCTTTTGTTTTTTTGTCTAAGCATTTCAAATTTTCACGCCAAAAGTTGCCGAATGTAAAACTTGACCTCTCAAGGGGAACTTTTTTTTATATTGTTGTTTTATTAAATCCTTTTATTTGTTGATTATCTTAAAAAATAAATAGCATTTTATCATTTTTATATCATGAAAAATACGTATTTAATGGTTTTTGTTGATATAAAGATTTATAGATATATGTTCTTAATTTATCTCACATATTTTAATTATACAAGCACACAAACTAATGACACACAGTGGATCACACGGTCCACAGATTGATAGGATCCACAAAAAGCACCTCGATAGAAGTGCCCAACAAGAATTTATATCATCCGAGTAAACTCAAAATTCTGAGTTTAGATCCGGACCGCTCGATCAGCTTAAGCACTAATTGTACTCCAACCCTTTGTGCGCCTGCTCAGTCCACGCATCAATGGGTGCGCCTCTTCGGTCCATGCACCAGCCTATTTTGATACGCAGACTGAGTCCGCGTAGGTAGTAGGAATGGAGAAAACTTAGTACCGGTGGTATTCATTTAATTCTGATTTTTTTCAGTGGTAACTAAAAAATTTCGGGTATTTGCACCATTGAGAAGTGTTCCCCATTTGTTTGTCCATAACATAAAAAAATTTAGAGGGTCCTTTTCTTGAGAAAATGAGCTTAAGTAAATAGTTCGATACAGTGAATTAGGGGTGAAAACGGACCGGATAGTGGTAAAACCATATCCATTCCACTTTTTAAATTTTTGGATATGGATACGGATCGGATATCAGCTGGTTACAGATACATATTGGATCTGATATTTATTAAAATAATATTAAAAACATCAAAGTTCATAATATTTATTTAAATTTAATGGTGAATAACAATATTTTATCGTAATATATATTAAAATATATGATATATATCTACTATTCAGATATAGATAATTGAAACGTAAAACCATATCAGTATCTATATCCACACGGAATATCGAATATCCACATCTAATTTTTCAAAATCAAATACGAATGGGATATTATCCATACCATTTTCACCCCTACAGTGAATCCATACAGACAATCACTATCTATATAAATTAGGAAGCTGATATAAGTACCCACGTTACAGTACCCGCACTGTACCCACACCTAAATTGCCATAACTGCTTGTGGAGACCGCAACTATTCCAAAACTGTAATTTTGTTTTACAAATTTTAATAGTAATACTGTGAAGTATATAACTCAAACAGGGTAAGTATTTATACCTATACAATGAACTACACCTGATATATGAATTTTCCTAAAATAACTGTACCCGCACCTTTTTTTTTTTCAAAAATTCTCGTGTTGTACTCGCATTAGGGGACCACTCAAACGGCATGTGGAGACCGCAACTATTCCAAAACTGTAATTTTTTTTTAAAATTTTAATAGTAGCACTGTATAGTATCTCAAACAGGACAAGTATTTATACCTATACAATAAATTATATATGATATATGAATTTTCCTAAAATAACTGTATCCGCATCTTTTTTTGAAAAATTCTCGTGTTGTACCCCACATTAGGGGACCACTCAAACGGCATGTGGGGACCGCAACTGTTCCAAAACTGTAATTTTGTTTTACAAATTTTAATAGTAACACTGTGAAGTATATAGCTCAAATAGGGCAAGTATTTATACCTACACAATGAACTACATATGATATATGATTTTTTTTAAAATAACAGTGTGGGTACTGTAGCGCATACAGTACGGGTATTGTAACGTGAGTACTGAAATAATTATTCTATAAATTAACGACAGATAATCTTCATTTCTTTTTCCGACCGTTGTAAGTGGACGATTTCGAATTCCGATTTCCGAACTTTCATGACCGTTTGGAAACTACTATTTATCATTTAATAAATCCAAGCTGGCACCTTCCAAACGCGGGTCCCACAGTGGAAAACATTTTCATAACTCTCGGCGCACCATGAGCCAGAGACTTAGATCCACATATCAATAACCAACACATCACATCTCTGTTCCGAACCCCATCCCAAACAGTCAAACATTTCTTCTTCCCTCTTTCCCCGTTTCAATTTCTCTCTTTCTTCAAAATGGTTTCTAAAACCCCAACTAAATGTGCAACCAAACCCTCACCATCCCCCAAATCAAAGCCAAAATCCGTCAGGCCGCACCGCCTCCACCGGAAGAAATCCTCCTCGCCTCTTAACTCCTTAGCCACCGCTGGCTGCTCGACCATCAATGCCTCAATCAGATCGTGCCGTCGCCGCCTCGTCAAGCTCTTCTCACACCTCATTGTTAAAAAGCAGCGTGGCGGCTTTCACCGCCTCAAAAACCCTTCAAGTTCCCCTTCTCCACCAGCTCCTGTAGCAAAATGGGTCGCCCCCCCTAACCTGACCCTGCCTCCGACGTGTAAGAAGACGTTGTTTTTGGATTTGGATGAGACATTAGTGCACTCAAAAACGGATCCGCCACCTGAGAAGTATGATTTTATGGTGTACCCAACAATTGGGGGAAGGGTTATACCGTTTTACGTGCTCAAGCGGCCAGGAATTGATGAATTGCTTCGTGCCGCAGCTGGTGCCTCTTTTGAAGTTGTTGTATTTACTGCTGGTAATTGCTTTTGTCATTTGATGAATTAATTTATTTCTATATTTGTTTATCTGAGCACTGGTTGGTAATGTGTTTTGGTTTTCCAGAACAGCCACGGTTCAAAATTTAAGTTCTCTACGTTCAGTTGTTTGACTTAGTTTGTAACTACCTGTATAAAAATAGAATGTTATTTGTTTTACGTAGGCCTGGAATTCGAATTTTGAAATTTGAATTGAGCTTACATATGATTGATAAAAATAATATATTATCATTTTACAATAGCTGGCAGCATTTTGAAATTCAGTCAATTCATCAGACAGAACAGCCTCCCTATCCCTAACTAGGTATACTCAAACTTCGACTTAGATACAATTTAGATATATTTTCCTGCCTAATTTACTTTTTGGATTCCATAAAACTCAGATTTTTATGAGGATACAAAAATGAATATGGGGGTTTACAAGTTGAAGATAAAACTGTTATATCTAGCTAATTATATCAATTCAGGTTTGGAGTCATACGCATCACAAGTGCTAGACAACCTAGACCCGACCGGAGAAATAATCAAGCATCGCCTGTATCGGGACTCATGTCGAGAGACGGAACCAGGTCGGTTTGTGAAGGATTTGGCTTTGACAGGAAGGGGTCTGGATCAGGTGGTTATAGTAGATGACAATCCGAATGCATACGCATTGCAACCAGACAATGCCATACCTGTGAAACCATTTGTGGATAATTTGGGGGATGCGGAGCTAAGCAAGGTGGGGAGATTTTTCGAGTTGGCTGGATTGTTTGAGGACCTGAGAGATGCAGTCAGATGCTATCTCTCTGATTTTGGTGATCATCTTGGTACTTCAGTTTGATGTTTGATGATTGGTTATTTTCTTTTCGGGGAATGCTTTTTGCAATTTATGCTCAATAAATTGATTGCTGAACCCAGCATTCCTCGCATTTGGAATCAAAAGCCTACCAAATTTTCATTAAAAATTAGAAGAGAACAGCTGATATCTTAATGGCAACTTGGTCAAAAGCCTACCAGACTAAGATGGAATTACTTTTTCCATTGGAGTTATTTGTTTAAATGATAGCTGAATATGTGAGAAATAGTAGCTGGTTTTTGCTATTTTAGGAAAAATATTTGGTGAAATTTGAAAAAAGTTGTTCTTCATAATTTTTTCCATCTTTTTGTCCTATTATTCCTTTGTTCTATGCTTGTTCAAGAAATATATGGAGAGGAGCATTTTTCATTAATATGCAGGTGAGATCTGAACATGATGTTTTAATGCATTTGTTGGCACATATTGCTTACAAATTGCAATTAATTAATTGTACATCTCAATGTGTTTCAATATGACACGGGTCATGCAAAAACATGGCACAAACAACACGTGCGAAGTCTGAATTGGGGATCCCTCCAAAGTCTAACCAAAAATAAAATGAATGTACTGTGTAAATTTACCACTTGTAGACCATCTCCAAGAATTAAGATTTAAGAGAGAAAGATTGAAATTGAGCTAACAAATGTAGATCTAAGTATTCCTGTCAATTGTCTGTGAATGAAACATGCAAGGAACCATGAATGAACATCTCAGCCACTAAAACAAGTTAGAATAAATACACTTTAGTGCACATTAACCAGTACAACACCTATCATGCCAGAAATAGATGAAACTATCATTTCCTATTATTTGTTGATTCCAACATTAACTATATCTATAATCTTAAGAATAGTCTTCCAAAAAACATATACCCTAGAATATTCTTCCGTTTTGAGATGATATTAAAGTTTTCCAAACACCTACAACAATACTATTTATCAATCTGAACCTTAGTATTTAACATCATGATTTCCCTAGTAGAGATGAGCTCATAGAGCGGGGCGCTCAACTTCTAAATCGGGATCTGCACCAATAATCACGGCAGCAGACCCATCACCAAATAAAACTTGAGAAACGAGATCATCGGGATGAGATTCAGAAGGGCCACGGAACCCATGAATAATGTATTCGGAAGTCACCGTGATTGTTCTCAGCAAGGTCCTTTGCTATACGCAGTGAAGTTGCGCCGCCGTGACATCCTTGGTAGTAAAGCATGAGGCGCCTAACAGTTGTAGGGAGTTGGGAGCCCGAGTGGATGCACTAGCCGAACATCGGCGCTTGGACACTCAGCACCGCTATTCGTGCAAAAGATGAGATGGGTAATCTTGGACACAGCCTGGCCCCATTCCTCGATGGCGCCTCTTTTGCAAGCTTTGCTACTTCCTCTGAGACAATCTCCCATCGGGCATCTAGAGATGGTGCCGAGTGGTCAGCAATATTCGGATACTTCTTTAAAATTTCTCCGTCATTCGCCATCAAGCCCATATATAGCTGCTCAATGGTTGTGCTTTACCTACAATTAATTAAGATATGATGTAACATGGTAAGGTGTTATTGTCTTTGTGGTCTCAAGCCTCTATCGTTCTGATGATAAGATTAATTTGTAGTACTTCTATTATGATAAAAAAGCAGCAGATGCGGATCCATAAGTTACATAGGTCAACTTAAAGTTGCTAATAAAATAACTCCTTTATTTTTTTTAGTATTTGCGTAGCATTCCATGTTTTTTAGCACTCTTCATGTTCTTAAATATCATTATAGCCAGTGAGATACGACTAATTTATCAGAAGAAGTAATAAACCCAGTGACTTCAACAAAATCAAGGCTTGCTTAATTTTTTCTCCTTAATTTTAGTTTGGGAAATTATTTAAGCTTTTATTAGTTGAAAATTTCAGGTAATCTTCTGTTAGAAAAGTAAATCACAGAAAAAACACAAGCACTCCCGTGAAACTCCCTTCCCACCCAATTTTTATTTAATCAATAATTTCATTACAGAGAAGAATATTTCTGTTTTCTCTCTTAATTTCTATTTCTCTACACCTTCTCTTTTATGGTTTCTGTAACCGCTATATTTAGAATCTAAATATTACAAATTTCCCTTTACAATTTTGACAGCTCATGCAATATACATATTTCTATATTCTATTCAATATCGGACAAGGCTGGATGCTCAATTCCTTTATTCTTCAACCTTCCTTCTTTGACTTGATACTGCAAATAATTCAGGTGCCAGCTTGTCCCTTCAATATCTTCCCTTCATTGTTATGTATACCAATAATTTTTCTTTAATTGTAATTGGGATAAAAAATTATGCTTGAATTTTTCCAGTAGAAAACTATGGGACGGTTCTTGATGTAATTGTTCATCATTTTTGGTAACACAACACAAAAAACTATCCAAACGAGCTACGAGCTACAAGCTTTTTTACCAGCCCTAGTTGCAAGTCACATAGCATCCCCCAACTGAATTAGTGGGCCTAGATCAGATGAGACCGGAAACTTTTTTAGTGGGCCTAGCTGCAACTCACATAGCATCCCCCAACTGAATTAGTGGGCCTAGATGAGATGAGACCGGAAACTATTTGGTGATAGCATTACAGATCTGTTTGGGCCCATTAGATTGGAAACTTCAATAGGCCCAGAAAGGTAATAAATATATTTCTACTGCCACTAATCCATGAAACCCTCCGCAAAAAGACATGCTCACCTCTTCTCTTCTTCTCTATTCCAAGTCTAAAACCCTCTCTTCTCTCTTCTATTTCTCCACTCAAACCCTCTCTCATCTCTTCCCCACCACGCCAATCTAATGGCGCTACCAGCGGCAAGCAAGAGAGAAACCATATGCCCGTAAATTCCACCTGTGCCCCTAAATCGGTGGGAAAGAAGACAAACGATGCGATCTTTCCAAGGGAGATGTCGCCTGAGATGGCATCTTTTCTGAGGAGGTTAAAGGAGGAGGGTTGCTTGAATGATGGTGATTTCAACTATGAAAAGCCGCTGCTTTGCAATTCCTACTCTCTGAATTTGCTGAAATCTGCAACCGAACAGTTTGGTCTGAAGCATCAGCCAATTGCCAAGTATTTTTTTCTGGCCAACTTTTTCCTATTTGGGTTTATTAAAATATCATCCAACAAGTCCTAGTTATTTTCAACAGATTTCCCAACTTTGGAGCTTTTGCAAACCCACAGGTTGTCCAATTTTGTGCCAAAAAGAATTTTTATATTTTTTTTTATATAGTGCAGTCGAACATGCCAAAATCAATGGAAACATCTAATGTTTTACTAAAGTAACAAGAGCCCAGAGAGTTGATTGCAGAACTTTTGGGTTTATATGTACAATTCTTCCAATATTTTTTGCACTGCAGTACCACATTGTTGTTTAGCAGTAAACTGAAGTAAATGTAATTTTGATTTTCTCCATGTAGCCTATTACTGTGCTAATCTTGTCTAATGCCTTTGACCTGTTTGCTAAATACCTAGTATTTTTCTATCCTTGGTTGAAGTTCAGGTGGCTATCTGGTGGTGAATTGAAACAGGTCGCACTCTTTGGTTGTCCCTCTGTCGAAAGGAGAACTGTCATGGCAGCAAAGTGCTTACGTTCTTTTTTTAAGATCGAAGAAAATACCGTATGTCTTATATCAATAACTGAAACCATTGAAGTTACTCTCCACAGTGTGGTGATGGTTTTTTTCTATTACCAATCCAAATTTCTGATGTTGTCCTGGGATGTCAATATAAAGCTGGAGGTTGAACTAGTTTATCAGAGTCTTGTTCATGACGTGAAATAACGATATCAAATGCACTAAATAGAAAACACTACATATGGACAATGGTGTTACTGTGGCCAAGTAATGTTTTACAGAAAATTACAACTACATTTAAGACTGATCTATCAAAAGTATCAATGTACTTCATCAGGAGTGAGTCTATGGCACTATGCACAGCGCAGATTGGTCCGTACTATGTATCAATATTTTCATTTTCAAAGACCAAATATTTGATTTGGGCCGTTGAACATGATTTTGAAATGTACTTGCAGACTAAATTTTACATTGTTTGGAATTTTTTTTTACTATTTGTTTAGATTGGTAGAAAATCACTACCTTTGCAGGTCTAGAATCTTTAGATCAAGTGATTTTCTACCTATCTGAAAAAAGAAGTAAAAAACTGCTAAAATAATGTAAAATTTGATGTACAGGTACATCTTCATATGGAGATCATGTTGAACGCTTCTGATCAATTGTTTGGACTTTGAAAACAGAGATACTGATCCATAGTACTGACCAATACGCGCTATGCATAGTACCTTATCCTCACTTGTATAAGTATATTATGCAGAAATGCATTTAAGGAAAGTCCAAAATTGGTTCCCTGACTACTTCAGCTTTTATTAGCTCTAGACTGGTAACACTTAGTATTGGGTTCAAAGTTTCTTCCATGATTTCATTCCATTCAGCGATATTATACCCCCTAAAATAAACACACAGTTATTTTTATTTCATCTTCTAACCCCTTCTTGCATTCCCTCCCTCTCAGAAAGGGAGCCCCAGGACAAATTTGACCTAAAAGGAAAATGGGGATTGGATTCAAACCAAGGAAAACCAAAAAAAAAAATACAGACCAAGAAATTGAGCAGAGAAGCCAATGTTTATGTGCTTTATTGAACAAAAGAAAATCTTCCAGGATCGATTGAACCAAATTCAGCAATTGGAGGGCCAATATTTTTGTCTTAAGTATATATGCAATAATGATATCAAATGATGAAAATGTTAATAGAAAATCTGTCTTTGGGCCCTGAGCTTTTGCCCTCGACTCTTTTAACTAAGCCCCTGATCCTTGTCTTTTTGGTTGTTTATTCTCCTCAACTATTGCATTTGCATAATCAAGCACCCCATTTGGAAATTGAACATTGCTGATTGGGGCAATGGCATGTTCTTTATGTGGCACCAGTGTGTCAATCGAGAATTGATGTCAGTCAGTAATGACGTGGTGCACCATCATCGTCTCTCTAAGAACAATAACAATTGATTAGAGGCTGATCCCCCCCACCCCCTGTCCTCCAAGAGAAAAAAAAAAGTAAGAAAGGTTAAAGATTTAGGGGTTTGGGTTAATTACGTACAACTTCATTACTTGCATGAATACAGGATATTTTCAATCTCATTAATTGGAGACGAAACAGATTTGCTGTGTTGGTTCAATGCATTTCCAATTGATTGTGATGTATTTATTTATATATTTTGTTGCACAACTTTTTTAGGTATGCGAGTCATGCAAGGTAAAGACTTCATGTAGATTTGCTAACCAAAGAGTTGAAAGGCAAGAGAAAGTGATCCTGACATATGTTACGAGACTTCTCGTTTTGTACGCCCTTAACGCCATTCCTCAAGAGTTGTCTATTTCTGAGAATTTGAAGTTGTCAATAAACAAGCTGCTTAATGAGGTCATTAATCTAAGTACATGAGGCTAAATGGAACAAAAGAAAGATAAAGAAGCAGAGAACTGATAGTAGTACTTGATTGTAAGCTTTTTGTATGGAACTAGTCGCATATTTGTTGGTAATATTGATGCTGCAATTCAACCCCTTAATAGTTGTTATGCTGTTTTAACTGATTGATGTTCAAATTCTAGGAGAAACTATAATCCAAATTTCACATGGAAAAGAATTCAGCCTTCGTTTCATGTGACCACACGACCTTGACCTTGATCTAAAGATTCTAGTCAAAACTCAAAGAGTAGTGATTTTTTATCTATGGTAAACAAATTTAGAAAAATTATAAAATTTAGTTGAAACTTTGAAAATTTCACCGAAATTTTTTGTGTAAGGGTTTTCAAAGATATTGATCCAAAAAAAAGTTTTCAATGTATTTTTCTTGCTTGTTGAATATATAATATTGGAGTAGAACTAGGGTGTTCCTAAGCTCACCAAGCCTCTCGTGAACTCAACTCTAAAACCTATCGAATTGACTTCAAACGACATTTTCAAACCGTTAGATGTTCAATCTATATTAAAATGTGCTTGGAGACCAAATTTTACATTTTTTGAAATTTTTTTACTATTTATTAAGCCGGTTTGAAAACCGCTGTTTTCCAATGGTGTAAAAACAGCGGTTTTCAAACCGGCTTAATAAATAGTAAAAAAATTCCAAAAAATGTAAAATTTGGTCTCCAAGCACATTTTAATATAGATTGAACATCTAACGGTTTGAAAATGTCGTTTGAAGTCAATTCGATAGGTTTTAGAGTTGAGTTCACGAGAGGCTTGGTGAGCTTAGGAACACCCTAGTTCTACTCATAATATTGATCTAGAATACACATTGAGCTGGAAAATTTTTCAACTAATCTAAAGCTTACAAAAATTGCCATACTAAAAAAAGGAGAAAAAAACCTAGTAAGCCTTGATTTTGTTGAAGTCACTGGTTTATTATTTCTTCTAATATGTAGTTGTACTGTCTAATGATGTTTATGACCACATGCGGATTGCTCCAAAACAATTAAAGCTAAGCAAATAATTTTTTGAAAAAAAACTTAAAGGAGTTGCTTCATTAGCAACTTTAACTTGACCTATATAATTTATGATTGAGAATATAAAAGATCATTTAATATCAAGACTATTGTTGAGCTGCAGGAGCAGGACACCACTTAGTGGATTATTTAATATGAGGCCTATTGTTTAGCTTCAGCACAGCACTTTCAACAAAACAGAGTATCCTCTATTTGAGAAAACAAAACGTTTCTATCTATCTGAATAAATATTAATTGCTTCCTCTATCCGACTTTTTCTACCAACCAAACAGCAAGAGTTATGGGATGAAAAACATCTTCTTTCTTCCTTGATAATTTAATCAACAAGCTTTGTACAAGACGAAATCAAATTGTTACCAAGTAGAATGTTCTACTACTTTGGATCTTTCACTATTTAAAGCTGGATTCTCAGTAGGATTATGCAGATTTCCAAACAGTTCCTTTATACAAATAAATCAATATAATTTTCTCAGTAGTATCCAACTAAATGGAGCAGTTTGTGCAATCACAGAGGTCAAAAGGCCTTGCTACTGTTCTGGCGAATCGGCACGGCACTCCCACCCGTCTGCGTTCCTCATGATACATACCCCGACATGTACTTCCGGCTTACCAATAGCGAGCATCTTACAGACCTCAAGGAGAAGATGACCAGAATATGTAAGATCATTTTGCCTAATTATCTTTTCTAATTCAATTTGATCATTTTATCCAGTTCACTCAGATCATAACCACCAACAAAAATTTGGTCAGTGAATGTATACTGTCCTTTGTCCATTTGTTACTATTGAAATGGACTGCGTTTCATATTATTGTGCCAATTATATAAAAAAATTCTTATTAAAGTACCACAAATCTTATCCTCAGAAATCAGAATATTTATAGGATTGAGACCACCACAACGAAACACCTTGACATGTTTCATCATATCTTGATTAATTGTAGGTAAAAGCACAACTATTAAGCAGCGATATATGGGCTTGATGGCTAATGACGGAGAAATTTTAAAGAAGTACCCGAATATTGCCGACCACTCAGCACCATCTCTAGATGCCCGATGGGAGATTGTCTCAGAGGAAGTAGCAAAGCTTGCAAAAGAGGCAGCAACAGTGGCCATCAAGGAATGGGGCCAGCCTGTGTCCAAAATTACCCACCTCATCTTTTGCACGAATAGCGGTGCTGAATGTCCCGGTGCTGATGTTCGGCTCGTGCATCTACTCGGCCTCCCTACAACTGTTAGACGTGTCATGCTTTACTACCAAGGATGTCATGGCGGCGCAACTTCATTGCGTATAGCAAAGGACCTTGCTGAGAACAATCGCGGTGCACGTGTTCTTGTGGTGACTTCCGAATACATTATTCATGGGTTTCGTGGCCCTTCTGAATCTCACCCCGATGACCTCGTTTCTCAAGTTTTATTTGGCGATGGGTCTGCTGCTGTGATTGTTGGTGCAGATCCCAATTTAGAAGTAGAGCGCCCGCTCTATGAGCTCATCTCCACTAGGGAAACAATGATTTTAAATACTATGGATGCTCTTGCAATGGTACCTAGGGAAGTCGGAAACCTCGTCACGTTGGCTCCTTCAATACCAAAGCACATCTCCGAAAACATCGGAGGTTGTGTTGAGGAGGTATTGAAACCATTAGGCATTACCGATTTAAATTCTCTATTTTGGATTGTCCACCCAGGAGGCCCTAAAATTTTAAAGATGGTTGAGGAGAAACTCGCATTGGAGAAAGACAAGTTTAACATGACGAGGAAGGTACTAACCGATGTTGGCAATTTGTCGAGTCCAACGGTATTATTTATAATGAATGAGATGAGAAAGAAATCAATTAGTGAAGGAAAGGCTACGACAGGCGATGGGCTCCAATTTGGTATGCTCCTTGGGTTCGGGCCTGGACTTTCCATTGAGGCTATTGTCCTACGTTCAGTTCCCATTTGATCTGCCTCCCTAATCTGCATAAGAGACTTTACATTGCAACAACAATAATAAAAATAATAAACAAATGCAAATGTAGTTTTCCAAGGTTGGACAAGAATTAGGAAAATTGTTGGCAATGAAGAAACAAAAGGTGTTTGAAGAATGAGGAATTTGTTACGAAACATGAAGAAAAATGTTGTCATAGAAAGTTGAAAAAAAAGAAAAAAAAGAAAAAACTTTAATGTCTTAGTGCAAGCATTTGGGTTTTATTCTTTGAAGCTAGTTTGTTTAAAAGCTCAACTATTGCATCCTAACTAAGTTAGGTTTTTATTGAAAGTGTTTTGCATATTCTTTCGTTTCTATTTGTTCAAATAGAGTTGAATGTTCTTGCTGCTAATAGTGTCAGTCATCATACTGAAAAATTGATAACTTATCAAACTTACAAAAGAAGTGAGTTGCTTCAAATGCCGACTGAACATCAAACCAGTATGTACCATGTAAGGATTTCAAACAGCTTGCAATGAGGCCAAGCAAATCAGGATGACAACCGAGTTAATGTACCTTCTTTTTGCTTGATCTTTATGATAGGAAATCTACAATAGATACAGGTGAGAATATATACTGATATATAAAAGATCAATTGAAAAATGATGCTCAACCACTAAAACTTTTGTACAATAGGACAGGGAAAACAAGAAAATCAAATGCAGATAGCGGGCCAAAACAGGAAACTCTTTTTCCTCCCAAAAAATTAAGATAGATAGCCTTCATTTTAGTATCTTTTACACAAAAAGAACAAGTTCTAGTAACTTCCATTATACAAAATAAACCCAAAATGCTGTCCTCACTAATACAACAATGACTTGCACAACTCTAAGTCTGCAGCCCTACTTTTTGTTATTAGTATAACTTCAGCACAAAGGTTATAAAATAATGTATCAATCTCTGAGCCCTTCTTAAACCAAGGCATCCACACACTAAAATTCAGAAAAAAAACGCCTATAATGTAGCAGATATCAGAAGCCATGCAAATTCAACAAGGACAAATGCATCCCTTGCATAAAGGAACATGAAAAAGGCATGCTCTGCTTGCCAAAACTAAGACCATTTTTCAATTCTTCAATTTCCCGAGTCATCATGTACACTTCTTCGGCATGGTATTTGGTCGACCAATTCTCCACCAACCTAAGAAAAAGAATGAAATTTTTAAGAGTACAGAAAATAAACACAAGACAAAATTCTCAACAAAAAATAATTGGTCTTCAAGAATAATTGGTACTGGGAAGGTGAAAACTGAATTACTAGAACCAAGCAACATAAGAAAAGCCAGGATACCACACAAATGAAGAAGATTGCAAACCTAATGTCAGCCTCAGAGGCATCACTACAATCAGAGAATAAGACCTTCACAACCGGCCTCAGCTCCACCAGACAATTAGGCTCCACTGCTTGGTTCTCAATGCACGTACCAGAAAAATACCAAGCCTTGGAGTTGAGAAGTACTAACTGGAGCAATGGTTTCCGGGATTTCAAATCCCTGACAACAGTTCGAAAAGATACCTCATCTTCTGCACTCTCAAGGAGAAGGTTTGAGAACAGGTTTTGAACTGTGTAATACCTGTGTAAGAATGATGTTCTAGCATCAGTACAAGGGAGATACAGGGGCTCAGGACACAAGTGGTATACCATGAATCCCTGGCTGATAAAACTTTTCTCATTAAAAAACAAAAAAAAATCTTAGGAATGGCACAAGTGAGGTGAACCCTGATAATCATCTGTAACAAAACTATTATTTTTTCTTGGTTTTATTAATTAAATTTTTAGGCACAGATAGGGTTCAAGTGAGCTGAATAATTAAGACAAAGAAATAAAGAACAATCATAGTATTAAGTCTGTCTTAATATTCGTACCAGTATGGCTCTGTCTACTAATTCCCACTAATGCCAGTGAGTTAAACTTTTTTAAGGAGAATCAACAACCATAATTGTTTTCATCTAAAGAAAATAACAAATCATGACCCTGAAAGGAAAGTAATTAAAAGTTTATTAAAAAGCATGAAGAACCAACCTAAATGCATCACCAGGTCCACCTACAGGTGTTGTAGTTGAGATATAGCACTTAAATAATCGCACCCCACCATCTATTGTACCAGCATTGCCCATATCCTTCTGACAAGGATACGAGCCAAGAGGCGACAAGCACATTTCACAACAAAATTCACTCCACTCTACATTCTTTGACATATTAGCCTCGTTATGCACAAAACCCCCTCCAAAATAAATACTCCGTTCATCATACCTGTCAGGACCATGACTGACATCACAATTAGATGTTGTATGGTTCAGGTCCTGTTTCTCAGATGTAGGAGCAACTCCCTCAGGACCCTGTGCATCATCATGACTACAATTGCAATAATCTAAAATTGGCACTTCTGGATTTGCATGATTGGTGTTCAACACATCCAAAGATGGTTCTTTGCTGGCAGGATTTTGAGGATAACCATGCAGAGAATCTTTACTGATAGTGATTGAGGCAGAGTTTAGAAGACCAATTTCTGACGAGACGTTAAAGGAGTTGAGATATTGAGTCGCAAGGTCTTCCGCAGCCGCACCAAAGGAACAACAGCAATTGCCGAACCAGTTCTCAGCGACATCTCTCCAGTTCAGAGAAGGCATTTGCACAATGTGCCTAAAAAAAAGCAATAAAAGTGACAATAGCCCAAAGACTACTTTATACAAAGAAAAAAATAAATGCATCTCACCTTAGTGGCTGCTTGGTTAATTTGGTTGAACATGATTTGCAATACAGATCTACGTCACCAGAAGAAAGACTCTTCAAATCTAAGATAAAAGGGATCAGTAAAATGAAGTACAAACAGAGCATATTTATATTTCAATTTGTGGTATATCATTTCATTTCATCAATGAATAAGGCTCTGGGAAGACCTAAATACAACACAATAGAAATGATAGCAATTGACAATGACCAATGAGCACAACCAGTTGTTTCAATTGACAATGACCAATGAGCACACAACCAGTTGTTTTGTAAAATTGACTGCTTCTGTTCTCTAACCATCATTCAGTAAACTAACCAGCACACAAGCTGAAAGCGTTTAGAGTTCAGTGGACTAACCATCATTCAAGGAGATAGGAACAGCATTTTCATCTCCATTGAAACCTATAGAGGCCCGGTACTGAAGAACCACAGGATGGTCTACAGGAAGAACCAGAGAAAGCTTGATCTCGACATGATCGCTCCTCACTACGCACTGAATTTCCTTATCAGGTTCGATCAAAACCTTAGGAACAGGTATTTCGAGACGAACAGTGTCATCGTTCTGATACGAGAGTGAGACGAAGAGGAGGGATCGGTCGGTCTGGAGAGAAGCGGAGAGGTCGGAGAGAGAGGTCGGGGTCGGCGACCGAAAGAGGTAGAGGCGGAGCGTTGGGATATGCGGAAAGGTTTCCCATGTGAAACGCCATGTATGGGTGCCAGGGTTTAGGGGAGAAGGCGAAGAAGGAGATGACATTGTCATTTTACTTGAGAGATGTTAACATATCCTCTCTTTCATTTGGGTTTTGATTTGTATGTAGATGGCTCATGGGCCTATTTTTGGGCCTCATTTATACTTGTTTACGGCCTTATTCTGTGACTATTTTTCAGCTTTTAGTTATAACTTGGTAGTTCTAGGCATGTAGCAGAGCCCTGTGAGGCTGTGATACAAAATTAAATGGTATTTTGTTCGGAATCAAATCTGCTGCTATTCTCTTTTCATGAATAATAATCCTGTTATCTCTCTTTTTCCGAATCTAACCGTTCAATTTTTTTTTAGAACGAATCTCGAAGTAATTTTTTTCGAGAACTGTTCTGTGCACGTATCTCGAAACTATTCAATGACTGGATTCGGAAAAAGAGGGATAGCAGGGTTACTGTTTATACACAAGGATAGCAGCAGATTCAGATCCATTTTGTTCAGGCGAGTAATTTAGATCCGATTTGAATCTTTGAATTTTTGTTCGGACGAGTTGAACAAACAGTACCCTTTCTGCTGAATTTTTTTTAAAATGTATTATCAAATCTTGAAAAGTTACGAAACTAATATAATTATAATTTTTTTACAAAAATCATGTCCATCGGAAATGATACTCCGTATGAAAATTTGAAAACCAGATACCATACTAAGTATCAAATTTGAACACATTTGAACGTATTTCCTTCTTGTTATGTCATAGAAAATTTCAATATAAAAACCGGACTTGGTGATCAGTTTGTGGAATTAAAAACCGAAAATTATTTTTGGTTTGAAGGAATTAGAAACCGGATATCATATTCGGTTTGGTGAGAGAATAAAACCGGTTCTCAATTTCGGTTTTGATTTTGAGGTCACTCTTCTCAGTTTACTTTAATTGTTTTATTGTTTTAATATCTCATCTCTCTTGTCCCCTTCTCTTCAATAAAGCCATGGCTGGCTTGTAATTTTTTTTCCAACCTCTCCACTCTTCGGTTTTCAATTCATATTACATATTACATAGAGTTGGAAAAGTATCAGATTTACAAATTTCGTTAGGCATTTTTTGTTCAACCAGTATTATATATAGATCCGATCCAAACCATTGGATTTTGATCTGACAATTAGATTTATTGGTAGTAGAAATTAGCCTTAGAATTTAGAACAGACCGTGACATTTCTGCAAAATTGGAATCCTAATGATGTTCCATATCTATCGGTATCATTTTTTTTTTTCATTTCTACCTTTTTTTGCATAAATAATCCCAATTTTGATCTGATAAACTTTGACAAAAATAAGCATATTTATTCAAGTCAAGATAAAAGTTTACCCAAATGGAGGCAAAATGTTTAAACAAGTGGGCTTTTTTGTAGCACTTTTTTTTTAAACTCGGCCCAAAATTATCTTACATGTTACCAATCGAGAGGTATTGAATAACTTTATTCCATCATAGAACTTCCACCGAAAATGATGCGCAGGCGATCTCTTGGCGATTCTTCCGATGACTCTTCTCCTCTCCCTTTCCTCCTTATACTTCCATCTCCTCCCACCGTTTTCCTCCCCATTCAATAATCGGTGCTCTCTACTTCCTGTCTTATCACTACCCTTCCGCCTCCTCGCTACCTTGTTTGATTCCTTTACTAAACCACTTCATAATTCTCATAATCTCTCCTTATCCTACTCTTCTTACCGGTTACCACTATGGAACAGCCGTACCCGTACTTGCAGCGTAACAGACCCCTTGTCCGTTCTTCCATCTATTTCTCCACGGAGATTCCTGCTTTTGCAGCGGAGCAGGCTGAATTGGAACGAACAATTTGTGTCTGGGGGCCCCACCTGCATGCGCATGGTAATATCCTTGGTTTCCAAAGGCAACTCGCTCAAAGACATGGTGGCTCGGTCAGCTTGTACACGATCACACCATGGGAGAATAACTCCTTTCTTATCACCTTACCGGCCCACCTTGACCGCTCACAATTGGTGCGTGATATGATCCCGCTGTGTTTAGCCCAGGACATTATCCTCACTGCCTGGAATCCTAATATCCACCTAGCCCGGCAGCCTTCCTTTGCTTTCAGCCTTCAGATCATTGTCACCGGGTTCCCTTTACCTTTATGGCATGAATACTTCATAATCAGGTTTCTCTCTCTATTGGGTGAGGTGATCCATGTAAATGAGGATAACTTATTTGGTCGTAACAAGGTGTGCATTACCGCTACTATACGGTGTCTTGACATACGGACAGTCCCTCGCTTTGTTAATGTACACTTCGCTTGTTGGTGGGCAGAATGTCGCATTCATATACAGGAATAGGGTGATTTCCCGGTCATCCCTCCAAAAAGCCGCCCTTATCCAGATTTCTCCGATCCCACCGCTGTATATGGAGATGAGCCCACGGAGGTTGATAGCCTATCCCCGATTCGCGCGCATGCAATCAGTTGTCAGGACAGTCTCACTGAGGCATTTCAAGGAGCCAGTGCAGCCACACCACATGGAGAGCGGGGCATGATTATAAACAGCACTCGAGGAACCGTAAGTGGGACTGCTAGTTATATTCAACTGGTATGCAGTGTCGCAACAAAAGCTACCTTCAGAATAGGAAACTTCTGGATTTTCCCAGAGTTCATTCTTGGACAATTTGCGGTCTATGCGATGGCTTTTCTAACCTTTCTCCTTGGTCGCAATCAGCAACACGGCTGGTCAACCATGGTACAGGCGCCTTCCAGTGAAAATTCGGTGCATAATCGCATCAGGCCACGTATGGCTAATCCCCTCACATCCAATACTGACGACAAGGCCCTGCAGGACGTACACATGTTCCCCACTTCCACTCCAACCTTTCTAAGGAGGTGCTCAACATTCCCATCTCAACCTGCCTTTTTAGACTCAGCATTGTCTGTAGTGCCCATTCCTTCTGCCCCTACTCCCTCTAAAAGTCAATTGCACAAGGCCCGATATGAGGCCTCACCTACTCATACTACTTCACCCACCATACAACTCCCCAACAAGGGTGTAGAGAGTCAATTTCTACCTCAAAAGTTTACTAGTTCCTACACGAATATCCAGCAGGGTCTCATTGCATCACAACTACAGGTGCCCTCCAACCCCCAATTGGCAAAATATCCCAGGGCATTCTCATTCCTCACACGCTTTATCTTACCTAGAACATTCCCTCAGTCTCAAATCAAGGCCGCAGCCCCTTCTATTCTAGGACCACCTCCAAGCCTGACAAGGAAAAAGCTTCCTAAAATGCAGAACCCAGACGAGATTTCGGAGCTTTTTGCAACACTGGCACCGTTAGCTAATGAGCATACACCTCGGATCCCCATCCCGAGTCATATCACCTCCTCGCGCGATTGGTCCCTCTCCTGTCTTGCCCGGGTTTTCACTGACCGTATGGTGATAGATGACAATTTCGTTAACTCTATGCTTGCTAACTGGCGGGTGAGCCCGGCCACTCGTATTTCACCTATTGCCCGTCATACATACCTTGTGGATTTTGTTAATACTCGTGAAATGTACGATGTACTTCAAAATGAGCCTTGGACGTACCGAGCCGATATTGTATCTCTTAAGCGAGTGTCTGAGCCATCGCAGTTGAAATCTGATTTTGTAAACCACTTCACACTGTGCACCCAATTCCATAATGTTCCTCCAGAGCTCCTGTCCACCGAGGGCATTTACTTCCTTGCTCAGAAAGTTGGCACTCCTATTTCTGAAGTTCGCCAAGGTTATAGTACAGGAGGTCTGTACATGCGCACTAAGGTTTCCTATGCTGCTGCTACATCTCTCAAAGATAGCCTCTCCCTTGATCACCCCACGTTGGGACCCATAATAGTCTACTTGGTCTATGAGAGAGCTGCGAGATTGTGCATGTACTGTGGCTCCATTGGTCATGACATCTCAGGCTGTTCCTCACGCGGTCGGGTGCTGCAACTATGTGCTGACCCGGCAAATAACAATAGGCCTGAGCTAGCTATTCTAAGGGATCACCGCAAAGGGAGCTGGATGAACTGTTCTGCCCTTGTGCCCCGGCCGCCATCCACTCTGCCTCCACAAACACCGGCACCCACAGCTGTACCTGCAGATGCCGTGCCTCCTTTCATTCCCATGACAACCGAGCGGGTGGTCCCGGCCTCCCCATCGCTGTGCACTGCAGCAGCCCGGCCAAGTATCTCTCTTGACCAAATAGGCCGCTTGCCTCCCAACATGGAAGGCTCTCGCACTACAGCCCATACCGTGGGGCATGTAGCAGGCCGATACAGCCCACTAAGGCACCTGGACAATATGGATGGGCTTCCCGTCTTGGCCCAAACTCCTAACAGCATTTCTCAGCCCGTTGCAGATGTGCAGGCCGACTCCAACAGTCCCTCTCAAATTCACTCCATTCAGACAGAGGAGTATGTAATGGCACCTCAAAACAGAGCTGCTGCAGGACCTTCCACTGGAGCACTTGCAAGGCAGACCCAGCAACTTCATCTTGGGGAATTAACAGTGCTTTCTCCTCGTTCTTCTCCTTCGCATGGCAACCTCTCTCCACCACCAGGCTATCATAAGAGGCTTCGGGCGGCGAGCCCTGAATCGCCGCCACGGCCTCAGTGAATATCTTGAGCTGGAACTGTCGCGGCAGTGGAGGTGCGACAGTTCCGACGCTCCAAAGATACCTCCAGGCTACAAGGGCTCACTTAGCATTCATATCAGAGACAAAGTGTGATGAAGGTAGAGCACGTAGCAGAATATCTCGGCTGCCCCTTCCCCATTCGGAGATCGTTCCCTCGGCTGGTAGAAGTGGCGGCTTGTGGGTGCTTTGGTCAGATGATGTTAATATTATTATGTTGGAACGCTCCTTTTATTTTATGTTTATTAGGGTAGAAAATGTACTAGGTTCATGGATTTTGGGTTTGATTTATGGTGACCCGCACCATCATGTAATGGAATATATATGGAATCGCATTTTGTGTTACTCACAGTATCAGTTACCTTTATGTCTTGTTGGAGATTTTAACTCTATTTTGATGAGTTGTGACAAATTTGGAGGAAGCTCAAGGCAATCAGCTCACATGAGGAGTTTTCAACGGTTGGTTCAAACGGCCGGTTTGCTTGATCTTGGCTATCGCGGTCCTGCATACACGTGGTCCAATAACCAACACGACGGTGCGCTCATAATGCAGAGACTTGATAGAGCCCTTGCTACGGCAGATTGGACTTCTCGTTTTCCTGCAGCGGCGGTCTATCACTTACCCCGCTTCAATAGTGATCACCATCCCATATTGCTTCGTACCTCGCCTCCCTCACCGCGAACTAACCGGGCTTTCAAAATAGAGAACTGGTGGCTACAACATCCAGGATTTGACATCATGTGCAAAAACACTTTGACCCAGCAAGGTCAAACTTGGAATTCGGTGATTAATACTATTAAACGGAGTGCTATGCAATGGGTCCGCAAGGTACCCCGACCTGACAAAGAGCTCATTCGGATTGAGGAAGAGACACTCAACTTACAGGGGCTACATCCATCAATGAGGGATTATGACCAAGAAAAGCGGTTGCATGCAGAATATAATCATTGTCTTCAACGGGTCAATACATATTGGCTACAAAGATCACGTTTGCGATGGACAATGGATGGAGACTTGAACTCCGCATTCTTTCATACCACGGTCAACGCTAGGAGAAGGAGAAACACCATACACATGCTACAACTATCGGATGGCTCTTGGACTATTGATGCTACCAGGATCCGTGCGGCAATTATTGATCATTTTCGGAATATTTATTGTGCCCCGGACGATTCACCTCATGACTGGTCGAGCGACACTATAGAGAGCCTGCAAGCTACATTGCCGGTGGTAGACCCGACCATGCAAGAGGAGCTGAGCCGAATCCCAACAAGTCACGAAATCTCGGCTGCCCTCTTCGCCTTGGGGCCAGATAAGGCCGCTGGTCCAGACGGCATTAATGCGCGTTTCATGCAAACATATTGGAAGAATATTCAGTCGGCAGTGGAACAAGAGGTTTCCCTCTTCTTTGCAACTGGTCAGATGCCTCAATCTATTGCCAAATCTAACATGGTTTTGATTCCGAAGACAAATAACCCTACCAAGGTATCTGACTTCAGGCCGATTAGTGTATGCTATGTCATCTACAAGATTATTTCCAAAATCTTATCAACACGTCTGAAGCCAATCATCCCAACCTTAATACATAGCAGCCAAGTGGCATTTACACCGGGCAGACACATCTCCGATCATGTGATCCTTATGCGAGAAATTTTGCACTCCTTTTCGCTCCCCTCTTTCAGAATCTCCGCCTTTTGTCTAAAGTCAGATCTTTCCAAGGCTTTCGACCGAATGAATTGGGATTTTATTGAGAAAACATTGCATCTTTACGGTTTTCCAACGCCTTTTGTATCTTGGGTCATGGCTTGTGTTAGATCAGCATGTTTCACTATTCTATTTCAAGGCTCTGGTGGAGGTTTCATCAGTCCAACTCGCGGCATTAGGCAAGGTTGTACACTATCCCCATACATTTTTATCCTGTGCATGAACATCCTCTCCTCCATGCTGTTGCATGAACAGCTCCAAGGTCGGTTGTGTGGCCTGAAATTGGCGCGAACTGCACCTTCTTTAACTAATTTGATGTATGCTGATGATTTGCTAATCATGGGGGTCACCGCACCGCAGGAAGTTCAGACCTTGCATGGCACTCTTCAAAAATTTTGCTTAATCTCGGGACAAAGAATCTCCCCCGAGAAGTCTAAGCTGTGGTTTTCTAAAGCGGTGCCGTTAGCTCATATCCGTTCAGTAATCCGGATCCTAGGAGCAAGGTTTGCCGCCAATGATGAGCGTTATCTGGGCAGCCCCGTTAGCACAGCCAATCCGACAGCTTTCAACTTCGTTCTGGAGAAAATCGAATCGAAACTTCAAGCATGGAAGGCACGACTTCTTTCTCCAGCAGGGAAGTTAGTCTTATTAAAATCTGTGATTGAGGCTGTGCTAATTTACCACATGAGCACCACTCTTTTTCATCAATCCCTGTTAGATAGAATTCAATCCATGTGCGTGCAATTTTTTTGGGGCAAAGCGAACAAAAGGGCTTTATGCTTTGTCAAATGGGACAAACTGACACGCCCGAAATTAGAAGGTGGTTTGGGCCTCAGGGATATCCGAATGATGAATCTTGCCCTGGTACTCAAAAACACATGGAAAATGATATCGGCACCTGACACACTCTGGGCACAAACTCTGACAGCCAAATATCACCCTACAAGCTCCTTTTGGCACACTAATCGCATGTATAATTGTACAAGGTTATGGCGAGCCATGATGCAGCATAGGGATAGCATGTCGGCCAATCTGAAATGGAGCCTTGGTGATGGCCAAACATGTCATGCGTATGCACAGCCATGGTTTAGCCAATGGAAGCAGCTACCATCCCCTACACGCCAGCAACAATTGATGATGGTCTCCGACCTCTTTAACCATCACTCTTTAACTTGGGATGGGGACACCTTGGCTCAGGTGGGCGGAGCTGCACTGGCTCAGGCCATTGCCCAGGAACATTCGGGCTTGATATTACGGCAGGGTATTAAAGATAAACTCATGTTTACTTGGGCACGAAACGGGGAATTTAGTGTTAAAAGGGCTTACCAAATGATTGAGCAAAGGAATAGGCCTCCAGATGGGCTACAAAATGGGGATGACAAGAAACTGTGGAAACTCCTCTGGAAAACAAAGGATATAGTTCCAAGAGTGAGATTATTTATCTGGAAAGCTCTATATGACGCAATTCCAGTTGGGACTGTTCTGACAAAACGTATCCCGGCTATTCTCGATACCTGTAAAGTCTGTGGTGGAGCTGTGGAAGACATTGTGCATGCGCTGTTTCATTGCCCCCATGCTAGGGCCACATGGTTCCGATCAGCCTTGGGCATTCATACAACTGTACTTGGGGACAGGACTTTCAAGGAAATTCTGCACTTCTTACTACTTTCTAGTGTTCCAGTGCAGGTGCCACTCTTCTTTTCGGTTGTCTGGCACATTTGGAAGGCCCGCTGTACTAAGGTCTTTGAAAACAAGGAGCCGGATCCGGGCAAAACACTTCGTTCTGCTTCCGCATTAATTCGATCAAGCAGTCTCACTTCCATTCCGGCTGTCCTCAGTAACTCGGATATGACTGAGCCGATGTCCAATTCCAGTGCTACAGTACTGGCTGACTCATTTCAATGCTTTGTGGATGGTTCGTACAAAGAACCTGCTATGGGAGGTGCTGCATTTCTAATGGAGCAGCAGGGCCAACTTATCAGATATGAAGCTTTGTTCCAGGCTGATGCGGTATCCCCCTTTCAGATGGAGGCCATTGCATTACTTCGGGCTGTGCAAGCTGCAGCTAACATGGGTATTGCTCAATGCTTTTTTCTCACTGATGCAGAAGTGTTGGCTGAGACTTTCAAATTCCGACCGCGATGTGAGCAGGTTCAGGTGGCTGATTGGCGGGTATATTCAGAGCTTATGCAAATCGCAGTTATATTGCTGAATAATCCAGGATTTCAGTGTCGTTATATTATACGGGAGGAGAATCACAGAGCTAACCAACTAGCTAATTCAGCTCGCATACAGCAGACGTCCTATATGGGGTCCATGTATCCTCTCCCTTCCGATTTTAGACAAGAATCTTGTTTACCAGTCTAGTTACTGCATGGTGGCATTAGGTAGTTATGGTTTGCCTCTTGGCGGATATGTGTGTAATTTGTTCTGGTAAATGGAAGTTGCCTACGGGCTTTAACCAAAAAAACAAAAAAAAAAAATCGAGAGGTATTGCACCTGTCAAATAATAAGGTTTGAATTATATACGATGGAAAAATAAGAAGAAGAAGAAAAATATGTGAGGAAGATAATGTGGATATCATGTTAAGCAGTTTAGATTTTTTTGTTTGAACTTTGATATCGAAAATAAAGATGTTGGAGTCCTGTTGGAACATGAAGCAATGGAGCATTTGAGTTCTCCTCATTTAACAAATAAATAAAATACTACTACAGAGGTGACGACACATTTGTTCGGAGTATAAACATTAAAAATAATTAATTAATTGTGCCCGTAAGAATACCACTCTATTTTTAAAGTAGGATTAAAATGATTCATTATTTTTGTGTATCATTCATGCTCCACATTCGATCTCTATTTTTAATATTCAATCAGGCGATTCGAACTGCTCAACATACCTCCATATTTTTTATTTTTTTTAGAACTTGTTCACTATTTTTTTAGATTGGTACAAAATCGCTTTTTGTGGATTATAAATAAAACAATGATTTTGTATCTATATAGAAAGTAGTAAAAAAAAAAAAATGTCATCTCCATGCACATTTTAAATATGCAGATCACGTTGAGCAGTTCGGATCAACTATATGGACTATGAAAACAAAAATAAGAATTTGGGGTTTGAATCGATTCTATGAACTATGAAAACGAAAATAAGGATGTGGAGCATAATTAAGACACAATCAATAATCAATAGAGAATTTTAACCCTACTCCTATCTTTATATTCATGTTTAAATTTTAGTGGGTTTTTTAGTTTAAAATAATTCAGTCTTGTCTTGTATTTATTTTTAATTTTGTTTAATTAGATCTTATAGTTACTTTGAATAAAACACCATAATTATAAATTTTAAAGATATCTGAAATTAATTAGATCTCTGGACCCCCACTGCCAATATTTATAATGACTATAATTAAGTACATTTTATTCCTAAGTTTGTTGGCTTGTAGGGGTGGTAAAAAAGCTCGTGGCTCGATCGTGACTCGCACCTGACTCGCTCGCTAACAGCTCGCTTGTTACTGTACCGAGCTGTTAACGAGCCAGCTCACCACTAGCTCGGTCTAGAATTAACGAGTTCAAGCTGGGGCCTAATTTGCTCGCCAGCTCGCGAGTAGCTCGGCTAGGCATCAATTTGTGAATTTGTATGAATTTGTATGAAACAAGATCTAGCCAAACCCAGTCAGATCCAGCTCGGTTAAAACAAGATCCAGCCAGACCAGCTAGCTCGGGCTAGCTCGTCACGATTTTAAATTGAGATATTAGCTCAGATGCTCTAGGTCCAACTCGCTCGGTAAGAGCTCGGTCTAGAATTAACAAGCTAAGCTAAAACCTAGCTCGTTGACAGCCCTATTGGCTTGAAACCTGGGTGGCTCCGAAATAAAGGCCGCTAATTAAAGGTCAAGATCGCATTAATTAACATGAATTAAACGACTGGAACTGAAAGCTGTGGTCACTGGTCAGTTGAGTAAAATGTTGAAGCGTCAAAATCCAACAAATTCTACAATTTGAATGGAAATTTCAACTTCTTCCTTCCCGTCCAAGCTGACGTGGATTTGCGGGAAATTTGTACGAAAGTTCAAATAGACCTGTATAGTCCTCGGCTGACTACGTACGTAGAGCGGGAAAAATGGTAAGGTGGAGCTTGCTCCGTCACGAAACGGTACAGTTACAGTACGGCACGGCACGTGTGACTGTTACGTGCTGTAACTTGCACGTCACGTGTCATGATTATTTGCGTGCCGTGGCTATCTTTTGAAAATTTGGCACGACACGTCACGCGAAAGATCTGATCACAGTATGACACGACACGTGGTCACACAAGTCACGTGTAATTAGGACCGTTAGATCTTGATCAAATAGTGAATCTTGAATAAACTAACCTAAATTATGAAAAAATAGTTAAACGTAACCAGTCATGTTTGAACACGGCACGTTTGGGCACGACACGTTTAGGCACGGCGTGACTCGCGTGCCGTGACCACCTTCGATATTTTGATCACGACACGTTTGGGCATGACACGTTTAGGCATGACGTGACTCGCGTGCTGTGACCACCTTCAATATTTTAATCACAGCACACTACGGCACATGTGACTGTTTACTTGATCACAGCACGGCACGGCACGTTTTTACCACTCTATACGTACGTACCACCTTGCATAATAGTCTAATTTTTTTTCACAAATATCTACGCTAATAGTCTAGTATAGATTATTTTTTTATGTATTAATTGGAGAGGTGTTTATGAGATATGTACAAATTGCGATAGATACATTTAGAGTTTTAGACACGGCATTAGTTGATCATTTATAAAAGTTGAGAATATGGTAACTATATATTTGATGAGGAGAGCTTAAATGTTCCATTGTTTCATGTCTCAATCGTACTCTAACATCTTTATTTTCAATTTCAAGTTCAAACAGACGATCCGAATCACTCAACATGTATCCATGTTTGATTGGAGACCAAATTTTATTAGAAACTTTTTACTATTTTTTAAGGTAGGTACAAAATTATTGTTTTTAAATGGTCCACAATTTCTTGAAAAACAGTAATTTTGTACCTATTTTAAAATAGTAATAAAGTTTCAAAAAATATAAAATTTGATCTCTAAGTACATTTTAACATGGATATCATGTTGAGCAGTTCAGATCTTTTGTTTGAACTTTGAAATTGAAAATAAAAATGTTGGATACGATTGAGGCATGAAGCAATGGAGCATTTGGGCCCTCCTCATATTTGATAATCGTTTATGCAAGTGTGCTAAATAGATATGATGATACTACATAAAAATCGTTTAATCATCTATTAAGTACTGATAAAATTATTAATTGCTTTAAGTAATATGCTATTGAAAAAGTAATTTAACAAATATTAAAAAAAAAATCACTTTTTTAGTGTTATATTTCAGCATTTTAGCTATTTGTCTCTTATAAAAAAAAATTAAGGATCGGCCATTAAATGGCCGGTTTGGACATTTTTAATAAAAATAGCGAGTCTGGACATTTTTATTAATTTGTAATTAACTTTGGATATAAATAAAAATGTTGGCTTGTTCGGATTCAAAATTCAATTTAATAATTTTAAATAAGGGTTCAAACGTTTCATGTCTTTCATGTGTTATTGCGTTTCATATTCTAGAATAGAACTAGGGTGTTCTAAGTTCACAAAGTCTCTTTATGAACTCAATCCTAAAACCTAGCGGATTGACTTTAAATGATGAATCCGAACTGTTGAAACCCGTCTACTTTACGAGTGATGCGTCTACATACAAAAAATTTAAATTTTCGAATTAATTTTGTATAGTTTCTCAATTTAAGGTTGAAAATTTGTTCAGGCTTCTTTGAATTCTCTTGATTTTTCTACAGTGGAGCAACTCTAAAAGCCGACATTTTTAAAAATACCGACGGTTCAGATCAAATCGCTAAAAATGCCCATACCCATTCGGTATTTTTTAAAATGTCCAAACTGGCCATTTAATGGCGGTCACCCCCCCTTTTTTTAGAGACAAATAGCTAAAATGATGAAATATAACACTAAAAAATCGAATTTTTTTTCCCTTTGTCAAATTACTTTTTTGATAGCATATTTATACTAAAATACACTAAATCCCTTTGTCAAATTACTTTGTCAAATTATGTTAATTTATGCTGATTTACACTAAATTACTTGAAATTATGTTATTTTTTTTTAAGAGACAAATAGCTAAAATGCTGAAATATAACACTAAAAAATTGATTTTTTTTTAAATATTTGTTAGATTACTTTTTTGATATATAATTACCATATTTATACTAAAATACACTAAATTACTTGAAATTATATTAATTTATGCTGAATTACACTAAATTACTTGAAATTACAATAATTATATAGAATTACGCTAAAATACAGTAAATTACGCTAAATTACGTATTAATAGGGCCTATTTTGTGCCATATTTCATAAATCATAAAAAAATAGTAAAAAATTCCAAAAATAATAAAAATTGGTATTCTACAAGTTCATTATATAACTAATTTACTGAGCTACATAGATTGAACAATAGAAATGAAAATCTTAATCGGAAACTTCAACTGAAGTTTTGAGACTCTTCCCTTTGTTTCTTGCCGATTCTGAATTTGAAAATCTGGCATTGCCGGTTCTAACACATGCGTATTTTCACAAGCTTTTCGAAAAGTGGTCATTTGCTGAAATCGGACACTCGAGCGCTGTTTTATGGCCGTTTGAATTTTCGTCGTTGTTTTTTCGCCTTCTCAGTGAAGATATCATCCCTATTCATACGTAATTTAGCATAACTTACCATATTCTAGCATAATTCTACATAATTATTGTAATTTAGCATAATTTAGTGTAATTCAGCATAAATTAATATAATTTCAAGTATTTAGCGTATTTTAGTATAAATATGCTAATTATATATAAAAAAAAGTAATCTAACAAATATTTAAATTTTTTTTGATTTTTTAGTGTTATATTTAAGCATTTTAGCTATTTCTCTTAAAAAAAATTAACATAATTTCAAGTAATTTAGTGTAAATCAGCATAAATTAACATAATTTGACAAAGGGAAAAAAATTCGATTGTTTAGTGTTATATTTCATCATTTTAGCCATTTGTCTATAAAAAATAAAAATAAAACGAGGGGGACCGGCCATTTATTAAATGGCTGGTTGGGCTTTTTAATTGGGACCGGCCATTAAATGACCGGTTTGGGCATTTTTAAAAATACCGAATGGGTATGGGCATTTTTAGCGATTCGATGTGAACCGTAGGTATTTTTAAAAATGTCGGCTCTAAAAGTGAACTGTCAAGAGCAATAATTTTATTGTTCCTTTGTTCCGTCTCACTGATTATAAAATTTTAAAAAACTTTAATTTCATGAAGATTTTCAACAAATATTTTTTCACGCTATAATATATTTACCAATTAAAAGCCTATACAATTGTTAGAATACCAACGTTAATTTTTTCAGTACTGTAATTCTATATCAACATGCTAGATTTTCAAATTGATTGTCCTACAAAAATTGTAAAATATTTTAAATGAGGGCTCAAATGTCTGTTCCATTGCTTCATGCCCCAATCGTACTCCAACATCTTTATTTTTAATTTCAAAGTTCAAACAGATGATTCGAACCGCTTAACATGATATCTACATTAAAATATGATTGGAGACTAAATTTTATATTTTTTGAAACTTTTTTACTATTTTTTAAGATAGATACAAAATCATTATTTTTCAGAAAATTATGAACCATTTAAAAACAATATTTTTTCAGGAAACTTTGAAACCAATCACACTATGACACTGGATATTTTTTATTGGTAGAAATTAATAGAAAATAAGAGAGAGAAATGAAAAGAGTACATCAGTTCTTATATTGGTAGAATGATCAGTAAAATTCTTACCGATCCAAAAACCAGTTGTTTCATTTTTTTTATTTTCTAGTGAAATATAATTTTTTTTACAAAAATAGATAGACTCTTAAAATTTAGATATAATAGAAACATTCTATTTATTTTTTGAAAAACTTTTCATATTTTACTAGAAATCTAATATAAGAATTTCCTCCATCTATACATCAGATTAAAAAAACTAAGTTTGTTTTTTTGAATCGGTAAAAATTTTACCGATATTTCTACTAATATAAGAACTGATGTACTCTTTCTATTTCTCTCTCTTCTTTTCTATTAATTTCTACCAATAAAAAATTTCCTGTGACACCATCACAGGCGGCGGTCCCTTTATGTTGACTACCGTATACAGTGTAACAGCTATAACAGAACAGTACACGGTCAGGTCACCTTTCTAACCAAAGCTTTCACCTAATATTGATCAACATTCAACAGTGGAAATTTTGTTTCCATGGTCGTCTATTGGAAAACGAATACGTACGGCTGCTCTCCAATTCGTACATATGGTGAAAGGAAAATTTCAAATCTTTATTTATAATCATAGATGTGTACATTAATAGAATCTAAAGTCTAAAGACTTGACCTTTACTTTTCTTTTTCAAAACAGAAAAAAACAAATCATAGTCTCTTTCTTTCAAAGTAGACATTGTTTTTTTTTTTTTTTTCATTTAACTTACTTTGTTTATAAGCATAAACATTTTTTTTATTTTCTCACAAAATTACTAGTTTACTCGCCCCTTCATTTTTTTGTTTTTGTTTTTTTAACAATGCCCCACCCAGATGAGGTACAGCTAATTAGGAATTATTCGAGTTCGGTTCAGCGAACTAAAAAATTCGTAATTCTGAAATAATATATCAGCGCAATGTTATTTCAGGGGTAGGAAAGTAAAACAAAACTAATTTGAAGTTGCGATAGAATCTTGGTACCTCATAATGTAGGAATGGACTCTGCTGCTTTTCCGACAGAAAAGCAGAGTCCTGCTTTTTTAGATCCAACTATTCAAAAAATTTCATTGTACGTATCTCGATAAAAAAAAAATTTCATACACAAATCTCGACAAATTTGAATAGTTAGATCTAAAAAAACTAATTGCTGTTTTTCAAAAAGCAGCAGAGTCGGACCCATAATGTAATGGCTGCACGGGACAATCACTTAAACCAACCTACCTACAACTGCAAGCTGTTTCCCAACTCCTTTTCTCCGATTCGATTTGGCTAGGATCCTCTCCAGTTGTCTTGGAAGGTCTCCATCAAATTTTGTACTGGACTGTCCAGAGAACTTTCATGATTTATAGGAGAAAGATGGTGCTGAACGTAGGATCTGTAATGGATTGTTTAGATTGTTTAGGACTGTCAAAGTGTCCTTACCAGTTGGAGAGGAGCAAAAGGATTTAGTACGTTTAATCTGATTGTTATGTCCGTTTCCTCTTCCGACAAAAGAGAAAAGACAACAATTTGAGAAAGAGAGAGAAAAATAAATAAAAAAAGGGCATATGTTCCAGACAGAGGCGCCAAGCCTTGCCTTGTAAGAAAAAACCACCTTTGACTCTCTGTATCGGAAATTCTGCATCATCTCCATTAGAAACAAAAACAGGAGAGGATACCTCATTAGTCATTCTAAATGATACGCTGGATTTCTGGAAACTGGAAGCAGTATCAGATGATTTTAATAGAGTAGAACTAGGGTGTTCTTAAGCTCAGCAAGCTCCTTTGTAAGCTTAATCTAAAAATCTATTGAATTGGCTTCAAACGATGCATCCAAACCGTTAAAATCGACCTGTTTCACGAGTGATGCGTTTACATGTCAAATTTATAAATTTTCGAACTAATTTAGTATAAAGTCAAGCGGTAAAAAAAAGATGGTTTATAAGTTAATTTTAATATGTTCATTTTTCATCATTTTTTGACGCTTGACTTTATATTAAATTAGTTTGAAAATTTATAAATTTGACATGTAAACTCATTACTCGTGAAGTAGATCAGTTTCAACGGTTTGGATGCATCACTTGAAGCCAATCCGATGAGTTTTTGAATTAAGCTCACAAAGATACTTGGTGAGCTTAAGAACACCCTAGTTAATATATTTGAGTAAAGCTAAGGTGCTCTTAAGTGTACCGTACTCCTAAATGTAGGCCGTTGGATTTCTTTAAAAGTCGTGCTACCACGCCTTTTAAAGAATCTACACGACTTTTAAAGAAATCCAACGGCCTACATTTAGGAGTACGGTACACTTAAGAGCACCTTAGCTTTACTCAATATATTTGACTGGATTATAAATGGATTATAATGTCTCTGATACGCCCTTGATACGTCTCTAATTAATATATTTGAATTTATAATAAATGTTATGGACTGTGGTATGTGGATCTTTTAAATTTTAAATTAATTAACTAGTTAAATTTGTTGTAACTATGCATTTATTTTTCTACTAAATTTGTAATAACACAAGTATTGTATTAATAATATTATTAAAAATATATATATAAATGAGATAGGCTAATATGCTTTTAGTAGCATATGGCCCGATATGCTTCCAACTCAAAATCAGATTTTCAAAGTCCAAATGGTCGATCCGAACCGTTCAAGTTGTTCTCCATATTGAAATGTGCTTGGAGACCAAATTTTACATTTTTTGAAATTTTTTTACTAATTTTTTAGAATTTTTTAAAACAGTGTTTCAAAATGCTATAAAAATTTAGAAAAATAATAAATAATCCTAAAAAAAGTGATTTTGAAAAATTCTAAAAAAATAGTAAACAATTTTCAAAAAATGTAAAATTTGGTCTCCAAGCACATTCTAATATGGAGAACATATTGAGCACTTCAAATTGACTATTTGGACTTTGAAAACGTAAAAATGACTTATAAGCATATGCCCTCATATGCTTATGTAAGTAGAGTAGCCACTCACTATATATATATATATAGAGTAGGGCTATTGTACTTCGCGAAGTAAAACAAAGTTTTACTTCACGCTCATACTCCCATTTTCAAAATCCAAAACGTCGATCCGAACCATTCAAGTTGTTCTCCATATTGAAATGTGCTTGGAGACCAAATTTTACATTTTTTGGATTTTTTTTATTATTTATTAAGCCACTTTGAAAATCGCTGATCCATTGTGAATAGTAAAAAACAGTAAAAAATTATGGACCAATGGATCAGCGATTTTCAAAGTGGTTTAATAAATAGTAAAAAAATTCCAAAAAATGTAAAATTTGGTCTCCAAGCACATTTTAATATGGAGAACAACTTGAACGGTTCAGATTGACATTTTGAATTTTGAAAATGGAAATATGAGCGTGAAGTAAAATATTGGCTTTACTTCGCGAAGTACAATAGCAAAATTATATATATATATATAGAGGAGGGTTCAAATGCCTCCATTTTTTGTGCCTTCACCATGCCTCCATTTTAAAAAACTTTAGTAACTCAAAATTTAAAACTTAAAAGTCAAAATAAAACCATTGGATATGATCTATATCATTTTATCTATGCGCTCATAAAAAATTATCATATTTTAATTTTTTTTTATGTGAATTAATAAGTTGAAAAATCAACGTCTAGAAATTATCCACATTAGTACGTTTTTTACAAGCTCTTGATGACAACCAAAACAAATTGAAATATCATAATTTTTTACACGTGCATATATAAAATGATGTAGATCATATCCAACGGTTTTATTTTGATTTTTAAGTTTTAAATTTTGAGTTATTAAAGTTTTTAAAAATGAAGGCATAGTGGAGGCATGGAAAATGGAGGCATTTGAACCCTCCTCATATATATATATATACACATAGAAGGGATCCACTTACACTCTTTTTTTGTGACACCGGATTATACTCCACATTTTCAAAGTTTTCAAAGTCCAAACAGTCGATCCAAACTGTTCAACATGATGGATATATTAAAATGTGCTTGCAGATCAAATTTTACATTTTTTTTTGAATTTTTTACTATTTATTAAGTATTTTACAAAATCGTTGTTTTCAAACCATTGAATTTTTGTACCCATCTTAATAAATAGTAAAACAATTCAAAAAAATGTAAAATTTGATCTGCAAGCACACTTTAATATATCCATCATGTTGAACGGTTTGGATCGACTGTTTGGACTTTGAAAATGTAGGGTGTAATCCAGTGTCACCAAGAAAGGGTGTAAGTGGATCCCTCCTCATATATATATATATATATATATGAGATAGAGAGAGAGTGTGTAGGGCTAACGCTATTCCTCTAGTATATCAACAATATGCTTCTGGCCTCCAAAATCTATTGAATTGGCTTCAAACGATAAATCCAAACTGTTCAAACCAATCTTCTTAACGAGAGCTTCATTTCCATATAATTTTTTTAATTTTCAAATTTATTATCTATCATGTCAAGCGGTCAAAATATGTTGGATTTTGTGTGCATTTTAATACACTATTTTGTTCATTTTTTTACCACTTGACTTGATAGTAAATAAATTAAAAAATTAAAAAATATATATAAAAACAAAGCTCTCGTTAAGGAGATTGGTTTGAACGGTTTGGATTTGTCGTTTGAAACCAATTTGATAGATTTTGGAGACCAGAAGCATATTGTTAAAATATTAGAGGAAGTGCGTTAGCCGTACTATATATATATATATATATATATAGAGAGAGAGAGAGAGAGAGAGAGAGAGAGAGAGGGCTCAAATGCCCCATTGTTTCATGCCCCAATCACATCTCACATTTTTATCTCTAATTTTAAAATTCAAATAGACGATCTGAACCGCTCAACATGATATCCATATTAAAATGTGTCTGGAGATCAAATTTTATATATTTTGCTAAAATTTTACTATTTTTTAAGATTAGTAGAAAAACAATGTTTTTAAATGGTCCAAAATTTTCTGACAATAGTGATTTTGTACCTATCTTAAAAATTAGTAAAAAAATTCAAAAAAAATATAAAATTTGGTCTCCAAGCACATTTTAATGTGGATATCATATTAAGTAGTTCAGACCGTTTGTTTGAACTTTGAAATTGGAAATAAAGATGTGGGGTATGATTAGGGCATAAAAGCAATGGAGCATTGGAGCCCTCCTTATATATATATATATATAGTGCTGGGCTTAGCTACTTCATGGAGTAAAACGACTTGGTGCTCCACGCCTCATTATTTTCATTTTGAAAATCCAAACGACCGATCCGAACCGCTCAAGTTGTTCTCCATATTGATATGTTCTTGGAGACCAAATTTTACATTTTTTGGAATTTTTTTACTATTTATTAAGCCACTTTGAAAATCACTGATCCGGCGGTCCAGAAATTTTTACTGTTTTTTACTGTTCATAAGGATTTTCAGATTTTCAAAGTGGCTTAATAAATAGTAAAAAAATTCCAAAAAATGTAAAATTTGGTCTCCAAGTACATTTCAATATGAAGAACATGTTGGAAGGTTCGAATCGACTATTTGAACTTTGAAAATGAAGATATAGCGTGAAGTACAAAGTCGTTTTACTCCATGAAGTAGCTAAGTCCATCTCTATATATATATATATATATATATATATATATATGCAGGGGCAGATCCAGGATATTGGTTAGGGGTAGGCACAAAATATTGACAAGAGTATAATTTTTTCTCCTAACGAATTGGAGCAGAGTAGTGGATAAGGATCTAAAAAAGTCACAGCATGACTGAATACGTCAAGACACAATACAATTCCATCACGGCACGTGTGCCGGTTATGTGCCGTGATCATCTTTCGAAAATTTGGCACGACAAGGCACGTCACATAAAAGATTTGGTCACGGCACGACACATGGCCATGTGTAATTAGGACCGTTAGATTTTGATCGAATGTTGAATCTTAAAAATAAACTAACCTAAATTATGAAAAAAATAATTAAACGTGACAAATGTGACCGATCACGTGTGGTCATGGTGTGATTAACATGTTGTGGTACATATTTATATTCTTAGTAGCGGACCTCTTTTTTCTACTAACAAATCAATGATTCTTCTAAGTAGAATAATGAATCGGACTACGTCTTTTTTTCTGTCTTTCTTTTACGTGAATTTCAGTCTTTACTGACTTTATTTTCCGCACAATTTTTTTCTACTGGACCGTGAATTAAATCCAGGGGTAGGCACAAGTATAAAATACCACTGTATATATGCATATCGTGTCTTAATATTTTTTTAAATTACCATATTCAATACGATATCCGTACCTGTATCTATGCAACATATACAGCTCAATAGTAACATTGGAATTTTCACAAAAAGAAACTACAAATGAACGACTAACATAAGAACCAAGTCAGTCTTTATATGGAAAGCTAAATGACTGATATAAAGAACTAAGTTGGTTCTCTTTAGAGAAGTTCGATTAAAGACATAGTTCTATAGTTTAAGAATTGATTGACGAATCCAATTACAGAAATAAAAAAATTTAACCGCTTGATTTTAGACTAAATTAATTAGAAATTTTATAAATTATGTATGTAATCACATTATTCGTGAAGTAGATGGAGTTCAGCGTTTTGAATTCATCATTTAAAGCTAATTCAATAAATTTTTGAATTAAGCTCTTCAGAAATTTGATGAGCTTAAGAAAATTCTAATTCTACTCCAGTAACAGTGCACAAAAAAATGTTTTGGACAACACATTTAAAACCCAATAATTCTAGTTGAAATTAAAATCAGGAGTAATCGACACAAGTTGGAAATTTTAGGAGATTATTATCTTAATTAAATTTCTTCAAAAGGCAGGAAAATGTTAGCTTGGTTATTTCTGGTACAAGTTCGATTCATTTTGAATTAGGTTGTAGACAGACCATAATTTACCTGAGTCCGGATCCCCAAAAGTAATCCAATTCTTGAGTTTAGATCCGGACCGTCCGATTCGAATCCGGGCCAATCCGGTCCGACTGTGAGCGCACGAGGCCCCTTTAATCTGACGGTCCGATTCAAATCTAACAGTCCGGATCTAAACTCAAAAATTGGGTTAATTATATCATAACAAAGACAGTCCCAAAAAATCTATTAAAATATGCCAACTTTTCAATAATTAATATAATTAATGAAATCAAATTCAAAAACTTGCAAACATAACTATTAATATTCCAAAATAATCACAAAGTTATAATTTATGCCATCATTTCAAAATAATTCTGCAAATTTTTGGACCATAATGACAGCTTGAATTTATATATATTTCAGCACAAAATATGTAATTTTTAATATACTAATTTAGAAAAAGGGAAAGTAGTGTTTTAAGCATTCAATATTCTCAAACGGTTTAAGGATTACATCTAATTTAGTAACTAAAATATTATCTTCTGTGTAAATTTTTTTTAAAAGTTAGTGGCATTAAATACCTACTAACGATTTTATTGATGATAAAGAAGTTATTTTAACAAGTCAAATTACGCTTGTTCCTATTCTAGATCTACTCTTTTATTCTCCTCATTTTTTTCTTCTTAAACTATCATATTCTTTTATTCCTACATATCCACACTCTCTATTCCTCTCTATTCTCCCTATTCACTTAATCGCCCGATCTCTTATTCTCCATCTCTCTACGAGCCTTGTGGAGCTCTTTCGAATCTGCTCCTCCACTTTCATCCGACCGCCGCACAACCTTCTATGTAAGTTGTCGTGAGGTCGAAACCTAGAACGCACACTGGAAGGAGCTTCAGCTAAATAAATTGAGAGAGCTGGAATTAATATGACCTTACTTGATTAAACCATAACACCTTGAATTTGAGAGGAGCTGAAATGATTTTTGTATAGTATAATCATAATATAATTTTCCAAACTCCTAAAAAATAAAAAATATAATTAGATCTCCATATCCTATATATGAAGGTATATCTTGCTGCATTGAAGGTAAAATGAATAAATTTGACTCTTATTTCATGCTAAATTATTTTTTTAAATGTCTTGTTTAATTAGTGAGGTTGGCATCTCTGAGTATTTTACTTATTTCAATATTAAGTTGTCTAATTTATATTATTTTCTTTGCGACTTTTAAGCTCTCTTGTAATTAGTTATAACTTGATTGCTTATTTTATATTTCAATATTAAGTTGTCTAATTTATATTATTTTCTTTGCGACTTTTAAGCTCTCTTGTAATTAGTTATAACTTGATTGCTTATTTTACTTTATGTTGTAAGAACTCTAAGTCATGTTTGATTGCTACTTAAATTTTAAAAATATATATTTACTTAATCTAGAACCAATTTGCAGTCTAGTATTAAAAGTAATGTTTTCTGTGTGGAATGTTACATATTCGAAAGAAAATTCATTATATAAATAAAAAATAAAAAAATAATCTTTAGTCTAACGACAAAGGACAACATTTTCAGTATAAAAGACCGTGTATTCAAAATCCGAATAGAAAGTTTTTATAAAAATTAAATAAAATTTTAAAATATAAATAAAACTCCATCTTCCTATCTCAAAAAACAAAACAAAAATACCAGAAAAAAAAAAAAAACTTTTTCAAACGGTACGCCGCATCCCTATCCGTACAGGCGGCGCAGAGATATTCTTGTTATTTTTTATAATATTTTATTCTTTTTGACGCAAATGTAGTTTCCACGAAGTGAAACCGGCTGCTTAATTTGATCTCCCTCATTGCCCAATTCCAATTTGTTCTTTCGTTCCTAATCTATATATGCTCAGGTTCAATCATCTCCAGTGCTACAAAATGGAGCTCCCTTGAATTTCATACCTTATTTACGTAATCACTGTTAGTGTTTACCCTAGCTAAACCGAATGGACTCTGTTGCTTTTCCGATCTCAATCATTCAAATTCATTGAGATTTGTGCATGAAAAAGTTTCTTTATCGAAATACGTAAATGAAAATTTTTGAATGGTTGGGATCGGAAAAGCAGAATCCTGCTTTTCTCTGAGAAAAACAACAGAGTCGGATCCCTAGCTAAACAATGTTATATCACGATTAAACATGGTAAATGGTTTCACATCAGCTGTGATTGTTGTTCATTATAAAAAAATACAAGGTTTTGGTAATAAATTGATTAATGAATGAGACTGGACATATCAAGTTGATAAATTGACTTGAGAGGGTTTAATTAATTACTATAAGTCGAACCAGAATAAAGTTAATTCCACGTGGCCACAAGACAATTGGAATCAACATGAGAAAATGGTCAAGCTTGATGCGATCTCTCCTTCCATTCTCTTTCTCTAAGAATCAGTGTGATAAAATATAATTAGCATATTATTAATGTACTATATATGTATATGCTCGTGCAAAAAACAGCACTATGTTTACATGGAGTAGTCATATTATATATATTTCAAGCACGTTCTAACTTTATAGTTTATTATTTAGACAAATAAATGTAAAGACCTCTCTGCTATATATCTCTCTCTCTGTTATATATATTATTTTCGGATAATGATACGGATCAGATATTAGATGGATACAGATAGTTTGTTTTAGCTAATATTAGATGGATATTAGATGGATATCAGATATTAGATCAGATATTAGATGATTCCAAAACATCAGTGCTATATATTCTCTTATAAATTTTTTAATTTGTTTTAGCTTATTTTGTAAAAAAAAGAAAATGTTCAAAGTTAATAAATTCAGGCGTTGTCAATATATCTTAACTAAAAATTGAATGTATATATAAATATAAAAGGAATCTTGCTAACAATTTGATAAGTTTAACTAGCTAGCACAAATCCCCTTGACTTGTAAGTTATCACCTTTTTTGTCTCATTTTCTTCTCTCTTTCTCCATGGGCCGGTGGGCCCCCATCAAATTCTCTCTTATAAAACCACCCCAACTCCAAGTCTTTCCTTATCGAGTTACATTACATCCTCTCCAAACACATTTAGTTGCCTAAACTACATTGCTAATTACAAACCATATATACCAAACACAACACATCCCTCTCCATCCATGGCTTCATGCACCAAAGTAATAAATGCTCTCCTACTTACAACCTGCATCTTTCTATTACTAAACCCTACTTTCCATGCAAGGAAGCTTCTAGGTGATCAAGTGCAAGAGGATAGTTCTCCAATTTTGCAACAGATCAATTTGGTACTAAATACTCTTTCAAAAGGACGTTGGATACCGTCTTCTTCACCGAGCAAAGGTGGAAATGGTTCAGGACTCAACTCGAGTTCCACTGGACGAATGCTCGGGTCCGTACCGAGCCCGGGAGTCGGCCATTAGTTGAGTTCATACTGTTTTCTTGATCTTTTCGGAACAGTTTTCTCATGCCGATGAACTTATTCAGTTCCGTTGATGGGTGCGGTAACTGCCATGCATTTATCTAATTTTCCTTTTAAGTTCTTGAGATTACTAGCATTTTTGGTCTGATTGGTACTAAAAGTATTCTTTTGCTATTAGTTTTCATTCATTTTATTTGTATTGTTGTACTATTTCTTCTCACTAAAACAAATGACGAAATGTATATCAATATATATATATATATATAATATATATATACAACAAGAATAAAACTCATCCTTTTTTGGAGAACCACTGTGTGTATATGCTTCTATTTGCCATTGTTATTTATTTATTTGTGTTATGATAAACTCTTACAACGAATTTAGTAATAAGCAGTTTTTGTTCTCATTTAGGTTTTTTGGGGCATTCCCCAATTAATTTAGGAAAATGTTGATTGCTTGTATATGCTAACAACTCTTGTTTTATCCGATCATTGAAATGATATAAAAATATATATATAGCTGAAAACATTTGCTGTATGAATGAATTGCTTATATATATGGCGACCTGTGTTGCGTGCCTATATATATATAATATTGTGTTAGCAATCATATGTACGTCATTGATTAATCAAGCAATTAATTAATTTGTCAGAAATATTACAACTATTTTCTCTCTCAATTAATTAATTATTTGAAAATAATCATGTTACCGTTAGATTCAAAAATCTGACCTAGCTAGCTCTAAATTAAGTTTTAAATCTGGTAAATTAAATTTTCCAAATGTTTAACCTACTAAATTAAATAGGGTTTAGTGGTAACAAAATCCTTTCTGGAGGCTTTTATTATAATTAATTTTTTTTATGATGAGGTAATGGACTACAAGTACAATACTACATCATGGGTCCCTTGGTCGAATCGAGGTACAATCCTGACCGTTAATAGTTGACCCTTCGACACGTTTGGAAGTAGCAATTTGGCAAAAGTATATTGACTTTACGGCATTTGGGCCTTATCTTGGTTTTTTTATTTTTAAGTATAATCTCCATTTTCGTGGGTACCGGATATGTCCATTGAAATGGTACTATTTTAAAGATACAAGTTTAGCCTAGTTTAGGGCTGCTAACGAGCCAAGTTAGCTCGAGTTATGGATAACTCGAATTCAACTCGAAAGATAGTCAGTCGAGTTGACTCGAGTTGAGAATACTGAGCTAAGCTAGCTCGCTGACTCGAACTCAACTTGCGAGTAACTCGAGTTGGCTTGTGACTCACTTGTTTAAGATATTGAAATGTTGAACATTCGAACTAATGACTGTTGTTATGTAATAATATGAGAAGTAAATATTGAATTAACAAACAACCCACAACAATTTAACAAGCGAAACGAGTCCACGAGTTGTAACGAGCGAGTTGAGCCCAACTCGAACTCAACTCATGAGTTAAACGAGTTACTCAACTCGAAATTTTGAAATGAACGATTTGTTAGCGAGTTCGTTACCGAGTTGAGTTCGAGCAGCTCACGAGTCGCGAGCTTTTTGTACAGCCCTAGCCTAGTTGATCTGAGATGTTATTCAAACAAGATAGTGTTCTTAAATTGAATTTTGTTAATTGAGTAATAATATTTTTATCCAAAAATGTTACTATTTTTATGAAAGAAAGGTTATTGTTGTTGTACCTAGCTTATTAATGAGATAAATGTGTTGAATATATCTCTCATTTATTTTAACAGTAAGCTAGTTGCTTTAAACATATAATAATAAAGAATGACTGAGTGATTGTGAGTTTTTAACATTAAAATTGTTATTTTCAACAAAAAATATTGTTCTTATAAACACTTAGCCTACTTTCTTTCATAACATTTTTGTTCCATTTAACACTTAAATATTTATAATTTTCAAGACGTGTCTGATGATGGTAAGAAAGTGCAAATGACTCCCCATATGACTTCCATATCATCACCATATACGCCGAAATATTTATTAATACCATTTCAAAAAAAAAAAAATCAAAACACCACTGAATGGAATTAAAAAAAAAAAAATCTAAATATCAGTATATTACAATACATTTTAGTTTTTTTTCTTTTAGGGGGCTCCAAGTCAATCTGCGGCCCTCTAAGAATGGAGCCGCAACTTGGAGACTCTGGTATTTTTCGAATTCCTCATAATTTATGATTTTTTATTTATTATTATAATTTTTAGCACATCTCATCATAAAAGGTCAACACAACTAAATAAGACCATCTCTATGGTTATTACGAAATGGAGAGGTCATGATAACAACGAGGAGTCTAGTTTGTTTAATTAATTACAGTTGACTAATTAAATTTGATGATGCGTGTTAAAGGATTTGATTATAGCGTACAATCATATGATATATAATGCCTAACTAGATTACATATGCGAATACAAAATGATAATGCTTCAATTATATATATGAGGAGGGAGTCACTTGCACTCTTTTTTGTGACACTGAATTACATCCTATATTTTCAAAGTTCAAAACAGTCGATCCAAATCGTTCAACATGATTGATATATTAAAATGTGCTTGCAGATCAAATTTTACAGTTTTTTTGAATTTTTTTACTATTTATTTATTAAGATGTATACAAAAATTCAATGGTCTAAAAACAACGATTTTGTAAAATACTTAATAAATAGTAAAAAAAATTCAAAAATGTAAAATTTGATGTGCAAACACATTTTAATATATCCATCATATTAAACGGTTTGGATCGACTGTTTGGGCTTTGAAAACTTTGAAAATATATGGTGTAATTCAGTGTCACCAAAAAAGAGTGTAAGTGGATCCCTCCTCTTTATATATTCCATGTTTCGGCAAGATCCAGCCCAAAGAATTTAAAGGTTTTAATTAATATGTAAATAAACTAATCTATTATTCTAGTAAATAAGTTGAATAGTAACACCTTGTTTGGATGGAGAGTAGAGGAAGGGAAGGGAGGTGAAGAATAGATTGGAATGAAATGGAATAAAAAGAAAGATTAATATATTTAATCTCTTCATGTTTTGATGATTAATAAGGAAAAATAAATTTAACTTTCATCTCTGAATTATTTCTTGTTTGGTTAATTAAAATTTAGAAGGTTAATGAAAAATTCGGTGGTTGTTGTAGATTTGTGAGAAAAAAACTTGGATGAGAATTATATAGGTAAGATATAGGATTGGGTATCTGTATCATTTTTCTGAAAATATTTGCAACAAAAAAAATTTCGATCCATTACACTCCAAATCGGGAGAGAAATCGATTCTATTGATTATAATTATGCAAGGTTAAACCTTTCACCTCCGGTACCCTTCACCTTCGATATAATTTTGTCAACCAAATACGATTCGAGAGAAACTTTTCTTTTATTTCTATTCCCTCCCTTGCTCTACTCTCCATCCAAACAAGGTGCAAATAAACTAATCTATTCACCCAAGATTATATATACTTTTACTAATTAAAAAAAATACTATTTTAGCACTATCCTTGCTTCTTAATTTATTAAACAAGCCCTTCAATTATAGTTAAGTAAATAAATTTTATTGTAGTGTGCACGAGGAGTTTGATTGTACAGTATTTGGATAATGCCTAGTTAGCTAGCCATATGCGAGCTATAGTGAGTCCGACTCCGTTGCTTTTCTGAGAGAAAAGCAGGAACCTGCTTTTCCAGATCCAACCATTCAAGTTCGTTGAGATTTGTGCATGAAAAAGTTTCTTTATCGAGATACGCGAATTGAAAAATTTGAATGATTGGATCCGGAAAAGCAGGAACCTGCTTTTCTTTTGGAAAAGCACATAAGTTCGATTCAGCTATAGTATAAAAAGAACGGGAAATTTTATGTAAAATATGAACTTAAATTAAAAATGATTTTTAATAGAAAAAATAATAAATTTGTGAGTTTTTGACACTTAGAATGGTAAATATGAAATTATGAATTTAAAAAGAGAAAATACACAATTTTAAAATTGAAGAGTATACATAAATTCTCCTAAAATATAAAATTCTTAACTGCCCGTTCCATATCCAAAATATAGTGTTGGCCTAGTTAATGCAATCATCATTAATACCGATGTTTGGCGGATACATGCGAGCAGGGGCAGACTCAGGATTTTCATCAGGGGGCAAAAATATATCGAATTGGATTTAAATAGCTAATTGGGATTTAAACCCATTAACTAATTAGGTACTTGATAAAAAGAACAATGCTTTAACTTATACTTTCCAATACTCTGACTTGTAATTTCTGATGCTCTAACTTATAATTCTAATTACCAATCATAATTCAAGAAATTTATTTTAATTTTAATTATAAATTTAACTGGAATTACAAATCAAACATCTAGAGGGGTAAAAAAAATTTTCAGGGGGGGGATGCAAAGTCAATCAGGACGTCCCAAGCTCCACTAAAACTCAAAATCCGGGAGGATCTTCTCAAGTAATTCAAATTTTGAATTTAGATCTGCACCGTCTTATCAAAATCCGGTCAATCCGATTTAAGATAGAACGTACGAGGTCGCTTTAAATTTGTAAACTCAAAATTTAAGTGATATGAATTCTATACACAAGCATGGGATGATATCTGACAACAGAGTCAATTCTACTCCGAGACCTAAAGAATTCAGATCCAGTGAAATAACTCAAAAATTGAATTTTGAATTGGGACCGTCCGATTCAAATCCGTGACCATCTAACTAAAGAGGAGTGCACACATTCCGAGAGACAGGTTCAAATCCGATCTCGAGCGACGGATTTGATTCGGACGGTCCCGATCCAAAACACAAAAATTGAGTTACTTTAGGGGATCCGGACCCAGAGCTAAAGCCCCTCGTGTGAAAGCTATCTTCATAAAAGGATTTATAATGTATTAATGTGTTTAATTAAAGGTCTTAATCAAATTGCAGTGTTAATCCTTAATATATAGGTCTTATGATCTTTAACTTTCCAGGAAAATGGGGTCTCAGAATTTATAATTATCCAACATTCCAATTACAATAAATGACCTATTGCTGTAAATTGACTTGAGTTTTAGTTCTAATTTTTAAAAAAGAAAGTAAATATTTATCTAACCGTTGGTAACTAGTGCAATTTTATATTTTAGTATGAGATGGGGATTAAAAAAGTTTCACAGCTCATCAATTCAGACAACAATTTCAATATTTTAATGGAGAAATATCTAAAATTTTGAATGGGAATGTAATATTTTTCTTTATTTTAATATGCGTTATGATGCATTGTGGTTGACTAGTTAGCAGCCAAGTAATTAGATTGATCATAAACAAAATGGTATATCAGAATTAGGGGTGTAAACGGATCGGATATTATCCGATTTTGTCTGGACCCGAATCCGGAAAATTACTTAAATTATCCGATTCATATCTGTATCCGAGACTCTGTATTCGTATCCGTATCCGAAAAATTATAACGGATAAAGATACGGTAAGATTTTTAACTATCCGTATCTGACTGTTTACATCCCTAAATTGATTTATTAAATTGTATATACATACCAATGATTTATTAAATTGCATATACATATATATTTTGATGAACAATATAACACTATGACATGATTAGTGACTAATATTTTAATAATATGATATATGTTTTATAACCAACAAACTTATTATGAAAAATATTAGATCTAATTTATGAATGAAAAAAATTATATTTATATGTTAGTCTTTACTAGAATGTACATTAGTAGTTTATTTTTAATTATCTGAATTATATTCATATCAGTATTTGTATCCGTCCGATATCCAATATGTATCCGTAACCGTTTAATATCCGATCCATATCCATATCCAAGACTATCTGTATTCATATCTTTATCCAAAAAATTATAACAGATAAGGATACAGTTTAACCATCAGAATTCAGAGCCCAGAGGGGATGAGAGAACATGCATGCAGCAACTAGAAAAACAAAAAAAGGCTAGTTTGAGAAGCGACCCATTTGGGTTCCTTTACAAGCAATATCAACTGTTTTCTATGCGTTCAAGTACTTGTCTAATTAATTCAAAAAGAAAAATGCCTAGTGCGATATCAAGTCACAATCACCTCAACTAGTACAAAAATTGGGGATATCGTACAATAGGGGAATCTAACAGTGACATGTGTCACATTCCTACAATCAAGGCCATTCATAACTCCAACCCCCCCCCCCCCCTCTAAGGTAACAAAATATTTGAGGTTAGCTCGGACCAATCCAGCTCGAGGTGGAATGAACATGCTTCTTTAATATTTGTGGTTAGTTTGAACCCCTTTTTTTCATCACAAAAGTAAGATTTTATGTATTGAGAATAGGCTATTTTTGGAATTAGGCTATTCGGAATAGCCTATTCAGTGTTTAGTTGGATTAGAATAGCTAGAATAGTGAATCCAAACTTTTTGTCTTATTAGAATAGGCTATTTCTAAGAGTTGAGATTTGACTATTCTAATAAGACAAACAATAGCTATTCTTGATTTAACTATTCTAGCTATTTTTGTTATACAACCAAACATACCCTTAATGGATTAGTTTCATCCTGGATCACTCAACTTGGCTGCTAAATTAAAATTATGTTATGTTTGTGTTTGCTTAGTTGAAACTACAAGCAAATTAGCCGGCTGTAGCCTGTAATAATTCTTGCAATGTTTGCCTCAATTGCGTCTCAGTTCTAAATACAGAGGCTGTTTTGAGTTTAGGGACAATATAGAAAGCATTTCTTATTTTAGGGACAACTTGTGTCATCATGGTTTTTATTCACTATGCCACAAAGGCTTCCTTTTAGAGCTTCTCAGGGTAGCTATCTCCAACTGTCATAGGGTTTGCTTTCAAGAAAGGAGGATATATGGAAAATGTCTAGAAGGATTGCATTTGCATTGTTTAAGTAAAATTGACAGCTTTTAAGTTCTAACAGAACTACTTCCAACTGTCATAGGTATAGCCAGTTGTTGTTACAGTGAATGGATCATGCTGTCAGACTGTATTCAGCACATTTCATTGATCAAATAAATTTCCGTAATGTGCTTTTAAGATTTACATGCAGAGATAAAAACACAACAAAAGAGAGGAGCTGGGAATTTCCTTTTTCTTTTTTCAATCTGGTAGCCCCTGGGATCTACTTTTAAGTTAGAAATAGGGAACAAAAAGCTGCTTAATTGGTGATAAAAAATATGATATGAACCTTTTGAAGTTCCGAAATTTCTTTAACCGAAGGAGCAGCTTATCAATCTAGTGCATGATCGACTACAATAACTTCAGACAGCCATAACTGAAAACAACTATCTTAGAACAAGACTTCAAATCCAAACTAACTCTTCCCCAAATGAGGCCAATCTCAAATGACACAAGAAACCCACAATAAAATTGATAAAAATAGCAAAGATTGACATGAATGGCAAATTTTTCAGTGTTGAGATAATGGCAGCCTATTTCATCTCCAATGCCTTTTTATAAGAGGGAGCAATTGGGGGTTGCACTGGTTCCAAGCTCTGAAAGGAGTGGGACCCGCCTTGCATGCTCGTAAGTGGGTACGACCAGTCTGAGACTCTGAGTCATAACCACCAAGGTAATTGTGATTTTCCCAAAAATAGTTTATTCTTGTTATATATCAAATTAGGCTTTAATTTAAAGAAATATGGATAAAATGCTTTTAATTACATTTAACTTCATAATAATACATTTTTAATTAAAATTAATTTATCCATAACTACAAAGACTTCAGTGGTATGCTTTTGCAGAAAAAGGTAAGGACTTAATCAATTACAACTTATTCATAGGTAGGTGTTTGTAAATATTAAAAAGTTGGTCCTTTTTTGCAACTTAAGGATAATACAGCAGCTCTTTTTTAAAGCATTTTGCAAAGCAAAACAATACAAGAAGAAATCTAGCAAAAAATTGGAAGAAAATGGAGTGGGACACAAACCAGAACCAATGTCATCAGAGGCGACAGAGGGAGTGCCGACTTTCTCGAGGAGGTGGTATAAATCTTTTTCATCAAATCCTTCAGGTGGTGAATATTTCTCACACGCAACAAAGATTCTGTTGAAGTTAGTGTGTTACAAATATACGTGTGCTATTTCCAATCTCATGTATGGTCCAGTTGAGTTCTTATTAAAAAGAAAATTTTAGGTGACACACCTATACACAACCAACTCTGAGAGCAACTGACTTGCATCGGCTGTGTATGAAATTGGGTCAACCCGTTCAGATTATTAAAAATGTCAACTCACCAATACTTGAGTTGCGGCTACTATTTGGTTATGCAAATGTAACTTGCACAAAGAATATCTTCAGCTGTAGATAGAAAAGGTGAACCAGAGACATCTGTGTTTCTTAATTCCTTTTCAGTAACAATCATCAAGTTTCTCTCCAAGGAATAAGTGGGTTTTCAAAGTAAAATGGACTATTATAGGTCCTTTATTTGCCTAATTTGGTAAAATAATTATGTTCAGTTAGAATCTCATTAACTGTCCTTGTCCTCCAAAACAGAAATTAAAAAAAAAAAAAAATATATATATATATATATAGAGAGAGAGAGAGAGTTGGGCTATGGTGATTTGCGAAGTAAGAGACTTATTTTACTTCACGCTCATATATCTGTTTTCAAACTCCAAACAACCGATCCGAACCGCTCAACATGATCTCCATATTGAAATGTGCTTGGAGGACCAAATTTTTCATTTTTTGCGATTTTTTTACTATTTTTTTAGATGGGGGTTGAAAATCGCTGTTTTTGATGGATTCTGGACCATAAAAAAACAGTGATCTTAAAAAATTCTAAAAAAATAGCAACAAATTTCCAAAAAATGTAAAATTTGGTCTCCTAGCACATATCAATATTTAGATCATGTTGAGCAGTTCGGATCGACTTTTTGACCCGACCCGTAAATGACCTGCAAGTAAATGGGTTGGGTAATGCATCTCTCTCTCTCTCTCTCTCTCTCTCTCTCTCTCTCTATATATATATATATATATAGAGCAGAACTAGGGTGTTCCTAAGCTCACCAAACCCTTCCGTGAGCTCGACTCTAAAACCTATTGAATTGACTTCAAACGACATTTTCAAACCGTTAGATGTTCAATCTATATTAAAATGTGCTTGGAGACCAAATTTTACATTTTTTGGAATTTTTTTACTATTTATTAAGATGGTTTGAAAATCACTGTTTTCCAATGGTGCAGAATTTTAATAAAAACAGCAATTTTCAAACCATCTTAATAAATAGTAAAAAAATTCCAAAAAATGTAAAATTTGGTCTCCAAGCACATTTTAATATAGATTGAACATCTAACGGTTTGAAAATGTCGTTTGAAGTCAATTCGATAGGTTTTAGAGTCGAGCTCACGAAGGGCTTGGTGAGCTTAGGAACACCCTAGTTCTACTCTATATATATATATAAGAGTAGAACTAGGGTGTTCTTAAGCTCACCAAGCCCCTTTGTGAGCTTAACTAAAAAATCTATCAGATTGACTTCGAACAACGCATCCAAACCGTTGAAACCAATCTACTTCATGAGTAATGCGTTTACATGTCAAATTTTTAAACTTTTGAACTAATTTAGTATGAAGTCAAGCGGTCAAAAAATGATTTATAAGTTCATTTTAATGAGTTCATTTTTTATCATTTTTTGACCGCTTGACTTTATACTAAACTAGTTCGAAAAATTATAAATTTGACATGTAAATGCATCACTCGTGAAGTATAACGGTTTCAACGGTTTGGATGTGTCATTTGAAATCAATCCAATAGGTTTTTGAGTTAAGCTCACAAAGGAACTTGGTGAGCTTAAGAAGACCTTAATTCTACTCTATATATATATATATATATATTCACTCTTTCAAGTAAAAAATGATTCTCTGGCAATTCAAACAAAATAAGGAAAACCGAATAAGTACCTACAAGTAACTAGAAATATGAACTGTAATGCATCTCTTTCCTATTTATTAGTTGAAGGAAGAAATATCAAATACAAAAACAAGAGGTAGAATAGAATCTTACTTGACAGTAGAGAAGACTGTCTTTACTCTTTACCCCTAAATATTTTTGCAATAAACTTTCCACCCACTCTGAGTACATGTGTAACTGTTGTTAACGCCTATTTTTAAGATACAGAAGAGAGAGAAAACACAGATACTGGTCAAGAAAGAAACAATATGCAATAACCTTCTAAAATTGAAGCATACAATAGCTGACACAGGCTGAAGTTATAAAGACATGAAGGCTATATGAATTATTGACGCAATAACACATTCATCCATTATCACTAACTTGATAGCATAACCTATTTATATTTCAAGCATAAAACTATAAAAATGAATAGGTGTCACTAACTGCCAAAATGAGTTGAGATTGAACAAATTCATACATATCATGAAGCCCAGTGACTGCAATAGAAAAGTAATAAATAATAAATAACCTAATTATACTGATTTTTAAGTAAACATGCCAAGCAAAATAAAAGTGGACTATTTTTTGCAAAAAATAAATATAAAAAATAAAATAGTGGATAAACCATATCACTTTAGCTGTACAAGCATTAGTAATGTCACCTTGAACTTGAATTACACCTACAATTGGAACCATATACATTAATGCTATGGGTGAATCAAAAGTAATATTATAAATTCTAAACTCAATTATACATCAACTAAAGGGTTTCAGCAAATTTCTGACCAACATGTTATAATATTTAAAACCATGTAACTTTTACCTAGCTTTTCTAATATTTGCAACTTGCAAGCATTAGCCAACCCTTACAGTGAAGCGAAGAGTAAGGTATATCCCTTTAGATGTGACAACTTAGCCCCTACTTCCAGAATGCATTTGTTTTTTCTCGAGTTCAAACTTATCTGAAAACAAACAACATGAGTTTATGCTTTGGGCTCCCAGTGTGTGTCAATTTTCTGATGTCTTTTAGCATCTCGGCAGTATCAAATTGCTCTTGAATAGATATATACAAACTGGGAAGCCATAGTATAAAATGTATACACTTCTGTTCTTCTTTCAAAATATTTACAAATTAGTTGTTTGGTTAAAATATTATTGCAAGAAAAAGCTTTTGGGTATCTTTGTAAATGAGTTAAGCTAGTATATATGCTACAAATTATAATTCAAAGATGGTCATATTGATTAATTAGAGATGTTTACCTTCACAGAGGTGACAATTTGCCGGAACATATAACTTACGGTTCAAAACCTGCAACAACAGTGTACAATCATAACTCATTTTGCACATATAGTTAGAATTAAAGCTTGAGATTATTTCTATGGAATTAAAATTGGAAACGTTTCAAACTTCAGTCCTATATTTTAACTCTATACTGCAAGAAGAAAAACCCTTCTCTTGACCATTCAAGGTTTCCCAAAATATCCCTTAATGAAAAATGGGGACACATCTCCAATAACAGCAACTTTGACAGAGAAGCAGACTTTATGGTCAAAACCCAGAAATTATATCAGCTTTATTCACATTAAAGACTCTCTTCACCATGCAACGAATACCCCATTGATTGTGTCTTCACTCTTTAGCTCACTGAGAATATCCCCTCTGTATATACCCCAATTGAGCACAATCTACCGTAAGATAAGAATTAGGTTTATGTTTACCTCTTACAGTAAGCAGCCTTATAGAAATAAAGATTTAGTATACTATGTATTTTACTGTGAAATTGCAGGTCGTTCTTTTTATTTCCAAGCAGTTGTCTGACAACCTAAATTAGCTCACTACCATATCGATAAGGTGTCATGACAAGGTCTACGAAAGCATATGTCAACCTTCAATTATAACATCAGGAACCTCAGTTTACTTTTAATAATGTAATTGACCCTCATTTAGCATAAATTTATCCTCAATGTTACCCAATCCATCCCTACAATATCCTCAACTGTCCATTCTTATTCAAAGCAGGCATTTTCTTGGTAGGGATACAAATAACAGTATCATCTGTAGTGTACTGAAACAGCCAATATGTTCAATGTGACATAAGTATGATCTGGCTGTGGCAAAGCTTATATACTACAAACTCATAATCTTTAACAGATTCATTCAGCACTGATGGACTTAAAGAGCGAATGCACATCATAAAATAAAAAATGAGGCATGAAATTATTAAGATGTAAAACACTAGTAATGAAGGAATGGAAAAAGGTAAGAAATTTTGACTCCAGCTACCAGGAGCAGCACACAAATCAACCCCACATTTCACACCAGCACCCGAAATATTGGTAATTATCAACAAAAAAACACAGTAACAGTTCACCCCCTTATGGTTAGTTTCTTGCCCTTTTCCTGATTTGGTTACAGAGATTCTGGTTCTTTAGGATTTCACATCACAATTTTTACCATTTGGTCCTCACCATCAGTTTTTATTCAGTAAAAAAACAATAATCTTAGTGAACAAATGAGAAACAAGTTATTGCGGTGATGTATCATGCAAATGAGAAAGTGGCTTATTCCACATTAGTGCTGATTAAGATGACAGTAAGGACCAAAGTTATAATGTGTTTGGAACTTCAAGGACCAAAACAGCATTGAGGATAATTATTGATAATTGACTTGAAAAAAGCTTACAATTCTTAGGAAGGAGTAAACAAGAAGAAAGAGATCTAAGAAAAAATGAAAGATGGGACAGAATCATTGAAGAAACCATCATAAACGTTGAACTCCTCGTCGATTTGGAGAAGCTTGAAAGCACTGCGCGCACGCCATGCTTCCTCCTTAGCCTTCCTTCCTGTAGTATATGTCCCTTTTTTCCTTTGACGCTTTTTCCATCCTCTCTCGTCTCGTCTTCAGGAGAAAAAACTGGCAAGTTTAATGAACTGGCCTAGCACTTGAAATTATTTTCAATGATGCACAAAAGTGAAATTTTTTTATAAACCATAATTAAAAAAAATATTTTTACGAAACTAACGCGATTATTTTTTTTTTTACAAAAACTATAATAACCGAAATGGCATTTTGATCCGAAATTTTTTTTTATTCCGGACCGAAATGTCAATGTCATTTCAGTCCAGTCCCCTTTATAGATTTTCTGCGGCGGCTCATATGAAAACTTGTGAAAAAGTGCCATAGAAAATTCAAAAATGAAACCGGACAGAAATGTCATTTCAGTTCAAAAAAAAAAAAAATTCGGGACCGAATTGTAAAAAAATAAATAATCATGTTGGTTTCTTAAAAATCAATTTTTTAATTACGGTTTATAAAAAAAAATTCCACAAAAGGATCCTCAACGTTTGAGTTTGAATCCGGTCCGTTCATCAAATATTGGCACGAACTTTGGGACTCTGCATTACAGGTTTGGGCCCGAATCCTGTTTGGATTAATCCGAATTCAAACTCAAAACGTTTGTAAAGTTATACAGAAGATCAGCAGGACCTTTTATCGCAGCAAGCAATTATTTGGAATTGTTGTTTTTTGAGGCACGACTTTGGAAATAACGATATCCAACAACTTATCAGATAATAACAATTGCAATACTATTGAGAATAGAGTAATAGTTTTTAATCAATAAAGATGAGAGTATCAATTTTGTTATTTTTAGAGGGAAAATAGAGGTCAGGCTCATGTCAAAGTTACAAAAGATATTTTTCTTTCTTTTTTTTTTTTTTTTTTGAAAGAAAGAAGAAGATAAAGTAGGAATGAGATATATATAATTCACATTTTGTAGCGTCTATTCCCCGAAATTTTTATTAATATAAAAAATATTCAAAATTTACAAATCTGCACATATTTTACAAAATTTTCTAAAACTGTCCAAACTGTAAAATTATTTCCCGGATCCAGCCCCTAGATTCGAAAATAATTTTCCGAATTTGGGCATCCTCTTTACAGGAAATAAGTTCATGAATATAAAAAATTTCTGATTTTTTTTAATTAAATAGAAAATGTTATGATTTATTTATTTTTTGTATTGAAATATTAGAAATATTTTTATATTTCTTTGAAAATAGATGGAATACTATATAATTGAATTTCTTAGAAAGACTGCGACAAATAATCGGGATGAACATTTTTCAGGCCGAATTTTTTGCAGCTGTAAGAAAAATTAAAATATTTCTTTGTGTGTTACTGGAAAAACAAATATTTTAGATCTGAGTTATTGATACTGGTTAAAAAATCACTTTTGAGTAAATAAAAAAAATATCGCAGTCCTTCTATTTTCGAAAAAACACAATTTGATCTGCAAAATGTCAGACCGAAATGATTTTGATATCAATTTTTTTTCAAAATAGATGTAGTATCTTAGAATTTGAAAATACTAGAAGGACCAATATATTTTCTTTATTTACTCAAAAGTGACTTTTGAACCGGGATCAATAACTCAGATCCAAAACATTTTTATTTTTTTCTAGTAACAGTGTAATACACAAAGAAATATTTTAATTTTTCTTACAGCCGCAAAAAATCCAGCCTGAAAAATGTTGATTCGGGTTATTTGTCGCAATTTTCTAATAAATTCAATTATATAGTATTTCATCTATTTTCCAAGAAATATAAAAATATTTTTAATATTTTAATACAACAAATAAATACATCATAATATTTTCTATTTAATTAAAAAAATCAAAATATCCTAAATCTGTGAAATTATTTCCCGGAACCTCAAATACAGAAAATAATTTTCCAGAAAGAGACTCTCGGGATCCGAAAAATTATTTTTCCGAATATAGGGGTTGGATCCAGAAAATAATTTCTAGGTTTGGGCATATCTGAAAATAAGTTGAATTTGGATACAGATTTGTAAATTTTGAAATTTTTTTTAATTAATGAAAATTTCGGGTCTATTCCTCCCTACGTAGTACTATACCAACTAACAAATTCACTAGCTATTTCCATTGTGACATGAGAGAGTGAGAGAATAAAAAATTATTGTCGTGAAACTATCATTAGGAGAATTACCGAAAAAGGTGGTCACAAAAATTTTAAAAAATAATAATTTATTGCTTTTCAGAGAATCAGAAGTTTCTTTTAAAACAAAATGAAAAAACCATTAGGGACTCATTTTAAAGAAGAATATTTTAAAAAGTTGCAATTAAGGAGCAGAAGTGGGCTTTTTTAAAGTACCCATGCTGGTTTATTCTGTCAACCTCAACCATTGTTAATCTAACAGAATAAAATAACAAATTCTGTGTTGTAGTTGTATTCTGGCAAACGAAATGGAAGTTACGTGGATTGATTAGAAAAATAAAACTTTGTTGTTTACCACTTCTAACAATTAACAATTAAAGAATTATAACTAAATCTGGGACATTCCTCTGCACTTTTGACTATACCAAACCAATTGACAATCCCAGCCCAATTTTAGATTACTTTGTAAACAGTAAACACAAAGCTGGATAAGAGTAACTCATGTGATAGATTTTCCAAAAAAAAAAAAAAAATGAAAACAAGCTTAAATATGACATGTGCAACAATACTAAACAACTGATTTATTGAAAATTCTGTAACTGGCCAAGAGAAGAATTTGCATAAGAAGCCCTCAAATCATATTATATATAACTAAAACTGGAAGGCAATAAATTCAACTACCTAAAATATACATTTACGTTGTAGTGTTAAAATGACATTTTTTAATTAACAAGTTCTATGTAGTGTTATAAATAACGGTATGCGCTCGTCAGACGGATAGGGTACCGCCAAGCGATTATTCGGGAATAATCGGAAATAATCGGCTGATTATTCGAGAAAATATGTGACGGTTTAGTCACCACCAATGACTAATTGGACGATTAATCGGTTTAAACGGACGTTTTTTATAACACTGGTTTTATGTACTTGCAACTATCATATTTTTTCTGTTAGAAGGTACTTTGGATTGAGTTTTACTTCTAAATGCATGAAGCTCAATGTTCATCATTTGCAAGAAATCACTAAAGTTGTTTTGATTAGATAGGCTCATCATTAGATGTTTCCCATCCGCTCATATTATGAGCATAATAGCACTAGTTTGGCTTTTTAATGGACCTAATTTATCAAACTTGATTAGCTCAAAATAGTTCTAATCTGAAATTCTCAGATCAAAAACGGATCCCCCCATCATAGGATACCATCATCCCATTCTTCTAAACCATGTGGTATGTGGATCTGCTTAGATATAACTAATAATTTTATTAAAAAAAAAGGACAGAATAGGAAAAAAACCATATAATTAGCCTTGCTTTGGAAGTTTTATCCAACAAGCAAACGAAGAAAAGTGTAATCACTTTTGAATGAAAGAGACTATTGCCAATGAATTAATATGATTTGAAACAACGATTTTGTAACCATCTTAATAAATAGTAAAAAAATTCAAAAAAAATGTAAAATTTGACCTCCTAGTACATTTTAATATGGAGATAATGTTGAACGGTCGGATCGACTGTTTGAACTTTGAAAATGAAAATATATTCATTTTACAAATAGGTCCTTATGTCCATAGAAGCATCTCTCTTAGTTTTACAGTGTTATTGGGCTAATTTGAGATTTAACAGGGACTAGAACGAAATTTGCCCCTACATGCTTTACAATTTCGCTGCTGGCCGTTTTCACCAACCTTTTTTCTCAGGCCGACCTAACACGTAGGCTTGTTAGTCATTATTGAGCAAAACAGGTGCACATGATGTAATCATTGATATATTAAATATGCAAGTTTCAAAACTATATTTTATATATTGGGATGATGTTACATCTAACTTTTACATTAATCGCTCCCTCATACCTCAACCATTCCATTCCTTCTGGAATAACTACATTCTACACCTTGCTACCCTAAAATGTTTATAGATACACCCTTGGAAAATTACACCCGCTTTTGTTTACCTTACCCACAGTTCTACTTGGTTCTTTCCACAATATCTAACAAAAAGGATCTGGTCCAAAATTCTCCCTCCATTATTTCAAATATCACACCGATCAGGTGGGTCCCATCCTTCGAACCGAATCCGCAAGATAAACCCGGCATTGTATCAAGGTCTTCTCAAGCCGGAACCCAGGAACAACTGTGAACCCGACGGTGTTTGGCCTTTCGTCCTCCCCTTCCTCAGCCACACTCTCCATATACACCTCAGAAAATCGGGATCCGCTCTTGACCTGAAAAATGGGGCCCACCTCTTCATCCAAAGGCCAATCCTCCTCAAAGGAGAAGAACAAACAGTGCAACAACCAGACCCGCCTTGCCATCTCTGCGAATTCCGCAAACCATGCTGAGTCAGGGAAACCGGGACCCGCACTCACCAGAGCCCGCTGTTCAAGCCGTCCGAAAAAGGATGCCTCCATTTTCGGATGTACAACGGATAAGTACTTGGCCCGACAGAATTTACCAAATCCCTCCCACTGAGCATCCTTCCCATCCAAAAGCTGTTTGGTCTTCAGAGATTTCACCACAGTAAATTCCTCAAAGAACCGCTGCGGGTCCCACCCTGACCGCTCATCCAGAAAACTCAGGTTAAAATCACGGTAATGAAAGTTAGAGAACATTTTTTGGCACACATAAGACTCGAAGAAGAACCTCCTATGACTCGTCTTTAACAACCGCACAGCAGGGTGCACTGCACGTGCAGCCGCAGTTACATCCCACCCAGCCATATCCATCTCCTTTACCAATGTTTTAACAAAAGACCGAACTGACTTGACTGTGCAGCGCAATGCGGCCAGAAAGTGTGTTGGGTTGAGACCTGACACATGAAGCCCATCAAGTGCCGAGAGCGTTCGGCCTGGATACAACTGCATATCGAGTGAACGAGTCTTCATCTGTAGATCTCGCAACTCATCCTCCATCAACTGAAGTTGTTTCTCCCTGGCACCTGCTTCGGCTTCACTCTTTCGCACGGTGATCTCATACGTTTTAACAAGACTCTCCTGCTCCCTCAAATGAGCTGTTAGAGGGGAAATGTGTTCCTTCTCTAGCTGATTTTTAAGATATGAGTGCTTCAGCTCTGACAGTTGCTTCAGCTCGGACACAACAGCTTGATCGGCCAACTGGATAGTGTCAGGATTATATGGTGATTGAGCCGACTGAAGTTGTGCATAGGCTGCCTTGATGGCTGACACACTAGCGAATAAATTAGCAACTAGAGACTCGAGTGCCTCTCTCTGCTGTCTCCTTTCAAGGTAGCTTTTTTCTTTGTTGGGCTTGTACAGTTTGTCGAGGTTTGCCGACAGCTTGAGCTTGTCGATGCTGTCAGCTTCGTCAGAGGAGACCACCCCACTGACCGCACCGCCTCCGCCGCGACGGAGCTTGAGAATCTTGGTGAAGGTTTTTGCGAGGTTCCCTAGGTTGGGTGGTGCAGCTGGCTTCGCTGATTCCATTTTCAATTATTCTCTATTTCTCAATTTGTTTTCAGCTATCAAACGTTTCTCTGCACAGAAGAAAGAAAAGGCTAAGATCTTGAGTTAAGAAACAAGTGCTTTGTGGTCAGAGGTTTTGGTATGGGGTGAAGAGAAAGAAGCCATGTTGCCATGGTGGTGTTCAAAATTAAAGGAGGTATGGGGTACTAATAAAGAAATTAATTATTATAAAGATGCTATTATAATGTTGAAGATAAACAAATGGAAATCAGATTATTGTATTGATGGCAGTATGTTGGAAATAAAAAAAGGAAGAATTTCAAATAAAATAATAAAAGAATATAAAAGAGGTACTTGGAGGCAGGATTTGGCTTTTATATAGATAGATGCTAAATCTAGAATATGCAGCTTAGGGTAGCAAGATGCCCGTTGGAAATGACATAAAGTGTCAAATGACAAAATAACCTTTTGTTTTGATTTGAAACCACAAATTCAAAATGGGAGACTAAAGTTTGGGCTCACCAAAATCAAACTAAAATGGGTCAGAGTCTATATAGCAAATGATGGGTTCTTTCATAATTTGACTTCACGAGGGATCTGTGATTAAAACTAAATTAAATATGAAAAGTATAAACGCAATTTCTTCATTGGTGGCAACAGACATCTCCAGTTTTTCTACTAAATGGAGGGGAGATGAACAACAAAATACTCAACTGATGTTGTCCCCCACTATCAAGTTTACAATCTAATCCACTGTAAGTCTGTAACTTCCTCATTTGGTCCCCCTCTGGAGTGACTCTAAGTAGAATTCCCCAAACTAACATCTTGATCCATTACTTGGTTTAAATACGAATTACTAATCTTTGTGGTTGGTGTATCTTGTGAGCAGTCGGCTCTTTCTGAAATTTACAAAATCTGAAGACAACAAGTTTAGAAATATATTATTTTGAAATATCACTAGTATATCATCTAAATCATATGCCTAAATAGATGAACTATCCAAAATACTGTACCTTTGACAAAATATCCTATAACTATAATGTAAATTAAATCAAGTAATTCAAATTCTCACTCCAAAATATACTAATAAACACTTAAATGTAAATGTCTAGCACGTATACAAAATATATCAAAATAAAAGGGCATATTCGTCATACTAAAATTTTCTGCAATGTCACAATCATGTAAGATGGCAAACATATTATTTCTTTCTGTTAGACCATACCAGGAGGACATGTGCGATTTTCAGTTATGAACTGTTAATTAAAGAACCAAAATGATAAGGATACCATCCAAGAAAAGTATAAACCTTCCAATTTCTCGCATTCTTTGCCTGCGAACTGGAGGCATCTCAACAAGCTATTTTTATGACAAAATTTGACAGAAAAGCCAAATTTTGCAGAAAGTTTTGTGGGGACTGATTGTTTTCCATGTAGAACTCAGATGATTGGTTGCTCTTATTGCTGAAAGATTGGGGGTATCGAAATGACAATTTAAATACAAAATTTTCCTCAAAGTTTTGCTCATTTAAATGGTTAATTCATTGGCAATGTTTGCGTAGTTTACTTTTGTAGGCTTGCAAACTCGTTAAATTATAATATTTCTATGAGGCTCTAAAGAGCAAACTGGGTAGTTTATTTGGTTAAGTTTCCAGAAAGAGGCTACTAAATATTTGTTATACACTAGGTCTATCTATCAGGTACCCCACATCTGGTTTATTTTATTTAATTGTTCCTCCTCATTTACCTTGCCATTTACTCCAGACTCCAGGATAACACTCATTGCTCATTCTTATGCTAGTCATAATGTGCTTTATGCATGCTAGTCAAATTAAATTAGACAAACAACTAACCACTTTCTCATTGGATAGAACAGCTTGTCTTTAACTAAACTTCCTTCCCAGCATTTCAATGGGTTAACGGAATAGCGGCTAACCCGAGCTAACCCAAGTGTTGAGAATAGCTATTTTTTCACCCAAATATGGAATAGTCGCTAACCCGAATTTGGAATAGTCGCTAACCCAACTAACACTGCTATTCATTGGCACCCAAACGCACCCAAAAAGAATACAGAAAATATCAAGGGATAATTATCAGTATATACCTTTTCCTGTAATAGAGGAAGTTATTACTCAAGAAAACAACCCCACTATTAATAGAAGAAAGGCAAATTGATTGGAGAATTACTTGAGAGTTCTATAATCTAAAGACATGAAACAATGTCATCAATAAGGAGTATAGAAGGAAATACCCAAAACCTTACCTACCACAAGGCAAACATCGCTACCTATAAAGCAGCCATATTAGTTCACACTTTATCTATATATTTTGTCTCCTCTCCATTTCCAACAAAAACTGGAGACATGCCTCACATCCAAATATTCTATAATTCATAAATATGAAGAACAGCTGTTCAGGCATGATGCAGCAATAACATACCAAATTGACAATCTAATCTCAATCAAATAATAGAGTTCATACAGAAGTTACGAGAAAGAGAGAAGCCTCCATTTTAAGGTAGAAATGGAGAGGATGAAAGCAACTTCTCTTCCTATAGCACTGGAACCAATAAGAAGTCCATTACCCAGATTAAAAAAACCCAATTAAGATTGGCTTTTATCGTGGAGCCAACTGAAAGAGAAAATCAATCAGTCTATATCTAATAAAGTAACTTTGTCCTCCTCTCCAGTCTGAATCCGACAGCCCGTTAAATTTTAATGGTCCAGATTGCATTGCACATGTCAATTCGATTCACTCCGCCCAATAATGATCAGGTGCTTCCATTTCAGTACAGACTGGAGACCATCCTACTGTTAAAGAATATCTAGCGAACACTTGTGGGATAGCAATTGTTCCATCTTTTATTTTTGTTTCTCTGGTTAGGTAGGTAACAAGTATATAAAATAGAATTCTAACGTCCCATTATAGTATTTCAGAAATCAATTATATTCCGAGGAGGGATCCGATTACACCTTTTTTTGTGAACACATCGTGACACCGTTTTTTATATAGATTAATTTTGCGATTTCAAAATCCAAAACAGTCGATCCGAACCGTTCAACATGATCACCATATTAAAATGTACTTGGAGATCAAATTTTACATTTTTTTTGAATTTTTTTACTATTTATTAAGATGGTTACAAAATCGCTGTTTTTCAATGGTCTGAAAACAACGATTTTTGTAACCATCTTAATAAATAGCAAAAAAATTCAAAAAAATATAAAATTTGATCTCCAAGCACAGTTTAATATATCCATCATGTTGAACGGTTTGAATCGACTATTTGGACTTTGAAAATGGTAGGTGTCAAAGTGTGTCACCAAAAAAAGGTGTAATCGGATCCCTCCTCTTATATTCCTTTGTTCTAGACATTGTCTAAAGGATGGAATCCAAAGTGATTATATAAATCAACAAGTTCCCACTTGCCACTTATCTCCATTTACTACCGACCAGAGAGAATATGAAGTACGGAACTACAAATGGCCGAGGAAAAAAAAAACCATTGGTGCGAATAATGCCCGTGTAATTATTATTTTACCAACGTTACTATTTATTGTAACTATTTCACCTGTTTTTATTTCTTTGACATCTCTGGTACTCAGTACACTTGCCATGCACGTATAATAGCTGGAGTCAAAGGAGCCATCATTAACTGAGATAAACGGTCCAGATCAAAAGATCGGTCGTACTAGTCAATGCGGGGCCATGTGAAGAGACAAGTCGATCAAGTGAACCGCACGCTCGGTCTATAATTTAATTCGTGGACTCGATAATATATTATGAAAATAACTATCAAAAATCCTGAAATATCAATGAGTTACCAAAAAGGATATTAAATTATAACGTATACACTAAGATCGACAACGAAAGTACGTCAGATGGAAATGGTAAAAGCCCCAAGTTTACATGGTTCTAGACCGAGTCTACCTACGAACACCCATTAAATTAACAAATTTCGCAACAGCACAAAGGAAAGGAATTTCAAATTGAACAATCAAGTTTCAAAATTACTTAATGGGATCTAGAGGAATCAGGAGTCAGGAATCAGTGCCAGAAAAGAAAGCAATCACAAAAAAGGTGCAAAAATCCGGGAGAAAGCGACTGAAAAACAAAAACAAAATCGAAATATTTCTTACTAGAAAATACAAATTGCCATAGGGTACTTACAAGATCAAAGCTTTCCAGTAGTAATCAGGATTGGAAGAGCTCCCACGAACTGAGAAGGTGTTGTCTAATCGATTTCCCTTCCTACTTTCTATCCTTTCTCTATTCTCCTTGCTTTTGTTTGTGGAGTGGAGTGGGAGAGAGATGTTTCGCGCGAAAGAGAATAAACGACAAGAGGAGGAGGAGGGGAGAAAGAGAGCGATTTGATGGAAAACACGGTGCTGCACTGCTGTGGAGGTAATAAGGCCGGGCCCCAGTTGGCGTATTTTGTCGCTCTATTTATTGAATTTAATGCAGCAGCAAAAAGCAACGGTAACCCCCTTACTTTTCCATAATTGCCCCATTTTATCATCGAGGTACAATTTCTGATGTATCCCTCCAAAATCTCGTAATATTGAACAAGAATCATAATGTTTTCAGTTTTCACACGAGACTCACTAATATTTCATTTTTTTTGCTTGGAAAAAATTGATTGTCATTTAATGTCCAATAGAATAATCTAAGTATTGAAAATTCGTAATGAAAAAAGAATAAATTTTTTTCTTTAGCTAGATAAGAGGCGAATATAGCCAAGTGGATAAAGGCAGTCGATTGTGGATCCATCATGTGTGGGTTCAATTTGTTGGATTATATAATAATCTAGTTGTCTGTTTGACTAGATTTGTAAAACATATATTTGTTAAATTTTACAGTTTCTTGTCTTGAGATATGATGCAGGTTCATGAAGATATAACGGTTTCAATAAATATCAAGGATGCATGCATAAATGCTACACATATCAAGTATTAATATAAATCTGTGAAATTGGTAAAATATATTTGTGATTGAGGTAATTTACATAAACCGTTGCAACGGTTATCATAGTGTTACAACGGAATAATTCATATGCCGAAATCCACAGTGCAATCGATTTATTTCGTTGCAATGGTCAAATAGACGTCGCAACGGAATAAATCAATTTCGGACCCCAAAACTTCCAGAGAGTTCCGTTGTAGCAACCGTTGTAACGCTTGACAAGCGTTAGGGTTTCCAGCGCAGCCAAACCCACTAACTGGGGCTAACCATTACAACGCTTATTCAAGCATTGCAACGGTTGATACCAGTTGCCTTATTTTGTTTCTCTCTCTATAAATAGAAGCATGTAGCAACCGTTGTAACGCTTGACAAGCGTTAGGGTTTCCAGCGCAGCCAAACCCACTAACTGGGGCTAACCATTACAACGCTTATTCAAGCATTGCAACGGTTGATGCCAGTTACCTTATTTTGTTTCTCTCTCTATAAATAGAAGCAAAATCTAGGTTTTGAGATAACAATCGAGCCGCCCCCAATTGCAATATTTCGTATTATTTTCAGATCTAGAATTCTCCATTGTTGCTCGTGCACAAAACTTCAATATCTATACAACAATCTCAAGCATACTCCACCAAACTCAATCTTGTATAAGAATCAGAGTGATTTGTATGAGATCTCTTGTTTGTTACAAACACTTGAGCCTTTAGTGCTCGTGAGTCAATTCCGTGCTCGGGTCGTGTGACTTCCCAAGGTTTGTAAGGGCTCACCGGTTCCACCTTGTGCTCATTTCTCATTGGGTAAAGAAAGACGCGCCATCAAGAAGGTCGCAAAGCCCCGGAGACGTAGGCGTTAGTGCCGAACTCCGTAAACAACTCTCGTGTCAAGTGTCTCTTAACTCTTCTATTTACTTTACGTACACTTGCTTTATTTAAGTTTTATTATTTCCGCCAAGAACAACTTACTTACACGTTAGATATATATATTAGTGGTGAATATTAAATTACTTAAGTATTAAAATTTAAAAGGCCCCATATTCACCCCCTCTAGGTGCGGTTAGGGACCAACACAATTGTTGTGGTTCGCTCATTCCATTATTTCGAATTCTAAAAATTCAATTTGGAATATTTCTATTTACGGCAATGAAGAATTAAGCTATTAGTAATAATAATACTAATGATATGAACTTTCATAACTCAATTTAAAATTATTTCAGATATAATTATCAATTTCATCATTTTATTTAGAAATTATATTCACGAATTGAACAATTGAGTCACCAATAAAAAAAACAAAAATGAAAAATCTTTCTGATAATATCAGAGTCAGTAATGTAATAGAGCAAATCTCACAAATAAAAGAACAAAAAAAAACTTCTCATTTGTGATGAGAAAAAGAGTAAACCATATGACACAGTTTAATATTTTTATAACATTTAAAACATTGTTCGTCACAAAATTAGAATTTTGTATTCATATTAATTGCACATTTTTATTATATCGATCGATTAAATTAAAATCTTATAAAGATGTGTATATATAAGCAAATAATAACAGCGGAATCAAGATAAGATATGATATATTAATTCTGGTCAAAGTATGCATTCGGTTATAAAAATAGAAAATAATAAACAATTAACTGAAGGTAACTGAATATATGCTGCAATTAAAGCAATTAATTTCAAAAATAACTGAAGATATGCTAAATTTTGGTCAAGTCTACTAAATCTAAAGCCACTAATTTCTTAGAGCTTTTCTTTACTAAATAAACTGAATCACTTGTTGGTAATATGCATAAGATGCAAAAAAAACATACCACTTTAATTTGTACTCAAAGAAGAAAGTTCATCTCTGTTATTTTAGATTATTGTTCTGACCAGTGGTGTAAAAAACGTATGTATAGACCGATTAATCGGTCGATTAGTCGTTGGCGGTGATCAAACCGTTACAAATTTTCCGACTAATCGGCTGCTTATTTCCGATTATGGCCGATTATTTTCAATTATTCCCGATTAATCGCTTGGCGGTACCATGTCTGTTTGACGAGCGCATACCTTTATTTACAACACTGGTTCTGACTATAATACAAAATAATCAAATAATTATCATATAATTAAAAATAATCAATACTGAATTAATACTCAAATACTTGACTAAATTTTTCGGTTAATCGTAATCTAGCCAACATTGAGTTCATATTTGGAGTAAAACTTGGGTGTTCTTAAGTTTACCGAGTCTCTTTGTGAACTCAAATCTAAAACTTATTCGATTGGTTTCAAATAATAAATCTAAACCGTTGAAACCCATCTATCTTACGAGTGATGCATCTACATGCGAAAATTTTAAATTTTCAAATTAATTTTGTACATATTCAAGTGGTAAAAAAACATTTAAAAATGAATGCATTCAAATTAATTTGTAAACCTTTTAATTTTGACAGCTTGACTTTATACTAAATTAATTTAAAATTATAAAATTTTCACATGTAAACACATCACTCGTAAGATTGATAAATTTAGATTTCAACAGTTCGGATTCGTCATTTAAAACCAATCTAATAGATTTTAGAGTTAAAATTCAGTTTTTTTTTTCTTTCTTATTGAATCTAAAACCAAACACGCCTAGATCATTCCACTCAGGTGAATAGGTTTCTTATAAGAGGAGGGATTGGATTACATTGTTTTTGGTGACATCGAATTACACCGTCCATTTTTAAAGTTTTCAAAGTCCAAACAGTCGATCCAAACCGTTCAATATGATGGATATATTAAAATGTGCTTGCAGATCAAATTTTACATTTTTTTGAATTTTTTTACTATTTATTAAGTACTTTACAAAATCGTTGTTTTCAGACCATTGAATTTTTGTACCCATCTTAATAAATAGTAAAAAAATTAAAAAAAAATGTAAAATTTGATCTGCAAGCACATTTTAATATATCCATCATATTGAAAGATTTTGATCGACTGTTTGGACTTTGAAAATAAACAATGTCATTCGATGTCACAAAAAAAATATAATCCCATCCCTCTCTTCTTATAATAACAGTTAAAATATAAGTCTGACAACACAAATTTTTGTGAATAGAATCTCTTTGGGGGGCTTGTAGAAAATTCTAGTTTCTAAATCTACTACTATAAGTCAATTGGTGTAGAGAGTCGAATATGATGTATTTTGAGCCCGCTACAGAGATACTCTGCTCTCAGTGCTCTACAGTAATGTTACATTCAATCTTCTGCAGAGACCCTTAGATAATTACATTATTGTTTTTCTCGATTTCTGCCATTCAAAATATGGAAGGCACAATTTCTGCTGCGAGCAGAGTGAAAGTGCTTTTACAGCTGGAGTCTGATACGGCCTGAAAGTATTGGCCAGACATGGCATATCATCAAAAGTTAGATCATCAATAAATTTGCTATAAAACTTTCACGAATTTCTTATAAAACTTTTCATTTACAATATGTTAACGACTATTTTTTCTTATCATTATGTAAACAAAAATTAAGTATCATACATTGTTAATCGTAGAGTACACCTATATATTATATGAGCTTCCCTGTATCAAAAAAAAGGGTTATATATAGGGTGAAAATGGAGCGGATCCGGAGCAAATAGTGGTAAAATCATATCCATATTCTTTTTTAAATTTTCAGATACGAATCGAATATTAGACGAATATAGATATACGGATACGAATTGGATCGGATATTAATTAAAAAATTATTAAAAAAATACTAAAGTTCATAATATTTATCTAATTATAATGGTGAATAATATTTTTTTTCATAATATATTAAAATATATGGTATATATCTACTATACGGATAGGATAATTGAATAGTAAAACTATATCAGTATCCATATCCACACAAATATTCAGATATCAGATATCCACATCTAATTTTTCAAATACAGATCGAATATTAATCATACCGTGTTCACCCCTAGTTGTATAACGATTCAACCTTTGTTTGAAAATAAACAACTGACTTGCAAAAATCCATTCTGATCTATATGTTACGATTCGGTTGATGTTAAAGTATTTTTGTGGTATTTTTAGTCGTTTCAACATTTTTTATTCATTAGATGTTGATATTTTTTTTTTTCACGCCCTTTGAAGTGAAGAAAAAGCGTTGCAACTCTTTTTATATGCACTTTCAGAAGTGATATATAATTAGTAAATCAAAATATATGTTCATTTTTTTTTCTAGCTTAGAGTTATAAAATTTTAAATTATTTAATATATTTCTAAAAGCACTGATCAAGTGCATGTATTTAATAAAAAAAATTCTAACTTCCTGTTTTTTTTTTCCAGTTACCATGCATTGATATTTTTGTATTCTCAAAGTTAAAAAAAGATACTTTTTTTTCAAAAATGAAATTATATATTTTACTATGGTATTTACATCTTGTTAATTAAAATAAAGTTTCACTTTTATAATCTGCATTAGTAAAAAGGACAGAGGTTAAATGTTACCATGGTCTACACCTCCATGTTAGAACAGTTCCAAGGAAAATTTCTGGGAAATTTCTTGCCTCAGCGATACTCTGACACAAGTGCAAATTTCAATAAAAAAAGACGTGCTACTACCTGCCATATTTTGTCCTCCCGTACTTTACTATTCAATATATATACTGTATAGAGTATAGACAAATATATTTTTTGGTAATGGATGCCACATTGATGCACTACGAAGCGTAAATATACTAAAAATTTCGGTGGTATCAATTTTCGGGTCCCACTAAAATCAATGTTGAAAAATACTTTTTGTTATTATTAATTTTCTTTTCGAAAATGTTGGATATATACAGATGAGGAGAGTTCAAATGCACCGTGATTTTGTGCTCTAATATGCTTCATATTATTTATTTTTGTTTTCAAAGTTCGAACAGTCGATCCGAACCGCTCAATATGATCTTCATAATAAAATATGTTTGGAGATCAAATTTTCTATTTTTTAGAACTTTTTAAATAGATACAAAATCACAGTTTTAAAGAGATTCTGGACCATCCGAAAAAGTGATATTGTACTGATGGACCAAAATAGTACTACTACTTTTAAAGATTTATAAACCCTAATTTCTATTATGTTCAGATCACAAGCGCATGATCCTACCGTGTAGTATGATTTGGATGTCGATCTACAGGGATAGTGTAATAGATTTTAAACAGTTTTTACTAATCTAGGTTATCGGGTTTTTTGAAGTTTGAGTGGTCGTGATAAATGCAATAAAGGTATTATAGCTAGTAAAGGTTAAACAGTAGATAGAGAACCTCTAGGGTTCAGGTTTCCTGTCCTTCTTAATTATGCAAAGTACAAGTTTCGACGTTTTTCTATGTCGCATGCGGCACTGTCACCGTCGCAGCGGCATGGATTGCCCCAGAGCTACCCCGCATGCAGCACTGTTACTACCCGCAGGGCGTGCTAGGTGTTTGTTTATGCGATTTGAAAGGTTTTCCGATCTTGCGATCTGCTTTTGGGCTACCAAGACTAAAGTATTTTAGGTACGCAATTATATTATTTTCCTATACTACTGTAGTTGAAATATCTTAAAGACCCTACTTAATCTAAGTGTTTTATAATGTTTATTTAAAGTACGATTTACGCTATCCTGTCAAGGGAGCCCACTGGGTTCTAACCTTAGTCTTTGAACCGCTGCCAAGCCTCGTTAGCCGAAGTATTTGTAGTACTTACATGCATTATCCTTCTCACACAAGGATGCAACGACTTAACACTTATTGGTATGTGAAGATCATTGGCATATAGTATACATAATTATGTATGCAAGGATATAATAAAAATGAATTTAAAGTGCAAAGGAAAACTCAAACCATAACATAAACAAAATATAAACATATATTAAAACATAATTAAGAATTCAAGTACAACCCTCACCCTAGAGATGAGAAGTTTAGCTTCTCATGGCCATGGAAAAATAAAAGGAATAAAATAAGAGAACATAAATTTTAACCCAATTGAAGATGGAAGAACCTCTGTCACCTTAGATTACGCCTTCTTCTCTTGCTTGACTTCTAATGGCTATCATTCTCTCTCTAAGTAACTCTCTAACCTAACCTAACAATAAGGATTGCTAGCTACAATTTTGGATTTGACACAATTAAACGCGCACACTAAATCCTATTACAAGAGGATATTTATAGCCTTTCTAAATGAGATGTGGAGTAGTGGAAGTAGTGAAGGACGTGGGGTCCACCCATGATTGGATAGATGAAGACAAAAATAGCTTGGCTCTTAAGAAAACGTGTTCTTCTAGAGGCCCATCAGAGAAAACCTATTTTTAGGACAGTCCAAGAATCGTGCGGCATAGAGGAGGCCGCAAGGCTTCCTGACTTAGCAGATTTTCTTGTATTTTCGTCATATCGCATGTTGTGCACTTCGTGTGAGGTGTTGCATGCTCCATGTAATGTCCCATTTTGATGTCTTATTCAGAAATCGCTTAAATATGACATTTTTGCTCTATTTTTGCCCTAAATACGCAACTTTCTCAAAACCTGCCAAAAAGACCTAATAACACGTTTGCGATAAATAAATAAAAAAAATGACTACTTTGCATTCGCTTTTCGCCATTTTTTGAAAGAAAAAATAATGATTTTCGCTATATGTTTTGGCTTCATCATGTACCTATGTTAAAAAATAGTAAAAAAATTCTAAAAAATATAATATTTGGTCTTCAAGAATATTTTATTATGAAGATCATGTTGAGCAGTTCGGATCGACTGTTCAGACTTTGAAAACGGAGATAAAGAATGTGGAGCATATTGGAGCACAAAATCATGGTGCATTTGAACCCTCCTCTATCTCTCTCTCTCTCTCTCTCTCTCTCTATATATATATATATATATATATATATATATATATATGAGTAGAGCTAAGGTGCTCTTAAGCTCACCAAGCTTTCCGTGAGCTTAACTCAAAAACCTATCAATCCGACTTCAAACGACATTTTCAAACCGTTAGATGTTCAATCTATATTAAAATGTGCTTGGAGACCAAATTTTACATTTTTTGGAATTTTTTTACTATTTATTAAGCCGGTTTGAAAACCGTTGTTTTTATTAAAAATCTACACCATTAGAAAACAGCGGTTTTCAAACCGGCTTAATAAATAGTAAAAAAATTCCAAAAAATGTAAAATTTGGTCTCCAAGCACATTTTAATATAGATTGAACATCTAACGGTTTGGAAATGTCGTTTGAAGTCGGATTGATAAGTTTTTGAGTTAAGCTCACGGAAAGCTTGGTGAGCTTAAGAGCACCTTAGCTCTACTCTCTCTCTATATATATATATATTGATTATGACTGAAGTTTCATCTGTTGGACGTATGCAATCTTCTCATACTCTGTTTGACTAAATTTGCAAAACATACATTACTTGAATTTAACCATTTACATGATTGAGTGAGTTTGCAAATTCAAAGCTTTAATTACAAGATCTATAATGAAGAACCAAAGATAGGTTCAGGGCTTTAATTACAAGATTTATAATGAAGAACCAAGGTTCATGAAATGCTGAATTACAAGATTCTTTTGAAGAACATAAGAAGTCAACAAGACTTTACGAAGCTATAGATTTTGTAATAATCAAGTAGTTAAGTAAAATATATTTGAGCCTTATTGATTTCTGGAGCATCTGCTTTGAACGGACCAAATAGTATGGAACAGATTTAACCGAAACAAGACAAAAAGTTCCAGTTTGGTTCCGTCCAGAATGGATAACATCCGTATGGAACTCTTATCAAGTTTTGTGGGATAAATTGTACATGAGTTAGGTCGTGACTTTCCACCACTGTTGGGCTCACGCGTCACAAGTTGTATGCTTTCTTTTTGGGTAATAGGAAAGGGGCGCTGACGAAGTTGCTCTACCCCGGAGACGTAGGCATTTTAAGCCGAACTCCGTTATAATCTTGCGTGTCAACTTTTTCTAAACTCTACTCTATAATCTATATACATTACTTGTACACGTTTGTTTGACTTGTTAGTTTAGAGAGTTCAACCGAAAAACGTTAAAGACTTTAAGACTTCCTATTCACCTCCCTCTAAATGCCGTTACAGACTACAACAACACCACACATTCAACATAAAGTTTTAACGCCTAATTTATCGCATGCATTTTACCACTAATACCATTACAACAAAAATTCAAAGTTAATATTGTTAGACCGTTAGACGCGTTAATCAGAATTAATTTATATTCATTTATTAATTATAATAATAGTCCAAAACGACAGTATTAAGTAATGGGACGGTCAAATGAAGTTTAATTGCATGCACGGCGGACTTAAGAAATAGAAACATTGAACACGTTAGTTAGACTTGTTTTGAACAAGGGGACAAAAAAGGTCCCCCGCATCATGCTCATGGATTTATGTTAAATTCAGATTCAATTAATTTAATGATTGGTTCATTCACAATATTAAATAGTATTAGTTAGAGTTGTGATATTTAATTTATGTATTATTATTATTATTATTACAGGAGGAATCCATTTATAACATTTGTAAGTTACAACATCTTATAACAATTCGATTTTGCAATTTTAAGAGTCCAAATAGTCGATCCAAACTGTTCAACATGATCTCTATATTAAAATGTGCTTTAGATCAAATCTTACATTTTTTGAGTATTTTTACTATTTATTAATTATTTTATAAAATCATTGTTTTTAGACAATTTTGAACCACTGAAAAACAACAGTTTTATAAAATACTTAATAAATAGTATTAAAAAAATGTAAAATTTGATCTCCAAACACATTTTAATATAGATATCATATTGAACGGTTTGAATCGACTATTTGAACTTTGAAAATCATAAAACTGAATTGTAAGATGTTGAACTGGATCCTCCTCTTATTATTATTACATGGTCTTTTCTTTGTTATATAAGTATAATTATTAGAACGGTGATGGGACTATTGAGAGCCATCCTGACCTAATTGAGTCCATGTCATCTGAGGTAACATAGTATGTTTAGTATTTGAACCAATTCATTTAAAGTGAAATGCTGATAGGTCTAAATTATATACATGTTCGATCTTGTTTTTATCAAGGAATAACATCAAATATCTTGTATTTTAGTAGATAATAGAATAGATTATACCAAGAATCAAGTTACTGCCAAAGTTTATTTAAATTACAGAAAATAGAGCACATTGTAGATCTTCTCGTAAGCTTTTCGAAAAGTGGTAGAACACTGAAAACGGAGTTACGGATCATGATTTATGCCCGTTTGAAATTCAGCTCACAGAAGCCAAACAGAGCCCAGTGCGGATGCACTAAGACAGGGTGCGGACACATCCAGTATTTAGACGAATTCAGCACATTTCAGAGCAAGCCAGAAAAGTCCGAGCTGAGTGCGGACGCACTAAGGTTCTGTGTGGACGCACTCTGGCAGCACTCAAAACGGCTGAAATTTCAGCTGCCTACACACAATTTGTATTTTGGCCATAACTTCGTTATACGAACTCCGATTTGGGTGAATCAAAGCTTGACGGAACCAGGACAAAAAGATATACAACTTTCATGAAGGAAAGAAATCAAAATTCAGAATGTAAAATCCCGTGCGGATGCATTCTTGGCCTCATTCAGCCTAAAAACAGTATTTTCAACGGTTATTCTATTTCCGGCGCTTCTAAACACGTCCCAGGAGTGGAAAATAGAAGGTGGGGACGTGAGAAAACTTGTGGAGCAAGTATCTAATGACTCCCCACGTCCATTTGCTTCAGAATTAACAAAAACTTCTCCTATAAAAGGCTAGAACTTTCCTTTTCAAGATCATCCTCTTTACCATCCATACTTACCAGAAATTTCTCATCTCTTGGAAACAAATCAAGGAAGAAGAATGGAAGTTCTCAGCAATTGCAGGCAAGACGAAGGTTTTTTATCTAGAGAAGGGTGTAAACTATTTCTCTATTTAATTTCTCTTTATTTTAGTCATGTTTTGTATTAAACTTTTGATGAATTATTGCATCTCCATGAGAGGCTAGTCTTCCTCTCTAGGGGTTTAAGTCTCATGCATGAACTTGTTTAATTTTATCTTACTCGGATCTTAGTTTTTATAATGATTGTTTGATTTGATGTTAATTTCTGTGATTTATTCTTTGTGATAATACATGATTTAGTACTTGAATTGCAGTATCTCGCTTAGGTTTAATAGACTCAAAGTAGATTAGGATCACAAAAGTATCATGCTTAGGTCTAATAAACTAGAAGTAGATCATTAGGATAGTACCAAATTGTGAACACAAATGCCTTAGGATTGGATTAGAATTGACCAATTTGAAGTCCAAACTAGAACTACAGAAATTAGGGTTAGGGTTTGATGAAGGATTTAATCGTGAAGTCAAATCCCTTATTAGGACATCTTGAATTGAATTGAATAGTGGCACGAAGGACTTAATCGCGAAGTATCAATATTTAAGGATATGATAGGCTAACAAGAATTTCATGGTCTAGATAGCTAGGGTGAATGACTTAATCGTGAAGTCCGAACTATTTAGGTACGTTATTAATTCACGAAAGTGACCATTTTTAACATCTTAGGTTAGAAACCTCGTCATATCAAACATGAATTTAAACGAACCGAGTAGATATAATTAAGAAGGGATTGTAGACCGAATGCCCCTAGACTTCCAAACCTTGAAAGCAACTAAATTCTCTTTTAATTTTCAGTTTTAGTTTAATTGTTACAACCTCCTTTTTCGGATATTGAACCCAATAATTAGGAAATTAGAGCAAAACTCCCCCAATCAATCTTTTACTTTCTTTAATATTCTGAAATTAGTTAATAGAGTTTAAAAATTAGTATTTCTCGATATTCCCTTGGATCGATACCTACATACTACAATCGATATGTTGTGCGCTTGCAATCGACCAATCTTTGAGTATTAGGTTTATAAATTTAAAAGTTTAGAGAGTATAAAAACCAGCATAAAACCCTATACCTAAAATATTCAACAAATACACGGAATCTCTTTAATTTCGTGTGAATACTGATGGAATGGTCAGAATATAAACATAAATATTTTGTTACCTTAGATAATATGAATTCGACCTAATTAGTATTTCTTTTTGTTTTTTAGTAAGAATAGGAGTCTAGCTCCTATTTTTATTAAATGTAATTGGTTACAGAGTTTGAGCAGTGTTTTTACATATGAATGGAAAAATAAGAAAAAATAAAATACAAAGAAAGAAAATTTTGAGAAAAAGAAAGAAATGAAGATTAAAACATCAATTAAACAAGTTGCTCATTTTTGTTATGTCGTCATTCTTCTATTTGTGTAGTTCCACTGAGTTTTAACTTCTTCGACTAATTCTTCAATAATTTTTATACGCTCTTGAAATATTCTTATACAATGCTCCATCCACAGCACAAATAAAGTAATCAACAATAGTTCCCTAAACAAATTAGCATTTCTTTTTGGGCGGTAGGCAGTAGTAATATGCTCCTACTCCTCTCTTTTTTAATATTTCTGAGTATATTTTTTTGGATCTAGTTAAGCCTTTACTTTAGTAATCGTCTAAAGTTTAAACAACGGGCTCACCTAATCAGTTCAACAAATATTTAATTAATTCAAAAGGTTACACCTAGTACACTATTTAAATTAAGTCTTCCCTGTCATTCTTAACTTATATCCTATACTACCATTTGGTTAGTCCTAAATTATAGATCATTCGAGAAAATGTGCTCTTGAAGGTCGGCCAACTGATATAAATTCGAATTGATTTAATCTTTTATTAGATAATTTAAAATTATTTAAAGTAAAGTTTTTATTAGATAACACGAGGACTGATATAAATTCTGTTTTGTCTCTGCAACACAGTACCTTGAAGATGAAAAATTTCTTGCATTAGTGATTATAGTGACAAATGAATAGTTCGGGTTCGGTTCAGCGGGATTAAAAATTTGTGATTCGTGTATAATTTGGAAATTATTCGGTACAATAAGGAAGCAAAAAAAAAATCCAAAAAAAACCCCCCAAAAAAGAAATGATTCGGTATAATTTGAAAATGATTCGTGATTCACGTTTTATTCGCGAATAAAACGTATTATACATTTTTTGCATTTTATTCGGAGTTCAGTTCGAAAACGTTAAAAAACCAAATAAAACACGAATTATTCGCAAATTTTACCTGTATATTGTTACTGTACTAGTGACACGAGGATTTCGTGCAAAGGGCTTCTGGAGATGATCCAAATTGCTGCACACTTCACCCTTTTTTATGCAATGATCAGAAATTACTCGACATAAAAAGAAGATTTGCTACCGGTTTATTGTTTTTTTTTAGTAAAGTTGGAGGTCAAGCCACTCAACTATTTAATACTCTTGTTGTTACAATAAAGGATTTTTTCCTATCTGGATTTCGACCTCATGACCTCTTACATAGAAACCATGTGTCTTTGCCAATAGACCAAAAGCTAGTTCTTGCTACCGGTTTATTGTCACTGTGAGATTTGGCTTATTCATATTTATCTTAAATTTCTGTGACAATTATTTTCCAAAGCAGAACAATAACCCACAATTAAAATGCTACGTAAAATCAGGACCGCGTTATATATTATTTCAATGCGCTCATTTACGATTTTTTTTTTTTAAAATCATCACAAAAAATAAAAAATCGAAAACCAACCTGATTATAAATTTTTCTAGAAATCCTCTTTACCGAAAATGAAGTTTGGTATGAAACTTTAAAACCAAAATTGAAGTTCGGTATGGACTTTGAACCTGGTTTGGAGGAATCGTGTCGTACGCTGCCACAGAAAATCCAGAGAAAATAAAACCAAATTTTTACTTCTGTTTAGTTGGTTGAAGTTCGGATTCAGCCAAAAAAAATGAAACCGAACTTGAAGTTCGAATTCAATCCAAAAAAAATGAAAACCGAAGTTCAAACTTCGGTTTTTTTTTTTTTTACTTTTTTGAATTGGAACGGTAGGATTTGTGTTGCGCAACAATGCATACTGAATTTCAATTTTGGTATGGGAATTTCATACCGAACTTTAATTTCAGTAAAGATAGTTTTCTTAAAAAAATTGTAATCAAGTTGGTTTTCAATTTTTTATTTTTTTAGAGATGATTTAAAAAAAAAAATTCTCATTTACAGTTATTGAAAGTTTAAAACAAAGCATTTCAAAAATTCAAAATTATTTGTTATCAATATTATTAGTTAATTAATTAATTTTGTCATTAAAACATTTTAATTAATTATTTTGTCACAGATTCATTAAAATATTATGACTCCCTAATTGTTGATCTATATGATCACAACCAAGAGAAAGAAGTAGGTATGAAGCTCATGGAACCTACTTTTGAGTCCAACGTGCTTCATAATTGTCCGAATCGCTTTAAGATCCATGTGCACGAAAATTGATGCGAGCATGCACATATATTAAAACAGAGGACATATTTTAAAGAAGATACGATGGTCCTGGGGCCTATCAAATCTAAAGTAGGTCCAATGAGTATCGGACCTACTCTGCAGTGCACTTGAAGTTATGACATTTATAACCTGAAGCAATGACATTCATAACCTGAAGTTATGGCATTAATAACCTGAAGTTATTAATACGTATATATTTTGTAGTACATATGGCAAATCTCACAAATCTTGAATTTATCTCCTTTTCATTTATCACAACTCGAAGTTATGGTATTAATAACCTCAAGTTGTATTTTGTTATAAATACATATTAATGAACAATGAGAAAGACAAACGTCATAAAGATGTTTGTTACAGATGGGGGATGACAAATCATTGGTCGTGTACCTATCGTACGCCCAAGCATTTTGTAGAGCTTTATCAAGCCTCAATCAAGAAAAAGGGGGAAAATGTAGAAACTAATTTTACTGAAAATGACCCCGAAAATGAATGCCATATGAATACACATCTTGATGTATCAGATTTCTTTCAGAATATTGATGAAGAAATTGATATTATTATTTAGGGATAAAAGTAGTTTATTTTTATTCTATTTTTATTCTTGCATTCTTTTATTTTAAAGGAAAATGGCTGACGCAATGATAAGTAAAGAAGATCTATGTCTGGTAGGTAGTGAAACAACTAATGCCATATTGAAAAGTAAGAAATACTTTTCACAATTACATCTTGGTAAGACTAATATCCACACTATATATGGCATAAGTAATTTAATAGAAGGCTCCGGAAGAGCTTGTATTTTGTTACCTGAAGGAATAAAATTAATAATAGATGATGCATTATATTCAAGTAGATCCAGAAGAAATCTACTAAGCTTTAAAGATATTCGAAAGAATGGTTTTCATATTGAAACTATGAATGAGAAAAATTGTGAATATCTTCATATCACATCTATTAAGAATGGCCAAAAAATTATAATAGAAAAGATGCAAGCAATGTCCTCTGGACTATATGGTACTTATATAAGTACAATAGAATCAAATATGGTTACTAATCCGAAGTTAGTTGTTACTAACCCGAAGTTAGTTGTTACTAACCAGAAGTTAGTTGATCTAATATTATTTACATTGTGCATGATAGATTGGGTCATCCAGGAAATATAATGATGAGGAGAATAATTGAAAGTGCAAATGGACATCCCCTAAAGGACCTGAAGATCCTATTATCAAAAGAAATGACATGCGAAGCATGCTCTCTTGGAAAATTAATTACTAGGGCATCTCCAAATGAAGTTGGACCTAAAGCTCCTTCATTTTTAGAAAGAATTCAAGGAGATATATGCGGGTCATTTAGATATTTTATGGTGTTAATTGATGTATCAACACGTTGCACGTGTGAGTTTGTTAGCAACAAGAAATGTTGCGTTTGCTAGACTATTAGCACAAATTATCCAATTGAGAGCCAATTTCCTGGATTATTAAATTAGAAGAATCCGGCTTGATAATGCAGGTGAGTTTACTTCACAAACTTATAATGATTATTGCATGTCTATTGAAATTACGGTAGAACATCCAGTGGCCCATGTCCATACACAAAACGATCTGGCAAAATCGTTGATTAAAAGATTGCAATTAATTGCTAGACCATTACTTATGAGGTCTAGTTTACCGTCTTCCGCATAGGGACATGCCATATTACATGTTGTTGCACTAATTAGATTAAGACCAACTGCTGATCATAAATATTTCCCGTCACAATTGGTCTCCATAAGAAAACCAAATTTGTCCCACCGAAAGGTATTTGGTTGTGCAATATATGTTCTAATTTCTTCTCCACAACACAAAAAATGGGACCTCAAATAAATTTGGAAATTTATAGGGGTTTTAACTCTCTCCTTCTATTATTAAATATTTAGAACCATTAACATGAGATGTTTTTACAACAAGATTTGTTAATTGTCATTTTAATGAATCAATATTTCCAAACTTAGGGGAAGGAAAGCAAAAGCTGGGTAAAGTAACTTGGAATTCATTGTTACTTTTATCTTGATCCCAGAAGTGGTCAATGTGAACTCGAAGTTCAAAATATTATAAATTTTCAAAGAATTGCAAATGAATTGCCTGATGCATTCACAGATATAAATAGAGTTACTAAATCTCATATTCCAGATATAAATAGAGCTATAAAAGCACCTGCTCAAATTGACATTGCAAAATTGTCTAATGAATCTAATGTGCGTAGAAAATGTGGAAGACCACAAGGTTCTAAGAATGTAAATCCACGTAAAAGAAAAAAATATTATAAAGCAGTTGGTCCAACCCTAGAAGAGGTTGATGGTAAAACTCCTGAAGAAGTAGATAAAACTCCAGAAGAGGTTGACAACAGAACTCCTAAAGAAGTGGATAAAACCCCAAAAGAGGTTAATGGTAAAACTCATGAAAAATTTGATAAAACCCCAGAAGAGGTTGATCAAGTTCCAGAAGAAACATATGTAAATGAAATTTTTGCATTGGTTATAACAAGCGATATTATAAACCAAGAAGATAATGTGCCAAAACTCGAAAAGTGCAGATACATAAATGATTGGCCTAAATGGAAAGATGTTGTACAAGCAGAATTAAGCTCATTAAAAAATGACAAGTATACGCCCAAAGATGTTAACACTATAAGTTACAAATGGGTATTTGTTATAAAAAAGAATGAGAAAAATGAGATTGTGAGATATAAAGCAAGGCTAGTGGCGCAAGGCTTTACACAAATATCTATAGTAGATTATGAAGAGACATATTCACCTGTAGTGGATGCGATAACTCTCAGGTTTCTAATAAGTCTATGTAGGGCACAGAAAGTTGCACTGAGAGTGTGCAGGTGTGGAATGTTTCAAGGTTCACTGCTTTCTATTTTTAGACATAGGGAGGACATCGAACTTGAGACATTCGTTTCTCTCTGCTATTCCTTTAGGTTCACCCTCAATTCGCCTAGCGTTCATAATCGGCTATCGAGAGAGCTTATTGATTATGGAGACGTTTAACTCCCGATGGGCGCAAGCTTTCGCCGTTAATTACATCAACTAATCATTCTGAGTCAAACTGAATACCTCGTTCATTACAAAAAGAAGATGAAAGACAACCAGTGGAAAATGAAAGACATCCAGTACAACATGAAAGGTTAATAGTAAAACAAAAAGAATACCAGTACATGTTGAAAGAAAACCAGGAGAAAATTAAAATCAACTAGTAGAAGTTGAAGGACAACTAGAAGAAGATGAAATTCAACCTGTAGTGGAAGCAAGTCATTGAGTAGAACATGAAAGACAACCAATACAAGATGACAGACAACTAGCATAAGATAAAAAGACACTAGAGGAAGATTAAATATCACCAGTGGTAAATGAAAGACAACAGTAGAAAATAAAAAGACAACTATAACAAGATGAAATTCAACATGTAGTGGATGATAGACAACCAATAGAACGTGAAAGACAACCAGAACAAGATGAAAGACAACTAAAACAAGATGAAAGACAACTATTAGAAGATGATATACAACCAAAAGAAGAATGGAATATAAACAAAAGAAAATGAAAGATAACCAGTAGAATATGAAAGATTACTAGTAAACATGAATGAAAACCAGTACAAGATGAAGACATCCAGAAGAAGATCAAAAACAACTTGTCGAAGTTGAAAGACAAATAGAAGAAGATTAAATTCAACCAGTAGTGGATGCAAATCATTGTGTAGAACATGAAAGACAACCAGTACAAGATGAAAGACAACCACAATAAGATAAAAGACAACTAGAAGAAGATGAAATATCACCAGTGGTAGATGAAAGACAACCAGTAGAAAATGAAAGACAACTACAAAAATATGAAATTCAACTTGTAGTGGATGAAAGACAACCAATAGAACATGAAATACAACCAGTATAAGATGAAAAACAACAAGTACAAGATGAAAGACAACCAGAAGAAGATAACAGACACCTAGAAGAAGATGAAATACCACTAATAGTACATGAAACACAACCAGTTTAAGATGAAAGACAACTAGTAGAACATGAAAGCCACCCAGTACAACATCAAAGACAACTAGAAGAAGATGAAAGACAACAAGTAGAACATGCAAATATAAGATGAAAGACAACCGGAAGAAGATAACAAACACCTAGAAGAAGATGAAAGACAACCAGTAGATGAATGAAAACAACAAGTACAAGATGAAAGACAACCAGAAGAAGATAACAAACACCTAGAAGAAGATATAATACCACCAATAGTAGATGAAACACAACCAGTATAAGATGAAAGACAACCAGTAGAACATGAAAGCCACCCAGTACAAGATCAAAGACAACTAGAAGAGATGAAAAAAAACTAATAGAAGATGAAGGACAACCAGAAGAAGATAAAAGACGACTAGAAGAAGATGAAATACCACCATAGTAGATGGGAGACAAGCAGTAGAACATGCAAGACAACAAGTACAAGATGAAGGATAACTAGAAGAAGATGAAATACAACTAGCAGAAGATGAAAGATAACCAGAAGAAGATGAAAAACAACGAGTTGAACATGAAAAGACAACCAGTACAAGATGAAAGACAATCACAAGAAGATAAATGACAACTAGAAGAAGATGAAATACCACCAGTGGTAGATCAAACACAACTAGTAGAACATGAAAGAGAACCAGTACAAAATAAAAGACAACTACAAGAAGAAGAAATTCAACATGTAGTGGATGAAAGACAACCATTACAAGTTGAAACAACTAGAAGAAGGTGAGAAGCAACTAGTAGGAGACGAAGGGCAAATAGAAGAAGATGATAGACAACTAGTAGAAGATGAAATGCAACTAGAAGAAAATAAAAAACAACTAGAAGAAGTTCAAATACAATTCCAATAAGAGTACCTACAACCAATAGTAGATTAAAAACAACTAGTAGAAGATGAAAGACAACCAGTAGAACATTAAAAACACTTAGCACAAGATCAAAAACAACTAGAAGAAGATGAAATACCACCAGTAGTAGATGGAAGACAACTAGTAGAACATGAAAAACAGCAAGTACAAGATGAAAGACATTGGGAAAAAGATGAAAGACAACCAGAAGAAGATGAATAAAAATGAATAGATTATGAAAGACAACCAATACAAGGTGAAATACAACTAGAACAGATGAAATTCAACCTGTAGTGGATGAAAGACAACCAATAGAACATGAAAGACAACCAGTACAAGATGAAAGACAATTAGAATAAGATGAAACAACTAGTAGAAGATGAAATACAACCAGACGAAGACTGAAATACAACTGGAAGAAAATGAAAGACAACTAGAAGAAGATGAAAAACAACCAACAGAAGATGAAAGACAGTCAAAAGAAGATAAAAGACACCTAGAAGAAGATGAAATTCCACCAGTGAAGAAAAAAAACACAACTAGTAGATCGTGAAAGATAATCAGTACAAAATGAAAGACAACTAGTAAAATATTAAAGACAACTTGAAGAAGAAGAACTTCAACCTGTAGTGGATAAAATACAATCAATTGAACATGAAAGACAACAATTACAAGTTGAAAGACAACTAAAAGAAGAGAAAAGACAACTAGAAGAAGGTGAGGTGCAACTAGTAGGAGATGACAGGCAACTAGAAAAAGATGATAGAGAACTAGAAGAAGATGAAATACAATTAGAATAAAATGAAAAACAACTAGAAGAAGTTGAAATACATTCGAAGAAAAGTACCTACAACCAATAATAAATTAAAAACAACTAGTAGATAATGAAAGACAACCAGTAGAACATGAAAGCCACTTAGTACAAAGTCAAAATGAACTAGTACAAGATGAATGACAACCAGAAGAAGATGAAAGACAACTAGAAGAAGATGAAATACCACCAGTAGTATATGGAAGACAACCAGTAAAACATGAAAAACAACTCGTACAAGATAAAAGACAACGGGAAGAAGATGAAAGACAGCTAGTAGAAAATGAAAGACAACCAGAAGAAGATGAATAAAAACGAGTAGATTACGAAAGACAACTAGAGCAAGATAAATTCAACCTCTGTGGATGCAAGTAATTGAGTAGAACATGAAAGACAACTAGTACAAGATGAACGACAAACAGAATAAGATAAAAGTGAACTATAAGAAGATGAAATATCACCAGTGGTAGATGAAAGACAACTACAAGAATATGAAATTCAACTTGTAGTGGATGAAAGACAACTAATAGAATGAAAGACAACCAGTACAAGATGAAAGACAACTACAAAAGATGATATACAACTAGAAAAATAATGAAATACAACGAAAAGAAAATTAATGGCAACTAGTAGAACATTAAAGATTACTAGTAAAACATGAAAGAAAACCAGTACAAGATGAAAGACAACCAGAATAAGATGAAGAACAACTAGAAGAAGATGAAATTCAACTTGTAGTGGATAAAAGACAACATGTAGAACATGAAATACAACAAGTACAAGATGAAATACACCTAGAAGATGATGAAAACCAACTAGTAGAATATGAAAATCAACTGGAAGAATGTGAAATACAACTCGTAGAAGTACCTACAACCAATAGTAGATGAAAGCAACTACGTATAAGATGAAAGACAACCAGTAGAAAATGAAAGCCACCCAGTACAAGATAAAAGACCACTAGAAGAGTTGAAAAATCCCATTAAAATATGAAGGACAACTAGTATAATATAAAAAACGACTAGAAAAAGATGAAATACCACCAGTAGTAGATGTATGACAAGCAGTTGAACCTGTAAGACAACCAGTACTAGATGAAGGACAACTAGAAGAAGATGAAGGACAACTAGCCGAAGATGATACAACCAGAACAAGGTGAAAACAACGAGTTGAACATGAAATGACAACCAGTTTAAGATGAAAGACAACTAGAAGAAGATAAAAGACACCTAGAAGAAGATGAAACACCACCAATAGTAGATGAATTAGAACCAGTATAAGATGAAAGACAACCAATAAAAAATGAGAGGCAACTAGTAAAAAATCAAAGACAACTAGAAGAGATGAAAAATCCTAGTAGAAGATGAAGGACAACCAAGAAAAATATAAAAGACGATTGGAAGAAGATGAAATACCACCAATAGTAGATGGAAGACAAGTAGTAGAACATGTTAGACAACTAGTACAAGATGAATGACAACTAGAAAAAAAATGAAAGACAACTAGCAGAAGATGAAAGACAACCAGGAGAAGAAGAAAATAACTAGTTGTACATGAAAAAACAACCAGTACAAGATGAAAAAAAACCAGAAGAAGATGAAAAACAACCAGAAGAAGATAAAAAAACAACTAGAAGAATATAAAATACCACCAGTGTAGATCAAACACAACTAGTAGAACATGAAAGACCATAAGATAAAAAGGCAACTAGAGGAAGATTAAATATCACCAGTGGTAAATGAAAGACAACAGTAGAAAATGAAAGACAACTATAACAAGATGAAATTCAACATGTAGTGGATGAAAGACAACTAATAAAACGTGAAAGACAACCAGAACAAGATGAAAGACAACTAGAAGAAGATGAAAGACAACTAGCAGAAGATGAAAGACAACTAGGAGAAGAAGAAAATAACGAGTTAAACATGAAAAAACAACCAATACAGGATGAAAAACAACCAGAAGAAGAAAAAAAACAACTAGAAGAAGATGAAATACCACCAGTGGTAGATCAAACACAACTATTAGTACGTGAAAGACAACCAGCATAAGATAAAAAGGCAACTAGAGGAAGATTAAATATCACCAGTGGTAGATGAAAGACAACAGTAGAAAATGAAAGACAATTATAACAAGATGAAATTCGACATGTAGTGGATGAAAAGACAACCAGAACAAGATGAAAGACAACTAGAACAAGATGAAAGACAACTAATAGAAGATGAAATACAACCAGAAGAAGAATGGAATACAAACAAAAGAAAATGAAAGACAACTAGTAGAACATGAAAAATTACTAGTAAAACATGAATGAAAACCAGTACAAGATGAAAGACATCCATAAGAAGATGAAAAACAACTTGTAGAAGTTGAAAGACAAATAGAAGAAGATTAAATTCAACCAGTACTGGATACAATTCATTGTGTAGAACATGAAAGACAACAAGTACAAGATGAAAGACAACCACAATAAGATAAAAGACAACTAGAAGAAGATGAAATATCACCAGTGGTAGATGAAAGACAACCAGTAGAAATGAAAGACAACTACAAAAATATGAAATTCGACTTGTAGTGGATGAAAGACAACCAATAGAACATGAAATACAACCAGTATAAGATGAAAAACAACAAGTACAAGATGAAAGACAATCAGAAGAAGATAACAGACACCTAGAAGAAGATGAAATACCACTAATAGTACATGAAACACAACCAGTTTAAGATGAAAGACAACCAGTAGAACATGAAAGCCACCCATTACAACATCAAAGACAACTAGAAGAAGATGAAAAACAACAAGTAGAACATGAAAAGACAACTGTACAAGATGAAAAATAACTAGAAAAATATAACAGACACCTAGAAGAAGATGAAAGACAACCAGTAGATGAATGAAAAACAACAAGTACAAGATGAAGACAACCAGAATAAGATAACAAACACCTGGAAGAAGATATAAGACCACCAATAGTAGATGAAACGCAACCAATGATGAAAGACAACCAATAGAACATGAAAGCCACTCAGTACATATCAAAGACAACTAGAAGAGATGAAAAAACCTAGTAGAAGATGAAGGACAATCAGAAAAAGATAAAAGACGACTAGAAGAAGATGAAATACCACCATAGTAGATGGAAGACAAGCACCATAGTAGATGGAAGACAAGCAGTAGAACATGCAAGACAACAAGTGCAAGATGAAGGACAACTAGAAGAAGATGAAATACAACTAGCAGAAGATGAAATACAACTAAAAGATGATGAAAAACAGTGAGTAGAACATGAAAAAACAACTAGTACAAGATTAAAAATAGCCAGAGAAGATTAAAAACAAGAAGAGAAGATGAAAAACACTAGTGGTAGATCAAAGACAACTAGTAGAATATGAAAGACAACCAGTACAAAATGAAAGACAACTACAAGAAGAAGAAGAAATTCAACCTGTAGTGGATGAAAGACAACCATTACAAGTTGAAACAACTAGAAGAAGAGAATGACAACTAGAATAAGGTGTGGTGCAGCTAGTAGGAGACGAAGAGCAAATAGAAGAAGATGATAGACAACTAGTATAAAATGAAATACAACTAGAATAAAATAAAAACAACTAGAAGAAGTTCAAATACAATTCGAAGAAGAGTACCTAGAACCAATAGTAGATTAAAAACAATTAGTAGAAGATGAAAGACAACCAGTAGAACATTAAAGACACTTAGTAGAAGATAAAAAACCACTAGAAGAAGATGAAATACCACCAGTAGTAGATGGAAGACAACCAGTAGAGCATGAAAAACAACAAGTACAAGATGAAAGACATCGGGAAGACGATGAAAGACAATCAGAAAAAGATGAAAAATAACTTGTAGAAGTTGAAAAACAACTAGAAGAAGATTAAATTCAACCTGTAGTGGATGCAAGACAACCAATAGGACATGAAAAAGAACTAGTACAAGGTGAAACACAACTAGAAGATGATGAAAACCAACTTGTAGAAGATGAAAGACAACTAGTACAAGATGAAATACAACTAGAAGATGATGAAAAACAACTAGTACAAGATGAAATACAAACTAGTACAAGATGAAATATACCAAAAAGATGATGAAACCAACTAGTAGAAGATGAAAGACAACTAGGAGAAAATGAAAGACAACTAGAAGAAGATGAAAAACTACTAGAAGATGGTGAAATACAACTCGAAAAATAGTACCTACAACCAATAGTAGATGAAAAACAACTAGTAGAACATGAAATACAACCAGTAGAACATGAAAGACACCACCCTATACCACATCAAAGAAAACCAGTACAAGATGAAAAACAACTAGAAGAAGATGAAAAACAATTTGGAGAAGTTGAAAGACAACTAGAAGAAGATTAAATTCAACATGTAGTGGATGCAAGACAACCAATAGGACATGAAAAACAACTAGTACAGGGAGAAATACAACTAGAAGACGATGAAAACTAACTTGTAGAAGATGAAAAAACAACTAGTACAAGATCAAATACAACTAGAAGATGATGATAGACAACTAGAAGACGATGAAAAACTACTGGAAGAAGGTGAAATACAACTCGAAGAAGAGTACCTACAACCAATAGTAGATGAAAAACAACTAGTAGAAGATGAAATACAACCAGTAGAACATGAAAGACACCACCCTATACAATATCAAAGACAACTAGAAGAAGATGAAAAACAACTAGTAGAAGATGAATGACAACCAGTACAAAATGAAAAACAACTAGTAGAAGATGAATGACAACTAGAAGAAGATGAAAATTAAACCTGTAGAGGATGAAATACAACGAATAGAAAATGAAAGACACCCAGTACTAGATCAAAGACAACTAGAGGAAGATAAAACAACCAGTAGAAGATGAATGACAACTAGAAGAAGATGAAAGACGACTAGTAGGAGATAAAATACCACAAATAGTAGATGGAAGACAACCAGAATAACATGATAGACAATCACTACAAGATGAATGACAACCAGAATAAGATAAAAGACAACTAGAAGAAGATGAATTATCACCAGTGGTAGATGAAAGACAACCAGTACAAGATGAAATATAGTAGAAGATGAAAGACTACTAGAAGAATATGAAATTCAACTTGTAGTGGATGAAAGACAACCAATAGAACATGAAAGATACAAGATGAAAGACAGAACAAGATGAAACACAACTAGTAGAAGATGATATACAACTAGAGAAGAATGAAATACAACCATAAGAAAATGAAAGACAACCGGTAGAACATGAAAGATTACTAGTAAAACTTAAAAATTGCTAGTAAAACAAGAAAGAAAACCAGTACAAGATGAAAGACAACTAGAAGAAGATGAAAGACAACTAGAAGAGATGAAAGATAACTAGAAGAAGATGATATACCACTAGTGGTAGATGAAACATAACTTGTAGAACAAGAAAGACCCCCAATACAAGATGAAAGGCAACTTGTAGAAGATGAAACTCAACTAGTAGAAGATGAAAATACAACCAGAAGAAGAATGAAATACAACAAAAAGAAGATGAAAGACAACCAGTAGAGGATGAAAGACATCCAATACAACATGAAAGGTTACTAGTAAAACAAAAAGAAAACCAATACATGTTGAAAGACAACCAGAAGAAGATGAAAATCAACTAGTAGAAGTCGAAAGACAACTAGAAGAAGATGAAATTCAACCTGTAGTGGATGCAAGTCATTGAGTAGAACATGAAAGACAACCAATACAAGATGACAAACAACCAGCATAAGATAAAAAGGCAACAAGAGGAAGATTAAATATCACAAGTGGTAGATGAAAGACAATAGTAGAAAATGAAAGACAACTATAATAAGATGAAATTCAACATGTAGTGGATGAAAGACAACCAATAGAATGTGAAAGACAAACAGAACAAGATGAAAGACAACTAGAACAAGATGAAAGACAAACAGTATAAGATGAAAGACACCTAATAGAACATGAAAGCCACCCGGTACAAGATCAAAGACAACTAGAAGAGATGAAAAAACTTAGTAGTAGATGAATGACAACCAGAAGAAGATGCAATACCACCATAGTAGATGGAAGACAAGCAGTAGAACATGTAAGACAACCAGTACAAGATGAAGGACAACTAGAAGAAGATGAAAGACAACTAGCAGAAGATGAAAGACAACCAAAAGAAGATGAAAAATAGCGAGTAGAACATGAAAGACAACCAGTACAAAATGAAAGACAACTAGAAGAAGAAGAAGAAATTCAACCTGTAGTGGATGAAAGACAACCAATAGAACATGAAAGACAACCATTACAAGTTGAAAAATTTAGAAGAAGAGAATGACAACTAGAAAAAGGGGAGGAGCAACTAGTAGGAGATGAAAGGCAACTAGAAGAAGATGAAATACAACTAGAATAAAATAAAAAACAACTAGAAGAAGTTCAAATATAATTCGAAGAAGAGTACCTACAACCAATAGTAGATTAAAAACTAGTAGAAGTTGAAAGACAACCAGTAGAAATGAAAGACAGTACAAGTTAAAAAACAACTAGAAGAAGATGAAATACCACCAGTAGTCGATGGAAGACACCCAGTAGAACATGAAAAACAACAAGTACAAGATGAAAGACATCGGGAAGAAGATGGAAGATAACCAGAAGAAGATGAATAAAAACGAGTAGATTATGAAAGACAACCAATACAATATGAAAGACAACTAGAACAATATGAAATTCAACCTGTAGTGGATGAAAGACAACCAATAGAACATCCAAGATAACCAGTACAAGAAAGACAACTAGAATAAGATAAAACACAACTAGTAGAAGATGAAATACAACCAGAAGATGAATGAAATACAACCGAAAGAAAATGAAAGACAACTAGTAGAACATGAATTACTAGTAAAACATGAAAGAAAACCAGTACAAGATGGAAAACAACTAGAAGAAGATGTAAAACAACTTGTAGAAGTTGAAAGACAATTAGAAGAAGATTAAAATCAGCATGTAATGGATGCAAGCAGTAGAACATGTAAGAACAACCAGTACAAGATGAAGGACAACTAGAAGAAGATGAAAGACAACTAGCAGAAGATGAAAGACAACTAGGAGAACAAGAAAATAATGAGTAGAACAAGAAAAACAACCAGTACAAGATGAAAAAGAACCAGAAGAAGATAAAAAACAACTAGAAGAAGATGAAATACACCAGTGGTAGATCAAACACAACTAGTAGAACATGAACGACAACCAGTACAAAATGAAAGACAACTACAAGAAGAAGAAGAAATTCAACCTGTAGTGGATGAAAGACAATCATTACAAGTTGAAACAACTAGAAGAAGAGAATGACAACTAGAAGAAGGTGAGGAGGCGCAACTAGTAGGAGATGAAGGGCAAATAGAAGAAGATGATAGACAACTAGTAAAAGATGAAATACAACTAATACAAGATGAAATATACCTAGAAGATGATGAAACCAACTAATAGAAGATGAAAGACAACTAGGAGAAAATGAAAGACAACTAGAAGAAGATGAAAAACTACTGGAAGAAGGTGAAATACAACTCGAAGAAGAGTACCTACAACCAATAGTAGATGAAAAACAACTAGCAGAAGATGAAATACAACCAGTAGAACATGAAAGACACCACCCTATACAACATCAAAGACAACTAGAAGAAGATGAAAATTAAACCTGTAGAGGATGAAATACAACAAACAGAAAATGAAAGACACCCAGTACAAGATCAAAGACAACTAGAGGAAGATAAAAAACAACCAGTAGAAGATGAATGATAACTAGAAGAAAATAAAATACCATAAATAGTAGATGGAAGACAACCAGAATAACATGATAGACAATCAGTACCAGATAAAGAACAACCAAAATAAGATAAAAGACAACTAGAAGAAGATGAATTATCACTAGTGATAGATGAAAGTCACCTAGTACAAGATCAAAGACAACTAGTAAAAGATTAAAAAGAACTAATAGAAGATGAATGACAACCCGAAGAAGATGCAAGGCAACTAGAAGAAGGTGAAATCCCACTAGTAGTAGATGGAAGACAACCAGTAAACATGAAAAACAACCGGTACAAGATGAAAGACAACTAGTAGAAAATGAAAGACAACTAGAAGAAAATGAATAAGAAGGAGTAGATTATGAAAGACAACCAGTACAAAATGAAATTCAACCAGTAGTGGATGCAAGTCATTGTGTAGAACATGATAGACAACTAATACAAGATGAAAGACAACCACAATAAGATAAAAGACAACTAGACAAAGATGAAATATCACCAGTGGTAGATGAAAGACAGCCAGTAGAAAATGAAAGACAACTACAAAAATATGAAACTCAACTTGTAGTGGATGAAAGACAATCAATAGAACATGAAAGACAAACAGTACAAGATGAAAAACAATACGTACAAGATGAAAGACAACTAGAAGAAGATAACAGACGGCTAGAAGAAGATATAATACCACCAATAATAGATGAAAGACAACCAGTATAAGATGAAAGACAACCAGTAGAACCTGAAAGCCACCCAGTACAAGAACAAAGACAATTAGAAGAGATGAAAAAACCTAGTAGAAGATGAAGGACAACCAGAAAAAGATAAAAGACGACTGGAAGAAAATGAAATACCACCATAGTAGATGGAAGACAAGCAGTAGAACATGTAAGACAATCAGTACAAGATGAATGACAACTAGAAGAAGATGAAAGACAACTAGCAGAAGATGAAAGACAACCAGAATAAGAAGAAAAATATCGAGTAGAATATGAAAGGACAACCAGTACAAGATGATAAAAGACACCTAGAAGAAGATGAAATTACACTAGTGGTAGATGAAACACAACTAGTAGATCATGAAAGATAGTCAGTACAAAATGAAAGACAACTAGTAAAAGATTAAAGACAACTTGAAGAAGAAGAAATTCAACCTGTAGTGGATAAAAGACAACCAATTGAACATGAAAGACAACAATTACAAGTTGAAAGACAACTAGAAGAAGGTGAGGCGCAACTAGTAGGAGATGACAGACAAGTAGAAAAAGATGATAGACAACTAGAAGAAGATGAAATACAATTAGAATAAAATGAAAAACAACTAGAAGAAGTTGAAATACAATTCGAAGAAGAGTACCTACAACCAATAGTAGATTAAAAACAACTAGTAGAACATGAAAGACAACCAGTAGAATATGAAGGGCACCTTGGAAATGAAGGGCACCTTAGAAATGAAGGGCACCTAGGAATAACAACAGATTTATTTCCAACAAATGAAGGGCACCTAGGAAGAGTGAATCGCATCTCAAAACGGACTCTCCATATTTGTAATAGGCACCTATTAAATTCAGACCATTCTTTTTCTATTGTACTCTAGGTACCTGAACAACAGTGGCATAGTCAGGATTTTCAATCGGCACAAAGCCTCGGACTTTCTTTTAGACCTGCTCCCATTTGCTCAATCAGAACGCACCGAGAGTAGGCAAAATAAATTATTATTTTATTTAAATTATTAAACTATTTATTAAAAATATTATTAAATAATTTCCATGGGAAGCGAAATTGGTAATTGACCATGAATCAAAATTGAGAAAATTAGTAGGAATCGACCGAATTAGATCGAAAACTTGATTTTTTTTCGAAAAATTATTAAGCTAAAAAGTTAATCAAAAGCATTGAAGTATTAAATTTTACTTTGGAGTATTGTTCACAAGACTCTTCTTTTAAAATTCAATCCATTTTTAAACAATCAAACCTCATAAAATAAGTTACTGACATTAAATTTCAACATATTATTTTGTAAAACAATGTAAAACATTGTAGTCTATTCTTTTGAAAAAAAAATAATAGGTTTATTGTAGTCCCACTATCAAATCTTTCTTAATCACTCTCCTTTTGTCGTTATATTTTGAAATTGATTGATGAAAGACTATCAAATTTGCAGTGACTCCGTCGATTTTACTGATCGAGAGCTTTGATTCAGTCAGGGGTAAGCAAAACTCAAATCTAGGAATAGACAAAATCCAGATCCAAGCCAACTATATACAAATTTTGTATCGTTTTTCAAATTCCAAAAGTAGGCGACTGCCTATCCCTGTATGTATGTGGCTTCGCCACTGTACCTGAGACGATACACATTCAAAAAGAGATAAGCATGCCCAAATGGGCCATTTTTTGACATGCCAAATCTTTTCTTAAAAATATATATATATAAGCTATAAAAGAATAAAAACGTAGTTTCCCTTATAGATCTTATAAAATAGATAGGCCATGAAAATGTAGATAAGATAACGTAGAATTGAAATTAAGTGACAATTATTTTTTTTGTCATATCTCCTAAAATGAAAAAAAAAACCTTCTCATATGATCATCAGATCATATCTATAGTTTTTGTATATGAAAGCTTGAATTTTATTTCTTCAAAATCAAATTAATTAAGCATCTCACTGTGCATTTTATTTGGTTCTTTTTTATGTAATGATCTTAAAATGTCATCATCCTTTCGCGAGTGCTTCTACAATTGATCTTCTAATTACATCGCAACTTGAAATATCTTTAAAGAACACTTTTGAAATAATGACCTCTCAATTTTGAATGTTTGAAAGTTACAAAATTGTAATTTTAAGATTGATAATTAGTCTTGATCTAATAACTAAGATAATATTTTTCAAAAATTTAAGAATGAGAATCAGTCTTTGATCTAATGACTAAGACAATATCTTATGTGGAAGGTCGTCGATCCAAAATTCAATTAAAAGTTATATTGTATTTAAAGTTGAAAAATTTGATTCATCTTAATCTAATTTTTTTTAATAATATTGTCAGCAAAATTAGTTGCATACATACGAGATCTTGATGATATTATATTACCCTCAACATAGGAGTATAGCAACTCAATAACATGGGCATGAAAAGTGACCTTCAAAGATTAAAAAAATGGTCTTTACATGATTTGCCTAAAGATATATGGTAGAAACCATAGTTGATAGTTGCACACTTTATGCATGCATGTTGTGTGTGGGGTGAGTTTGCATAATAAGTGCTGTGCTGGTCCGCTCATATATTCCTTTTTCAGATACTAATGCCAGGGAAGATCTCCTGTTTACCAATAGGAACTTCAGGATGTAGAAAATTGGTCATAAATAAGACAAGAAGTGTGTGTAAGCTTTAATTGATCATTAATAAGGATAACCAAAAGTAGCTTTGAATATAGTAAAATACAGTTTCACAAAAGGAAAAAAAAATTACTGGACCATCTCTCTCAAGACTTCTATTTAACAATGTATCAATTATATGATATATTTATTGAAAGCGCCTAAAGGTTCTTCTATTCTCATGTTTCTCATTTCTAAATTGAGTAAAACTAGGATGTTTTGAGATAAACTCCAAAATCAATCAAAATTATATCAAATAAAGAATTCAAATCATTAATACCGATATACTTTACAAATGATGTGTTTATATGTAAAATTATAAATTCGCAAGTTAATTTAGTATAAAGTCAATAGGTAATTTTTTTATAAATTAATTTTAATACATTCATTTTTTATCATTATTTGACCGTTTGATTTTATACTAAATTAATTTATAAATTTATAAATTATAAATATAAACGCATCTTTGATAAAATAGACTAGTTTCAACTATTTAAATTGGTAAAGTAGATTGCTAACTGGACCATCTTTAGTTAGCAATTTAGTTTAGGAGATTAGGTTCAGCTTTGGTGCAAGCTTACATATTGTATATAGAGTGGGACTGTAAGCACAATATTGGTCATGTTCGGCACCATGCCTTAAGAGGTTGAGACTTAACAATTTAATCTTTACTAAGGAGTTGGTGTTTGGCAACAACTCAAGTGAATTAAGCTGGGTATTGTTAAGCCTCAGCTCCTTAGCGCTAAGGAAGCGAAATATCAAACTTAAACTTCGGCTTAAGGAGGAGGCTTAAGCCCGTCTAAGGCATAGGTCTTCGGCCCGCTTAAGACCTTAAGAAAGGCTAAGGAGCCTTAAGCTATGGTGCCAAACACGTACAATATAGATAGGACTGAGAAATTAGTTTTTTAGAGAATTACCTTTTTTTCTTATTAATACAAATGTTGGAGCTTTTGTCTTTAACCCTAACAAAAAAACCTGTTTGGACTCGTCATTTTGTTGCCAATTCGATAAATTTTGAAATCAAGAATCTTTAAAGATTTGGTGAGTTTAAAAATATCCTGATTCTACTCTTAATGATATGGCAACAAATAATGATATAATGCAGTCCAAAAAGAAATAAAAAAGTACGTCAATGTCCACGCCCCACGTGCGGTTCACGTGCCCACATCCAACACCTTTATATGGCTGGGGAGGGGTGCAAACGAATCAGATATTATCCATCCGTATCCGAATTCAAATTTGAATTTTTCGCAGATTTGGATACTCGGATACAGATACTAATACAATTTCAGTTTCTAACGCAATAATTATATTATTTATTTTAGAATCATGCATATTTAGAGAGAAAATATATTTTTGTTGGTATATTTGATTAAAGGTATGGTTATGTTGGTGATTTTTTTGTTAACTAGATATATATTGTAATAACATAACAAGTTTAATATGATAAAGTTATTTTGTTTCTCATAATGATTATCTGAATTATATATGTATTTTATATTAGTTTTATTTTTTAATGAGAAAATAATTTGATATAATATGTTAATTTTGTTGCCATATTTAAAATTAGAGATCTGAATTATATCCATATTCATATTTGTATCTGTATAATATTTGATCAGTATCTATTTAATATCATATGTATATGTATTCGAAAAATAAAAAAATGATTATGGATATGATTTTACCACTATCCGGTCTGTATTCGATCAGTTTGCACCCTTACTTCTATATATGCTTAGTTGTACATGGATGTTTATCCTATATAATCATTTAACAATACAAATATAGGTACTATATATATCACCTACAAAGTCTCATGTTAGTTTATATGCTTATACTTACAAAGGCAAGCATTCATTTTTGAGTGATGTTTCTATGGACATAAGGACCTATTTGTAAAATTAACATATTTTCATTTTCAAAGTTCAAACAGTCGATCCGACCGTTCAATATTATCTCCATATTAAAATGTACTTGGAGGTCAAATTTTACATTTTTTTTGAATTTTTTTACTATTTATTAAGTATTTTACAAAATCTAGTCAAATTCATACCATGAATTTTGTAAAATACTTAATAAATAGTAAAATAATTCAAAAAAATGTAAAATTTGACCTCCAAGTACATTTTAATATGGAGATAATGTTGAACGGTCGGATCGACTGTTTGAACTTCGAAAATGAAAATATGTTCATTTTACAAATAAGTCTTTATGTCCATTGAAGAATTTGCCTTCATTTTTTATATATTTATACATATGTTGGTAATTGTTAATATCTATTATCTTGCACAAGCACTAGATCTTAATAATTAGGTGTTTATTTTTCAAACGTATGTTGTTAATTAATACTTATAAAGTGAAGTGTTCATACTAATCATGAACAGTTTATTGTAGAAATTTATATTTAATTACGCAATTGAACATTAATCAACAATTTTATAAAAAAAAACTCCTATAGAAATAAGAAAGAATGAGCAAAAAATCATAATTTTATCAAAAAGAAAATGACAGAAGGACATGACAAAATAGTTTACTCAAAAGAATAGAATGGAAGAACGTTCTTAACACTGAAAAAAAAAAATACGAGAATCAGTCACTAGACCTCTCTGGTCTAGTGGTAAAGGCAATGATTTTTGTGTGGGAGATTGTAGGTTCGAAATCTGAAAAGAACAATCATTTATGGATATTAAATAGTTAGATTGACTTCCAACTTTTACTCGAAAAAACACCGAAAAAAAGTACTCTGTATACCGAAGCCAAATAGTGAAAATGAAAAAAAAAAAAGTTTTTCTCATACTAAGTTTTTCTTCATACTAAGGAAAATAAAAGTTAACACTACAGTTTTTCTTATTAATAAAAATTGTATGATAGCAACTTGCCACCTTACTCTAAAAAAAAAACACTATAGTTTTGTCTAAATTTTGGGAGGTGCTATTAACGCCTAAAAACTTTGAACGAATTACCGTTATTAATTTAATCTTTGAATATCACAGTAATTGCTTTACATATTGTGTTGTTTCATCCTGGAATTAAAAAAAAAAAAGAGTAAACAAAGCAAGAATTTGTGCAAAAGCAGTGGCTCACTGTCCAACATTCCAATTTCATAACAAATACTTACCAATACTCTATTTTAGCATTGAGGCGATTCAAATACTTTCATTTTTTGTGCCTCCAATATGCTTTTATTTTTTAAAAATTTAATAACTCAAAATTTGAAACTTAAAAGTCAAAATAAAACCGTTAGATATATTTACATCACTTTATCTATGCACACATGTAAAAAATTACGACATTTCAATTTTGTTATGGTTGTCATCAAGAGCTTTTAAAAAATGTACTAATGTGGATAATTTCTAGATGTTGATTTTTCAACTTATTGATTCACATAAAAACAAAATTGAAATGTGATAATTTTTTATGAGCACATAGAGAAAATAACATAAATCATATCTAACGGTTTTATTTTAACGTCTATAATTTAAATTTTGAGTTATTATAGTTTCTAAGAATGAAGGTATTACGGAGGCATAAAAAATGGAGGCATTTGAACCCCTCTTTAGTATTTTGTGTGAAAAATTGATTAAGAATAATGACAAATTCAGGGGCGTTGATTTTGCACTGTTTATATTTCTTGAACATCTAAACTTTACGAAATAGTAATAGTAATAGCAAAAATACTTGTGAAAGAGTGAGGCTATGGTACTTCGGCTAGTGTACTATGGCTAGTGTACTACGGCTCAATATGGTACTTTTTAAAATCCTAACGGTCGATCCGAACCGTTCAATGTGATATCCATATGAATATGTACTTGCAAACTAAATTTTATATTTTTTCGAATTTTTTCACTATTTTTTTAGATAGGTAGAATTTTCAGTATTTTATACAAATTCTGGACCATCAAAATTCTATCTATCTAAAAAAATAGTGAAAAAATTTGAAAAAATATAAAATTTAGTTTGCAAGTACATATTCATATGGATATCACATTGAACGGTTCGGATCGATTGTTAAGATTTTAAAAAGTACCATATTGAGCTTTAGTGCATTAGCCATAGTACACTAGCTGAAGTATCATAATCTCACTCCTTGTGAAATATATAAATTTAAATTCGTCATTCAGTATAAAATAAAAATAAATAATATTACTATTCACTATCTACTCATCAAGGCATTTGCAGCACATAAAAATCAACAAACTAAACAAACAAACAAAAAATAGAAGATTTTACAATTGATTGGGCTCACCATGGATTCATAACTGAATGAGAAATGACGATCTCCATATAAAATTCATCTCTATCGCGTATATTTGCATATATACAAGTAATATAAATATTTTTTTTACAGTTAATGATGAGAAAAGTAATGCTTTTTGTTTACACCAAATAAATGGGTACTAGGTGCATGGAATGGAATTAATGCATATCATGTTATGTAATGATGAGGAGATTGCAGATCAGCAAACTAAATTAATTTCTTAAGGGTTGGGTTATTGATCAGCAAATTCCATCATTACCCATTGTATCATTATAACAGCACAAGTGAGGTCGGCCGCTCATCCCTCAAATCAAATTAGGCTATGTTTGGATGATACAAGAATAATAAGAATAGAGACTATTTTAGAATAGAAGCTATTCAGAATAACAATGTGCATCTAAATAATATTTTTGCTATTCGGAATAGCTAGAATAGCTGCTATTCTCTATTCCTTGTAAATGTTAGAATGTTACTATTCGGAAATGTGAATTGAGAGGAAAAAATGTTTTCTTTTTTTATTTTCGCCAACACAATTCCGAAATGACAAATTTGATACCACTTTCCGCTATCTCCACGTCGTGACAATTCATTTGAGATCCCACTTGTCTATCTTTCTTCTTAATTAGCACATTGTTAACACTATTCTTTATTGGTTACAACTATTCATTATTCCACAAATACAATTCAAATAACATTGTTACTAATCCGAATAGCATTATTTTCATACTAATCTGAAATCACTATTTTTTCTCTATTCTCATTAACTATTCTAAAATTTCGCTATTCTAGCTATTTTAATTCTCATCTAATTATACCCTGTAGAATTAAAGCACGGTACGTAGAGGAGAAGAAGAAAATTATATTAAAAAAAAATTAAAAGAAACAAATAAGGCCAAAACAAAACATATATGAGCTACGATAACATCAGATCAGAATCGCTTCATTCAAATTGATCAGTATTCAGTATAGTACATCCTAGTAGCTTTTTCTTTTTTGCAAAAGGCACACAAACAAACAGTGATACATGGTATGGCTACAACCCCTGTTTGGTAGAAGTGGGGCCAAAATCAAGAAAGACGAATCCAAGGCTTTATTGTTTAATGACAACGGCTACATATTATCGTACGTGTTTGTCTCTTTTTCATATTCCCTTCGGTGTTTATATGAGTGCGTATAGGTCCCACCTCTGACCTGGATTCCAACCTCCACGCACTGTTCCCATACCATGTGGACAGTGGACCTGGTCCACAGTCCATGCACCACCACTTCAGAAGTTTTTATATAGAAATTATCTAAAAATAAAAAATAGATATATTGCACGGAGAATTCAATCCATAGAAGGAACCAATTGTCATACAAGTTCCTTTGGACAATTTTAAAAGAACCATTCACTTGCGTGGTGCAGTGGAATGGACATAAGTAGGCTCTTCACTCAAACCGAAACGTACACACTCAGGACTCCATCCCACAAGTGAGATTTAATCATATGTCATTCCACAAAAAGAACTATGCTATTATCAGCCATAGTGACAATATTCGCGTTTAATTTGCGAATATAACGTTTTGGAGTGTTTCCGAACCGAATGACGTATAAATCGTTGACCGAACCTTTGACCGAATAAAACGCGAATAAAACGTGAATAAAACGCGAATTTTACGAGTAATACGCGTTTTTCTCATGTTTTGTTCGGAAATAAAATTTTTAATTTCTCGGCACGATATCCATTCTGCTGGGAAATGTAAATTTTTGGTGCTCCCAACCACCCACGTGAAAAGGCACATTTTCCCATTTACTCAACTTTTTGACTATATTGATCTTCTATGGCAAATACAAACAGTATCTCCTATAGTAAATCATCAGTAATGAATTAAATATGCACTGAGGTCTCGTATTGTAATTCGAATCATTCTCGAATTATACCGAATTATTTCCGAATCACGAATTTTTGACCCTTCATTTGTTACTATGTTATCAGCTGCGTTACACAGGCTATGATAAAAAAATATACAACAAATTCGGCTTCTAAACTCTTTAATTTCAGGTAAACTTGTAAATCACTGTTGCAAAAAATCCGAGTTGCTAAATATTGATTCCTTTAGAAGTATCTAAAAGAATTGAATCATTGATTTGATTCCTTCTATGAAATAAAAATTTCGCTACACTTTATCCAATTGTCTATATTATTTTTAAATAATTTCTATTAATAAAAAATTATGACATCACTTCTTCTTCTTTTTTTGCCAAAATAGCTCCTATATCATGCACATTTAATGAACGCTAAGTGCTAACTATATGTATAGTTCTACAACTTAAATGCGTTTAATTAAGTATTTTGATCACAAAAGGCTATATAATATAAAGCTCCTATTAACTAGCTAGATTCAAAGCGACATTTCTAAGGGCTAGTTTCAAATCATTATTTGCTAAAAGATGCAATGTTGAGTTGCAAATATTAGATTGAAACTAAATATTATTCGATCAAACAGTTGAGATTTTTTTTATTTTACTCTTTTTTTTCCTTCCTCTAATTATGTCATTGTAGATGTCTTAAGAATCACATTGCAAGAAACATAGGGCTATACCATTACCTTATATGTTACCTTGGTACATAATAATGATAACATTAGTATAATTATTAGACAATTTTACAATCAATTGCGTCTTCTGAGGTCAGCTTGCTCAAGTGAGGAGTGGCAATGGTAAACAATTCCATCAAGTATTTCAAGCAATGACCCCATTGAAGTTGGGAATGGAAGCAGGTCCTGCTTTTCCGATTCCAACTATTCAAATTCGTTGAGATTTGTGTATGAAAAAGTTTTTTTAGCGAGATGTGCGAATGAAAATTTTTGAATAGTTGGGATTGAAAAAAGCAGAATTCTGCTTTTCTCTCAAAAAAAGCAACAGAGTCGGATCCTTAAAGTTGTCACTTCAGTTGATGCCATGTATGTGTGTGGTTATTATTTGCAACAAATTGTGTTGGGAGGTATATAACAACTCCTAATTGTTTATTATTGAATATAAGAACATAATTTATTTTCTATTGGTTGATAGTATGATGTTAGATTATAATTAAGATTACATGAATTTTGTTCAAAAATGAACTTGAATAAAAGGACCAATGAATATTTAATAAATGTGTCAAAATTTATTGACAGTGAAGGGTCTAATGTAATACAAAGGAACATACCTTCAATATTAAAGTATATAATTTATACCTCTATGTAGCCATTGAGGCACTGGCTAATTCAAGTTCATTGGCCATTTCTAATGATATATTTTCATATAAATTACCAAACCGCAAGCCCTGTTAAATGTTGTTTGCTGTTGAATCTAACCAGTAGTCCAAGTGGTAAGCTATATTGGATTGACCTAGGGGTGCAAACGGATCGGATAATATGTATTCGAAAATTAGATACGGATATCTAATATCTGAATATCCGTGCAGATACGGATATGGATATGATTTTAAATTTTAATTATCCGTATCCGAATAGTTAATATATACCATATAGTTTTAATATATATATTATAAAATATTTATGTATATATCTATGGATATCCAATATCCGATTCGTATCCGTACGTACTGTCTAATATCCGATTTGTATCCGTATCTGAAAAATAAAAGCGGATACAGATATAATTTTACTACTATCCGATCCGTTTGCACCCCTAGACTAACCACTAATAAGTCTTGAATTCAAACTCTAATGGATACAATGCAATATGATAAGGAATTTGGTGAGCCTTCTCCATTACTCAATGTAATGTAGTATTTTACAATAAATACTATGTGCTCTTGGCCACTACCAATAGACAAACTACAGGAATGAAAGGTAATTTCTTATGAAATTAAATAAGAAAGCTAAAAGTTTTATACAGCATGCTAAAATTTAAGAAATAAAATAATACTACGGATACAAATATTATATGGGTATTTATTGAAATTGATTAGTTTAACACTAACTACAGGATTTTTTAAGGCTAAATCCAAAATCAAATTTATTGGAAAAACACATTGCACCAGGAAAAAGACAATAACAAATAACAAGGCTCTTCACATTTGTAATACCAAAGCAGGTGTGATCTTGTATTGTCACTAACTTTGTATCCATTGATGTGTGCATTGTATTAAAGGTACGGGCTCTATTGATGAAAAAAATTGGAAGTTAAAAAGAACAAAGAAAAACTAACATATTCATAGTGAAAAAAGGACCTATGCCTAAGGTGATTGAACTGTGTGAATTAAATTGATAAAGAAATTCTTCTAATTGAACTGTGTTTATACTTTATAGTTTCAATTAGATAAATAACCGGGGTTGCATATGCCACACACTATGTTGCGTACCTCTACATGAATCAGATAATCCGGATTCGCTAAACTGCTGATTTCGTTTTATTCCCCGAGACGAGAATCAGCACGGTCGGTTACTCGGTTTTGTACTATTTTTAATTTTTAAGAAGTCAACCAGCTCAAGTTTTCTGTGGCGAATCATCTGCTTATATTGAGTTGCGGGTAATATTGAGATAGGAACAATATACGGTGACAATTCCTGCCTATAGGTGGTGTTTGATTGTGGATTAAAGTTAAGGTGGCCTAACTTGGTTATTCCAACTTAGGCCAGTCTAAATTAGTTATGTTTGGTTATGCCTAAAGTTATGAGGAGAGATGTGAAATGGTTGAAGGTGAATGACAGTGAGTTTCAGTGGCTTAAAATTGAAGAATAATTTAAGACACATCCTGAGATGATTTAATTTAGACTAAATTTAAAACTATTTCATATTAAGCTAGTCAATTTAAATTGGATTTGGTGGAATAACAGTGACCTAAAGTCTTTAGTCCACAACCAAACATGGTGATAATATTTAACATGTCATGTTATACTTGAGATTGAAGAGGTCGAGACCTCTTTGATTTTTCAAAGCAATTAGGGAGTTCCGCAACATTTTCTTTTTTCTTTTAATTGTCTTAAAGTGCGTAATTTTTTTAATTTTATTAAGTTTTGTTAAATCTTAATCATTTTGAACATAAGTTCACTACAACGTAAAGACAAACATATTATCTTAAGTGGGAAATTTGTCCACCCTAATTTAAAATAATTATAAAATATATACTTATAATAGAATTGTATATATAGCAGCGTACCAAGCATATATACATCTTAAGTGTGTATTAAGTTATTCTTTTTTCTAAAATATATTTTCAAAATTATATTCCATCCTTTTTTTCTATAGTAAATTTTTTAAAGGGTTTCTATGAGTGTTAATAACGCATTTTTTTTAAGATACAAAATCATACACCCTTTAAAGATACAAAATCACTATTTTTAGATGGTCCAATTTTTTTTTAAAAACAATGATTTTGTACCTATCTTAAAAAAATAGTAAAAAAAATCCAAAAAAAATATAAAATTGGTCTTCAAACACATTTTAATGTGGATATCATATTGAGCGGTTCAAATTGTCTGTTTGGACTTTAAAATTAGAGATAACAGTGTGGGTATGATTGGGGCATGAAAGCAATGGAGCATTGGAGCCCTCCTCATTAAACTATATGGTATATTTCTACTATTCGGATACATATAATTAAAACTTAAAATCATATCCGTATCCGTCTCCACATGGATATTCGAATATGGATATCTGTATTTGTATTTAATTTTTCAGATACGAGCTGAATATTATCCACTCCGTTTTCACCCGTACCTCTACGATTCTACGACTCTTATTAAGCATGGGGTGAATTAAATGGCAGAGGAAAAAAATTAGAAAAATACCCAATAAAGCCAAATACTTACAAAAATCTAGCACTATCCGCGAAGGTATAAGTGTTTTTACTGACGGTATCTTTGCTGATACTGCTGTCGTCGGTAATACTAATACGTTCAAAAATAACAATTTATGTCGGTGTACCCTCAGCAATAGTCACTTTTTAAAATTAGCGTATAGTAATTTATTTTTGTAGTGAAAACAAACCTATTTGAATTTATGAATCAAACAAATATCGACTAGCGTCTCAAATGGTGAGGATAAATATACAACTATGAACATATGACTTGAGAGCTAGGCAACTTTTGTTAACTTCAATAGTTTTTTTTTTTTTTTTGAGAGATAGTGGAAAGAATCCACTAAGATATATTGAGCTAAAAAAGATTTGTACAGGGGTGTTACGCGGACCAAGCGGTCCTTGTAACTACTATGGTAGATTTACAATGTGACTCAAATAGTAAAAAGCTCTGCTAATAAAACTAGGAAAACACCCAATATGTCTAGGCCACTCCTTCCCCTATTACATCTAACAAAAAAACAACCAGTTGTGTATATCCATTGCCGTATCATTAATCAGGATGTGCTCTAATTTTCTCTTCTGGTTGAATGTTCTTCTATTCCGTTCTTTCCATAGTGCCCATGAGCCTGCCGCCCATGCCACATCCTAACGTTTTTTGGTTTGCCCCGTCAAATGTTGGCGACCCTCACACCAGACCTCAGAGTAACAGTTTAACTTCAATAGTTAGTTAGGCCCATATTTAGATGTAAGAGAGGATTAAGATAAATTGATTTAATATCACCTTTTTTTTATTTAATCTTGTAGTTGATATTTTAAATAAAATTCTTAAAAATGCTATGAATGCAGGTTATCTAAGAGGCTTAAGAAATTTTAGTAACGGTAAATGCGTACTTAAACTTAATTTTAGAGATGATAAACTCGTTTTTCTTAAAATAGATAGGAAAATAGTTGAAGCTTTAAAATTAGGGAGGGCCTAGCTTTCCCCCATCATTCATCCTTCATTTTTTCCCCAACTAAAAATAAGTAGGGGACCACAATATTACAGTTAATAACTGCTAGAATTAGTAGGGGACCACAACTGCTTTCACAGCATTACCGGCAGATAGGGGTGTTCATCGGTGCCGGTTTATTTGGTTTTTAACCGAACCGAAAAAGTTTGGTCTAATTGGTTCGGTTTTTCGGTTTAATTGGTTCGGTTCGGTTCAAATTTTGGTGTTATTCGGTTTTCCTTATTTGGTTCGGTTTTTAATTTCTAAAACTCATTTTAACCGAACCGACCGAACTTTCCGTCCAGTGTCGCATCGCATCAACGTCTTCATCTCTCTCTCTCTCTCTCTCTTCACTGTCACCCACAACCACGACTTCGTTGTTTTATCTGTTGATTTTTTGTGGCATATCCCAATTATTTTTTTATTTACATTGGTGCAGTCGTTTTGACATACTTACGCGAAGCCTAGTTAGAAAGTATTGGGCTTAGGCTAGTTTCAAAGTTTTTTGAAATGAGAAAGCAGAGTTTGGGCTTAGGCGAAGCCTAGTTACAAAGTTTTACAGTCTTTGAATTATGTTGAATTACTTCGGTTTGTTCGGTTTAACCGAACAAACCGAAATTTACTTTGGTTCGGTTTTAATCGGTTAATAAGTTTAATTCGGTCGGTTCGGTTCTATTTTTGAAAACCGAGTAAAACTTTGGTTTGTCTATTTTATTTCGGTTTTAACCGAACCGAACCGATGACCGATGAACACCCCTACCGGCAGACATATTGCGCAAAAGTATTCACACTTGACCCAGGTAGTATTCATCCATGTAAATAAAAGTACTCATCTTTGAGAAATAATTATATAAGGAAACATTACCACCCATCTTTACACGTTTTTAGAAGTGGTTTTTTTCCTACGTTCACTCTAACTAATATTTCTGTCGATCTGTGCGGAATTTTTCAAATCTAAAACCACTAAAGTCTTCTACACAATTTTATCTTTCAAATGAGATCCATGATGACATACTTTCGAGGTGTCCGTTATGCAAGTATTCACACCTCGTACGCAAGTATTCATCTCTCATTGAACAAGTATTCATCATCGTCGTGTAAGTGTAAAGAGTACATGAAGGTATGGTGGAACCGTGTTACACCAAAAGGTATAGTACAAAGTTTAAGTACAATAAACTGTACTTTTTAACCTTCAATACACTTTTCGGTTCAGACTGTAAGTATACAATCCTATCGAGTAGTATAAATTCGGGTATCGATCACAGGGACGGTTCAAGTCTTAACTAGATTTATACCTAAATTAAATAAAGACTAGAAGTTGGAAAATGTTGGTTTTGGGTTTTTATAGTTCATAACAATTCGATCACAGTAATTAAAATGCAAGAAAGTAAATCAACTTGGTTTAAATCAGAAGTAAAAAGGCGTTTCCAGGGTTACGACTTCATCTCAGTTTTACCTCGAGGTACCCGGTCCGTGTAGTGTCCTACACGGGCCGTGTCCAATGTACACGGGCCGGGTACTGTCGTACACGGTTCGTGTGGCCCTCGAGTGAATGCAACAATTACTGTTTCTTTGTGTTGTTCCTTTGTGTAGGGTTCTACTGACCAGACCTAATGTTCCTAAACCTCAACTGTCGTCTGTTGGTTCATTAACTTGGTATGGAATTGCAATATGTGCCCTCGTCGGGTTCTAGACCTCAACTGTCGTATGTTGGTCTGAATTATCTAGTTGCTTGTTTGGTATACTAAAAGTAACCTCATTCCGTCGATATGAGGAAATGTTCACCTGTCGGCTACTACTTGGTTTCACCTTCCGGATCACAAATCCTACCTCATGTACTTAGTTTGGTTGAGAGATTATAAATGCCAAAGTACCTTCTAGATGTGCGCATTCATCTAGTGGTAAACCAATAAAAATCAAACAACTTAGACTAAGCAATTAAAATCAAAATCTATGACCGTTTTAATTTCAGGTGCTGAAATTCCAGCATCTTATATAGGTCGTGTGGATGGTGTCCTGGTTGTGTCTGTGGTCGGGTAGAGGGTTGTACGGTCCGCATAAGAAGGTACACGGACCGTATATAAACCTTCGAATTCCAGATTCTTACTTGGTTTCGCCCGTTTTCTGCAAAGTAAGAACAAATGCACAGCAGTACCACATTCTATAGATATTCAATGAAATAAACACAATTTGACAGTTTTAGGCACAGGTTTTGGTACAAAGTTTGGTCGAAATATAGATAAGAAAGCGAGATATCAGACCGCACAACCGCGACTTCAGATAAGTAGGGGACCACAGTAATATGCAGAGATAAGTGGTGGAATTAGTAGGGGACGATTTGCGAAAAAATATTCACACTTAACACGAGTTGTATTCATCCATATAAATAAAAGTACTCATCTTTGAGAAAGAATTATATATGGAAATATTACGACATTAAGAGCATTAATTACGCGGAGATAGTAGGGTACCACAACTGCCGTCCGCTAAAAACAAAAGAAAACACGTAATTAAGTGGGGGGACCGCACAACCGCCATCACTAACTACCGTGGGGACCGCATAACCGTCACTGCAAGTGGAAATAACATCAAGTATTCATTTATAATACATGAAGTATTCACATGTAATACATCAAGTATTCACCATGATATATCAAGTATTTTAAAAAAAATCTGGACATATCACACCCATCTTTTACACGTTTTAGAGGTGGTTTTTTTTTTCTCCGTTCAATCTAACTAATATTTCTGACGATCTGTGAGGAATTTTGCAAATCTGAAACCACGAACGTCTTCTACATAATTTTCTCTTTAAAATGAGATCCATGATAACATACTTTCGAGTTATCCGTTGCACAAGTATTCACCCTCGTCATGCAAGTATTCATTTATCATTGAACAAGTATTCATCATCGTCGTGTGAGGCGGAGGCGGAGAAGGAGAGGTGGAGGTGGGAGGCGGAGGCGGAGAGGGAGAGGCGAAAGTGGGAGAGGCAGGAGGAGGCGGAGGTGGAGGTGGAAGGGGGAGGCGGAGGGGGAAGAGGTAGAGGGAGGGAGAGATGAAAGAAATAGAAGGAGAAAATCTACTAATTAATTTGTAGGGACCACTAGTTAGTTAGAATTGTTATTATAGTTAGAAAATGAATTTAGTTAGTTGGGAGAAAAATAGAAGAAGGAATCAAGGGGTAACATATAATTACCCTTAAAATTATTATTATTAGGAGGTTTGGATTCTTTTGAACATCTTTCATGACTGAAAAACAATTGCACTAAGTGTGAATGAAATATCATTAAAAGTGAAGAAGGAATATTCTTAGCTAACATTAATCTAGCATGCAAATTAGCAAAATTACTTGGAGAAAAATGAAAATGCAAGAATGAAATTTTTTTAATAGAAAAACAGAGAGAAAATTGAAAAGTTTGAAAGATGAGTTATTATTTTTATGTGGAAATAGTATTGTTAAATGCTATTTTTTTTTTCTGTTTCTTTGTATTGGTTATCAATTTTTAGGATGCCAGTAAAGATAAAAAAGAATTGACCAATTAAGATGAAAATTTTAATGGTTTGTGGTAATTTTATTAAAAATATATATTTTAGTATCTAAAAAAATAGCATGTAATAGTAAAAATAAAGATGTTTAATAATGAACTTAGAATTAATGAATAAGACTTTGTTAGATAAATGTTTGCGGACATTTTATGATAATAAGACATATGGGCTTTAGAAAAATATTATTAAAAGGAATCTTGTAACATTTTTACCTTTCGGCAAGGTGTTATGAAAGAAAAATAGTTTGCAGCTAGATATTAATAAACAATTAGGTAATGGGAAAGACATTTTATTTTGGCATGATAGATGGTGTGAAATAGGTTCATTAAAAACTTGATTCCCATACTTGTTTGATATTTGTTCAGTACCAAATTTTAGTGTGGCAAAGGCTTTTAGTATGGTATTATGCAATCTCTCTTTTAGAAAACAGTTGGAAATCAGCTAGATACATTATGTTTGTTTGGTTGTAAAACAAAAATAGTTAGAATAGTCAAATCAAGAATAGCTATTATTTGTCTTATTAGAATAGCCAAATTTCAAAACTCTTAGAAATAACATATTCTAATAAGACAAAAAGTTTGGATTCACTATTCTAGCTATTCTAATCCAATTAAACACTGAATAAGCTATTCCGAATAGCCTAATCTCAAAAATAGTCTACTCTCATTTCAACCAAACATAAGATGGGATGGGAAGGGATCTTTTACTGTCCATTTTTATTATATATAAATGTTTAGAATTTGACGGAATACATAGTGATCGATATAATATTATACTTGGAGCATCATATAGAACATTTAACCAAGATTTTTTTTTTTGAAGGTTGGCGGTTGACCGCCAACAATATATTGATAAGAAAAAGGGAAAATTGTGAAAATGCCACTTCAAAACTTTGAAATTGGGAGAATGCCATTCCAAACTTTGAAATTGGAAAAATGCCACTCTAAACTTGGTTAATTTGTGAATTTGCCATTTATACTGTATTCTTATACTATTTTGATATACGTATTTCTGTATTTCCAATTATACCCTTCATACAATTAATTTGTTATTTGTCACTGCATGCCTCCTCTTCAAATCTCGTTTTGTGTGAGTTCAAAATCGCCTCCTCTTCAAATCAATTCCTTTAATTCGATCTCATATTAACCATAGAAATAAAGGGAAATTCACAAATATCTGATCAATTTCTTTTAATTCGATCTCATATTTTTTTTTTATACCACCAGTTGTAGTGATAGAGGGTCCGTTCTCAATGTCCTCCCCTTCAAATTTCCCATTCAGAGATCCTAAACCCTCAGAAACTTTCATCCCCTCCTCTTTCTTCTTTATATTTCCACAAGAGCTATTACCATTACTTTCGTTCTCTTTATCGAGAGCAAGCTGATTCCCTTCTCCAGCAATGAACCCCGAATTGCCACCTGAACTCCCTGACCGAGGATGCTCTGCATAATAGCCGGCCTCTTTTCCCTTAATGTTTGACAACTGCGCTCGTTCCTGATTCACTTCTCCCTCGCTGCACCCAGTTCCTGATTAAAAAGATTGCCATAGAAATAAAGGGTTAATTAATTTGTCTGACAACTGCGCTCGGTCCGGATCTCAACTCAAATTTTGAGTTACATTAGGTGACATTAATTCCGAGTCCCGACCCAACACAATTTGTTACCGCTGTGCAGTGGCGTAAAAGATTGCCATAGAAATAAAGGGTATTTTAGGCATTAAAAAGATTAATACATTATAAATGGCAAATTTACAAATTAACCAAGTTTAGAGTGGCATTTTTCTAATTTTAAAGTTTGGAGTGGCATTCTCCCAATTTTAAGGTTTTGGAGTGGCATTTTCACAACTTTCTCTAAGAAAAAAGTTTATTTACAAGACTAAATTACTAAAAGTTAGTAATTTGCTCCTGCTCATGCATAATTAAAATATTTACATCAACTTCCAAAAATAGCCGCCGGAAGGGCGCAATACAGAGCCCCCTGAAACCCCTGATTTGCCCCTCTCTTACCCATATTGAGCCCAAAAAATAACTTCGAGTTTTGTATCATTGATTAATATATGCACTGGTTTTCGCTTGTTAGAAAAGAAATGTCTGTTCCTTTCCCTCTATAGCGTTCGAGCTCCTACTGCCCAAACCGTGTTTGCAAGAGACGTCATTTATTTTCTATTGTGGGACTAAATAGTCTGGATTCAGACTTTTTCTTTGTAATTACATATTTTAAATATTTGTTTGTTTAATGTTTGTAGATGTTTTTAATTGATGTTTTTTGATTATTTTTATTTATAAATATTCTCTTATTTTATTTGTATCCATTTTAGTAATAATTTTTATTAGAAATGTTGTATCTATTTAATATTATTATTTAATTGTATTATTATAATTTTGTTAATCAAAATAATTGACAAGTATTGTTATGTTATTGTTTAATTGATTTCCTTTAATTTAATTAATAATTATTTTATTAATATAAGTATTTTAGAAAGAAAATAGAATTTTCCACAACTATTATCACGGTACAACCGAACACTCATTCAGTACATTCCTATAATTATTCCCATTCAAATTTATGAGTATAAGTTCCGAAATAAAAAAATAAATTTCCAAACCCATCAAATCTCATTCCACACAATCCGTGACCTTATGGTGCGAAAACCATTACCATTGGCGGGTTGAAGGGAATGAGAGTAGGACCTACCTTGGTTCGATGGACGTCATGACCATCCGATCTGCATCAAGATTTGTGTGGTATGCATCAAAATACGTGCAAGTCTGTATCAATTTCCGTGAGCATAGATCTTGATGCTTATCGTACGATAATAGAGCTAATTGAACCTAACTGTAGATCCGATGCCTATCGGACATACTCATATCTCGGGTTGAAGAGATCATGTGACTTGGTTGATGTTTTGATGGGACGGAACCAGTAGCATCATTGTCTTGTCAAGTCAGGTGTCGACCACCTTCATCCCGAGAGCTAGAGGTTTAGATTGTTTTCATTGGCCCATCCTGATTTCAGAATACAACAAACCACAAATTTGACTCTACATGGATCGATATAATTAAAGGGAGAAACTGAAATGTCTTTTCCTTTCAGGCTTTATTGTATAATTTTACTTTTAGTTGCTTTAATAATAAAAAATTTAGAATTCAAACGGTAAAATATTATATATCTTTAGATATTTCTATTCCATATTTTCTATCACAATCAATACCGAATACTTTATTAATATCCACCATAAGTAGAAAATACAAAAAATATCCACAATTTTTTTATTTTTAAAAATACCCAAACTACCAGGAATCCTGAGGTATTGAAAAAAATTGGACCGTCAAGAATCTTGACGGTCCATTTTTTTCAGAAAAATTCTCAAAATAAAAACACTAAACTAAATTCTCAAAATAATCTGTTTTTTTATAACATACCCTAGATATGAATATCAAAACGCTAAACTAAATTTCAAAATGAAAACACTAACCTAAATTTTTGATAAAACACTAAACTAAATTTCAAAATGATATGTTTTTATTATAGCATACCCTAGATCTGAATATCAAAAACGCTAAACTAAATTTCAAAATGAACATTTTAACTAAAAAATGAAAATATATAAAAAAAATTCTAGATCTTAGACTTCATACGTTTACATGAACAATGTGTAACAAAAAGTATGATAAATGAAAAGAAAAATTAAAAAATTAGACCGAAAATCGAAAACTTCAACTAAAGTTTTGAGAATATTCCCTTTGAAATTCCAATTAACGCTACGAGTCAAAATTAATATCTTCTTCTCACAAGCTTTTCGAAAAATAGTCATATGCTGAAATTGAACACTCGAGTTCCGAGATACGTCTGTTGAAGTTTCTTCGTCATTTTCCACCTTCTCGGTGAAGATATCATCTCTTTGCCTTATCCCTTGCCCTAGCCTCACCTACTTACGAGAGATGTTTCAGAAAAATACATGTACATGTTACATGTGCTTTATAAATGAGAGAAATGACTTACAAAAAATAGATAAAAATGTATTATAATAGGAAGACATGAATGATGACGTGGAAAAATTTGTATTTCTTTTATCACGCACGTATCATATAGTAAAATCATGTACAATTATTGGAGCATATACATCCGTCTGAAAGAAGGATGCTCCTCATTTTTTAATTGAACTAATACAGTGTTTCTGTTTTGTTATGTCATTTAGTCAGAATTTTATATTATCCATTTGAAATTAATTATTAAAAAAATTAGCTGACGAATAATTTTATCACCTCAATTGCTCTTCAATTACTCAATTTTTCAAAAAAAAAAAAATGTTTGATTTTTTTTTTTTGGAACTGCCAGGTTCCTGGCGGTTTGAATATTTCTAAAAATAAAAAAAATCATGGTCATTTTTTGTATTTTTCTATTTAACGGTGGATATTAATAAAATGTTGGGCAATCAGCATCCATGTGGCACATCAGATTGACGTGTAAAGTGGTGGCAACAGGCCACGTTGTTATCGGGCCAGTTGTTTACTCGAAGAAGACGGGTAGAACATTATTGAACATGTTTGATATTCTACGTATTTAGATTTCGCTAACAGAAAATCTCTACCAAACATTTCTTGTTCAATAATCTTAAACCGAGAAATTGAACGGAATTGGCTTGAATGATGTGTTTTTTTATTTATGTCAACAATTGCGAGTCTTAAGTCTTAACAAACAAAATTCAATGGTTGGAATTTGTGCAAGGCTTTGTGTCGTGACCCGCCTCACAATGTAATTATAAACTCAACTTTCTTGTTCTCGTGCTTAAAATGCAGTGCTACCTAAACAAATGTTTTGTACAACTAAATGCTAAACAAACCTCAGTGGTTGAGTCAAAATTCCCGAGGACAAGGCGTTAATCATGAATGTATTCTAAAATATAGGTACTTCATTCAAAAAAGAGAACAGTTTCATGTATTTGGGTACCTTTTAAATCCCCAAACTTGCTATTTTCTTTTTCTTTCTAATCATAAATTAAAAGTTTATGCCGTGATATTTAGTAGTTGACATCAGGCAAACAACTTTGCATAATTACCTAAAGCACTACGATACACTGTTGAGAATATAGTACGAAGATGCAATGATTAAATGGAACATTTGAAAAGAAATATTCAAAGATGATACTAAGCATAGGAATAAATGAAACGAAAACGGTTTATTATTGAGTTAGTGGGGGCATTTTAGGCCTAACATTTAAAGCAAAAACCTTTTCTTAAAAAAATAAAATAAAATACATACAACAGCACTCTTTGAGAATCACTGAAAACACAGCCATACAGGAACATTTTAATCCTCAAATAGTTCCATCAGGGATGGTTTGTGACTGTGCTCAGGAAATCTATTACATTCACTATACTGAAATCATAGCACCTTAGGTATTAAGAAACATACACAACAATACCCCCATGCCTCCATTCTTCACAGAAAAATTCAATTTTGCATCAGAAAAAAAATCTAAGCTCGAGCTGAAAGAAATGTAAACTAAAAGGATCTCGACCGTAACACAGCAAGAAAAAAGGACAAGGGAAAACCCTCCCTTAATTCTAAATAAACTAAGTGAACGTGGGCATCCATATATTATACAACAATTAAGCAAAATGCGAAACAACTACAGCTCCAATGTACACAAAGAATGCAATGAGACCTTCAAATCTTCTTGAAAAAGGAGAGAATGTTCCCTTGTTTTGCATCCTTTGTCCCGGCTTTGGCCAGGTTTCTTGTTGACCCCAGGTTTGTTTGCCAAGCTAGAACCAGAACTGGCACCGGCCCCACCCGATGTTTTGGCATTCGCCACTTTGTTATGGTCATTACTGCTACCAAGTGCTGGTGCTTTGTTAGCCATAGGCCTGATTACAAGTTTAAAAAATAAATAGCATATTAATATTTAGCAGCAACACAGAACTGAAGTATCAGATTTTGGACTCATACTACTCAAAGTCCGGTACCCAGTTCAGTATTAGTATGTACCATACCAGGCTTATTATTTAAAGCTCTAATGAAATTTTGTGTCAATATATGTTCTAGCTTCTGAAAACAATTCAATCAGTCTGGCAAATGTATGGACCGGTCAATAAGTTAATTTGTTTCATTTGTTAATTCCAAAACTGCAAAGTCCTGGTACAACAACCTTAACCTAAGATCGAATAACCCATTTAGATTGCAAACCAGGTAAAAGTAACACAGTGCAGCAAAATATGACGATTCAAAAGACCAATACAAGCGAAGTGCTACCTATTATTAGTATCTTTAGCTGCATTTTCTTGGTTTGGCTTATCGCTCAGAGCTGGTTCACCTTCCCAAACAAACTCCGAAACTGCAACACAACTGGATATTGTAAGCCATGCTGACACTTCACTCATATAGTAATATAAAATAAAAAAGGTTCGGTAACGTCTAAATCATATCTAAATCATATACCTTTTTTTGGAACCTCGTTAGTTAGTTACCAATCAGAATAGCCTCGTACCAGTGCAGCCTTGTTTTTTGCTTAATTGGACTTGAATTATAAAATTGAGTATAAAATTGGTGCTAACTGCTAAAACTGATAGAAATTGGTTATTGACTCTTAACTGAGGTATACATTATGGTGGGTTAATCAAAGCACAATCAGGTCCTCCTCTTCTTTAGTGCATAAAATAGGGATATTGAATTAAAAAAATACAGATTTTGAGTCAAATGGGCTAAATCGATTATTTATCGTCCATTACTAGGTCCTATCTGTTGTTGATTGTCCCTCGATAAATGCTGTTAAATAATGGAACACCTAGTAAAGACGCTTTTGCAAGTTTCAGCTGTAATTAACTAAAAATGATAACTATTCCTAGCTTTTGCACATTTGTAATAGAAAACTCTTTAATAGTTAGCGTTCATATCTCAAGCAATCTGGTGTATCAGATGTTTTTTTTTATGGTCAGCGGCAAGTGCCACCAACAATTTCATTGTATGAGATGTTGATATGAATAAATATCAATTGCTTGATGCAAATACAACAAAAAGTGGGCTATTATTATTTGCGAAGCTGTGCAAAATAAAAAACACAGAGTAACATAGTCATTTGTACCTTCTCTCCCACGTTCATCAATGCGTGTCTTTAAAACCTTCCTTCTCTTGGGTGAACCTGGCACACCAGCACCATTATTATCGATCCCCTCACCTTTACCACCAACAGCAGCATCACTTTTCGCTCTCAAAGTAATCCCTGCATTGCTATTTTTACTATTTCCCACCTCTACTTTTTTATCTTCAAGATTTTTTTCTTCTTTAACTACCAAAGTTTTTTCAGTCTTTCCCTGGGGCTCAGGAGGAGAGGAGAGGCTCATCACTTTCTCCTCGTCTTCATCTTCGTTTTCATCATCTGAAAAGTCAAAAACAACCCTCCTCTTTCTATTGGAGTTGCGCTTATAGTTTATATCTGAGAAGTCATCATCACTGCCTATAGCATCGGCCAATTCATTTGCACAAATTTGCTCGTCGGCTGTGGCTGAAAGAAAATCAAGGGGCAAATGTTTCATTATCTAGTGAGAAAATTTGCAAAGGACCTCCATAAAGGAAATTGCAAAAACACTCCTGTCTAGTTCCTTGTTATTATTTGCAACGAAGTTTTCTCTATATTGAGTACAGAAAATTAAGTCCAACTTCTTGGTATACTCCAGTGTCGATTTTTTAATCTAACGACGTGCATTACTACAAAAAATAATAAGGACAACCCTTAGTGAAATAATATGTTAAATATTGCATTTATGTCTTAAATAAATTATTCGAGAATATGAAAGATCATCAAAGTTCAGGTTGCTTCAGCCACAACCCTATGCTAAGTTCATTGTCAGTGTTGAGTCTTTATTGTGCTAATACAAATAGGAACATCCAAGGGGTTTAGTCATCATTATGAATTTTCTCAACAAACCATCTAGGGGTTTAGGCATGATTTGAATAAAAAACAGAAACGGGTACTGATATCATATATTGAACTAAATCTCTAATGTGTAAAAATGAGATACTGAGAGGTGAAGTTAACATAAAAGACCAAAGTAATATAACATTACTAGATAGTTACCAGCAATACTAGGAACATCCTCTGCAGTCTCCACAACAGGTTTAGGTTTTGTGGAAGCCCGGCCCCACATGTTAGCAAGTGACCCACTATTTCCTGATGAGGATTTTCCATTTTGGCCCTTCACTTTTGAAGGTTCTCTGATGATAGGGGATGGCTTGGCAGCTTTCTCCTTCTCAGATTTGTTCTCACTTGCTTCCAAATTTGAGCTTGATGTGGGGTCCACAGGCTCTTGTTTCGGAGGTTTAAGTGAATGTAGATCCTTTTGAAATGCACCAGTTCCATTAATGGTTTTAGGTAGTACCAGGCTCACGTGCTTTCCATCCGTTGTACGCTTAACATGTATATTAGAAACACCGCAAAACCTGATAGCTTTTAAATTTGTCAGAAAACTCTCTTATAGCCCCAAAAGAATTGCAAACTTTACAAACACATAAAAATTAGTATAAGAAAGGTTCCGTTGAGAATTTCTTTATAATCTCAATATTTAGCATTAAAATAGCCTCAGATATGACAGAAGTAAACTTAAAATATAGGAAGGCATGAATCAAGCAAGATATTCAACCATCAGAATCTGGAACAATTAAAAAGAAAAGGCGAGGGCACATTCATGTGCATCCCTGGAAAAGTATGCATTACATAAGAGAATGAGACATTTCTCATCCGCCCAAAAAGTTATGGGAACTATCACGCATGCCTGACAAAATAAGGAGAACTAACTGTGCCACATTAATTCCAAACCCACTATCCCCTCACCACATTAATTCCTCAACTTGCTATTTCTTTGTTCTAGGTTCAGCAATGGTTGACTTGACTCAGGTTTAGTTTGTCTCTGTAAAATCTACTTACATGTATGATAAGCAAGTCTATAAGCTATCTGAGTCAAGCAATTGGGGTATCAAAGAAAACATAATTCTTCACCTGACTGGTCAGATACGGTTTGAAATAACAATGTTCCAAGAATGATAATGAACAATAATGATGTTCAAATAACCTGCATTTTTCATTCCTCCATCACACCTCCAATTTTTAAAATACCAATGCAAAGAGCATAAAAACTCAGCTTAAAAAAATAAACCATTCTGTATGATCTATAATACTTTCTTTATGTGCATAGAAAAGACTTTGGCCTTTCAGTTGACTTTCATGGGCATCAAGAGCATCAAAAAATAATCTATGAAATTGTCCACATCAGTGAATTTGAACAAACCTCTGGATGGCCACAAAGAAGTCAAATTGCCACAATAATTTATTTTAATACGAAAATGATACAGATCATATCAACAGTATTGAAGTTTGGATATTTATATGTTGATTGCATAAGTATAGGCATGATGGAGGTATTTGAACCCCTGACTAGATTGGAACCTGTGGACTCACTAATACCCAGTGGAGGCACGCATAAATTATTGTGGTAATAGTTACGAGTAATACCTGTTGTCTCTCAAGCAATTTTCTAGAATTTGTGGCTGATTGAAGAGCTCCTCAGCTTGAACAAACTCTGAATTCCAAATCACAGCAGTCTCCTTGGGAATGCAAGCTTGAACACTATACACTTGGACTGAACAGGTTCCTTCAAATTCCTCTCTCGTCTCTGCTTCAATCAAACAAATCAAACTAAAGTTATGTTGCAAAGAAAAAAGACAGGAAGAAAGTCTGAAGGTTTTGCAAATTACACCCAGGAATGTGAATTACCGGCCCCGCCCAGAACACACAAGTGGGGTAAGGTTTGGATCATACCTAGGCTGAGCTAGGTGGTCTCAATGAATATCAATGATCAGCCCCGATCAAGAACATCAATGAATTCATATTATAAATGCAAATGTCTTTAAAAAAAAAAATTCTAATTTTTTGAAATCTTTTCAGCTTGATTTGAGAAAATATTGTTGAAATTATCAACATGTATAACTATATAGTTACCTATACCTATAGTTACATATTATCACCAATTCTGTGAACAACCATATTAAAAGAATTTCGTCCGATAACGACTCCTGCCTTTTTGCTCTGATACCACCCCTTACTAACTCACAAATCAGCAGAACTGTGAGATATTCATAAAAAAATGGTAAAGTAATGTGTAAATGAATATTTCCATTCCAACCCAACATAATACTTCATGTTTAGTTCATGCAAACTTGGAGGTCAACATATTTACCTTCAATTCTATCTAGCTCAATTTAGTCTAAAAAAAATTACTCCTCAAATTTAGGGACAGAACTGCCAAAACTTATTAGAATGTACGTCCCCCCCAAACTAACAGTTAGGGGTCAGTTACAGACATGTAGAAGAATGCTCTGTTAGTTCTAAATATAAGATATGCTGGTTATTACATGCAAATAAAAAACACTTAATACTACCATTGAAGGCTCACACCCATCTTTGCATAAAAACCGTTTCCTGCTTCATTTTTTGTTTCAAAATATTTTTGAGTTAAACTTTATATTACTTTAGCTACATTAATTACTACTTTGACTTACTCTATCCCGGAGAAGTTATCCGGATGAAGAATTTCCTTTCTCATTTATTTTTGTGAAACTTTGATTTTGTTTCAGTCACATTAATTATTAAATGTAACTTAAACCAACTCAACTTTTACCAATAAATTTGAGCAATTTTTATTTACTTATAGGTTACAGAAATGCAGCAGAAATTTTCTGAATTTAAATAAATGGCACCATATTCAAAATCCTTGCAACAATATAATATTAAAATTAATCTTTGATAGCCATTGCACCAGTAAAACAATGTTTGGATTCATTCAAAATCCTGGATGGAGAGAATAAACTAAATATAAAAATATATATATATATAGAGGACGTGGTACCATCAATTTTAGAAGCTGAAGCCAGTTTTACACAATAGGCTTGTGGATCACTCTTTAACCATCCAGAGACTGTGTATATAACCTGAAGATCATTTCCATGCTTCTCGACAAATTCCTTCAACAACCTAAAATATCAGAAAAATAGAACCAATTACATATCCAGTGATCCCAAGTTCCTTAAAGAACAATACAGAAATATAAAAGAGAAAATAGTTCTCTACCTTTTGGCATTGTTTGATGAGACGGAAAATTTTCGACTAAGCCACTTGTATGAAATCTGTAATATACAAGGATAGATTGAAATAGATACAAAAAAAGGGACAATAAACGTCCCCTTGATAACAATCATTTTTCATAGTTCATCGTGCAAATACAGTATTGACCTAATGTGCCTCAACTAGGCTCCAGATTCTGTTGTCAATCTTTGATTAAGCTCTACTAAACCCAATTTATGCTCAATTAAGATTATCTAGCAAATAATCACCAGTTTGTGTAACTATACACCAACATCGTCAACAGAAGTTATTACAAAATGGAGTAGACAATATCAATCTATTTACTGGAGCCTAAAGGGACGTGAATAATGCTATAAAAGTCAGTAAAAAAAAAAAAGAGGGGCTTAAAAAATGAACAGCAGTATAATTGCATTATACAGCGGCTGGAGAATAATTTTGAGTTTTGCATCCGTAAATGTGCAGTAGTGCGACATATAAAGTACCAATCAGGTTTCTCTCACAAACAACTAAAGAAATAAAAAAAATCATTATCATTCTTTTATCTTACAAATTGAAGCTGATTATTAATGTTAAAATTGATAGGAAATTAGTTAGTTCTTTTACGATTTCCCCAATCAAAAGAATAATTTGGTGCTATAATTTCTGCGATTAGAACTTCCAAAATCGGTCACAGATAAAATTAATCTCAAAATAGTTTTCCAATTAATAGAGACCAGAATCAGGAACTTCGGTTCCTTAATACAGACAACAACCCAGCAGGATTCACCAAAAAGTGCGACATATCGTACCAAAATAGTTACTAGTAAAAACTGTCTACTAAGAGATCCAAATTACCACTTGGAGTTGGTCAGAGACGAGAGATTGGATTTGTAGGAAGATATCGACCGCTTCCTCTCCTCCCATGTCTAGTTAAAGCTGAGTACTTGTTCGATTTCAAGCCAAACACCGATAGTAAGAAAAGTATTTCGCGCGAAGGAAGGGGAGAGGATTGGAGGGATTAGGTTTTCCCGCCTGTTTTTCTTCCCCGCTTCAATGTTCCGCCTGGACCAGGATGCCATGTCGGATTATTATTCGGAAGAAGAATTGGTTCAATCGCAAATTCGCAATTCGCACACGCCAGTAATCGGACTCGGGCGCGATAGTCGGATTCCTGTCATTCGGATTATTCGAATCCAATTGATATAGAAAATGGAGATGTCCATTTCTGAACTAAAGGACAACGACTTGGCTATTCTTCAACTTCTGAATCAAGACCTGCACAGAACAAATTTTAGACTATGGGTTCGATCAACTCTGAACCAAACTTGTTTTAGAAAAATGACTAACCTGAAACCTAAAGTTTGCGGTTATAACGTCAAACATAAAATGTGTATTTAGACGATCGCGAAATAAATTTGACGGCAATAATTACATCATAAAAGTCTTTAATATAACGGACTTTGAGCCGACATTTTTAAAAATACCCAAAGTTAATTACAAATTAATAAAAATACCCAGACTCATCTAGTATTTTTAACAATGCCCAAACCGGCTATTAAATGGCCGGTCCGGTCCCTTGATTTTTTTTTTTTTTTTTAGAGACAAATAGCTAAAATGCTGAAATATAACACTAAAAATCGAATTTTTTAGTTAAATATTTGACATATTAATTTTTTGATAGCATATTTACCGTTTTTTTATTAAATATATCACACAGACTGTTTCTTGTTTGAACATACAAAATAAAAGATACTCAATATTAGGATGCTGGTTATTGTCAAATTAAATTCACTAGCCGCATGCGAACACTAAATATCAGATCAGTAATTTTGATACAAGTTATGAGTTTTACCATGCTGCATACGACACTGTCACGAGCCGCAAATGAGTCGTTGTGTGTCTGTCGATGATAAAAAACTTTCACTCAATTTTTTTGGCACTAAACGATTTTTTTTGCAATTCTGATTCCGGCGCCATCCAACCCGTCTCGTCCCAAGCTTTCTGCATTGGAGTCGTACGCGCAAATCCGAGTTTCCTAGCCAAAGTTATGGCCGTTTAAATTTTTTTTTAAAAACAACAATGCTTTAGTGCAAAAACAACGATGATGCACCAATGCTTTATACATGGCTTATCGACGGCAGAAGTGCATTGATGTTTCATTACAAAAACATCAGCGACGCACCGATGTTTTTTCAGCACTACCCTGCTTAATTGCCAATGCTAAGACTAACGAAACATCGATATTTTTGCAATGAAACATCAATATTTTTGCTAACGAAACATCGATGTTTCATTCATTGCCAATGCTAAGACTAACGAAACATCGATGTTTTACAATGAAACATCGATGTTTTTGCAAAGACTAACGAAACATCAATGTTTTTGCAATGAAATATCGATGTTTAATTGCCAATGCTAAGACTAACGAAACATCGATGTTTCGTTTGTCTTTGTAAAAATATCGATGTTTCATTGCCAATGCTAAGACTAACGAAATATCTTTGCAAAAATATCGATGTTTCTAAAAACAGTCCGTGTGATGTATTTAATAAAAAAACCAGTAAATATGCTATTAAAAAAAAGTAATTTGTCAAGTATTTAACTAAAAATTCGATTTTTAGTGTTATATTTCAGCATTTTAGCTATTTGTCTCTTAAAAAAAATTAATCAGGGGACCGGCCATTTAATGACCGGTTTGGGCATTTTAAAAAATACCATATGGGTCTGGGCATTTTTATTAATCTGTAATTAACTTTGGGTATTTTTAAAAATGTCAAACTTTGAGCCTCAACGTTGAACAGGACCAACGAAAACGATCATCATGACCTAAAAATGAAAACTAAAAAATGCCCAAAACCAAAATAAATGAATTCCCGAGCAAGCACCGGCTGAGAGTAAACTTGAGCCGTCAGTTTCAATTGTAAACTTTTGTACTATCTTAAATAAAAGAAATTAGTTTATAAACTCCTCTCTTCCAATACCACAATCCAAGTTCAATTTCCAATAGAAAAATAAACAAAGTTCAAGAGTCAGAAAATATATATAAAAGAGAAAAGAAAGAAGAATTAACCACCAGTTTCAATGCTCTCTCTCCAAGAAAGAACTAATCTCATATTCTTGGCCACCTTCTTCACATTATCACCTCTTGCTCTCAGAAACCTTTCTACGTACTCATCGTTGCAATATTTGATCTCCTGTACATTGGCAACACAATTTAAAAAAAACAGCAATCTTTCAAAAAAAATATGAAAAAAAACTTATTGTTCATTGATTGTTGAAGCTTACCTGTTTCAGGGTAAGGGAAGCTTGTTTCCTCAAGAGCTCCAAAACTGTTTCTATGCGCTCTCTATCTCTCGAATCTTTCTTCTCCATTTCCATTCCGATCGACCTCTAGTTAACAGTTATGTTAACGGAGAAGAAAACGAAATAAGGATTTAAAAATTCTACTTTTTTTTAGAAAGAGAAAAGAGACCTTGGCTCAGCTTGGCAGCCATGCCAAGTTTTTCAAAAAAGAGAGAAAGAGAGAGAGAGAATGGTTTATTTTTTCAAAATATATTGCATAAAAAAATGGATGGCCCCACTTCTTCACTCAGCAGCTCAGCTCAACGTCTCAACTTACATAAAAAATGAGATGGGCCCCATATGAATACAATCTGAATGAGATCGTGCGCGGCTTGGGGACAATGATTGCCTGACTCTGACAGAGAAAGAAATCGTGCACAGTTTGGGAACATTGTTGTCTGACTCTGACAGATGAAAACAATGTTGGAAAGACGTCAATTGCATTTGGGGAACTTTTTTTTTTGTGTTCATAATACAGTTGCTGTTTTTTTTTAGTTGAAGGCCCTTAGGTATTGATTGAATTGTAGAAATTGTCTGTAGTACAATAATGAAAAACCTAACAGAATATAGAAAATGAAGCCTATCTATTCTACCCTAAACTACTGCTATTGCTAAAGAATAATATTCTAATCTACTACTATCCTAACTTCATTACAGCATTAATTTTTCCCATAACTGATGTACTGGTAATGTGCTGTAAAAAATTCCGTTGCTACCCTGGAAAGACTTAGTTCATCACTTGGAAATCTTCCTGTTTAAGCGATGCTTGAATGGTGAAATTCAACTCTGAAACTTCTTACATTGTGCCCCTGAAGCTTGTTCCTGTTCTTCAAGCCTAGTTTGCCAAGTTGTGTGGGTCCTTTATTGCCTTTCTTGTAGCTTTCTGAATTGTGACATAGTCCTTGTGTTGCAAGAACAAATTGCCACATTCGGCCACTATCTGGGCTGCTCTCTAAATCGGTAAATTATCCACACTGTTTCTTTGAACTGCATCGATTAGGGTCTGACAGTCTGACAGCATCATTATCCTCACCCTTTGTTTTTCTGCGTACCGATCCGAGACCAGTTGCAAAGCTTGGAGCATTGCCTGTGCCTCTGCCTGAAGCGGATCCGTTGCCCTTATTGCCCCAAAACGTATGGCATACAATTCTCCTTTCTCGTCATATCCTGTCACCCCCCATCCTGCCTTGTTTGACCCTTCCCAAGATCCATCCACCAGTATAACTTTGGTACCGACTGGTACCACACATCTTGCTGCCCCTTTTTTGCCCTTTTGCCCACCATTCTCATTCGGATCCGCATCTGCCATGTCGGTATGTCTCACTTGTGCTAGTACTGACTGGGGTGTTGGTTTCTTGTTAGTGAAAATTGCTTCATTCCTGGCCTTCCACAGATACCAGCCTATGCTTGCCAGTTTGCTCACCTACTTCTCGGTAAGCCCCTGGATGATATTTATGAAAACTGCTGGAAATGATAATGGCGAGTGATGCACCCTTATGTTTAACTCTGATGCCCGCCACGTTGCTCGGGCCACTTAACAGAAGAAGATAATGTGCATGATATATTCATTTTCTACTCCACATCTAGGACATTTTGGGTTGATCGTTGGTATCCTTCCATGTAATTTCGCCAAGGTAGGTAATCCATCGTGGATAGCCCTCTATAAGAAAAATTGTATTTGAGGTATGATCAGTTTATTACTCCAAACTTCCTTCCAAGCCGCTATTTGTATTGGGGTATATTGTATTGCAGTTTGCACCTGATTGCATAGTTTGACGTACCCCTCGCTTGTTGTATATGCCCCTCTAGTACTGAATTGCCATATCAACTTGTCCCCAATTAATGGCTGTGCCCTTGGTTTTTGCACCGTGCCCTCGATATGCACTACAAGAAAATAACCTTCTCCCGGCGTTAACCCAAGCGGCGTTTAAAAAAACGTCGGTATATGTCTTAGATCGACTGGCGCTAGTACGTCAGCGTGATAGAGAGCGCCTGCCTATATTTTCGCGGCGCGATTGAAATTGCCGGCTTAAATCGATCGCTGTAATTTGTCCGTTAATAGAAATTAGCGGCGCGATAGGTACATGTCTCTGGCGCCGATCTAATTTGGGCGATTTCTAAGTTCTCTCCATCTTCATTTTTTTTTCGCAAAAAATCATGTGTCCTGCGCAAAAATCTATGTCGCCTCCTTCTCCCGCGTGGCTGCGCGAAAAGTCTATTTTACTCTCGTCAAAATTTCACCTGAAAACAACAAAACAATTAAATTGTCGTTTGACCCTGTTTGGAAGTCGATTGATCAAAAAAGAGGCGACTCACCGGCCACTCCCTTGCGACTCATCGGTCACTGCCGCTGCACTGCGACTCAATGGCCACTCCCCTGCTACTCACCGGCCACTGCCGCTCTTCTCCACGACTCCGCACCTGCCGGCTGCCGCTCTTCTCCGCAACTTCGTCCACCCACTGTAAGTAATTAAATTGTCATTTTCTTTATTATTAGTATTTTATTGAGTTTCGTTTAGTCGTAAGAAAGGGTTTCTATTGTCCATATTTTATTTTTTTTATGAGAATCCCGTGGACATTGAATTAATGAGAAATTAATTACAGAATCCATTTACATTTGAGAAATAAAAGGATTACCTACCAAATAAAAAGAAACCAAATTAACCTGAAGAAAATAGAAATTTCAAACATATCTATGTAGAAAAAACCAATAGCATGCTTTGTGCCATGCTATGTGAACAGTATTGATGGCTGTTACCAGTTTTCAAATGTGAACCATTCTGTGTCAATGTTCTTCTTGCTATGTTGGTGAGATTGTGGGGTTCTTTGAGTGGCTTCCTTGATACATGTTTTATATGGAACTTTTCCCAGAGGATTGGACTGTTTGAATACATATCGTAATTGTTTGAGCAGCTTGCCATGATAAGCATAGAGTTGCCTTAAACCTGGATTTTTTTTTTAAGAATTTGATATTGGGCTAAATTTGTTGCAGTTAATGCAAATTGTAGTTATTTGGTTACTTACAAGTGGAATTGCTTGGAGTATATGTTGGAATATCTTATTAGCAATCTCCGAGTTTAGAAAAATTTGATCTGGATTTCTTGTTGTTATGGCAAGTATTATAAGACCCGTTGGATTTTAGTAATGTTGGTACACATGCAACTTAGGAAATTAAAATGTAGCAAAGATAAAATATGTGTGCAAGGCAGAGGGGTTTAGTTATCGGGGACTTTGCTAAGTTCATCATTATTTTAAAAAATCAATCACTGTGAACAATTGAACCATACAGAAATTTTGCTATAAAATATACAGGTCACTGTGAAGTTTTCTTGGGATACATCCAACTTTGTTCAAAATCAAGGTCATATTTGTCATCCAGTCATGATTTTTTTGTATTATGTTAAAATAACTTGCGTAGGTTAACACACTCCAAGCGGACGATCAATACGGCAACAAACCCACTCAAATGAAGATAGTCACGATGAGTCAGCAGATATTACAATTAGTTTGGTTCTTTCAATTCTTCTTGTAATTTTTTTTTTACATATGTATCATGTTTGCATCTGACCTGACTGTACAAGTTGAAAGAAGATAGGTATGCATGTACTATATACCTTACTTGAAATTACTTGGCTTTTTGTCTAATGTATGGACTGTGATGCTTATGCGATTTACAAATTATCAGATAATACCCAAAAAGAGCCAACAAAAAGAGGCTATATATACGAAAATGAGGAAAATTGCCAAAATGGCAGATGGAAAGCAACTAGATGTCAATGTTAACAGTTACAACCAGTTTAACGGTCAAGATGCGACTACATTTGCAAACTATTTGGGAACTTTAGTACGGAATGGTGAGGAGGTTCCATTAAATTACATGAACTGGAAAGATGTGCCAAAAGGTAAAAATAATCGACTATGGGATCTAGTGAAGGTACTCCAAATCACAAACTACATCATGTTCGTTCTGTATTTTATTGTTCAAACCATTATTCCATATAAGTTAACATCACTAATAATTTAATCACAATATTATTTTTAGCTTAAGTGGAATGTCCAAGAGGAACAGAAGGACCAAGTAATGAAAAGCTTTGGTAAAAAGTTAGAGGGAATTTAGATACAGCTTGAAGAAAAAGCACTATGATAACCATGACAGCTATGATGCACGTATTACAGATCGGGACGAAAGAGTTTTACCTGATCATTGGAAGTTCTTAATCGACGTGTGGGATAGTGAAGAGTGGCAGGTACATTTAGCCGAGTTATTTAATTTCTTTTTCAATGTATGTCTCTATGTATACAACAATATCTCAGGTATATGCATAATTGCAATAGTAATACCAAATGTACAGGACAAAAGTAAGATAGGTAAAGTTAGCAGGGCGAAACAAACCACAACTCACTGTGCGGGCTCAAAAAGCTTTGCGAGGATTGCTCAGGAAGAGGTAATTACTTTTATATTCCTGATTTGATTGTCACAATGAAATTGACTATGTGCTTCTTTCTTCTACACATAAAAGTTTGTTTTTTCTTTAATTGAATTCAGCGTGTGCGCATGAAACGAAGGCCCACTAGAGCTGAGATATATATCGCACTCATTGTGATAAGAGTAATTGGCCGATGAATGGGGACGCTGCTGCTCTAATGGTTAGAGCTAATTATCAAAATTTTATAATCATACAAAGTAATTGAACTTGCATGCAATGGTGATAACATTATGCTTTTTATTAATGTTTTGACAGAGGAAGATGGCTGACGTGTGCGAGGATCAACCAGAACTTGAATTGAGAAATATAAAAGATGGTGATCTGTATAGTGAGATATTTGGGAAAGAAAAAAACAGGCATGTACGTGGCCTTGGGTTGGGTCCTGCTCCAACAGATGTTTGGGGTGATCGTGCCAACACCCATAAAATGGTTAAGGAGGCAAGAGAGGTCCAGTGAAAAGCCGAGGAGGATAAACGGAAAATGAAAGAAGAGCGAGAAGAAGAGCGGGAAGAAATATGTGCAATGAAGGCACAAATGGTCGATATGAAGGCACAACTAGAAAAACTTGCTAACGAGAAGCATGGTCATCCTCATGCTCCCGTGACGGACAAAGGAGAGGTACAATCATACTCTAGTAATTCATATTTGCAATATGTCATATAATTCAGATTACGTGTTTTCAATGCAGGACAACTGCAATCAGAACAATATAGGAGTTGACGATGATGCATCCTCTGCAGCATCACACCATACTTACAACAAGGTAGTTTGTTATTATAATTTGACAAATTAATACTTATTCATTACATTTATGTGTTTGTCCTCTTACATTTGTAGGATTCAATTAGGATCAGAAGTCAGAAAGTCCTCAGCATGGTAGTTTTCATTATCAATTATTCATGCATCGTACTACATAAATATGTGAATATAATTTTTTTTATTTTTCAATACTTTCTAATGTATTTTTTTGTGAACAGGCTTGTAAAAGGGAGAGTCCTGTTTTGAAGCAGGTTAGGCACACTTTGGTTTTACTTTCATTTTTATCTATTAAAGAGTTGGGCATTATTCTACTTTGTTTTATTTGAAGAAGGTGGATCGACAGGAGAATCATGGTGATGGTTATCAAAAAAATCGTCCTCCTGTTTCTAGGACTGACAAAGGAGAGGTACAATCAACCTTAAGAAAAAAAGGAGAGGTACAATCATACTCCAATAATTCATGTTTGCATTTTTCAACACTAAAGATGTTCTTTTGTGTGTCATCCTCTTTATTGTTTGTTTTTGAATTAATTTGCTTTGCTATGGCTACTTCAATAACTCCATCTCCATCCCATTTTTATTAAAACCCTTAATTTAGAAAATTTTAATTGATTGGGATATACAGCTTCCTTTTCCTAATGAGACACTTGTTTATTTTTGTGATCTTTTAATTTATTGTCGAAAGCTTATTTATGTTGGAAACGTGGCTATATGCTGCATCCTTTTCTGGTACAAAAATAGGTTTTTTGCTCTGTGTATTGCTGAAAAAATGCTGGTAAATAAACAGAAAACAGATAACTCAAAATGTCCAATTGTATTTTCTCAATCAACAAATTAGATAAGTTTATACATATTTAAAGTACTACTTTATGTCTGACAATAACTATCAGTTCTACATTCTAAAATTACAGTTTAATCAAAATATAATATGTACTTTTCCGAAACTGCCCCTGCTGTGCATTAATCAAGATTTTCTGAATTATGTTGATTGAAATTCTCCTCATCTATCTAATCTGCCAATGTGAGTAAACTTATTGAACCTGCATTTTTTTCATGCTTGCTCTGTATCACAAATTGTGTAGTGAGCTATTTTCCTTACCTTTGACCAATGTTAAATTCATAATATACATTAATATGTATTTTCATCATGATTGACCTTCTACACTGTACATCAAATGAATAATAAGGTTTCAGTCTCATCCTCTACTTTGTTTTATTTTACGAAGGTGGATCGACGGGATAAGTATCGTGAGGCTCACCAAAACAACCACCCTCATGTTCCCGCGACTGACAAAAGAGAGGTACAATCATAATTCATGTTTGCATTTTCATATAAATTTGTGAATACAATATTTTCTTTTTCAATACCTTCTAATATTTTTTTTCTTTTAAAACAGGCTCGTAAAAGGGAGGCACATGTGGGGAAGCAGGATGCTGGTAAGAGGGTGAAACATGTTGTAAATCAGGTTAGGCACACATTGGTCTAAATTGCAAATAAAATAAAATAGCACTAAGGTCTAAATTGCACTTTCGAACTTGAGTTCTGACAGGGAATTGAACCCTCATCCTTTCTATTGAACATGAGTTTTGATAGGGAATTGAATCTAGCTATTGGTCATGTAATCATTTGATATTGCATACATAGTTAGAACATGACCTAACAAGTGCTCTTGTACCAAATTTACCATTTTTAGGATACGGCAAGGTACCGCCTGTATTCGATTACGAGGAAGAGTGTTGTCGCTGAAGGGTGGATTATTATGGATGATCCAGACTTTACAATTGGTGGACAAAAACTTGGGACACAATACGTTGAAGTTCTTATTGATAAAGTGATAGTTCCAGACGAACCATTAATACGCCCCTATGGAACGTACAAAGTTATGCATCAGGTTGATGGGACATATATTGCATGGCCAATATCCTTGGTAAGCTTAAAATTATGTAGTAAGTAAATTTGAAGGTTACTGTTTATAGATCTATACTGTTAGATCTACACTGCTTCAAATTTACTTAACATTCTATGAGGTTACTGTTACTTAAGATCTATAGCTATAAATTTTATAGCTATAACATGTGAAATAGAAAAAAATGTGTGAAATAGAAACAATAAATTTACAAATAGTAACAATATAGCTATAATTTCTCTATAGCACAAGTATAGCTATACTGTTACTTAAGATCTGTAATGCTAACCTAAAAGCAATGAATTTGCTAACCTGAAGGTTACTGTTTATACCTTATAAAAAAATGTAGTTTTTGCTTTTCTATTTCATCATTGCTAATTGATTTCTGATTGACCTTTTACTTGTAGCAATTCATATGCATAACTTATCTGTAGCACACTCATTACTTGTGCTATAGAGAAACATGGGTATTTGTACATGAAAATACTTATAGTTCCATGTATTTACATATTTATTTTTGCTTGCAGTTAAAGAAGATCATTTAGATGCTATCAATTGGGACAAGCGAAAGAAGATCATGAGGTTTTGATGTTGAATTAAGGAATCATTTAATTTATAATTAAATTGTGTACTACTTGAGTTGCTACAAACATATGTTAAGTTCTGCATGCTTTAAGATTTTTTAATATTTTGTATGTGCCACAAACAAATATATGTAAACTTTAGAATTCTTTAAGTACAATTTAGAGTAATTAAATTGTGTTTTTATAATTATTTATTTTTATATTATATAATATATATAGGAGTATGGCTAATTTGCTTCCGGAAGCATTTAGGCCGAGGTGCTTACGGGGGCATATCTTGCAATTTGATGTTCAAACAACAAATTCAAACCGTTAGATGTTCAATCTATATTAAAATCTACTTGGAGACCAAATTTTATATTTTTTGGAATTTTTTTACTATTTTTTAAGCTGGTTTGAAAACCGCTGTTTTCAATGCTTCAGAAATTTAATAAAAACAGCGGTTTTCAAACCAGCTTAAAAAATAGTAAAAAAATTCCAAAAAATGTAAAATTTGGTCTCCAAGTAGATTTTAAAATAGATTGAACATCTAATGGTTTGAATTTGTTGTTTGAACATCAAATTGCAAAATATGCCCCCGTAAGCACCTCGCCAAAATGCTGCCGGCAGCAACTTAGCCGCTCCCTATATATAGATATAGATATATAGATATGTATTACATTAGCTCACTGTATATACATTGTCTGAAGAAACGTCTCCCAAAGAAAATGTCGCTAATTAAACAGAAAGAAAAATAGTATTTTAGCGGCGCTCCCAAACGTCGGCAAAGGGCATGTAAAAATAAGCTGCTAAAAGTATTGGCGGCGCTCCTAAATGCCGGTAAATCTTACTCTAAACGTCGGTAAAATACCCAAACGCCGGGAAAGGGTAATTTCGGGCGGCGTTTGCTAAGCGCCGGTAAAGGCTTCCTAAATGCCGACAAAAGAATTGCAGGCACTTTCAAATGCCGGTATAGGTAATTTCGGGCGGTGTTTGACAAACGCCGGTAAAGGCACCTGGAAGCGCCGGTATAGGTCTTTGCCGACGGAGATATTGCTGGCACTTGCACAAGCACCGGGAAAAACATTTAGTGGCGTTTGAAATACTATTTAGCGGCGTTTGTAAGCGCCGGTAAAGAGTAGTTTTCTTGTAGTGATGGGTCAAAGCAATCTCCCCCATAAGTCTTCTTATTTTTTCACTGTCCCATTGTCCACTTTGTACTTGAATCAGATCTGCAACCCGACTGTCTCGTTGTGCATTGGTGTTTATTGCTTGGAGTACCCATCCATCGTACCAAGGCTGGTTTAGAGCTGTAATTTTCATTCCATCGCCAACATGCCACATCACTTCATCTTGAAAAAAGGTTTTGAGTTTGTGCAGCTCTCTTCCTAACTGGCTGTAACCTCCTGTGCTAGTGTTTGCCCATAACCCTTTTCTTGGGTAGTACTTCACTTGGAATATCTTAACCCACAGTTTGTCTTGATCACTCGCTAGCTGCCACACCAATTTGAGTAACAACGCATCATTAAAGAGTTTTATATCCCTCACCCCTAGCCCGCCTTCTTCCTTTGTCCTGCACACTTTATCCCAATCGATTAGTGATACGTACCTTTGCTTGTCCAGCTTGCCCCAGAGGAATTTACGAATGATTGCTGTCACGGCTTTAACAGTCCTTGCTGGTATTCTTGCCATTGACATGTAATATACCGGCAAAGAGAGAAGTACCTTTTATCAAGGTCAATCTACCAGCATGAGACAGTAAATTTGCCTTCAAACCCGATAATTTTTCTTGGACTTTTTCTAGCAATTGCTTGTATGACAGATCTCTACCTCCCCCTTCTTGGGTCACCAGAATACCCAAATATTTCTCTTGTTCTTGCGCTACCCCTGTCTCAAATTCCTTCATGACTGTTTGTCTTGTCTGTAAATCACATCTGCTGCTGAACTAAATTTTCGATTTTTACGGGTTCACCACTAAACCCGAGTAGTCTGAAAAGTGGTCCAATATACACTTAATTCGCGTCACCTCCTCTACTGTTGCATTTCCGAAAATCATCAAGTTGTCTGCATACATCAAATGTGTAATTTGTGGTGCGGAGTAGGCTAGTCTAATTCCTCGTATGCCCTCATCTCGTAAGGATTCTTTGAATTTTGTGGTCAAAAATTTCATTACAAGGATGAAGAGATATGGGGAGAGTGGGCAACCCTACCTTAGGCCTCTTGACGGTTTTAAAAAACCATCTCCCTATCCATTGACTAGGATTGTTACTCGACTCATATCCATGCAGTTTCAGATTAGATCAATTAAGCTATTTGGCATTCGTATTGCTTTCATAGCTCTAAATACAAACCTCCAATTAACGGTATCAAAAGCTTTTGTAATATTCGCCTTAAGAGCAAAGGATGTGGCCTTGTAACTTGCATCTTAAAACGAATGTAACACCTCCTTGATGAGGATTGTGTTATCGGCAATGTGTCGACCCTTGAGAAAGGCCGTTTGGCTATTGGAAATAATACGCATCATGTATGGCTAGAGTCTATTTGCTATTATTTTCATTAGAAGTCGGTACATCATATTTCCAATGGTAATAGGCCGGTAATCTTTCGGCTTTTGTGCTTCTTCCATTTTTGGAATCAATACTATTTGACTTCTTAGCCAATCCTGTGGTGGTTTGCCTTCTTCAAAAGTCTGTACTATTGCCTTCGTGATCCCTTCCTTAAACGTATCCCAATAGAACTGTAGCAACCGTGATGTTATACCATCAGGTCCCGGGGCTTTATCGGGCCCCATTTGAAACAAGGCCTCTTTCACCTCGGTTTGAGTTGGTTGTTTGGAAAGTAACTGCTGGTCCAAAACTGGGATTTTATTTTCAGGTCAGTTTCGACTATGTGCTGGAAATAGAGATTGATCTCTTCTTCATTTTTTTTGTGGTGTGGTTGTTTGTATAATTATTTAAAAAAATTAACAAACTCTAAGCGGATACCCGCATCCGTTGTTACTAGCTCCCCGGTTTCTATTTGAAATGTGTTATAAGGTTTCTCCTTCTTTTATTTGTGGCCACCACATGAAAAAATGCGGTGTTTCGATCTCCCTCTATATTCTATTGCAACCGAGACCTTTGTCTCCAATAATCGGCCAAGTCACTTTCTGCTTAATAATATTCATCCAAAAGGCAATTTTTCTCAACCCTATCTTGCAAACTAGGGTGTATCATCTACACTACCAACAAGCGGTTTTGAGTTTCATTTAATTGGGTTTGGGGGCTTTGCACTGTTCTGCTCCAGTTATTAATGCGGTTTCTTAATAATTCAGCTCTGACAGGCCAAGGCATGTCACTTGTCTCATCCTACTTCGTTTCACAAGCCTCTTTAAAACCTTCATGATTAAACCACCATTTCTCTACTTTGAACTTTGCTTGGCTAAGTGGTTTGCCCTGGGTTCGTAGGAGGATTGGTGCGTGGTCACTATGGATCCGCGAGAGATGGTTGATATAGGCTTGAGGAAATTTTTAAGTCCATGACGCGGTCGCTACAACTCTGTCTAGTCTCTCAAATATCTCCTTTGAGGTCTCTTGCCCATTTGTCCATATGTATGCCGGCCCGTTGAAACCAAGATCAATCAAACCCGTGTCAAAGAGGAATTCCTTGAAATTCTTGTTGTTTGAATTTGAGTTAGAATCCCCTCCATATTTCTCTTGCATATCTGCTATGGCATTAAAGTCTCCCATCACACACACTGTTCTTTCGCTATGTACAATCTGTTTTACTTTTTCCCAAAAATCTTTGTTTCCCGTGTAGGCCGCGTCCCCGTACACACACACTAAGGACCAACCCTGATTATTAGATTGATGTACTCTTGCATGGATTACATTCCTGGACTTGTAGATGATATGCACATCCACACTTTGATCCCACAAAAGCCACAACCCCCCTGACCGACCTCTTGCTGGCACACTCAAAATTAGGTAAGGGTTGGTTTTGTAAGAAGAACTCAGATTTCTGTTACGAGCATTTTGTTTCTACAACGAAGGCAATGCTAACCCTCATTGCACGGAGAGAACGGTTTAGGAATTCTCTTTTCCATGGGCCCCCGATACCACGGTAATTCCAACAAATGAGATTCATATTTTTGGTGAAGGCGAGTCTCTACTTGGCTCCACTATTTTCTTTTTCTTGGCTTGGAAAGTATTTGACTCTCCCTTTGCGCCCAATCCCAGCTTAGAGTGAGAAATGTTCTGTGACAAATCATCTTGCTTTACAATCTGGAGACTTATTTCTTACATTTCGTTTCATTCCTGAATGAGTCTCGAGTGGCAGCTCACGCTGTACTTGGAAAATCATATTCTGGTAATTTAGATTGAGGTCGGGCCCAGGTTGGAAGGTTTCGGTTGGGTAGGCCTCTCTGTCTGGATCAGGTCAGGTCCGTTTGCGTTTAAGGCCAGAAAAGATCTTTTGAGGTGTGTGGTTGAGGATTTGGGATGATGTGCGGGTATGGAAATCTCAGGCCCGCTATGTTGTTCATTGCCCTGTTGGGTCTGGTCCTCCTGGGCGCTACCTTGGCCAGTTTCAGTTGGATTCAGACTGGTACTTGGAGGTAGTTTGGTAGGATCATTTTGTCACGTTAAGAAAATTTTATAATAAAATTTAAATCATTTGTTTATTTAGAACGTTTAAAACGGAATCGAAATTTGATCGACGAGTGAGGAATGAGAAATTAAAACATGTTAAATGGGTTTATAATGAATTTTGGAATTATTCGGACCATTGATCCATCCTAGCACGGATCGCGAAGCACCCTCTTGATAAACCCTAACATCTCTCTCTTCTCCCTTGTGTGGCCTGCCAAAGAGAAAGAAAGAGAAAGAAAGAGAAAGAGAGAGAGAGAGAAGAAAAGAGAGAAAAAGCTCCAAAATCCCGTCGGATTGCGCCACCGTCCGGGAAATCGAGGGTGAAACCGAGGAGGCAGCCGTAGATCTCTCCTAGCCATTCGGTCGGTAATTCTTTCTTCCCCTTCTTCGTTTGAAAATCCGAGATTTCTCGAATCCGCGGATTGTTCGTTTTAAACCCGAGATTCGTGTTAGAATTGATCGAACTCTAACTCCTTTGAGTTTCTCATCTCTCGTTTACCGATTTTCTCGGTGATTTTGTCTCCCAATTTGGATTTCCCAATTCTAGGGTTTTGATACCAAATCCCGAATGGAAACGCGGCATTGATTGATTAGGTTAGTCCGACCGACTAGACTTGTCCTCGGTAGGGTTACCGCTGGATCGGGAAGGGTTAGAACGTGTGATGGTTAAATTGAGGTTTCGAACAAATTAGGGTTACACCAACCGGCCAATCGAATTGATGCGTAAACCAGAATAGCGAACCAGTACCGGAATGGGACCTAATTGAGAGGGTATATGTAATGTAGGTGTAGGCTCGGTTGAGCAAAGGTTTGCGAGGCATTCCGAGATGCCGGATCGATAGTCACGCGGTACGCCTATTGCCAGCAGGTGCGGGATTCTTGGACTTGTTTGATAATTTAGATTCATAAATTAAACTGCTTCCAATTGTCATGTTGAACTGCTTGAATGATTGCATAATCGAATTGTTTGAATCATATGCATAACCGTATAAATTTAGAAATGATATGTACTGACATCGCCTTATTGCGGGCCGCAACAACTTCCATTACGGGCCGCAATCAACAGCGTAGCTTAAAATATAGGCTGAATGCTCTCTGAATGCTTTGTTGCGGGCCGCAATGAATCCATTGCGGGCCGCAATGAATGTAGCAGAATAAAGGATAGTCTCTGAATACTTTGTTGCGGGCCGCAATGAATTCATTGCGGGCCGCAATGAATATAGTAGAATTCAAAAACCCTCTGAATGCTTTGTTGCGGACCGCAACCACATCAATTGCGGGTCGCAATGAGAGCCTGAAAAATGCCAACAGGAGCTGGAAATCGTCTGGTAACTAAGTTGTGAGCCGCAGTAACCCCATTTCAGTCCATAATGAATATTACAGTTATATTTGCATGTTGAATGGTATATCGTTTGTTTATGTGTTTTTGTTTTGGAACTACGGTCGAAAGTCCCCAACAATTTATGACTATCTAGGATGGTCGGTAATGTTTCGAAATCAACGCTGGGCGATGACTCGAAACCATGTGCGCATATGAGAATAATTAATCACTGCTGGGCAGTGATTGATTAAGATCAGTCAATGCTGGGCAATGACTGATCGTGACGGAGACTTTGGGTGACTGTGAGGAAACGATGAAATGATGTCATATCCAGTCTGGGACAGGAATGACAGTTTGGTTTGACGCGTTGCGAATGGACGATTCTGAGTTATTGCATACGAATTTTTATCTGATTAATGAACCAGACCTTAGTCAATGGTTAAGCCAAAGCACTGCGGATGGGTGTCAGATAAAGGGTCCAGCTGGTGGGCCATCTGTAGGGGTCAGTGACACTACAGATGTGGGTTGGAAAAGGGTCCAGCTTGGTGGGACATCCGTAGGTGCTACCAGCTGTAGTAGACTGAGTTAAGCCAGAAACGTGCGCGTTTGATATTCATCTTGAAAATTCCGTAACTTGTGTTTCATTTGGTAAATTGTTGTCGATCATATGCACTTGTTTTACTTATGAATATGCATCTGTCTGAACTGCTTTTGTATGGTTTCATTTCTGAATATAGATTTTGATTGCAAGTCCAATAATCTAAACTGTGGCAAATTTCTCACTGGGAATTTATTCTCACCCCCACTCTTGGGTTATTTTACAGGATCTGAGGCGTCGGGTTCCGGAGAGGCACGCGAGCTATAGACCCTTGGTAGTTGCCTCTGTGTGGCCTAATCTACCCTTTTGTTGTATAGTTTAGGGTTAGGCCTGATGGTTAGTATCTGTACGAGATACTTTTGTTGTATGATATTTGACCAGACTGTATAACCTTATATATGGATTTATATATATATGCATAGGGATGTGTTTGATATTAATGAATTGTACATATTCTGATTGAACGGTTAATTGCCTTGTAAACATACACAGCGTTGTATGTTTACGGCAGGGAACTGTTGCGACCCGTGACTGCGGGGTGTGACACATTTAGCCATTGACCCACCCTTGGTTTAGTTAGCCTTTTCATTTCTAGATTGGCCCGGTATCTAACATCCACCTTAGTCTTTCCATACTATGTTTGTCTGGACAAAAATCGTGTTCATGTCCAATATGGGCACATAAAAGACATACTTTTGGTATTCTTTCATAAAACAGATAAACCAGAAATTCTCCTATTTCCGGGTGTGTTGCCTGCAACCTATCACGCAATTGATTATCCACTGAGATCATAATTTTTACCTTATAGAACTTCGTATTCCCCGACAAAGCCTCTGTAACCTCCGACATTGGTGCTCCCAGTTTTTCTGCAAGTTGCATAATTCCCTCGTGCGATAGAATTTCTAGCAGTATGCGGTGAACTAGACAGCCACCTTCATGCTCACTACCGTGCGATTTACTAGATCGGATGGGCCGTGTACCCTTCTTACAATAACCACGTCTGATCGGTACAGCCATATACCTCTGCTCATGACATGGTTCATATCTCCTCTGTTTTGAAACTGCACCAGGAACACGTTTTTTGCCAGAGGTGATATGTCCATGTCTAGATGTGCCCCCAGATACGACGCATGTTGGTGATGAAACTGTTTTCAATTATCTGCCTTTTTGTGACTACCCCAACCATGACCGTTAGCCTCCAGTTTATACTATTAATCCCATCTTGCGTGATCAGTACCCGGCTTTCTTCTACTTGCCCTGAGCTCAGTGCCGCGAACCACGTAATAAATTTGTCGTCCGTGCTCTCCATGTCTGTGCTCTGTATTTGGGTTTGAAATTTTTTATGTGGGTGTCTGTAAGGTAAGGATCTGTTTGGAGAAGGAGATGTTTGTGTATTATTTTGAGTGGGTTGGCTGGGCATTATTGTGGCTTCATTAACGGCTTGGGTTGGTTTGTTGGGTTCATTTATGGGCCTTGAATGTTTTTGGGCTTGAAAATTGGTTGTGTTGTTTTTTGGTTCCTGACATAGGGTTGTTTTCTTTCCTTTTTCATGTAAGGCTCTCTGCTGCTTGCCTAGCTCATGCCCCCTTTCCATCCCCATGTGTTCAGCGCATGCGTAATTTTCTGTTTTGTTGTCCCTATGTGATTTGGCTATCAAACTGTTGACCTGGTCAGTTAAGGACCATTGAGGAGTGATGGTAACTTGCCCAATATTAATTGTAAAGGAGATTTGATTGATAATTGAGAACTCTCCAACGGAGATTGAAACTTTTTGCTCTGCACCAGCGTAAGTACTCCAGTTTCCTTTTTCGTGCTTCAGCCTTGCTGTTTTGTCTAGTCCCTCTTTTGTTTGAATTTGGTTTTTTTTGTCTCGCACCCGGTTTTGGTGGTCCATTTCCACCAGGATTTTTTTTTTGGGTGTACCCTGGATCGATTGGTCTTCACCGGTGGCTGACGAGGATGAGCTAGAATCTGACATCGCCGCCTGCCGCTGGAGATATTTCACTCTAAGGTCGTGGGCGTGTAATAGTGAGTCTCTGACCCTGGCCGTATTTTGGTTAGTTTGTCTAGCATAGTTTTCTTGTTCTTGGTCTCCTCCATCCCCTTGTTTTGCCCCAGGTGGTACCCATCCAGTATGGTACCATTGCATGATTTGGAAGTAACATTCTTTCCATTTTCCATCAAATAAAAGTACCGAGGAGAAGGGAATGCGATAGGGGTCGACACATTGAAACCAGACATGGATAGCCGCTCTGTTAACACCTCGGAGATCGGCCTCTTCAACATAGCACATCTCTCTGAATTCAGCGATTACTTGGTTCACATACTCCTCTTTTCAGAATTCTCAAGTGAAGTTTTTGATTTTCAGTTTAATCATATAAGGTTTTGTGTGTGGGTAGACTACATCGCCATCTTCCCATGCGGTAAAGCGCCAACCATCCATTTGGCCCCAATTTGATCCTCTCTCCAGTACTCTATTTATTGGTATCGTGTGGGGTATTTCAATCATGTATGCATTAGTGGATACACTCTACCATGGATAATCTTCTGTGTTTCCTCCATATGTATCAATTAGGAATCTTAGAACGGGTGTTATAGAGTCCCTCCCATTCCTATTATGACAGCCATCCGCCAGTACAACGATAGTTCTTTCCAATTCTTCCCTTCGTAGTTCATAGTTGTTGTCAGTTTTGAAATAGACGTAGCCCCTCTCAACTTGCTGGGTACAGTATAGGAAAAGTCTTGCCATTTTCAGTTTGGTAGATTTGTGCTGATAAGTTTGCCAAGATGGGTGAAATGAATGGTTGTGTTCGTGTGTAGGTGTGATTGGGTGTGTAACAGTAACTGTGAGAGTCAAATTCGAGAAATGTAAGAGAGGAGAGACGTAAATGCCTGTATTGGGATAACCAAAGTAGAGAAACAAGAATCAGAGGTAGCAGTAAATGTTTGCTAGGTTGGTATCGGTGGTAGCCAGTAATGCTGGTGAAAGATCAATCGCCTTCTCAATCGCCATTCACAGAGGCACCTGAGAGGAGGTCATCACTTTCCCATCCTGTTGGAGTAAGATCTTCTCTCAAGGACTTCCCGTTCTATAGGTCCACCGCTCACTTTACTTTCATTTATTGCTCTCTTCTGCTATTTCTCTTCAATTTCCACTCCATCGCTCATCCAACCTATTTTTTCTTGTAAAGGTAATCACTTTATATACTTCACTGTTTTAAATACAGTGTATAAATTAATGCATACCTTGTTTAATTGTTTGTTTGTAATAAAATTCTCAAATATGAATATATAGTTTTTATGGAAGAGCACAAGCAATTTGTAGACAAATATGAAATTTAACGACCCTCGAAATAATTGGAGGCATATATGCACTCCTTGCCTATTTACAATGCTCTCTGATAACTCATTTGAAGAAAAAATGAGTATATCAAAATAAACCAAGAACCCACTTATGGCCTGGGACAAGCTAAGGGCAATTATGCCTCTTCAAATCTCTGAGCAATGTTGCTAGGATCACATGAGGCCACTGCAAACCTTAATTTGATATGTATTTAAGGGGAATGCTTAAATTATAAACTGACACCCGACATTAGAGTGGAAAAACATATCGTGCCGTGACTAACACGCTGTGACTTTGGTCACGTGCCGTGCCGTTACGAAGTAAATTTTTCACGTGTCATGCTGTGCCGTGACAAAAATTACAAGGGGTGGTCATGGCACGTGTGACTCATGTGCCGTGACTAAGTTGTGCCGTGACCAAACGTGCGTTAGTCACGTTTGATCACATTTAACATTTTGAAAAAAATATATATGAAACGATTATTTAAAATTCAAATGTTTTAACTGAAATTTAAATGTAAATATTTTAATTAAAATAAAATTATACCTTATAGGAAGGTATGTTAGTGTATTACCTCGTGACTGCCGTGACTGGCATGTCTTCAGTGTCTACCATTCTGTGACTCACGTGTCCTGTGTCATGCCGTTCTGTGTTCTGTGCCGTGCCATGACCAAGGCAATTTTCGTGCCGTGCCGTGTCTTCTTTGCTAACAATTGGTCACGGTACGCGAATGGTCACGGCACGGGACACGCGAGTCACGGCACGTAACCGACATGCGTGCCGTGCCGTTTCGTGACGGAGCCGGCTCCGCCGTGCCATTTTTCCCACTCTACCCGACATACATCAAAAGAAGAGATGTATTTGATCAAAAATGAAAGTTGATAGGGAGATGGATATAATACCGTGCATGGCATGTTAAACTTATGCTATGCCCGCCCTATGTTGTTCTCTCATTGGCTAAAGGAAATTAAAACAGTCATAGACCATGATAAACTTTGAACCAGCCTTGGAGCAATGGAATCAGAGTAGGTCCGATGCCCATTGGACCTACCTTGGTTCGATGGGTGTGATGACCATTCGATCTGCATCAAGATTCGTGTGTTATGTATCAAAATCTGTGCAAGTCTGTATCAATTTTTGTGCGCATAGATCTTGATGCTAATCGTACGGTCTTAAAGCTAATTGAACCTAAATGTAGGTCCGATGCCCATCGGACCTACTCCTATCTCTGAAGCAATATACCCTCCCATACTGACGCCTCTGTGCTCAATTAACCTCATACACAGCTGTCCCTGAGCACAGGCAAGTTGCCAAAAAAGAAGAATCTCCCATACATGAGGAGAGGCATGAACCCATATGGCAAATCTCAGCCTTCAAAATCAAATAAATTAATGGTTGTGGATGTTTTTTCACATGAACTGCCGGCTTAAATTCATTAGGAACAAATTTCATTAATTATAACATGTAAATAAACTTTCATACTTTTGAACAATACATTTGCAATACGTAAAATGAATTTATCATCTTCTAAACCTTATCATTTTCTTTTAGTCATCATCGCAATTAGAGTTGCATTGCACTCACGATTGAAACAAACTCAATGTAAAAATCAATGACACGGTATTCTCTTTAGGAATTTATCAACTGCCCAAAAATCATAATCACAAATGAGTTGTACTACCTCATAATAACGACCGGTTGATTGTACCAATGTTACACTGAGCATAAATGATTAGATTGTATTCACTCTTGGAATATCCAAATCGACGATAAATCATATCTGTCAAATTGTCAAAATTTTGTCCATTAGTCGCACAAAATGAATACCGAGGGCAAATACTATACTCCTCCGCGTCCCTCAGACCGTATCAATTTTCATCACAAAAAATACATTTACTAATACCATGATTGATTGTTTCCGTAAAAATAACTTACACATTGAACATTAATTACAAAATGTAAAGTAATTATTGTTTAAAACAAAATGAGTTCAAAAATACTGTAAATAAATTAACTATAATAATTATTACCTGAAAATTTCGGAGATAGAAGAAACTTTTGAAAAATACTATAATAATAATTATTGTTTAAAACAAAATGTTGTTCCACCCGACCTATACCGTACGTGTTGACACCCCTAAATGGAGTTCAGGAGTAGCCTGCCATTGTTTTGGATACTGATACAGCTTGTCAAGGATATCTCATGCTAAGTCTGTCGAAGTCCAAGACTACTGTCAGAAAGATCACTATTCCTATGTACCTGTTGGAACATATGGAAAAGAAGGAATGAATTTTCTTTTCTCGGAAAATCTACGACTCCAAGACTATTGTCAGAAAGAATAGTTAACGAGGGCAAATTATGGTTAAAATTTTGTAATGCGGGAACGAGAAGAGCTATGGGGTCCAATTTGTTGCCTGACCCGAATTTAAAAAAAAAAACGGTACAGGATTGGTACCGGGTGATACTGACAGGGTGTTGCTGATGTACCAGTATGGCAGTATCCAATCCCAATTTTCTGTTTCCACTGTTTTATATTCATGTCTGTATGTGGTAAGAATCTGGGATTGATTGAGGGATGTAATTGACGTTTATTATTTTGGATTTAATGTAATGCAGTGAATGTATTATTATGTACACAAGTTCTTTTGATCAAAATCAATGGTCCAAATTATATGGCTAACGTGCATGAAAGCACACGTCGTCCCAAGAAAATTATTTAGTACCTGATTCTAAAGCGGAGCTGGATCATATTGTAATTATAACAAGCGTTATCACTAAAGCCTACCAAAATTAAAGTTTTAAAAATAATCTTCCAATTTTGACATTTAAAAATGTCTCGCCTTTTTTAAATTTTGAATAGGCGTTTAATAAAGACTTTATATGGTTTTTTTGTTTATAAAGAAGTGGGGTGCAACCCACCGATTTCATTAGACTTCAAGTATCACACGAGCTGGTACCAAATTGGTACCAAACTACCTGTAAAGTTTTTACATCTAAAGTAATCAAGCATCAGCAAAAATTACTCAAGTTTCAAACACACAAGCACCTACTATAACAACACTACTTCAAGATACTTTCTTGTATAGTCAATACAATGAGCTAATCTGACACCATTTCTTCCCAACAGCGCAAGTCTTCTCATAATTCACATCCCCTCAGGTTACCGGACTGAGTACAATTGAATCGGACGGCCCAAAATTGTTCTTTAACTTGACACAAATCTCAAAGCACAAATAATACTACCTCCCTGCACCATCCCGAGCAAGCACTGGCTGAGAGTATACCTGAGCCATCGGTTTCATTTGTGTTGAGTCAGGTACCTGGGAGGATACGAATCCGTCTTCTCAACCCCCTCACAGTTATAAACTACCACATAAAATTCACAGGTCACCAGATAGATTATCTTTGTAGTTTGCTGCGGGTATATCTTTGAACAAGTCTCATGCATCATTTCCATTCCATATCTTAGAAAACAAAGTAATTATATTTGTTGCAAGTTGTAACTTGCCTAATTGCGCTTGGACCTCCACTTACCACCAACAAAGCCACATTAAATCTACCGACTGCCTGAATAATTCAAACTCGCAAATGACTGACCACCTTCTCCCAAGAATTTACCTCCAGACGATTCAATTTCATGAACTGGCACATAAAAGACTCAACAAATAAGCCATCATATCTCCCCATAATACCCTCCAAAAATTTCTTTGTACCATGCAAACTAGGCATATACCCCTTTGAAACCATTTCATCCAACAAAACAACGACCTCCTTAAACTCCTTACAATTACATATCGCATCAAACAGAATTCTATAAGTCACTATATCTGGTTTGCATCCTCTCCTTGGCATATCTTCAAACAGGTCTTGAGCATCCCTCCACCTCGCTACCTTACAAAACCCATTAATTATAGTGTTGTAGCTAATCAAGTCGGGCTTGCAACCACTTCTCTGCATCTCGTTAAGCACCTCAAAGGCCGCATTGAAATTCTTCTCATCCTCACAAAACCCAGCTATCATGGAATTAAATGTCGCATTATCAGGTGTTATTCTGTTTGCCTTCATCTCTTCAAGTAACACAGTAACCTCCCCTTTTCGGCCTGAAGAAAATAAAGCTCTTATAAGAGTAGTATAAATAAAGGAGTTCAATTCCAAATCCTTATGCAGTAAAATCTCCTCCTTGAGCTTAAATGCTTTGCTCAATTCACCGCTCTTACAGAGTGCCTTTATAAGAGTAATATATATAACAACATTAGGCTTCACATTATACAATGTAAGCATCCTCTCTTTAAGACTAAGCGCTTCTCTGAGCATCAAATTGTCACAGAGTATGGCAATTAGAGTACCAAAAGTAACCACAGTAGGTGAAATCCCTCTGGTAGGCATTTCATCAAACAGCTCCCATGCACGAGATACCGAACCCGACAGACACACAGCTCTCATGTATATATTATAACTGCACGCATCAGGATACACCCCGTATGAGCCAGCGTTGTGCCAAAGTGACTCGAATGCCTCGAGATTCCCGAACCGGAGATAGGCGTCAAGCAAAGAATTAAATGATTTCACGGTGCGGCTGCACCTGAAGGAAGGGATGAGGAGGAAGAGATCGTGAGCCCGGGAAGGGAGGCGGCCACGGGCGTAGGACGACATGATGTGGCAGAAGAGGGGTTCTTTGGGGGTTACACGCTCGTCGGCGCGGAGGCGGTCGAGAATTTGCTCCAAAGGGGGGAACAAGCGGGAGTAGGCGAGCTTGGTTAGGAGGAGGTCGTAGCATTGGTAAGAGTAGGGGAAGGGCTGTGGAGGGGAGAGAAAGAGGGAGAGAGCGGCGTTGGGATCTTTTTCCTGGCGGAGGAGAGTGGCCAGGCGAAATGGAGAGAGCCTCGTTGCTTTTTTCACTTTAGTCGCCATTTAAGATTGCTGTTTCAATCTGCTCCCACAGGCCACAGGTAGAGAGGTAGGATCGGATACTAGGATTTTGGCTCTGCTTATGCTATTGATACTGCAAGATTTAATAATGATTTACTACGGATTATTATGAGATTTTTCTGGAGTTGCACTACTGGAGTATTTTACACGAGTACAAGCATTCCTTAGCTCGGATTTAGATACCCCCTTGAGCTCTGATTCTTAATCCATCTCCCCCCTTCCTTAAGAACTGAGGTTCCTTAGAGCTTCCTTTAGAGAATATTTTGGTTTTTTTTTGAACGATTTTACCCTAAATTCGTACTGCTTCTTAAGGAGCGACTTCTTTTTATTCATTTTTCTATTCTTTCTTCTCAAGAGAACGGCTCAGAACCCAAGGCATGAAAACAAAAATGTCATTCAATCTCCAACCGAAATCGCTGTGTCTACAATGAAAAATTCATGAATCTAACGCTATAGATAGCTTCGTCTCAATATTCTCTTTTGATTAACATCTCATTTGATGAGTATTTTTTTTTTTTGTAATTCTTATTGTAAATATGATATAAATTGATTTTTAATTTCTGAATTTGTCCAACTATTTGCTTCTTAGTAAGAATTAAATTTTTAATTCTTCACTTTTAAGAAGGATTGCCAACCACCCACGTCCAAAATCAAGGATGTATTATTATGTATATGTTTTCTAAAATTTACCCGCTCTCATGAATGTTTTGCTTACAACTTCTACATTATATCAGAATTCATCGAATCTTTCTACAACTATACCGCTGCCTAGTGCAAGCGGTAAAGACGCTCTCACGGAAGGACAGGAGTTTGATTCTCTGCACCTACGGGTTATTCTCAGAAAAATAGAATCATTTTTTAATTTTAAACATAAACTGCATTTCTTTTCATTAGACATTTAAAACTATAAGCTTTTTGAGGCTTTGTAAAATATTGTCCGAAGATAACTTCCGAAAAAAATATCCAATAAACTGTGAAATACGAATCATGTTAAAAAATTTAAATATTATATATAGATTTTGTATGTGAGAATATCTAATTGACAAGTTTTGAATGTAACTTAGAACAATTATAAATAAGTGATGTAAAAAATGTATGTTTAGATCGATTAATTGGCCGATTATTCGTTGGCGGTGATCAAACTGTTACAAATTTTTCCAACTATTAATATCGATTATTTCCAATTAATTGCTTGACAGTACTCTGTCCGTCCGACGAGCGCATACTATTATTTACTAACACTTTATAAAATGAACAGCAGAATTTCGAAAAAATTGGTCAATATTTGTGTTAACCAGGGAGTCTTTTTCTTGATAAAATGAACTGCAGAATTTCGAGTAGATTGGTCAATATTTGTGGTAACCGGAGAGTCTTTTTCTTGGACTTCCGTTCTAGTCGAATCCGCATCCGCCTGTCCTTGAATCGCTACACGGACTAACATATCGCTACACGAACTAGGGAATCAACTATTCCCCTCACTCCTGAAACCAGCGTGAAATTCCAAATTTATGAACAGTACACCTGAAATTCCTAATCCAGCCGTTCAACTTTTTCTGTGCACGCATCTCGAAACAGTTCGACGGCTGGATTGTTAATTTCAGAGATTTTAGGATACTGTTCGTAAATCTGGAATTTCAGCAGATTTGGATCCCAGCGTGAGGGTTTTATTCCTCTTTCACTCTTTTCAGTTCTCCCTTTTGGTGGTTCCTTCCCTTCCGACCCTCCTAGTCCCAGAAAAAGAAAAAGGCAGTCGGAATCATGGCGGGGGAAGCAAAAAACTTGAAGCCACGAAGGCTAAGAGGGCACAAGGCGGAGGCTACTTGTTGCATCTCCTCTTCTTCGCGCCCTGGCTTCGTCGCCTCTTCTGGAGAGGTATAATAACCGTTTTTCTGTGTACGCGTGCGTATATTGATGGGATTGAGGAAAAGATACTTGTAAGTCGAGGAAGGATTTGAGCGGAGCATTAGAGAAATGACTATTAGAATGTTAGATGGTAAAGTATAAAAGAGATGATTTAAGGTTACTTCAGTTCCGATTTCTCTTAAGAATCGATGAATTCACATTATCTCAGCTGAATTGCACCATAGTGCAATGAATTTGTCCATAACATAGACATATGAACGTAAATAAAAGCCTGACCTGAATGATCGCTGATGATTATTTCAGGTTCTTCTCCTTACACAGGTTAAGTAGCGCAAATCCTAGGACTAGCATATTTGGCCTTGTAAATTTAACAGTTTATGGTTTCAATTTTGCACTCTATGATGTTTGATATGTTTCTACAAATGCAAAATTCTACCATAATATAGCGAGTATAATGATTGGTTTTTGCCTCAACAGATTCGGTTATTATGTGCACATTGTGCAATAAAAGGGTCTACTTCTGGATACTGGTACTTGATCAGCAGGATCTGATAACACTAGCATTTGATTACAGAGATGTTTTTTTTTTCCACTCGTTTTGTTTATCTTCTTTTCTTTTCTGTTTGCTTAGTGCACCTTTGATGCTAATAGAGGATTTTCAGCTGCACCATTGTTATGCGGAGTTTATTACTAATAGACGAAAATTCAATTGCAGTGAGTTGTGATTTGCAAAATTGAGGTCTAGTATAGTTTTAAGTCAAGTGAAACCTAGCTTCTGATTACTTGGAAATAGGGAATATCAAGTGAAACCTAGCTTCTAATTTAATTTTGTTTTCCTATTCTACTCTATTTGTTTTCATAGGATGGCTTGATTTGCTTGTTTGATCTGCGCTGTCAGGATGTGGCTGTCAACCATTGATGTTGCCAAGGGGCCTATTTCTTCTCTTTGTTTCAAATCAGGTCGGTACATACTTTGTATCTTAGTTTCCACATTTTATGTGGTTACTTGTTGCTAATGATAGGTATTGTTGAGAGCTTGTCATCCTACCAGAAAAATAAAATATTATTGTACTGGAAGATTGTACCAGTGCAGCTACAGATACTATAATAAGTATGGTATGATCTTTCATTAATGATTTGCTGATTGAACATGATGATGTACTCTTTTTCTGGTCTTGTATCCAGACTTATTGTTTTGCTATTAGAACCTTAATTATAAATCATTACATGTTATTCCCTTACTGATCTTAATGTGAACTTGCTAATCCTGCACTGGTTTCTAGGAAATGATGACCTTGTCTATGCTTCTTCTGGTGCGGAAATAACTTGTCTTGATGTCCGTTTGGTAAGTTCATATATATATATATATTCACGTGCCATTTTTGTCTGTATCCTTCTTTTTTATCTATAATGTACTGGTGGCTGTCATGATCAGTTTTGATTCTAAGTTGCTGCCAGTAAATAATAGCATCAGTTCACTGACAGTATATCTTAACTGGTATACACTGGTCTTGTTATAAATGCTGATATTAAAATGTTTAATGTAGACAGATGACTAGCGTAACATCAATGCCATGAAACTGTGCTATACAAGCTTTAACTTTTTGCATGGTTATATTTTGGGTTACTTTTTGAGCTCTTGCTTATACACGATGCTTTCAATTGCAAATATGTGAACTCTAAACTTATGCAAGTCAGAACCCATACTACAGAATTTTAGCAATAAGGCATCATCCATGTTGTGTTGTTAACTTGTTATGCATCCTGAATTTCTCTTGTAGGGATCCCAATCAGAGCCAGTGGAGACCTATAATTATAATAAAGATGAAATTAATCAGGTGCAAGCATACAAAATTTTCTCTACATTTTTTTTAAAATCTCTTTGGTGATTTGTTTGTGCCTCCCCCCCAACCCAAAAATAAATAAAAATAATTAAAAACAAAACAAAATTGAACTAAACAAAGCACACGAGAGTCACACAAGAAGCAGCCTGTTTTGGCTGTACATTTCCCCTTTTAAAACCACGATTTGTCCTTATGGTAGCACTGTAAGAGTGCATTCATTATGGCAATGCATGCTGTAAGTTAATTTAGTGAGCAGATGCATCTTTTCTTAATCATTAATTTTCTTTTATTACTTTATGCAGATATCATTTAACACAAAGTCAAATTTTCTAGCTGCTGTTGATGACTGTGGAGATGTCAAGGTTCCTATTTTTCTTTGTATGACATGTTTTTTTGCCAATCACTCCAAAATTCATTGTACTTGAAGGTGATGCGTAGTACAACTTAATAACCCAAGCGATCTACCCATATTTTGGTTTCAAACTAATCTCTCTATTTTAAGTTGGAACATTTTTGCCATCTTTAATGAAACTTTCCTCCATCTGAATAAAAAAGTAACCTCACTTCAAGTTGAAAGAATTTTTTTACCTGTATTTGTTAGAGTCCTGAGATTATGTAGGATTGTGTGACTCATTTAAGCCATTGGCTCTAGCAGAGAATTCTGGGGGATGGGGTTGGCATTGTAGCTTGTAAATGAAGCTAAAATCAGTATAAAAATTGGTAAACAAAAAAATTTGCTAGTTGGGTAATTGTGGTTTGTTACCTAGGTGTCTGCATCTTTTACCATTAACAACCCAAATTTTATATTTTGTTCACCTTTTTATGCTCTCACAGTACAACCATTTGTTAGTTAATTCAACAACATAGTAAAGGCATATTTGATTGTAAAGATTTGGGAGTGGCTTCTGTAGATTCACAAGACTCTGGCTTTAGTTAACTCTTTGCTGCAAACTTTGCAAAACCATTGTTGGAGTCACAAATCAGATAAAAACCAAACAATAGCTGGAAAAGGTGTAGTTTCGTGAAAACCCACTCTGATTGGACTGTTCTCTACTCAAGTAAAATTTGGTTTTTATTTGTATACAAGTAATTCTCTTTTGTTAGCATCTCTCATATAACTTATATATGGTGAGAATGTCACTGTTATATAAGTACATTTCGTTCCTTTTGGTGTGATGATACCTGATTGCAGCTCTTAATGAAATCTGTTTTGATTTTTTTTCCAATTACAGATCATTGACACCAACCAGAAACGTCTGTGCAAATCACTAAGAGGGGCACATTCAAGTGTATCCTCTCAATTAGCTTTGTTAATTATTTTGGAAGAAAAAAATAGTTTTCAAACATTGGTCAGGAACTTCAATGTCTGCCTCCGCTAAACCTTAAAACATCACTAATATCACCTTTAACAGTTGGTGTATCCATTATTCCAATTGAATTTAGTTTTCAACTTAACTGCTGTTTCTGTAGATTTGTAGCAGTGCACAATTTGTTCCATGGAAACCTTGGGCATGTAAGTTTCCTAAATTCCTGTTTTTCCCTTGTTCCTTTTAGCAAGAGCAAATGTGGTAAAGTGTTTACTTAGCAACATAGCATTTATTTGTTTTTGAGGAAAGAGATAGGGTTCACTCCCCTATTTATCTATTGATCAAATTCATCAATTAGAAAACTAACAAGCCAAGAGAAAAGTTGTTGAAGCTAAAAGCAAGTTTCTTTAAACAAGTAACTAATTTAGCCACCAATTACCAATTTCAACAACTAAATAACGATACTACCTGCACACTCAGATACAAATTTTAATATTACAAATGCTCACGTGTGTTGTACTTGGGAGAATTTATCAAATTTAAGTTTGGTGGACTAAATGCCAAAATGTTGTATTTATGTGAAATATCTTAATTGTCATTTTTTTATATTTTTGTTAATTAATTGATAGTTTGGTCTGACAGTAATTACTGGTGGTCTTGACTCGAAGCTTGCCATATGGGACTTCTCAAAAGCACGAAAACTACTTGTCATAGATTATGGTTTGCATGTACCATACGATAATCTCCTTATTGTTATGAATGCTTTTGTTAAATGCACCCACTGTTTTGTTGAATTTGCAAATACCACCAAAATATTTTCATAATTTGCAAGTATAGTTGTTTGCAAAGAGTAATATGTGTGGTGTTAAATGCAAAAGTTCAGTTCCAATTGTCTCTATGGGAATTATCTGTAACCCCTTCAGAGCAATTTATGTTATTATTTTCATACATACCTCAACAGAATATGTGAAAATAGTCACTATGCCCGCTTGGCTCCATATGTCATTGAAATTATGTTCAAAGAACCACCTCCTTGAATATTGTCAATCCTGTGTTTTTTAAATGAATAACAACAATATTCTTGGTTTTAAATGTTTGAGAGCTTTATGCCTACTTTTGAAGCACATGTGTTCACAACCAGATCTAAATGCATATGTCACATTCTATTATGCATCAAATATCATTAAGTTTGAAACAGGAGGATTCTGAATGCTTGCATTCACTGAAAATGCATAAGAACACGGAATTTGGCCCTTCTGCATTCAGAAACTATATCTGAACACATGAGTCTGAGTACAGAGTTTGAATGCACAGAAGCAAACATTTCTGATCCCACTCATTATCTGTGAAAACATGTGTGTTTCAAACTCAACCAAACATGAAGATGCTTGATGGATGAAAAGCCATGAACACATGAGTTTAGATGTTGTTGTGAATGCATGTCTTAAGAAAATAGTCATTGTGTTGTTAAATATTTGAATCAAGAATATTGTTGTAATACATTTAAAAAATTGAGATAGGCAGAATAGAAAAATTCTCCTTTCTCATTGATTCTCTCTAGTTTAGTTAGGAGAGTGCCGTAGGTACAATCTCCACTTCTTTGATGAATTCAAGAAAAAGGGTTGTAGGAGTTGCTATTTCCCATGTTTTCAGTAGGGGTGCACAAGTTTTCTTAATTGTGGTATGATGCATGTAATTTGGCATTCTGTAGGGGAAAAACCGAATCATACTACTCCGATTTAATCTAAAGGTACTCTGGAAGCTAAACCAAACTAGTTTGATAAGTATAACCTGCTTCTGTTTATCAGAATAGTATCATTTGGATATCTGCTATGCCACATTTATTTTTTCTTCAAGTTTTTCTTGCTCGGTAGGGCCCTATGAAAAGAAAGCCTAAACTCTGATCTCTCTCTCTCCATCTCTGAAATGTCAGGGGTACCAGAGAACATGAATCTAGGACAAAGTTTAAACCCAGCATTTGTGCACTCGATAGCAGTACCACAAACTGATAAGATTCTAGGTGCATCGTACAAAATATGTGCTGTAGCAAGAGGAGACGGCATTGTAGATGTAATTGATTTGGAGTCTGAATTGCGACCCCTCACCAAGCCAAGATCGAAAAATGGTGTAGGCCAAATTGCAAATTGTAATGAAAGTGGTGAGAAGAGAATCCACCTTGACTACTCTTCAGGAGGTCATACAGCTGCTGTTTCTTGTGTGTATGTTTCTGTCAAGGATTGCAATTTCATTTATAATCTCCACTTTTGACCTCTATCCTAAGATTACTGACCAAGGCTAATTATTTCTAAACCAAGCTATTTCCTTCTTTACTTTTTGAAAATATAGTTCATTTTCGACATTTGGAGAGGAAGGAAAGTTTCTAATTTCGGGTGGAAATGATTCCTCTGTGAAGGTGTGGAATTGGTGGAACCGGTTTTCCTCGTTACAATCCAGCTCAGTGGATGATTTGGCTCTGAGTATTGATATCAAGAGAAAGGTCAGCGTGCTTTCAAAAAATTGGAATTTCAATACTTCCCAGTACCTGGTCCAAATTGGTTCAGTATTTGGTCGTCACCCAGATATTTCAATTATGCTTCAATTTGGTCTAATAAAGCATTAGTTAATTGGACCTCATTTAACTAGTTTGCTCCAGTTAATCTTTGTATTTGAAGTGAGCCTACTTTTCTTAGGAATAATTTTTTTGGTGATTCTCTTATCTGAAACTTTTTTCGGAAAGCTTATTGAACCGCAACTCAATATAGACCCAAATAAATGGAATGTTAGTGTGGTACTAGCCACGTATGAGCAGTTAACACTCTTAAGGTATCAGAACTTGATACTGAACTACAACTAAAATTTTAGTGTTTGACATAAGATGGCTTGACAGGTGAATTGGCTGTGCACTACCCCTACTGATTCAGAAAATCTGATTGTCTGCGATACATCAAAGGTACTCAAAGTATATACTGTGTAAAGGAGAGATGAACGTTTATTAACTGTCAGAAGTAAACACTACAAGAAACCAGATGCAAAACAAACTTTTTTTTTCTTTTAAAAGCCCTTGGCAGCGTTCGGCAGAAGGAATCTGAGCTTTTTTCCTCTTAGTTGAGAAAAATTAAATAATATTTACTTTTTCCTTGTACTGGAGCTTTACGTTTCTGGAGCAATTTAGTTATTCATCTCCTAATATATTCCAATGTCTAGGCAATTCATTAATATTTTTTCTTTGTATTATTTTGGCCTCCGAATTTATTTATATGAAATTAATAAATAAATAATTTCATCCAATTGATTAAACATAAACGGACACTCTAGGGCCATTAGGCAACAATTTCCATGAGGAAAAACAAGGTAGCCACTTGAGAATATAATAATCAGGTACAAAACAAAACAATACAATACTGTTGTTATAGAATAAGCTGAATTGTTTGCGTGTTCCAGGGCTGGGATAAAAAAGAAAGTTAATTATGAGACATCTTCTATATGATACAATAGGACGAAACTGATCCCTAAATATTATTAATTCATTGCATCTATAGGTTGTGAGATTATGATCAAAATAGGTTTTACCTTGAAAATTGGGCACCGGCACTGTTGGGATATATATCCATTCCATTATTAAGCACGTTAGGTGTACTATCCGTTAACGGTTATAATTGAAAGATAAATTTTCAGATTGAATATCAGCTCTCCAATCAAATAATTTGTTTTCTTTTAATTAAATACATCTTTTTTACGTGTAGAAGTCTAAATTTAGTTAAAAATATACTCGTTACACGTATTGCTACACGAAATCGTACTGATGCCTTTTTTTTCCTTTGACCATCCAATCCCTCTCGCCTCTTTGCCTCTCGACCCAAACCGTCTTTGCCCTTGTGCCTCTAGGCCTCCTCGCCTCTCCTCCTCTTTGCTCACCTCAGTCGTCTCTACTTTGTTGGTCGACTCTTCTCTCTCCTTAAGAACTCTTTCTCCTTTTTCGGTGAAAAAACAAGTAGCCCCCGACTCTCCTTTTCTCTTCTCCTTCATGTTGCATCAAAACCCTAAACCCACTTATTTTTCGCCTGATTGGAAGCAAATCAAGTGAGAGGGACGATCTCAGTCGATGTCTCCTTTTCCCCCACAAGATCGCGCCAGAATGAGAATCGGAGGAGGCAAAATACGCTTTTGTCTTTGCCTCCCAATCGTCTAGGGTTAGGATTTTGGTTGTCTGCGTCTCTTAGGTCTCTCTCTTTCAAAAGCTTTCTAAAACCTTATTTGTGAGATCTTGCAATTTGTTTTTGCTTTTGATCTTTTTTTTTCTTGTCTGTGTGGTAAATCGTGTGTAGAAATGGCACCGAAGCAATCAAAGACGATATTCAACCATGAGAGGGAGACGAAGGCGGAGGTGGGAGGCGGAGGTGGGAGAGGGAGAGAGAGGGAGGAAAGAAATAAAGAGAGAAAATATGTTAATTAATTTATAGAGACCATTAGATAGTTAGAATTGGTAATTATAGTTAGAAAAAAAATTAGTTTGTTGGGAGAAAAAATGAAAGAGAAAAGAGAAAATATATTATAATTACTCAAAAAAAATACCCTCACCGCTTGGTTGGTTGCCTTTTCCTCCTGAGGGTATGCTCTCATTTCGTGGAATCGAAGAGATCTTCGTTTAAAGGTCCAAGGAAATTTTATGAATCAAATAAAGTTAAAAAAAATTCAATACCAAAAGTGTCCGCCAATTTTTGACAAGGATCAAAATTTGAGGATGTAATAAGCAAATAAGTCCTTAACCACTACTTAAAAATTTTTGTAGGAAAACCAAATTATTTATTTTCACACTAGTATTTACACCGTTCTTAAGGCCATTAATTTTGAACTAATTCCGTATTTTGGTCTTAAGAAAACAACGAATAATAGAATAGAATAATGTTGTAATATTATTGGAGCCATAACCATGTGTAGACGTGTAGTAGGTAGTAAGGGGAAAAAAGTATTTTGAGTTGGTAGCCACTTGACGCGGCTGTATCCACTAAAGCCCTCTTAGAAGTCATAGCAGACTAAAAACATCATATCTTGTAGCGGGTCACTGTCATTGCGTTCTTAGTTCTTACCTTAAGCCCATACAAATCTTTCACCAAGGACATTTCCTGAAGTCTGTGCAACTCATCACACTAAATGTTCCGATCTCTCAACACAACAAGCAATTGCTTTGGTTTCATATTGACTTAGAAAGTTAGAGCGACTTCAAGTGGACTAGTACATTTAGTGTTGTTAATCATTGCAAAATTGCTTGTCTACTTCTCCAACTATACTGAAAAACCACCCCTCTCTGGCTCTCTATACCAAATGGTTTCTTCATTTGTATTCCTTCCCCTACTCCTATCCTTCCCTTTCTCTGTTAATGCACAACCTTATGACTACCCGACTGCGGCAGCCCCGACAAGCTGGACCAACTCACCTTCTCTCCCACACACCGTAACCAGCTCAGATGGGTCAACAGTTCGATCCCTCGTCCTTCGGCTAAATCCTGGTTATTTTGGGCCATCCTTTGCTGCTGGCTTTTACTGTTTCAATCCCTGTAAGAGCTTTTTCCTCTCTGTATTCATAGTTAATGCAAATAGTGGTGGAGGCATAGTATACTCCCCTCCTGCACAAGTCATCTGGTCAGCGAATCGGGCTAACCCTGTTAGCGAAAACGCCACACTTCAACTGACATCTCACAGTGGTCTAACTCTCCATGACAATGATGGTTCCCTAGTTTGGTCCACTAGTGGGGTGAATCGCTCTGTGGCCGGAATTAATATCACGGAATCTGGTAATCTGGTGCTTTTTGATGTAAATAATTCTTCAATTTGGCAATCTTTTGACCACCCTACTGATTCACTAGTCGTGGGGCAAAAATTGGCACAAGGCATGAGGCTTACTGCCAGTATTGCCCCCACTAATTGGACTGAAAGCCGGCTGTACCTGACTCTCCTTGCAAATGGGTTGTATGCATTTGTTTATTCAAACCCCCCTCAAATGTATTTTCAATCTCTAATATCTGGAAATAATACGGGAAACAAGTCTGCTTACATGGAATTCATGAATGGAAGTTTTGTGGTGTTTTCAAACTCTCGGGAAAATTTAATTACAATGCCTGAAGCTTCATCTGTGCAGTTCATGAGATTGGAGTGGGATGGTCACCTCCGGCTCTATGATTTCATTGAAAATTCTTGGAACACAGTAGCTGATTTGCTGAATGTTTATCCAGACAACTGTGCTTACCCAACCGTCTGTGGAGATTATGGAATTTGTACCAATAAACAATATTGCATCTGCCCTGAAAATTATTTCAAGCCGGTAAATAGTCGGCAAGGCAACATGGGTTGCATGCTGGTGACACCTATCTCTTGTGGAAATATGAAAAACCATGAACTAATAGCTGTTGATAACATATCCTATTTCAATTATATTGATAGCAGCAGTTCAATATCATTTAATGGGATCGACAAGGAGAGTTGCAAGCAGTTATGTTTAAGTAATTGCACTTGCAAAGCTGCCTTTTTTCAATATGGTTCAAATTCATCATACGGCAATTGTTATTTGCCACGGGAGGTATTTTCTCTTATGAATAATCAGCCTGAGGTGACACATTATAACTCCTCTGCATATCTTAAGGTGCAACTTACTCCATCCCACCCTAATAGTAGTTCCTCTTTAAAAGGAAAAAACAGGTCTGTAGTATTGCTAGGTTCTACATTGGGAGGTGCAGTTCTTGTGCTCTTGATTATTGGTTTGTTCATAATGTGGTTGAGAAGAAGTGGAGAGGAGCAAGAGGAGGATGGCATCGATCAATTACCAGGAATGCCAACACGCTTCACTTTCAAAGAGCTACAAGTAGCCACTGAAAACTTTGCCAGAAAGTTGGGAGAAGGTGGATTTGGTACCGTTTTTGATGGATATTCTCATGATGAGAGAATAGCAGTGAAACGTTTGGATAACGTTGGACGTAAAAAGAAGGATTTCTTGACGGAGGTCGAGAGTATTGGCAGTACCCATCACATCAATCTTGTACGGCTGATCGGTTTCTGTGCTGACAAGTTGAATAGGCTGTTAGTTTACGAGTATATGTGTAACGGATCATTGGACAAGTGGATCTATTGCAGCAATGAGAGTGCTCCTTTAGATTGGCCTACCAGATACAAAATTATAACTGACATAGCAAAGGGTCTATGTTATCTTCATGAGGAATGCAGGCAAAGAATTTTGCATTTAGATATCAAACCAGCAAATATCCTTTTAGATGAAAAATTCAATGCAAAAATTTCTGATTTTGGGTTATCGAAGCTAATCGATAGGGACAAGAGTAGAGTAATGACAGGAATGCGGGGAACTCCTGGATATTTAGCACCCGAATGGCTGACAGCAATAGTCACTGAGAAGGTTGACGTTTATAGTTTCGGTGTGGTGGTATTGGAGATTCTATCTGGGAGAAGAAACCTTGATAATTCCCAAAATGAAGAGTGTTCCCATCTAATGGCACTGTTAGAGCAAAAATGCAAGAGCAATCAAGTATTCGATTTGATTGACAAAAATCTCAGTGATGCCAAATTATATGAAGAAGAAATTATGAAAGTAATGGAACTTGCAATGTGGTGCTTGCAATGGGATAGTAGTAGAAGGCCTACAATGTCACTGGTGATTAAGGTTTTAGAGGGAGCAATGGAGGTGGAAACATCATTAAATTATAACTTTGTTTCTTTAATGCCAATGATCTCGAATGCAGTTAACCAAGTGGATCAGTCTGCTCCCCTTCTAGCTTCGGTGTTGTCAGGCCCTCGATGATATTTTAGCGCATTGTGGGTAGTTTAATTTATAAGCCAGATTAATTAAGACTGTACTCAGCTTTATTTGGCCACTAAGTTCATTATCAAGCTCGGTTAAGTACTTTTAGAGTTTCTACTCTGCGCGGGGTATGTACAAGGCAGATTTAGTATTATTAGTTATGGCATAACAATGTGTAAAATTGGAGCTAAATCTGTTATATTATTGTGAAAGTGTTTATATCATGTAACTATCCAGTTGTGTTCAATGCTTAGAAAATAACAGTTGATTTATTTCTTCCAAAAGAAAAGGGAAATATTGAGAACTTTTTCCTAAGAGAAAATAATATTTTGTCTTTAGTTGCCTATAGGCATTCTCCTTCCATCCAGTAATCCCTGTTATCTGGCTAATTGTCCTTAGTAACAGTCAGGTTGTACTGAAAATATGAGAAGAAAAATAATAATGAAAAAAATTATAGCCCATCAGTACCGATGGTATCGATGTCCAAGTAAAACAAAGCTTAAAATTCATATGACAACTTTTCGCAGTTTTTCTTTTACAATTTTTTATGTTTTTGCATAGGAGACTTGAACAAATTATTGTCAGCAATGAAATTCTTTGCATAAATTATGGGTCTGTATTATATTTTCCGATTAAAAGTATTAATTTGGGAGTAGAACTAAGGTGCTCTTAAGCTCACCAAACCCTTTGCGAGCTTAACTCAAAAACCTATCGGATTGACTTCAAACGACATATTCAAACCGTTGAAACCCTTCTACTTCATGAGTGATGCATTTACATGTCAAATTTATAAATTTTTGAACTAGTTTAGTATGAAGTCAAGCGGTAAAAAAAAATATGATTTATAAGTTAATTTTAATGAGTTCATTTTTTTATCATTTTTTGACCGCTTGACTTCATACTAAACTAATTCGAAAAATTATAAATTTGACATGTAAATGCATCACTCGTGAAGTAGAAGGGTTTCAACGGTTTGGATATGTCGTTTGAAGTCAATCTAATAGGTTTTTGAGTTAAGCTCACAAAGGGCTTGGTGAGCTTAAGAGCACCTTAGTTCTACTCTTAATTTGGAATTGAATGGTTCAACAGGTATTACGCTTCTTTCTATGCTTCAATTGTTCAATTGCTTCGTCTTATTATATCTCCGATTAAAAAGAAAAAGAAAAAAGAAAAACAGTGATAAATAAAGAGGAATTCTTGCTTCAACGCCATCGACTTGAAAATTTTAGTATTACTATTTTTATTTTATTTTTAGTAAGTATGTGCAATTTTTTTTATATGGAAAAATACCACTTGTTAGAACTTTTAATATTTGTTGAATTTTGCTGTCCACTCCTAACTCAAATCCTGACTACGTCACTGTCCATGAGACTATAACCACCAAACTAGTAACTAAAACTCTACAAGTGAATGGCCTCCTTCAAAATGTTAAGTTCTCAATGCGTAAATTACAGAGATTTTAGTTTTAAATGGGTAAATGTGATAATTTCAGTTTTAGAAGGTGAAATATGTAAATTTCAGCTCTGAAAGAGTATACATGAAATTTTATTTCTTTAATAATAAGAACACGGTAGCTTTTATAAACAAGTCTTTGAGATATATGGAGCCGAAAATTTTATGCATATCCTAAATTTTTTTTTTTACAAATCTGCCCTCAAATTCTTTTTTTTTTTTAAACTGTCCCAACTGCTGATTTTTCCAGCATTTGTCTTCAAAAACCCGCTGAAAAAGCCAGCGATTGTCTTATGTTTTGTTTTTAATTTAAGAAGATGCAACTCCCATATCTTATTATAGAAACATCGATATTTTTGCATTGAAACATCGATCCACTTGTGCTGGGATTAACCAGTGTATAAACATCGGCATGTTTTGTCATTGAAACATCGATGCATTTGTGCTGGGATTAACCAGAGTATAAAGTATCAGCGCGTCACTGGTGTTTTTGTAATAAAACACCGCTGCACTTGTGATGAGATTAACCAAGGTACAAAACATTGGCGTGTCATCAATGTTTTTACATTGAAACATCATTGCACTTGTTCTCAGATTAACCAGGATATAAAATATCGACACGTCACCGATGATTTTACAATAAAACATCAATACATTGTTTCAAACTTAAACGTTCATACCTTTTGGTAGGAACCTCTGATTTGAGCGTTTGATGACAATTTGGAAAGGTTGCAAAATGACAAAGGGCCTGGAGTCCTTTAAGCACCTTGCACCCAGTTGTAATAGAAACTGAAACGAAAATCTAAATCAATGTCTTAGTTGGATGGTGAATGTTCTCCCTTTTCCAGTATGTTTCTCCCTTCTTTTAAATCTATGTAGCAGAATTAGGTTCTTTGTGGTGTTAAATTTGGGTAATAGAGTTGATGATGCTGGTATTGGTACAATGATACTGTTGTAGAGGAGGTTTCGTGAATAAAAGATACGAGTAATATATTCTATTTAAAAAAAATATATATATATCTAAAGCTCATCCTAATTTTAAATTAGTAATCGTCTTTCAGTTAAAACATAACCTCTTTTTTTCCTTATTGGCAGAAGAATATTTTGGTTCCTCGAATTATATTAAAAAAGCAGCACTTAAAAACAGTAGATAATATGTCGGGAAATCCTGAACAAACCCATAAAGTTGCAAAAAAGGTAAAAACAGAACTAATTCTACATTGCTATAGATTAGAAAGTTCATGGAAGAAAAAAAAAAGTTAGCAATTATGTTACTTTGAGGACAATATGGACCTATGTTATACTTGGGACCAATTGTGTAATTTAATCAAACTTAAAAAGATAATAATAATAATAATAAAAAATAAACTTACTAGCTATGGCCACCAAACCACAACATCTTCTTCCTTCAATGCTACCAATAACCTCTACATGAGCATCTCCCCTCCACAAATTTATGAAACCGGTTCGAGTCTCTCAGCACAATCTCCCTCCCAGTCACTTTAGAAACAATTTTTGCAAACTCATGGCAGTCCCCACATACTCTCAAGTCTTTAGCAACACGAATTGGCCTCCCATTTGCTGAATTCAAAACACCAAATGTGATGGCAAGCTTCTCGCTGTGCCCACAAAGCACCTCCTCCTTCATCCGATCCTCAGCATTAACCATCAATGCATACCTCTTATTTGGAACATACTGCTCCTCTTCTTTCATCCTTTCCATGATATCCTCTATAAATTTCTTTATTTTCTCTTTCTGGGGATGCGAGTTTTTGCCAGAAACAAACACTTGAACCTTTCCTCTGGTTTCTATCCAACTACAACCAGGGGATTTCTTAAGCCCACGACCACCTATTCTTTCCCTCAACTTCTTTACCTCTTCCCATTTCTCTGCTTCAGTGTATATATTTGCGAGTAGCACATAAAATCCTGTGTTGTCAGGTTCCAACTCGAAAATTTTCTCAGCAACTTTCTCGGCAAGTTTTACGTCTCTATAAACCCTACAACCGCAAAGCAATGCACCCCAAACAGTTGAATCTGGCTTGATCGGCATTGATTTAATGAACTCATACGCCTTTGTGAGGCGTCCAGCACGGCTGAGCAGATCGACCATACACTCATAGTGCTCCAGTTTTGGCTCAATTTTGTACTCATTTCTCATCATGTTGAAAAAGTACCATCCTTCATGTATTAATCCTGAGTGACTACAAGCATATAGTATGGCAACAAAAGAGACTTCATCAGGTTTCATTCCTTCCTTTCTCATACGTTTGAAAAGAGAAATGGCATCGTTGCCATGGCAGTGCATTCCATACCCAGCTATCATGACCGTCCATGTAATAAGGTTCTTTTTGTAAATTCTGTCAAAAAGCACACGGGCCAGAATAAGCGCACCGCATTTCACATACATGTCCACTAAGGCATTCTCCACTTGGTGGTTTCTGACAAACCCTGACCTTATTACATATCCATGGATTTCTCTACCTCTTTCTAGGCATGAAAGGCCTGCTACAGCTGGGAGTAAACATGCCATGGTGATGGCATTGGGTTTGATTCTCTGAGGAATTTCACCGAACAGGTTGAGCGCATTGTTTGGGAGTCCATTTTTGGAATAACCACCAAGTAAAGTATTCCATGAAATAATATCTTTGTTTAAAGTGCTGTCGAATATTGACCTAGCCTCTTCCATATTACCACATTTTGAATACATGTCCATCAATGCATTTGCTACAGAAGTGTTTCGAACCATACCATTCCTCACTGCATAGTCATGAATACGTTCACCATCTTTGCTTGAGCCTTTAGATGTGCAAGCATGTAAAACACTTGTGATAGCAAACTCGTCAGGTTTACAGCCTTCTTGTTCCATATCTAAGAATAAATTGACTGCTCGGTCATAGTGCTCTGTTCGTGTATAGGCCACAATCATGGCAGTCCATGACACAACACTTCTTTCCTTCATGCTCTTAAAAATCTGAATTGAGTTATCCACATTTGAACACTTGGAGTACATATCAATTAGAGAATTGCACAGCTGAAGTTCAAGAATTAGTCCAGATTTTATAGAATATGCATGAATTGCTCTTCCAATTGAGATATAACCCAGTTCAGCACATGCAGGAAGAACACTTACACATGTGGGTAAATCTATAATGACTCCTTCTAATAACATATCAACAAATAGTTCAATAGCTTTCCTGGACAATCCATTCGACATACAACTGCTTATAACAGTGTTCCAAGATATCACGTCTTTGTGGGGCATTTTGTCAAACAGGTTGATTGCGGTTTCAATTCTCCTCAGTTTAGAATAGAACAACACAAGAGCGTTTCCAACAGCAGTGTGAGACCCAAATCCAAGTTTAATCACATAGCCATGAACCATCACACCTTCTTCAGCACTCAGCAAAGTGGCAAAGCATTTTAAAATGCAAGTGAAAGTGAAGGAGTCGGGCTTAATCCCCAAACTGTGCATATGTTTGAAAAGTAATAAGCTTTCTTGGAACCACCCTTTCTTGACATACTCATTTAGCAATAAATACCATGTTAAGATATTAGCTTTGTGTGGAATCTCGTCAAGCACCCTTCTTGCTCCTTTCAGGTCACCACATTTCACATACATGAAAACAAGCTTCTGGCCCAATATGGTATCAATTTCAGCACCGGAAGTGGTAATTATCATATGGGTTTTCTTCCCAGAATCCAAAGATTGTAATTCACCACATAGCTGAAGAATTGAGCAGTAAGAGTCTGAACTAATATCGGTGGTGTCATAACTAGAGCTCGTGATAATTTTCATGGCCTCTTTTAGTTTGCCCAAGGTGCAATTTCTAAGAATTTCAGTGTTGAGATCGAGACTTGTCGTATGATGGTGAGGAGGACTAGAGTGTATAAGTGCAAGTTGTGGTTTTGAAGACAAGGGAGACAGAAGGGTCTTTGTGTGTTTGTGCAATTTAAATTTTCGGTGATTGGTGCCAGTTGAAAGAGATAGATGGAGAGGAGTTGAGTAGAAAATTGCTGCTGAAGCCATTGAAGGAGCGGCCTGGCTAGAGAGACCGAGAGAGAGAAGCGTGTGCTATGATTCCAGAATTTTCCAATTTCTTTGGAAATGCTAAACTCATCCCGTGAGATTACTGCCGAGTCGGCAATACTCGTAAAGTATTGGATCTTAATTCGGCTCCGGATTCTATTAAGTGGGTTTAATTGTTCAGATAACGGGTCAAGATCTAGTCCGTGCACACAGGAACTACGGATGGATTGGTTCGGATTTGTTCCGACTTTGGGTTATAGCTAGATCGGGCGTTTTTTCCACTCTATATACAGGCGTTGGACCCAAATTGTTTCCGCACGTGCTGATTGCTCCACCTAGACACCCTCTTCTCTGCCCTGAATTCCCACCAGTTTAAAAGGAAAATAAATAAACTAAATAATACATGCAGCTTTCTGAATTTAGTAACAGACGCACGACTATTAAAGGAGCCTCCAGCGTTCCACACTTTCACCTCTAACCGGATTAATTAGTATGGATTCTGATCATCGGACGATCCGGATCCAAAAATTAATATTCTGTTACTTCAGAGGATATGTATTAATTCGTTAGTGAATAAGGTGAAATAACATACCTTTTTTTCTGGTACAATTAGATTGCATTAAATCTGCTGTGATTCCAAAGTATCGCATGATCCCTGCGATTCTAATCCCAACCGTTCATTCATTGGAATGCAGGAATCTTAAAAGAAATTAGTTTTTATGTACGAATCTCAAAACATATAAATAGTTGGGATTAGAATCGCAGGGACCCTGCGATCCTTTGAAATCGCAACAGATTTATTTCCTAGTAAGAATAGTGAGCTAACTCAACTTTTAGTTAGGTTAGTAGAATAGTATGTTAACCCATAAAAGATAAAAAAAAAAAATTCTATTTTTGCTAACCCAAACACATTCAAACGTAAAATAGTAGTTCAAAATAGTCACTAACTCAGGTTAACACTATTTTTTGCCTCATCCAAACACACCTAAGACGTTTGCCAGATTTGCTAGTGCTTGGACCAAGTCCATACTGTAGGACTCACACCAAGAGTGCGTGTTTCATTGCAGTAGTATATATGAATCCGTCACACCATTAATTTCTTAGAATTACATTATTATACAATAATATATATTTTGTTAAAATTATATATTCCTAATAAAAACTGTTATGTTAGTTGGCATTTGGTCAGTCAGTTAAAAGAAAATATTATCTGAAAAGAATGATTTATTAATTATTTTATTAATTATGATGCAGCCTTAAGAAAAGAAACCATCAATTTGCCCCAATAGCATATAAAATCAAACTCATGCATCAACCATCATATCTTTCTATGTATGCGGCAAGACCCTACAAATTAGACTAGAATTGACTACAAGTTAGAAAAAACATAATTAGTTCTACTTCTTAGAACGAGTTTTGAAAGTACATGGTGCAAAGTCATCATCGGATTCTGCCGGATCTGGACCAGTCACATCAGACGGAGTGGCAACTTTACCAGCATAAGTACACAGAACGAACTCATCGTTCGATGCTGGAGGCTCTGGATCAACCTTTTTCTTTTTTAAAAAATAGCCGTAGGGGTTTTCCACGAAGTCATCGTCCGAAATTTCTCACCGAATTGGCAGTAGTTTTTTAATATGTCCCTTATTGGTAGGAACGCAGTATTTACATTTCTTTTCTCCCTTATTTGTACCTCGATCACTAGTTGACTCTACCTCATTTTTTACCTCGATCTCTTTCTCTTTACCTCGATCACTTGACCCTCCTCTCGCCAGGCCACGATTGGACGACCCACATTGCTCTCTATTGTTCATACCTTTGGGCCCTTCAAATATCGCCCTTTTCGCCAATAAAATCGCTTTCTCTTTCTCTCTGTCCCTTTCTCCCTTCTAATTATACTGATTGAGGTTATTGTGAGGGGGAGAGAGAGAAAGATGGGTATTTATAGGATCTAAATCAGGAGACCGTCCATTTAATAGCCGGTTTCCCTTTTAAATAGGGACGGCCATTAAATGGCCGATTTGGGTATTTTTAATAGCGTACTTAGTATTTTGCGTAAATATTTCGGTTTAGTTTTTATGTTTTAGTATAATTTAGCGTACTTAGTATTTTGCGTAAGTATTTCTGTTTATGTGTTATGTTTTAGTATAATTTAGCGTACTTAGTTTTTTACGTAAGTATTTCGGTTTAGTTTTTATGTTTTAGTATAATTTAGCGTACTTAGTATTTTGCGTAAGTATTTCTGTTTATGTGTTATGTTTTAGTATAATTTAGCGTACTTAGTTTTTTACGTAAGTATTTCGGTTTAGTTTTTATGTTTTAGTATAATTTAGCGTACTTATTATATTGCGTAAGTTAGAATAACGAAACATAGAACAATAAAATAATAAAACACGAAACATAGAACAATAAAATAATAAAACACCAAACATAGAACAGTAAAACAATAAAACCATAACACAATAAAAACATCAGCGCCGCTGGAACGGAGAAGGGGACTATCGCTCAGCTGGTACTTCGGCGTTCGCTCGCCGCGGCCAGACTTGATCTCTCGGTGTCTCCACACGAGCGTCAGCCTCTCTATACATCCGGTCGGCAGTATCCCAAGCAGACTCACTCCTAGAGACCGACGGGGGTGTACCGAAGATAGATGCAACAAAATCAATCCCATAGTCAGGCTGATGCTGAGCCCTGCTACCACTGGCCTCTCCATCATGGGCTATCTCTGGCATCTCATAATAAAAAATCCCGAGATCGTCCAAACCCACACTGAACTCGGGATCAGTCTCCGGCATCTGTGGTGGCATCTTCGGCATCTCGGCTGGACCCTGCAATCACACACATAATTTACTGAATTAGAACTGAACGAAGAAATTCGCACTAACCCAGACAACTAATGAAATAAAACATACCGGAGGCTGAACCGGATGTCCATGAGAGTCGTAGAATGCGTGCTAGCCCCTTGTGGACAATATCCAGCGATGGTAGTCCCACTCTGGAACGGTACCGGGGGGAGGTGGCATGTCTCGCAGCATAACCGGGCTCTCATTGGGCTCGGACGCATCAATCTCACGCCAATTGATGTTCTCTCTGGCGTCTCGCAGCATGTTGATGAGCTGCCTACTGTGCCCATAATCATCAATGAAATTGGCACTCTTCTCGAGGTAGCTGAACCCAAGACGCCTCCAGTTCTTCTTTCCTACATGCTGATCCCATGCGCGGCGCCTTTGATCGATGCCAACAGCTGAAAAAAGTAATTTGTTAGATCAAACATTGATGAAGTAATCAGTTAAGAAAAAAAATCATATAGTTTTGTGTGCATTACCTGGCGAGCTCATTTTCTACGGTTGGGCGTGTAACCGTCATCGTCGTTGAGCCTGTCGCGTAAGTGGACACCGTAATCGCCCTCCAGATATACGCTCGCTATGCAGACCCGCAAGTACCAAGCCTCATACCTCAGTAGGGGATCCCCCGAGGTCTGCAGTAGCTCATCTGGAAGGTAATAAAAGTCAAGATGTTGTGGCTCTGCCACCGTACTGTAATATAAGTCGAGGTGCTGGCTTCAGTCACGCTCCATATGCAATGTGTGGCTCAACCTGTTAGAAACACGTTAGATGCAATAAAAATAAATCAAGTAAACAAAGAATAGTAGAAAAGAGATACGACTTACTTGTGCAGGTCTACGATGGTGGACCTTGGCAGAGATGGGTATGCGGGAATGAACGGTTGATGTCCAAGCTGGCGGAGTACACGATCCGAATAGTGGTGCTCCACTACCTAGAAATGTACGAGTGGCCCTCTGTAGTACCACATCTCCTGAGATTGGAAACATCTCGCCGGTAGCTTCCCCTCCTCGTACAGCTCGGCGTACGGTGTCCACTCAACCTGCTCTGTAGACAAATTTTACAGCTGTGACCGAACTGGCCTGATACCCAATGTATAACCGTGGCCCTGATCCCGGTAGTAGTGAGTACCGTGCCACTTCTTGGCGTATGCCGGACATCTGACATCATCAGGCTCTCCCCAATCCGGCTTCATATTCGGGATAGGTCTGCCCATCGGTAGCCGTGACCACGACCAATGCTGAAGCAACAGTACTGGCCCATACACCTGCTTCTTATTTGGCTGCATTTTTAATAATTTTAGATATCAGGTCATTCGGATTGATTGATTAAATAAAAAAGTAAGAAAATACTTAGGAACTTACCATACAACTACGGCAAATGTGAGAGTATAGATGGGCTAGGACGGCTGCACCCCAGTTGTACGGCGATGCATGCTCCAGGTCTGCCAGCAGCGGGAGATACATCATCAGCATGCAGTCACCAGAAGCATCAGCAAACATGACGGAACCAAATAGGTCCATCAAGTAGCCCCGTGTATATCTGCAGTAACAAACATGTAATATAAGATCAACAACAAACGTGAATTCAATAAAAAAAAATAATACGAACAATTTGTAGTTTTTACCTCTGAATCTCCTCATCGGTGAAGTCTGCTATCAGACCCGCGCTGAAGTGCTGCCGCAACTTTTTTTATCCTTAAGTGAAATTTTGATGTTCCACTCTTCTCAATAAGGGAGTGAGGATCAGCTCCCAAAAGCACCTCGATCTAAGCAGCAAACGTCGTGTTGTCAGATACGCCACAGATGGGGGTGCCACTGATAGGCAAACCCCAGAGAGAACTCACATCCTGGAGAGTCACTGTCATCTCTTCGAACGGCATGTGAAACGTGTGCGTCTCGGGAGCCATCTCTCAACCAATCCTGCGACGAGAGATGCGTTGATGATGCTACTCCCAGTCCGCAAGATGTCAACCATCTGGTAGAGGCCCAGATTGACGAGGTACCGATCCATCGACCGGTAGTACTGCAAGTGAACGCACCACAACTTCACATCTAAAAGAGACTTGTCCTACATTGACAAATTTAATCCACATGGTGTTAACACATCAACATTTAAACTCAAGAAAATTTGAAAAAGAAAAAAAAAATACCTCACGAGAAGCCATTGAGACTCGGTGATCGCGGTGGGGCACCCACAGAAGAGGACTAAAATGCTCTGTGCTGCTAGTCGCGATCGGCTCATCAACTATAGGTGATAGTGGACGAAGCCTAGGCCGTCCTCTAACCATCCTAATTTCGGTAATAAAATTCTGTTAACTGACGCTAAGTAAACCCTAATTCCTAATTTCAGTAAGTAATGCAAAAAAATAATAAAATAGGCTTAATTACGCTAAAAACGGCTAAAATAGACTTCATTACGCTAAAATATGCCAAAATATGTTTAATTACGCTAAAAATGGCTAAAATATGCTTAATTACGCTAAAAACGGATAAAATAGGTTTAATGACGGTAAAATATGCCACAATGTTCTTAATTATGGTAAAATAGGCTTAATTACGCTAAAATATGCCAAAATGTGCTTAATTATGGTAAAAAATGCTAAAAAATAGGCTAATTTCGATAAAATATGCTCAAATGGTGTAATTATCCTAATTATGCTAAATTGCCAGAAATTAGGCCTAAATATGGTAAAACATCCTAAAATACGCTGAAATATGGTCAGCAATGCTAATTATACTAAATTACAATAAATTGCCCTAAATCATAAACCGTAAACCCTAAATTTGGCAAAGGTGGCTCTAATTACTCTCTAATTACAACTAATTATTCTAATTTTGGTAATTACTAACAAATCCTCACAGTATACAACCATTTTGCAATAAAAAATAATTTCTAATAAATTAGAGGGACTTACTTGCAAATTTGAGAAGAGAAGGAGAAATTTGGAAGAAATGGCTCAACAGAGGAGAGATAGTGTAAAATTTGATAAAATGAATTGTGAGAAAATCGGCAAACAGTGCCTACATATATATAAACGGGGGACCGGCCATTAAATGGCCGGTTTGGACATTTTTAATAAAAGTTGATGGGTCTGGGCATTTTTATTAATCTTTAATTAACCTTGGGTATTTTTAAAAATGTCTGTGTGGCCTTACTAATAATACCCTCATTTTTATTAATATCCAAAGTTAATTACAAATTAATAAATACATTCAGCTCAAATGAGTTTTGTTAAAAATATCCAAACTGGCCATTAAATGGTCGGTTCCCATTTTAATTTTTAATTTTTTAGAGACTATGAAGAGCAACATGCGGGTTCAAATAAATAAATGTTTGATTACTTCTTTTGATATATAATTAGTATATAATTAGCATATTTATACTAAAATACGCTAAATTTCAGCATATTTGGGAGAGATGTTAGATTTCAGCATCGTGTTAGATTTTAGTATCTTACAAAATAAAAGATACTCAATTTTATGATGCTGGTTATTGTCAAATTAAATTTACTAGCCGCAAGCGAACACTAAACTACATTTTTTTTAAGTACTAAGTTTTAACAATTTTACTAGTTCAGGTTGGTCCAGTTGGTTTAATATGATTCAGGTTTCCTATCCTTTCTAATCATCAGATCAGTAATTTTGATACAAGTTCTGACTTTTTACTATGCTACATACGACACTGTCACTAGCTGCATACGGGTCGTTGTGTGTCTACTGATGATAAAAAATTTAACTCAATTCTGAATTTTCCGAATTGGGGTCGTACGCGCAAATTCGAGTTTCCTAGCCAAAGTTCACTACAACAAAACCTGTCTTCAGCGACCGGTTCTGTCGCCGGTCGCTGAAAAAAAAAAAACCCAAATTTTTTTTTTAGATGTTTCGGCGACGAACCCTTTTGCGACCGGCGTCTTACCCTTATGTGACCAATTTGGCCGGTTGCTGAAGGGTGCCCCCTAAAAATCCCCGCGCCATAGTCTTTCTTCTCTCTGGTTCCCGCCGCGTTAGGTTTAGCCAAAAAAAAAAAAAAACCTAGAGCCGACCCTGCCGCCCGACCCTCGGCCACCCCGACCTCTCCGCTCTCTCTCTAGATCTGTTGCCGGCACCTGCCGCTGTTGCCTGACCCCACCCTGGCCGCCAACGCCTCCACGACGCCGCACACTGTTGACCCGACAGAGAAGCTTAGAATGTTTTGGGTGCATTGTAAAAGATTGCTTATCGAGTTCTAAATATTGATCCCATGCTCGGGATTTATCTCTGAAAACACAAATTGACCGACTTGATTAGAGATTTAGTCTTCTCGTCTAATTTTGTTCAAGTCAACATCAAGGGAATTTTCTACTTCTTCTATACCTGATTATTATCGACAAAGGAAATGATTTGTTGGTTTCATCTCAATTTCATGACTGTGCTTTATTGATAAATTTTTATCCCCGTAGAAATTGGCCTTATCATTACGGTTGCCTCTTTATTCTGTCTGGTGTTTTTATTACACAAAATCCTGTTTTAGCAGACAAATGTACAGTTCTAAACTGATAATACGTTTAAAAAAAAGTAAATAGCTAAATTTTCTATCTCAAACCAATCTTCTTGTGTTATGTGATCAACAAAAAAAAAATGACTGAAAACTAAACCTTAATGATTAGCTGAATTGTTGTACTTTGACCCAATTAGTTTAATAGCATTACGGCTTCTAGGTTTATACATGTCTAAATGTTAGCTGAATTGTTGTGCCTTGACCCAATTAGTTTTCTCCGATGGCCAAGCAATTACGAAGAGATGAAGGAGACGAATATGCTCGCAGCATCTGTCATTCACTCGAGATTGATCGACTCTCTTATAACCATTTCGAGCAATTTTCGGTATTTAACAATCTCCCCTTTACGGTAATTTTCTATCTGAGTTCGATCATATTGAGCCACGAATAATAAAATAGAAACTATTTGTATTGATTTCTTCATGCACTAGCTCAATTAAATTCTAGTTTAACTCTCTTAATTTTGTCACCTATCTCAAGTTATATAATTAAATTCACTATTATCTGATTTTAAGCCATGTTAAGAACCCTCATTGTATCTCTTGCGTGAATGATGTGTGTTTAGAAAGTTAATTCTTTTAATGATAATTTATATGTTGTTCATGATTTTATTACGAATGTTATTATTCATGCTCCTTGAGATTTATATGTTATATTTTTAGAAGTGTTCAAGAAGATGCTCTTGGTCTTGAACCATAGGACTCCTAAGATGAGAAATATTTAATCACTAAATATGTTCACAATCGTGATAATTAAGGAGGAACATTAATTACCGAGAAAGATTGTCATGTCGATTAAAGTACATTGAAGTTCTATAAATATTGATAAAGGATTATCATTTAATAACATTAATATATAAATGTGTATTTTATATATTGAGCATGACCTAAATGAATGGAACATTATATGAATTGTGTTTTGTGTCATTAATATTTTCATTGTGTCTTTGGAATCTTAGATATAAGATGTATAGGTTTTTCACATGAGAAATATATAATGTGATTGCTATTTAAATACTATCTTATAATAGGAATGAAATATTAGTTCGTTGTGTACAACTTGTGCGGGAGAAATCTATATGTTAATATTATCATTGTCCCTTAATTTGAGTTATGATATTACTGGATCCCTTGGTAAAGTGAAATTATATCGCATGCAATATAACTGATGTATTTATAATTATAATTCACTTGAGAGACTAAGAAAACGAATATAATGCAAGAATGACACGATCTTATTTTGTATATTATTCATAATATCATGTGACAAGGATAGACACGAAATTAGTGGATTGAGTAAATGATTACTATGTCGTTTGGATAACTATAATGTAATGATAGAACATCTTATAGTCAATAATATAAAGTTTTATATTATTGCCAAGATGACATAGATCCTCTATACGGTCACACCAACTGAAGAGAAACAACAAGTATTATATATTTTATAATGATGTATAAGATAAAATATATGAGATGAAATACTAAAATAAAATGTCATAATATGACATGATTAGACCATAAATAAATTTGTGAAGTTATGCAAATATTATTTGATATAATGTTTGAATGCATTATAAGAATAATAAGAATATTGCATAATAAAATAATATGATTAATATTATTTATTCATAAATTAATTTATTAAACCAATCACAATATGAGATTAAGGAGAGCATAAGATGACTAAATAAGGCTAGTGGCATTTGTGTAATTGATTAAAACCTTACACAAAGAGTTGCCCTAACCCTTGCCTATTTAAAAGGGCATAATTAAGGAAAATTAGATCTAATTTTCAACCTCTAACCCTAGCCAAAAACTGCTCCATTGAGCAGCCATGTTTTTCTTCTTCTCTAGGCCGAAACCTAGAAGGTTTTGTTTCTAGGTTGAAAAATTCAAGGAAGGAGGCTCTTCTCTCATCTCTTCTTGTTAGGTGGTTGGATCTAAGCTTTGAACTTCACATCCATCTATCTAATAGGTGTGGTAGTTTGTTGTTTAGGTTCAAGGTAAACCAAGAGGTGCTTCCAAGAAGAAGAGAAACTGGCTTTTCTCCATCAAGAGATTTGACAATCTCTTTAGGTAAAAGATCTTTATCTTCTCTAGCAATAAAATAGATGTGATTTGTTTATTTTATTTAGTGCACATGAGGTGTTTGATTTGTTTAAAAGAAAATCTTGCTTGCTATTGTCATACAAATAAGGTCCTTTGTGTATTGAGCCAAGTAGTGATAGCAAAATTTTAAATTCTCACCATAGAGACATACACATGAAATCCCAATATTGCGTTCAGATGCAGATTGATTACAAGGCATTCTTGTGTACTGTAAACCACTATAAAAAAAAACAAGGACCTATTGTAATAATTTCATAAGTTTGAGGGCTATGGTTAATGAAATTAATAAATGACAACATTAAACTATTGGTTCAGTTTTGATAATTCAACAAAGGCGTGAACCTTGCGCAATTGGATCAAGTAGAATCATATAATGCATCCACAACGCAGCAACACGCTGATCCCATTATCTCGTCATTGCTAAGGTGCAGATTTCGAGTTATTATTAGCAAGTTGCTTGACTGTGATTTAATTGTTGTTGTTAGCTTATCGTAGTTGATATGTTTGCTTGATTCATTTTCTTTTGCTTTGAGACATGTAAAACAAATTAGACTTAAGAAATTTACTTCATGTATTATGGTTCAATTATGTGTCATTGGTAATGTATTTATGTATATCTTGTAATTTAGAATGGGTTGTTATATTTGTTTGGGACTGGAGAAAAATAAATGAACAGAATGAGTTATTATATTTGTTTGGTACATTTCGTACCAATTGGGGAAAAGAAAAATAACAAAAAAATACCAAAAAAAAATTACCCTCCTGCGATCGATTTTGGGCCCATCAGCGACCGCCTAATCGGTCTCTGATGGGCTTCAACCACGTCAGCATATAGCATCAGCGACCGATCTCATCGGTAGCTGTAGGGGCATTTGCGATCGGCGCCTTACCCTTCAGTGACCGGTGATGTCAGCAGGGAGGGCATCAGCGATGGAGCAACTGCGACCGGCGCCTTACCCTTCTGCGACTGATGTGGCCGGTTGCAGAAGGGTTGTCCTGCTGTAGTGGTTATGGCCGTTTAATTTTTTTTTTTAAAACGATGCTTTCATGCAAAAACACCGATGACGCACATATACTTTATGCACAGCTTAACGATGGCAGAAGTGCATCGATATATCATTACAAAAACATCAGCGACGCACCGATGTTTTTTAGCACTACCTTGCTTAATTGCCAATGCTAAGGCTAATAAAAAATTGATGTTTCATTACAAAAACATCAGCGACGCATCGATGTTTTTGTAGCACTACCGTACTTAATTGCCAATGCTGAGGTTTCATTGCAAAAACATCGATGATGCACCGATACATGCAACTGGTGTAACACACACTTCCAACCAAATTCATTTTTTGATCTTGGCCAAACCGAGTGCAAACTTCAATCCAAGTTTTCTATGACTTTTTCTTCTAGCCAACTTTTTCAGCACCTTGCTTTTCATAGTCTCTAAAAAGAAAAAAAGAAAAAAAAAAAAAATTAAAACGGGAACCGGCCATTTAATGGCTGATTTTGAATTAAAATGGAGACTAGCCATTTAATGGCCGGTTTGAATATTTTTAACAAAACTCATGTGAGCTGGATATATTTATTAATTTGTAATTAACTTTGGAAATTAATAAAAATGACGGCTAATAATAAATCAAATGAAATTTGCGTTTTTTTGTTATTGAGATTATTAGTAAATGTTTTAAAGCGACAATCGTTTTATGAGGTGCACCACTAGGGGTGTTTATCCCTTCGGTTTGGTTCAAATCAAATTAAAATAGATAAATTAAAGTTTTATTCGGTTTTTAAAAATAAAACTGAACAAATCAAAGTAAATTTCGGTTTGTTTGATTGAACCGAAATATAATACTAATTAAAAAAATAAACATTATTTTGTTAATTTTTATTATTTTTTTAAATATGAAGTTAAAATTTTAGTTTGATTTGGTTTAACTAACCGGTTTTAAAACGAGCCAAGTAATATACATTATGTCGTAATTTTTGATTTTTTTTAAAATTTTTGGTTCGGACGGGTGATGGGTTCAAAATTTCGGTCAGTTTGATCTAATCGATTTTAAAATTTCTAAATTGAACCATTAAAACGGTTTTAAAAAATGAACCGAACCGATCCATTTAACTGAAAAAACTAAACCGTTTGAACCGAAATCTCTCGATTCGGTTTAAAACTGATTAAATTGGACCCGATGAATACCCCTATGCACCGACGGATTTGACCGAAAATTATATTAAGTAGGAAACAATTTTTGGGTGTATTAAGTTTGTACGTAAATCCTTATAATATCGGTTTAGAGCAGTAGCAGCAGCAGCAATAATAACAATAATTTCTTTTCGAAAAATAGAAAAATAATAGTATTATTGATTATTTTCATATAAAGAATATTCAATATCAGAATATTTGATCTTCAATTTTTTGACATCCTAATAGGTAGATGTAGAAAATATTTTTTTATTAAAAATTGAGAAACTTTTAAATATCTCGAGTTAATTACGACCTTAACCTTTAGATATATTTTAAAAAAAATGTGCATAATTTGGATGGACCAATTTGATGTTTATTTGTAGCTGGCTCTTGACATATATACTTTCTGAGATTTTGAACATTGCTGACGATTCTACAAGCTTTTGGGCGCCCCTTAATTTCTGAGCTAATATGTATTTATTATATACAAAAAAAGTTATTGCAAATAGCGTCGCTATAGCGGAAGCTATGCCGCATAGCGTTTTTTTTTTTATATTCCTTATATTCAATATTTGTACTAAATATCAACATTATCTAAAGTCTCATAGAATAATAAATAACACCAAAGTAATTAAGAAATTATAATATTCATATTGAACCAATACAAAGTCCAAATAGCGGTTCAAAATATCCATAGTAATATCATAAACTATCGATTTTTTCTATTAAAAATATCTTAAGCATCATGATTCATAACATAATCTTTTTTTTTCTATTCAAATTTCAATTCTATTCCCACTTTCAAATTGATTTATCTGTAGCAAGTAGCAACAAATTCAATTTCGATTTGAGTTTTTTTGGATCTTTATTTAAAGCCCATATAAATTGTTTAAAAAAAATCGACATTGTTTTTATTGAAAAATTTGGCAGTGGCTGCCAAATAGGTTTTATTAAAAAAAAAATTATATTGTATAGCGGCCATAGCGCAAATAGCAGACCGTTATAGCGCTATAGCGGATTGCTATCACCGCTATAGCGGCCGTAGTGCAAATAGCGCATTTTGATGTCATAGCTTAGCGCTTGGGGTCCAAAAACGCTATAGCGCGCTATTTAGAACACTGATTAAATATAAAGTGGATTTTGGAGATACCCAGCAGCTGTTCAGCTCTTTCAAGTCACCGCATTACGTAATTAATTGGATATTCTTCCATATTATACATGCATGTTCCTAATTAATTAATTAACTCATCATTGAGATCATATATATTTTTACAACCTGGTACACAAGACACCATGACATAAATATATTAAGCTTAATCATTCCCACCAAACGTACAACACCAAATTCAACTTTGTCTACTCTTACAAAAATAACTCATGTAAGTAAATCATTCATTTTTATTTTATATTTTGACTGTTTAATTTGATTTGGCAGTAAATAAATTTAAAATTTATAAATTTATATGTAAGCAAAGTTTTACTCTTTGAAAAAAGATCGGTTTAACTCTTTGAATTTATCATTTGAAACTTTAGATAAAAAAGAAAAAGAAATATAAACTAGCTAAATGCTACGTTAAATATATATATTAGGCGGACTCTACTTTGATTATACTAAGCATTTGTTTTGTTGAATAATAAATTAATTAAATCTGTCTCTAAGATTATAGTGAAAAAACGTGCCGTCACGCTGTGATATTAGTCTCGTGTTGAAAACTGCGAGTCCAGTGACACTGACATTCCTTGTTTTCTAATTTGTTATACATTTGCGAAACTGCATCTGTATGCGTCATTTAAATGATCACTGGAATAGTCAGTCAGCTAGCTCTTCCTCTTTCTCTTCCTGTGAATTCACAAGGCGCGTTAATTTGCCATGTGGGTACAAACTAGAAACAGATCACAAATTGAATGCAAAAACCAACAGCTGGTCAAGCACTCCACGAATCCAACTCGAATATTCCTCTTCTACTTTCCTTTCCTTCTAGTTTCTTTCTAGTATGACGTAACATATACGGGTTAAATAGAACACGACACAACATATACGGTACGGGTTAATTACAAGTTACAACACGTACAGCGGAACACAAAATTAATTTGGTATTTGACGTGCCGTCTCAACACAACATATATCAGTATCGTATTCTAACAAATATTGTGTTCCGAGTTGAATAAAATCACTTTACTATTTTTTAAGATATTCTTTCTTCTTTTTTATATTTTATCGCTAGCTATAAATTAAATATATAGTTACATTTTTGTATTTAATACAATTTAGGATAACTTTTGTCATAAATCGATAAACGACCTCCAACGAAATTAAGTTATGAGTAGAACTAGGGTGTGATGTGCTTACCAAACTCTTTGGTGAGCACAACTCTACATAATTATCGGATTCACTTCAAACGAGATAAATCAAACCGTTGAAACCGATGTACTTTACGAGTGATGCATGTACATGTAAAATTTTGAATTTTTTGAATTCATTTAGTCTCAAGTCAAGTGGTCAAAATTGATGAAAAATGAATGATCCAAAATGAAGTTGTTTTAATGCATTCAAAAAATTCTCAATTTTGACCACTTGACTTGAGACTAAATGAATTCAAAAAATTCAAAATTTTGCATGTACGGCCATCACTCGTAAAGTACATCGGTTTCAACGGTTGGATTAATCTCGTTTGAAGTGAATCTGATAATTTATGTAGAGTTGTGCCCACCAAAAAGTTTGGTGAGCACATCACACCCTAGTTCTACTCTTAAGTTATCATGACTATAAATAGTTTATTTTAAATAAATTATGACAACTGAATATCATGATAACTATATATTATAATAGTTGATTTTGCATCAACGACTGTACTAAAATTAGAGATTAAGTTTGTTTTTAGTCTGAGTTAGCTTTAATTAATCTTACGATCAAATACTGTCACGCATGCAGTGACATCTGTGACGGATATTAGTGATTAAATTTTAAGAGCTGATGAACACTCATTGAGCGTTTAACTGATTAAATTTTGGAAAACGAATATATTCCCTTAATTTTGTATTCTTTGAAGAGAAGCGTAGGCAAGGAGTGGATTTGGATATCAATCAATAATGAGAAAGGAACCTCATTGACTATGCAGTTTCAAACGAATCAAGTCAATTGTGGGCCCCGCTTCGCAGATATCTTTGAATCTCGAACCCATTTCGTACACCTCTCTGCCTCTCTTGGATATTTTATAGAGTCAGCTAGATGTTAGCTAAATATTTACATTTAAAAATAACTATATACCGGACACTGACAGATGCTCATGAGATGAACAACTGAAACACATGCACCCTCACTGGCTCCCTCACTCTATATAAACAATCGACTTAATTGTTTCCTCCACGCTTCACCCCCCCTCTCGCTCTCTCAAACACAGGCCAGGCGACCATATATAGGTGCTGATGAGCTAGAGTGAAGGTGCATATCATTTTAATTTGCCTTCATAGCGCCTAGTACTGTCATTTTAAGTTACCACAACCATGGCAAGAGACCAACTTCAAGTGCTGAATGCCCTGGACTTGGCAAAGACACAATGGTACCATTTCACAGCTATCGTCATAGCTGGCATGGGCTTCTTCACCGATGCATATGATATCTTCACCATCTCTCTTGTTACAAAACTCTTGGGCCGCATTTATTACTACAAGCCCGGATCATCCACCCCGGGCTCGCTCCCACCCAACGTATCGGCTGCAGTAAACGGTGTAGCCCTTTGTGGAACCCTAGCCGGCCAGTTATTTTTCGGTTGGCTCGGTGACAAATTGGGTCGCAAGAGTGTGTATGGTATGACTCTAATGATGATGGTGATTTGTTGTATTGCCTCTGGACTCTCCTTTGGTGATAATGCCAAAGGTGTCATGGCCACGCTATGTTTCTTTCGCTTCTGGCTCGGGTTTGGCGTAGGTGGGGATTACCCCCTCTCTGCCACCATCATGTCAGAATACGCTAATAAGAAGACACGTGGTGCTTTCATAGCGGCCGTGTTTGCCATGCAAGGGTTCGGTAACATCACCGGAGGAATTGTTGCGCTTATTGTGTCAGCTGGGTTCAAGGCCAAGTACAATGCTCCAGCTTATGAAGACAACCCAGTGGCCTCAACACCACCCGAGAGTGATTATGCCTGGCGCATCATACTTATGTTTGGAGCAATTCCTGCTCTGATGACCTATTACTGGCGGATGAAGATGCCTGAGACTGCTCGGTACACTGCTCTTGTGGCCAAGAATGCCAAGCAGGCTGCTACTGATATGACCACTGTTCTCCAAGTAAGAACAAATATGCTTCTACTAATACATTTAACTTAAATTTGCACTCAAAATGGTAAATTAATGTTGGTGGTTTGAAAATTGAACTAATTGAACTAATTAATTAGTCATGTTATGAAACAGATGGATATAGAAGAGGATCCAGCAAAAGCGGTGGAGCTCAGTTCCAGGGACCAATTTGGGTTGTTCTCCAAAGAGTTCCTCCATCGACATGGATTGCACCTGATGGGCACTTGCGTGTGTTGGTTTGTACTAGACATTGCCTTCTACAGCCAGAGCCTATTTCAGAAGGACATTTTCAGTGCCGTTGGGTGGCTCCCGAAAGCTCAAACCATGAGTGCTCTCGAAGAGCTCTTCAAAATTGCACGTGCGCAATCACTCGTGGCACTCTGTGGCACCATACCCGGCTACTGGTTCACTGTTGCATTCATCGACGTTGTTGGCCGTTTTGCGATCCAGCTAATGGGCTTTTTCATGATGACCGTATTTATGCTCGGTTTAGCTATACCTTACCACCACTGGACCACCAAGGGAAACCACATAGGATTTATCGTGATGTATGCATTTACCTTCTTCTTTGCTAACTTCGGACCAAACAGCACAACATTTATAGTGCCGGCGGAGATATTTCCAGCCAGGCTCAGGTCAACTTGCCACGGTATATCAGCTGCTTCTGGTAAGGCAGGAGCAATCGTGGGGGCCTTTGGGTTTCTATATGCGGCACAAAGCTCAGACCCTGCTAAAACCGACCCGGGATACCCGACTGGCATTGGGATTCGCAACTCATTGTTTGTGCTAGCTGGGTGCAATGTCATTGGTTTCATTTTCACTTTCTTCGTGCCAGATGCAAATGGGAAATCATTGGAAGAGGCTTCAGGAGAGAATGAAGAGGAAGAGGAGATGACGGAGTCGGGACCCGGAAATACCCAGACAGTGCCTGTTTAGAACTGTTGATGCATCTACCTTGATTATGTAGCTGAAAAGCTTACTGTTGAAGAATGATATCAGAATATAATTTCATCATAGATCAAGGGTATATGTGCAAAAGTGTAAATAGGTACAACTGTACAAAGTATTAATTAGAATAAGTACTAACGGTACAATATTTCTAACCGTTGAAAAGTTGTAATATATAGATAAAACTCTATACTGTAAAATATACAACTGAAATATAAAAAAAATTCAAGTTTTTCTCCTCAGTATTTTCATCTCTCAAAAATAAATGGTATCAGAGCAGAAAGTTCTGTGATCGAAAAAACAACATCATACGGTACCAGTAAACTGGTATTCACAACCAACAACTCCATAACCGTAAAAAACAGCAAAGGGCAAAAAATGGCTCAAGAAGGGCAACACGAGGCTACCAATTCCTCCAAGCTCACAAATACTTTGCTCAATGACAAGAATTATCTTTCATGGCAAAGGTCCGCATCTAGAGCGCTCAGCGGTCGAGAGATGCGGGAATACATCACGGGAGAAAATAAAGAGTCAGAACCGGCAAATCCGAATTTGCTGACCGAAACTGATAAAAAGGCAGCAAAAAGATGGCGAACCCACAACTGACAAAATCATAACTTGATTCACAAATTCCATGGAGCCATCAATTTCAGAGCTTTTCCTTCTTGCTGACACGGCTTTTGAGCTATGACAAGCTGTGAAAGACATGTACGGGCAAGAAAATAATTATTTCCGTATCTACCAACTCAAGCAAGAAATCCAACAAGAAAAGCAAGGCAATAGAAAGCATATAGAGTACCTTGGTGCTCTCCAAAAGAAAAAAGATGAGCTCCGATCGTATCGGCCGCCCACCACCGACTTGGCCGTAATAAAAAAACGACAAGAAGAAGATGATATTTTTGAGTACCTTGCTGGTCTAAATGCCAGCTAGGGCTGCTAACGAGCCGAGTTAGCTTGAGTTGTGGATAACTCGAATTCAACTCGAAAGACAGTGAAGCGAGTTAACTCGAGTTGATAATACCGAGTCGAGCTGGCTCGCCGACTCGAATTCAACTCGTGAGTAACTCGAGTTGACTCGTGACTCGTGAATCAACTCATTTTCAATAAGATTTTATTTATTATTTTTAGTTTAGCATAGGCATATGCCATATATAGTCAGTGCTGTAGCAATCAGAATCAAAATAAAAGTTTGAATGTGCATTTCGGCAACTAGTTTAATTGAATGAAAAAATTAGAACATTTCGGCAACCGTTTACTGCCCCTCTTAGCCCCTTTGATACCAGCTCATAACAATATAACAACCAATCCACAAATTAAAAACATGTCATTAATCATTTAACAAAAGAAAAAAACTGCATACTTAAAAACATGTCATATTGTTCAAAATGTCACAAGCAAACAATCCACATTCCACAATTTAAAAAACACAAACAATACTACCTAAAGATAGAACATATAAGAGAGGCAATTCAAGCCGGAAGCTTCCATCCAAACACAGAACGATGCATGCAAAAAGGGGATGTCCAAAAATGCTTCAGATCAGGTTTGTGTGATAGAATCATAGAGGGAGAGGTGCAAGTTGCAGGCCAGGAGCATTTCTATTTGGAGCCAAATAATCATAAAAACCAAAGATGAGGAATTGTTCTTAAATATTCTACAATCAGAACTCCAATTAATTGCACTAGAAATGGGAAAAAAATTATATAGTATTTAGAATTAGTAGTACCTCATTTTTCAAATTGGAATATCATACCATTTTGGATTAATCATTGCTCGTTTGGGATTGGAATATCCAAATTCTCTTCCTCTATAGCAGATTGCTGAAAATAAAAACAAAAGTATTAGTAAAAACTAAAAAGTGAGTACAAAGCTTTAAAGGAATACAAATTTGAATCTGAACTCTTACTTGTAACGTTTGAATGGTGGTTTTTGCAGTAGCCTTTATCCAATCACTTCCACAAACGAGAATCTCCACCATATCTTTGGAGAGAGAACTTCGATAATCGTCTAATATACGACCTCCGGCACTAAAGGACGATTCCGAAGCCACAGTCGTGATGGGAATGCAAAGCACATCACGTGCCAACTTGCTTAGAATATGATACTTGATGGAATTTTGATTCCACCACTTCAAAACATCAAAAGAAGCCCCATCTTCTACCAAATAATTGGATTCTTCCAAATAAACCTCAAGGTCAGATTTGGGTGGCTTTTCTACCCCCTAGTCTTAAGAAAAGCATAAAAATCATCATCTATTGGTGCCCGCACGGTATGGGCAGCAGCTGCTGCCGAATTTGAGGTGCTTGTGACAAACTTAGCGGCAACCTTAGCCTTAGCTGCCATTTGCTCCTTTGAGTACTTGTCAAACAATACTTTAAGATTAGTCATTACCTCTTCTTTTCGAGTAACAACATCATCTGGATTTGGATACAACCTTCCAAAACTGAATTCAACCGAGACCAATTTAAACCGTGGATCTAGAATGGATGCAATTGACATAAGTAACCCAACTTCTCCCCAATACTTCTCAAACTTTGCATACATAGGTACACTCATAAGCCTCAGGAATGGATCATCCGATAAATGTGCCTCACTTATCACCTTTTTTACCTTAAAAATTTCCACAAGAAATAAATTTGCAGTTGGATACAATGACCCCGAGAACAAGTTAGTGGCATCCAAAAAAGCCTCAAGCAACTTGCACACTTTTTCGGCTCTTATCCATTCATCCTCCGTGGGCAACCACGTAAAGTTATTGTCTCTCATGTCATATTGTTGAAATGTGGATTTGTAATAAATAGCCGATTCAAGCATGCGATGTGTTGAGTTCCATCTAGTTTTGACATCACTACATAACGATCGACTAGTTTGGATACCTAAGCCTTTTGCTACTTCACCAAATTTTAAAAGACGACCGAGGGTCTTTTTGAGGTATTTCACTCCATCTCTAATTTTTGAAATACAAACATCAATTTTACTAAGACCATCTTGCACAACCAGATTTAATATGTGAGCACAACATCTCACATGAAAAAAGAGCCCACCAAAATGTAACTTGCCCCTCTCTTGAAAATTAGACCTCAACATGGCAGCAGCCCTATCATTATTGAATGCATTATCTAGGGTGATTGCCCCAATTTTGTCTTGAATACCCCACTTTATAAGAGATTCTAAGATGGCATCCGCAATTACCTCACCACTATGAGGTGGAGCAAGCTCATTGAAACTAATAATGCATTTTTGTAACTTCCAATCAGAACAATGTAATGTGCTGTCAAGCACGTGTAACCAATGGTTTGGTTTGAGGTCCAACAATCACTTGTGAGTGAGATTCTATCAATGCTTTTAAAAACCTTTTTTATCTTCTCTTTTTCCAAGTCGAACACTTTTATGCACTCACTCTTAATCGTTGATCTACTCACTCTTTGATAAAAAGGATTGATGTACTTCATTAGAACATTGAACCATTGGCACTCAACGAAGGTAAATGGCAACTCATGGGCTATGATCATTTTTGCAACTATTTCTCTACACTTCACTTGATCATAAACCCCACTCGGGTTCAAAGTCAAACCACCAACTAGTGCAGCACTATCACATGATTCAAAATTTAGAAGGCCCTGATTTTTACCTATCGACTTCTTTATGGAACCGCACTTTTTCTTGTGTCGCAAAAGAGTTGTTGTGGGGCCGCCCCGTACAGCTTTGTACTTCTTTTTGCAATAGATGCACTCTACCTTTGACACCATCTTCCCTTTCTCCTTTGCTTGTACATCTGTAAAATACTGCCAAACATCGGAAGTTCGTTTCCTTTTGTGATTGGAAGCGCCATCATCATTAATTTCATCATCTTCAGTTGCGGCATCATCAGTTGTGACATTGACCGTATCTCTTCGTTCGTCACTTAAGTCAACACTCTCGCTATCTTCACCTTCTTCAAGTTCAACCGGGTCGTCGACATCATCAGTTACAGCATGAGATTCTATAGGTGAAGACATTCTACAATCTACAATAGTCAATTGGAGCAGTTTTAAATAAGATAAATGAACTAGAGAAGAAAATATAAATTACAAGCCTTGCTATCATTTTAATAAGATAAATGAACTGAAGAAAATATAAATTGCAGCACCTGACACATGCGGAAAATTAGAGAATGTTATGACATGACACTTCCCATTGATAAAAGAAAATGTTGAAGCAGAATTCATGATGCTTAATTAATTAAGAGGCAAGAAAATAATCTCTCTTTTATTTTTATTTAAGGCCTGATAGCTGATGCCAAAGGATCTTGCAAAACCTTCACTAAGGTCTACTATACAAAAAGAGTAAATTAAATCAAGGTAGATATATAGGGTCACATGAAAAGTATATCCCACTAGATCCTATGAATAATTATGCTTAAGCTAATGGCATAAAAATAAGACTTGCAAACACACATGTACCCGAACTCCTGAAGTGAGAGCACAGATCGTAGAGGCCAGAGAGTGAGATCCCAGATCGCGCTGCCGCGGTGCTTCTGCTAGGCCGGAGAGTGAGATCCCAGATTACGCGGCCGCGGCTAGACGTAGATCGCCAAGGTTGGGTGCCTGGAGCGGTAATGGCCGGACAAAGATCGCCGACGCCGGGTCGATAGATACTCTCAAGTAGTGGAGCAGTGCGTCAGAAATTAGGTCAGAACTTTGAAAGAAAATGGGTCGATAGAAAAGGGGTTGGAGCGGGAAATGAAAATGACTAAATGAAATGGGTTGGGATTGGGACTTGGCGTCCGTGAAAATTAAATGGGACACAACCGAGTTGTAACGAGCGAGCTGAGTCCAACTCGAACTCAACTTATGATTCAAACGAGTTACTCAACTCGAGTCAGAGTAACTCGAGTTTTTAGCGAACGAGTTGTTAACGAGTTCGTTATCGAGCTGAGTTCGAGTAACTCACGAGTCGCGAGCTTTTTGTACAGCCCTAATGCCAGCTATGAGGCCGTACGGGCTCAGATTATGAACACCATTACCCTTCCCTCTTACTCCCAAATCAAGAGCATGATCAAACAAGAAGAAAGCAGAAAAGAGGCCATGGGTGGTCCACAAATCGTGACCGAAGAGGAACATGAGACCCACGGCTTTGCAGTGACCAAAAAACCCAATTTTCCCAATTTCGGTCAAAATCCTAGATCCCAAATCCGCTCGAATCACAATGAAATCGAGAGGTGCACGGGGTGTAAAAAGGAGGGGCACACCCATGAGAACTGTTGGTTTCTTCATCCACATTTAAAACCAAAACACTGGAAAAAAGGTAGTTCTGCTGGAGGAAGAGGAGACTGGAATCAAGAAAGAATTAAAGAATGAGGGACGCGTGGGGGTTATTTTGTTGAAACGCATATGCGTGTGGGTGAGGCTGCTGAATCGCATGCTGGTGAGAAACGAGAGGCGCGTGCTGTTGGGCTCCACACCAATTCACATGCGCATGCTGCTGGGCTTCACATCGATTCGCATACGCGTGAGGGTTTTCACGCTGGGTTCTACGTCAACTCGCATACGCCGCGTGAAGGATTTCACACTGATCTGTGTGCGTGTGAGGCGCGTGAGGTAAGTCAATTCCAGGCCGAATCCAAGCCCAGAATGAATTCTGCTAATAGGTATGGAGTTAACTACCTTTCTGGCGGGTTAGGATTAGGTGGAAGCGGGTCAACAGTGGCAGCAGATCAATTACAGACATTGATGCAACAGATGTCCATGTTGTAGAATAATTATATATAGTGGTGCTTTGGACCATATGTTTGGCAACCAAACACTTTTAAAAGATTTAGACATGACCAAAACAACTAATTTGTCTTGGTAGCTAACGGTATGAAGGCTAAAATAAATAGTATAGGTGAAACTATATTTTGTCCTTCACTGAAGAAAATGAAACAAACAAAAATAACATATTAATGTAAAACTATTTAGACTAAATGATAAATAATATTTTTTAAATAACATATACACGTAAATAACATTTCTTAAATAGTTAAATGATATATATTATTTTGATCTTTTTAACATATTTTTATAAAAAAATCTCAAACAAAATAATATATTAAATAAAAATAGCATTTCTAAAATGATATAAAAAAATATATAGAAATGAAGACATGACCAATCAATTATCAATCAATTGAAAAATTCCATAAATGACATTTAAAAAATAGAAAGAAATCATGACTAATCAGAAAGATAATATAATTTGTATATGGAAAGTACGTGTGACGAATACCTCTAAATAAATTTAGACTTCTACACATAAAAAACCATAAAAAATACATATAATTAGAATATTTGATTGGAGGGCTCATATTTAATCCGAAATTTTATCTTTTAATTAAAGTCGTTGACAGATCAGAACATCTACGTGCTTAATGTAAGAACGGAGAATAGCAGCTCATAATTATTAACCAAATAAAATGAAATGAAACAGAAGAGGCAACATCCAATTATTACATAACATATGAAAACTATACAAACTTCCTAAAATCATCAATTACAAAACCATTTGGCAGTTATAAGTGTAAACGAAATGAATATGATTTATATTGGTAAAATAAAGAAGAGTATCTACAAAAAAAAATGCGAATAGCAGTACAAATACGAATAATTTATTACTACTTGAAAGGAATATTCATTCAGGTTATCTGGATCTATAGCAGTGTTCTAAATAGCATGCTATAGTGTCACTATATATAGCGTTTTTGGACCCCAAATGCTAAGTTATGACATCAAAATGTGCTAATTGAGCTACAGCCGCTATAGCGCATAGCGCGTAGTGCAAATAGCGCGCGCTATACAATATGAGCTTTTTTAAGCAATTTATATGTGCTTTAAATAAAGACCCAAAAAAGTCCAAATCGAAATTGAATTTGTTGCTACTTGCTACAGATAAATCAATTTGAAATTGAGAATATAAATTGAAATTTGAATAGAAAAAAAGTCCAAATCGAAATTGAAATTTGAATAGAAAAAAAAATAGATTATGTCATGAATCATGATGCTTAAGATATTTTGAATAGGAAAAGATCGATAGTTTATGATATTACTATGGATATTTTGAACCGCAATTTGGATTTTGTATGGATTCAATATGAATATTATAATTTCTTAATTACTTTGGTGTTATTTATTGTTCTATGAGACTTTAGATACGTTGATATTTAGTACAAATATTGAATATACGGAATGTAAAAAAAAAAAAACGCTATATGGCATAGCTTCTGTTATAGCGACGCTACTCGCTATACCTTTTTTTGTAGCCTTCCCACTATAACGCTATAAACGCTATTTAGAACCTTGATCATAGTAACATCTTCTTATATATGTCCAAGCCGACATCAAATTATCAAAAAAAAAATTATTTGCGCATCTCAAATTATAATATATTTTATAGAAATACCCGCATATTTTGGATTCGTGTGATTTATTTGTTATCTACTTGGAATATTAATTAATAGAATAATTATATTCATCCCGCACTCCAGTCCCCACTATGTTCCTGCAGCTACAGTAGATGAATGTTGTACTATAGTTTCCACTAATTATATGATCTTCCAATTTTCAGTCCCTACACTTGTCCCTGCGTCAACCTTCATAGGTATAAATACTTGAGAAATAAGAGATTAATACTTGTAAAGTAAGATATTAATACTTGCATGCGTAACTTGATATGATTATCTTCCTTTTTCAGTCCCCTAATGATCCCGCGTCAACCTTCCTCTAATGAAGTAGTGGGGACCTCGTATCTCTGCATCAACCTTCCTATAACAAAAAATAGTTGACCTCATAGGTGTAAATACTTCAGTGCATAGGTATCAGTACTTGCAAAATAAGATATTAATACTTGCGAAATAAGATATTAATACTTTGATGTGTAACTTGATATGATTAAATATCTGAAGATTAAACTTTGTACAATGTATATACATATAAATATTTCAGTGCATAGGTATAAGAGGAGGGATCCAATTACACCTTTTTTGGTGACACACTTTGACACCTACCATTTTCAAAGTCCAAATAGTCGATTCAAAACGTTCAACATGATGGATATATTAAAATGTGCTTGGAGATCAAATTTTACATTTTTTTGAATTTTTTTGCTATTTATTAAGATGGTTACAAAAATCGTTGTTTTTAGACCATTGAAAAACAGCGATTTTGTAATCATCTTAATAAATAGTAAAAAAATTCAAAAAAATATAAAATTTGATCTCCAAGCACATTTTAATATATCCATCATGTTGAACGGTTCGGATCGACTGTTTGGATTTTGAAATCGCAAAATTGACCTATATAAAAAACGGTGTCATGATGTGTCACCAAAAAGGGTGTAATTGGATCCCTCCTCTAGGTATAAATACTTTTAATACTTGATATTAATACTTTCAGACATCATCCAGCGCCATATGTAAAAAAAATTAAGTATTGTGGTCCCCCTATAGTTATGGCAATATTGATATTTTTTAGATATTGTGGTCCCACATATATTTATGGCGCAAAGATAGTTTACGAGATTTGGTAGGGGAGACAATTATTTATGTTAAAATACTTTCATGCATAGGTATAAATACATCTGTTCATAGGTATAAATACTTTCGTTCATAGGTATTAATACTTTCGAAATTGTGCAGGGACGGACCCTCCAAGTTAATTATGGAAGTTATGTTCGGGAATAGTGCGGAGACAGTTATCAGCGTCCTAATTAATATATACATGATAGGAACTAATTTTAATTTATTATTCTAAAAAAAAGAATAGGGTACCAGTCAGAAAATAGTCGGTAGTATTTTAAATGAGTACCGGCAAGAAAATACCCGGTAGGGACATTTTTATTAATTCCATCTGGACATATTTATTAATTTCTAATTAACTTTGGATATTAATAAAAATCACGGCCTATATTCCGATTTCTAGACTGTGTTTCGTATGATAATGCTGCTTGCATCTAATCTAATTTATTAAGATTCCCAAATAAAGGCCCGTACGGCCCATTGTTAAGCAACGAGAAAGCTTGAATCAGGCTTGAAGCACGAGGCCAGAGCGGCTAGTGGCTAAATAGAATTTTTCAAGGTCCAGATAAAATCTTAAACAGCGAACCGGAGTAGAGAGTGACTGAAAGTAACATTCTAGAACCGATGGGGGGCGGCGCTCTTCTCTTCAACGCCAGCCATGGAATCCGGTTCCGTGCTCAGCCAACGTCTCCGCTCAGACCTAGGACTGGCCCCTCCAGCTTTTGCGCCTACAGGGGAGGTAATTTCGAAGTTTATTTCCTCTTTTGATTGTATACTGGGTTAACATGCGTTGATGCTGGTATTGTCGGGCTCTTTTGAGGGAGGGAAGCGATTGGCATAAGTTAATTGTTGTTTGTTATTTTGTTCTCTTCTCTTATTTTAGGGTTTATACTTTCAACTTTCCAATATTTAGATTTATCTGCTTGGTTGATATAACATATAGCAGTCTAGCTTTGCTAACAATATTTCGCAATTTACGTAGACAGCATGATGAAATTAGGACAATTTAAGCCCCAAATTTGCCTTATTTCCACAATTGATCGTTAGAAGAAAATTTTATACAATTGAATATGTCAAAGGAAAAAGCAAACAAATCACTATAATATGGAAAGCAAGAAGGAAGCTTTACAAGAAAATGCTGAGATAATTTCTTGATGCAGTTATTGAAATTGACAGATGACGTTCAAAGGTGCTTGGCCATTAGATTAGAAGCAAATAAGGGAGCGCAATCCCAAAGGAATTCCAAGTCGAAATTAGAGCTCAGTTTGAACTTGATTTCGGAAACTAGTACAGATGAAGCTGATTCTCGAGAGGAACTTGTAAGTTTTCTTCAGAAAATAGAAGCTTCCATTAAAAGAGGTTCATCTGTTGCAGAAAGAAGCATCGGTAGACAAAAGAAGCAACCTTTGGAGCCCAAATCTGAAGACAAAAAGACGTCCTTTGGTTAGTATTCATTTTTTCAACTTTTTGGTATTTTTTTTTATTGGCACAGTATGAAACGACTATAGCAAACCAACTAACCCCTAAATATCTTTTGATGAGGTTGATTATTACCAATTAAGCCCTTGCCAATTTTCTGTTTATGACATTTAGCAAACATATTAGTTCAAGTTTAATTTTGCCTAGTTTGCACCATTAAATGATACAAATATTAAACTAACAAACTCAAGTTGAGTGGAAACTGGAAGAAATTTGTCTCTTGAAATAGTACAGTAAAGTTTTAGGTTGTCACCACCATCGAGTTGTCTTCATGGGCAGGGTGGGGCCAGGCCACATCTATGAATTGGAAGATTACATCACCCTCACCCCCCATCCACAAACACCAAAAAAATTATCTAAGGAAATGTAATGTTTGGTGTTTGGGGATTGGGGATTGTTCAGTTGGTGGTTGTCAAATTTTCATTTTCTTATTTTCCTCTTATTTATTTATTTGTGAGGTGGCGGGGAGGGGGGGTGGGGGGTCTGAGGGGGGTTCCTAACTAAAATGATTTGGGAGGTCATGGAAATATTATCCTAGGCTGAAAGTATGGCCCACGTCAATTGAGGATAAACATGATAATAAAAAGCAAGTATCTAAACAAACAATCTAAAAACTTCTGTTAAAGTGCACTACACCATAAACATTGGGATGTGTTGTGGCGAGGTTCACCAGTAGCAGCATTATGCATATGTTGCTATGCTTGCAATTCGATTCCAATACCTTCTTGAGTAATATATCAAAAAATTTGGATAGTTGGGATGGATTTATGTACTTCTGTCTGAATTAAAGCAACGATGCACTGAAACAGAAAATGATATACCTACTAAGTACTAACAATGGCACTAGGAACAAGACAAGCAAAGATCGGCTGGTTTACAACTTCCTAATATAGATAAATCTGTTGCCAACCATAAAATCATAGAGATTTCTACTTCAAAATTATTTCCTATAAGCTCATTATTTCATTTGCTTATATTAACATCTTTTAAAATTATTATTTTGGACATGATTCTTTCAGTAAATCCTTAGATAAACATGCACTGTTATTGTGATTGCAGATCATACGGAATATACAGGGCCTCCTCCGGAGATACTGAAAAAAGATGATGGCTACAAGGCTGTTGCACCTGCAGGGTATGAGAAAATTTTTGGCATATTGAACGACACAACTGGTGGAAAAAAGGCCGTTGCAACCCTACGTAATGATATAAAATCTTTGTGGCCTCCATCATATTCTGATGAAATGATAAGAGATAACAGTGACAATGCTGTTGCACCCCGACGTAATGATATAAAATCTTCAGGGCCTCCATCATATTCTGATAAAATGATAAGAGATAACGGTAACAATGCTGTTGCACCCCTACGTAATGATATAAAATCTTCAGATCCTCCATCAAATTTTGATAAATTGATAAAAGATAATGGTGACAATGCTGTTGCACTTCTGCACGATTATAAGCCGCCAAGACCTACCTCAAGATTCGTGCGCAGGTCACCTATCCCAATTTCAAGTCCAGCAAAACGGGAAGAATCCTTAGAACAGAGAGTGTCAATAGCAGATAACATGCGGGCTATATGGGAAAAACCAAGGGGTTTGAAACCAGAATTGAGATTGGACCGAATTTCTATGTTGAAGGTGAAGACAAAATCCAAGTTGAGAAACAAAACGAAGGCTGGACCAAAATTTAAACCAAATTCAGAATTGGAGGCAATGATAAATTCCAAGTTGAGAGACATACCAGAGGCTGAACTAGAACTGGAACCAAATTCAGATTTGGAGGCTGTGACAATATCCGAGTTGAGAGACATACCAGAGGCTGAATCAGAATTGGAATCAAATTCAGAACTGGAGGCAGTTACAATATCCGAGTTGGGAGATATACCAAAGGCTGAACCAGAATTGAAACCAAATTCAGAATTGGAGGCAGTAACCATATCCCAGTTGAGAGACATACCAGAGGCTGAATCAGAATTGGAATCAAATTCAGAACTGGAGGCAGTTACAATATCCAAGTTGGGAGATATACCAAAGGCTGAACCAGAATTGAAACCAAATTCAGAATTGGAGGCAGTGACCATATCCCAGTTGAGAGATATACCAAAGGAACCAGAATTGGAGGCGATGACACTCTCTGAGTTGAGAGACATAGCGAAGGCTCGAGGGTTGAAAGGTTACACAAGGATTAAGAAGGCCAAGTTAGTGGAAATTTTGAAAGGGACATCCCTCTGATTTTGATGAACAAAATTAGTTCTCTCAAGTACTATGACTTGAAAGAGAAAGATGAGAAGGGGGATCTTCTAACTTTTTTTTTTTTCCCTTTTCCAATCCTGTTACTTTTTAGAGTTTTATAATTTTGTTTTGTTATTTCATTGTTTCAATTGTTCTCAGGACTTCTTAATCAATATTCAAGCCGGCTAGGATATTGTTTCAACTACTTTAGTAGTTCCTTACTTCGATTGTTGCATTAATCAAAGGTTGCATAAATACAGCTCCATTTTATTCACTAATTACGATATGGACAAATTATGATTTTCTTAATGACGAGATGGTCACTGTCATATTTGAAATTCTTCTAGGATAACGTAACCTAACTAAAGCTATAGTTATGTAAAATTTAAGATTCCGTACAGGATATATGATTGTAGTGCGAAATTCATCTAGTGCAATTTGAGAATTTGGTTTAGTGTTTTATTAAAAATTGAATTTAGTGTTTTCATTCCAGGTACCTGAGGTACAATCGTACAAGTGTTAAATTCGGACTATTCTTCTAACTTGATAAGAATTTCAAAGCTGCCCTTCTACAGTCACAATAAGTATCAGATTGAGTTTGACTCAGCTGGATTAATCTGGGCCGTTTATTATTTTAAATTTATTTGGCATTAACCTTGCAAAGTCACATGATTTCAAAATTGAAGGTCCGCACATAGTGATATAAATTCAATTGAGACAGAATAATTTTAAAAACCGTTCAAATCGAGAAAAATTTCTGATCAGCATTTTCTGTTTTTCTATATCTTACTTTGCTTGTAAATTTCTCTTTTAACTTATTTTGGTGTTCTATACCTTCTATAGCAAACGCTAGCTGCTAAAATTTGATACCATAAAATATTGAATCCGTAACCCTTCTGTAGTTCTGTTCGACAAAATGTTACCTAAATTTATTCAATTGAAATCTCTAACCGAGCTCATAACAAATCTTCACCGGCCATAATACAAGCAAACATCACAGCTATATTCAATGAAGCTAAAAGGTAGGCACCAATTTTCTTATATGCTGAACTAAAATGTATTTTCCAAACCGCATTTTAGAATACAATATGGAGAATATTCAGAACTTAAGGCTCATAAAATAACATCAAATAACATAAAGATTATATGTATCCTAAAATTTCCTTCCCTAGCAACTATCCGTTGTAGTCTAGCTGGTTAGGATACTCGGCTCTCACCCGAGAGACCCGGGTTCGAGTCCCGGCAACGGAATTTTTAATTTTTTTGAACACAATAAACAGGATCCAGGGTTACTTTCGTCATTGTATATCAAACTCCGCTCATGGGTTAGGGTTCTGTTTATCTTCGCCTTTTGAGACCTGTCCGGCTGCATCCTACTTTCCCTACGCCGCTCGAGCAAGAACAGAGAGCATCCCACGAATCCAGATGGTGAGATTTTCAACCAATTTTTTTTTTTTTTTTTAATATTTCTCGTCTTTTTAATTTGATATCAATTTTATCTATCAAAATGCATTATCGTGCAGGCGTCGGAGAAGAAGCTGTCGAACCCGATGAGGGAGATTAAGGTTCAAAAGCTGGTGCTTAATATCTCCGTCGGTGAGAGCGGCGATCGTCTCACACGCGCTGCTAAGGTTAGTTTAGATAGTTTTATCTTTGAGTAATGAATATGTTGCTTTGTCTCGCCATTTGTTGCAACAGTTTACTTGAATTCTGGAAATTCCAGTTTTTAGCAGAAAAATGAGGATCCTTTCGGGTTGTGATCTTCAACTGAGAACCTATGAATGGTTAGTCATATTAAAGGAACAGCGAGCTTGGATGAACCGCTGAAGTTGCAATTTTTTTTTGTTTAGTTTACTTGACTTGATAATACTATTGAAATTTTATCATCTGCTCCTCGTGCATCTGATATGTTCAATTTTGCAAAGAATAGTAATATTGGCATTATATACAATTGTATTTGTGATGCCCCATAATAGAATTATAAATTGATTAACAAGCGAGGTAAACTTGATATTTGTGGGATGATGTTGTTGAAATTGGTTGCTAATTAATTACTTGTTTGTTTATTTATTTATTTTCTGATTGAATGGTGTTTGAGTGCATTCTTTGTTTCCATGGATCTTAGGTGCTGGAACAATTGAGTGGCCAATCTCCTGTTTTCTCCAAAGGTACTCTTTGGTCACGTGTGGAGGCTCACATACCCCTACCCCCCTCCCCCCCTTATTAGAAAAAATTTATCTTTCTGGCATGTCATTGGCAGTATGCTGTTGTTACTCTTAATATATTGTTATTACCCAAATAAATCCCACTTTGACCATACATCCCCCATTTACTGTCAATTCAAAAACACTAGCCAAGTAGATAGCTTGCTCATAATTAAATTTCAACTCCAAGGTGTTAATGGAGCCAAATTTATCCCAATGAAACTTCAAACTAAACTGATTTAACCTCCAGTTACCCTCAACAGTGCAACAAAAATCCAAGCTAGCCAAATTTTTTTTGAAATAAATAAAGGACAAGTGTATGACTGTATTACTACCATAATATTCTGTTATATGACAATGTGTATAAATGGGAATGCAGCTCGGTACACGGTGAGATCATTCGGCATAAGGAGGAATGAGAAAATAGCATGCTATGTGACAGTGAGAGGAGAGAAGGCGATGCAGTTACTAGAGAGTGGGTTGAAGGTGAAGGAGTACGAGTTGCTCCGACGCAACTTCAGTGATACCGGATGCTTCGGTTTTGGCATCCAAGAACATATCGATCTCGGCATCAAGTAATAATCAAAAACCACTTTTCTCTTTGATAATGTTTTGTGATTTGGTAACACAATACATTTTTATCGGTATTTCAGAAGACACCCATGCATTTTGAATAGAATTATCAGATTTTAGTTGGTTTAAGATATTGGATGCTAGAAAATAAACTAAAGAGGGCCTCTTTGCTCTGAATTCAATATATTTACAAGCAAGGCTTAATTTGATTTTACCTCATATTGGGCCCCTATTGAAAATGATTTGGTTATGTATATGAAGTTGTTTCTCCTTTTGTGAAAATGGTAACATGTGAACGGGAATGTTGTTTCTCCTTTTGTTGTTTTTTATTGAAAGGTAATGTAATTCCACATTTTTTTTTTATGGTTGACGGCAAATTGTAATTCCACATTTGTCCAATAACTGCTCTAAAGCAGTTATTGGAATTACATTACCTTTGGCCATGGGGGTATTCGGGCCATTTATGGATGGATTTTCTTGGAAATACATAAGAAAGATCATGGGGGTTTCCTGAAAAGATTTAAGAAATTTGCAGGAAATTACTGATTTAAATGTTTAATTGAAAATTTTGAAGGTATGATCCGTCGACGGGTATATATGGTATGGACTTCTTTGTGGTGCTGGAGCGTGCAGGCTACCGTGTGGCACGTCGGCGCCGGTGCAAGGCCCGTGTCGGGATCCAGCACAGGGTGACAAAGGAGGATGCAATGAAGTGGTTCCAGGTCAAATATGAGGGAGTAATCCTCAACAAGGCCCAGGCTAACACTGCCTAAAAAATTCTCAACAAGGCTCAGTTTTTAGTGATTTTCCTTTGAGTTTAATGTTTCCATTTAACGTATCCCAGGATTTTTGGTCCTTTGGTATTGTTTACAAGGTGACTTCTTAGTTGAATGTCCAAAATTTCTTCTTTTGTTTAATTGTTTATGTTAGGTTTATATGTTGAGTTAAGTCTTCAGAGAAATGAAATTAGGTCAATGTTTCAGTTTTAATTTTTTTTAGGGCTAAATCGAAACCAATTTGCTGCTCCGTTCCTCTCGGTGCATACATTGGTTTTCAAGATCCGTCACTAGTTTACCAAAATGAACTAGTGGAAATATTTTTTTTATAATGCAAAACTAGAATCCAAGCTGGTAAATCTCATCCATCACTGCATGAGTTAAATATTTTCCCATAAAAAATTTTAAATTATATATTTCCCATCTTTTTCTCAATTTATGAATGTTCTCATTTCTTAATACAATAACTTAAAAATGCAGTTTAATAATAATAATAAATTAATTAGACAATTTTGCCCTCACCTTACTGTGTTGCTAACCCCTCCCCTTCCCAAACGAATCCCGTTTCTGTGAATGTTTGTAATTTAAAAAAAAAAAATGTTGAGCAAGCATTCTTAACTTGAGTAAGGCCATAAGGTGAAATGATATGTGCCATCTCAGCCTTTTCCACTTCACTATTCAATATGTTCAGTGATGTGTGTCACGCACAATCAACAAATTATAGTACATCGCACGTTTTTTCAACAAGGAAAACTGAGAAGCCATAATTGAAAAATTGGAAAATACCTTGTATTCAATTTGATGAATTATATTGAATATATACTTTATTGAATAATCTCATAATTTACAGTGTACATTTACAAGGTATATATAAGACGCAAGCATTATTAACCGTTACAGTGATAGGGAAAGAAAAAATGGTGTTGCTAAAGTGTATCGTTGGGCTATATGCCCTTTCTGGTAATTATTGAAAAAAAAAAGCAAGAGTGTAGGGTGTAATTGATAAAATAACCATGCTCGATAATGCATAGGGATTTACTGCTTGATAATGAATGGGAGGACGGTTCAATGCATGGTTTCTTCAAAATAAGAAGGGCAAAACTGTCATTTTCATTTTCCATTATTATTAAACTATAATTTTAAGTGATTAATTAAAAAATGAGGATATTACTAAATTAAGTGAATTAGATGGAAAAATAACTAATTTTAAAATTTTGATTGCGCAACAGCCTGTTGGTTGTGCAGTAATATCAGCAGACCTGATAATTATGGAATTTCTCCAAAAAAACTGGCTTTTGCTTTTATTTTATTTTTCAAAGATGGTTAAAAATAAATAGGCTTAGATGTGTCATGCCTGGTTTCCAAACTTCAGAGCATGACACGGCACATGCAACCCATATCCTGTGCTTACACGGGCATGGCACGACACGAATAACAGACACTAGGGTTCCAGGACAATAACAGTACTAGACTGAATTATCAGTAAATCTTTCTGACACTTGAACAATGCTCCTGCCATTAACATTCCATGAGAAGAATTCTGTTAAAGCTGTATAATAATAAGAAGCCAACATAATGAACCATAATGTACTGGTACTGAAAAATTATATGCCGCAACACATAGGAGTGAATCTTGTGCTTTTGAAGGTCTTTAAGTACTTTATATATCCAATATGTGTTGAATTTACTGATTCAGTTCCCATCCCCGAAAGTAACTGTATATGTTTTGTATTTAAGAAAGGCCGATCTTTGAGCCAATTTGCTAGTGTGTATAACTGTCCCCCAAAGAGCATGATCAAGCTCTACCATAAAGGAAACTTTAGCACAATTACTTCAGCAAACTTTAGCACAATAAGCACAATTAACAACACAATTGTTTCTACTCGCTACGCAGAAGCGGTTTGGGACGCGGAAGAATGGATCCTGTGCTAGAAATTAGAATAAAAACAAAAAAATGACAACTTTTTACTTGAATCCCATAAAGCAACAACTATAGCTAATTCAAAGCTCATTCAGGTGCCCCCAAGAAAATGAAATGATTAAGTTAAATTAATCATTTTACATTTAAATGATTTTTTTTTTTTCAAATGAGGACAAACATGGGGTGCTTTATGCAGGGGAAAAAAATGAAAAACTTCTCTAAATCAACATGGGAGGACAAACAAAAAACCTACACAGGTTAATAAAGTCATCCAACACCACAAAGGATTGAATTACAACAAAAAAATTTGACCTCATAGCATCGAGCTTGGACCAGTACTAACGTGTCTCCATGTTTCAGGCAGCATAAGCTTTCGTTTTTCAACTAATTTCGCACCATTTGAAACAGTTGCTGCAACTTCCTCAGCCAGTCTCGTTGCCTCCTCTACTGTACCCTCAATACCTGTGACCGGTTTAAAATCATACTGTCAATTCCTATATTAACGCACAATCTACTATTTCATTTAAATGTAAAATTCAAGACCAGTTGAAATATACTAGTAAAAAATATTAAATTACTAAATTTATATCAGTTTGACACTGTATTAGTCAGGCCTAGTCCTGATATATATTGGAACATGATTTTTACAATCTACTTAAATCCAATATGGTACTAAAGCAAGCATTGAAATACCCAAGACACAATTGCAAAATAACAATTAATTCAAATCAATCAGGCCAGGTGACATAATTAACAACCATACCATCAGCCACATGATCAACTATTCTCCTGGCCAGAGCCTCCCGAGCCGTCAATTTCGCCGATCTTAACAGCACATCCCGCCTTGTTTGCGAATCAGGGATCTTCTCATTGAACAACACCTCAAAATATTTGACAAACTTGAGTCCAGCATCGAGCTCGCTCATGTAAAAGAAGCCTCTATCTCCCCTCATCACGACATAATCATGGGCAAGCGCCAGTGCACACCCAGCAGCAGCCGCGTGGCCGGTAATAGCGCAGATGGTTGGCATGGGGAGAGAGATTAGATCGGAGATGAGACCGCGGAGGAGGTCTGACAAGAGGTGGTGTTGACTGGGAGGGGCGGACCGGACCCAGGAGAGATCGAAGCCGTTGGAGAAGAATTTACCTTGGGCGCAGGTGATGAGAGCGGAGTTGGGAGGGTGGGAGGAGGAGAGGAGAGGGGAGAGAGCGGAGCGGAGGGAGGAGAGGAGGGAGGGGTTGAGGCGGTGCTCGCCGGAGCCGGTGAGGGTTAGGAAGTATAATTTCCCGCGCTTCTCTATTGTGCACATTTTGACAATTTTGACTTCCTCAGCTGGGGGCTGCCGTTGGGACTTGTGTTTTGTGAGAGGCAGTTGGGTAGGTTAATTTGTCTCCATGCTGATCCACTGGAATTCGTATCCTCTGCATTAACTTAAAAAAGAATCTTTTAAGTTAATGTATTTAGACCGTCTGATTAGCTTGAAGATTTGTGCGGACTAAATCTACACTAATATTAAAGGGGCCCTGAATTATAGACTGTGGCCGGATTGGCTCTTTTTAAAATCAGACGGTCGAGATGTGTTAACTCAAAAGATACTCTTTTGAGTTAATGCAGACGATGCGGACTCGATCCACTGCATCTCCTTAATGCACGGGTAATGCAAGTGTGACTTAGAAAAGTAGTTTGTTTATTTTGCCGTTTCCAAGTTCGCCTGTGTCCGTCGAATCAAAAGCCAAGAACTTGGTTGGAAAAATTATGGAAGTACAAGCAGATCAATTTAATAAACTACAAGTACATTTCACAGAGGATATTCGTATCAAAGTCTTCTTGTTTATTAAATTTTTCTTTTTAAATAAGGCATCATGGTGTTACATATAAGCAAGGTTCTAAATAGCGTTTATAGCGTCATAGCGGGAAGACTACAAAAAAAGCTATAGCGGAAACGATGCCACATAGCGGTTTTTTTTTTTACATTCCGTATATTCAATATTTGTACTAAATATCAACATTATCTAAAGTCTCATAGAACAATAAATAACACCAAAGTAATTAAGAAATTATAATATTCATATTGAACCAGTACAAAGTCCAAATTGCGGTTCAAAATATTCATAGTAATATCATAAACTATCGATTTTTCCTATTAAAAATATCTTAAGCATTATGATTCATGACATAATCTATTTTTTTTCTATTCAAATTTCAATTTCTATTCTCAATTTCAAATTGATTTATCTGTAGCAAGTAGCAACAAATTCAATTTCGGTTTGAGCTTTTTTGGGTCTTTATTTAAAGCCCATATAAATTGTTTAAAAAAATTCATATTGTTTTTTTTGAAAAATTTGACAATGGCTGCCAAATAGGTTTTATTTTAAAAAAAAAATCATATTGTATTGCGGCCGTAGCGCAAATAGCGGACCGCTATCCCCGCTATAGCGCAAATAGCGCATTTTGATGTCATAACTTAGCGTTTGGGATTCAAAAACACTATAGGAGCGCGCTATTTAGAACACTGCATATAAGTAACCTCGGTCAAAAATGGAGGAGTGCCTGGAGTGGAAATCGCGCTCTGATATTGCCTTAAATAGTGTTATATTAACTTGGCTTTGCCTAATGTTCGTTGTTTGTCAGGATCCGACATGGTAATTGCTATAGAAAATTTATGGTGTTTTCATGTTCTGTTTCTGGAAGCAGTGGTGGTGGTAGAATTTGTTGTGACTACCCATATAACTACACAAATTAGGATTTCAAAACAATTCGTTATTTCTAACAATAAAGTCTTAAGTGAAGTATACATAAATTCCTGCTAGGGCCGTAAATGAGCCGAGTTTGAGCGAGTTACTCTCAACTCGTGCTCAGCTCATTTAGTTAATGAGCGAGTCAACTCGAGTTGGGATGGCAATAACGAGCTGTAAACCTAACTCGAGTTCAGCTCATTACCAACTCGAGTTGGCTCACAACTCGTTTGACCAGTCAATTTCCTTAGTTATAGTTATATACTAGTAAGAGTTTATCTAATCACAAACAATTTAAATAGCTTAGTAAGAGTTTATATAAACACAGACAATTCAAACATAATTAACAAGACAACTAACAAAATAAACAATCCAAACATCAACTTAGGAGTCATTTAGAAGGGCATGAGATTTATTGTGACGAATTTTGTATAATTCCAGTTGTTAATGAGCGAGTTGGGAGTATGCTCAAACTTAGCTCATTTATTAAACGAGTTAGCCAACTCGAGTTGTCTAACTCGAGTTGTAAATAAGCGAGTTAAATCGAGCAATTAGCGAGCTGAGTTATGAGCGAGTTACGAGTTTGAGCGATTTTGTAGCAGCCCTAATCCCTGCTAATTTATTGCTATTAAATTGATGGATATTATATTAAAGTGAGTTAGTAATGGTGATGAAGGAAATAAATTAACAGGAACATGTTATTACGATCCCAACCGATTCAAATTTTTCAATGCACGAATCTCAATGAAAAAACTTTTTCTTAAGTTAAAATAAAATTAACAGGAACATGTTCGCACTGCCCCTCTTCCATTAGAAAAATAAAATAAAGGCATGCCGAAATTGGGTAGAGAGTTAAATACCTTGTATGCTTTTGGAGAATTGGAAGCAAAAGAAAATGAAACAAAGTAAGGGGAAAACAGTAACACACACATTCCTGGATTTTCACAGTTCGTTTTCATGAAATTATCGTTCCATTATCTTTCTATGAATTTCTTTAATCATATGACATATGTAATTTTTGAAAGTCTAATAATTAGAAAGGAATCATTATTGATGTACACAAATTAAAAACTCCTTTTTTTTTTTTTTTGAAAACCTTCGCTGAAGTTACGAAGTCGTGAGAGGGAAATGAACTCTCAATCTTTTTCCCCACATCAAAATGAGGCCGTGATTGCATAATGATTTTAAGTTAGCTAGTTAGGCCTACAATATTTTTTTTTTTGAAAGAAACTCGTAAACATATTTCATATCGCAAAAAAAGTCTTAAATGAATTACATCATACAAAACAAATAAAAAAGAAAAATAACAATGTTCATAATGTTCATATTATAAAAATCAAAAGGAGAAATTCCCGAATCCATATCCTCTGAGGTAATAGAATATTTCTGTTTGGGTCACGGCTATTTGATCGGAATCCAGACCGATCTGATCCGAAGTGAAACATACGAGACTGCTTTAATAGTCGTGCAAATTCTGATTGGACGTCCAAATCCAAACATAAATATTATGTTACCTTAGGTAATTCAAATTGAAAATTCCCACTGTGCTCACAAGTCATCATAACAAAAGTGAGTGGAGCTAAATGCTGAGGTGCTACTTTTATCCGATTATCTGATTCCGATCAAGAATCAATTCGGATCTGAATCGGAACCGATTTGGATCGGATTAATTTGGATATGATATGGTTTAAAAATATAGCTGGAAAAATTATGGGTACAGTTACAAAATCAATACTTTAATATTCGATCTGGATCCGAACCGGAACCGATATTGTAATGGATAGGATATTGATTTGATTTAATTATCCGACCCATAACCGAACCGACCCGATACCTGTATAAATACCCGATAAAATACTAATACAGTTTTTCAAAATTAATTAATATAAAAACAAAGATTAATAACTATGAAAAGACAACCATCTTTACCTGTTTGTAAGAAACAAATCATAATACCATAATATACATTAATAATTAATTCTTTCATTTGTTACAACAATTGGCAAAATAATAATTGGAATAATGTACTTGCAAATGTCGAGATAGGATAGTATTTTTTTTAATTTAAATAGATTATATTAATTTAGAGTTATTATTTTTATTTTGTTATGTGACATGTTATATTGTATTACTATAAATAAGAATAATAGTATGATTTTTATTTTGAGTAGCTTTTAATTTATATTATAAAAATATATTATGTGAGATGTTTAAATAATTATAATTATATTTAAGAGTAAAGAGTTTTTCAAATACTTGTGAGTTGTGACATGTACCCGTTCTAGAATTGGACCAATTCCGGATCCGGACCGAACCCAATAATTCACAAACAAGTTATGAGTATCTATCTATCTAGAATCGAAATACTGGATCCGAAATATCTACTATTAGATGTGGTATCCGAATCAGGACCCAATCCAGTTTGAAACTAATAAATATATGAAGAGTGAGGCTATAGTACTTCGGCTAGTGTACTACGGCTCAATATGGTACTTTTTAAAATCCTAACGGTCGATTCGACCGTTCAATGTGATATCCATATGAATATGTACTTGCAAACTAAATTTTATATTTTTTCGAATTTTTTTACTATTTTTTTAGATAGGACGACCTGCATCCTGCATGGCCTCGTCAAAACTTTTAGGGAATAGATTTTAAGTTGGTGATCTGCATCTTTGTTCCGCTCTTTCGGAGTTACGTTCCGTTTCACTCCGTATCACTCTTCCGATCAAAAGTACAGGAGTAGGTCAAGAAAAACCAAAGTATCAGATGAGGAGTGAAAGAAGCAACTACAAGAGCTCTTGGATAAGGAAGGGCTGCATCCGTCCTAGCGTATCTGTCACACCCCAAACCGGAATTTCCAGATTAGGGTATGATCAATCCCCGCCTCGTGTTTAATTATTCTAAACACGCAAGGCTAAATAATACAATAACAACATAAATGCACAGCGGAAACGGAAACATATATACAAAGTGAAGCAACAGCCATACAATCCACAAATAAACATAAACATAAATATAGCGGTCCATACAACCCACGGATAACAAAACATGAACTACTGAAAGGGAATACATGAGCTACGGTCCCGAGATAAAAACAAAAGTCTCGGGACTCCAAAAACCCTAGCAAAAGTCCTATAAATCCTACATCAAGCGGCGTGGCCCTCAGGGACAGCTTCCGGCATCTCCTGCTGCGGAACACCAGTCTCTGTACCTAAAAATCCCACATCAAAATGTGGGTGAGCGACTAATCGCCCAGTATGTGACCCAGAATTACCCCTTCAGGGATCCTCTTTTGTCAAGCACTTTTACTATTAAATCTACGTAAATTTATTGTCGTAACTTTTAAATGCACATGATTTAATACAATAACCCTGATTTATTATCTATTAAACGAAAAATACATATAATAGATGACATGATGCGATTATCCTATCATGACAACATGCAAAATATCCCGAAATAAAATACAAGGAGAATAGAATATAAGTATTCAAACCGGAGTCCAATACCGCAGTATTGTGTGTCAATTCCGATACATAATAATAGTACGAATAAAATATCACCCCGTGCCGTGCAAATTTGAATTTGAAAGGTACACATGTTGTAATCCAACATGATATAATGACATAATCCAAGGACCGCGATCAGGGGGTGCAATGATACCCGATGCCTAGTGACATCGAGCATTGCCCCACAAGACATTGCACGCTTGCCGATGGTTATATCCGTCCAACATGGCATAATCCAAGGACCGCGATCAGGGGGTGCAATGTACCCGATGCCTAATGACATCGAGCATTGCCCCACAAGACATTGCACGCTCGCCGATGGTTATACCCAAAAATTCGTGTGTTTTCCTTGCTCTAAAACGATCCTTCAACTTACATATACAAATAGGAGAAATCTACAAGCAAGTCGTAAAGTTTAGTTAATCCGTCTCCTCATATGTGCAGAGCGGAACTCTACCGTCCGGCCAGACTAATAGGATAGTCAAGAGACACGCAGCCTCGTATAAAAACCTGGGACACGCAGCCCCATTTTAAAAACCTGAGACACGCAGTCTCGAGACACGCAGTCTCATAACACACACTGAGACACGCAGCCTCATATCACACACTGAGACACGCAGCCTCAAAATCCGTATATGGCGAGTAGCTCCTAATGTAAGGGAGACCAAGCTCGAATCGTTTCGTACCCAGCGACCGCAGCCTCCGGTGTACGTAAATGTAAAATGAACGGATATATATAATTCCAACTTTAATACATATAATATTTCCTAATGCAAGACCATCCGAGAGATCAAGTGATCAAACGGCTCAGTGGCTAACGGGCCGTCTCGTATCCCATACTACGAGACGGAACGCAGTCACTCAGTCTCTACTCAGCCCTCACCAATGCATATGACCGTTTAAATGGTTATACTATTGTCCTCTACAAGAAGAGGACAAATAATAGCCTAATATCTATAAATTCTAAATCTATAATTAAATTACTCTACTCCTAATTAAAAGCAGTAAATTATCAATTTGAAGGGGTTATGCAATTTCTAATTACAGTTCTGAAAGGATAAACATGCTCTAATGCAACTACAAATTTAAAGTGCGTATGACAGGTCAAGTGGTCGACTGGTTAGAGTACGCCACGAAAAAGTAATTCAGATATCCCACACCTGTAGGGCAAGCTAAAGGCGTGTGTGCGCTAAACACCGGCGTAGTCTGCAGGGTCCACTCCTGCTCCAGTACCGTCGCCCGCGGTATCAGTCCACGGGTCAGGATCATGATAAGTCGGATGTCCTGAAATTCGTAGTGTAACCTAATTATGATCGAAGCTAATTTTCGTAACCCTTGCTACCCTTATTTTATTATTTATAAAACCTTTAATTTGAAAATAATTGTCTTAACTAAATTCTCTAAGTATTTAATAGAATCCTATTTACTTACAAGATTAAAACACGTAGATAATTTACTAAGTTAAATATTGCGATAATTAATTGTGTCTAATTGTTCGTAACGAAAATACATATTTTATTTAATTCCCTAATAGGTCAATCAAATGTATTCCTAAGTATGTACTTAAAAGAATTATGTCACTAACAAATTTTTAAATAATCGAAATGATACGAAAACCATTAACACAACATATTTTATATCTCTTGTAATTTTTTTAAAATACTTACAATATTATGAAATTTTTTATTATTAAATAAAATAGATAAATAAATTACTTAACTAATTAAATCTAATTAAATGTGTTTATCCTAATTAACTAAGGCCCTCTAAATTTTCCAACAGCCACGGTCCAACAAGGATAAAGGTCAAGGGCCTTAATTTAATATACACAAGGGGGCCGGCCCAAATAAATTTCAATTTTCACCATTTACACATAGGTCCTCAAGTTTCCAAATATCCTCCAAGGCCTAATATTTACTTCCAGCCCCCTCTAAAATTTAATTCATTCGCATTCGGGTCCCTGTCAGTTCAAGGTCAGTAGCATCACTAATTAACCCAACAATACCACGCACTGGGCTATAATTACTGGTACCAATATCACAAATAATCATAACAGCAAGGCATCAGAATCGGCACCACACAACAAAACAGCAAAACCGGGTAACAAAATCCAGTACCAGTATCGGTACTGGTAGAACCAGATCCGAAATCAACAAGGCAGCCAGCAAGCAAGCAAGCAAGAAAAAGGAGATAGCGCCGCCCAAGGGTCAATGGAGGCTGGTACCGACAGCGTACCAGTCATTCAAAACAGGGGTAGAAATTAAAGTGCTAGGCAGCAGCAACCCAGCACAGAAACCAGCAAAACAGAAACAGCCGTGCAAATTAACAAGCACCAAGAAAAAGGGATCAAAACAGCAAGAGTGCATAGCACCACATCAACGATCGCAACCCAAAAATCCCCAATTTCATCCTGTGATTAAGTCGGGAAAATCAACAACCCGCACGAAATCAATCAATATTCCCGTTTCTTTGCCAAATTCATCGTTATGCCGAGAAATTCAACAACTCGCGCGAAACAACCAACAAGTCAAAATATACGCTAATGCCTCGCCAAATCACGAAATCAATCTATCCAAAACAAGGTTCAAGTAATTACCCGGAATAGGCTCCAATTTAAAGGTAACAGTGGTGATGATCGGCCAGTTCCGAGGTCCCTCTGCCCCGCTTCACGGCCTCTCAGAAACCCAGCAACCGCAAGGAAATGCCACCTTCGAGCACCAGGAAAGCACAAGGAAGGCACTAGATTTAAGTCCGAAACCACAAGATTCCACATACAAAACCCTAGGGTTTGTGAAATCGCAAACACAGAGGGAAAACAGGAAGCGAGAGAGAGAAAGAGTAATTTTCTCAGCACATGAGCGAAAGTAAGAGAGAGTAAAACCAAAACGAGAGAGAGCGAGAGATATATATAACCGGGACAGTAAAAATCGCGCAAAGTCAGGGGTGCTCAGAGAGCAGGTGAGATCCACGCGCCTAAGCGCCGATAGTCAAGGCCGTACAAGCTCGATGGAACAGCGGTAGTTCGAACCACGACCGCGCGGGAGCAAGAGAGGACCCAATCCCCTCCAATTCGTGCAAAAAGAGAAAAACCAAGGGTCGACTCAAGAGGAAGAAGGCCCCAGCGGCAGGGAGAAGGGGAAAGGAAGAGAGGTAAAGGGGAAATAAAGGGGCTGCTTTAAGATTCGTGCAGAGTTAATTCGAATGGTCCAGATAAATAGAAATTTGTACAGGGGTGATTAATACAAGGGAGCTTGCCAAGTTCAGATTTCTTGAGGAGATTTGGAAATTAGTAATCGATACTAATTATTCGAACACTGGGCATGTTTAGTTTATAAATTCCATCGTTCTATTATTATCGTATTGTCAAATAGAATCATTAAACAATTATCACATTATGTGGGTTCCAAATCATCTCTAATTACTATTATCATTATTTTATTTTATTTTAAATTTATATATAAATTTATTAACTAACGTCTAACTTAACTAATTAATTAACAAAAATTTCTAATTGGTTGTAAGATTTTAATTATTAATTGATTAACCCATTGTAAATTTACGGGTTATAACAGTATCACCGTGGGGAGCTCCTGTTCTCTTTGTCAAGAAGAAAGATGGATCGATGAGGCTATGCATCGATTCCTCTTGTTCTTTATTCCTTTTGTTCCCTTTTTTATTTTATTTTATGTGACTCAATGTGACTAAACTCAATGTTAAGGTTTTATTCTTTCTTTTCTTTATGTTGTTGTTGTTCTTTCTTTTCTTTATGTTGTTATTTATTTATGTTGTTATTTCCTTATGTAGTTTTCTAATAGATATGTAAGTCCTATCCTATTTGTGATAAATATATGTTTGTTAAAGGAAAACACCTTTAGTGTCTGTATTCCTTGTTGATACTAAAGGTGTTTACTTATGGGAAAGTGTACTTATAGGTTAGAGTAATCCAGGAAGGTGTAGTTGTTTTTTAGGGGTCGTTTATGACAGCCCCGGAGGGGGAGGGCGGTCAAAATCCACCACCTTCCTGGGTGGGGAGCCATCTATTTTTCTAAGATATCGCTTTCGTGCCTAGAGAATACAAGTATGAAATAGTAAATATAGTAGTAGTGAGTAGTTGTAGGGAAGAGACTCGGAAGAAACCTGGTATTAGCTCCGTAGGTCCCCGCCCCAACAGCGAGGTAGCGCTCCGGGGCCTTACCCATGAGCGAACAAACAAGGCCAGATAAGCAACGAGGCCCTACCCTAATGAGTTAAATGTGCGGTCATGTACGAGAGACTAAAGCATGAAGACAATTCGTTAAAGATTTCAATCTCTCCCGGATCAGATGAGATACTAACTCGCTAATATTGAGATAGAGAATTTCCCTGCTTTTTTGGTTCTCGTCTCTCTTCGTCGAATGCTATTTATTGCTTGAGCAGGCTGCCAACGTAGAATTTTGGGGACACATGTTTAGTCATCTTGCCACTATAAAATTGACAAAAGCACCCTCCTAATTTTTATAAGAAGTCTCTATTCATGTGAGCCAATTTCCCACAAGAAATTCTGGGCTGTTTGGCATTGAAAGGTGAAGTTATTCAAAAAGCCCCTATTAAAAAGAATGGAAACCAAAATAGTCGCAAAACTACTATACCCATATCATGGCAGTCATGCCTGAACAGGTGTGGTCCTCAAATCAAACCGGAACTCTTCAAATTCAAATGTCAAAACCTTTAGGAGATAGTGAAGAATGGAAATCTTGAACATCTTTGATAATGAGACCAGTATCCATCAACCAAAAAAAAGCTTAGCCTCAAATGCACTTGATACTGAAAAAATGCGCATACAAATTTTGGACCATCAAAATTCAACCTATCTAAAAAAATAGTAAAAAAATTCGAAAAAATATAAAATTTAGTTTGCAAGTACATATTCATATGAATATCACATTGAACGGTCGGATCGACCGTTAGGATTTTAAAAAGTACCATATTGAGCCGTAATACACTAGCCATAGTACACTAGCCGAAGTACCATAGCCTCACTCATATATGAATTGAAATTCGGACTCAAATACTTTTCACAAGACGCAGAGGTTGCCGAGACGGTAAATGAGGGCCTGGGCCTCTTTTCTTTGCTTCAGAAACACTTTTTAAACAATGTAATTCAGGGCCTAGATGAAGTTAACTTAAAAGGCTCAGCTAGTTCCAACAGCCCAATATGCTTCCCAATTAAATAACACCAAAAGATGTTTTTTTTAGCATGAGTTCCTTGCAGAAACTGTCCTGAGTCAGCAGCTCGGAGAATTTTTTATTTATAGAAATATTATAAAATAATAGAGATAAAGAGAAAGAGTAATGTGGAATTTTGAATTATGAATGAATCAAAGAAAAATTTTCCGATTCAAACTTTGAACCGGATATATTCTTACTCATCCAAAATAAGAGTGAGGCTATGGTACTATGTATAGCACGGAATTGTCTGTAGATCTCTATATTAAAATTTGCTTGGAGACCAAATTTTATATTTTTTGGAATTTTTTTACTATTTATTAAGCCACTTTGAAAATTGCTGATCACATGGTCCAGAATTTGGTTGCACTATTTTTACTGTTCACCCGGATCAGCAATTTTCAAAGTGGCTTAATAAATAGTAAAAAAAATTCAAAAAAATGTAAAATTGGGTCTCCAAGCAGATTTTAATATAGATTGAACATCTAACGGTTTGGATCGACTGTTTGGATTTTGAAAATCTGAAAACGACTTGGTTGCGCGAGGGCCTTGGTGCAAACGTTTTGATATTAGACTCTCTCTCTCTCTCTCTATATATATATATGAGTAGAACTAGGGTGCTCCTAAGCTCACCAAGCTCTTCCGTGAGCACGACTCTAAAACCTATCGAATTGACTTCAAATGACATTTTCAAACCGTTAGATGTTCAATCTATATTAAAATGTGCTTGGAGACCAAATTTTACAATTTTTAAATTTTTTTTACTATTTATTAAGATGGTTTGAAAATCGCTGTTTTCCAATGGTGCAAAATTTTAATAAAAACAGCGATTTTCAAACCATCTTAATAAATAGTAAAAAAATTCCAAAAAATATAAAATTTGGTCTCCAAGTACATTTTAATATAGATTGAACATCTAACGGTTTGAAAATATCGTTTGAAGTCAATTCGATAGGTTTTAGAGTCGCGCTCACGAAGGGCTTGGTGAGCTTAGGAGCACCCTAGTTCTACCCGAGATTTTTATTAATACCCTAAAAAAAAAAAATATTAAAAATGCCCTCAGTATAAATTTTTTTTGAAAATGCCCTAACCGCCCAGTGAACAGGCGGTTCACTCTACCTACCAAACCGCCCTATCACTGGGCGGTTCTCCTACTCCACCCAACCGCCCAGTGGTTGGGCGGTCCACTATGATTTTTTTTTTTGGCCTTAAGGCCGCTGGTTCCTTCTCCCTCCCTCAAACCCTACCCGCCCCACCCCCTGTTCCGCCTACCCGACCCGAGCAGCCCCCCAGCGCCCCCCCCGACCACCCCCGCCCACCCCCGCCCACCCCCGGCCTCCCCTCTACCCGGCCACCCTACCCTCGGCCTCCCCTTCCCCTCCCTCTTCCCGTTCTCTCCTCCTCTCTACCCGGCCGCCCCTCCCCTCCCCCACCCCGCCACCACCCCCTCCCCCACCGGCCACCCCTCTCTCTCTCTCTCGGCCAACTTTCTCTCGATCGGATTTTTTCTGGTACGTTTACGTAAATTATTAAATTTTTTTTTGTAGAATTAAGCGGATTTAGTTTGGAAATTGAATTGCCGTATGCGGGTTGTTGATTTTCCCGACGCGATGAAGTTGATAAAAATTAGAGTTTAGAGTTCAGTTTGGAAATTGAATTGCCGTGTGCGGGTTGTTGATTTTCTCGACGCGAGTAAGTTAAATTAGGTTATAAAAATTAAATTAGGGTTTATAAATGAAATTAGGATTTATAAATTAAATTAGGGTTTATAAATTAGGGTTTATAAATTAAATTAGAGTTTAGGTTTTATAAATTAAATTATGGTTTATAAATTAGGGTTTATAAATTAAATTAGGATTTATAAATTAAATTAGGGTTTATAAATTAAATTAGGGTTTAGGTTTTATAAATTAAATTATGGTTTATAAATTAGGGTTTATAAATTAGAGTTAGGGTTTATAAATTAAATTAGGGTTTAGGTTTTATAAATTAAATTAGGGTTTATAAATTAAATTAGGGTTTATAAATTAAATTAGGGTTTAGGTTTTATAAATTAAATTAGTGTTTATAAATTAAATTAGGGTTTTGGTTTTATAAAATAAATTATGGTTTATAAATTAGAATTAGGGTTCATAAATTAGGGTACAGAATTAAATTAGAATTTAGGGTACAAAATTAGTGTTTCGATTTAAAATCCCTACATTATACATTTTTATATCTAAAATTGTGAAATGTAAGTTATTTGCAAATTGTGCACTGCAGATACTATGGAGAGGGGCGGTAGTTCGTCCAGTACAGAGGCTCCCAGTGCATCCGGTGCAGAGCCTCTCGGTGCAGACCACGCTACACATGCAGCTGATACATTCAGCCCTCTTCTGTGGATTCCACACGTTCAGCACAGGGTCGCGCTCGCATCTACGGAGGTACGTTGTTTTTTAAGCAATTCAATTCAAATTACAGATTTTTAAAATGGCATATAGTAAGTCGCTCAGACTGAAATTATTGTTAAATACAGGACGAGACGATGTTGACCGTGAGACATCGCACCTCCGGGATACCGTACGTCGGTCATCCTCTGATGGAGCAGTGCATTATGAATCTCGGATTGTACCAGCTTGCTACCATGCCACAGGGTCAGATCGACCAGGCTCTGATGAGCGGGCTCGCGGAGAGATGGCGACCGGAGACTCATTCGTTCCACTTACCCTTTGGGGAGATGACCGTGACCTTAGCAGATGTGAGCGCTCTATGGGGTCTACGGATCGATGGGGACCCTATCAGCGGTGTCTCCGACAGTCCACTTCATGTGGGGATGATACGGCGGCTTCTTGGGGTAGCGGATCCAAAGACGCTACAGAAGAAGAAGAAGAAGAAGGATGATGAGGAGTTCCGGTATTCGGGATACTGCATTAGCCTAGCGGCGCTCCGTGATCACTTTTTCCTGCATCGGATCACAGCCGAGACCACTGATCTGGAGGCCGTCAGGAGGTAATAATTGAGAATCTTGAAATTAAAATATGTTACGAACTCATCCGTGAAAATCATTAAATTTATCTTTACTATTTTATATTTTTAGGTATGTGAGGGCCTTTGTGCTGGATCTCTGTGGCAGCGTCATGTTCGTGGACTCCAGCGGTGACTCGGTTCCGATTATGTTCCTCTCTCTGCTGACAGAAATTGAGAAGCCATCGACCTGGAACTGGGGCGGAGCTGTGATCGCCCACTTATACCGGAGCCTGTGCCATGCTTGCTTGGTAAGTTTTCACAAATATTTCGGAATTTAAATTACAATAATTAGGGTTCAATAATCACCAACACATTCACCTCATTTCCAAAATATAGGTGAAGAACAAGCAGATCCACGGACCGCTGCTTCTACTCCAGCACTGGTCGTGGTCTCATTTGCCGGTATGTCGGCCAGTTCGTCCGTCTCTTGTCCCTTACTTGAGGAGACAGGATGCCGAGAGGTGTCCCGCGTACGTTTCCATATGGGGCGATCGACACACGTACGAGAACACGGGCAGGGGGAGAACTGTGGGGATTTCATATGTCCGGAGTCAGCTCCAGATGCTTCACGAGAGCAGCGTCGACTGGTTCCCCTACCGGGAGTTCTACGAAAGGAACGCATTTTGTCGACTGACATTGGAGCAGAGGCATCTCTGGTTTTATCGGGGGCCGTGTGTATGTTACTGGATTGTTGAGTACACGTATCCAGATCGCGTGTCCCGACAGTTTGGTCTGGACGCATTTGTCCCGCAGTTCCCAGAGCTTGGAGAGGCTGAGACCACCAAGTTGCACAAGTAAGTTACAATTACTTAATTGCTCTCCTACCGTTACTTGTTCAGTTCTGCACTTGATTAACATTCTTTTTTTAATTTAAATGTACTGCAGGACTAAACACAATAAGCCCAACGTCGACTGGAGCACGCGCCACGCAGAGCATTACCTCCAAGCACAGTCTCCACAGTTTCACATGTGGCAGCCTCCTACGGCCGATGATGTCACACTGGGCGCAGGGCATGGAGGATTGAGGTACTTAGTCTGGTACCAGAGGTGGGGCATGCCCTCGGTATACCTCACGGGCCATTGGGGTGAGACCCTTCGACGGAGGCTTTCTCGTGCAGGGTCGAGTGGTTATATGTCTTTCGGACCGATGCAGGCTCGCCAGGTAATTACTTACGAAACTAACATATTTAAAGCATTAAATGTTTATTTAGTTTTTCCTAAAAAATTAATAAATACACTTTGTGCAGATTCTTACCGGTATCAGAGGAGTGGCACACAGCTTGGTGTGCATGGCACGAGATGGTTGGCGAGCAGTGGGATGTACAATGCTCCAGCACACTGCTCCTATGGTGGAGGACTCCGGCTTTGACGGCCGCCTCGTTGGCATGTTGCATGACAGTGGGGAGAACATAAACTGGCGCGAGATACAGCCCACACCACTAGATCCGGATCAGCCCAGAGTCGCTATATACGGTGATGAGATGCCGCCACCTCCTCCAGGTAATTTGATTTTGTCGTACACAGTCATTTCTCGGTACAAAAACTATTCTAATTAATTTGTCTTCAATTATGCAGTGGATGAATCAGGTTGGGGCTTCCACGAATGGGTGTTGAATAACAATGCGTGGAGCGCTTACTACAATAAGTATGGAGTTCCGGTGCAGGTTGGACAGGTAGCAAAAATTTATTATTTATTCAACTTACTACTTATTTGTATGTAGCAAAACTAACATTGTTTCCATTAAGGGTGGAGCTCCCCCACGACATTCCACTCCGGAGTTCACTATGGATGACTTTATCGGAGATTATGCCGGGGATGAGAGACGGAGCCTCCACATGCCACGATATCCGGAGGCCAGACAGCACGATGACGAGGCCAGTGGGAGTGGAGCACAGCATGCAGATGCCTATGCATCTGCTATATTTGGCACACCGCCTCCTCCGCCTACGTATCCATCGACCTGGGAGCCATGGGAGGTGCCTACTATGCCGCCTATCCCCCCACTGGTGGAGGATCCGTGGGCCGAGGCGGATACAGCCGCACAGGAGGAGGAGGTTCACGTCAGGCGTGTACAGCCGCCTAGGGACCGTCATCCACCTCGTAGGTTGGATCTCTCTGGTCGTCGCCCTCGCCCTCGACGTTAGGTTTTTTTATGTTTTGTAGTTTGATAGGTTTCTACTATTATGTATTCGGTCTGGACTGTTTTGCATGAGTTGTGGACATTTATTTTACGTAGTTTGGATATTTTTTTTTTGACTTCCGATTTATATTACATATTTTTCACTGTTTATCACGTTAGCCAAATCGACAATCAGTACAACAGCCGTATAACCGCATCAAAACTCAACTCACTTTTATTGAAAATTACAATAAAAAAAAATTAAGCACTTTCCTTCATTTTTATATAAAATCTACAATAAAAAAATATATATCAATATATATTTCCTTACAATAATATATATCTTAGTAAACCAAAATATATCTTAAACAATATATACATCTTAAAAAAAAATATACCAATATGTATTTCCTTCTAAATATATATATCTTAAAAATATATATATATATCTTAACATGAAGGAAAAATATATATCTTAACAATATATATATCTTAAAAAAGAAAAATATATCTAAACAATATATACATTTCCTTATAAAAATATATAAAATCTGAAAAAAAAAAAAACACTGAACCGCCCCATCTCTGGGCGGTTTTCTAGAGGAGGTGGACCGCCCAGAAATAGGGCGGTTTTCTGCCATCAGTGGACCGCCCCATAAATTAGGGCATTTTTAAATTTTTTTAAAAACTGAGGGTATTTTTAATATATATATTTTTTTTTAGGGTATTAATAAAAATCTCGGTAGTTCTACTCTATATATATATATATTTAAGCCAAAAGAGAGCATATTTCAAAAATCATAAAAAATAGTTAATTTTTTTTCAAAATAGTAAAAATCAGTATTCTACATGTTTATTATATAACTAATTTATTGAGCTACTTAGATTGACGTTTCGAACATCAAATATTAAAATTTGATCCGAAAGTATTTCAGTTGAAGTGCTTCCGAAAACAATTTAACCAGACTATATATATATAATTTCCTTTTTGAAGCCGACTATTTATATAACTCTTTTCTTAACCAAATAATTTGTTGTAGCTGTTCTCTTACTAACACGACGACAATATTTTTTTTTTGAAGCAACAATAATGGATTGAAGATTATAATCTTAGTTGGCTCCCTACTGTCCTAAATTTGGGGGGAAAAGTCAAATGTTACGTAATTTCAGTTGATTTATTGGCACGGCGTTATATTTTGGATTTGAACTTTATTGACAACAGCTAGATTGTTACGTAATTTCAGTTGGATAGATATAAATTCAATGTTTTGGTCAAAACACGGAATTGGGAGTCGGACCTGGAATTCGTAATTCCTTCACAAGTGTTATCTACACTCTACACACAAGACTTAAGAATTAATCAAGTATAAGTCCAAGTACTTTGCATTTTTTTAATGTATTATTCAGATTAAAAATATACTATACCACAAGTGAATTAAATTGACAATACTACTCCTTAGATATTCACAATTTAATTAATTTTCACCATATTTGTTTAAAACCCACAATTTAATATATTTAATATTTTCAAATTGCTTTAGTTCATCATGACCAAAATCAATTCTAGATTATTTTCTGCTGAAAAGTGTTTTTTTCTTGGAGCAAAATAAAATAAAAAATTGTTACCTCACTCAAGTAGCTTGTCCAATTTGAAGGTTGTTAGCTAACTGTCATAGGATTTAAAATATTTAAATGGTTTAGATTTAGCATTGTATTTGATAGAAAATAAACATACATCATATTCAATTGATGAACTTCTTTCCTTGTTTTCTAATTTTTTTGTAATAATATTTGGAAAAATTGATGATAATTGCAAAACTCATCAATGACATTTATCATAAAAATGATTGAATAAATATATACTAGATTTAAATAAATGAAAAAATAATTTACAAATACTTTCCTATTTTCAACAAATCAAGGATCCATATATTAGGTAGTAAACCCAATAATTGGGCCTTAATTAGCTAAACCCAACTTTAGTTTAACAATAATTTAATGTTGAGTGAGGCTATGGTACTTCGGCTAGTGTACTATGGCTAGTGTACTACGGCTCAATATGGTACTTTTTAAAAAATTCTAACGGTCGATCCGAACCGTTCAATGTGATATCCATATGAATATGTACTTGCAAACTAAATTTTATATTTTTTTGAATTTGTTTACTATTTTTTTAGATAGGTAGAATTTTGATGGTCCAGAATTTGTATAAAACACTGAAAATTCTACCTATCTAAAAAAATAGTAAAAAAAATTCAAAAAAATATAAAATTTAGTTGGCAAGTACATATTCATATGAATATTACATTGAATGGTTCGGATCGACCGTTATGATTTTAAAAAGTACCATATTGAGCCGTAATACACTAGCCATAGTACACTAGCCGAAGTACCGTAGCCTCACTCTTTAATGTTATGTAGAAGTAGAAGGTGACTAATTAACAATTGTCTGTACAATGGAACATGGATAAGTCCAAAATTATGGCACGTTGGATAATGCCCTTTTCTTTTCCGTTAGGTTTTGAACTCTTAACTTGGGAATGTGTGACAAAACAGTGAAAGAGATTGAATAGACTAGTCAATAGCTAGTAGCCTAGTTCACCAAAACTTCTTCTCTTTATTCAAAGAGAAAACAAAAATTCCAAGAACTTCATTTCTTGTCATGATGCCATTCACTAACTAGAGGTCTCTGGGCTCCAGCTGCCAAAGCATTCCTTCTCAGTCAATATTGGGCTCCCTTGCTCCTCACAACTCACAAGTCACAACAAAACAATGAAGCTATCAGTTCAAAAGTTCAAAAAACCATTAAAGAAATGCACTATTAGTAAGCGCAAGGTTGAACCATTTTTCAAGGAAAGTCTTTGTTCATGTAGTTTTCTAAGCGAATCTGTACAAGCCGCAATTAATAAATTTGGCTTATGTGAGCAATCAAGGTTTGTTTTAACTAGCCAAGTTTGTGGACTTTTGGTGTGAATGGGAAAAGATTAGACCATGCCAAAGCCAATTAATGACAAGAATGAGAGGGATACTGTCGACATACTCTCGCAGATATTTCTGTCGCTGATAGAAAAAACACCTTTGTATACCTTCATGGATAGTTACTTTTTAATCTCGCAGATACTATCTCATTTTTGTAATGTTATTGGGTTGAAACAAATCGAGATGTTAATTATTAACCAGATCCGATCTGTATCCTATCAATAAATTAATGAACATGTACAAATTCGATTAATTCATATTCGGATAATAGTGATATTAAACAATAAAATCAAATATTCATTTATTTATTTAGTTTTTATTATTAGTTGATAATTTAGTTTGTTGAAATATTCCATTTCATTCTATGATAATTGTATCATAGACTATATACTATATACAAGAAGAAAAAAAGACCATTTTTTTTTATCATTAAATACAGTCATTATACTTTAAGTTCTCTATAATGGATATAAAAGAAATATATTAATCCCTATTAGAAAATTATGCATATAAACAAACACTCTTTACTATCTTTCTGCAAAAAGAAGTATAAGGGCCTGTTCGGCAACAACAGTACCCATGGGAATTTTGGAAAAAATTGAAATCTTAGGAATTTTGTCATGAGACATGTTCGGAGGTCAAGTATAAATTCCTATATGTATTCCTATGTGGGTATTCTTCCTACTTTTTGCCTTCTATTTCATGGGAAAAAAATATTAGCTTAGACCTCCGTTTTTTTTCCAAATGTTGAAGTTGCCAAAATATTAATTAAACAAAGTTGACATATACATTAAATTTTTATCATACATTAAACCTTCCAATTTTTAGGGGTAATAAACTATTAGCTTAAACTTTTATTATACATTAAATTTTTAGAAACTTCATTAATTGGAAGGTTTATTACCCCTAAAAATTTAAGCCATTTTTGTTTAAACAAACACAATTTAATACTAATTAATTAAAAGATGAATTATACTAATTAATACTTGTTTAATTAATTAAACTAAAATTAACTTGTACAATCAAGCACTCAATTAAACAAACACAATTTAATAATACAAAGGGTAAAATTAATTAAACAAGCACAATTTAATAATACAAGAAATTATTACTTTGCATTGTATAGTTAATTCACTCATTTAATTTTTTTTACAATCTGATATATATAATTATATTAATCATAATCAGTGATTAGTATTAATACACTTAATATAGTTTAATTGTAGTATTACATCTTCTATAAAAAGAAAAACAAACTAACATCCTAACAAATTTCCCATGCATTTGCCGAACACCTATATTCTAAAATCACCCATGGGTTAAATAACTTTGGTTTTGACAAATTGAAATTCCCATTCCCATATTAAAAATTCCTATTCTCACAAAATTCCCATGTTACCGAACAGGCCCTAAATAAGTGGTATTTAGTTGGGATGGCAATGAGTCGAGCTGAGCGAGCCACTATTAGAGTTCAAGTTAAAAAAGTAGCTCGTGGCTAGTTTGTTTTTGGACCGAGTCAGAAACGAGTGAGCTTTTTTTCCGAGCAAGTCACGAGTTGTGCGCTTTTTTTGCCACCCAACTAACATCAAGTCAAACTAGATGTAGCTCGTGGCTCGCTCATTTCCAAAACAAGTGAACCAATATTATAATTCAAGTTAAAAAATGGCTTGTGGCTAGCTCGTTTCCGGATTCGTTTTCATATTCACTTATTGAAAGACAGATACAAATTTTATATTAGCAATTAGAGGAGGGCTTAAATGCCCCATTGCTTCATACTCCAATCGTATTCCAACATCTTTATCTTCAAATTTCAAAGTTCAAACAGACGATCCGAACCGCTCAACATGATATCTACGTTAAAATCATTGTTTTTAGATGGTCCACAATTTCCTGAAAAATAGTGATTTTGTACCTATCTTAAAAAATAGTAAAAAAATTTCAAAAAATATAAAATTTGGTCTCCAATCATATTTTAAGGTGGATATCATGTTGAGCGGTTTAGATCGTCTGTTTGAACTTTGAAATTGAAAATAAAGATATTGAAATACGATTAGAGCATAAAGCAATGGGGCATTGGAGCCCTCCTCTAGCAATTATATCCGCTCCGAATTCCGTCTGTTTTACACCCCATAATTATAATCATCGGTGAAAGCATCGGAAGAGAACAGGGCCAAATCTCCTTTCAAAATCAAGACCGCATACCTCTTAAGATTCCTGAGTTGCGTAGCCATCATTTTGATTGTGTGATTGCTTTGAAACTCAAAAATAAATGATTCATATGTTGTCCCTTGAATTAAATATCTCAGCTCTCAGGAGATGACAAATCTAAGAAAACGACCAAATGATCCTTCCACATTATTTTTGGCCAAGTTTTTACTGAAAAATTTCATGTTGGCCAACCTAATATTTATTCTATTAAGTGTCCGATGTGAAATGGATCTCTCTCATGATATATAGGGTTATAATGTACAATTAGTTTTGTACTTCAATCATTTTTTACATTCTTATCTCTATTTTCATAGTCTGAACATTCGATCCGAACTGGTCAATATGATTTTCATATTCAAATGTTCTTGGAGATCAAATTTTATATTTTTTGAAATTTTTTTACTATATTTTAAATAAGTACAAAATTACTTTTTATTTGATGGTATAAGTTTTAAATATAATACATGTAACTGAAGGTAATTAAAGGAAACAAAATAAAAGTTAAAAATAGCCGAACTCAGGCTTTACCACCCCATGTGTAAGAAACTAAAACCTACATATAACTAGTATATATTATACTCATGAGCTGTATTTAATTAAAAATTGGTACATCTACATCTCAACTATTGAAAATATTGCAAAGGGATCAGGTTGCAAATAAAAATATATGACCAGACAAATTTGAACTAATTTTATGGTTATGGCATCATGGGCTCGTTTGTCCTTTCCTTTGGTCACTGTTTGGATTTAAATTTTAAAACGTGATCGGCCACATAATATGAAACTCTAAATTCAGAACAACCATTCAAGAATATCAACTAATTAGAGCATCGACTAACTAATATTCTCGATTCATCACGCATGCAACATATATGTTGATTTTTAGAGAGAAAAAAAGAATGATGAACAATGGTTTTATTGATTATTTTTTTCTGATCTTTACATGGTGTATACGAGGGTATTTATAGCCTAATTACATGAGTATTCCTCCTAGCCATTATGCTAATTCCTAATTTACTCCTACTAGCCGTTTAAAATGGGCTTATTCCTAATTACAATTGCTGGATTTATTACCTATTTACACTCTAATTATAGAATTAAGCTAGGTACCAATTATAGCTTGACAGCTACATGATGGATGCTAGCTTATTTGTTACCTAAACTAGCCTATGATGAATATTCTGAGGCTATTTCTCAACACCCTCCTCAAGTTGGACTCGAATAAATTGATTGAGCCCAACTTACCAAGTATATTTAGATGGCTGGCTTTGTCGAGTGATTTAGTGAAGACATCTGTCAGTTGCTCTTTTCTTCTTACGAATGGGGTTTTTATTTCTCCTGACTATACTTTTTCTCTGACAAAGTGACAGTCGACCTCTATGTGTTTTGTTCTTTCATGAAATACTGGATTGGATGCAATATGTCGTGCAGCTTGATTGTCACAGTATATTTGCATTACTCCTGTGTGCTCTATCTTCATGTCTCTAAGTATATTTAGATGTGCTCTATCTTCAGTATTCTATCAATTGCACCCAAGTGACTGGTGCGCGGAACATGCATGAATTGACTTATAACGCTAACTGCAAAGGCAATGTCAGGTCTAGTAACTGTGAGATAAATTAACTTGCCTACCAATCTTTAATATAGTTCTATGTCAGGTAGTGGTTCACCATATTCAATTTCAAGTTTAATATTGGTTTCCATTGGAGTATAGGCTAGTTTAGGTCCCAATTTACCAATTTATTTTAATAGGTCAATGACATATTTTCTTTGGCATAGAAATAAACCTTTACTTGAGTGGGCTATTTCTATTCCAAGAGAATATGAAAGTTTTCCAAGATCTTTGATATCAAATTCGTCTTTCAAATATTGTTTAATTCTTTCAATTTCCTTATTATTATTTCCAATGATGATAATATCATCTACATAGACAAGAATAATAGTAGTGCAGTTATGTGAATGTTTGACAAACATAGAGGAATCAGCTGCACTTTTATTAAAATTAATTTTTAAAAGAGAAAAGCTTAGCTTGGCATATCATGCTCTTGGTGATTGCTTTAGACCATAAATTGTTTTCTTTAACTTACATGCGAGTGTCGGATCTGATGCATTTTTGTGACCTGGAGGAAATGTCATGTAGACCTCTTATTCTAAAATTCTTTGAAGAAATGCATTTTTACGTCCATTTGGAACAATTCCCATCCCAAGTTGGTGGCCACCAATAGCAAAATTCTAACCGTATTCATTTTTGCTACTTGTGCAAAAGTATCTTAGTAGTCAATACCATAAGGTTGGGTGAATCTTTTGGCCACTAACCTAGGTTTGTATCTTTCAACCGTACCATCACTATTGTATTTGATTTTCTATACCTATTTGAAACCTACGGTCTTTTTTGTTTTTTTGGTAAATGAATAATATTCCATGTGTCATTTTTTTCTAAGGCTTGAAGTTCTTCTTTCATAGCTTTAACCCAAACTGGACTTTGGTTGGCTTCATTAAAACTGGTTGGTTCGGTTTGATTGTTGATGTTACCCAAGTTGGCCTGGTATTCAGGAGATACCTTCTTATAAGAAATAAAATCTTTAATTAGATATATCACCTGATGGGATACATAATCCCGTAGTTTGACAGAGGGCCGAGTTTGTCATATGGATCTTCTCAAGGTAATTTCTTCTTGAGTTGCTTCTTCACTTGACTTATTTTTCTCGTTTTCTCCCCCTGAAGAGATTGCACTTGTTTCACCAATTTGTTCTTCTTCGACATGTTCAACCTGCTCTTGGTTTACTTCATTAGTAATATAAAATTATTTGGAGATGATAAAATTGGTTGACCTTGTGCATTTCCTTGTTCATTTTTTTGATAATATGGTTCATTTTCAAAGAATGACACGTCTCGTGAAAATATAAAATTTATGATTTTTTGGATCATAACACTTGTATCCTTTTTTTTTTTCTGAGGAGTATCCAAAAAATGGCTCTAACCTAATTATCAAACTTGTCTTGTTGTTTTATATGTACAAAATATGCATACCCAAATCTCTTATATGATCAAGATCAATTTTTCTACCCTTAAGAATTTCTAAGGGACTCATATTCTTAAGTCTAGCACTTGGTAATCTGTTTATGAGGTAAGTTGCTATTAACACTGCATCGACCAATATGTTTGTGGAATATTAGTTTGAAAGATAAGTGATCTAGTGACTTCAAGTAAATGTCTATTTTTTATTTCTGAAACTCTATTTTGTTTGAGTGTATTAATGCATGTGGTTTGATGTAAAATTCATTTTTTCTTAAAGAATTCTTAATTTTTTTGTTTATGTATTTTGTATCATTATCGGACCTAATTTTTTTAATTTTTGCATTATATTCTTTTTCGACAAAATTATAAAACTGTTGAAAGTATGAAAAGACTTCATTTTTTTCTTTTAAAATATAAACCAAGTTGTACGAGAAAAATCATTAGTAAATGTAACAAAATATTTAAATTGATTATAATAATTGACAGGAGCTGGCCCCCAAACATTGGAATGAATTAAGTCAAAACATTTTTCTGAAATAGTGGTGGATGAAGAAAATGGCAATGTAGTTTGTTTCGAATATCTACACACATCACCATTTTTTGAATCAAGATTATAACAAAAATGTTTATTTAAAACTTGATCAAATGGATGACCAAATCGCCAATGTAATAATTTGTCACGATATACTGATTTTAATGACATAAGGCATTTATTGTTGTTTTCTTCAAGATAGAGACCATTTTTCAAACATCCCTCACCAATTGTATTTCCTAATTCTCGATCCTGAAGGATCACTTTATTTGGTGAGAATATGACATTGCAATTCAACTCTTGGGTTATTTTACTAACCGATAATAAGTTGAGTTGAACTCTGGTAAATACAAAATATCCTTTATGTCTTTTGTAAGAAATTTGGTTGTACCAAAATCGTAAATCTGGACCTTATTTCCATTTGTAACAATTACATGTAGATGGTCTTTAATTTGTGTGACATTTTCTAATTTATTTTGGTCCCATGTCATATGGTCAATGGCACTTGAGTCAATAATCCATTTACTTGTGTTGTGACACATATTTGCATATTTAAAATTATTGTCAATTTTGAAAGAATTAAAAGTAGATTTAGAATGTACAAAACTTGAAGTTTGCTGTTGTAGCAAACTATTTAATTTGGTTACTAGCTGGATCAACTGCTCTGTATGAACCACAAAAAGACCAGAGGAGTCACAATTAAAATTTGGGTGCACTGTTGGTTCGGATCTAGCCCCTACATTTGGGTCCGCCTCCTTTGGCGGAGGTGAGGGTTTCATCTCTCTCTCTTTTTCGGCCTCTGTCTCATGTGTTACGCAGTTGTTCTTATGCTCCCCCTTTCGCACACCACTGATTTCACCTCGCCATTCTCCCTTCTCCCTTCTCCCTTACTCAATGGCGATGAGGGTGGAGAAGCCAACACTTGGTTTGACTGCAGTGGTCGTACTCGTCTGTCATGCTAGCGGCTCCTCTCGTCCTTTCTTTTATTCTAGGGTTTTGGATTTTTGTTGCAGAGGCTTGATTTTCAGTTTTCTGTGGTTGTGGAGAACTTGTGCATTTAATCAATTTTCTTGCTTGTTGGAGGATCTCAGGTTGGTAAGTCATGATGTCGTGTTATTTTGGTTTTATACTAGTATTTTCTGGTATTGGCAATTTTTCTGGTTTTACTTGGTATTTATTTGGGGATTTGGTTGCTGATTTGAGGGTGCAAGCTGCTGTTTTGGGGTAATTTTTGTGGTGTGCTAACCAGAGTGACAGGAGGTGTCAGAGGTTTCTTGGTGCCGCGTCCCCTAGATTTCGTACCAGAGTTAGTACCAGAACCAGGCCCTTTACCACCTGATTTAGTACCTGGGGTGACCGGATTCCTTAAGGTGAGGCCACTGGTCTTCTTCCCAGAGCCAGAAGCACCATCATCGCCATTTTCACGCTTATGAGCAATACCCGTACCCAAGCGACACCCAGACGGAGGCGTGCCACGTATGGAAGGAACCACCGTCTCAGTGACTGACTGTTTGTCCCACCTGCGGATGTCCTCCCCCTCCATTACTGGCGACCACTGGTTCTTCAAACTCATGCATCTCAGTATCCGCCGTTATTTCTCCCTCAGTCTCAATCGGGTTGGTGACATTCTCTTCCCAGGCGGGTTTCATCCCGAACTCTGTGCCATTCGGATAAGGGCGGCCATTCAATCGAGCGTGCCAAGCATGAACACTTTCAGTGTGTGCATCCTCGATCTCGATATGGAGATCAAAGACTTGAATCTTACCCGCCGGGTTAAGGTATTCAACATAGTGAATCAGAGGGATGAGATTTGTGTCACAAACCCCGAGTTTAAGGCGTGCAAATCGCCAATCGTATCGTCCGCCAGTCTCCGGATCAATCTCCAGAAGGTGTGCTCCCATGGGGTTAAACACCTTTTCCACCTCCGCCCCACGCCCAGTGTGATTTGGGAAACCAATGACTCTAACCCAGATCGGTTGAAGATCCATGCCATCGTCGAAGGCAGGTTCCCAGGCCAGCACCGGGAACTCGAGACCTTGTAGAGTAAGAAAACCTTCAGCTGTCACAGAATCTAACCAGGTCTTGGTTGGCGCCTTGATCAAATACTGGAACTCAGCGTACGCCGTTGCTATCCAGCGATGATCGGATCTCTTAAATCTCTTCTGAAGCGTTTGCTCAACCTTTTCAGGTCCCCATCCCGCGATATCATCTAGAATGAAGCTGAGAGCAAACTCTCGTTCTAGCAACTCTGACTCGGGAGTAGGAGTCAAAGTGATGATCGGAGTTCTAAGAGGAGGAGCCATGGAGGCGGCGGTGTGAGATTTTTGCTGAATGATGTTCTCTCTCCACTTGGGAAGAGATATCGGGGGGTGTGTAGAGGTTTTGGGAGGGGTTGGTGGGAAAAACGAAGCGGTGGCACTGCATGCACGTGACTTGTGCCTGTGTTTGTTACACACAAAACAGAGTTGCGAGTTGCGACATGCCTTAGCTAAATGACCAACGGAACCGCATCTGAGGCAGATCGGGTGTAAACTTGTCGATCGATTGATCAAGTCACATAGTTTACGTTGAATCATCTCTGATTTCGATTCAGACGCAATCGGTTGGCCCTGTTGTGGTTTAGCGCGCCAGGCCATCACAGGCTGAGACGCCACTGTTTTGTAACTACGCAGCCCAGGACGAGTCGCCATTAATGGTGGACGATGAGGCCCAGAACAACGTCGAGCCGCGACTTTGGCTTGAATGCGATCCGTTTGAAGCTAACTAACCTTCGACATTAGTAGGAATTGGAGATTACTCTATCTTTTTTGTTTTGTTTTTTTGGTGTTTTTGTTTTTGATTTACAGAATTTTCACTTTTTTGCAAGAATCGCAATAATCGCTTTTTTCCTTTTTCAAAGATGAGCTTCCTGTTGATGCACAGTGTATTAGTGGAAAGCTGAATGCTTTAAATTTCGATTAGTCCCCTTTGCAACAGTTATTTCGCTTACCGTTTATATAGCTGTGATCTAATTAAGGAATTTTCGTAAAAGAATTGGCAAAAGCACCTTTCAGTAGAAACTGTAAATGAATTGGTTTTGAAATACTACTAGCCATTAGATAAAATCTAGCAAGTACATGTCGCTCTTCATCGCTCATGACTTTTCGTATAAAAACAAACTCTGTAAACTAGCTGTAAGCCAGCCAGAACGAAACCAAAATTGCTTTTAATATATATATTTTTTATTTCAAAGCCCTTGGGCAAAAATGCTTTTAATTTTGTTCTATTACTTTATACTATTCTCCGCTTTATATTCCACAATATTTTAATATTCAATTATTATTTTTAGTAAGAGACCCACCGCATAGCGAGACATCGGTCTCGAGACATGTTGCGCAGTCAGCATCAATTAGTTAGCAAGCAACTCGTTTTAAATTTGAGCAATCATCTCGCCTTTTTATCCATAATTAATAATTAATAGAGCATATGCAAGATGCATGCGTGGTATTATTACGTAGTAATTTTTAATTTAATTTTAGAAATGTGAGAAATTTTTTTATTTAGAAACTATTCAGTAAAATTTCTTATTAATAAACTATTTATAAATCTATGTTAGTCAAATAATTAGCTTAAATTATTTTTTCTTTTTAATTTGTTGCTGATGTAACTTAATAGAAACTCTAAAATTAATTTCAGAATTGTGAGAATTATAAAGTTTAAAGATCTTAATTTCTAAAAAAAATTAATAATTATTTAGAAACTCATTAGAGTTGCTACAGTGTAGATGCTCTAACAACTCTCGTCCTCCTCATCCATCCATTATTTTATCACCCCTCTCCTCCTCTCTTTCCTATCACTATCGTAAATTAATTCGCAACGAGTATTTAATTTTCTGTTATATATAAAACTAAGCATTATCCGGTCAGCAAAATACAGCCCTTTGACCCAATTCCTTCCCAGTCAACATATACGAATATATCCCACATGGACATGGGCAATGCAACTATGCAAGCAACGAGATTACTATATAAAGGCTTCTCCACTTAAAGCTATACAACACAGAGAACAACCTAGTAATATCTTATACAGTGCTTGTTCTTGCTAACATGGCTTCTTTCTCTAATACTACTTTCCTCTGCTTTTTGGCTCTTTCAATTATAGCTTTAGGTGCTAATGGGCAATTATCCTCAACATTTTATGGTAGTACATGCCCTAAATTGCAAACAATTGTGCGATCTGCCATGTCTCAGGCAGTCGCTAAGGAGGCGAGAATGGGGGCGTCTATTCTTCGTTTATTCTTCCATGATTGCTTCGTTAATGTAATAATTAATTGTTGGTTATTAATTAGTTATTACTCCTCACTCTTTTATTAATTATTTTTGTTTTTGGTGTGAATTTTTGCTAATGTTCCTTCTTTCATTGTCTAATTTATAGGGCTGCGACGGCTCAGTCTTGCTGGATGATACTTCAACTTTGACCGGAGAGAAGACTGCGGGCCCAAATGCAAGCTCCCTACGTGGGTTCGACGTCATTGATACTATCAAGAGCCAAGTCGAAGCATCTTGCAAGGGAACGGTTTCATGCGCCGACATTCTCGCTCTCGCTGCACGTGATGGTGTTAACTTGGTAAATTACATATATTCTCTAGCTCTCAGAGTATCATTTTAGTTTATTGCCCTAGCAACATTAATTACATTACATTATTTCAACAGTGTGCAAGAAGAACAGAAACAGAACCACTTATCAAGAATAAAATAATAATTGAAATCAAAATTGCAGCTTGGTGGTCCCACTTGGACAGTCTTGCTCGGTCGAAGGGATGCGAAAACAGCGAGCCAGAGTGCAGCCAACAGCAACCTCCCGGGCCCGGGCTCAAGCCTTCAAACCTTGATCACCATGTTTGGTAACCAGGGCTTGACGGCAAAGGACATGACGGCTCTCTCCGGGGCCCACACCATCGGACAAGCACGGTGCACCACCTTCAGAAGCCACATCTACAGCGACACAAACATAAATGCAAGTTTTGCAGCAACACGCAAGCAAACATGCCCCCAATCTGGCGGTGATAGTAATCTTGCACCGATCGATGTGCAAACCCCGACTAGATTCGACAATGCTTACTACCGAAATCTAGTGGGGCAACGTGGGTTGTTTCACTCCGACCAAGAGCTCTTTAATGGCGGCTCCCAAGATTCGCTTGTTACGACTTACAGCACGAGTCCTTCGACATTCACTTCCGATTTTGTAAATGCCATGGTCAAAATGGGGAGTATTAGCCCGTTAACCGGTACAAACGGTGAGATCAGACTAAATTGCCGGAAGACAAATTAATTAATTAAGATTGCATTTGAAAGCTCCATTAATTTGTTGTGCCATTTGTTATGTTATGTTCCATTAGAAAATCAACGAATAAGTGTTTTTCGTTTTCTAATCTTTCTTCCCTCCTTAATGAACAATTGTAATTTTCATGTTGAAAGAAAGTGAACAGATAGAGAGAGGTAGATCTTAATTAGCTAGGAACCAAGGTCTACACTACAGGGGAAACTATATATAAAATGTAATACGTACGAATGTTGTTTGGAATTATTGAGTGAGACAAGATTGGATAACACACTTTGTAATTATGCTGCAACTTTTCTTTTATAATTTTTCTTTATGAAGAAGAATATTTAGTGCCGACACTAAAGCTCAGGCTTACAGCTTGTCATCTAAAGTAGGCTTATTTGTTAACATTCGTACAACATGTTACATGCGGCGTCATGTTAACAACATGTTACGGCTAGCTCACACCTTATCTAAAGTAGCTAGCTAGGCTCGTTAACACATTTGTAGTGAGTAGCTTCAAAATTATTAATTGGTATATATATAACTTAGATAACACAAGTGAAATACTATATTTGAAAATTTGGAAGTAAGACGTTGTTCAAATTGTGTGGACGATAATTCCATCTCGATTCCAACTTTAATGGTACATGTACTTATTATCTTGAAATATATATATATTATTCAAAATAAATAAATAAAATTGTGGATGTACGTGATCGGCCATCAATGTTAAGACAATTTGACATTAATTGGTCATCCATAAAATAGCCATTAATTACACGTTCAATTTAATCATTGAAAAATACGTACACCTTTTATTTATTTTGAACATTATTTTTAAGATATTAAATGTATATCATGAAAGTTATATTAATGCTAGATTACCCCTTAAATTAAATTAAATTAAAATTCGTAGTAGACGGTGTCAGGCGCCAATAAAAGAACAATAAACACTACAACAGTAAGTCCCATCTGTGACTGGCCAAATCAGTCGCAGAAAGCTATGGTGCCGGTCGCAGATACACCAGTCGCAGTTGCTTCGTCACTGATACCCTCTCCGTTGACGTCACCGGTTGCAGAAGGGTAAGACGCCGGTATACCCTAAGAAAAGCTTGTAATAATTACATTGTGCATCTAATTGCAAAATAATTGAATGCTAATGTCTCTTAAAGAAGAATTCAGAGTAGGTCCTTTGGTTTGATGGGTGTGATGACCATCCGATCAGCATCAAGATTCGTGCACTCCACATCAAAATTCGTGCGAGTCTGTATCAATTTCTGTGCACACAGATTTAATGCTAATCGTACAGTGCTAGAGTTAATTGAACCTAAAAGTAGATCTGATATCCATCGGATCTACTCCTATCTCCTTAAAGAAATAAAGTCACCTTGCTTCTGCTCAGGCCCATATATATTCTTTAATGATGATGGTATATGTGCTTTTCTTTCCGTTATATAAGAAAAAACTGTGAGCCCTTAGATCTTCTTTAATTATCTTTTAGTTCTAAATATGGGTATATATGAGCGGATTAATTCCATTATGATCAATGGAATGACATACAGATATGATCCTCATGATAAAAAGGTTCTTTATATATGAAGGCAATAATTTGGCTAAATTTTATATATAAGAGCTAGGGCCTGAAAGATGCTGTATATACGTTGCCATCAATTACAAATGGTAATGGCAAGGCCACACACCTGCTACGTACGTACTGTGCATAATTGCATTTTAAATAATCTTCTGACATTTGCAAGGGTGTCCAAGTTTTGCTGTTTTCGTAAAACGGAGGCTTCTTCTGTTCTATCCGATCATCTCTTTTAATTATTTATTAAAAATCGGATCAGATTAGCACGATTGCTTTTTTTATTAATTATGGAAAGAAAAAAAAATTTTCCGTCGAATCGTGTTTGGTTGACAAAATTATGTCGGAGGTGAAGGGTACATTAGGTGAAAAGTTTAATCTTATATCATTATAATCAATAGAATCGGTTTCCTCTTGATTTGGAGTGTAACAGATGAAAATAAATTTTATTGCAAATATTTTTAGAAAAAATAACACAAATGTCTAACCCTATATCTTACCTGTATAATTCTCATACTAGTTTTTTATCACAAACCTACAACAATTACCAAATTTCTTATTAATCTTCTAAATTTTAATCAATCAAACAAGAAATAAGACGGAAAAGAAATTTAAATTTATTTTTCCTCATTAATCATCCAAACACAAAAAATTTAAATATGTTAATCTTTCTTTCTATTTCATTCTATTCCCTTTTATTCTTCACCTCTCCTTCATTCCTCTACTCTCCATCCAAATAAGGTGTAAAGTAACTCAAAATTTAAGAGATAAATGCAGTGTGTTTTCTGATGTGAGAGATCATGAGTTCAAAATTCAAGTGAAAAAAATTATTTATTGTAATAACAAGGATATGAGTTTTAGAAGCATAGACATATCTTTCTCAAAAATAAAATAAAAATAACTCAAAATTTGAGTTTGGATTCTAATCTGATGGCCCAAATTGAAAGTTTCAAACTTTGAGCTCCTTAGAGATCCGAATTCCATTTGTAGAGATATGGAACTATGAAGCATTTTGTTTGCTTTTTTTTTTTTTTCTTAAGTTCCAGCAAACCCAAAATGTAAAATGTTTGCTGGGTATAATTAGCGCAAACTATTTTTTTTTAAATAAAAAAATGCTATTAGACATTAAAACTACATATCAAGATCATCTCCAATATTAAATTCTCAATTGAAACTAGTGGACTCCCGCTCACCCACCCAATTGAGACCAATGAACTACTTCATTAATTTGTTGCACTATTAATTAGTGAAATTATTGCCTTGTTATTTAATTGCGTGTAATCTTTTAGCAAGCCAATGTTTGGAGAAAAAAAAAATTAAATTTGCACCTAGCATATAATTGAATGGACCGGTTGGATATTAAAAATTAAAAATTAACCCATAATTAAATTTACATCTCGCATATAATTAGAGAGGAGGGTTCAAATGCACCCAAATTTCTATGCTCCCAATGCACCCAAAAAAAATATATATATATCTCCATTTTTAAAGTCCGAACAGTCGATCCGAGCGCTCAACATAATCTTCATAATAAAATATGCTTGGAGACCAAATTTTATATTTTTTAGAATTTATTTACTATATTTTTGGATAGATACAAAATCACTGTTTTAAGGAGATTCTGGACCATCCGATAAAGTGATTTTGTATCTATCTAAAAAAATAGTAAATAAATTCTAAAAAATATAAAATTTGGTCTCCAAGCATATTTTATTATGAAGATTATGTTGAGCGGCTCGGATCGACTGTTCAGACTTTAAAACGGAGATAAAGGATGTGGGTGCATTGGGAGCACAAAAATGTGGGTGCATTTGAATCCTCCTCATAATTAGAATAGTTAGAATAGTGAAATTTAGAATTAGCAGATGAGAACAGAGAAAAAATAGTTTCTTTAATCAGCGTTGGTACAAATGAGTTTGATGAGCATAAAAATGATATTATAAATAAAAGAACGCCAGATACGAGTATGACGATATTATTTGGCTTTTAGTATGAAGATATTGTCTCTCCATGACTTGTTTTTCGGCTTTTACCATGTAAGTATTGTTATCTCTCCATGTTCTACCAACTGGTAGCACTGATCTCTCTTTTACAAATCCTTTGGTACATACTCTTCACGTGTCACCTGTGGACCAGCAACGCTCTTTAATTAATTATTCAATCGCATATTCGGAGTGTTTGTTTGTGGATCCTACTTCATTCAACAATTAATGCATTAAATAAGTTAAATTAAAAGATGCTTGAAATAAATTATTGAATGAATTTTTATATATATTGTGCACCTCTTGATGATGTTATTATATTCCATTTTCCACCTTATGAAATCCAAAAGCTGTTCGGCCTGTTTTAGTTTTTGCTGAGGCCTTGTTCTTATAGCAAATAGGGTTTATTTATATAACACAAAATTTAATAGGTGATTCCAAAATTTTGAGGGTTCGGTGGAGGTTGTTTAGGTTTCTGAGTTGCCATAGCTTCAATGGCTTCAATATCATAATTTTTCATAGACATATATTTAAATTTTATATATAATATTGAATTTCAAATTTGTTTTTAAAATTTGTTATAGTAAAGAATTGTCAAATCATCGGTTCAATCAGTGTATTAAAATTCAGTTCATTCGGCCGAATATTCGTATTCGGTTGGAATCCGCATAGAAAATCAGTATTCGGTTCAATATTCGGTTTCGAATATTCGGCCGTATATCTTTTTCCGCATATAATCTATTCGGCCGTATATTTTTTTCCGCAATCCGCATATAATCCTATTCGGTTCATATTCGGTTCAAATTCAGCGTAGGTTTAGAATCCGCGATCCGTCTCTCACTCTCTCCTCCCGCTAAACCTAATTCCGACGCCTCTCCACCGAATCGCACCGATCGCCTCTCCAGTCTCCACCGATCCCAGCGCATCTCCACCGAATCCCTTCTGAGCACATCTCCAGTTCTCCACTGAATCGCACCGATCGGCTCTCAGCGCCTCTCCACCGCTAAACCTCCTCCTCCCAGCGCCTCTCCACCGATCGCCTCTCCTCCCAGCGCATCTCCACAGCTCCACCGAATACCGACCGCCTCTCCTCCATCTCCGTCAGGCCCAGCGTCGATCCTTCTCAGTTCTATCAAATTCAAAAGGCAAGCCAAATACTTATCTTTGGTTACTGGTACTGGTGGATTTCCTTGTTTGTTGACCCCTGACGATGGTTGCTGAATTTTTGTAGTAATATGGAACTGGTACGGGTACCAAATCAGTACCAGTGAGCTTATGTATGGTATTGCTGATTTTCTAATAACAAGGCCCAAATAGAAATATTAGTAAGATTAAGGGGTGAAATCAATTATCGAATTGGATTGTGAATTATTGAATTGTTTTATATTGGGCGGTAATTGCTTGAAGTCGTTAGAAATTTAATCGTGGAATAGATGAATTCGAATTGTTTGATTTGTGATGCTTGGTCTAAGCCTTTTGTTCTGTTACTATTGGTGCTTATGTTGAATTGTTAAAACCTTCCCTTTTTCTGTTGGTGCTTGTATTCGCACATTTCTATGTTGGATGTTTGTAGAATTTTTGGTGGTAATATGGTACTGGCACGGATCTGAATTTTCAGGAAAAACAAATTGAACTTTTGGGTCGAATTGAAAATATGTTTAACAAGTGTTAGAATATCTTAAAGTATTAATATTAATTTTTATTTGAAAATCCGCATATATAAATCCGAATAAAAATCCGTATATTCGGCCGAATACCGTATATACGGTATGCGGTGGCCTTCCGCATACCGAATGAGAACCGAATATTAATACACTAGGTTCAATACTTCAATACCATCTTCCAAAGTATAGAGGTGCTTTTCTTTCCGTTATATATTGAATTTGAATTAAGGCCCAGTGTAGTGATAAAGGGGGCCTTGCGTAGTACCGCTAGTTGCTTTTGTTTTGATCGGAAGACATACTGCAGAGGTAATTTTTATTAGTTATTTTGGAAAATTCTGTATTTGGATTATAATGGGCTGACTCAACAGATTTAACTTTTTGCGGGCCTAGGACAAAAGCTAGTTTTATTGCTTTTCGGGGCTATGACTCACAGGTAGAGTGCGAAAAATGGCACGGCGGAGCCAGCTCCGTCACAAAACAGCACGACACGCGTGTCAGTTACGTGCCGTGACTCGCGTGTCTCATGTCGTGATCATTCGCGTGCCGTGTTCATCTTTTGAAACTTTGGCACTGCACGGCACGGCACGTAGTCACGCGAGTCACGTGTAATTAGGACCATTAGATATTGATTTAATGGTGAATCTTGAATAAACTAACTTAAATTAATATTAAATGGTCACGCGAGTCACGTACGGTCATGGCACGTTTAGGCACGGTATGACTCACGTGGCGTGACCATTCGTGTGCCGTGACCACCCTTGATATTTTGGTCACGGCATGACACGACACGTGAAAAATTAACTTGGTCACGGCACGGCACAAGATCAAAGTCACGGCGTGTTAGTCACGACACGGCACGGCATGTTTTTTCCACTCTAGTCGTAGAGGGTGAAAACGGAGCGAATACAGAGCGGATAGTGATAAAACCATATCCATATCCTTCTTAATTTTCTTAATACGGATATAGATTGGATATAAGTCGAATACTGATACGGATACAAATCAGATCAGATATTTATTAAAATAATATTAAAAAATATCAAAGTTCATAATATTTATCTAATTTTAATGATGAATAATTTTTTTTATAATATATATTAAAATATATGATATATATTTACTATTCGGATACGAATAATTGAAACGTAAAACTATATCAGTATCCATATCCACACGGATATTCGGATATCGGATATCCACATCTAATTTTTCGAATACAGATCGAATATTATCCATACCGTTTTCTTATAGGGTGGCATAATTCGCAAATGAACGAACCATTTGTTATTAAATTATCAAATCAATTTTTTATTTGTTAGTTTTGTTCAAGAAAAGGAGGGCTCAAATGCCCTATTACTTTCATGCCTAAATCATATTTTACATTTTTATCACTCATTTCAAAGTCTAAATAGACGATCTAAACTGTTCAAAATAATAATTTTATATTTTTAGGATAGGTACAAAATTATTGTTTTTGGATGATTTAAAATTTTCTAAAAAACAATAATTATGTACTTATCTTAAAAAATAGTAAAAAATTTCCAAAAAAAAATAAAATTTGGACCTCAAGCACATATTAATGTAGATATCATTTTGAGCTGTTCAGATCATCTGTTTGGATATTGTAATCGAGGAAAAAAACCAACATTTTTATCAATATCCATAATTAAATACAAATTATTAATTATATCCAGCTTAGCCGGGTATTTTTAAAAATGCCCAAACAGGCCAAAAATGAGTTACCAGGATTAAAATTAGAACTGGCCATTTTTTGGCCGGTTGGGAATTTTTTTTTGTGTTTCAGAATCTATAAATACCTCATTTTCTCTCTCCTCCCTCTCACAGCTCACTCAAAATCACAGAAGAGGAAGAGAGAAAGATAGGAAGAGAAGGCGATTTCTGAGAGGAAAAAGACGATTTCGGAGGCGATTTTCAGGATTTTCAGGATTTTTTTTTTTAGTTTTTTTTATTTGTTTTTTATTTTATTTAAATTTTTTTTCAGCAACCTATACATTTAAATTTAACCTGACAACTGTTTACAATTTACCAAAAAGCCGTTTAGATGCATTTGCTATGTTAAATTGTAAATAGTTGTCAGGTTACTAATTTAAATGTATATGTTGCTAAAAAAAATTGAAATAAAATAAAAAACAAATTCAAAAAAAATATCCTGAAAATCACCTCAGAAATCGCCCATTTCGTCTCAGAAATCGCCTTCTCTTTCTCTCTTCCTCTTCTGTGATTTTGAGTGAGTTGTGAGAGGGAGGAGAGAGAAAGAGAGATATTTATGGTGTCTGAAATAGAAAAAAAAAATTATTTTATTCCCAACCGATCAAAAAAATAGCCGGTTCTAATTTTAATCCTGGCTGACCATTTTTTGACCGGTTTGAGTATTTTTAACAATACCCAGTTTAGCTAGATATAATTAATAATTTGTATTTAATTTTGAATATTAATAAAAATGTCGGAGAAAAAAAATGCAGAGTATAATTGAGACATTTGAGCTCTCATCCTACAAGAAACATTATTTAGAAATCTTATTATTATGATACGTCCTTATCCAGAAACTTCCTCAAGTTTCCCACCCTTTAACTTTTCTTCTTTTAGTTTCTTTTTTCTTTTTTCTTTTTCTTTCTTTCTCCTGTATTCCACTTTCGCCCTTAAGATAATTAAGAGAAGCAAAAAAATAGACCGTTAAATAGACTTTTTTTTTATAACCGTTAAATAGGCATTTGTTCTATTCAATGTGATTTTTTCTATTCAAATTAGTTAGGGTAATGCAGAATTAAATATTTGTATATCGACCAAAAACTAATAATTAAAATTATATTTTTTTTCATATTTGAGGGCTCATTTAAGTATTTCAATATGATTTACATATTAAAATTTTATTGGATACACAATATAGAGTAGAACCAAGTTGCTCTTAAGCTCACCAAGCCCTTTGTGAATTTAACTCAAAAACTTATCGGATTGACTTCAAACGACATGTCCAAACCGTTAGATGTTCAATCTATATTAAAATGTGCTTGGAGACCAAATTTTACATTTTTTGGAATTTTTTTTATTATTTATTAAGATGGTTTGAAAATCGCTGTTTTCCAATAGTGCAGAATTTTAATAAAAACAGCGGTTTTCAAACCAGCTTAATAAATAGTAAAAAAATTCCAAAAAATATAAAATTTGGTCTCTAAGCACATTTTAATATAGATTGAACATCTAACAGTTTGAAAATGTCGTTTGAAGTCAATCCGATAGGTTTTTGAGTTAAGCTCACAAAGGGCTTGGTGAGCTTAAGAGCACCTTAGTTCTACTCATATATACCATTTTTATAATATTATTACTATTTTTCTCGATTTTAGCTTATCTTAAAATAGTAAAAAATATTTGCGTATCAAAAAGGACCTTTCAAAATAAAAAATTATAAAAATAATAAAGTAGTAAAATTTGAATTCAAAATATTGATAGCATGAAGCAGTTTAAATCGAACGTCCGGATAGAAAAAAGTGTAAATTGAACCAAATATAAATATTTATACATTAATGAATTCATTATAAAATTTTTAATTTAAACTTGGACATGCAACTAACACAAATAGATCTAGCTAGCAGAGTTCAGATCTAAACACCGATTTACTTTCCATCTTTATTTAAAATAAGAACAGCACAATGCATGCTATTATATCTATTATATCTATGCTGTACTTTATTTAATGTGTTTTTTTACATGTGAAGGAAGTCCTAGTTTATGATTCTCGATTTGTCGTTAGCGTCGGCTCTGGTTCGTAACTACCGATACAAATTAATTAATGATTTAATGTGATAATTAATTGCTAACATGTGGGGACCCTCACCCTCGCCATTTAATAACAATATCATCATTCATCATTACTGTGTTGTCTGCTCTGGCATCTACTCTGACATCAAAATTAAGTTAATTTCCAGTAAGGATCGGGATACAAAGGGAAAATAAGAGAAAAGGCTAAAAAAATTCGAGCTATTTGAAAGAAATATGAAATGGTGGTTAATATAAATCGAAGAAAAGTAGAAATGAAAGTCTGACAGCTGTAGAATTGTCAGAATAACAGTCCGCATGCTATGCTATGACCCTTCGTACCAGTACCGTTCTTTTCCTTGTACCAGAGCCGTTCTCTTTTCTGTACCAGTATTTTAGTGTGTGTTCCTTGTGTACATTATTGTCATTAGTAGATTTTGCTTAACCTTAAACTAGAATAGAAGCACAACCCACATTGTACAAAAATAAAGTATGCATGCATCCGAACTACTTGCAGTATTATAAAAGAAATATTTGCTATTGTATGTCGTATTCATTGTCTATCTCATATAATTAAATGACAGCATGCACCAGCTAATTTAGTTGTAGCTGCTATTGTTAATTATGTGAGATTAAGAAAACTATTTCTTTATGTCAAGTTGGAGGCCCATATAAGTATTAATTATATTTTGAAATGGATTTTAAAATTTGACATGTCTGGATAATTGCGCCATTACATTTACACCCCAAAATAGGATTATTGCTGGATTGGGTACCAAGATCAGATCACTAAACAGCAATGACAGACTGTCACGTGAAGAAAAGCAACTAATTAATTAAACAATACTGAACTGCAATCATAATACTTATTATAAGAGGCAACTTGCAATTTGCAAATAAATATTATCTCGTTCTGTGTCTTGTTTATCTCGTTGAAGATCTTGTTACATATTTCCCGCCATGTTATGCAGTACGCTATTAGGAGTAGATCTCTTGTCTTCTTGCGTATGTTGTCGATAATTTTGCTGCACATCGCCTTCTAAACATGTGTTCAGCAATTGGATATTCATCTGTTGTAATACAGTAGTAGAGTGTAAGGATTTACCTTGCACTCTGTTCTCAAAATTTCAAATGATGTTCTCAGTACAGCACTCCCCTTCTTTTTACAGTCCCTTTATTTTGTAATAAAGTGCTAGTAATACAGAAGTGCATCTAAACTATCATCCTTTACATTGTTTCCAATTTCATCTTGGTTGATCAATATTTCTAGAGAATCCATATAATCTCTCCAACTCGTCACGCCGACCATGGCTTCTGTGGTTACCTGGTTCGAATATTGATTGCTGAAATTATGGCTTCCATTCTCAGTCTCCAACTGTTGCACATTCTTTGTATCAGTAGCCTCTGATGTGCTAGATATGGAAGTGTCCTGCACACTCACACTACCGCTTGATTGTTCCTTACTGTTCATGTCGATCCCCATCTTCCGAAACTTCTTCTTCTTGTGACAATTCCAAAAGTTCTTGATCTCGTTATCTGTTCTTCCCGGCAAACTTTCGGCAATCTTTGACCAGCTGAACAAATGAAACAACAGATGCATATCAACTAGATGTTGTGTACTTTGTGGTTATCAGACATTCAGACTGAAAAAAAAAAATTTGACGACTTGGAAAATTGAACCCACCTATTGCCAAGAACATTATGGAGTGAAATTATCAGACGCTCTTCTTCAGGAGATATAGGGCATTTCTTGAGTTTAGGATCAAGATGGTTTAACCACCTTAGCCTACAACTCTTCTCACACCTCTGCAATCCTATCCACAGAGATAAAATTTCAGGTTAACAAGGAGAAAAGAAATCAAGGGTTTTCAACCAAAATTCCAAATTACATTATACGAAGCAAACCCCGCACTGTTAAATAGCCAGCAGTGTTCCTAATTTCAGAGAGAGAGAGAGAGAGAGAGATTGCCTGCTCTCTGAGGCAAGGAACTCCATGAATTAACTCCATTAGTAGTAATGTAATTGTAAAGCTTCATATCCTCTTCGGGTGTCCATAATGCTCTCTTTCTCTTCTCTTTCGCTTTGTTGCTATTATGGTTGTCCATTTTGCTTTGCTGTTAGTCAATAGGTTACACCTTATTTATAATTGGGCGAATTTCATGTATACTTTTCAAAACTCTTCAAATTAGAGAACTAGCTTTGGGTAAAACAATGCTCTCTGTTTGAGATGTTATATATATATGTTCGAAATCTGGATAAAAATATTTTCTGTAAATATTAAATAGTTTGGTGACTTAACCTCTAACTTTTACTAATAAGCTATGTTACTCGGATACCTTAATTTAGGCGGCGTATCCGTATCGGACACGTATCGGACACCGATACACACCCGATACGGCCCCGATACGTATCCGATACTCCAGCTGGCGTATCGGAGTACGTGGCGTATCCTAATTAGTAAATACGGTCAAGATACGCCGTTGATTTTTTTAGGATACTTTTGTTTCAGTGAGATACGGGTGGGATACATCAATTTAGGTCTGCCTGTCCGCTCCGAACTAAACCCCTCTCTCTCTCTCTCTGACGGCTCTCCGCTCGCCTGCACTCTCGCCTCTCCGCCTGCCTCTCCGCTCTCTCTGCCTCTCTGCTCGCCTCTGCCCTCTCTGCCTCTTCGCTCTTTGACTGGTGCAGAGTACATCCACACTACTACAGAAAAAGAGATTGCACACGGACATAAATGGAGGAGCTACACGGATTTCCTGCCGTGTAGGCTGTGAGGGTGTACGAATCGGTAAATAATTACACACGGATATTTACCCGTGTGCGATTGTAACGATTTCTACACGGATTACTTTATAAAGAGCCGTGTACGAATACCTGCCTGTGTCGCTCTCCATATAACCGAGCTACACGGATATTACCTAAACATCATTGTACGATTCCTCTTTCTACACAAACTTTTAATTTCATATCCGTGTACGATTCCTCTTTCTACACGGACTTTTAAATTCATATCCGTGTACGATTCCTCTTTCTACACGGTGTCACACCCCGCGGCCAAGGGTCGCGACAGTCCCCCGCCGTAAACATACAACACCGTGTATGCTTACCAGGCAATTAATAATTCATTTAGAAAATACGCAACACATGACATAAAACAAGTTTATAAACATAAATCAGAGTACACAGTCTGGTCAGAGTAATCATACAACAAAAGTATCTCATCCGGATACTAACCATCAGGCTTAACCTAGAACTATACAACAAAAATATATATATATCTATATCTAAGGTCATATGAGGGCACTCTACCAAGGGCCAACTACTCGCGTGCCTCCCCAGAACCAGTCGCACCTGAACCTGTAAAAATTACCCGAAGGGTGGGGGTGAGAATAAATTCTCAGTGCGAATTTGCCACAATCAAGTTATTGGACTTGCAATCAGAATTCATATCCAAAAATGAAATCCATACAAAATTACATTAACAGTTCAAACACAATATATAAATGAATGCACATGCTTGACAACAATAATCGAATGAAATACAATTTACGGAATTTCCAAGATGAAATCCAAATAAAACACGTATTTGGCCTAACTTATCTCATTATGACTGGTAGCACCAACATATGTTCAATCGAGCTGGACCCTTTGTCAAACCCTCATCTGTAGGGTTACTGGCACCTACAGATGTCCCACCGAGCTGGACCCTTTATCTGACACTCATCTGCAGTGCTTTGGCTTAACCATTTACTAAAGTCTGGTTCGAAGTCAGCTATACAGCTCGACTTTACAAATGCATCTACACGGAATCAAAGTCAGCCATCTGGCTCTACTTTGCAATTTCATTCAAATAAGGTCAAAGTCTGGCAAATTCATTTCACAGGTCAACGGATAGGTCACCGTCACCTTATCCAGCTACCTAAACAGGTCAGCCTGGCAAATTCAGAAACAGGTCAACGGATAGGTCACCGTCACCTTATCCAGCTACCTCTACGGGTCAGCCTGGCAAATTCAGAAACAGGTCAACGGATAGGTCACCGTCACCTTATCCAGCTACCTCTACGGGTCAGCCTGGCAGATTCATTCACAATAGAATAATAAATAGAACACATCAATTGACAACCGTACGAATATGCAAATCAACCATCTCACAACAATTCAGTTCTAGTTTAATTGAGTTATGCACATGATCACACAATTTCAAATTATGCAGCAATCAACATACAACATGACAATCGAAAACAATTTAATTCCTGAAAATGAAACATCAAACAAGTCCAAGAACCCCGCACCTGATTACGAAGAGCGTATTTCGCACTTATGGTTCGGACGTCTCGAAAGGTCCCGCAAACTCTTGCTCACCCGAGCCTACACCTATACCAACATACATACTTGATTTAAATCTTTGTTCCAAGCACTTATTCTTAAACCCTAATTTGGTCGAAATCCAAATTAATCGCTAATTGACAAGGTTGAGGGAGAGGTTTACCGATTACGAATCTATTCAGTCGGACTGGCCTAATCAATCACCGACATTTTCTCAAATTTCTGATTTGGTACCCAAAAACCCTAGAAAAAGGAAATCCAAAATTGAGAGGAATTCGAGAAAAGAATCGACAAATAATCAGCAAGGAGGTCGAAGGAGATAGACTACCAGCAATTTAAGCCCAAATCTCGGGTTAAAAACGAAAATCCAAACCATCGGGAAATCTGAGATTTTGGAGAGGAAATGGAAGAGAAGGAAATACCGAATAGGAGGGTTAGAAGAGATCTACGGCCACTTTCTCGGTTCCAACTTCGATTTCTCGAACTTTTGAGCGACTTGGAAGGATTTGGAGCTCCTTTTTCTTTCTTCTTTTCTTTCGTTGGGCGGACCTCACCAGAACAGGGAAGGGGCGGAATGAGGGAGTGAGAGAGAGAGACACAGAAATTTCATAAAATAAACCCTCAACGCATCCAGTGTGGGTCGTTCACCCGCACTGGATCTGAGTGCGGACGCAGTGAGTACTTAGGCAATTTTCATCAACTCTCAATACATCCAGTGTGGGTCCTTCACCCGCACTGGATCTGAGTGCGGACGCACTCAGTACTTAGTCGAATTTTCGTCAATTCTCAATACATCCAGTGTGGGTCCTTCACCCGCACTGGATCTGGGTGCGGACGCACTCAGTACTTAGTCACATTTTTCGTCAAAATTTCACTTGTCAAGAAAAGTCCGAGCCTAATGCGTCCGCATTCTCCTCCAGTGCGGGTCAACCACCCGCACTCACTACTTAGAAGTCGTTTTGAAGAAAAATCATATCACAGGAGACCCATGAGTGCGGACGCACTGATATCCAGTGTGGGTGGTTCACCCGCACTCACAGAAATTCAGAAAACGAGTTAAAGGAACAAGGTGCCAGTGCGGATGGACCACCCGCACTCACCACCAGTGCGGACGCAGTGAAACTGCTGAGTGTCAGAATTTCGTGTTTCCAACGCAGTTTCTATTTTTTTAGCGAACTAGGGACGTGTTTTAAAGGTCAAATTAGATATACTTGTCTGGGAACATTATTTTAGATTTTTGATTCCTAGTTTATCCATAGAATTTTCGATTATGTTTTTAAACATTCTAATTATTTTATTGTTGAAACTTTCGATACGTAACATTTCTCCCCCCCTTAAAATAAAGTTCAGTCCTCTGAACTTAATTGCGTACCTGAGTCATCGAACAGTTCCGGATACTTCTCGCGTATGCTTGCCTCAAGTTCCCATGTTGCTTCCTTCTCCGAATGGCGTCCCCACTTGACCAGAACAAGCTTGATCACCTTACTCCGAAGTCGCTGTTCTTTTCTGTCCACTATTTGCATCGGCTCTTCTTGATAGGTCAAGTCATCTTGGACATGCAAGTCGGAGTGATCGATGCAATGAGATGGATCTCGCACATACCGGCGTAATTGTGACACGTGAAATACCGGATGAACCCGGTCCAATGCTGGTGGTAATGCAAGCTCATATGCTACCGGTCCAATTCGCCGCGTAATCTGAAACGGTCCAATATATCGAGGACTCAATTTACCTGAAACGCCGAACCGATGTACACCCCTGACGGGCGAAACTCGAAGCCACACGTGATCCCCTTCCTGAAATTCCAGCGGCCTTCGATGAACATCTGCATATTTCTTTTGTCGCTCTTGGGCTGACTTAAGCCGACTTAGAACGACTTTCGTCTTCTCAGCAACCTCTTCTAGCATCTGAGGCCCGGTAGGTGAATACGTACCTGCGGGTCCCCACCACAGCGGTGTGCGACACTGCTGTCCCGTAAGTGCCTCCTGTGGTGACATTCCGATACTCGAATGGTAGCTATTGTTGTATGCAAACTCTACTAAATACAAATGGTTTATCCAAGAGTCTCGGAAACTTAAAGCACAGGATCGAAGCATATCTTCCAATGTTTGTATCGTTCGTTCGGATTGACCGTCGGTTTGCGGATGATGTGCGGTACTGAATCTCAACTTCGTCCCCAGGGCTTCTTGAAAGCTTCCCCAAAAGTGAGAGGTAAATCGAGTGTCTCGGTCGGAGACAATGTTTCGCGAGCAACCGTGGTATTTAAACTGATATTGCAAGAACAGATCAGCTAACTCTCTTCCAGATGTCTCGATCCGAAGTGGAATGAAGTGTGCAATTTTCGTCAGCCTATCCACTATAACCCAGATGGCATCGTATCGTCCGACAGTTTTCGGAAATCCAGTCACGAAGTCCATGGTAATCGACTCAAATTTCTGTGTGGGTATCTCAAGAGGTCTTAGTAATCCTGCCCTCTTCCGTCTATCTGCTTTGACTTGTTGGCAGACCTGGCACTTCTCGACATAGTTTTGCACGTTCCTTTTCATCTTTGGCCACCAGAAATGTCGTTTTAGATCCTGATACATCTTGACTTCCCCAGGGTGAATGGTGTACCCCGAGTCATGTGCTTCTGATAGAATCAACTTCTTCAACTCTAAGTCATTCGGAATGCATATTCGGTCATGGAACCGTAGAATACCATCTTCACGGAGTTGGAATGGTGAGTCTGCATTTGATTCGTAATGTTGTCGAAACTGCTGGCATTTTGAGTCCTCCTGTTGTGCTGCTCGAATCTGCTCGTGTAATTCTGGTCGAATCTCGACCGCGGCCAAGATAATCGAGGCCACAGCAGATGTACCTGCTCTAGCGCTGTCTCCAATCAAACGGGATGATGTTTCAAATGCGAACTCCCGGGATGCACCTACGTACAAATTCATTCTTCTCATTTCTTCGAGAAGGTGAGTCTCACTGGTGATAATCGATGCCAGATTTACCTGACTCTTTCTACTTAACGCATCTGCTACCACATTCGCCTTCCCTGCGTGATACTGAATATCCAGATCATAGTCCTTCATCAACTCCAACCATCTCCTCTGTCTCAAATTCAACTCCCGTTGAGTAAAGATGTACTTCAAGCTTTGGTGATCCGTGAAAATACGGCACCTTACTCCATACAGGTAATGCCGCCAAATCTTTAAGGCGAAGATCACTGCAGCTAGCTCCAGATCATGGGTCGGGTAATTCTGTTCGTGCGATCGTAATTGCCGAGAGGCATAGGCTATAACATGGTCCTTCTGCATCAACACACATCCCAAACCTGATCGGGATGCATCGGTGTAGACGGTATACTCCTCGTCCGTAATAGGCATGGCGAGAACCGGTGCAGATACTAACCGATCCTTCAACTCCTGAAAACTTTGATCTTGTGCGGCGCCCCACTCGAATTTCTCACCCTTATGCAACAGCTTCGTAAGGGGAGCAGCCAACTGTGAGAATCCCAGTACGAACCGTCTGTAATAACCTGCTAGCCCCAGAAAACTGCGAATCTCTGTAACTGTCTCTGGTCTTTTCCATTCGGTCACCGCTCGAATCTTCTCTGAATCTACTGCCAAACCTTCTCCTGATATCACGTGACCGAGAAACGTGACTTTCTCGAGCCAGAACTCACACTTCGAGAATTTTGCGAACAGCTGATGCTCTCTCAACCTCTGCAACACTATCCGCAGATGTATCTCATGCTCCTCTCGGGATCGCGAATACACCAGAATGTCATCGATAAAAACCACCACTGTCGAGTCTAACAGATCATGAAACACTCGATGCATCAGATCCATAAATGCAGCTGGAGCGTTCGTTAGCCCAAACGGCATAACCAGATATTCATAGTGCCCGTATCGTGTACGGAAGGCTGTCTTTTCTACATCATTTGGCCGTATCCTCAGCTGGTGATACCCCGTCCTTAAGTCTATCTTGGAATAGATCGAAGATCCTTGCAGCTGATCAAACAAGTCATCAATTCGGGGTAATGGGTATCTATTCTTAACGGTTGCCTTGTTCAATTCGCGGTAGTCAATGCATAACCGCAAGGTACCATCTTTTTTCTTCACAAACAGCACGGGAGCACCCCATGGAGATGTGCTCGGCCTAATAAACCCGCTTTCCAGCATCTCTTCTAACTGGGCCTTGAGTTCTTTCAATTCCGCAGGGGCCATACGATACGGAGTCTTAGAAATTGGTGACGTGCCTGATATCAATTCTATGCCAAACTCCACTTCTCGTTCGGGTGGTAGTCCAACTATCTCCTCTGGGAACACATCCATGAACTCTGACACCACCGGAATCGTATTCATCTCAGGAACTTCTGCAGTGGTGTACACTATCGCCGCCAAATATGCATTGCACCCAGAATCGATCAGATGCCTAACTTCCACAGCTGAAATGCACGGTATTAACTCTCCAACTTTTCTACAGTTAAGCATGCACGACATACTACCTCTTCCAGTTGCAAAACGAATCCTGCGGTGCGGACAGTCGATTGTCGCTGCATGTCTTGTTAGCCAATCCATCCCTAACAGCACGTCGTACCCCGTAATCTCCATAACTAACAAGTCTATATCGAGATCCCTCCCATCAACTCTGACTTTTCGGTTTCGGCATATGGTGATTGTTCGGTCAGTCGAACCGAAAGGGGTTTGGACACTAAGGATGTGGTTACCGGTTTCGGTTGGCCAGTTACATTTTCCCACTAATGCCTTCGATACTATAGAGTGACTACACCCGGTATCTATCAAACAATGAGCACAGTGACCCGAGATAGAAAGGATACCTGTCATCACATCGGCCTGAGAACCAGAAGGTATACTGCCATCACCTTCGCCTAGAGTCTCTGACGCGTCGTGTGCAGCCTCCGCTATGCCAAGCGCATGTGCTGCCACTCGCCCACCAGTCCTGCCTCCGCTGAGCTGCGGAACACCTCGACCACGGAATGGTGGTCCACTCCGCCCACGTCCTGCGGATCCCCTCATGTCACTGTCTCTCTGGAACCCTGCTGCAGCGTTCGGGCATTCTCTTGCCCAATGCTCCAAACTGCCGCACGTAAAGCACGCGCGGTTGTAGCGTCTGCAATCTTGCTCAGAATGTGCCTGGTCGCATGAACGGCACCATGTGGAAGGAAGACCCGGCCGGAATCCAGGTGTCGCTATCTGTCTAGGAGGAGGTCTAGGTGCCATAATCTGCCTAGGAGGTGGTCTAGCCGTCGAAGGGCCTCCCCCTGACCTCACCGTCTGCCTGTTCTGGTCCTCTCTCTGTTTGACATTTCTTTCGTTCATTTGTATTCTTCTTCTCTTACTGTGCAACTCCACCTGCTCTGCATGATCCATCATAGCCTGAAGCTCAATAGCGGCTGGGGTATCCACAATCATCGATATCCCGCCATCCAACCCATCCAAGTACTGCCTATGATATCTCCCCACATCATTCTGCACATCTGTGGCATACCTGGATAGGGCGAGGAATTCGTTGTTATACTCTGCCACTGGTCGCCCGTTCTGCCGTAAATCTAGAAATTTCCTCCGCAACGCTTCTCGCTGTAAGTTACTAAGGAACCGTCGAGTGAACTGTTGCTCAAACCACTCCCATGGAATCTTTACCTCCTCCCCGGCATAACCACGTCGGGCTCCGTCCCACCAGAATCTCGCACCACTCTCCAATTGCTGCTCTGCCAGCTCCACCATATCTTCCTCAGGTGCTCGGCACAGAACCAGCTTGGTATTCATATTAGCGAGCCATTCTTCTGCTACGGCATACTCACCAGTGCCATCAAAACGAGGTGGATTGAGACGCACGAAAGAGTCATATAATCTCCTGAACTCCTCAGGAGCACCCCTCTGTACCTCGGGTACCGCATCACGTCTCTCTGCCTGGCGACCTCTCTCGTAAGCCGCAATCAACCTCTCATCTAAATCTCGATCCCGGTCCTGCACACCCCTAGGTCCCAGATCCACTCCCTGGACCTCAGGCACTGCAGGTCCGGTCTCAGCTCTACTCCCGGCTGGTTCGATAGGCAGATCCTGAACAGGATCACGAGCTCTCGTTCGGGGTCGTCCCCTACCTCGACGTACTTCCATACTTCTGTTTACAATAAACAATCTTATTAAGTTTGTATTTACTTATTACTAAAATAGATAGATCGTTAGTCGCACGACCCAATTATAACGTACCCCACTCCCGCATCCTACTAGTCTGGTTTAGGCTTAAACCTGTGCTCTGATACCACCAAAGAGAACTGTCACACCCCGCGGCCAAGGGTCGCGACAGTCCCCCGCCGTAAACATACAACACCGTGTATGCTTACCAGGCAATTAATAATTCATTTAGAAAATACGCAACACATGACATAAAACAAGTTTATAAACATAAATCAGAGTACACAGTCTGGTCAGAGTAATCATACAACAAAAGTATCTCATCCGGATACTAACCATCAGGCTTAACCTAGAACTATACAACAAAAATATATATATATCTATATCTAAGGTCATATGAGGGCACTCTACCAAGGGCCAACTACTCGCGTGCCTCCCCAGAACCAGTCGCACCTGAACCTGTAAAAATTACCCGAAGGGTGGGGGTGAGAATAAATTCTCAGTGCGAATTTGCCACAATCAAGTTATTGGACTTGCAATCAGAATTCATATCCAAAAATGAAATCCATACAAAATTACATTAACAGTTCAAACACAATATATAAATGAATGCACATGCTTGACAACAATAATCGAATGAAATACAATTTACGGAATTTCCAAGATGAAATCCAAATAAAACACGTATTTGGCCTAACTTATCTCATTATGACTGGTAGCACCAACATATGTTCAATCGAGCTGGACCCTTTGTCAAACCCTCATCTGTAGGGTTACTGGCACCTACAGATGTCCCACCGAGCTGGACCCTTTATCTGACACTCATCTGCAGTGCTTTGGCTTAACCATTTACTAAAGTCTGGTTCGAAGTCAGCTATACAGCTCGACTTTACAAATGCATCTACACGGAATCAAAGTCAGCCATCTGGCTCTACTTTGCAATTTCATTCAAATAAGGTCAAAGTCTGGCAAATTCATTTCACAGGTCAACGGATAGGTCACCGTCACCTTATCCAGCTACCTAAACAGGTCAGCCTGGCAAATTCAGAAACAGGTCAACGGATAGGTCACCGTCACCTTATCCAGCTACCTCTACGGGTCAGCCTGGCAAATTCAGAAACAGGTCAACGGATAGGTCACCGTCACCTTATTCAGCTACCTCTACGGGTCAGCCTGGCAGATTCATTCACAATAGAATAATAAATAGAACACATCAATTGACAACCGTACGAATATGCAAATCAACCATCTCACAACAATTCAGTTCTAGTTTAATTGAGTTATGCACATGATCACACAATTTCAAATTATGCAGCAATCAACATACAACATGACAATCGAAAACAATTTAATTCCTGAAAATGAAACATCAAACAAGTCCAAGAACCCCGCACCTGATTACGAAGAGCGTATTTCGCACTTATGGTTCGGACGTCTCGAAAGGTCCCGCAAACTCTTGCTCACCCGAGCCTACACCTATACCAACATACATACTTGATTTAAATCTTTGTTCCAAGCACTTATTCTTAAACCCTAATTTGGTCGAAATCCAAATTAATCGCTAATTGACAAGGTTGAGGGAGAGGTTTACCGATTACGAATCTATTCAGTCGGACTGGCCTAATCAATCACCGACATTTTCTCAAATTTCTGATTTGGTACCCAAAAACCCTAGAAAAAGGAAATCCAAAATTGAGAGGAATTCGAGAAAAGAATCGACAAATAATCAGCAAGGAGGTCGAAGGAGATAGACTACCAGCAATTTAAGCCCAAATCTCGGGTTAAAAACGAAAATCCAAACCATCGGGAAATCTGAGATTTTGGAGAGGAAATGGAAGAGAAGGAAATACCGAATAGGAGGGTTAGAAGAGATCTACGGCCACTTTCTCGGTTCCAACTTCGATTTCTCGAACTTTTGAGCGACTTGGAAGGATTTGGAGCTCCTTTTTCTTTCTTCTTTTCTTTCGTTGGGCGGACCTCACCAGAACAGGGAAGGGGCGGAATGAGGGAGTGAGAGAGAGAGACACAGAAATTTCATAAAATAAACCCTCAACGCATCCAGTGTGGGTCGTTCACCCGCACTGGATCTGAGTGCGGACGCAGTGAGTACTTAGGCAATTTTCATCAACTCTCAATACATCCAGTGTGGGTCCTTCACCCGCACTGGATCTGAGTGCGGACGCACTCAGTACTTAGTCGAATTTTCGTCAATTCTCAATACATCCAGTGTGGGTCCTTCACCCGCACTGGATCTGGGTGCGGACGCACTCAGTACTTAGTCACATTTTTCGTCAAAATTTCACTTGTCAAGAAAAGTCCGAGCCTAATGCGTCCGCATTCTCCTCCAGTGCGGGTCAACCACCCGCACTCACTACTTAGAAGTCGTTTTGAAGAAAAATCATATCACAGGAGACCCATGAGTGCGGACGCACTGATATCCAGTGTGGGTGGTTCACCCGCACTCACAGAAATTCAGAAAACGAGTTAAAGGAACAAGGTGCCAGTGCGGATGGACCACCCGCACTCACCACCAGTGCGGACGCAGTGAAACTGCTGAGTGTCAGAATTTCGTGTTTCCAACGCAGTTTCTATTTTTTTAGCGAACTAGGGACGTGTTTTAAAGGTCAAATTAGATATACTTGTCTGGGAACATTATTTTAGATTTTTGATTCCTAGTTTATCCATAGAATTTTCGATTATGTTTTTAAACATTCTAATTATTTTATTGTTGAAACTTTCGATACGTAACACACGGACTTTTAATTTCATATCTGTGTATCTCTCTTAACTATCCTACACGGATATTTATAAAATAATCCGTGTACGAATACATTCCTACACGGATTATTTGATAAATGTCCGTGTAGGAAACAATCCTACACGGACATTTATCAAATAATCCGTGTAAGAATGTATTCCTGTACGGATTATTTTATAAATTACTCTTCTTACACGGACTTTTGTTAAATATCCGTGTAGGATTGTCTTAGATTTTTTTTTGTTTTTTTGTTTTTTTGGCTAACCTCCAGTTTTGCTAGCCAATATTTAAATTTTTCGGATAGCAATTTAAAATTCATGTACACTAAATTATATAAAATTATACAAATCCATATTTAGCATTACAAAATTCTAATCAAAACCACCTTGCCCACATACATCTGACATCGTCGATCTGCTCCTTGATATAATACGTCTGCTTTGGTCCATACAATTATAATTAGTATTAGTTAGCAATTATAATTTGGTATTAGTTAGTAACAAGAAAAGGAAGATGCAAGACACTCGCAAATATCAATTGCTATTAATAAACTGAAAATTATAAGTAAGCACAATATGAAAATATCAACATATATAACAAAAAAGCATAAAAACATAAAATCATCAACATATATAACAAAAAAAAAGTAAATATAATTATAAATAATTAATAACTAATCATATGGAGAGGCCGGAGAAGAAATGTATATTACAATTAGTGCAACATATATACATATTGCCTTTTGTACACATGCAATCCCATGTGATCCCTCAAGATCCAATACAATGTTTGTATAAAATTATGTCCTTACCACTTAGTAATCATGTGATGAAGCTTTGGTCCATTTTTTGTAAAGTTGGGCTCATGTTGCCAAAACTCTTGGTTATGATTTAGTTTGGACCAAAATTTCATACAAACTAGTTGTATTAGATCCAACATATAAAAAAAAAGAGTGCCCATATGATCCATGACATGATGCATCTTGGTTAAAGGTCTCCAACATTTCAACTCCAATAAAATACATTGATCAACATATATGTGCATGCATAATAGAGAATAAAAATGTTCCTTTAAATTCAAATTTTTTTCAAACGTGGCCGCCCCCACGCTTGGGCTCCCCGCTCAGCAGACTTCCCCCCGCTTTTGCGTGGCTGCCCCCACGCTTGGGCCTCCCGCTCAACCGAACTTTCCGTCGTTTTTGCATTATCTTAAGAAATCAAGCATGCATGAATTACACATGACCTAAATAAGCAATAATAAGTAACATAAAATTAGAGGAAGAAAAGGAAAATATATATATGCAACATAGCTAATAAGAAAATAATTTTTTCAAATTATATATTTCTCTTTTTAAAATTCATAATATTATATTTATTCTTCTAAATTTCAAAAACTGACATTTAGCCAAATTATTATCTTTTCCATTAAAAAGTAACTCTACATTTATAAATATCAAGGTTCTAAATAGCGTTTATAGCGTCGTAGCGGGAAGGTTAAAAAAAAAGCTATAGCGAATAGCGTCGCTATAGCGGAAGCTATTCCAAATAGCGTTTTTTTTTTTTACATTTCGTATATTCAATATTTGTACTAAATATCAACATTATCTAAGGTCTCATAGAACAATAAATAACACCAAAGTAATTAAGAAATTATAATATTCATATTGAACCCGTACAAAGTTCAAATTGCGGTTCAAAATATCCATAGTAATATCATAAACTATCGATTTTTCCTATTAAAAATATCTTAAGTATCATGATTCATGACATAATCTATTTTTTTTTTCTATTCAAATTTTAATTCCGGTTTGGACTTTTTTTCTATTCAAATTTCAATTTCTATTCCCAATTTCAAATTGATTTATTTGTAGCAAGTAGCAACAAATTCAATTTCGGTTTGAGATTTTTTTTATCTTTATTTAAAACCTATATAAATAGCTTAAAAATAAAAAATAAAAAAAAACCCATATTGTATAGCGCAAATAGCGCCGTAGCGGACCGCTATAGCGGCCGTAGCGCAAATAGCGCATTTTGATGTCATAGCGTAGCGTTTGGGGTCCAAAAACGCTATAGCGGCGCTATAGCGCCGCTGTAGCGCGCTATTTAGAACACTGATAAATATTCTCATTTTACACTACACATTAAATGAGTCCGCCTACACTTTATGTAGTACTTAAGCTAATATGGTTCTAATTCAAAATTTATTGAATCAACATCGTTTAGAAGAAAGAAAAAGTACCGAAATTTTTATATATAAGAAAATGAATAAATAAAATATTAAAAATAAGAAACTGTTCACCAGATTTTTAAAAATAAGAAGGACGCCATCCCAGGTGCCGACCAGAGAAAAAAAAAAAAAAAAAAAAACTAAAAATTCGGGACGCCATCCCAGGTGCCGACCGGGGAAAAAAAAAAAATATATAAATCCGGGACGCCATCCCAGGTGCCGACCGGGGAAAAAAAAAAATATATAAATCGGGACGCCATCCCAGGTGCCGACCGGGAAAAAAAAAAATATATAAATCGGGACGCCATCCCAGGTGCCGACCGGGAAAAAAAAAATAAAAATAAAACCGGGACGCCATCCCAGTTGCCGACCACTACTAAACTCGTTTATTTCTTCCGGTCTGTCACTCTCATGCCATTCTGGGGCTTACCATTTAGAGAATCGACGGACTCTGACGAATTTTACGGTAATAATTTTTTAGTTAATTTATTTACAATATTTTTTAACTCAATTTGTTGTATAACAATTAATATTTACATTTTGTAATTAACATTCATTGTATAGGGTTTTTCGGAAACAATCCATTATGGTGTTAGTAAATGTATTTATCGGCGGTGAAATTCGATACGGTCCGAGGGGCGCGGAGTATAGTATTAGTCATCGATACTCATTTCGTGCGACCGGTGAACAAAATTTTGAAGATTTGAAAGGTATGATTTATCGGCATTTTGGATATTCCGAGAATGAATACAACCTAATCATTTATGCTCGATGTAATGTTGGTACACCTACTGGCCGTTATTACGAGGTTGTGGAACTTATTTGCAATGAAGGTTGGAAGATAATTTTTGAGCAGTTAATGAATTCCGGAAGAGAATACCGTGTCATTGATTTTTTCATTGAGTTTGTTCCAATTGTGGGCGCGACGCAACTCCAGTTGTTATTTGATGGTAGGGTACCTGAGACGCAGCCAGAACCTCCTCAGTCTCGGTACTGTGATCCACATGCGGGTTCCAGTCGGACCCGACCTTGTCAGAGAGAACAAACACCGCCCCAAAATATTTACTCTGAACCTTATCCCAACATGAATGAGTTTTCACCGGCCGTCCAGGCAGAGGTGAATTGGACACCATACGATAATTATAATAGTACATATGAGATGCCTGGTTTTGGTGATCATGGTCCCGATAATGACGACTTGTCACAAAGTGATGACGAGGATGATGGAGACTGTTGTGATGATGATGAATCTGATGAAAATGATTCGGAAGATGATGTCTTGCTAGAGTCTCATACACATGCAGATTTCGGTCGGGGTGACCGTTGCCCTATACCGAGTTTCAGTGATACATCTGGATTTCGGGAAGCAGATGTAGGTTTTTCGGTACGACCCCACGTTTTGATGATAAATCTCTTGTGGTGGATCAAGTATTCCCGTCAAAAGATGCTATGAACAGAGTTATAAAGGAGTTCCATGTACGCAAGAATATTGAAGTGTATTGGAAAGAAAGTAGCAAAACCAAAATTGTGGTCGTGTGCAAGGACACCAGGTGCAATTGGCGACTGTATGCCACGTCTTCTTATTTTGGAGCTCGGTGGACAATTAAAACATTAAATACACCGCATACATGCCGTGCCCCAACTAATCGTACTGATCATGCACAACTAACTGCAGCAGTGATTGCCAATGCTATAAAGCAAGATATGAGAGAAGATGTTACAAAAAGCATTAGTGACATCAAATCGATAATCCGTGCTAAATTCGAAGGAATTGTTCCCAAGTACAACAGGTTATGGCGTGGCCGAGAGCTGGCAATTGAACGTATCTATCGTGTTGCGTTGACTCAGACACGTATGTCTGATGCTCAATCGACCAATTAGTAGCACAAAAAGCTGTATGAACAAACTTGTGTAATCTACGTACCTCATCCTCCGGGAGTGGCTCTAATACTGGGATGGCCTGTCGACACCCAAACTGGCGCATCACTCGGTCCGGATAGCAATGCTCTATAATCCAAAAGTATACCAATGGCACACGGGCACGAAAACACTCAGCATCCTGATGGACTCGGGATGGCATATGGCTCCACAGCGATTTGTATGGCTCCCAATCTACAGTACCCTCCCGCAATTCCTGCAACTGATTGCGGAAGTATTTAATTCCAGCCGACCCATGAGGTTGTCTAAATCGTAGGCGACCACACCACTGAGCTCCAAATGCAGGGCAAGACTGGGGATTTGGTTTCCCCCAATCGGGTTCCCAACCTTTGTATGGGATCGGACGTCCGGTCTGCAACCGCGACCATGTCCAATGCTGTAAAAGTATCACCGGACCCGCTAGCTCTTTCACCATTTTGCTTTTACGAGTGACACTCACACATAGATGCCTGTAGAGCAATGCTAAAACAGCCCCACCCCAATTGTATTGCTCAGGCGTATTGAGATCCCGGAGAAACTGCAAATACATCACTGGCACCGAATCTCCAGATTTATCAGGAAAAAGTAAAGACCCAAACAAATCAAGTATGTAAGCCCTTGTATATTGATGTATCTGCTCCAATGTGGGCTCACCAGGACCCGAAGGCATGACTTTAAACCAATTTCGCAAACTTTTTAAATTAATGGCATACCCAGATTTTTTTATCTCACCGGGTCTTTTCTTTGTTTTCATCAAAGCATCCCATGTCCCAACTCCAAGACACTCATTTACTAAACCCTCCCAATTACCATCTGACACACCAGTCACCGGTATCCCCTTAATTGGCAAAGCCCACAAACAAGAAACATCCTCTAAAGTAATAGTCATCTCACCTACTGGAAGATGAAATGTATGAGTCTCTGGTCGCCAACGCTCTACGAGAGCACTGAGAAGCGAAAGATCGACGTTTACAATCTCCATTTGAGACACTTGATATAGGCCAAGACTCTTCAAGATGTTTTCACATTGCCAATGGTACGGAATACTGTGCTTGTGGCCTCGAGCCCTCATTCCATCATTAGGCTGCCATGGTTATAAGAATTGATTTAAAAACAATGAAACTATGAATTTAAAACAAGTACAAGTTATACAAAAAATTTAGTAACTTACATCAGTAGAAACCAGTGAAGTCCGGTGTTGCTGATGTGGCATCCACAACAACGAACTAAAATTATTTGATGACTGAGTTTGAGGCACTACATCTTCGTCAAATGCATCATTAATGTTTTGATGGTAATAGTCACCACGAGGAGCTGACATCCTGCATGCACCACATTTTCATTATTCAAACCCTAAATTAATGACTAAAAATGTTCAAACATAAATGAATTTTTCAAGTTGTTTCAAAATGTTCATCACATATTTGAAAATAGATTCAACATTTTCAACAGTTGAACATAATTAATACATCAAATTTTTTGCCCAAAATTAATGAGCCGTTTGAATTGTGACAAGTAATTTAAAATAGAAAAACAATATATTAAAGTATTACATAAAATTAACTATAATCTTGTCTATAAAAACAAATTATACTACATAATTTGTTTTCAAATGAAAATAATTAATCTAATTTCTAAACCCTAAAGCGAAAATCTATTTTAATTCTAATTTAACCAATTTATTTCACAACAAAATTAAGACGAAAATATAAATATAAAACTAAACTACTTGATTCTAATTTTAGTTTAATAACATACTAATTTTAACTGTTTTTAGTTTAATAACATACTAATTTTAACTAATTTAATAAAAAAAACGTACTTTGTGTGGATTTGCTGTCGGAATGTCGGGCTGCTGTCGGGATCAGAAACGGGACGCCATGGCGGGAGGGACGGGACGCCACGGTGTGCGGGGCGGGATGGATCGGGACCAGACAGCGATGGCGAGGCGTTTTTTCGTTTTTTTTTCAGCGGCGCGGAGGGGAAAGAGTGATCTGGGGTTTTTTAGTTTTTTCGGACAAGGGTCGGCAACTGGGATGGCGTCCCGGTTTTATTTTTTATTTTTATTTTTCCCGGTCGGCACCTGGGATGGCGTCCCGATTTATTTTTTATTTTATTTTTTTCCCCGGTCGGCACCTGGGATGGCGTCCCGGATTTATATTTTTTTTTTTTTTTTTTTCCCCCGGTCGGCACCTGGGATGGCGTCCCGGATTTTTAGTTTTTTTTTTTTTTTTTTTTTCTCCGGTCGGCACCCGGCATGGCGTCCTTCTTATTTTTAAAAATCTGGTAAACAGTTTCTTATTTTTAATATTTTATTTATTCATTTTCTTATATATAAAAATTTCGGGAAAAAGTAACTCTACATTTCTTAAATCGCGCATCAATGGAGTACAATATTAGGATATTATTAAAAAAATCCTAGCTGATTCTTATAGTTTGCCATTTTAGTAATTTTCTATTATCTAGAGTAGAATATTTAGGTTACTTTAATTCCTCGTGAGGATAATTCCATTGATGCGCGATTTAAGAAATGTAGAGTTATTTTTAACGTGTAATTCAACTTCAAAATTTATTGAATTAACTTCAACTAATTTGCAAAATATGAAATTTTAGAGGTTACTTTATAAAAGTTCAAACTTAAATAAAAATAAAAAGAATCACTAACGTGGCACTATGGCCACGTGGTCAATAGTGAATGCTTCACCCCTTGGCCCTTCAGTCGATTAAAGGGCCTTCTCTATCATCCGTGTAGAAAGAAAAAAAATACAAAACAACAAACCAAATATAATCAGAAAAGAAAAAGAGAAAGAAAGGAAAAGTGAAAAAAAAAACAGAGAGGTGTTCTCCTCTCTCTCTCTCTTCGTGCATGCATGAGTGCTAGAGAAAGATTTGTGTAAGGAATGCTCTGAGCCGATAATTCAACTATGGTGGTATTTTGCTTTCCTTTCTTCTTTATTTTTGGTTCTTGCTCAAGATGATTTCTTATAGCAATGAAAGTATAACTCTACGATAAAGAAAGATTAAACATCATATCCTTGTTTTCTTGTTTTGTGATATTAAGATGTGGTTTGACCCTAGTACCGATCGGTACCACTAGGTATAATCCCCTGTTTGAATTTCTAGGGATTGATTCATAAAGAACATTAATAAATAAGGGAAAAATTGCTAAATGTTAATGCTTGAGTAATAATAATTTGTCAAAGGGGTTTAACTGAAAAACGGAAAATAAAGTGTGGCTTCAACTTTGCTTTCGGAATTGTCTGTTGATTGAAAATGTGTGCCGTGGTTCAGAAAATGTTAAATTGTAAAAGATATAAAGAGATGTAGCTCAATTGTGTTATGGTTGATAATAAATGGATTTGGACCTTAATTGCACTACAAAAGACAGGTATTTTTCGTGACGGAGTACCGTCATAAACGTGCTTTTTTTATTGCGACGGTACTTTTCGCGACGAAGTCCCGTCGCGAAAAGTGCCTATTTTGTTGTTGTGAATTGCTTGGACATATAGACTGAACTGTTGGACTTTCGGACTGATTTGATGGAAATTGAATTGAATTAGGAAGGATTAATGAAATGGTACAATAATTAATTAAAAGATGTCATTAATTTAAATGGGTACTGTTATTAATTAAATATGGATTGATGATAATTATAAATATAATCTATTATATGTATGACTTGATATTACGGAGCATTGTATGATCCTAAAATGTAAATAAAACGCTAATGAATGCTTTATCAGAAATATTGAACAAGCTTATTGAATTAACATATAATTGGGGTTTAAATATTAGAATACGTAAATTGTTTTACTATACTTAATTGTTATAAATATTGATCAGAATATACATATTATTTTGATATAGGCATAATTATGAGAAGACTAGGAATTATTCTGATACATATTATTCTTATATAGGCATAATTGTTATAAATATTGATCAGAATATACGTAAATTGTGTGACCTCACTTGTTGCCCTTTAGGTGCAGGGTTATTGGATTAGTCTAAGATTCATGACTAGAAATTAAATCGTAACTCGCTGTGCATTTTGAATATTTTATTGACTGCATTGATTGAACTGTTGAACTGTTGCATTATATGCATAACCCAATACAATTGAAACTGAATTACCGGTAAGTCTGTTGACTGTCATGTTGATATTGTTTATCGATTGGTTGATTCTTATTGCAAATGATTGATTGAGACCACAGTGACTGAATTGATTGAATATTGAATACTGTAATTAATTCTTGAACCTCCATATAGTGGAGAAAAATGATTAATATATCGTAAAGTCTAGCTAGCTACTAGACTTTACTCCAGGACTCTTATGCGCATATGGTGAATGGCCTCAACTGAACCCAGTATTGGTTGGGTAGGGGATATTGAATAAATGTGAATTGTGACTGTAAAACTAATGAACTATGGTAACTGTCTTATCATTCATTCTCTTTTCGATAATGACAGGATTGTAATATTGGTTTCGTATGGTTTTCATTAACAAATTGTCAGGATAGTTAGAACAATATAAGCCCTAACACGACAGATACATGTTATGGTATCTGTCAGTGTTACCAGATTAGAAATTGTAAAGTTAAGAAACCAAACGTTATTAGACTTAGTGGCTGTAAAGATTAGGTCTCAAACGTTACCGGACTTTATGGTTTAAAAGATTTTGACTCAAACCATTTATTCTGATAAGATTTTTAGAGTTATGATTTACTTATGTAATTTTTGTCATTCAATTGAATATTTTTATTGAGCATTTGCATTCGTTATTATGAAATGAACTGTTAGTTTCTCGTGCGGAGATTTCATTCTGAATATGAATTTTCTTTGAATCCAATAATCTGAGTGGCAATCAGCACTGAGGAATAATTTATTATTTCTCACCCGTTTTTCCTTATAAGATTCACAGGTTTGTTAGACGAAGACAGAAAAACGCTTTTGGAGTTATAATTGATAGAAGGGCCACCTAAAGGTATGAGATTTGAGTTTATTATATCTGATAGGGTGCAGAGATTATATCTCTAGCATCATCCACTGTAAAATGTCAGATAACTATTGTAAATAAATTGGGATGTGAGAAAAATAATGGATGCTATTAGTAATGCATAAAAAAATCCATGCCTTATGTTACGTATATTGAATGGTAAATAGATGCGGTAGGAATTGTCGCACCTCCGAATCGGGGGTGTGACATATCCAAAGTTAAATAGAAATTATTAATTATACCCAGCTTGGTTGGGTTTTGTTAAAAATGCCCAAACCGACCATTTAATGGCCAGTTCACTATTTTTTCCAACCGGCCATTAAATGGCGGGTTCTCAATTTTTCTCAACCGGCCATTTAATGACCGGTCCTCATATTTTTTTTGCTGTTAAATAACTATTTTCCTCTCTCCTCCCTCACTCAACTCACGTCTCTTTCAGGTAATTTTTGTTTTTTTTAATTTTTGTAATTTTAATTTTTTTTATTTAGTTTAATTTTTTAATTTAAATTTTTCTTTATTATTTAATTTAATTGTTTTATTTAATTTAAATTTATTTTATTTTAATTATTTTTCACTAACCTATACATTTAAATTAGTAACGTGGCAATTTTTTATCATTTACAAAAATATAGTTTGTTTGCCATGGTCATGATTTCATTACACTATGGTGGGAAGTTTCTTACTAATGCATATGGGGTTACTACTCCAAAGAGTCAGTTAGTTCATTTATGGTTCCCGATGATATCTCACTTTGGGACTTAAAATCCATGATTTACGAATGCACTGGTTATAACCCAGAAAAGTGGAACTTAGAATTGACAATCCAAGTGAACCATGGAACACCCCCGACTGATACCATAGTGAAAGTACTAACTGATGCAGCATGGAGAGCCATGTACGGCCATTTAAAGGCCACTGGAATTTTTGTAATAGAAATCAACGCCAAGAGAGTTCCTATAGAGTAAGGGGTTGGAAGTTCTGGCCAAAATTTAAGTGTGCCACCTCATACAACTCAACCAGAACCATACACTCCCATAGGTCATTTATTCGTATCTGACCCAGAAACATACAATCACTTCATTCCACCGGCACCCCAACCACGACCCGAACCAAGATCCCCACCTAGACCCGTGCATGTGGTGCCTTTACCATTACCGCCACCATCACCTCACCCCAGACCAACACTAATAAACGATGAAATTGGGTCAGATTTTGAAAATATTAATGAACTTTCAGAGGAAGATCTGCAAACTGGGGATGAATTTGAGGGAGCAAACTTGGACGCTGATCACGTGGGGGGTTGTGATAAAGATGGTCCAGTGCCCATTCGAATCGGATATGGAAATATGTCGCTTAGTGGCCGGACCGATACGCACCTGTTCATAGACTTCAATGATATATCTTCTTTTATAGAAGCAGATATTGTTTACTATGGGCAACAAATTGAGTACAAAGGTGAGCTGGTGCCAGAACAATATTTTCAAAGCAAAGAAGAACTTATTAAGAAGATTAGAGAGCACCATATTACTAAGAATCAAGATAGTAGAATGAAGAAAATTGACAGGGATAGGATTCAGGTGGTGTGCAAGACTCTGGGTTGTGATTACGAACTTAGGAGAAAAACAACTGGTTTTGGAGATGCATGGGTTATAACGAGGTAAAACAAGCCTCACACATGTAGGACTGAGTATACAAGGACCGACTATAATGTCTGACAGCATCAATCATTACCGATGTCATTGAGAAAAGCATTAAGAAAGACCCCTGTATGAGCATCCAAGGGGTGGAAAACTGTGTGAGTACTGTGTATGGCAATGTAACCCCGAAATACAATCAACAGTAGAAGGGTCATAAGCTTGCAATAGCCCGACAATTTGGGAGTTGGGTGAGTTCATACAGCTTGCTGAAACCACTGTTGATGAAAATTTGTGACAAGAATTCCGGCTCTAAGTACCCATTTATGACTTGTCCGATACAAGATAGAAACAGAGAAATTATTGAAGAGGCTGTTCAATTTACGACCGTCGCCTAGGCTTTTGGTCCATGCATTGCAGCGTGCCAGTACTTGAGACCAGTGATCAGCATGGATGCATGGTTCTTGTCTAGGCAGTATGAGGGGAGGCTTTTGATAGCTTGCTGCTATGATGCTGAGAATCAATTGCTACCTATTACATTTGCAATTGTGCAGAAGGAGGACAGTGAGAATTGGGTTTTTTTCTTGCAATAGTTGAGCAATGAAGTGCTTCGAGCTGATAAATTCGTCTATGTTATATCGGACCAGCACAAGGGGATCAAATGTGCACTGACAGCATAATACAGATGGTCTCCAGATTTTTTGTGCACAGGTTTTATATGCAGTATGCTGCTGACAATCTGGTCCAAAATTATTGAAAGGACAAGTGGTTCGGATGGAGGTTCAGACAAGAAGCTAGGAAAAAGAAGCCAAGAAGGTTGAAAGAGATGTTCGAAGAGTTTGGTATAGTATGTTTAATTTATAACATTTTGTTTAATTAGTTTATAAGAATATGAGAAAAATGAAGTAACACCTCCTTGTTTTTGTACAGCTAAATCCAAGGTGTAATACATTTTTAAAGAAGGTGTGCAAAGTACATCATTGAATGATGTGATGGACCCATCTAATTATGAAAAGATTTTCCAAACCTGTGATGGAGGATACCGATTTGGTATCATAACAACAAACGACTCCGAGTCACTCAATAATGTCTTCCAGATTAGCCATAGAATGTCTGTGGCTGCCATAGTGGAGGGTACGTTCCACAAGGTCAACAAATGATTTGTTGAGTGGAGGAAGCGAGCAATGAACTTGAGAGATGCAAATCAGGTTTTCTCCTGCTAGGTTTTGCAAAAGATCAGAAAATGGTGGACCAAAGCTGCAGAAATGTGTTTGGTCCCTTATACACACGGCGCAGGTCAGTACCAAGTTTCATCTCCAAATGAGTACGTTCCAGTCACCTGCAGGTCCGATGGAACTATGGACGTTATTCACAGGGAGTTCATTTACATTGTGACACGTGGATCCGACAACAAAATGGAATTTACTTGCAGAGGTATCAAATTAACATCTATTACGTGCACTTATGTCTTAGTGGTTTGTTATGAACGAAACTGGTGCAAGGACCAATTTGTTGCAGACTGGTATACTGTGAACTATGAAAGTACTTGGAGTGGGGTGTTTGTTCCTTTTGGTAATATAGGAGAATGGCCTCCTTGTACTAGACCTAGAATTCTTCCAAGCAAGGCCTGGATTAGGGTAGGGAGGCGAAAACACATCCGTCATGTAATGACCATAGATGAAATGCGATAGGAATCAAAGATGTTTGTAACATTCATCAAAAATTATATTTCTTTTCAATTTATACCAACTAGGTTACAAATGCAATGCAGAGGAAATAAACGCAGCAAATGTGGCAGAAAATAAGCGAGTTATGGCAGAGGCAAGTGGGTCAAGAGGGTCACGGCGTAGCACAACTATAAGCCGTTTAGATGCATCTGCTATGTTTGCACAAGCAATGAGAGAGACAGTTGTCATAGGAGGAGAGTCGGTTGGCTGCAAGGAGAGCCATCTGGAAGCCAACCAAGAAAGTCAACTAGTAGGCTTACAAGGGCATCTAGAAGCCAAGCAGTGGCATCCGGAAGCTAAGCAGAGCCATTTGATAGGCCATCTTCTGGAACTGGTTGGTTTCTCAGATTTAATTTTAGTCGTAGTAGTAATAGGTGATTTAAATTCTTCTCATTCGATGCATGTTGTCACTGATTTATTTAGATGCTGCTTTCAGAACTATTTTATTTACAATTTGTGTGGACTTTATTAAGACTAAGATAACTTTACTATTTTGTACCATATTCAAATGTAGAGAAACATCAAGTCTACATGCATGTTATGTCAATACATTAAGTATAAATAAATTCTGAATTGATAAAATAAAGTCTACAAAATAGACACTAAAGAAAATAAAAAAAATTACAACTTAATTTTACAACCCTAGTTCATCCAACTAAAATAATACTACTTCTTAGAACCCAGCTCAAATGCATCCAAATTTTAAACCCTAATAATACTACTTAGAACGAGCCGATTGTTCCGGATCTGGATCAGTCACAACAGACGAAATGATAGCCTTACCAGTATAAGTACACGAAACATACTCATCGTTCGATGTTGGAGGCTCTGAATCAATATTTTTTTATTCAAACAATAGCCGTAGGAGTTTTTCACAAAATCATCGTCTGAAATTTCATATCTAAGAAATTTCTCATGTATGAATAATTGATATTTATTTTTATCACGACATACTCTACAGTTGTTTCTTGAGAAATTGCCTAAAATCGCCTAAAAAAATCGTCTTTTCTTTCTCTCTTTCCCTTCCTCTCTTTCTCTTCTGTGAGTTGAATGAATTATGAGAGGGAGGAGAGAGAAAAATAAGTATTTATAGAGCTTGAAACAACAAAAATAAAAAAATAAAAATTGAGAACTGACCATTTAATAACCGGTTGAGAAAAATAGTGGACCGGTCATTAAATGCCGAGATTTTTATTTTTACCCAAAAAAAAATAAAAATTAATATATTTAACCAAGTTTTTGAAAAAATTAAATTTTTACCCAAACCGTAAATAATATTTACGGTTTGAATTCCGAATACCGTAAATATTATTTACGGTTTAAAACTTTTTTTTTAGAGAAAAATAGCTAAAATGCTGAAATGAAATATAACACAAAAAAATCGAATTGTTTTTTAAAATATTTGTTAGAAAATACGCTACGAATAGGGCCGATTTTGTGCTAAAATACGGTAAATTACAATAATTATGCCAAAAGACATGACGTCTGTTTAAATACAAACCCTAAAACAGAAAATATATATAAAAGATACATCAAAGACCCTAAAAACTCTAAAATTATAAAGAAAGGTTCAAAAGTCCATGAAGGAAGACTCGGATCGCGAATCTGAGCCCGCAAAATGGGCAAAACTAATCATAGATTGGTTTCGGATCCAGTTTTGGGTTGTGGAGTTCCTGTTAAAATTTCAGTCCGATCCGACGGACGGATCAAAAGTTACGCTCCTTTTCATGAAGCATGCGCAGGCCCATATTGCATCATTTCCGATTAAGATTTTCATTTCTATTCTTCAATCTACGTAGCTTAGTAAATTAGTTATCTAATGAACTTGTAGAATACCAATTTTTATTATTTTTTGGAATTTTTTTACTATTTTTTATGATTTATGAAAGATGCCACAAAATCGGCCCAATTCATACGTAATTTAGCGTAATTTACTGTATTTTAGCATAATTCTACATAATTATTGTAATTTCAGCATTTTAGTAAATTTACCGTATTTTAGCATAATTATTGTAATTTACCGTATTTTAGTACAAAATCGGCCCTATTCGTAGCGTATTTTCGAACAAATATTTTAAAAAACAATTCGATTTTTTTGTGTTATATTTCATTTCAGCATTTTAGCTATTTTTCTCTAAAAAAAAAAAAAAAGTTTCAAACCGTAAATAATATTTACGGTTGAATTCGGAATTCAAACCGTAAATATTATTTACGGTTTGGGTAAAATTTAATTTTTTTCAAAAACTTGGTTAATTATATTAAAATATATATTTTTTTGGGTAAAAATAAAAATCTCGGCATTAAATGACCAATTTTGATATTTTTATTAAAACTCAGTCAAGCTAAATATATTTATTATTTCTATTTAACTTTGCATATTAATAAAAATGTCGGTTCGTTACCTCACGATATTTCAAATGTTATACCTACTGCAATGTGATGCGTGCCTGATTTCTTAAAATCGCGCATCAATGGAGTACAATATTAGGATATTATTAAAAAAATCCTAGCTGATTCTTATAGTTTGCCATTTTAGTAATTTTCTATTATCCAGAGTAGAATATTTAGGTTACTTTAATTCCTCGTGAGGATGGTAACAGATCTATCCTTCTATCTTATATTATCCCTTATTTAATTATTTTATTTCCTTATATAGAGAACTGGGCGGAACAATTAAGAAAATTGAGATTGGAGACTAAAAAGTCAATTTTTTTTGTAATTTTATTTTATAAGGAGTTAAAAGTAATGCATATAAAAATTACAAATTTTAATGGATCAAATTATAATTTTTCAATTTATAGGGGCTTAGCATCCTCCGCCCTGGTATAGAGAATCCAAGAAATATAAAGATTGATTCGATCCTACGTGTAGTGCAAGATACTGGGTGCTAGAGTGGAAAAAATGTGTCGTGCCGTGCCGTGACGTGACTAACACGCCGTGACTTTGATTTGGTGCCGTGACCAAGTTAATTTTTCACGTGTCGTGTTGTGATGTAACCAAAATGTCAAGGGGTGGTCACAGCACGCAAATGGTCACACCGTGCCTAAACGTACCGTGACCATACGTGACTCACGTGACTCGCGTGACCATTTAATTCTAATTTAGGTTAGTTTATTCAAGATCCACCATTAAATCAATATCTAATGGTCTTAATTACACGTGACTCGCGTGACTACGTGCCGTGCCGTGACTAAATTTTTCACGTGTCATGCCGTGCCGTGCCACGCAAATGGTCACGGCATGAGACACGCAAGTCACGGTACGTAATTAACACGCATGCCGTGCCAAAACCAGCTCCGCCGTGCCATTTTTCCCACTCTACTGGATGCCATGGATATATCGAGTGATCGGATCATAATTTATTTACCTAAATTGGGTTCTAAATTCACATCAGACCTGGCAAGTAGCTCAATAGCCCGTATTGACCTAATTAAATTGGGTTCTAGATGACTAGATCTGTGTATTGGCATTTGGCACGCCACAGTATCCGCATTGTACCAATTATGAGTAGTTGCGGTCCTCATATCAGCTTCCTAAAATTATTTGTATAATTAATTGCTAGTCATCTGACGAATTAAATCACTGAAGAGTTACTACAAGATAATTTAACAGTTGCAGGGATGCGAACATGCAGCCCTCCATAATTTAAGCTCCTAACTGCGTGCAGTCCGTGCTTTAATATATATTAATTATAAAACAATCAGACTATTTTGCAGTAGGTATGCTTACCATATGCATGCTTCAGATGTATAATTTTTGTATCTTTCTATGTGACTCTTAGCTGAAGAGCATATTAATTTGCAATGTATATATATATGCAATCCTTGATCATGCCAGCAGATAAATCTAACAGCACAAATCAAATGAGCAATGCACAGATGTACTAATAATATATATATTTGAGTGAGGCTATGGTACTATGCATAGCACGGTTGGATCTGTGCTATGGCTCAATATTTGAGTTTTTAAAATCATAACGGTCGATTCAAACCGTTCAACATGATTATAAAATGAATATGTACTTGCAAACCAAATTTTACATTTTTTTTGAATTTTTATTTTTATTTTTTTAGATAGGTAGAAAATCACTTGATCTGAAAATTCTGGACCATCCAAAAACAATGATTTTCTACCTATCTAAAAAAATAGGAAAAAAATTCGAAAAAATGTAAAATTTGGTTTGCATGTACATATTCATTTTATAATCATGTTGAACGGTTCGGATCGACCGTTAGGATTTTGAAAACTCAAATATTGAGCCGTAGCACGGACCAATCCGTGCTATGCATAGTACCATAGCCTCACTCTATATATTTTGTCAGCTATCTCTTGATCCTCAAGTTTATAGCTCGTATTTTAGTTTCTAACTATTATATATAGCCTGTATCAGTAATTTTGAATTTTTTTATCCTTAATTTACTATTGCAAGCTTCATCAAAATTAGTGGAAAATTTTACTCAAGTAAATGTACAAGTGTTGATGCATGTGATTACAAGATAATTCGGATTGATTACCATGCCTTCGATCAAATAGTTTGCCGTTTTTTTATTCTATGAATTTTTTTAATGTTTTTTTTATGTGTAGAAGTCTAAATTTATTTATATATGTACTCGCCACACATACTAGCTCGTCACAAGTTTATTTTGTTTGTCTTCTTTTGATCCTGATTTCTTTTTTTATTTTTAAATGTCATTTTAAAAAAAATTGAATTGATTGATAATTGATTGGTCATGTCTTCATTTCTTTTTATTTTTATATTATATAAGCAATGTTATTTGTCATTTAAAAATCTCATTTAAGTAATAATGATTTTATTCTCTAAAATTTTAGGAACACAAATTCATATAATCATAGAGAGAAAATGATAACTCTTATAACAATAACAAGAACTATTATATAACAATAGAAAGGTGTCATAATATGATTACAACAAATAATAAAACTTATTTTAATGATATTTTTTTCTCTTATTTCACTGTTAAGCAACATAAAAAAAAACTATTATGTACCAGTATAAAAAAAAAATTGCAACCCCTGATGGACCTTCTCGAGTACACCTAATTGTATCAAGAGTCGACTATTCCTTTCTTTCTGGTAGTACCCCTGTCATACACCGCGTATGGACTGTGCCAAAAATATGTTTTTTCTAGCATAAGTGGAGAATTGAACCCAGGATCTTTCCTACCAGCAAAATACACCCTTACTACTACATTAGTTCACATTTAATGTTAGAATCTAGTAGCTATTGTATAAATTATAAAATGTGTACCCAGAATTTTTGATATTTGATTTATAATACAAATGTTGAATTAATAATATAATTAAAATAATATAAATAATATAAGAAAATTAGTGTATCGCCGTATTCGTATCATATCTGATACAATATGGTATTGATGCAACATAGGTCAGAGGTGAGGCCTAGCGGTCCCTCCCCTCTTCGCTGTAGGAGTGCTCTTCTTTATTGCACGTACCATAAGACAAAGAGGTAAGTAAGTGAAATATTAATTTCTAAATTTTTTTCAGAGAATAATTTTTTTCCGCCAACCTTCAATAAAAAAAAAAATTAAATGACAGCACCAGCTAATTTAGTGGTATCTGCTACTGTTATGTGAGATTAAGAATTTGCTGTAGGTACATTATATTACGAGGAGTATGATATATAATTGGTGAAATAGTGAGTAATTGTATTACTGGAAGTAATTATTAATTGATGAAATAGTGAGTAGGATTGATTTGTAAATCAATTTTCGCATTAACAGTAAAGATTTTTTCTTAGTTTTTGTTTCAGTAAAAGTTTTGCATTAATAGAAAAAAAATACATTTTGCATTATATTCTCTGTTTAACAAAAAAAAATGAACATAGCATTGAGAATGACAGTTACATGGTAGAAAATAAAATAAAGATTAAGCTGAATTTATATCACTTCATTCCTATTTCTTTTGAATAGTAGTAACATGAATGAAATTGATAATTGAGATTAAGCTGTGTTTTTTTTTTTCCATCCATTTTAGGGTAGCCGATACAGTTTCTGGTACAGAGGTGGTAAAACCAGAGCCAAGGATGATACCAGTATCAAAACCATGGTACCCAATTCTCCATTATTGGACTGAATCCATGGTACCAGTATCAAAACCAGCAATTCCAACCCAATTTAGATATGTACAGTAAGGAATTTCAAAGAGCTTCTTTTTCCTTCAGTCATTTTTAGTTATATTTTTATATATAGTACTGTTACTATTGTTACAATATTTTTTTTTTTTTTCTTCATAGGAGATCTTAATTATTACACACTACTACAAAAAAAGAGATTGCACACGGACATAAATGGAAGAGCTACACGGATTTCCTACCGTGTTTAAATCGAGGGTGTACGAATAGGTCAATAACTACACACGGACATTTGCCCGTGTGCAATTATAACGATTTCTACACGGATTACTTTATAAACAGCTGTGTACAAAGATCTGCTTGTGTCGCTCTCCATGTTACCGAGCTACACGGATATTACCTAAATAACCGTGTACAATTCTTTTTATACACGGACATTTAACTAAATATCCGTGTAGCTCTCCTCTTTCTACACGGACATTTAACTAAATATCCGTGTAGCTCTCCTCTTTCTACACGGACATTTAACTAAATATCCGTGTAGCTCTCCTCTTTCTACACGGATTTTTAACTAAATATCCGTGTAGCTCTTTGAACTATCATACACGGACTTTAGTTAAATATCCGTGTAGAATTAACTAAATTTTTTTTTTTGTATTCGCGCGCGATTATTTTTGAAATTACTATTCTTACACGGATTTTTGCTAAATATCCGTGTAGGATTGTCTTATAATTTTTTTTTTAGTTTTTTTTTTTTTGGCTAGCCTCCTGTTTTGCTAGCCAGTATTTAAATTTTTCGTATAGCAATTTAAAATTCATGTACATGAAATTATACAAAATTATACAAATTCATATTTAGCATTACAAAATTATACAAAATTACACAAATCCATATTTATCATTACAAAATTCTAACCGAAACCATAAAAGCATAAAATTATAATATCAACATATATAACAAAAAAACATAAAAGCATGAAAGCATCAACATATATAACAAAAGAAAGCATAAAGGCACAACATATATAGACATTGCTTTTTGTACATATACAATCCCATGTGATCCACATATAACATATACTCTTCAAGATCCAATACAATGTTTGTAGATCAAGTTATGTCCTTACCACTTAGTAACCATGTGATGGAGGTTTGGCCCAATTTCCGTTAAGTTGGGCTCATGTTGCCAAAACGTTGGGCTATGATCTAGTTTGGACCAAAATTTCATACAAACTAGTTGTATTAGATCCAACATATGAAAAAGGAGAGTGCCCATGTGATCCATGACATGATCCATCTTTGTTAAAGGTCTCCAACATATTGCATCTCCAATAAAAAATACATTTTATCAACATATATGTGCATGCATGCATAATAGAGAATAAAAATTCTCCTTTAAATTCAATTTTTTTTCAAATTTCAAATTTTTTTCAAATTTCAATTTTTTTTCAAATTTCAATTTTTTTTCAAATTTCAATTTTTTTTCAAACGTGGCAGAAATATAGAGAGGAGAAAATAAAAACTAACCTTAGAAATATAGAGAGGAGAAAAGAAAAATATATATATATATATATACTAACCTTAGAAATATAGAGAGGAGAAAATAAAAACTTCAAAAATATCTGATCCCAGTTGCTAGCCTTTGCAGAAATCATATCAACATTCAATACAGAGAGAGCGAGAGAGAGACAGTATAAAAAATCATATCAACATTTTATACTAATTAAAACCCTACACAGCCTTTTATACACGGATTTATACTTATTAATCCGTGTAGCTCTCCAAATAATCATACACGGCTATTTATAATAAAATCCGTATACATTTCTACCATTTCTACACGGATATATTATCAAAAATCCGTGTATATATTCCTACACGGATATTTAACAAAAATCCGTGTAGCTCTCTCAATTTTTTCCACACGGTCTTCTTTGCACACGGATTTTTGATCCCTAATAAACCGTGTAGCTCTCTCAAACAATTCTACACTGATTCTTAACTAAATGTCCGTGTATAATTCTCGCAGATTTTTTGGGCTTTCAAAAATTCATATTTGGTACACGGTTTTTATATAAGATAGGGAAAATCGTGTACAATGTGCAGTGTAGAATTACCATTTTTGTAGTAGTGACATATTATGTTTTAATCATCAAATGATTAATTCTTCAAATAAGTTAGGATGTTTATTATTTGTAATACTTTCTTTCCATGTATATTTCTCTTTTCTTTTTTATTTTGATTGTTCAATCAGACATGATTGTGTCTGTAAACTTTTCATTTTTATTTTCTACTGTACATATATAAGCTCTATCATTATAAATTAAAGAGCCCTTTTGTCCGTAGACATTTTGATGAAATATATTTAATTACTTTTGATTAATCAATCATATCATACGACAACAATAATATGAAATGTAAAATAGTTTTTCATTACTTATATATATATTTTTTATTCAAATATATACTATTATCTTAATCCTTATTATTAGCTGAACACAAATTCTTTAGCGTTCCTTAAGCTCTTAATCCATATTGCTGCTGCTCAAATCAGGCTTTCCAATCTAGCTGATTTAGAGGAATTAATGTATTTCTCATTTAACTCTAGGTTAGAAACTTAGAGTTTATACCATGAAAAGAAAGGTCAAAATTGGGAGAATTAATAGCATCAAACCAGTAACAAGCCTTAAAAAATTCATGGAGTATGTTTTTTCACTATACTTCAATTCCTTCTGGATCCTATGGTGGTGTTTAGTTGTGGACTAAATAGTGGAATAAAGACTTTAGACTTCAGTTATTCCGTCACACGTGATTTAATTGAGCCGGACTAAGATAAAATAAGCTGACATTTAGACCGACCTAAACTAGCCTAAACTAACTCATCTCTCTAGATGACTTAATTTTAGTCCTCGTCGTGAGCCCACTATCAATGATATTATTACTGCTTCCTTTCTCTCTCTTGGTCTAAATTTATTTTTAGTTTCTCTTTTACTTTATAATTTCACTGTGTCTTATTTTTCATGCTCCTTAATTTGAATGGAATAGAATATGTTTTCTTAATTTTGGTTCAAATCCTCAAACAAAATTTACTGATAAATAGGTTAGACCTACTTCTTCCAGCTTAAATCAGTGTTTTTCTTTAATAGAAAACTACAATTGTGGTTTAGTTCCCTTTATTAATTTTTAAAGTTACCTAGTTATGTAATGTAAATTGTACTAATTTGTTTTACAAAGAGTATGTCGTGAAAAAAAAAACATCTTCTTATTTTTCTGAAATTAATTTATTTTATTTTTAAGCATAGTCTCGTGACAAAAATATAAAAGAGTAATGTTTGTTGATGCATAAGGTTACATAGTTCATAAAACCTCTGTATCAGTTTTTAATGCTTTGTGCCAGTCTTTAACATTTATGTAACAGGTTTTGGTATCAGTATATCAGTCCAATTCACAATTTTTTAGCCACCGAACTCTTACCAAACAAGAAATAATTAAATTATGGGTTAACTTTAGCCCTCAGCTAAATATGAATAATTTAGATCGATTTAAGTTGGAATAATTAACTGAAGCCTCCTTAACTTTAGTCCACAACCAAATACCACATATACAAGTTTGATGATAATTAAGTAACCACAGTTCAGATTTATATCAAAAATACGAAGGAACCAATTATTAAGATATTGTCGTGACATTAAAATTTAAGAAATTATAACTGGTCACATTTTAATCTGTATATATGCTCGAAATTTCAAAAGCATTCATTAGAAATATGATTAATATAGCCTGACTAAGTTCCTACGGTAGGATAGAGACTTATATCATACCAAGTCATTTTTCTATATGGTAAAAATAAAAAAAAATAAAAAAAATCTGAAAAAAAATGATTTATAAAAATAAAAAAAAGTATAAAATTTTCAAGAAACATGTAAAATTTGGTTTCCAAACACATTTTTAATAAAAATATAAATGTTACACTAATACATTAGTGAATCCATTATAATTATCTTTAATTATTTTGATCATAATTTAAACTTTCTGACATGCAAAAAGAAAAATAGACCTAGCAGAATTTACATAAGACAACAATAATAATTAAGTAGATAGACCCTACTAATTGAACTCCTATTTACAGTTTGCGAATTTTAGAGTATTGAAGTTTTATAGTTTATATATGTTAGTTTTACAGTTTCAGGTGTTAATTTTACAGTACTGAAGTCTTATATTTTGCATATTTAGTTTTATAGTTTACATTTGCAAGTTTTTCAGTATTGAAGTCTTATTTTACATAATACAGATGCATATATAAATAATAATAATTGAAGGAAAAAATGATGAAAAATAGTAATTTTTTTAAATAAAATAAATAAAATAAATTTTAATTTTAATTTCAAAAAATAATAATTTTTATGTACAAAATTAATTTTGCATAATTTTATGTGTTATTTGGAAATAACTGCAAGTTTGAGAAGTGGTTCAGTTTTGAAATCTTCTAAAAGTTGTCACTCTGCAAGTACAGTCAGTTGAAGTACAGGAAGTACAAAAATTTAGCAGTTGTGGAAGTTGCAAACCGTTTGCCATTGAAGATATGATTTTGAATTTTGAATTACGTATTATATATGATTTGCCATTGAAGATACAGTATTGAGTATAGAATTTTACAGTATTCGCACAAGTTAAATGACAGTTAGTTTAAGTAAAAACTGAATACAAAAACTTAGGTACAATTAGTCGCTTCCTACTTTGCAATTTTTATTAACGATAAAAACAGGACAATGCATGCTCAATTATAATTGTCACAATTGATCGCTATCAGATCTATCCTGTTCATTTCTTCTAGCTTTATTTAATGTGTTTTCACATGTGAAGGAAATACATAGTTTATTCAATTGCATGTGCGGACCCTTGCCAAATAATTAATCGCAAATGCTTCAAATTAAGTTGTCCAGTAAGGATCGAGTTTGGTTTAGGTCGATATATATAAACTGCGAGGTTGTTGGGTTTTATTCGAGTTATCGGAGCCCACAGACGTAATAATTAATTTGCAGCTGTTAACTGTCTAATTAACAGGGGCGCCTGTTAGTTGAGGGGTCCATCACAATTTCAATGATGGAGAAGAACAACTTGTAATTTTTAAATTTGTCTTTTAAAATGTAATTTATATTTTATTTATATCATAAACATAAAATGAAATCTAAATTTTACCATTCATCAAATAAATAAAAACATATATACCTGCATTAATGTACATTTAACGGTAGGGGTGAAAACGATATGGATAATATATATCCATTCCGTATTTGATCCATATTCGAAAATTAGATGTGGATATCCGATATCTGAATATCCGTGTGGATATGGATGCTGAAATGATTTTACGTTTTAAGTATCCGTATCCGAATAGTAGATATATATCATATATTTTAATATATATTATGAAAAAATATTATTATTCACCATTAAAATTAGATAAATATTATGAACTTTGGTATTTTTTAATATTATTTTAATAAATATCTTATCCGATCCGTAACTGTTTCTCTATCCGGCTAATATTCGATCCGTATCCGTATCCAGAAAATTTGAAAAATGATATAATTTTACCACTATCCGCTCCGTTTTCACCCCTATTCCCAACGGAATGCTTAAAAAGGCTCAAATTTATTTTGTAATTAATCATAGGCATGAAGGGCCTATTCGGCCGTTCACTGTTCATGTGGGAAAAAAAAAATTCACTCTGAGTGAATTTTTTTTTCCCACGTGAACAGTAAAAATTAGTTCAAAAATTTTCAATTCTTGTACCCATTCCCCAGCCCATTTGTCCGCCGAACATGCCTGAATAGTTCGAAACAGCTTCCCATAATTCATCTATTATAAACATATAAAATGTACCGGGTTGCTTTTGTTTTTTCTTTTTGCACGTGCGTACCATATATAAGACAAAGGTACGAAGGTGAAATGTTAATTTCTAATTAGTAAACCATGAAATTCACAAGTTAGTGATATTTTGAAATGAGACGGAAATAATTATTGTCATGGACGAACTACTATCCTCAAATTCAATTCATGAAACGTTTCCGAACTATTTCTATTTCAGTGTCAATCTTTTAAAGTTGTGTTTATAATCATTTAAAATACTACTAGTAAGTATTTTAATCTAAAATATATAACTAGTTCAATATCTAATTTTTTTTTTCTCAATTTGTTTAAAGGCAAAAAAAAATCCACCACTCTTTTTTTATTCCCCGATCATTCTCGTTCGTTTTTCCGATTATTTGTGATTAATTTTGCGAATCTTAAACTACAAACATCTTTAACTAAATCTCCCCTTTCAAATATATAAGATTCATGATTAAGTATTTTTTTAATTATATTTGTATCATTGTTTTTCTTTCTAAATAAAAATTTGTAGGCATTTTTTATTTTGTTTTTAACCATTTAAATCTCTATATACGTACAACCATTTATAGTACTCGTATCAAAACTGTAAACCTTATATATAACTTATAAAAAAAATTACAATAAAAGCTAATAGACACTTTAAATTTTGGTTCTCAAACCTATAAATCTCTATCTACAGCATTTTAAAGTAATCGTGTCAAACATTTAAACTATACATGTAACTTATAAAAAAAAATTGACAGTATAGGTCGACATGCACTTTAAATTGTATTTCTCAAGTCTTTAAATATTTTCTACAACCCTTTAAAATATTTGTATCAAGGTTTTAAATCTTACACGTAACTTATCAAAGTGCAGTCTTTATACTATCATATGAAACATTTAAATCTACGCGTGCAAGTTTTTAAACTTAGCATATCAAATTTTATATGTACCATATCTCCAAGACAAAAAAAAAACAGCAATACAAATATAACTCAAAAGTACTTCATAATGAATTTCATTTAAAAGAGAAAATCAAGTAGAAGATGTTCGTTGTTTTATATTCACAAAATTTATCACAGATTATTGGAAAAATAAATGAAAATGATCGGAGGGGAAAAAAAAAAGTGGGTGAAAGAAATTTTTTCTTATTTGATTTGAAGACTAGAAAAAAAAATTAAGAGTTGAACTAATTTAGAGGTCAGGAATGATAGTCTGGGGGACAACATTTTCTCTTTGCATTACCTTAAACAAGAATGCAAGCACAACCCATGATACAAATCAAGTTGGAGAACAACTTACAGTATTATAAAAGAAATATTTGCTACTGTATGTCGTACTCGCTGTCTTTGTTAAATGATAGCACTAGCTAATTTAGCGTTATTTGAGATTAAGAAAAACTGGTTCTTTATGTCAAGTTGGGGGCGGCCTGTATACGTGTGTGTGTATAATCTGGCTAATATGCTATGCGTAGTATAAAGGGCTTTCATGCTACGGCTCAATATTTGAGTTTTCAAAATCCTAACAGTCGATCCGAACCATTCAGCATGATCTCCATATGAATATGTACTTGCAAACCAAATTTTATATTTTTTAGAATTTGGTTTGCAAGTACATATTCATATGGAGATCATGTTGAACGGTTCGGATCGACCGTTAGGATTTTGAAAACTCAAATATTGAGCCGTAGCACAGATGCCCTCTATACTACGCGTAGCACCGTAGCGTATATATATATGTTTCTAAATTGATTTTAAACTTTGACATATCTGGATAATTGCGCCGCCCCTGTAAAAAAAAGGATTGTGGAATAGGGTACCAAATTAAATAAGAACACTGTGCAGCAATCACAGGCTGTTACGATAAGAAAAACAACTAAACAAAATGAACTTGCAATGATAGAGTACTTATTATAAGAGGCAACTTGCAATTGAAAAATAAGTACCTTCTTGTTGAGCATATAATGACAAGTTCACAACACAAATAATTATGTCATACTTTTTGTTAGCTCATGGGCTGTGAATCTTGTTTAATTTATACTTAATATGAAGCAACTCAACTTAATTATAATATCATCCAACATGCATGACAAAACCTAACATGATTGAACTCAAAAAAGTTCGGATGCATGCAATACTATTTGCTAGATAAGACACTGTTAAATATTTTAATAATTCTTTCCACATCCTTTCCTTCTTCATCAAATATTTATTGGCTCAATTTTAGACATGTTGCTTTCTTTGGTCTCCAAGTTAGCTTTGAACGACGACCACGTTTCTATTGCCATTGACGCCTACATTAATGTATTTTCTTGTGAGACCGGGCCAAAGGAAGAGAAAATTCTTGCTGCAGTGCTTTCTTTCTTGACTTCCTTTGTATGAAGACATTTTATCTTAAAGTCACTTGGAGTAATAGAGAGGAAATAAAATGAGGATTATATCTAACTGTAGATTAAAGCTACAACGAATGGCTTGGATCTAATAGCATCCAATGCCACTAGGAAGTAGGGGTGTCAACGGGTATGGTAAGGGCCGGGTGGAAGCATTTTCATACCGTACCCGTTACAAATTGTTCTTACCCGTGCTCTATCCTTACTCGCTACAAATTATCTTACCTATACCCTATCCTTACCTGTTATAGTTGTCGGATAACGAAACAGTAGCGGACAAATAATGAATAATACTAATATAATAATTATTTTTATTATTTATTGAATAAAACATTAAAACATATACATTCATTTCACACATGTATAGTACTTTATTGAAAAAAAAAATTATAATGCGAAATAAGCTTTACCTGTATTCTTACCCATTTAGATAATAAAAAAAAATCTTTACCCATACACGTACTCAATAAGTTTACGAAATTTTTTTTTCCATATCTGTCTTATCGGATTCGGATACGATACAAATCTGATAAACTGATAAAAGGATGTCATTGACACCCCTACTGGGAAGAGGCTAGTGCACCAGATCTCTCCTTTTCTAAAATTCAGGATAAATTCTAACAATTGCTAACAAGCTGGCCTTTTTAATATTTTTAAAATGTTAAACATAAATAGGAGTATTTTAGTGATTTAGAAGTATATGATATTTCACCTATTTTGATATTTTAAAAAGGTATACACAAAACTTTTGCCTTAAACAATATTCAACAGAGAATGGAATTTAATTATGTTTTTGATACTATATATACTATAGCAATTCTTAACATCTCTAAGTTTACAAGTTAAATGTGGTGCCAAAAGGACTAATTATGTTTCTATGGTAGTGTTCGGCAACCATGGCTTAGAGCTCCTTAGTGCTCCTTAGTGCTTTAAGGAGTCTTAAACTCACCGAACGGGTGCTCCTTTATCAAACTTAATGCTACTTCCTTAGTGCTCATTTTGCCCACCTTTCTTAAGTTTGCTCAAGTTTTTAAGCTATGGTTTCACATGACTTAAGCATTTTGCCAAGGTTAAAGCTTTCTTAAGAAAGTTACTTTTCAACTTTATTGCCGAACAGGTGCTCCTTAGTGCAGCTTAAAATTTAAGCTTCATGTGGTTGCCGAACACTACCTATGGAAGTAGGGGTGTCAATGATACCCTTTTAACCGTTTACCCTACCCGTACCCGTACCGTATTCAATAAGGTAGGTATGGGTAAGATTTCTATGGAAGGGTTCCAAACTTCCACACGTAGTGTGCATTAATTAGAGGATATAGCAAACTGATGAGAATTTTTAACCGTAGGATTCAGCACCACTATACTGCTTGACAAGTCATCTGAATCTAACCAAACAAATGATCGATTCTCAAATTAGATCGACAATATTTTTTCGATGATGAAGTGATGAACACAACCTACCGTAAAAGATTCCTCTCACTTTATGGTTTGAGATTAACTCCCCTGCATCCACTTTGAGATTCGTGCTATTGCAGGAGGCAGTATTATTGGACTTTGAAATTCGTGCGAAGTTAAAAAGAACGGTCCAGATTCCCTATTACAGTACTGGGGAGGATCTGAATTCAGGCAGCTGCTAACAGGCATTAAAAAAAAAAAATGAAGTGGTGAACACAACACTAAACATATATACCTGAATTAAATAATTTTCCACTTTCTTGTAGGCTTTTGAATCGGAGGCAAATATATATACTGTCCTTCTCCTTTTTCGGTTTACATACAGTTTTCTAAATTTCTATTTCTGCTGACAGAGGTTGCTACCGGTTTCCCTCGCTTTGCCTATTATCCTTATTTTTCTCTTACTAATTTTTTCCGAAATTTTTATTAATATCCAAAAAAAAATTCAAAATTTACAAATCTACACAGGTTTTACAAACATTTCGAAAACTGCCCAAATCGGAGAATTATTTTCGGATTCAAAACCTGAATCCAGAAAATAATTCTCCGGATTCTCAAATCCTATTTCCGAGAAATAATCTCCCGGTTTTAGAAAATAATCTTCCGATAAAAACAGGACAATGCATGGTCAATTATACTTATCACAATCCTATTTCTAATATTTCAATATAAAAAATAAATAAATCATAACATCTTCTATTTATTTAAAAAAAAACAAAACTAAAGAATTATTTTCCGGAAAGCCAAATTGGAAAAATAATTTTCCGGAAAGAGACTCTTTGGATCCGGAAATTTATTTTCCAGATTTGGGGGCTGAATCTGAAAAATTACTCTCCGGTTTGGACAAATATTGAAATAAGTTGAATTTAGATGCAGATTTGGAAATTTTATATTTTTTTGGATATTAATAATAATTTCGGAATTTTTTTAGTAATTTTGTCTGTTCTTTTGTCCGTTTATCTATCATACAAAATGTTGCATCCTTTGAATTTTGAACTTGAACACCCACCATCCTTTAACAAATTTGACGGAGGGGGAGCTGTAGACTCGGCACCAGACTGTTTTGAAGAGAATGTGGAAAAAGATGAGTGTGGTAGCTAGATAAGCTCAAGGACTTCTCTCTAAGCCAATTCAACTTAATTCTTTATTTATTTTATTTTCTTGACCTCACAAATCCAGAATACCGGCCCTCAATGATAGAGATGACGCTGAATATATAATTAATCAAGTATAATGACACAATCAACAATAATACGATGCTTCCTTCAATTCAAGCACGTGAGTATTTTATACAAGTTGGAACTATATATCCGTTTCATCCCCTCTGAAAACAATATTTGAACAAATTAATAGATGCCCATAAATTGACCAATTTTTCTTTTCTTTTCGTTTTCTTTTACATATTATCTTTATTTTTATAACGTTCAAAAAATATATTAATTAAACAACCATGCATAAACTACCTTTGTAAAGTGCTAGTAATACAGAAATGTATTTAAACTACCATCTTTTACATTGCTTCCAAATTCATCTAGGTTGATCAATATTGCTAGAGAATTCATATAATCGCTCAAACTCGTCACATCATCCATCGTTTCGACGGTTAGCTGGTTCGAATATTGATTGCTGAAATTATGGCTTCCATTCTCAGTCTCCAACTGTTGCACATTCTTTGTATCAGTAGCCTCTGATGTGCTAGATATGGAAGTGTCCTGCATACTCTCACTACCACCGCTTGATTGTTCCTTAATACTGTTTGTGCCGATCCCCAGCTTCCGAAACTTCTTCTTCATGTGATAATTCCAAAAGTTCTTAATCTCATTATCTGTTCTTCCAGGCAAATTTTCTGCAATCTTGGACCAACTGATCAAACGAAATTAACAACATATGCATATCATGATGTCAACTAGATAGATTAATTGCTTACTTACATGTTGTGTACATTGTGGTTATCAGACATATATATATATAAAAAGGGTTTGACAACGAGATAAATTGAACACATGTACCTATTGCCAAGAACATTATGGAGTGAAATTATCAGACGCTCTTCTTCAGGAGATATAGGGCATTTCTTGAGTTTAGGGTCAAGATGGTTTAACCACCTAAGCCTGCAGCTCTTCTCACCCCTCCGCAATCCTGTCAACAATCCTAAAATTTCAGGTTAACAACGATAAAAGAAATAAAGGGATTTCACTTTTCAACCAAAATTCTAATTATATTACAGGAAGCAAACCACCCACAGTTAAGTAACCAGCAGAGAGTACTTGGCATCCGCCGCTGCTAAAGTTTCTCAAACACTGAGATACAAAAACACACACACACAGAAAGAGGGAGAGAGAGAGATTGCCTGCTTTTTGAGGCAAGGAGCTCCATGAATTAACTCCAAAAGTATTAATGTAATTGTAAAGCTTCCTATCCTCTTCAGGTGACCATAACACTCTCTTTCTCTTCCCTTTCGCCTTGTTGCTATTATGGGTTTCCATTTAGTCTTGCTGTGGCACCAGTTTCACCACCCTCATTTATATAACAAAGGATGCACATATATGAGCGCTCATTGATCAGTTTTCTATCCAATGTTCACTAGCTCATTAATTGATCAGTTTTCTATCCAATGTTCAGTAGTGAGTGATGGAGATGTCTACTACCTCCCCACTACTACAAAAAAAAAACATTTTGCCGTCGGTTGAAATCGCAATCCGCAATCGGATTTCGAACCGATGGCTATCGCTCTGATAGGAAAGGTATGCACATATGCCATCGGCTTAAAACAGACGATGTTAATGACTATGCCATCGGCAGTAGTGCACGATCAACTAGATGGTGTTGACTACCCAACGCCATCTCTTTCGTTTTGCAACCGACGACAAATGTAATTAACGCTGTCTGTTGGATTTTAATAGCCGATTGCAAAAGTGTCTTACACCATCTGTTTTGTTTGAGTTGGTGTTGGCAGGTCCTAGTTTGTCATCGGTCATTAATTTTTTAGCCGATGGTGATGTATATATAATTATTATGTTTTATTATTAATTCTTGTATTAGGGGCCGCTAGCCTCCATCATATATTTGCTAGCCATTTTTAAAACCCAGCAAAGTAACAATAAACATGCATGCATTCTATACCCATATTTTAAGGCATCAATAACATATACATATATAAGTTATTCAACATATATATTAATCTATGTAACAAGCAATATATAAAGTAGACAACAATTATAAACCAACAAACTAGCAATATCACACATACAACAATATATAGAGCAATATTTCATTGTACCATAAAACTAACAACTGTTTTTACCACAAAATTAAAACCAACACTAAAGTGTCTGACTGCATAAACTAGAAAACAATAACTATTTTAAACCACAGACAACAATATATCATCACCAAATCCTCCCACCGTCAAGTACTTGCATTAGTAATTAAACTAATTTCAAGAAGAACTTACACCATTGGATACAGATGTCATGTAATGCGTGTTCTTTGTACGGCATTCTGACAGACGACACTGCAAGAATAAATCAAAATATATGAATATATATATATATATAAGAACTTAATCTGAAAGCATGATAGAAACAAGTGATTGACAAACCTTTGGAAAAGAACGTGCATAATTTTTTATGAGCATCTCCATGTTCTTCATTACATAAAATTCACTCCCCCATGAATTGCTTTGCATGGGACTCTAATCAAATGTGTATTATTTAAAACAAAATCTAATTAGTAGTGCAATTGGAACTTGAAATAAGTTGCAAATGAAATACTCGTTTAAAATATTTTTTACTTGAAACATTCTGACCTCCAGTGCTCTTCTCCCTAGCATGTGCCGTCCTTTCCGGTTTATGTATGACTTATAAGCCCTAGAATTATTAAAGGTCAGTATATGGTACTTAGAAGTAGGTCAGGTTAGTATTTTGCATTTTAAATTATATGTATTTTGCTTATTGCTGTAATAGAGGAACAATATATAACTTCCGGTCATTATTTGGCACCGAATCCAGCAAGTAGACAACATTATGTCTTAGGATAATAACGAGAAGCCTCCAACGTGCTCTACCCAGCTTACCCAGCTTGGTGGCATGGTAAGAATACGTACAATACTCTTATCTTGAAACTTTAGCAAGGTATCGGCCAAGTACGAAAGTGATTGTTCACCAGCATATTTAATAGCAGTGGCGCTTAGCAGACTGGGGTCCAGGAAACCAATGTCAACATTATGTTAGGCACATTCAAGAACTAGCTTCATGCAATACCTGAAAATAATCAGTGTCAGAATAAAATAAAGGAGTTAATTGTAAAAATAATAGATCTGTTTATAATAATAAATACTCACATTATCCAGACTTGGATAATAGAGACGTCAATCTCGTTATAAGTCATAAGATCACTAAGATCTATGAAACCCATTGTTACATAAAAGCCCTCATCCCGAAACACTCCCGGCCCGATATAGCAGCAAAAGCCTCATCCTTCAGATAGTGGTGTCGTAAGATATCTGTCATGCAGTAGTTGGAATTCCAGGCCCAGTTCGTCCAATGCCTCGTGATCTACAAGCGGGACCCGAACCCGTATTCCTCCTACAGGTATTGGCCGTCTCGGTAGCACCAATTCATTAGTCATCTTATTAGCCATCTCATTAATCACATTAGCAGGCCCCTATCATGTACAGATGAATGTATCACTATAGTGTACAGATAACAGCTTATTAAAAACACTAAGTTATTCAGTCAGGTGCCTTACCTAACTGCAGTTCAAGGAATCAGTTTTTTGGGTAGGCATCTCATAGTGCATGGCATTTGAAAGAATGTTTGTTGCTGCTCTAATCCTCTTTGTAGCTGCATTTGTCTTTGCTCTAGCTAATATCCAATCCCTTGCTCTTCTTGCATTCCTCTTAGTAGGTCTTGACTGAATGCAAATCTTCAAAAAATGAAATCTACATGATTGGATGTAAAGGCAAGGTCGTTCTTGCATATTTCATGTTATTGAAGATTTAAAAATCAATAAAATGCCAAATTAGGGAATTTTACCCTTACATCCAAACCAGCATCACTGTCAGTGGTAATATGAATTCATTGTGGAGTGATCCTTCTCAGTTTTTTCGTACCATTCCCGCAGCTCGTGGGGTCCCTTTCGCTCTTCACTGCGGGTTCTGGAGAGTGCAGGCATGATTGGGATGACATTGCTAAAATTAATGACAAATCATATAATTAGACATACAATTATATATCATTTTAATTTCTTGATAGTATAACGGATACGAAATAGTCTTTACTCATACTCTAGCTTACATAATTAGCTAACGAAAAAAATCCTTACCCATATCCAGTAAGCTAACAAAAAATAACTTTACCTATACCCACCTTATCGAATACAATACGGATCAGTTAAACAGTTAAAAGAGTAATTAAATATAAATTATGTGAATCGTTGTCATATAACATCAAATCTAAATATCCAAGGACCCTGCTTTAGGGGTGTCAACGGGTACAATACGGGTCGGGTGGAGGCATTTTCATACCCGTATCAGTTATGATAACGAAAAAAAATATTTACTCTTATCCGTCTTTTCGAATACGGTACGGGTCAGGTAAACGGATAATAAAGTGTTATTAACATCTCGATTTGTGCTTTCGATAAAATATTTTTCAAAAAAAGAAAAAAAGAAAAAATAATAATAAATACAACTAATTTATATTATGAAAATTTACTAAATACAAAACTTTATTGTATCATATATTATCTTCATGCAAATATATATCTAGAGTAAAACTAAAGTGTTATTAAGCTCACCAAGCCCCTTTGTAAGCTTAACTCAAAAATCTATCAAATTGACTTCAAACGACACATCCAAACCATTGAAACCGATCTACTTCATGAATGATGCGTTTACATGTCAAATTTTTAAATTTTTGAACTAATTTAGTATGAAGTCAAGCGGTAAATAAAAGATGATTTATAAGTTCATTTTAATGAGTTCATTTTTCATCATTTTTTGACCGCTTGACTTTATACTAAACTAGTTTAAAAAATTATAAATTTGACATGTAAATCCATCACTCGTGAAGTAGAATGGATTCAACGGTTTGAATGTGTTTCTTTTGAAGTCAACCCAATAGATTTTTGAATTAAGCTCACAAAGAGGCTTGGTAAGCTTAAGAACACCTTAGTTCTACTCTATATATCTATATATAATTTTATTTTTAAAAATTATCTTATAGGAGCGGGTAAGATAACGAAAAAAAATCATTACCCTTACTTGTATCCGATAAGTTAACGAAATAAAAATCTTATCCTTATCCGTCTTTTCGGATACGATACGGGTCGGGTAAACGGATAAAAGGGTGTTATTGACACCCAACCCTGCTTCCAGTGTTTTGTGTTAATTGGGATTAAAATGGAAGGTTCAAATTACCATACTAATAGAAGTTTATTCCTCGCCACCAATAAAATTATTTAAATTCTTTAGTCATCTGATAAAGAGAAGAAATTTACCCATGACGAATTAAATCACTGAATATTCACAACGAGATAAACACATGCAGTTGCAAGGATGCTAATATGATAATTTAAGCTCCTAACTGCATCCAACTATTTGGCAGGTGGTGTTGTCTTTATTAATACCATGTATCAGATGTACAATTTTTGTATCTTTGTCCATGACTCTTAGTTGCAGAGCATATTATTTTGCAATGTGTGCAGTCATTGATCATGCCAGCAGAAAAATCTAACAGCATAAATATTAGTTTATAGCTCGCATTTTAGTTTCTAACTATCATAACCTCTATCAGTGTCATTTTGAATTTTTATCCTTAATTTACTATTGCAAGCTTTGTCCAAAAATTAATGGGAAGTTCCACTCAAATAACATGTAAGTGTTGAGATATGCATGAATCAACCATGCAGCAAGTCATGCATCCACCATATATATAATATCTCTAGCGAATGAGTCACTCCTACTGGCAAATTTACTGATAAATCTTTAATACCAATATCATACATCAGAGCATATTTTGAATCACGTACTGCATGATGACAGGAAATCTACTTATATCTGAAAGTCAGGGGCGGATCCAGGATTTTCGTCAGAGAGGAGCAAAAAAATATTGAATTGGATTTAAATACCTAATCGGATTTAAATCCATTAACCAATTAGGTACTCGATAAAAAATAATGTTTTAACTTATACTTTTCAGTGCTTTGACTTGTAATTTCTGATGTTCTGACTTATAATTCTAATTACCAATCAAAAATCAACAAATTTATTTCAATTTTAATCCTAAATTTAACCTGAATTATAAATCAAACATCTTAAGGGGGGCAAAATAAATTTCATGGGAGACAAAGTCGGTCGGGACCGATAAATCTCCACTAAAACTCAAACCATCTGGGTCCACCCCTGCTGAAAGTGGTAGAGTTGTAAATCTCTATCCGAAACCGTACAGTTGCTATATATACTGATTACTACTTGCTTCTTCTTTTTGTGAATTATTTATACGGATTGTTTTCTTCTTCTCAGTTTGTCAGAAGAAGCTTTGATCTTTTAACTAAACTAAATTACATTTTTAATTAATAGTATATAACAGCCAGACATATATATTAGAAAGTTTCTCATTTCCCATAAGCAAGTAAGCAACGTTGTACCGTCCTTGGGTATTTTTTTGCAAGAATAATAGATCTATAAATAATTTGAAACAAGGACATGCACTCCTGGACAATATAGTGCAGAATGATTTCTATATTAGATTATATATTCCATAAGAGAATCAATTAATGTGTGTGTGTGTGTGTGTGCGTGTATTGCAGGTGCAACAACAATTTCTATATTAATTGGAGGTTGATTGAGACAGAGAAATACTGTCAAAGGAAACATTACTAATAATACATTAATATTTAATAACTATAAATTTGAATATTCGGACGAAAAGTGGGAACACACAACAAATTAACAATGCTAAAAACAACACATTATTCCTTCCTCCATGTTCCGAAAATGTTCCAAGTATTGAAATAATTAGCTTGTGATCTATAAATCTGTAGTACGATGTGATAGAGTTAATAATGCTGGGTTCCATAAATTATAGTTCGAGAGCCCCTCATAGCAAATTCCAACCGTTGCTGTGTACGTGATATATTAAAACTTCCATGCATTTTCAACAACTTGCAACCTCCTTCCCTGCTGGTTCGCATGAAATGAACATGTATCTCAACCACTATGTTTATATATATATATATATATATATATATATATATATATATATCTTCCCCGTCTCCAGACAGAGTTAATCAGTAGATTAATGTAAAGAAATTTTGTTGCTCAACTCCAGTTAAAATGTAAAACTAGTTAGTGTCAGACCAGCTGGTGTCACATTTTATATATTATGTATTATTTTTCTTTTCTTTTAGCATGCATGCATTGTTATCTGTACATAAGATGTCGTTTAGTGGCAGCGCTGATCGATTGGTTTCTACCAAGACAATTAATTAATACATGAAGCCATTAATTAATTTACTTTATTCTTAATCCTTAATTTAGGACCATATAGAAACAACTCCGAGGGAATCCTGTGTCATAACAATTAATACTCCTATTCGATTAAAAATTTAAATAAAGATAATGAAGATGAATACAAAATTCAATGTGCAGCTGCTTCAAGGCATAATCACTAACGTAGCAGTTAGATTTCTTTCGTTTGTTAAGCTCATATCACATATCAACAATATATTTTAGTCCACCAGCCCTTACTTTGCCTCTCTAGTTCTCTTAGTTCAAAAAGAAGGATAATTTGATCGACTAATTCTGAATCCATTGCCACCTTCTTTGACATCGATCCATATTTGAAAATCCAGACATTTTTTAAAATTTTGATTACATTGTAGTGATAATATCAATGATAACCCAGACGTGTTTGAAAATCATCTTCATGTAGTAATAGCAAAAAAAAAAAAAAAAAAAAAAAAAAGTAAATAAAATTTCCTAAAAAATAAATTAAAATAAATGATTCATCTTCTCTCTTTCGTGCGTTTCCTCCGATTATAAAAAAATATTAAAAAAAGCTGCAGTGCTGGGTTGGAAATCTAATATATCAACAATTGGATCCAAATCTACTGCTATCCTCGTGCATGAACAGTAATTATGTTATTCTTGTTTTTCCGAATCTAACCATTCAACAGTTTTGAGATATGTGCACAGAACAGTTCTTGAAAAACATTACTTCGAGATTCGTTCTTAAAAAAGTTGTACGGTTGGATTTGAAAAAACATAAATAGCTGTTCACAAAAAGAGGATTGCAGCAGATTTGAATCCATCAACAATTGGCATAACACTAAGTTGGGCTTCAAAATTTTGAAACATAAGAAAAAGCTCCTCTAAGGCCCATCGCAGCCTTTAATTTAATTAAGGTCCCGTTACAAGTTCGAACGTGGTTAGAGGAACAATAGCTCATACTTACTAATTTACTTTATTTCTAAATTTTCAGACCATACCACGTTGGACAACAATAGCTCATATTTTTGAAGCACTTAATCTTCAAGCTTTAGATGCTACATATAATATCGGCCTATACTTTAATTTAGTATTGTTAATTTAGATTCCGATTCACGCAAGGAAACAAAGTAACATCAAAATTTAGATTCCGATCTCTCGTTCAACAATAAACCCTGTCCAATTAATCTAACAAAAAAAATAACAAAGAAAAAAAAAAACACTCAAGCAGATGGTACATCAACCTCACCCTCAGAGATCTCAGTTTGGAGGTCCTTGGGATCCTTTCCATCAACGGTGCAACCAACAGAGACACAAGTGCCTAGGATTTCCAGGACAGTACCGGTAAGGTCCTTGGCCATGGAGCGCACCCGCATGATGCGTGCAATCTCAATGACATCATCAAGGGAGATGTTGCCGTTGTGCTTGATGTTCTTGGTCTTTTTCCTGTCTCTCTCTGGCTCCTTCAGGGCCTTGATAACCAGCGCAGCCGCAGAGGGAACCACAGTTACCTTTTTTGAATTATCATAATCATTAGTGAATTGATCTATCGATCAAATAATTAATGGAGATGCATGGGAGAAAAGCAAATGTATATCAGGCAATTTGAATATACCATGATCCACAGATAATTACAAGCAACTTCTAATAATATGCAAAAATTTAAATCTTCAGTTATTGTGTGGCATCTTATGGCTGAAACTGAGGGCTTTGAGAAATAACATTACAGAGAAGATATAGAAGCAGGTATAACGGACTCAACCTTTGGGACCTGTCTAAAATAACCAGTAGATCGATGGGTTGGCTACAGTACGTTGGGAAATTTGTGACCCCTGATGAGCCTGCTCGAGTACACCTAAATGGTTCAAGAGACAACTCAAGCTTTTTGACCCTACCCCCGTCATTTTCTTCCTGTATAAAAATAACAAAACATGGCCCAACCCAGAGGGTGTATTGACCCAACCCTGACAGATTACTATTATTCTTAAGCTACATTGTAAGTTGCATGCTCATTTTTCATTGTTAAGTCCAGGCATACAAGGATCCCTAACCATGACTCCATGAGTTCAAATACTGCTATGTAAGCTCCAACCATCAGGTCAATGCAATCACGCTTCATTACATCTGATTCATTCAAGTTTCTGGATACAATTCATGTGAATTACGTTCTTGATTTATGAAGGAAAATTTCCAATTCTTTCCATCACTGTGGTAAATGAAGCATACCTTAGCCTGACGTACCACAGAATCAAAATGTAAACAAAGAACAACGCATTGAGATCAAGTACCTTAGCCTGACGGTTCTGGACGGTGAGCTTGACGGTGACACGCAACCCCTTCCAATCCTTGGCCGTCTCCTTGGCGATATCTTCACCGATCTTCTTTGGAGATAGACCGAGCGGTCCGATCTTCGGCGCGAGAGAAGAAGCGGCGCCTACTTCTCCGCCGGTGACCCTGACGAATACATCCACCACCTGGCTTGGGTCGAGCTTAGGAGGCATGATCTGTTAGTGGGACTGGTTTGGCGGCGGAGAGGAGCGGGAAGAAGAAGGCGTTGAGGTATTAAAGCGAGCAAGGGGTTAGGGTTGACGAGGATTTCAGAGAGGGTTTTCGAAGTGGGTATATTATTGGGCCTAAACTTTAATGGCTCATAGGGGTTGAAATATCACCTGAAGTTATTTGATGATATGAATAGACGAGTTATTTGAGGTTAGAAAATGGGCCGTGGATTTAAAAGGCTGCATTGCTATCATTGATTAGTCGCATGCTTCGGGTCAGTGGTACTGATGAAACGTGTTTGTTAAATTTCAAATTACAATCCAAGGCTGCATTGTCTTGATTTTCTTAAGACTGTTCCATAAGTCGCTCATTGAAAGAAAAAGAAGGGAGAGGCCGAGACCCGAGAGGAGGTGAATAGCGAGTGAGCGATCAGATAAGATCTGACTGAGGTTGGTTACCGGCTCCAGAAAAGGAAAAAAAGCGGAGGGAAGAAACGGTGGAGTCATTGTAGAAATTTTCTGAATTTTGTCATCTCAATTGAGTGTAAACAGAATAAATGTGTCGCTGACGGAAGCAGGTCCGATGCCCATCGGACCTACCTTGGTTCGATGGGTGTGATAACCATTCGATTTCATCAAGATTCTTGTGCTCCGCATCAAAACCGTGCAAATATGTATCAATTTTCGTGCGCAAAGATCTTAATGCTAATCGTACGGTGATAGAGCTAATTGAACCTAAATGTAGGTCCGATGCCCATCGGACCTACACCTATCTCGTCGCTGACATCTTTTTGTTCATTCGTTCCATCTATAAGTGTTTATCTTTAGCTTTTATTGATGATCATACCCCGCCAACACCCCCCCCCCCCCCCCCCCCCCCCTAAAAAAAAAAAATAAGGAACGTTTTAGAGGGTATTGTCGCTCTTTTAATGCAAAAGGCCATTTATGGGGTATTTGATAAGAATATATTTTAAAATTTCTGAAATGAAATGGGCGTATGCCTTTTATCCAAAAATAAGAATATATTCTGAATATAAAAACACAGGATCCTACCTTGGTGGAATCAACAAGCAAAATAAATTCGTAATTTTCGTAGATAATCAAGTATAAATTGTGTATTGACTGTATAATTTGTAAAATCTGGGAATAATCAGAAATACCGAACGAATTATTCAATTACATTTATTGAATTACTTCATCTAAAACCCTCTTTTTACTCCGTTGGATTTAAAATTTTAAATTCACTGCATGTAGTTACATACCAAAATACTACAGTGAATCTGTCGAGAAATAAAACATTGAGTTGAATATAGCAGCAAATTTGCTCCAAAGATAGTGCAGCGAAACGTATAATCCGGACCCGAACGGAGCATTAGTCCCACTACTAATTAGAAGAATCTTTGGACGTTTATATATGGAAAAATTTATAAACTACCCTCCTTTCAAAATTCATCAAACAAAATACCCCTCTAAAATTATTGACAAAATTCTCTTGTGGCCTCAATTTACCCCTCCCTCTCCCTCCCTCTAAAATTATTGACAAAATACTCTTGTGGCCTCAATTTCAAGATATAGAACCAAACAAATGCGATAAACAGAAATGAAATGTGAGAATGTATTTTTTTTTATTTTTGATTCATAGGGCCAGTTGCATAACTGGACTTTATTTAGAAAAATGTAGTGATGATTTAGTCATTTTTTGCACAAATTAACACTCAAGTTTGACAGTATATATCAGCAAATAATTAAAACATATCAGCAATATGTTGCAACGCATCAGATTTTTCGTGTTATTTGCCAATATGACAAAGCAATTTAATTTGCTAAAAAGAAAAAAATTGTCATATTAACCCAGAAGCAGTACTTGAGTGAAATTAAATTTTTCTAAATTTGGGCCAAATCAAAGCATCATTTTTCCAAATTAACTGCTTCTTGTCATACCTACAAAAACCAAAAAAGGAAAACGTAAATGAGAGGGAGGAGGGAGGGAAATGGAGGGGTAAACTGGGGCCTACAAAGGCATTTTGTCAATAACTTTGGAAGAGGGGTATTTTGTTTGGAGTAGAACTAAGATGTTCTTAAGCTCACCAAGTCTCTTTGTGAGCTTAATTCAAAAATTTATCGGATTGACTTCAAACGACGCATCCAAACCGTTGAAACCGATCTACTTCATAAGTGATACGTATGTATGTCAAATTTTTGAATTTTTGAACTAATTTAGTATAAAGTCAAGCGGTCAAAAAAAGATGATTTATAAGTTAAATCTAATGAGTTTATCTTTCATCATTTTTTAACCACTTGACTTTATACTAAACTAATTTGAAAAATTATAAATTTGTCATGTAAATGCATCACTCGTGAAGTAAATCGATTTCAACAGTTTGGATGTGTTGTTTGAAGTCAATCCGATAGATTTTTGAGTTAAGCTCACAAAAAAGCTTGGTGAGCTTAAGAACACTCTAGTTCTACTCGTTTGTTTGATGGTTTTTGAAAGGAGGGTAATTTATAAATTTTCCCTTTATATATAGTCCGAGGCATAACACTGGAAAGCGAATTCCGCAGATATCAAACGGATATTATTTTCACGCGAAAAAATTGCAAATTTGGCGTATCGCTAACGTATCCCACGTATTGGGGTGTATACGCTGCGTTTCCCATATGCACCCGATGTATCGGTATGGGGTACATAATCCTAGGTTCAATTTTTCTTTTTTTTTACCGCTTGACTTTGTACTAAATAAGTTCGAAAATTTCCAAATTTTGCATCTACATGCATTACTCGTGAAGTATGTCAGTTTTGATAGTTTGGATTCGTCTTTTGAAGTCAATCCAATATATTTTAGAGTTATGCCAACCAAATTCTTTGGTAAGCATAGCACATGCTAGCTTTGCTCTCATTACCATTGTGACAAATGAATTATTCGGATTCAGTTTGGCGGAATTAAAAGTTCGTAATTCGGAACTAATTCGAGAATTATTCGGTTCCACAAAAGAGAAAAAAAAAACTCCAAAAAAACAAAACAAAAAACCAAAACAAAAAACCAAAAAAAAAAAATTTCCTTTTCACATTTTATTCACGAATAATTCGGTAAAAATTCAATTAACCAAATAATTCACTGTTCGATTCGGAAATTAAAAAAAAAAAAACATTTTATTCATGAATTACTCGTCAATAAAATGTGAATATTATTACTGTGCTAATTATCATGACTAGAGGTCCATAGCTACTGGTTTGTCGCATATTTGGAATCAAATCTGCTGCTATCTCTGCTTTTTCGAATCTAACCGTTCAATTTTTTTTAGAACGAATTTCGAAACAATTTTTTTCGAGAACTGTTCTATGCACGTATTTCAAAACTATTCAATGACTGAATTCAGAAAAAAAAAAAAAATAACAGGTTAGTGTTCATTCTCAAGGATTTTGATCCCGCATATTTACCCTGTTGCATAGAATTTCCACAAAAAATAAGCACCCGGTATTTAGTCCAAGGCCCCAGCAACGGAGCTACGACACGTCGACACCCGGTCTGGCGGTCTCTCACTTTTTCGGAGTCACAGCCCAGTGTCAACTAGCGATTGGTGAAGAAAGAGCCACACCTTCCTTGGATCAGACTAACTGGTTGAGAAGCGTCCACGTGGCCAGATCACCTCAGAAACACAGTTAAACTGACGTGGACCAATAGATCCCTATGGATTGAAATATTTACAAACAAATTAATATAGCTTTGAAGAATGGAGATACGGATACCAGCCAGAAAAAAAGAGAGACGTAACGCAAGTTCCCTCGCCTCTATTTTTCCCGCTCTTCCCCACCATGTTGGAAAGTTAAATTAGACAATAAATACGACTGATTCAGAGAGAGAGAGGGAGGGAGAGATAGGGGAGAGATGGAAGCAGTCGTGTGTCTCTTGTGCGGCTCCTCTGCTGTGTCAGTAGGAGCGACAAGACCACGGCCATGGCAACACACCACCCCCATCTCCTCCCCTTTTCTCCAAAGGCACAACCAACTCAGCTCCTCTTCTTCCTTGAGGCACCTCCCTCTGTTGCACTACAAAAATCTCTCTTCCCCGCGCTCTCTACCAACTAGCACAAGCGGCGGTGCCAGTCAAGTGAGGCTAAAGAAGCGGTACAAAAAGAAGATAAAAAAGGCGGTGAATGTCGGGGAAAAAACGGGGGAGTGCATTCCATCGGTGGAGGAGGCATCCATCAGGGTCGAGGCCGTGTACCAAAACGGCAACCCTTTGGGAAAGAAGGAATTGGGGAAATGTGTAATCCGTTGGATCAGCCAGGGTATGCGATCCATGGCGACCGATTTTGCCTCTGCTGAGTTGGAGGGCGAGTTCGCTGAGCTCCGTGTCCGCTTGGGCATGGAGCCAGTACCGAATGGTAATGGGCATGGGATTACAACAGTGGCCATGGAGGATTTGACCTTTGTGATTCAGGCACAGCCATACCTGAATGCGGTACCGATGCCTAAGGGGCTTGAGGCGCTTTGCTTCAAGGCATGCACGCATTACCCAACATTATTTTACCATTTCCAGAGGGAACTGAGTACAGTACTTCTCGATCTACAGGAGCAGGCTGTCATCAGTGACTGGAAATCCACGGAGTCCTGGAAGCTTCTCAAAGAATTTGCCAAATCAGGTAACTATGATCCCCTTAATGGTGTGTAAATTTTTCTCCTTTGATGTTTGGACAGTGATAATTGTTATTGCCAGAAATTAGATGCAGTACTCGAATTGAATATTAAATGTTTTTTAGTAAATACTAAACAGTACATGATGTTATTGTATCTCAATCAAGTAAATTTAGAAAATACTTCAAATGGCAAAGATGCAGAGTACATTCAAATTATGGTGGACCGATATCTCTACAGATGTAGGTTGTCAATTGTTGTTTATTCGTCTTTATATTGAGTCGGTGATCCTTTTCCTGAACTTTGTTATGAATTTTTTCATGCAGCACAGCATCGAGCTGTAGTGCGAACAGTGGTTCAGGTGTCAAAACCAAAACATAGTGTTCTTGGGATAGAGATGGACAAGGTCAAAGCAATACAGACCAAAATTGAAGATTTTGTGAAGCATATGTCTGAACTTCTGGTAATAGAGCGGGATGCCGAGCTGGAGTTCACACAAGAAGAATTGAGTGCTGTTCCTAAACCAGACGAGAAATCAGATTCAACAAAACCAACAGAATACCTGGTTAGCCACGGGCAATCACAACAAGAGCAGTGTGATACAATTTGCAATCTCAATGCCATTAGTTCTTCAACTGGTGATTCCAAACTTTTCTTGTGTCAGCTTTTGTACATATATTGAATTATTTATGCTTTATAATGAATTTGAATATCATTAATTAAGTTAGCTTTGTATGCTGGCATATAGTTCTCGTCTGGCCTGGGAGCAGCTTTTGGGAGCCTCAAATTATTTTCTTATCATATGTCAAGATTTGACGTAACATACACTTTTACATGGAACTATCAACTATGTAATTGTAAAAAGAGGAGGGATCCAATTACACCTTTTTTGGTGACACATCATGACACCGTTTTTTATATAGGTCAATTTTGCGATTTCAAAATCCAAACAGTCGATCCGAACTGTTCAACATGATCACCATATTAAAATGTGCTTGGAGATCAAATTTTACATTTTTTTGAATTTTTTTACTATTTATTAAGATGGTTACAAAATCGCTGTTTTTCAATGGTACGAAAACAACGATTTTTGTAACCATCTTAATAAATAGCAAAAAAATTCAAAAAAATGTAAAATTTGATCTCCAAGCACATTTTAATATATCCATCATGTTGAACGGTTTGGATCGACTATTTGGACTTTGAAAATGGTAGGTGTCAAAGTGTGTCACCAAAAAAGGTGTAATTGGATCCCTCCTCTTGTAAAAATCATACTTTGATATTTTGTCCAAACATCCTTAAGATATATAGAATAGGATTGCAAATTGTATTTCAAAAGGTAAATATTTGGTTTTGTACATACAACGGATATATATTTTTCACTAAATTAACATTTATGATGTTTGCAAAATGTTCAGGACTTGGAGGGCTTCATTTGGTTTTGTTCAGAGTGGAGGACAAACATAAGCTGCCCCCGACCAGCCTTTCACCAGGAGACATGGTTTGTGTAAGAACATGCAACAGGCATGATGCTGGTGCTACATCGTCTAGCTTGCAAGGTTTTGTTTACAACTTTGGTGAAGATGGATGTAGCATAACAGTGGCTCTGGAATCTCGACATGGTGACCCCACCTTCTCAAAACTCTTTGGGAAGACTGTGCGCATAGACCGTATTCAAGGATTGGCTGATGCAGTTACATATGAGGTACAAATATGAACAGTGAACAGCAATAGTCTTGGTATATAATTCGATATACATAGGCTGACGTTTAAGATATAGCTTCAATTAACCTTAGTTAAATTTGAAGAAATGGGTGACCAAAGTAAATAAAAAAATTCTGTAATTAAAGTAATTTTGTATCAAGTCCCATAATTTCAGTAAGTACATGCGACCTCCGATATGATGAACACCAATTATAAATTTAAAGTGGAACATTTGATAGTTTGATGAAGTTGTCAGTAAGAAGAGCAAACGTTTCCATACACTAGTGACCGACTCCTTGTAGACTGGACACGTTTCTTGGAAAAATAGATTAGACATAAGAGCTAGCATTTTTTTTTCATGTTCCACTTTTTGTAACGTTATTCCTTCAATGTAGAATTAGATACACCACAATGATCTACTCTAAATTACAGAATTGATGATTTTTGTTAAATTGTTATTGCAGCGTAACTGTGAAGCATTGATGCTGCTTCAGAAGAACGGATTGCATAAAAGGAATCCTTCAATTAATGTGGTTGCTACTCTCTTTGGAGAAAAGGAAGACATTACACTGTTGGAAGAAAACAGCGTGATTGAATGGGGTGATTCGAAGGTTCCGGAATTTGATGGCAAGCAAAGGTTTGATGAATCACAATTGAAATCTTTATCATTAGGATTGAATAAGAAGAGACCCTTCCTTGTTATACAGGGGCCTCCAGGCACTGGTAAAACCGGTTTACTTAAGCAACTTATAGTATTGGCAGTTCAACAAGGGGAAAGGGTACTCGTCACTGCTCCTACAAATGCTGCAGTTGATAACATGGTGGAGAGGCTGTCAGATACCAAACTAAACATTGTTCGGCTGGGAAATCCTGCCAAGATTGATCCAGCAGTGGCCTCAAAATCTCTAAGTGAGATTGTCAACAATAGGCTTGGCAAGTTCAAGAGGGAGTTTGAGAGGAAAAGGTCTGATTTAAGGAAAGATTTGAGACTTTGCTTGAGGGATGACACACTAGCATCAGGCATTCGTCAGCTCCTCAAGCAGTTGGGTAGAAGTTACAAAAGAAAAGAGAAAGAGACCATCAAGGAGGTGTTGTCTGGCGCACAAGTCGTACTCTCGACCAACACTGGTGCATCTGATCCATTGATTCGTAGACTTGGCAGCTTTGATCTGGTCATAATAGACGAAGCGACGCAAGCAATAGAGCCCTCATGCTGGATACCTATATTACAAGGAAAGAGATGCATCTTAGCAGGGGATCAGTGCCAGCTGGCACCTGTGATACTGTCTAGAAAGGCCATGGAAGGTGGGCTTGGTGTATCTCTTCTAGAAAGAGCATCATCCCTACATAAGGGGATGCTCGCCACTAGGTTGATGGTGCAGTACAGGATGCATGATGCCATAGCCAGCTGGGCTTCCAAAGAGATGTATGATGGGCTGCTTAAGTCTCATCCATCTGTCTCTACTCATCTTCTTCGAGATTCCCCTTTTGTCAAGGTACCTTAATTCTCATCATTCTCTGTTTGATCCTCAAACAGCTCAGTTCACCATTCTACCATTTTGGTCAACTTTCACAAATAGTTTACAAAGAGTCCTCAAGATTAAATACTAAATGCACACGAGGGCAGGCATAAAGAAGAAAACGAAAATAAGGAGCATCCTTTTTATTTGACACTCATAACAGATAACAAAAATTGAATGCATTGGGTTTTACAAGTAGTTTCCGATTTGATCTATAATTCTAAATTGGATTATTTTCAAATATATAGGTCATGTGGGCAACACAGTACCCACTATTGTTACTGGATACAAGAATGCCATATGGAAGCTTATCCCTTGGCTGTGAGGAGCATTTGGACCCAGCTGGTACCGGCTCTTTCTACAATGACGGTGAAGCTGATATTGTTGTTCAACACGTCTTCAATCTCCTTTATTCTGGCATGTCTTTCTGTCTTTTCCCTCTCTCAGTGATCTTTAATCTTTTCAACATACGCATGGTGAGTATCTTGTGTGCATTTCTTATTTTCAATTATGGTAGATTACCTAGTTATAGTAAGGTACCATAGCTTTCTTGGAAAATAATGCATTAATGTTATTCATGGTACAAGTTCCTAGTGAAAACAGAAAGATATCTTGTATGATTTTCAGGAGTCTCTCCAACAGCAATTGCAGTGCAATCCCCATATATAGCTCAGGTGCAGTTATTAAGAGATAGATTGGCAGAGTATCCTGAGGCTTCACGTGTGGAGGTATCAACTATTGACAGCTTCCAAGGAAGGGAGGCCGATGCAGTCATCATTTCAATGGTAATTATGACTGTGCCTTTCATTAATTTGTTTTTGTTTGTCTCTGTATTATTTGCTCTAGAGTTTGCACACGTAACTACATATTTTACATGTGAATCAAACTTGAGTTGATGAAAAAGTCAAATATCCAATTTTACATGACAAAGTAACTCTACTTCATATGAAAAATGGATGTGCATCTTTGAGCTTTCTATATTTTATCATAAAATAAAAATTAACTATGTACATTATACTCCTGATGATCACAACAATTTGAAATATAAGGGCAATAGTTTTATGTAGATTTTGGAAGGGTTAAACCAACGCCATAATGTAGAAAAAGATAAAGATCAGAGAAATGGAAAAAATGTCAGCTTCAGCAAATTAAAGGATGAAGTCTACTGAACTAGAATCAGCCTCAGTAAAAGGATGAACCTTTTTAGACTAAAAACAGCCTCAACTAGTGGATGAACCTTGTGAACTAAAATCAGCTTAATTTTGTGACTCTTTGTATCTTTGTTAAGTTATTCCTTTCTACTTTTATTAATAATATATTAGATAACTCCTTGCACTGTTTTCAGAAAAACTTATTTGACTTGTTCATATTTTTTTCTTCCAGTTGTAATAAGCCATGTAAATCTATGTTTGTAGGTGAGGTCGAACACACTAGGTGCGGTGGGGTTTGTCGGTGACAGCAGGAGAATGAATGTGGCAGTAACGAGGGCCCGCAAGCATGTTGCTTTGGTGTGTGACAGCTCCACAATCTGCCACAACACCTTCTTAGCCAGATTGCTCCGACACATACGCCGCTATGGCCGGGTGCAACATGCTGAACCGGGCAATGATGGTCCTTTTGGTTTCGGTTTCGGTTTTGGTTTGGGTTCCCCTGGATCTAGTCCCCCGTTGCTTCCCTCCTTCCCTCATTCTGATTGATTCTACATTTCTACTAGTGGTTTGATAATTTTTCTTTTTCTTTTTTAATGTAACAGTAATTCTGATAGATAGGGGTCAATGAAAAGCTGGAAAAATGAAAATAGCATACATGACAAAAAGCTGGAAGAAAGAAGATTAGCAACATGTATATAGACAGCATGGATCCATTTTATTATGCAATACTTAAAATGTGAATTTTTCATAGTGACTGTACAAAATCAATCATAAATTTCGTCTTCTTTCCTTTTTTTTCTTTTATTGAAAATGTCTCGTTACTTTCTGCTATTAATTCTGCAAATATAACACGTTTATTAGAGAACTTAAGCATGAGCAATATAATATGGAAACCGTTAATTGATGTCATCCTACTTTGCAGTTTGCACGTACTGCATGATTTTTATTTTGTTAGTTAAGCTGTTTAGTCATATTGAGGTTCAATTAATATCCAGAAAACCATAAAAATTGGAGAATAACACTGCTCGCCAAATCAAATGCATGCAGATTCGAACTGTGCTTATATTTTTTTATCCTCACAGAATTACATGAGAGTTGTTTATGTTGCTTGTTCATGTCCAGTTAATTGTGCCACCGAACAAATTTTAAAATAATTATTGCAGTTTTATTTCTTAAATCCGTTTATACATTACATTCGTTTATTTTCCTGAGTATCTATAAATGATATTTATAACGTGTAAAGTTTGTTGGTTATGGACCAGCTAAGAATATCCATCACAATTGTATAAAACATAAAACTACACAAAAAAACCTACCCGACTCAATGCGCATAAACCCCACAAAATAGTCAGTATTGTCCCGAAATAAGTGTCGTTTTTTAAGTTTCCTTAATTCAGAGCTAGAGAAGTTGTACCGTTTGGGGTTTTGCATGAGCAGTCCATGACTAATCTAAACTCTAAAAAGTATCACAAGCACCCACCCAAAGCAAAAGTAATGAATTTGAGGAACCCCACCTTAATACAACAGTTAAATAAAAGTCGTTCCATAATCTTTCTTTTGTTTGAAAGGAAATCCACCCTCCCCCGCTTTCCAAAAAGAAAAAGAAAACAAGAAATTAAAAAAAAAAAAAAAAACTGCACCTGGAGAACATAGGCAGGGAAATTAAGGCAGATGTGATATTGCTCCCCCAGCATACTACTGAGCAACATTACAAGATTTTGGAGAGGTGCCTGACAAATTTTTCCTATGAGCCATTTAAAGGCTTTGCAGACTTAGATGCAGAACGGATCTTCACCAGTGGCACCAGCGACTGGACCACATCAGCCATCAGAGGTCTATAATCGGCCTCTGGTTGCACACACATGGCAGCAATGGCAGCAACTTGCACAGCATCTTTCATACTGTATTGGCCTTCCAAAGATGGGTCCATTATTTGCACTACTTTCTCTCTGTCAGTCAGCAATGGCAGAGCCTTTTGTTCCCAATTAGAAAAAAAAAAAATTAAGCTCGCATATTAGGATTTAGGACAGTCAAACTAGTAATTACCTAAATGGTAAGTTCACTGGATTAAACTTACCTAGGAATCAATTTGATCAAATTTTCCTCAGATATCAGAGATATAGCAGCTATCGACTGTACATTCTTTTAATTCTGAATTTATTTATAAAGTTTAGAAAATGGGGATTCTTTTTCATTAACGGGTAAATTGTCTACATATACAATTCACTCTTACACTTTAGTCCCTATAACTATTATATTCACACTTTTACCTAAATAACCCTATATTAACACTACAATATCCAACACTCCCCCTCAAGATGATGCATAGATATTGATCATGCTCATCTTGCCTATTACATTGGAGAAGTCTGTGACACTCAACCCCTTTGTGAAGATATCAGCAATTTGCTCCTTGGTTTGAACGAAAGGCATACATATAACGCTCTCGTCAAGTTTATCCTTGATAAAGTGTCGATCAATCTCCACATGTTTGGTTCTATCATGTTGTACTGGGTTGTTTGCTATATTTATAGCCGCTTTATTGTCACAGTACAACATTATGGGTTTGTTCTCTACCAACCCCAATTCCGATAGCAATCTTCGTAACCACAACCCTTCACTCACACCTTGGGCCATGGCCCTATACTCAACCTCTGCAGTGGACCTTGCTACTACATTCTGCTTCTTACTTCGCCAGGAAACTAGGTTACCCCCAACAAACGAACAGTAGCCTGAAGTCGACTTTCTATCATCAAGACACCCTGCCCAATCGGCATCTGTATAGACTTCAATCCTAGTGTGCCCATTTTTACTGAGGAGTACACATTTTCCTGGACAGCTCTTGAGATACCTAAGAATCTTATACACGGCCTCTCGGTGTGGGACTCTAGGATCGTGCATATATCTGCTCACTACGCTCACAGCGTATGCAATGTCAGGTCGAGTATGTGCCAAGTAGATTAGTCTGCCTACTAGGCGCTGATACTGTCCTCTATCTACCTGATCACCTATTCCTCCCCTCAACTTATTATTCGGGTCTATGGGTGTATTGACAGGTCGGCACCCAAGCATCCCCGTGTCGCTCAGCAGATCTAGAACATACTTTTGCTGTGAGAGAACTACCCCTCTTTTTGAACGAGCAACCTCAATGCCTAGGAAGTAGCGCAATTCACCCAGATCTTTCATTTCAAACTCTGTGGCTAAGCTGGCCTTAAGCCTTTTCATCTCAACAGGATCATTACCTGTCAACACTATATCATCCACATACACAACCAGAATACAAATCTTCTCTCCTTTCCTTTGGATAAACATAGTGTGATCGGCACTACTTTGCTGATAGCCTAGTTTTTTCATTGCCATAGAAAACCTGTCAAACCAGGCACGTGGTGACTGCTTCAACCCGTACAGAGAGCGCTTCAGACGACACACCTTGCCCTCCAGTTGTTCATTTTCAAACCCAGGTGGGATCTCCATATATACCTCTTCTTTTAGGTCACCATGAAGAAATGCATTTTTAACATCCAGTTGGCACAAATCCCACCCAAAGTTTACGGCACACGAAATGAGAGTTCTGACAGTATTCATTTTTGCCACAGGAGCAAAAGTCTCTTCATAATCCACACCATATGTTTGTGTGTAGCCCTTGGCCACCAGCCTGGCCTTGAATCTGTCCACTTTTCCCTCAGGAGTATATTTTGTCGAGTATACCCACTTGCATCCTACAGTGCTCTTGTTGGACGGTCTAGGGACCATATCCCAAGTGTCATTCTTGATTAGTGCTCTCATCTCCTCGAACATTGCCTTCTTCCACTTTGGGTCCTGCATTGCTTTCCTCCAGTCACATGGAACAGAGTTAGAGTGTAAGGAGGTTACAAAAGCTTTGTAAGTAGGGGAAAGTGTCTCAAATGAGACATAGTGAGAGATAGGATGCGATGTTGAGGCATCTTCCCCTTGCTTCAAGACAGTTGATCGAACTCCTTTGCGCAAGGCAATAGGAAGATCGAGATCAGAGAAAGGAGTACCTGAGGGTAACTCAGAGTTACCTGAAGGCTGTGGTGTGAGCGAGCCGTCGACAAGAATAAGCGATTGGTATTGATCTTGGGCCTGAGGTTGCTCAACATCCTTATGGCGAGGTTTTCGAGTGTAAACCTTGTTGATCTGCCTATTAGGAGGTGGTAGGCTTCCCTCCATGCTTGAGTCCAAATCTTTCTCTGTAGTTGGACTCAGGCCCATAGTATCAGCGGCCACACTGTTGTCAGATCCCTTACTCTCCCCCTCTCGACCAACTTGGTCCGAGGGATGGGTGACAACCACCTCAAGAAGATCATGAAATGTAACTGAAGATGCATTGGACTGTGCGTCGGAGAGAGTAAAATAGGGTTCTGTTTCTCGGAATGTCACATCCAAGCTTTCCAGCATCCTCCTTTTTACAGGGTCATAACACCTATACCCCTTTTTCCCACTAGAGTACCCAACAAACACACATTTGTGGGCCTTCACATCAAGTTTACTAATACCTGGACTCGTGTTATGAACAAAACACACACAACCAAACTTTTTGGGAGATACCTTAAATGAGGTGGTCCCTGTGAGCATTTCGAGTGGTGTACTGAAGTCCACCGCTCTCAAAGGCATTCTATTGATCAAGTATGTAGCAGTCTGCGCTGCTTCTCCCTAAAGGTACCTCGGAACATTCATGGCAAAGAGTAGGCACCTCGTCACTTCCAAGATGTGCCTGTTCTTCCTTTCTGCAACACCATTTTGTTCAGGTGTATTCACACAGGTAGTTTGATGTACAATACCATTACCTCGTAAGAAGTCTTGCATTGCCCTGTTGGTGTATTCGGTGCCATTATCTGAGCGTAACACCTTCACTTTCTTCTCAAATTGGGTTTCCACCATCTTGTGAAAGGTCCTAAAGCACTCCAGAACTCCATCCTTACTCCTCAACAGGTACAGCCAAGTCATCCGGCTATAACAATCAATAAAGGTGACAAACCACCTTGAACCAGATAAAGAAGTAACCCTCGAGGGCCCCCAAACATCAGAATGAACAATATCAAAGCAAGAAAAACTTCTATTACCAAAAGAGGGATACATCGTTCTGGTGTGCTTAGCAAACTCACACGCATCACATACTAGTTTAGTCTTGCTACACTTAGAGTACAACTTAGGATACAACCTTCCAAGTACAGTAAACGATATATGGCCTAAACGGCAATGTAACAAACACATCTCCAACTCTGGAGTCTCTGCCAAACAGGCTTTTGAGTCCAAAACTTCTCCTCCTTGCTTGAGTCGGTACAGGCCTTCACTCCTCTTGCCAATACCAATCACCCTTCCTGTCTTCAGCTCCTGCAACACAACATGAGTAGGAGACAGAGAAACAACACAGTTAAGGTCATCTACCAATTGACTAACTGATAGGAGGTTGTTGGTGAAGTTAGGAACATGAAAGACTGATGATAGCTGAAGGTCTGGAGTACATGTGACATCCCCAACTCCTGCTATTGAACAAAGTGAGCCATCGGCTGTTTGTACCTTTTCTCTCCCAGACATAGGCTTATAGGTTCCAAACATTGTGGGGTCAGGGGTCATGTGTTTAGATGCCCCAGAGTCTACAATCCAGGACTGATCAGGTTTAGACTCGGCTATTAGGGCTTTTATAATGGTGCCAACAGGTCTAACTACAGTAGTAAGAAGAGAAGAGAGAGTGTAACCGTCAGCCCCAGATGGAGCAGCAATCGGTGCAGCAGTGCTAGTCGAAGTGGTGGATGAGAGTCTAGCTGCAAGCTGGGTCATCAACTGGGCCAGCATGTCATCGGGGCCTAAACTCGACTTACCAGTAGTGTCAGCCACATGTGCCTGCTGGTATCCTGATCCACTGCGCCCCAGTCCCCGACCTCTGCCTTGTCCTCTGCCACGACCTCCATCACGACCTCGACCTCTTGCTGGCCTGCCATGTAGGTCCCAGCAGGTCTCCCGAGTGTGATTCTTCCTATGACAGTGATCACATACTTTGTCACCCTGGGAGGATGCTGTGTGTGGCTGGCTCAACATAGCTGAACCCTCCTGAACTGGCAAAGGTATCATTGCCTTCCTCCTACTTTCCTCTTGAACCGCTACAGCAAATGCATCACGAAGAGCAGGTAGCGGATTTCTTTGCCAGAGACTCTGTCGAATCTGCTCAAACTCAGAGTTGAGGCCAGCAAGGAAGCGAAAGGTCCTCCTTTTCTCCAACCAGTTCGTGAAGGCTAGTGCATCTACTGAGCATGTCATAGCCAAAGGATCAAAGAAATCCATTTGCTCCCACATATTGTTCAATTCTGAGAAATACTCAGTCACACTCATTTCGCCCTGTACCAAGCTGTCTGACTTAGACTGGAGGTGATAGATCTGCCCATGGTTACCCTTTTGGGAGTACATCTCCGCTGCTCGGTCCCACACTTGTCGAGCAGTGTTCAACATCATAAACTGACTTTGCAGTCTAACCTCCATCGAATTTACCAGCCATGACATAACTTGTCCATCGTCTGCCTCCCACTTCTGAAATGCAGCTGTCTCCTCTATCTTCTCCTCATCCTTCTTAGCTTCTGGTTTCTTTGTCGTACCGGTAACATACCCGGTTAGTCTCTGACCTTTCAAGTGCATAAGCATCTGTCTTGACCACAACAGATAGTTCTCAGCCCCATTCAATCTCACTGAAATGACCTGAGATGATTTAGAGAAGCTCCTGTCCTCTGCCATTTTACTCGCTCTGGGAGAAAAAACGAGTCAGAGGACGGACTGAAATCGCATGAACTCACGCTGGGAGGAAAAGAAACGAGTCAGAGGAGCTTGCGCTGGAGCAGTGCTGGCGGACAAAAGCGGCGTGCGCTGGAGCAGCGCTGGCGGACTGAGGCGGCGACGGAAGCCTCGCGCTGGAAGAACGACTTCGCGCTCTGGAGCAGCGATTCGCTCTGGCTCGCGCTGGAGCGTGCTGCGACTACGCGCTGGAACGAGCGCTTGACAGGAGCACAGTGGCGGACGTGCGGCGGCGGAAGCACAGCGACGGCGGATAGCAGAAGCTCACGCGCACTTACGCAGCAGCGACCCGCTCTGATACCATAAAGTTTAGAAAATGGGGATTCTTTTTCATTAACTGGTAAATTGTCTACATATACAATTCACTCTTACACTTTAGTCCCTATAACTATTATATTCACACTTTTACCTAAATAACCCTATATTAACACTACAATATCCAACAATTTATAATTTGTAGATAAAAAGATGGCAAAAAAACAGTAATTTACCCAAGTAACAAGAACACCTTCACCAGGAGGTCGCTTCATGTCTACTGGAAATCTCCCTGTAAGCAGCTCTAGAAGCACAACTCCATAGCTGTATACATCTGATTTTGTCGTCAAGTGTCCCGTCATTGCATATCTATGTAGAACAGTAAGCAAATATTTTCATGTTAAGGTTTCGTTTATCATAATTGAGTACTGTGCCCATAATAAGATGAAGAAGCCATGATGCATACGACAAATTTTATGTAGTTTTTCCTATACCCAACCAGGCTGCAGTGGTAGGCACAATTGACCACAACCATTAGCCTCAAGAAGTCAACAACTCTGGCCAGTAAACATCAATTGATTCTCTGAGTTTGAATGTCCCCCTAAACTGTCGTAATTATAATCCAAGCAATCAGCAGTTAATTTTTCGAATAGCCACTTAAGTCTGCAACTATGCAAAATTTATACCAGCCTCAATTACCTTAATTTTGAGCAGTAGAGAACAATAAAGTTCAATGAAAACTTGGCTTGAAGCTCAACCAATTACCAGACATCACTACATAATTGTGTTTGAAATTCTAACTTAGGTTCCTCCAGATCAGAAAATGAATAAACAGTTATTTCATAAGTCCACAAACATATTATAATTGTGTTTGAAATTATAATTGTGTTTGAAATTATCACTACCTATTAGATCATAAGTCCACAAACGGTTATTTCATGCTAGTCCCTTTGAAAGTGAATAAAAAATAATAGAAAAGGAGTTTACTCACTCAGGAGCAACATAGCCTTGCGTTCCCAAAACCCGGGTTGAGACATGACCGCCTGCCCTATTTGTTCCAAGCTTGGCCAATCCGAAATCTGATACCTTTGCATGGAAGTTATTGTCCAGCAAAATATTGCTGCTCTTAAAATCTCTGTGTATAACAGGGGGGCTGACGTGCTCGTGTAGGTATTCAAGCCCTTTTGCGGCTTCTAAGGCTATTTGCATCCTTGTATCCCAGTCCAGTTTTGAAACTCCACCACATGAACCTGCAGTGTATTAAAGCTTAGATTATATGTTGGTGGGTATTTCAAGAAGTGCCTGACCTGGACAGAACTTAGTTAACCACAATGTAAAAAATTACAAGTCCTAGTTCTTATTTTATTAATAACAATCTTGTAATTCTATATCATGAATTACGGTAGTACCCTACTAATAGTAATTAAGTAAACGAGTTTTATCCCGATCCTGATGTTTTAGCTTCATCTTTTCAAACTCCAGCACAATTCACACCAGCTGGGTTGGGGGTCAAGCAAAAATTACTGAACCATCTTTGTCAGCATTATAAACATGGTAGTGTTACCTATCAACATTGCATGAGTTCCTTTACTTTAGCTTGATTCACTACTTCAAGGAAAATCGCTAGTTTGGGATTACATATAGAATGGAACTTACCACTGTTGGGATAAAGATGTTCTTGTAAACCGCCATTCGCCATGAAATCATAAACCAAAAGGCGGTGCCCACCTTCAGAGCAATGCCCGATCAAACCAAGAAGATAAGGCGAATGGAGTCTTTTAAGAATTTCAACCTATCATTTAATTAAGGAAGCATGAAAATCAAATTCCAAAAGCAACAAAGGAGAATTTTGTTTTTAAATGCTTTTTAACTGCCCCAAGTGTCAAATGGAGCACACAAACACTGGGATTTGCTTAAATTCACAGTTCATACTTTAATAATCTCCTTTTTTCAAAGATCTTTTCTTAGCACAATACAAGCCAAATATCAGAACAAGTATTTTACACCATTGACAGAATTTTAGAAAGATCTCACGAACAGGTCTACTAAAGCACCTGGCAACACAACTAAAACAAAACAAGAATAATGCATATTCAGCACAGTCAGAACATCCAATGAGAAAAACATTGAATAAACAAAGCAACTAAGAAATTCCATTTCCTGCATAATATCATTTGTATGTATAAGTCCTGAAGATTTATGTCACACAAAATACTTCATGTACATGTCATGTTTGACAAGTGACAACACTAGTTTGGTCTTTGTTGTAATACAAGTTAATCTGTCTACTCTTCTATTCATTTCTTACAATGTCAATGGCATACTCTTGAGCCTTTTCAATTTTACAATTGTTGTGTCTATTGGAATTTTGCTTGTGATTGTTCTCTTTTTTTTCTCATGTCCTTTTTCTTCTTCTTTTCTATTTTTGGTGCACCAGATTATCTCGCCCCCTCAAATTTTCAAATTAGACTTGCCAGGGAGCATCCCCCTCCCCCCCTAAATAATATAAACAAACATAGAAAAAGAAAAAAAAAATCAATAAATACAATAACAAAAGGCTGCAAAAGAAGATCAAAAGCACCAACACATTATGTCCATCAGAGCAGTCTAAATGTCAGTTATTCTTTGCAATTACTGTTCGATGCATTGCAAGAGAAAAATAGAAAAAACTCAAGAAACAAACAAACCTCCATCTTAAACACGTCTTCATCCTGCTTTCCTGGCTGATCCATCAGCTTCACGGCAATCTTCCTCCCATCAGAGAGCACGCCCCTATACACTGAACCGAAGCTCCCACGGCCCACCACTTGCCCCTTACCAAACCCTCCTGTAGCAGTATGCAATTGTTTATATGTAAACAGCTGCACACCTCCTCCCTCAGTACTTGCAACTAAAGCCACTGGCTCCTCTCTCACAGAAACAGCTTCTTTTGGCTTTTGCATTCCTTTTTCTTCATCCTCTTCTTCCTTCTTCCAACCTTTGAAAATGAAAAAAAAAAATGAGAGAATGATAAGCAAGGTTTGGTTTGGAGCATTAACATCGATTGGCAAAACTCTGTACCCACATCTAATGATGATTTCAGGTTCTAGTGAGAAGTATATTTGATCCTGAGAATTAGTCTTGATTATGAAGTGAATTTTTTATTCAACAAAATGGCAGGCAAAAAGGGTGCCGAAAGACCCCAACATTTCTCATCTATTTAAAAGGGGTTTCTGCAAATTAACATCTTTTTACTGTATGCTTGAAATAACAAATAAATAAAAAAATTTGCATTACCAACAACCGCTGGAAATTCTTTTTACTAATTTCTGAAAATTTGACGGTTGGATTATTATGATAAAAAGTATGTTCTATTAAATGTTGACAAATTTGGGATAGCAATAATAATCAAAACTAAACTCCTAAAGGAAGTCAAGCTAGTCCAGAAGCAACAGTGGATCAGTCAATTGAGCATCTCGAACATAACCTATCTGTTAATTTGGGGGCTACCTTAGTAATAGAATCATTAAAATTAGTCCTAATTTAATCCTCCGTCTGCTGTTTGAGACTTGGTGTGCTATTTAATAGGAGCTTTTGTCCATCGCACCAGTACAAATAATTGCCAGGTGGAAATATCATAAACTAGTAACTAAATTTAAAAAAAAAAATCTTTAAAGAAGTAAAAGCCCCAATTTCCAAAACAACATATATGCTTGGATTTCTTTTCTTTTTATTTTTCTTTTGTATCACAATTTAAACCTTGTATTTTGATGGGCTCCTAGGAAGAGATGCTGAGTCAGTGAATGGAAACATTTACTCTGTCAAAAGAAAAAAAAAGACATTGCTTGGTATCTATGCTAAAAATTAAAAATTGCAATTATTTATTCTCAATAAGACATCTGCTCTTGATTCACTCAGAGCCAAACTGGTAACTAATGTGTGTAGAGCCATAGCTAAATCCAAAATCAGAAAATTCTTGGATACTAAACAAAACGAGAAAGTAACCCACGTGGATGCCATTAGTAAAAGACGGTGGCTTTTACTGACAGCCAACTTTTGTCAGGTCATTATTCATTAAGAATACTTTATAACACCTCGGGTCACCTGAATCAGAAAAAAATAAATTATACCGGAAGCCCATTGGAGCTGAAAGAACCCATCGTACCAATAAAATACTACTAAATAGTAAATACTAAATAACTCTGGGTTCTCAGACCTAGTTGCTAAAGGGGTATTGGTAAATGAGGCTAAGAGAAACTGGGATGATTCAAGGGCAGAAGCAGTCTAAACCTCAAAGTATCAATGAACCAAAAAACTAAAGAAAAGTTCAACAAAAAAACCCAAAAACCCATTGTTGCCTTTAAAAGGACTCACCATTTTGGGACTTGAGGTGCTTGGAGACCTTGTTGCTTATATAGCAGTAGTAAGAGAAGGCGACTAACAGAGAAGCGAGAGAGAGAGCAGCCAATACAACGATCACCAGTAGAGCAACGCCCTCTTCTCTCTTGTACTCTCCCTCCATTGTTTCCTCTGCAATGCGGTGAAGAACCGCGATTTTTGGCCCCTTCTTGTTTTCTTTGGAACAAAAAATATTGGCGATTATTTTTTGTTTTTGTAGAAGATGGAAAGCTTTGAAGTGGGGAGGCGCTGGTTTTGAGGAGACACAAATGTAACCCCACTCTGAGTCTGAGATGCCTGTATCTCTCCTATTTTATGGTTTATGTAGTGGGTTAATCAATTGAGTAATTTTCAATTTAAATGACCCGCCACAATTCTAACTAATCAGAGTGAGAAATAGATACTAAAAGGAAGTGATAAAAGGCAGACTGAAGTCAGTGAACTGAAGAGCGTGGACTAGGACCACTATTAGGATTTAGGATACTGTTCTCGCCATTTGCCTCAAAAGGACAACGCCATTATTTTATTTGTCTAATCAGATTTTTCATGTAGGATTTTTTTACTGCTGTAAAAAATTAAAATATTTTTTGGGGTGTAATTGGAAAAAAAATGTTTTGGATCTGATTTATTGATCCCGGTTCAAAAATCACTTCTAGGTAAATAAAAAAAATATCGTGGTCCTTCTAATAAATTCAAATTCTAAGGTACTCCATATATTCTAGAAGTGATTTTAGGAAAATATTAAAATATTAAAAATATAAAATAGTGTCTAGAGAAATAGATGGAGTACCTTAAAATTTGAATTTACTAGAAGGACCACGATAATTTTTTTATTTACCCAGAAGTGATTTTAAACCGGATCAATAACTCAAATCCAAAACATATTTATTATTTTTTCGGTAACACACCAAGAAATATTTTAATTTTTTTAATAGCCGCAAAAAATCCTACCTGAAAAATGTTGATCCGGATTAATTGTCGCAGTCTTTCTAGTAAATTCAATGAAATAGTACTCCATCTATTTTCCAAGAAATATAAAAATATTTCTAATATTTCAATAGAAAAAAAAAAGTCATAACATCTTCTATTTAATTAAAATAAAAAATAAAAAATCTTATTAGCGAAAATAAGAAATCCGCTGGATTATCTAGCGAAAAGAGCTCTTCCATTTCCGCTGGATAATTCAACAGTTTGGTTATTTCTGAAAATTTCCCAAAAATGTGTGTATTTTGTAAAATTTGAATTTTTTTTATGGTTATTAATAAAAATTTCGGGTCATGATTGGTTGTAAAATAAAGTCACTCCGGATTAAATTACTTACAGGTGGATTAAATTAATCATGTTTGGTTGGAATTTAAATTTTTGTATTAAATTATTTGCTAAAGTCACTCCGGATTAAATTACTTACAGGTGGATTAAATTAATCATGTTTGATTGGAATTTACTAAAGTCACCGAAATTTTTATTAATAATCCCAAACAAAAGAAAAATATCAAATCTAACCCCAACTTGAAAAAATTTTCAAAAATGACCCAACCGCCCCATGACTGGGCGGTTCACCCTACCCACCAAACCGCCCAATGATTGGGCGGTCCACACGGCCAAGCAAACCGCCCCATGGTGGGGCAGTTCACTATGCAGCCTATAAATTCCCAATTCTGCCTCTCATTCTCACACTCTCTCGCCCTCGCCCTCGCCCTCGCCCTCGTCGCTCTTCTTTCTCTGCAGGTAAATTTTTTTTTTTTATTTGTTTTTATTATTATTATTTTATTATTTATTTTACTATGCATTACTGTAGATACTGTAGATTACTGTAGATTACTGTAGATACTGTAGATACTGTAGATTACTGTAGATTACTGTAGATTACTGTAGATACTGTTGATTACTGTAGATTACCGTAGATACTGTAGATTACTGTAGATTACTGTAGATACTGTAGATTACTGTAGATTACTGTAGATACTGTAGATTACTGTAGACTACTGTTTATTACTGTAGATTACTGTAGACTACTGTAGATTACTGTTCATTTTTTTTTTAATTAATTTTATTAAATATTTTTTTTAATGTTGTTATTTACTAATAATTTAACTGTGTACTATTATTTTGTAACTGATAAAAGTTTGTTTATTAATGTAGATAAAATGTTGGTTACACTATATGTGGGCGGGAAGTTCGAGGTGGGTGTGGAGGGAGTACGTTACTCGAAAGATCCGACCCATGGCTTTGAGGTAAATGAAAACACCTCATTTCTGGAACTTAAGCAAATGGTATTCGAAAGGATTGGTGTAACCCCCAACCGGTATGACATAGATTTGGTTACTCGGGTTGACGCAGGGCGGGATAGACCTTACTATGTAAAGTATCCAATAACAAATGAGGATGGTTGGAGATGTGTTTACAATACTTTTCAATCTACGGGTACCCCGATAATGGAGTTGTATTCCAGAAAGTTTCTGCATCGGACCAGGGTTGGACCTTCTACAGACCATACAGGTTATGATAGCCCAGTGCAGCAGCACTCGGGTTTTGACCACTCGGGTAACCAAAACTTGGGTCATGTATCACCGTCTGAACCGCACGCACCACCCGTTCATACTGATTACACTGCTGATTACATCACTGATTATACCACTGATTATAGCACCGACCTACCACCACCACCACCTCCACCTCCTATTCAACCCGTAGTAGAAGCCATATTTCCTTCTGTACCACCGTCCGTAGCTATACTTGTACCTGTTATTGTTCCCCGGAGAGATGCTATGCTGGAGGCTGAAGGGGTTGATGCCATACCGGAACGTGAAATTAACTCGGGTGATAGTTGGGACGGGGATTGGGATTCTGATCACTTGTCAGACGGTGATGGAGATTATTTACCCATGCAGGACAGATTTCCGATCAGAGGTCGGACAGACAGGCACCCGGTAGCCACATTCAACGATACCACTGCTTTTGAAGAAGCAGACATAAGCTATTTTGGGAAGCGTGTCGTTTACACCTCAGAGCTTGCTCCGGACCAGGTTTATACCACCCTAGATGAACTTGTGAAGAAAATATACGAAGTTCATATCCGCAGCAACTGGGAGTGCAGAATACAAAAAAGGGAGTCAAAAAGGTTAGTTGTTGTTTGCAAAGACTCACCGCGATGCGAGTTCCGACTGTATGCAACCCCTGTGGGTAGGGGGCGTCATGGATAATTAAGAAATGTGAACCCCCACATACATGCAAGTCTGCGTCGTCAAGGACAGACCATTCACAACTTACGGCATCACTTATTGCCGATGTAATTGAGCGAGATGTTAAGGAGGACCCGTCGATCAGCCTTAAGGAGGTCGGTAGAGCGGTGAGACGCGCTTACGACCATGTGACCCCAAAATACAACAGGTTGTGGAGAGGGCGTGAACTTGCGATATGCCGACTGTTCGGTAGTTGGAATGATTCATACAACTTGCTTGCACCACTGCTCCAAGCCATAGCAAGTACAAATCCCGGCACAAGGTATGAATGTTGGAATGTTACCGATCCCGATGAGCCCGACGAGATACTGTTCAAGGCCATAGCATGGGCGTTTGGTCCGTGCATTCAAGCTGTGCCATATATTAGACCTGTTATCAGTATAGATGCATGCTTCTTGTCTGGCCGTTACGAGGGGAGGTTATTGATAGCATGTGCATATGATGCAGAAAACCAGTTGTTGCCTTTGGCATTTGCAATTGTCGAGAAGGAGGACGGTGAAAATTGGGGTTTTTTCATGAGTTTTTTGCGAAGAGAGGTGGTTGGGAACAGGTTCTTCTGCGTCATATCAGACCAGTACAAAGGAATCAAATATGTCTTTGATCGAACAGATTTCGGTTGGTCGACAGCGCAGGGCGACTGTGTGCACAGGCTGTGTATGCAACACGTTGCAGACAACCTCTACAAGCATGTCGGATTCGACCAATGGGTTGCAGATACATTTAAAATTGGATGCAGAAGGAAGAAGCCGAGGAGGCTGGAAGAGATGTTCAAAGAGTTTGCCAAGGTATGTATATTTTAGATGAAATTTTAATAAACTATTTACTTATATTTTTCTAATCTGAAAAATTATTTCTGTGTAGTATTGTCCGAAGGCAAATTCGTACTTACTCAAGGTGGGGAAAAATAATCCGAGAGATCTGCAAGAAGCACCCGCATATGAGAAAATATTTCAAGCAAAAGATGGAGGTTGGAGATGGGGAATAATGACAACAAATGGGTCCGAGTCCTTGAATGCTGTTTTCAAGCAGAGCCGAATGTTGCCCGTGGCAGCCATTGTGGAGGACACTTTCTACAAGCTTAATGCATGGTTCGTTGACCGCCGTGATAAAGCAACAGAATTACTCGCCAGGAACCAAACATTTTCAACAAGGGTGGAGGGCAAATTACGCAAACATAGGGAGAAAGGTTCAGTTATGACCGTTGTCCCGTATGGGGGTCGCTTGGAATTCGAAGTTCACTCTCCGAATGAGTACGCTCCAACCAGCCGTAGAGCAGATGGGACTATGGAGTTTATTAAAAGGCCTTTCAAGTATGTTGTCAAAATCGGAGATGACAATACTGTAACATGCACATGCCAAGGAATCCAACTAGCTCACCTACCTTGTTCTCATGTTATGGCGGTGTGCCGAGTGAGAAACTTCCGTGATGATGATTTTGTCGCCGACATGTACCGTACCACTTACCTTGCGAGTACTTGGGGTGCATCATTCCATTCTTATCCCAACCAGCATCAATGGCCAGCCTATGTTGGAGATAAAATCGTCCCCCCAGAAAGTGGATCAGGTTAGGGAGAATACTTTGTGTATGCACTGAACTTCTTTTTAATATGGTTATTTAACTTCTTTTTATATTAGAAAAGGGAGAAGGCCCCACAAGCGTGCTGTAATGACAATGGATCAGATGCAGGGTAGGCGAATGGGACATCAAGCTCGCCGTTCAACTTGTGACAGGCAGCGAGCAGGTACATTTCATTTTATATTTTATAATTCCTTTTACATTTCAAGATTTCAATAACATACCATTTTTGGTGAACTGGAATGCAGATGCCATCAACGAAGCCAACGAAAGAGAAAATGCTAGAGTTGTTGCGGAGACAACCGGTAGCGGTAGTAGTCATGCAGAGGCATCCGGTAGCGGTAGTAGTGTCGCACAACAGACTGGAAGCAGATCGAGAACTCGTCGACTTCTAAATTTGTTCGGTCGTCGTCGCTAAATTTGTGAACTGATTTAATTAGTAGTTTTGTAACTATTTTTGTATGCTTCATTTTTGTTATTTTCATAGCGCAATTAAATATACACAAATTGACAACATAAAAATATTTACCACGTTAGCCAAATCGACAATCAATACAACAGCCGTATAATCGACAATTATTATAAAAGAATCGACGGTTCTAACGTCAGACGACGCATCCAAACTCAACCAAATTTTATTTAAAATTACAATAAAAAAAATATATCTTACAAAAATAATACAAACTTATCATAAATATATATCTTAATATATGTTGTAAATATATCTTAATAAAAAAGATATCTACACAAAAAAAATATATCTTAAAAAAATATATATATCTTATAAATATATCCTACTAAAAAAATATCCTAACATATCTGTAAAAAAAAAAAAAAAAAAAAAAAAATTATGGCTAACCGCCCGATTAGGGGGCGGTTTTCTTGGCCGTGTGGACCGCCCAACCACTGGGCGGTTTTGTGGGTAGGGTGAACCGCCCAGTTATGGGGCGGTTGGGTCATTTTTGAAATTTTTTTCAAGTTGGGGTTAGATTTGATATTTTTCTTTTGTTTGGGGTTATTAATAAAAATTTCGGCTAAAGTCACGACTTAATTTTTTTATTTCAACTTTATTTATAAACTTATTTAACGTTTAATTCAACAGCATAATTTGAAGTACACAAAAATTTACGGTTCAAGAATATTGCAGAATAAATTTCAGTAAATTAAAGAAAGTTATAAAAATACAATAAATTAAAAATTATACAAATTCTACTTCAAAATGAAAATCTAACATTACATAATTTAGTCTGTCTTGCGCTCATACTCATACAAACTTGAAGTTTTTTTTTTTTTTTTTTATGGTTAAAACTTGAAGTATTATGTTTAACTAAGTGCTTCTAGTGCTGGATTGTAAGATCCTTCAATTCAACTTTTGCCCCCAGTTGTAATCCTTCAAAAGGGAATAAAGCATACTAGTATGTACAATCAAAGCCAGCAATTGAAGTACCAGCTGGTAATACTGACTGGTAATGGAATTTTTTTTATAAACCATAATTAAAAAAAATATTTTTACGAAACCAACATGATTACTTTTTTTTTTTTTTACAAAAATCATAAGAACCAAAATGCTATTTCGGTCTAAATTTTTTTTTATTCTAGATCGAAATGACATTTCGATCTGGTCCCCTTTTTGAATTTTCTACGGTGGCTTATATGAAAACTTGTGAAACCAGTACCACATAAAATCCAAAAAGGGGACCGGGCCGAAATACCATTTCGGTCCGGAATAAAAAAAAATTTCAGACCGAAATGGCATTTCGGTTCTTATGGTTTTTGTAAAAAAAAAAAGTTATCATGTTAGTTTCGTAAAAAACAAAATTTTAATTATGGTTTATAAAAAAAATTCCTGGTAATGCTATTTATAAGCAAATTACTGAAATATATATATTCCACAGTTAGACATTTTTGCCGCTCACCTTAATGATGGTAGAAATAGTGTCACACCCCAGATCTGGGGCAGAACAGTCTTGTATTAAATAAATTCGTTTTTTACGGCTTGACTATGTAATAAATAAATTTCAAAATTTTATATGTACACATCACTCGTAAAGTAGACAAATTTCAACAGTTTAAATCTGTCTCGTTTAAAATTAATATGATAGATTTTGAATTTATGCTCATCAAAATCTTAAGTGAGCACAACACACTCTAGCTTTGCTCAAAGCTTCGTGTTTATAGAAAACACTTTCACACGATATATATCGATGTACCCTTATTTTCTTATATTAATAGCAGAGTTTTAGATTTTCTCTTCTTTTTTTTGGATTGAACATATAGGTCATAGAAGTAATTTTGTTTGATAATCCAAACTGTTCGTTTGAATGAGCTAAAAAATAGTGCTAACTCAGATTAGCAATTATTCCGAACTACTATTTTAAGTTTGAATGTATTTGAATTAGCAATCAGAGATTATCTTTTATTTTTTTTTTTAAATTAACATACTATTCTTTAATTCAATTAAAAATTAAATTAGTAATTATTCTCGAGCTTTGATTCAAACATCTCTAGTTTCTAATCGTCTATTCCAAATGGCCCACAGAGAGGTCCAATCTACCTTAGCCCAAACAAAAAGTTACCCAAGGAGGTTACTAAATTAAGCTAGTCTGGGCTGTATCCGTATCCTCTGCATTAACTCAAAAGAGAATCTTTTGAGTTAATGAATTTCAACCGTCTGATTTTAAACGGAGCCAATCCGGATCGTGTCTATAACATAGGGGGCTCTTTAATATTAGTGCAGATCTAGTTTACACGAACCTTGAAACAGATTGGACAGTCGAGATTCATTAACTCAAAAGATTCTCTTTTGAGTTAATGCAGAGGATATGAATTCACGCTAAAGGGCATTACGGATGAACAAACCCCTCTGACTCGTCTCTCTCACTCTCATTTTCCGAAAATTACGATGGTATCTGACGAAGTTGGAACGAAGCTCGCTCGCATCCTTTACTTCGTTGGCGCTGGAGGTAATTTTGATCAATCCCTTTCTCTTCTTCTCTGCTTTATGCTTCAATCCACTAATTCGAGGACTAATCAGCGGCCAAATTGAATATTTTGTCGCAACAGTTATATGCACTAAGGCGATAAATATGTGGAGGGAATACGAGCACAAGCAAGCAATTGAGGAAGCAGCTGAGAAGCTCAAGGGAACACCTCAGACAACTACTGGTACTGTTAATGAAGCCCCTGTGAAATCTTGATTTCGTGGTTAGGTTTTCCTGTGAATGTCTAATTAATTACCTTTTTGTTTCTGAAATAAGGAGGAAAAGTCTGGATTTTGAAACTAAATAGATGGGGGTATGATAGAATTTGTTTGGATATGTAGTTGAGGTGATTGAATTTTAAATGAATCCTTCAGTTTTGTATCTCAATTGTTTTCATTTTGTTATTTTGGTTTATTGAGGAAAAAGGTTAATAAATTATTTTAATCAACTGAATTGTGATAAATGTTGTTGCTCTATGATAATAGTATATAATTGCAAATCTTAAAGTCGGGTCTTTAAATGGGATTTTATGAGACAATTGAGCTTATTTATGAAAATTTTGAAACCTATCCAACCAATTCAGCATGTTTCAGAATTTTCAAACCGATTATTGGTTCCATTACAAACAGAACCATGCCAGCCATAACATTTGTTGCGCAAAAGATGTTTCCTGTTTATTTTTTTAATCTATTCGAATTGTTAAACAACTTCCTCTGTCTGTTGACATTTTAATTTTCTGTCTGGTACAAGTGTCTTATTAGTCTTGGCATCATTATAGTTAATTGAAACGCGTGCCTTTTGCCTTATGCTGTACTGAACCAGCTGGATGCATATCTTTCTTGCAGTTTACTTGCGTATATTTCTTTTTTATTTTTCTTCAAACTGGTTATAATATCTTGATGGCATAAGTACATGATTTTCATAGCATTTTCTTTTAAAGATGGATTACTCAAAGTTTGTATAATGTTGGGGATCGGGGGGGGCGGGGGGGGGGGGGGGACTTACATTTTCGTGCAAGTTTCATCCAGCCTTTCTAAGCTAATCACATTGTAACCCTAAGTACGATGAAGGTTTGGTTATTTATCCTCTTATTTGAGATTGGGAAATTCCTTTATTCCAGCTTTTGAATGATTGAGTGAAGGTATTATCCTCTAATTTTAGTCGTGTCTGATCCAAATCATTGAAAATTTGTTATCCTCATGCTATTTTAGATTATAGTCAGGAGTTTCTTTCATTTGTCATTATCCATCATTTGTATGATCTTTAAACTCGATTCTATACTAGGAATCAAGCAAGTTATCTGAGTGCTGAAGCGCTTTTATTGCATACACAGAAATAGTTATCTATTCTATACAAAGGTCATTCAGCAAAATTCAAAAACCAATGGTGCTTCTTCTTCTTTAAAAAAAAAAAAAAAAAAATTCTTCAAAAAACAAAGGTGGACAAGATAGGCAACACTAGGTGAGGATACATAAGCCAACTCTCTCAAACTTAGGAACAAAAGAGGGAAAAAAAGAAGAAGGAAATTAAAATTACCACAACAACAGAATACATAGCTGAACATAAACCTAAAAGAGTCGTTATACTTTTCATGACCTTGCTGGCTCTGCTGTTTCATGCAATGGAGGGAGGGCGTCTCCAGATTGCCATGCCCAGCAGATATCCTTGAGAGATGGCTTCAAATCTTTGTTGCAAAACTTCTGGTACTCCAACGTGTCCCCGGCAGATTTCTTCACCTCTACCATGCAAAATGATGGCGTGACTTCAAATATCTCGGCATCTATTGCAAGTTGTCCTTTTCTCCCTTGCCTGCATCCCTGCAGTTTTACCATCCCATCTTGTTTCTTCACATTAAACCGCTCTATTTGTGCAATCTCCTCCAATTTAGACACAATTGCTGATGCTGGCTTCTGGGTCATGAATCTGGACTCTGTGCACTGCTGTCTTATATCTCCCTTATCAAATAACCCTGATAGGTCAAACCCGGGAGAGAGGGAGATCAAATCGAATGCATTTAGGGTTGCGGGTTTCATTGTGTTTGTTGATATTTCCTTGTCTTTATCCTTTTGATCGCTGACAGCAGCAGACAATTCCTTGAAAGCAGCTTGCACATCCTTGAGGGTGCTAGTGCTGGCAGATTGTGCTAGGGTTTCAGCTGGCTTGTACCCCTTTTTGAACCACATGTACTCCATTAACTTCTCAATTGTTATCCGTGTGGAAGGGTTGGGATCAAGGACTCTACTGAGAAGCCGGCGAACATCGGTGGAGAACCAATGGGGGCATTTGAACTCCCCTTTGCTTATTTTGCGGTACATTTCCATTAGATTGGGATCATGGAATGGCAAGGAACCGGCAATCAACACGAACAAAATCACTCCACATGACCAAATATCGGCCTTGGTCCCATCGTAACCACGCTTGTTAATAATTTCTGGCGCGACGTAAGCTGGTGTGCCACATGTTGTGTGAAGCAACCCGTCTTGCCTATGTGAGTCCTTCAAAGCACTTAGACCGAAGTCTGACACCTTGAGGTTCCCATTTTCATCCAGTAGGAGATTCTCTGGTTTCAGGTCACGGTGGTACACCCCACGGCTGTGGCAGAAATCAACGGCTCCTACCAGCTGTTGGAAATACCTTCTGGCCAAATCCTCCTTCAATCTACCTTTTGACACCTTGTTGAACAGCTCGCCGCCTTTAACATACTCCATGACGAAATATATCTTGGTCTTGCTTGCCATGACTTCGTAGAGTTGCACAACGTTTGGATGGCGAACTAAACGCATCACCGATATCTCCCGCTTGATTTGATTAATCATGCCAACACGTAAAACTTTTTCTTTGTCGATGATTTTTATGGCAACACTCTGGCCAGATGATAGGTTTTTTGCATGGTACACCTTTGCAAAGGTGCCTTGGCCTAGAAGCTTCCCCAATTCATACCGGTTCATAAGGATGGTCCCTTTCTTCTCCATGTTTTTTTCTGGCATTTCTTCCAACAGTTGTGTTCCTTTAATGGATGAAGGACAAAATGATTAGATTATTGGCTTAATATGGCATCTCTCTTTGTTTCTCCTCGTGACCAACAACACCATGGTGGTTCCAAAAGAGAAACAGGGAAGAGAGGCAAAGAGAGCTTTAGGAAATCTATAAAACTTGGGCTTCTCTGATGGAATCCTATGAGAAGACGTGGAAAAGAGGGAGAGGGAGGTTTGTAGCTTGGTAGAAGGGCAGTTGGAGAAGTAACAGTTGGCTAAATATAGGTTTTGAAGTAAGAGTATAAACCGTTTATTTTTATTCTTTACTGTTATTACCTTGGCTTGAATTGCAATCCTGGTGCTTCTTCAGGTATAGTTGGTTTGGACTTGTTGTTTATCTATTTTAAGTATTAATTTTATTGTGCGGACTGCGGTGGGATGGTGATTTTCTTATCCTGGATATTCTTGCAATTTTTGAAGCGCGTATGGATGAAAAGGCACTATTAGTTTGGAATTTTCATCTTTAATTGCTACTACAATAGAAGTATAGAACCCATTTTTTTTTATTGACAACTTCATCCATTTCTATTGTTTTTTATGCACCTTCAATTAAAAGTGCTTCAGTAAAAAATCTCAAGTATATCATTTTATTTCTTGTTCTTATTTCCCGGTAAACATTGGGTATTTAGTAGTCCATCTGATGTGGGCGAATTATAACCATTCTAACAAATGCCAATCTGATCCCTTCCATTTAAAATCGGATGCTCTCTAACAAACAGCTGAAGAATACTAAAAAAACGAGCAAAAATTTTATTCTGTACCTCAATAATTTAGTAGTCCAAATTCAAAAAAAAAAAAAAAAAAACTCCAGGAGTTTATTAACAGTTTCATATATGTACTGTCTAATATAGGTTCAAATCTCTTTTTTTTTTTTTGGTGTTTTTTGTAATTGTATTTGTTACACGATTAATTAACACATAATATAAACAACCAAAATAAAAATATAAGACAATCGGTTGTGACATATTCTCTGTGTGCGTCTAAAAGTTTACCATATTCCCTGTTCATTCTAATGAGAATCAATCTTTAGTCTAGTGCCGAAATTTTTATTTTTACCATTTTCTGAAAAAAAAAAAACCAAAACACTTCTAATTTCGGATTTTTTGGATTCTACTCAGGCTGCAGAACATCTGTGCGAAAATAAACCAAAGGAGTTGCACTGGTGTTCTGCGGCCTGGGTAGAATCCAAAAAATCCAAAATTAGAGATGTTTTGATTTATTTTATTTTTTTCAGAAAATGTTATATATAAAATTTTTGGGTTTAGTGACAAATACAATGCTCTCTATATGGGAGGTCGCAGGTTCGAAACCCAGAATGGGCAATTCTTTGTGGATATTTTATAGTTTGATGGCTTGACCTCCAATCTTTACTAAAAAAAATATTTTAATAAGAAACAAGAGTATTATTAAATAATATTTAGAAATTGTTTGTAAAAAATAAATATTTAAAAATTGTTCATATTAGTATTGTATTGAACTATTCATGCGTATCAAGATAAAGTTGAAAGTTATAACTCGTATGCATAAAAACAAATATAGAGTACATGGTTTTTTCTATTATAATTATACTTTCAAATTTAAATTACTAAGATTTTAAAATTAAATACTTAACAGAGTCTGAAGGATAAAAAAATGAAACAATTTAACTCTGTTTAATTTTACATAGTAAAATAGTGCATAAAGAAATGAGAAAAAATTGAAATGATTTATAATTTTCACGTGTTGCTAAAACTTAAAAAATTCACTACAAAACTTATTTATTGTGGGGCAATTCATTTCTAGAGAGAGTGTAAATAAGGTTTGGTTTTGGATGTCAAGTTTGTGAAGCCTAAAAAAGGTATTATTTGCAAAATTCAAAGAAGAATGTTGATTTGGCACATTAATAGTAAACATTCGCAAAATGATAAATTTTTTGTTGAGGAGGGTTCAAATGCCTTCATTTTCATGCCTCCACCATGCCTTCATTTTTAAAAACTTTAATAACTCAAAATTTAAAATTTAAAAGTTAAAATAAAACCGTTGGATATGATCTACATTATTTTATCTATGCACGTGTAAAAAATTATGACATTTCAATTTTGTTTTGGTTGTCATCGAGAGCTTGTAAAAAATGTACTAATGTGGACAATTTCTAGACGTTGATTTTTCAACTTATTGATTCACATAAAAACAAAATCAAAAAGTGGTAATTTTTTTTAGCACATAGATAAAATAATGTAGATCATATCCAACGGTTTTATTTTGACTTTTAAATTTTAAATTTTAAGTTATTAAAGTTTTTAAAAAGGAGGCATGATGGAGGCATAAAAATGGAGGCATTTGAACCCTCCTCTTTTTTGTTTTAAAAGAAACGACAGTACACCCCAGCTTCTATGGGAATGAACTCTGTTGTTATTCCAATAGAAAAACAGAGTCCTGCTTTTTTTATCCCAACCATTCAAAATTTTTAATTCGCATATCTCGATAAAAAAAAACTTTTTTCATGCACAAATCTCAATGAATTTGATGGTTTGGATCAGAAAAGCAGAACCCTGCTTTTTCATTGGAATAACAACAGAGTCGTATCCTCTTCTATGACCCCATTGACAATTTGATCAAGCAATGATGTATCTTCCTCAAGACTCAACATTGATTTTCTTCAATAAATTTTATTTGCTTTTAATTTAAATAAAGTTAATCAACTACTTCAATTGTCTTCTCTACATCTCTTCTCTTGTAAATTTATTGACGACAATTTAACTTGACAACACAATTTTATAACTTTATTTAAAAAATATTATCAAAATTATCAAATTAAACAATTATTAATAAATCACCATCGTATAAAATATTCCTACAAAAATACTTTATAACTTAACAATATTCACTGGTTTTGAACGAATTTAATGATACCCACCCCAACAAATTCGAATTCATATCCAGTGAAGTAACCAATGATTGAGTTTTGAGTTGGGACCGTCCGATTCGAATTCGCGACAATCCATTTCAAGTGGAGCGCACACATCTCGAGCGACGGATTCAAATCAGACGGTCCCGATCCAAAAACACAAATATTGGGTTACTTTAGGGGATCCGGACCCAACAAATTCACCCTATGAATTTTTGGAGAAACATATCTCCTTGGAATTATGATTCAGTACGAGTCAATTGAATCTGACTGTTAGAAACGGTCTCATTCATTTAGAACATGCGGCTACATTGTAATAATTTTTAGGTCAATATAGGAAATCCCTCTTCCTCTTTGCCTCCCACATTTGGCATCCTTTGGTACCCCATTTGTCATTGTTCTCTGTGTGACAACTTGAAGTTCTCCCTTCCGTTCAATCATTCGCCCTCGTCAAATAAAATTAAGCTAGAATTAGTTACATAATAACTGTGGATGACTCGGATAGATCAATTATTGTACTGATACTGATACTGATACTGATACTGATACTGATACCTTTCCTGTCTCTTTTATTTTTTTTTTCGAGTTGTGACTTGAGAGAAACTCCTGATGCCTTGACGGACACAATCTTAATTGAGATAAGTCACTGACATGGTGACCCCACATGACGTGAAACCTAAAATGTTATCTAAAGATTTTATAAAAATTAAACAACATTCCTGGCTTCGATATAATATCAAAACTATGCCTGAAATATAATCGCATACATTTAATGTTGGCTTTTGCTTGCTTAATTTTATTTAACCAAATGAGAAGTGTACAAGCATCAAAAGAGGAAAACAAAATTAAAAAAATAGCATTCCTGTAAAAAAAATTAAAAGAAAAAAATATATCTAGACGAACTACTCGACCCAATGCGCAGAAAAATTAAAATCATGTGAAATAACTCAAAAAGTAAGTTTAAATTTGGATCGTCTATTGCAAATACGAGTCTCTGATTTGTAAATGCCAGTATTTACACATACCAGTATTTTTAACCATTTTCTTTAGTATAAAGTATTTATCCATACCATGTTAGGTACCAATTCATATGATATGAACTTTTAATACATAGCATAATTGCATATGAAATTCCTGTTATATCAAGTATTTATCACTATGAAAGGAAGTAATTATAATAAAGTAATTCTTACCTGCTCTGTTCAGGTATAGTTGGAAAAGAAGGATCAACTGTGGTAAGATTGTAACGTTTGACATCCTTCCTCCACTGCTCAACAATATATTTGTCTTCAACAAAATATATTATCTCTTGCTTTAGAACTTGAATGCAATGTGCACACAAAATCCCCATTGCCTCAAACTTTCTACATATACATTGAACTTCCAATAATGCCCTCCTATAGATAACCAGAAAACTTTTGTCCCAACAATCTGTAACTTCATACACTGCATCTCCATCTTGTTCTTCAATTAATTTGCATGACAAATTCACACATTTTCTGAATTGTTGTTGACATTTGTAGAAAATATCATTTGTATAACTACGCTGAAACTGTTCGTCCATCGACAACTCATAATGCAATTTAGGAGCTTTGTATTTTGATTTAAAATCAACATCATTCTCATTCTGCCAAATACTTTTTAGAGCTGCTTCAAAATTCTCAACAAAATCTTTGAGACTCTCTCTCTCTCTTTGTCAGATAAGAATTCAAATAATTATTCATATTTTCTACACATTGTGTACTAGTCATTCCATCCCAAAATTGACTATTTAAAAATACAAGTACCCATTTCTCTCTTAAATCAAATATTCCACTAAACCATGGATCACTTCTCTTTCCAATTCATCCATTAATTTGAAGCACTTTTCTTCAAACTCCTCTTTTGTTTGGGACTTGTATACAACCTCCTTAACCTTATCGGACTTTGCACTCTTCTTTTTCTTAACCTTATCACACTTTGCACTTTTCTTTTCCTTTACCTTATCAGACTTGGGACTTCTCTTTTCATTAATTTTATTAGACACCTATCCCATTTAGTAGGTAGCTTATGCAATATGTGCCAAGAACAATATCTATGTACTGTTTCTGGTACCAATACATGCTGTATACCTGATTTATGCTTGCGCATTGATCAGTAAATATACCTCCTGGTTTCACTCCATTCATACATTCCAAAAACTAGAGGTAAACAATTTGTAAATATTGACACCAAATATACAAAAATGCAAGTATTGACACCAAATATAACCACTGCCAACACTGTGTCAGATAGGTATTTAAAACTATGATATTAGTTAATTTAAACAACTAATTAAAACAACTGATTGACACTAGCATATCAGAATGCAAAAGTATTCTTTTCAACTTCTTGAAGTATTCATACATATACATGCAACTGAAAAAAAAAAGTGCTTTAATTATAATATAATAACAATATTTGTACCTTGAAAGACACAATTTGTAATCTTCCACACTTTCCTTTCCAAGCAATGCACAAGCAAAGATTATAGTATGACCATGGTGGAGGCATATCATACCTAACACATAATAAAAGACAAAAGTTAACATGAAATATATAATAAGCAGAGTATTAAAATCAACTGTCAGATGTATTTACTTTTGGAGTAGAACTAGGGTGTTCCTAAGCTCACCAAGCCTCTTGTGAACTCAACTCTAAAACCTATCGAATTGACTTCAAACGATATTTTCAAACCGTTAGATGTTCAATCTATAATAAAATGTGCTTGGAGACCAAATTTTTCATTTTTTGGAATTTTTTTACTATTTATTAAGCCACTTTGAAAACCGCTGTTTTTCAATGCTCCAGAAATTTAATAAAAACAGCGGTTTTCAAAGTGGCTTAATAAATAGTAAAAAAATTCCAAAAAATGAAAAATTTGGTCTCCAAGCACATTTTAATATAGATTGAACATCTAACGGTTTGAAAATATCGTTTGAAGTCAATTCGATAGGTTTTAGAGTTGAGTTCACAAGAGGCTTGGTGAGCTTAGGAACACCCTAGTTCTACTCTTACTTTTGCATATTAAGTATTTATCCCTAAATGTATATAGCAAAATAGACATGATTTTGTATTCCTTATATTTGAATTATTGATATCTATACTATCATTTCACAAAACAAAATCAACCACATTTATTTGAAAAAATATAACATTATTACCTGTTTGTCAAGTACGTTGCATCCATAACAATAACATCATGAAAATACTCGGAAGAGGATCGGCTACGGCCATCAGCCCAAAATATGTTCCATAAACGCGCATCGGTTGTATATTCATATCTGTAGAAAAACGCGCTACGACCATCAGCCCAAAATATGTTCCATAAATGCGCATCGATTATTTCCAAAATACTCAAATAGTAACTGAGCATCATCCCTGCCAATAGACTTCAATTTTATCCTTTTGTGTCTATCTATATGATTTCGTGCATCTCTACGGGTAAAAGAACAACGCATATAATCACCAGCAGTTTTTATTACAAGATTTATATTTACTGATACAACAAGACCTTGGTCTTCATGAAACTCCAATAATCTCTGGTATCGGTTTGAGATATATCAGTAACCTGAAATAAGGAACGTTTTTTCAGGTACCAAATCATGGTTGTGAGTAAAAACAATTTCTTTTATCACCCATGTTCCACTCAAATTAGTATCTCCCAACTTAATACATGCATTACAACTTGTCCCTACAACTGCCATTTTCCTTCTCAGAAACAAATTCATCAATATGTGTTTCTGCTGGTCTGCATTTAGCACAAGCAAACGTGTAATCATGAACTTGGTTAGTACCCCTCTTCTTGTAGCGTGACCTTTTCAAAACACCAAATCCACATTTCTTGACAAACAATATGTAATATTGGTATACCTCATCAATACAATCAAATTCATCACCAACACAGGGTGGACTTAATTCATGATCTTCATCATCCATATTATCAACTTCACCTTCTACATCTCCTTCACCTTCAACATCTCCCTCGCCATGAACCTCAACTTCTGCATTTTCAAATTGTTCCCTTTGAAAATGGATTGTTTCATGTTCTAAAACATCTACTTCATTGTCAACATATTCCATGTTCAAATCCCAGTCATATGTTAGCTCCCTCGTGCCCACATCATCATTAATTCTTTCATTAGCACGATGGACATCTTCAAAAAAATGATACATATTAACCTCATCTAATTCTTCACCATAATCTTGTAAGCATAATTCATGTCCAGAATACTCGTTCAGATCAATATCCATCATGGTATACAACAACAAAAAACATAGATATAATCATATGTTTATTGTATTATACCTAATCTTGCCAAGTATTAACACCTATTTCCGAAAATGTACATATCAGAATTAATACTAATTTATCAAAATAAACATAGACCTGAAACAAATTGTAACATTAATATTCATCTAAATCAAATCAAGTATGTATATCAAGCAACAAAATGATCAACAATAAAAAAAATATATATTACTTGAAAGAAGTTTGATAGCAGACTTGATCTAAGACCTATACAACGAGATATTCACTAAAGGTAATGAAGTATTTATCCTGTGAAAACAAAAAAAATGCAATTAAATATCAATTTTTAAAAAAAATATATAATTAATATAATAGAAATCGAATAAGTATTGTCAAGTATTAATACCAGATCTATAAACTATTATTTTCTTACACGACGAAATTCATACCATATCTATAAACTATTTTTTTGGCACATGATCAAATTCATACAATGTTCATACAAAAATGAACATACACATTTAAATCTAGCATTAATACTAGTTGAATCAAGTATTCATCCTCGATCAATCAAGTATACATTCTCAATTGGTTGAATTCACATAAAAGGAGCAAATTATATGGTCTTCTCAAATAAAAAACATCTCAAAAATCCTAAATAAGATCAACAAAATTGTTATTAGATACAATGCAACAGAAGAAAAGAAAACATTAACCTTGAAGATCGAATTGCTGATCGTCTGAAAAAATGAGAGATCGCCGGGGAAAAATGAGACGTCGCCTGAAACCGTCTGAAAATATGAAAGATCGCTTGAAAATATGAAAGATCGCCTCAGCTTCGAAAAAGGAAATTGCGGGGAGAAAAGAAAGTTTGAATTTTGAATTTGGAAAGAGAATATCGCAGGGACCAGATTAAGTTAGTTAAGGTAGTTAGTTAGTGGGGACCAAAAGGTAGTTATGGAAGTTATCTTGATGCGGGATAGACGCGCACAAAAAAAAAAAAATACTAAAGAAGAGCGAAATGAAGAAGGGGATGTAATCATGGATTAGAACTAATAGAGATGCCATTTGTAATAATTCAATATTATTCTGTGTGGATGTGTATCAATGACCTTCTCCAGTTCGCGGAGGTGGTAATATGATTCTAGACTTGAAATTGAAGATGATGTGGTGAGTCTTTACATTACTTGAAATTCGATCACTCCTTCGTGGTTCTTTTCAATTTTTTAAATCAAGGGCTTTGGAAATATAAAACATGTGTTCAAATCCAATCGTTAAAAGTATCTCAGTTACTCCTGGTTAGTGCATACAACATGTTCGATGAAATGCCTGAGTGAAATATTTGTCGGGACTATCAGCTCAAACAGCACCAAGCAAGCCAGGAGCAGAATAGGAGTTAAATAAATAACCGAAATTTTTTTAGTTACCACAGTAAAAAATAAAATAAAATGATTACCACCCGGCACAAGCTATTTTCAATCCTACCACCCATGTGAACTCAGTTCGCGCACCAAATTGGAGTGGTGCGTGGACTGGGTTGGCAAATTAACCAAAATTGGTGCAAAATTGGTACTCAAACGGGGTGAAACGCACTGAAGAACAGTAAAAATTTCGGAACAGTTGGTGCTCTAACCCAGTCTGCACACCAGTTGGTGCGCCAACCTAGTCCGCGCACCAACTCATTTTGGTGCACGAACTGAGTCCGCATGGGTTGTAGGATTGGAAAAAACTTGAGCCGGGTGGTAATCATTTAATGTTGATTTTATGCTGTGATAACTAAATTTTTTTTGAAATAAATAACTACTATGCGGGAGATAATACGATCTGAATACAAATTAATTCTGGATCTGGCTGAAAATCATAATTTTCTGGTGCAACACAGGCAACAGTCATATTGTATATGCTCCACACTCTCAACATCCAAACGAATGAAAGGTTGGTTATAAGTATTTTTCTTTTTCTTTTCTCACTAAGAAAAAAATGTTGAAAAAAATGTGCAGATTTAACGAAATTTGAATTTTTTTTTTTTATTGTTATATTTTTCTTTCCCGAAAAAAGAGGACACACTCTAGTAGGGTCTTATAGAGTAGAACTAGGGTGCTCCTAAGCTCACCAAGCCCTTCCGTGAGCGCGACTCTAAAACCTATCGAATTGACTTCAAACGACATTTCCAAACCGTTAGATGTTCAATCTATATTAAAATGTGCTTGGAGACCAAATTTTACATTTTTTGGAATTTTTTTACTATTTATTAAGATGGTTTGAAAATCGCTGTTTTCCAATGGTGCAGAATTTTAATAAAAACAGTGATTTTCAAACCATCTTAATAAATAGTAAAAAAATTCCAAAAAATATAAAATTTGGTCTCCAAGCACATTTTAATATAGATTGAACATCTAATGGTTTGAAAATGTCGTTTGAAGTCAATTCGATAGGTTTTAGAGTCGTGCTCACGAAAGACTTGGTGAGCTTAGGAGCACCCTAGTTCTACTCGGGTCTTATATGCATATCACAGTTCTCCTGAAGTTTCTTTCAAAACTGAGGCTACTATGACAGTATAAGCCTAAAGCATTTCTTCTTTTGGATCTGTTGGTTCTTTATTCAAAGAATGAAAAATAAGTAATATTAAAGAACACCCCTTAAGAAGAATCTATCAAAACTATCTGAAGAAGAAATAGAGTCAGGGATACATACAAATGCCACACATATATACAGTTAATTCTCTTCAGACGAGGGAAGCATTACACTCATCCAACAACCAAATCTCTCTATAGCATATTAAGGACCAACGAACACAAATATTATTTTGTACCATACAAGCATTTTTAAGTTAATTAACACTACAGAGGTCTTTTTTACAATTTTATAGTACTAGCCGGCCTCAACAGAGAGTATTTCTAGCTCAGCCCACCAAAGAGGGGAGAGGCGAGGGTATGCTGCTTCAGGTGAGATGTCGATCACCTCTCTTAGCGTCTTTGTAATCTGCCGCATTGATGGCCGCTGCGTGGGATCTGGGTGCACGCACTCTTGAATTACTTGGCATATAACCACCAGTTGTTCTTCGTCATATTTCTTTAGCGTTGGATCTAGTAATTTTTTTATCTCTCTCCTGTCATCAAGATAGTGATTTGCCTGTGTACAACATATGGCAGGAAAATAATAATCATGATTCTAAACCAACTATGCATCTTCTAACCAATTGCACTGTACACACATAATGTGGAGAAACTAACAAAAGGAAACATCACATCACATACCCAACTTAGAATGGAAGCTCCCTCATCGTCACGGTCAGGTTGTCTCCCACTAATAATTTCCAAAAGAACAAGGCCGAAAGTGTAAATATTCATTGCGCAATCAGCTACAGTTGATACCATGAATTCCATTGCTTCCTTAGACATATTCCTCTTTCTCATGACTTCTGTCCATACACTCATATCTGTGAGCTGTGAGTTACCAAAGTGATAAAATTAGATCATAAGCATTCAACCAAGCAGAAAAAAAAAATTCGCACAATAAACCCTCTTAGTCTCTGGATTTAGTACTTTATGCCTCACTTATTTAAAAAAGAAAGAAAAAGAAAACAGACCATCTCATTGGTTTTGACTTCGAGTAAGTTCAGATAGAATTGGTAGATGGACCATTATTGTTGGTAAAAAAACTACCAATTTTGTATACCATTTTTCAGCTTTTGGATAGTTTTCTCTGATAGGTGCACTGTAACTACGGATGCTCGGGGTGCACCTTAAATTAGGATATTTAGTTGGCTACAGTGAATAACTTGCAGATAAAAGCATAGTGTGCTCCATCTAGTCAGGTTTTTTTTCTCTCTCTTTTTTTTTCCTGTCATGTGACAGTTGGTCTTCCCTCAGGTTCAGTGACTTTTAGAGGACTTGCACCAATGGGGAAGACTTTTTAAAAAGAGCTGATTATTAATGAGGGGGAGTTGGAGGCAATACGAGTCTCTGATATCTGTAGTTGTTTGGATAAATAAAAGGGAAAATATGCTATGTTTTGAGGGGATTTGTGCTGAACTTTTGATGCTCATGGAATGAGAGCCTCGGGTATCAAGCTAGTAATGTTTAGTTGTCCTTCTTGTAGCTATTGAATGTTAACATGTATTCTTAATTAATGAAGCTGGTTGCTCAGTTATGAGGAGAACTATGACATGTTTATAGTTACTGTGGAAAGTAGTTATAAGGTAGCCGGTTTATGTGATTCTGTACTCGAGAACACCACATCTTCTAGGCTATTTTCCACAGTAATTATGAGATGATAATTATGATGTACCTTGGCAGCATAATCATCTGTTAGGAAAACAGTGTTGCTCCGAAGACAAGGGAGGGTGACTGGCGGCTCAATCTGATGCATGTGTTGAAGACAATATGACATTCCCATTATTATCCTCATTCTCGCACCCCACTCCAGCGTTTCAAATTCTTTAACTGTATCAGTAATTCAAGCTTCAATCTATTATTAATATGCTTATTTTGTAGATATTAAGCATACTTATTAGATTAGACCTTTTCCTTATGCACCCTGCAAAACCTTTTGGATAATGGAAGTGACACTTGTCATTCAATTGACCCAATGAAACATGAGAAATATCTCATGCATGGTATACCTCCATATAAAACATGGAAAATTATATAAGCACGCCACTTTATCCCTCATCAAAGTAGAGAGGAAAAAATGTTGCAACGCAGATATATTTCAAATAAGTTCCAAAGAAACTGGGGAAAGGGAGGGTTATGTACGTGATATTTTTCTATGTTCTGCAAGAAGACAAGTGACATTTTGTGGTTTTGCATGGGTACAAATAGAATAATTCCATATATGATATTAGGATTCTGCAGGAATATCAAAACAAATTCGCCTTACTATGAAGATGGTCATGTAAAGTGCCGTTGGGAGCATACTCCAACACCATCATCCTCATGAAGGGCTCATCTTCCTTGCAGTACCCGAGAAGATTCACAAAGTTTTTATGGCTTACTCTTCTAAGCATATCTATCTATTCAAACAGAAAAGACATATTAGAAATATTTTAGTAGATGTTCAATTCATATGGTTTTACATTGGTAGCTGGTTTATGTGATTCTTTTCTGGATCTAAGTTAAACATAGTATATATTCTTGAGTTGGGTCAGTTGTTCCATTGGATGGTGGTGGCACTGCTGCAATAGTTCATTACATTTGGTTTGAACTGAGTATGAAAGATTACTTATTGAGTATGCCCCTTTTAACTGTCACAATGAGTGTAAAATTATAAAAATTAATTTAATATAGAAGCACCTTTCTGCAGAAACAAGTTTCTGCACGAATAGACCAATCCTTGAGGTTTGTGATATTGGTGGAGATAACCGCAATCTCGGTCCCATTTGAAAGAGTTCCTTTGAAAACGGTGTAACAAGGTTCCTGATCATTTATTATGTTGCTGAAGTCCTCACATGCAAGCTCCAGCTCTGCTTTGTCCAATTTTTGCACCCCTGTATTGTTTTTTGTTTTAATTACCAATTTATAGTTTGTTCATCGTTGACAACATGTTATTGTCATGAAAATGTAATTTCAAAGAACAATTGTTTCTAGATTACTCCAAGATAGGTGATGCCAGTGCTTTCTCAAAGAAGCTATATTACCAGGCTGTTGGAGTCTTTTTAGCATATTTATTTATTAAGGTCTATTTCCTTTATACTTCTTTATTATTTATTTTAAAATTTATGTTTCTTTTGTTCTATAAAAGACCTATGAATCACTATAATGCTACATTAATAACGGGTAACAGTGGCATAATATCCCTATAGTGCTGTACCAATACTGTACCAGTATGGTGTCCCCAGACAGAAATCTCCTAATTGTGGCATTTTCTGGCCAAAATTAATTTTCTACTCCTGAAGCTATGGAGTATTTTGGCTCAGTTGTTGCAAAGCCAACAGAAATCTTACCTTGTATCACCAATGCCTTTTGGAGTTGTGCACTGAGTCCAGTTTTCCAAGGACTAATAGCTGTCTGAGCTTGCTTGTGGAATAGAACTGCGCTTATAAGGAGGCATGCAACGATCAAAATGGAAGCCAAAATTATTACATACTTTCCCCAAGACACAGAAGTTCCAGTCGTGCTTGCTTCCTGGTCTGTTGAGTTTGCTGACGACATGCTTGATTGTTGCTGCTGAGAGACACTGTCATCTGGAACTACACCTATAAGATAAAATAAAAATGGAACTTTTAATTGCTTTTCTTGAAACTTTTAGTTTTACAGGCCATCAGATTATTTTCTTGTACAACACTTTTGATAGTTGCTGTTCTTGTAACTGCTTATTAGTCCATTTTCTTTCCTTTTCTTCTTTCACTTCCTTTATTTATAATGCCATGTGCGTGCATCATTCTTTTACTGCAAGGGGATATGTTTAGCCTGGTTCACTTCTCGGCATGGATGGTTAAAAATGCACCTGATGAGTTGCTGGTGACTGAAGTGAGGTAGGGAAGAGCTTTTGCAGCTACAGATGCGGCAAACGCTCCACTTGCAGCAGAAAGGATCTGATAATCATACGACGGGGCAATATCAGAGAGGTCTGAGTTTCCCAAAAGGGCTGGTAAGTTGTAGAGTTCTTGGATAAGCATTCTCCGTGACTGCTTTTGAGGCCTCTCTGTATTTTGTACTATGCACGGATCATTTCCCTCTAGTAGAAGAAAATGTGAATAAAAAAAAGTTAGTTGATAGAAGATCACAAGATCAAGGATCCAATCACTGCTGGGTTTAAGAGTACAGTACTATTCAAATATTATACTGTTACAGTGCAAATTATGGTACCGTGCCAGTATTACAGATTTTTTTTAGCCAATTATAGGACCAATTACGTTAGAGTCTGGTTCAGGGGTGAATTTAGTGTGATTTGGGCCATACTGAATTGTAATGGTACCATGCTCCAAGACTGAAAAGGTGTAGAAAACCATTACTATCTGAAATTGCAATCCTCCCGTAGCATGATGCCTCCTTTTCTCTCAAGTTATTCACAGCAGTTCGTTTACCCTTTGAACTGTACAGGATTAAAGAAAAAATAAAAAACAAACTGTGGTTAAGCTCCAACTAATTAATTCACATAACAAGTTTATAAGCAAGCCTTTTTGGAATGAGAATTATCTAATAGAAAGGAAACAAATAAAAGGGATCTTTTTGCAGAGGCACCATAACATAAATCTGATTTTAGAAAGTTTCGACAGAAACCTGAATTATGAACATATTGAACAAAGACCCATCTATTGTTAGTTTGGTAGAATTACAATTGTTTTTTACTTGCACGGTGTAGTTTAATTCATATTCTGGACTGTGTGATGACCATAATGAAGCTCATAGTGTGAAAAACTGACAACAGTCGAGCTCAATATTGGTTGGAGCTCTATTTTTCAATATTTCTGATGTAAATTGCTTGTTTCTTAACAATTCTCATTTTACAAATGAACAATCTGTACCTGTAATTGATTTTCCTATTCACTGCAAGGTTACATCCATATTTCTCATCAAGGAGAACATCTTTAATATTGTTGCCAGAAAGTACACTGGAAGTAGCATGAAAAAAGTTGGATGGTAATTAACTGAAGTCAGCTAGTGGATAAACTAGTACAAATCAAATAGGTAATCAGAAATTCAGGTTGCTATGTCATATTTGAGTTATGTTCAGATTTTATGGTTTCAGCAGCTTAATTGATGCTTTAATTTAGTGGGCCTTTGGAGCTAGATCTGGATTAATCAGTTTACCATGTTTGTATGATTGTATCAGGCAATACTATATCTTTCCTGGTACCAATTTACTTAATAATAGTAAGCATTGAATGATATTGTTATATTAGATTACACATCTTACGTTTTCTTGAGGGATGGAAGATGCAAAACTTCTGATGGAATCTCCCCACTTAATCTATTTAGGCTTACATCGAAAACTTCAAGCAATTTTAGATCACCAATCTCTTTTGGAATTGATCCATAGAAATGATTTCTCGAAAGCATGCTATAGTTAAAAGAAAAAAGAAAGGAAGAATAAAAAGAGTATGACAATCATGATACCAAAATTTGCACACATTAGTAGGCAGGAGAAATAATTGACGCTTACAGAGATCTCAGTTTAGTTAGTCTTCCAAGTTCAGGTGCAAGAGTACCAACCAATTCAAAGCCTGTTAAGTTCCTACAAATTTCAAGCAAGTTTAGTTACTCTTCCACAAGAAAATGCTGAATTATCTCGTGTTATTAATACATTTGTTTATTGCAAAAAAAAAAAAAAAAATTTGGTTTGCATGTTTTTCTGAGAAAATCTTCATTTCCACACTTGACCGTTGAAAATTTTCATCATTTTCTCCAATTAACTGTAGAACTTGGGAGTCTGGCTATCAACAATTTTGCTTTGTTTTTCTCCTTCCTCATTTGTTTGATCTATGAAACATAACTTTAGTTGAAGAATAATTTAATAGTCAGCAGTATGTTAACAGTTTGCATGATCATGAAGCAAAGAATTATAATAGTTTAGTAATTAATCTAATTAATGTGAGGAGAAAAATTGGGTTAATTAATTTTATAGGGCAAATGGACTTACAGAGTCTCTACATTAGATCCAATACAGTGAACCCCCTTCCAGCTGCACGGGTCACTGAGGTGCGGGTCCCAGTTATCCAAGGCTCGAAAGGGATCGACCTCCACATTTAGTCGGAACGCATATAATGCCCTTCCTAAGTTTCAAAACATATAATTAAACATATTCATTTTTGTTTAAAATGAGTAATTAAGCTATACATTAGCATCTGTTCGACCATGACGAAGAATATTCAATGATAATCTTAATCTTAATATTTCATGAACTTATAAGAAACAACTTCATTTCTTTCGCAACGATGGAAAACAAGGTTTGTTGCAATTATTTTTTATTTAAGAATGAAATATTTAGTAACTACAACAGAAAAAAATACTTGATTGTATGCAAGAAAAAGAGTTTTAACGTAATTTTCAAATAAAAAGAAAATCAAATTTTTGTGATATTTATAGATATAGAAAAGGCGCTTAATTCTTCCGAATTCAAAGGCCAATTATAAAAATTGGGATGGTGGTTTTGTCAATTACATTATACGATTGGTCATCACTTGGATTAAAAATCAATAAAAATTAGTTAATAAAAGTCAATAGTAATGTTAATTAATGGCGCGCAATCCTCTTAGTTTATATGAAAAAACCAAACGAATCCAAAATTTCATGAAAATTAATCTGATTGTTCATTAGATAGATAGGAGCGAAATCTAAATTAATTAGCGAAAATGGTATGATTTATTTATGCAGTAGATTAAATGGCAAAAAAACCAACCTTGTAGATTAATACATGCGCATTGATCCATGAGGAGGCAGAGAAATAAAATAATGAATATAATGAGCCGGTGAGCCGACCACCAGCCCGTGTCCATTTTGCCGGCCTCGACAAGCGGCCGAGAAAATGAACTAATTTCTCCAGCTGGCCTCTCTCCCTCCAAGTCCAAACAGCCAAAACAAAACAAACCAAACAAAATCCAAAATTAATGTAGTACGTTAAAACCACCTTAATTATCTCCGGCCCCAACTTAGGAGAGAGAAAAACATCATCTCTCCAATTTTCCTGAGAAAAATGGAAACGCGGAAAAGGAAGGATGAGCTGGCCCCATAACCATGTGTCAATTCAAATCTGCTAAGATTGGTATATGGGATGGGGCTCCCTTCCCCCTTGTAAGCTGGAAAAAAACAGAGAGAGGGAAAACTGTTTCTCAATATATATAATACACCTCCCAAATGCTGAATTCGCTTCTGTGTGTCTGTGTGTGTGTCACACTAGCCGCTGTTTTTCTGTTCTTCTTCCATGCTGCTCTTTGTGTCACACTAGGGTCATGACTCATGATCAATCCAAAAGTATATTTTATTTGGGCTTTGATTGATATTGACCGCGTAGTCCTAATTCCGTCAAGTTATCTTGATGAGGTAATTTTCTAGTCAAATATAAGTTGCAATTTGCTCCGTTCTGTTCTATGTACATTGTTCAGTTTGTTAATTCTGGACCGAGCTCTTACCGAGCGAGCTGGATCTAGGGTATCCGAGCTAAAATCTCAGCTTGAAATTGTGACGAGCCAGTCCGAGCTAGCTCGTGAGCTGACGAGCTGGCTCGCTGGGCCTGGCTAGATCTTGTTTGAACCTAGCTGAACCGAGCTGGACCGAGCTAGACAGTATAAAATGCACACAAATTCATACAAATTCACAAATTGATGCCTAGCCGAGCTAGCTCGCGAGCTGGCGAGCAAGCTAGGCCCTAGCTTGAACTCGTTAATTCTGGACCGAGCTAGTGGCGAGCTGGCTCGTTAACAACTCGGTCCAGTAACGAGCGAGCTGTTAGCGAGCAAGTCAGGTGCGAGTCACGATCGAACCACGAGCTACGAGCTTTTTTGCCACCCCTACTTGGGATATATTTTAAACTCCTTCAGTTTGAATGTTTGTTCAAGCTTTTAAATAATTTTGACCATATTTCTGATCTTGAAATCACTAAATTTCACAAAAAAAAAAATCTATATATTCTGTTCTTCATAAGTAAATAATTTTAGCCATGCTAAATCAAACAAAATCTATCAAATATATTATACATAAATTTCAGCTATAATTCATTTACGTAAACTGCGTTGATGAGTATTTGTTGAAGTTTTTAATCAAACTAGGTCACATTTATGAACCTAAATCACCATAACTAGTTCATAATATTCATTACATGTGCATTAAATTTATTTGTTATAAATTAAATAAATACATCAAATATTAGGCGCAAATTTCAGCTTATAACTTATTTACAGCACAATTGTGTGTGTTTGGTTATGTTTTTAATAAATTTTGATCCCAATTTGGATTCTAAAATCAGTAAAACTACCATATTAATCTTTAATTTATGCCAAAGAGTCAATTAATTTATTTGTGCTAAATCAAATATTATGCACAAATTTTAGCTATAATTCATATACAGCACGTTTATGTATGTTTGTTCATATTTTTATTCTATTTTGACCACATTTATGATCTCATATCTCTAAAATTAACAAATAATTTCTATCTCATTTCATTCACGAGTATATTTATTTGTTATAAATCAAACCGGTACATCAAAATTTATGCATAAATTTCAACTATAATTCATTTACAATGGATTTGTATATGTTTGCTTACATTTTTAATCACTCTCAATGAATAGGGTTAAAATGCCCTATTGGTTTCGTGCCCACTTATACCCAAACACCATTATTTCTATTTTCAAAGTCTTTTTTTAAACAATTGATCTGAGCCGTTCAACATGATCTTCTTACTAAAATGTGCTTGGATAACAAATTTTATAATTTTTATAAATTTTTTACTATTTTTTTAGAGAGGTACAAAATCATTATTTCTGAATGGTTCAGAATCTTCTAAAAACAATGATCTTATACCTATTTTAAAAAATAGCAATTTTTTTTAAAAAAAATATAAAATTTTGTGTTCAAGCACATTTTAATATGAAAATCATATTGAGCGGTTCGGAAGGATCGACTGTTTAAACTTTGAAATTAGAGATAATGATGTTGGAGCATAATAGAACACAAAACCAATAGAACATTTTAACCCTACTCTTAATCAATGTTAGCAACAATTATTATTCTATAATAATCAAAACTGACATATAATCTCTATCTTACGTCCTTCATGGGTAAATAAATTTGTTTGTAATAAATTAAATAAATACATTAATTGTTATGCATGAAATTATGCTGAAAAGAATTTACAGTTATTGTGAGTGTCTGTTCACATTATTAAACAATTTGAATTAAAAATTAAAGTATCAAACAAACACTAAAAATTAAAAATTCATTGGGTCCGCGTGGCAGATGATGAAGAAGGAAATAAATATTTCCCCTTCAAATGCTAATACAAAGAAAAATTTAAATATTTTCTTATAGGGAAAATTGGTTATTTGCCACTCTAAAACCTTCAAATTGTAAAAATGTCATCCCGAAATTTGAAATTGTAAAAATACCACTCTAAACTTCATTAATTCCTAATTTTGCCATTTATACTCTATTCTTGTACTATTTTTATTAAAAATTAACTGAAAAATCATACCCTCCGGAAATACAGAGTACAAGAATACAGTATACGTATTTCTTTGGATCGATACCTTTGTTATTTTTAATAAAAATAGTATAAGAATAGATTATAAATGGAAAAATTAGGAATTAATGAAGTTTAGAGTGGCATTTTTACAATTTCAAATTTCGGGATGATATTTTTACAATTTGAAAGTTTTGGAGTGGCAAATAACCAATTTTCCCTTTCTTATACCAATAATTTTATGATAACGTAACCCTTCTTTTTGACAAATATTTTCTTGTTATTCTGTAATGGGAAAATTCATTTTTCATTCCTCATTTCATTTTGGTTGCCAGATTAATATTATCTTTTACTTGGTGAAGAATTAACTACCGCCTTTAATATAAACAGACTTCATGTCTTCATCTAATGAGAAAAAAGTAATGAACTCTGCTGTTATTCTAATAGAAAAGTAAGATTCTGCTTTTCCGATTCCAATCATTCAAAATTTTTTATTCACGTATCTCGATAAAGAAATTTTTTCCATGTACAAATCTTAATGAATTTGATAATTGGAATTGAAAAAGCAGGACTCTTCTTTTCCATTAGAATAACAGCAGAGTCGTATCCGAGAAAAAATAATGTAGGAAGAGAAAAAAATTAAGGGGGAATTTTATACACGCCCCTCAAAAATTCTAAATATCATATTTTTCCCACTTAATTTCAAAAACTAAAAAATTTGCTCAATTTATTGTCTTTTCTATTAAAACTCATTTTAAATTTGTAAATTACTAATTTTATCATTTATTAGAAAAATAAAAAATATGTAGCATTTTAAGAGAAATTTTTAGTATTCTAATTAACCGGTTGTGAGAGCAAGTGATTCATTTTCTAACTTGTAACGTACACACAAATGTATGTCTAAATACCACTGTGTATGTATCACAAATGGATAAATGGTCCATTTGTTCTTTGAACCAACCAATTGGAAGACTGGTCATTTTTCTTACACGCACTACCTACTTTTATTTATTAATAAAGGATAAAATGAGAAATTTGTAAATTTAAAGTGAGTTATAATAAAAAAAAGACAATAAATTAAGTAAATTTGTGAGTTCTTGATATTTAGAGGGGTAAATATGATATTATAAAAAAATAGAAGGGGATACGTAATATCGAGATTTTTTAGGGTATACATGAAATTTCCCCAAAAGTAAAAGTAGATAAAGATGAAATATTCCGACAGTGGGCCCCCGTACTTAGATTCTTTGATATAGTCCAAGCCTTTATCGGATCCGTATCCTCTGCATTAACTCAAAAGAGAATCTTTTGAGTTAATGAATTTCAACCGTGTGATTTTAAACGGAGCCAATCCGGATCGTGTCTATAACATAGGGGTCTTTTAATATTAGTGCAAATCTAGTTCACACAAATCTTAAAACAGATTGGACAGTCCAGATCCATTAACTCAAAAGATTCTCTTTTGAGTTAATGCAGAGGATATGAATTCGCCTTTATCCTTCTCCTTGAAACCCCAATCCGGATTCCGGACAGAACGATTTATCTTCCATCTCATCCCAAACCCTAATCCTATAATTTTTTCCTTTCTTTGTTTTTTTTATCGATCTCCATCTGTCTCTCTCTTTAGCAATCTCGCGATCCGATCTTTCATTGAAACGATGTCAGGTGTGGGGCCTATCACGCAGGACTGGGAGCCGGTGGTGATCAAGAAGAAAGCGCCGAACGCCGCCGCCAGAAAGGACGAGAAAACTGTCAACGCCGCTCGCCGTGCCGGCGCCGAGATCGAGGCCGTCAAGAAATGTATGAATCCCTTTCTCCTTCTTTTTACCCTTATTTAACTATTTAAATATTGTTTTGGCCTGACAAATGTTGGAAATATCTCGCGTGCTTCTCGCAATTGAGAAGTAATTTGCATCTCCAGATAAACCTAGGGAAAGTTATTGTTTTTCCTTTTATTAATATTTGAATATAGGGAAATTTTGAGGGGCCTGCGACAGATTTTTATTTTATTCATCTATATAGATTATGTATACTATTTGGATTCGTATTTAATATTTTTCCCTTTCAGTATGGATGTAAATTCCTACTTCATTTCCTCTCGTCATTGCTCAATCTTTTTTTTTTTTTCTTTTTTTTTCTTTGAGAGATTTAGATTTATCTCCTATGTGTTTTGACTACACCTTTTGTTTATTTTTCTGTGTAGTTGCCTAGCCGTAGTAACAGAAAATCATATCTAAATACAACAAAATTTTAAAAAAAATGGGGGTCAATTGACCCCCATTTCCTCTTAATGCCTCCGCCCCTGTCATTGACTATATATTAGTAATGTTTGTAGAATGACCAATAAAATTCTGCAAAATATTTTAAAAGAATATTTATGCTGCATGGATCTGGATATGAATATGGTATTTGATACAGGTAGGGTGATTTGGCAATTTTCAAATATCTGGGATACCATACTTTTTATATTTCTATTTCATTTCTCTATTCTCATGCATAAAATATTGATATATACATCCTTTTCCCAGAAGTAAGATAACACAACCATAAAAGTTAAATATGAGATTTCTTATTTTTAAAAAATATGAATACATGATAAGATGATAGCTAGCAGAATTGCAAAGGCTTTTAGACCAAACTTATAAAATATTTAGGGATGTAATGTAAATCATAGACTTTAACTATTCCTGAGTATGGTCTAAGTAGGATAATAGTCCCGCAAGGTTGCTTGTTGTAGAGCAGAGTGTGGCAACTCTGTATACCACACAAGACCCAAGTCACATGACATGACCTTCCTGCAATAAAGGGGTGGAGCCCTCTTTTAAGTAGATTGGATTTCCTGTGAAGGAATTTAGTGCTGATATGTTCATCCTGCCAAAATCTGTCTTGTATCTGGCAAGATTGTAATGTAAAAAGTTGGGTGTGCTGTGGCATGCCTGATACGAATTATATGCATATCCTGCATGTATATTGGATATGTATCAGATACAGTACCTGATTTTCTGGGTAATATAGAAATATACAACTGAAAAGGGGGTGGGAACTCTTATTATCTTGTCTTTCATAAGAATGATGGAATGTTGTCCTTCTAATGTATCTTTTAATAAATATGCTTCAGCCTCTAACAAGCCGAAACTTAAAAACTTCCTATATAAAGTTGTAGATACTCAACCTTGATTTAAAGAAAAGGATATAATTTTGCTTGCACAAGGCTTTTTTTGCTGGGCTTGCCCACCTCCCACATCATGCCAATGTTATCAAAACCGGACCCGGATGTCTTTCCGGTTTGGTTTGTTTAGAAGACTGATTATTGTGCAGTTGAACTGGTGAAATCCGGTTTAATGGACTGGTTTTTCAGAAACCGGTAACTCGGTTTTAAAGAAAAATCGGCTTTAAACGGTTCAATCTACAAAGTTCAAACTTTTGTACTGTCATGCATTAAATGAGAAATAGTACTAACTAGTATGTATCTTAAGAAAAGTTGTCCAAGTCCCTAGATCTGATTTGTTCATCTTTTTAAAAACATGCAGCTATTATTTTTTTTTATCATTTTTCGTTGAGCTTATTTTAATTGTCTTAACATTTTGATGCAGGTGCAGAAACAAGTTTATGTTTCCACTTACACCCAAATGCTTTTTTTATTGTAGGATAAGAAAGATTCTTGAGTAAACCAATTTTATTTGTTCCTTGTAGTCAATGCTGGATCGAATAAAGCAGCATCTAGCAGTACCTCACTTAACACAAAGAAGCTTGATGATGAAACTGAAAATCTTGCCCGTGAGTATATTGACTTTTCAAATGTTATCCCTTTTGATTTCTTATATTATTTTTATTTGCTTCCATATGGAATCCATCATGAGAACTAAATATTTGTAAATAAACACCTTCTCACTAATTATTTTGTCGTGTCTTTATGCACTGATAATTTTTAACAAAAGTTTAGCAGTCCATCCGGTGCTCCCATGTTTCCCTCAATTAGAAGCAAATGGATGTGATCTCCTCTTTATAAGTTAAATTTCACTCCTGATGGTCTCTTATTGTCCGTAAATTATTTTAAACAATTGCAGTCAATGCATTTTTGCTTGCCGCTTTCATGCCAAGAACTATTGTTGTTAACAATTCTGGAGTAAGTAGTAACTAGATGTAGTGATAAAGAACATATTCAACATAGGTTTCGTGAAGTAATTGGACTGCATCTGCATGGTAGGTTCAGTTGTAGCATGTAATTCTGAATTTTAGCCATCATATAGTAATTTTGATCGATTGTTTTATTGTAAAATGCTCTTAAAATCTTCTTGTTTTATTTTTGTTAAAATTTTTGGCCAGATGAAAGGGTTCCTTCTGAGCTTAAGAAGGCTATAATGCAAGCTCGGTTGGATAAGAAGCTAACACAGTCCCAACTCGCGCAGGTATCATCTTTTGATGATTCATTCTAATGCAATTAGTTGTTGTATTTAAATAATTCATAACCGATTCCATAGATCTGAGAAACCAAACAGGAAACAAACTCCACACACAAAACTGCACATGTTAATCCTTTTTTCCTGTTTTGAAAGAGTCCATATCAATTAAAGTGTTACTTCTCATGAAATTTTGCAGCAACTGCAACGTATCTTGATTTGTTACTGATTTTTCCTTCTTTGATTAGTATATTTATTTATTTATTTAGTGTTTCTGACTCCATATTTTGCCTTTTGTGTCACAGTTGATAAATGAGAAACCTCAAGTGATACAAGAGTACGAGTCTGGTAAGGCCATACCCAACCAGCAGATCATCGGCAAACTTGAAAGGGCTCTTGGTGCAAAGCTTCGTGGCAAAAAGTGAGAAGCAATATGATAAATATTTATCTGTTTATCTCTGTGCGTGTTTAGAACTGTGATGGTATTATTTGAACTAAGACAGTTGGCTTGAACTCTTGTTCAAAACGTCTCTTCGGATGCTAAACTTAATGTATCAATGTAACTTGGGGGAGTATCTCTAAGATTTGCACCTCTTTGTTTGGTTGAGTAGCGTCCGATTGTTGAAGTGTGCTTGCCAGTGTACTCCATCATCCGTCATATTTTATAATAATAAAATAACTCTGTGATCGTTTGATGTGTTTACACGTGTTATACCCCTTAATATTTGTGTGGTCTAGTACCAGTTGCAATACGTTTTCTGTGCCTAACTCTTGATGTCTGATTTTTTGGCAAGTTGCACAATCGTGGAGAACCCAAGTTTTATTTGGGAAAATTCAGATTTTGATTCTAATAATTTCTTGGAAAGCCGAATTGATTTTTAAACTCTCATTCGTCTCCAGTCAGTTATTAGACTAACCAAAAATTAATGTTATCTAAACTTTCATTAGCCTTGTATTTTCAAAAAAGAAAAAAAAAATTGGGCTTCTATAAGAACTTGGTTGTTCCTTGTCAAGTTTGTTTTTCAGTTATTTTCGAGGACAAACGTGATTTTCTTTTTAGAAAGTTTAACCATCAATAAATGAATTTCCTCAAATTCAAAATCTGAAGGTGGCGCTTTCTTGCATACTGTGGGTAAATTGAGGCTTCATCAATTGTAATTAAAAATGGATTACTAGACGCGTAAGGTAAATCATCATGTGTTGAGGTTTTTGTGACAGTTGTTCAGTGAAGATCGAGGACCATACCTAATTCTCTATATCAAATGACCAATTCAAACAATCTCTCGCGACATTAGATCGATGAACATGTTGCTCGGAGTCGCATATGGTCTAATTAGGACGGTCATCGCAAGTCAATCCGATAATAATATGTAATATTATATATAACGTTCAGGTGCAATCACAAAACATATTGGAGTCCTAGGTTAGAACTAGGCTTGCAAAATGAGGCGCGAAGGAGAGAGCGGCTACGCAGAGGAGAGGCGGCGGAAGGAGAGATCTAGGCTGGGCTGGGACGAGTAAGCCGGATAGACATTGCTAGAGAAGATATCGAAAAGAAAATAATGGAGAAAGTTTCCGTCTCTATCCGTGTGTACGCTCATCATAGCAATCAAACCTACACGAATCTTATAGCGTATCTGACGGCATAGCTTTTAAGTTCACCAAAGGATTTGGTAAACCTGGGAACACCCAGTTTTACTAGAGAAAGGAGTTTCATTTTATTAAGTATTCAGAACTGGCAAACATATTCAGTTGCATTATTAAGGAACGAATTATTTGAGAATTATATACGTATTATATCTGAATTACATACTTCAAACCTTGTCAAACAAATTAAACATCAAGAGAATGGGGGACAAATAATGGGCAACTAATATTTGTCCTTTTTGGAATCCACAAATCTGAACACATGTATATATCCACTAAACAATTACAAAACAAACAAAAGGATGATTCTTGTTTACATCCTCCTCATTTTTTTTTGCATCAAATCAACACGTCTGAATCAAAAATATTTGAAGTTTTGGTTTAAAAATACAAACTGGAGGTTACCAATGAGAATTGTAATTGCAAATTAAACCCGCGTCTGGATGTGTATGTAGTAGTGAATCAATGGATCTGTACTGAAACAATGATCTGAAATCCTAACATTTGGCAACTGGCCACCCTCAATCTAGTGACAGAATCATTTTTGTATCATCACATAATAATCAATTAAGAGAAAGCTATAGGAAAAGGCTAAATCATACATGCTACATATTATATCCGCAGAAATGAGAGTGCCATAAAGTTATTTCAACTAACCAATAATCTAAAATGCCGTGTATCATGGACATGCTACGAGACTACGCATAAACCACATACCACCCGTCACGAAAGGGAAAGACAGCATTTCTGCGGTACCAGCCTCAATATCATACCTAGAGAGAACATAGCCACTACCGTAACTAGCTCCAGTGTCTACTTCTTTTAAGAAATAGATGGAATTGGCTTTAAACCCCTCAAAACAACTTGCACTAGTAGAGAAACCATTGAATACATTCAAGAACAAAATTTGGTCACCAATATTACTAATCTTGACCCAAAAAGGCGGCTCTTTATCAGTTCCAAAATCCAGTCTATATATATCAAAGCGGCACTGATGAACTGGTAAATACTTGTCATCATGTTCAAGCACCCGCAAGACCAGGCCAGCCGACACGACAATATATACCAGGGCTCCGGGAGGAGAAAAGGGTCCTTCGCCAGGTGGTGGCGGGACCACATCTGGCAAGGTTTTGGCAGCAACATTATAAGCTGCCAAAACTTTGGATATTGATAAAAGGGTTAGGTACATTCCCTCATGGAAGCAACTCCTCTGGGAACCATTGTTTATTTTGGTCCACTTCATTTCTCCAGGCCGCCAGAAGGCCGACAACCTAAACCTATTCCGAGTCCCTGGATTTCCAAATATGCAAACTGCGTAGTCATCAGTTCGAACCGGGTCCGGACTAGCCCAGATTAACTCAGGCCTTTTAATCTGTAGAAATGGTAGAGAGACCTTACAATTGGTCACAGGATTGAGAAGAGAGAGGTCGGGGTTCGCCAAATGACGCGTGAACAGAAAGCCATTTGAGGATCCCAATATGGTCTGGTCATGGCATATCGCGGCATCTACAGTGTGTTTTTTTCCAGAGGCGAGAGAGTAGAAATGCAGAGTTGTGGTTCCTGGATCGGGTGGTGTAAGAAAACAAGGGATTTGTGGGGGAAGGTGAGAGACTGAAGCGGAGGTGCGCCATGTCTTACACACGCCACGGAAATGGATCAGATCGGAGATCTTGGGGAATTTCTTGGAGATGAGATGAAGCAGCTCCGGAGGAAGAATGCTCCAATCCATCGGATGGGATGCGGCGGCGGCCGGGAAAGGAAGGAGGCGATGGAGACGTGTTTCTTATTTTTCCTTTGTTGAGTAGGTCAGGGAACATTGCAGCGGCCCGTATGATTGCTCAGATTACGGGCCTACGGCCTGCTTTAGGGACACATTGAGATGCATGTTATATATGAAGAGTGAGGCTACGGTACTATGCATAGCACGGTTTGGTCCGTGCTACGGCTCAATACTTGAGTTTTCAAAATTTTAACGGTCAATCCGAGCCGTTCAACATGTTTATAAAATGAATATTTACTTGCAAACCAAATTTTACATTTTTTCGAATTTTTTTACTATTTTTTTAGATAGGTAGAAAATCACTTGATCTGAAAATTCTGGACCATCCAAAAACAGTGATTTTCTATCTATCTAAAAAATAGTAAAAAAATTCAAAAAAATGTAAAATTTGGTTTGCAAGTACATATTCATTTTATAATCATGTTGAACGGTTCGAATCGACCGTTAGGATTTTGAAAACTCAAATATTGAGCCGTAGCACGGACAAATCCGTGCTATGCATAGTACCGTAGCCTCACTCATTTATGAAATAGTCAAGTATGATTCAGAAAAAAATACTTTATTGAATAAATATACAGTTAGAATAATATTCATTAGTTTATTAAGATAAGGACAAGAACTTCTTTTACCCATTATCTTTAGAATAATTAATTTATAGAGGCCAAGACAATGAAGATGATATCTTTATTAATTGTAATTGGAGCATTTCTTTGTATAGTCTTTTCAACATCGGGTTTCCTGCAAAATACTTAATGAATAGTAAAAAAATTCAAAAAAACTGTAAAATTTGATCTGCAAGCACATTTTATTGTGGAGATCATGTTGAACGGTTTGGATCGACAATTTGGCTTTAAAACTGTAAAAAATAGTTAGAGTAACTTTGTAGTAACTCAAAAGTGTTATAATCGGATTCCTCCTCTTATTCAAGAATTACATCTTTATTATACCTCAATTACAAATTTCAAACCTTGTCAAATATTTTAAACCTTCACAGTACATTTTTGTTTTTCTGATAAACACCGTCCAGTTAGAAATAAGTTAAAAGAAAATAAAGGATCAGCTACTTTATGACAGGCCAACACATCAAGACTATGGGGGACAAAATAATGGGCATCTAATATTTGTCCTTTTTGAAATCTACAAATCTGAACACATGTATCCACTAAACAATTACAAAATTAACAAACAAAAGGATGATCCTTGTTTACATCCTCTTCATTTTTTGCATCGAAACAGTCCAGGACGGATTCAAGATTTTCATCATAGTGGGACAAAAAATATCAAATCGGATTTAAATCTATTAATTAATTTGGTACTCGATAAAAAATAATATTTTAACTTATACTTTTCAATACTTTGACTTATAATTTCTAATGCTCTAACTTATAATTCTAATTAGCAATCAAAATTCAACAAATTTATTTCAATTTTAACCTTAAATTTAACCCGAATTACAAATCAAACGTCCAAAGGAGGCAAAGTCGGTCGAGACCGATAAATCTCCACTAAAACTCAAAATCTAGAGGGGCAGTTGCCCCTGGAATACTCTGGGTCCGCCCCTGAAACAGCCAGTCTGAATCCAAAATATTCGAAGTTTAAAAAAATAAAATAATACAAACTGAGGTTACCAATGAGAATTGTAATTGCGAATTAGACTGGCGTCTGGATGTGTCTGTGGCAGTGAATCAATGGATCTGTATTTCAAAAATTTATACAGCCTTATTTCCACAACAACAACAACAAATCGATGGATCTGTACTGAAGCAATGATCTGAAAATCCTGACATGGGGCATGGAATAAATAATTAAATAAATAACTCTAAATGGATAACGATTGATTGACCAATGCGCTATGCATGAATCACTTACCAGTTATCAATTAAAATCTATATATTGTACCTTCTATTCCAACAAATTATTAAACAACATTCACGATCCATCTCTAATTCTCTATCAATATCCCTCTCTCAATGTCTCAATCGCTGCTCCCATTATCTCTCCTCACATTCTCCCTTCTCCTGCTCTCCTCAGCCACCTCAGCCCTAGCCAAAGTTGACACCTTCACCTATGTAAATCAAGGCGAGTTCGGCCCGTACATCACCGAGTACGGTGCCGACTATCGGGTTCTTCCAATTGCCACTTCGCCATTCCAGATGGCATTTTACAACACCACGCCGGGTGCATTCTACCTCGCACTTCGTATGGGCACCACGCGGTCCGAGTCGGTCTTTCGCTGGGTCTGGGAGGCCAACCGCGGCCGCTCGGTCGGTGAAAATGCCACCTTCTCCCTCTTGCCAGATGGAAATCTTGTTCTTGCTGATGCTGACAAGCGCATTGTCTGGTATATATATAAAGCAGAAATAGCATTTTCTTTTACATATTTACTTTTCCTTGTTCCATTAAAGTAGACACTAATCACGAAGGTTGTACATTAAATTTTAGGTTTAGCATCGAATGCATATTCTTTTACAAATTTTACACAATTCCTTTGCATATTGGGCATTAATGGGAACAGCATTAATTGGTGCATTGACCAGTACATGGTCGAAGTTGCCCGAATTAGTGTGCACTCAAAGTTGAGCGTTTTTTCTAAGCTAAAATGTCATTCCCACTAGTAGATTTTGGGTAGCTTTCTTTTTTTGTAGAATAATGTTAAATAGTTCTTTGAACTTATCCGGTTCTTATTTTGTTGTCCTTCTCAAGCCTGAAATGTGTTGCGTATTCTATTTCAGAGCATTTATTTTCAAGCGGGTTGGGTTGGGCCACTTGCCACTTGCGCATAACCCACTAGTGATGAGCTACAAAAAAAAAGGTGGGGACAACAGTCCAAATTAAATTAATTATCCCAATTCAAAAACCACCTATTGAGAGAAAACTAATTAGAATATTAAAAATATTAGTCCAATTTAAATCCCATAAATTCATAGGCTGTCCTCTGAGTTTGAAGAAAATTAAATGAAATTCAAAGACAAGTAATTAATCCAATAACACTTCATTACCTTTCAACTGAGAGAATACAATTTTCTTTAAAAAAAATAATAATAGGTAAGATATTTCTCTCAATTTGTTTTCCCTCATCTCCTTTCATTTCCTTTAACCTCTTCGATCTAAAGCACATCCTATATGCTGTAAAAAAAAAAAAAATTGGGTTGAAATCATGCTCATCTGCTTAGGCAGAATCAATTACAAAAAGCAATTAAGAGAGACGAATAGATGGATAGATGGATGGATAAAAAAACTGAATCATTTGATCAACACAATTAAAGTATAATCTTTAGCTTCATAGGTGTTAATCGATCAATTTGATTCAAAATTAATAGTAAGTTTGAATGAAATTCTTTGGACATTAATATTTAATAGGTCCACTGGCACAGCAAACAAAGGCGTTGTAGGCCTCAAGATCCTGCCTGCTGGAAACATCGTCCTCTACGATTCAAAAAATCGTACCATATGGCAAAGCTTCGAGCATCCGACTGACACGCTGTTAGTCGGTCAATCTCTGGATTACGTCAAGGGTCCCAACAAGCTAGTTAGTCGCAGATCCACTACCGATGGATCTTATGGCATCTATAGCCTTGTTTTCCAGCCGGGCGGACTAACCCTATTTCTAAATGGCTACCTTGCTTATTACAACTACTCTGATGGTATTTTGGCTTTCTCGGGGAATCCTATACTTTTCAAATCAGAACCAGAGACCGAAGATGCATTTGCATATGAAATACAGTTCGCATCAGCTGATCATGGCACCACAATTCTAACAAGACCAAAGTACAATGCAACACTGTCATTCTTGCGGTTAGACATAGATGGTAACTTGGTTGTGTACACATACTATGATCCAGTAGATTACCAGGCTTGGGAGAAAACATTTGCATTATTTTCTGATGATATTGGGAGATTGCCAGGCTGTGCACTACCTGATAAATGCGGCAATTTCGGGGTTTGTCAGGACGAAATGTGTGTCGCCTGTCCATCACCTGCCGGGTTACTTGGTTGGAGCAAAGACTGTGTGCCACCACAATTTAAAGGATGTAATGCGAAGAATAAGGGACAAACTGACAATTACTACAAAATAGTAGGGGTTGAGAATTTTGTTAGTACATATACAAAAGGAGAAGAGAAGAAGGTAAAGGTGGAAGAATGTAGAAGAAAGTGTACAATGGATTGCAAGTGCTTAGGGTTTTTGTATTGGGAAAGGGAAAGTAAATGCTGGCTTGCTAATGTTCTTGGGACATTGAGGAAAGTGGATGATTTATCCCATGTGGTTTATGTAAAATACTTGAAAAACTGAGATTGCAGGGGATCATAACAATACTTGATGTATTCTTCCAAGAAATGAAATAATTAATGTTTAAAATAATAAAGTGCTCCAATGGAAAATAAAATAAAAGAATTAATTCATTATCTTTCATGTATATTTATGGGTCTTCTTTCCACATATATAGTTTGTATTTCGACATTATATTTCTTTTATTAAACTGAAGAATTCTTCATATGTGCATTAAATAGATTTGTGTTACTAGATTAATTCAGCAGCTCAGATTCTCTCTTCTTTATTCCCAGAAAGTTCGACAGATCCGTATGTACAACTAGGGGTGTTTAACCGGTCGGTTCGGGTCAAACTGAACTTTTTTATTAAACCGATCTATTATAAACCACACAAGCCGTTTTTTGATAAACCGATCCATTATAAATCACACAAAATAAACCGATTCATTTTTTATTAAACCGGTTAGTTCAGTTCCAAACCGATTTGGAGATTCCAAAACCGAACCGAACCATTTAAAATGAACAACCGATCCAATTAAACCAAAATTTACCGCTTCGGTTTAAAACCAAATAAACCGATCCATTTGAACACCCCAATGTACAACAAAATGTGCAGCAGGTTTGTTTGCAAGCTGATGGTAAAAATAAAAAGCTGCAGCATTAAATAAATTTCGTAAGGTTACAACAGTTCAGTGGCAGTATTATAGTTAAGTTAGGAGATAATTAGCCACTTCATAACTAATTTTTTTTAATTATGTAAATTGAAATTTAATAAGAGTAGGGTTAAAATGCACCATTAGTTTTGTACTCCAATCATGCTCCACGTCTTTTTCTCTGTTTTAAAAGTTCGAACAATCGATCCGAACCGCTCAACATGATCTTCATATTAAAATGTGCTTGGAGACCAAATTTGATATTTTTTTTGAATTTTTTTACTATTTTTTTATATAGGTATAAAATCACTGTTTTGGATGGTCCAGAATCTTCTGAAAACAATGATTTTGTGCCTATCTAAAAAAATAGTAAAAAAAGTTCCAAAAAATATAAAATTTGGTCTCCAAGTACATTTTAATACGTAGATGATGGTAAGCGGTTCGAATCAACTGTTTGGACTTTGGAAACGAAAATAAGAATGTGGAGCATGATTGGAGCACAAAACCAATGATGCATTTTAACCCTACTCATTTAATAAATAATTTTTGGAGTTTTTCTATCATTTAACCTCCTTATAAAATACTAAACATTAATTATTTCTTAAATTACAAGATTTGAATAATAGAGGTAATAGAGGGAATAAAGAGAGTAGATTTGTAGGAATAGGAGAATAGAGTGATTTATTTTAGGTTTTAAGAGGAATTGAAGAGAATAAGAAAGTAGATCTGGAATAGGAAAATATATATTAAAACAAAGAGAGTCAATTGACATGTTATGAGGGGCGGAACTAGAAAATCTCGATAGAGAGAGCTAAAACTTAAAATTCACAAATTGTGTTGGTTGGAATTGAACTTAAGTTTTCCACCAACACAAAATAAGCTCTAACCACTAAATTACAAGTAGATATGTAATATTTATGAGGGGGACTAGCTCTATATAAAATGTTCTAAAAAAATAAAATTCAATTAAATATTAGTAAACATAACTAAAATTTTAAAATCATAGGAGTTGCTTAGCCATCCTTTGAATGGCTTTAATTAGATCCCACTGCATGTTATAAATATTTTTTTTTCTCAATATAATTGATAGTGAGTATTCAAGCCAGTAACCTTAAAAAAGATCCCCTACTCAGTAAACAAAATTTTCAGTTTTTCAAGTATTTTGCATAAGCCAAATGGTATAAAATGGTCATATATTGTGAAGACAGCATTGGTAGGGTTAAAATGGTCATATATTCTTCATTTAAATTTTGATTTTGATTATCATAAACTAGATAGAAATTTAGACTTCGCAAACTTTTATTTGATATTAATGTTTTCTCATTTTTACTTTCGTGAAATATTAACTGAATTCTTTGCAATTTATCTGCTTTATAAAAGCATATTGTGAAGTTTTGTTAGTTTTTTTTTTAATCGGATGATGATTTTGAATTTTCTAGATTTTAAAAATATAATTTTTTTTATAAGTTTCTTTAATTGACTGTTTTATCAGAGTTGTAATGCGTCAGTACCAGTGTTCTAAATAGCGCGCTATAGCATTTTTGGACCCCAAACGCTACTCTATGACATCAAAATGCGCTACGGCCGCTACAGCGCTATAGCGGTCCGCTATTTGCACTATGCAATATGTTTTTTTTTTAAAGCAATTTATATGGGTTTTGAATAAAGATAAGAAAAATCTCAAACCAAAATTGAATTTGTTGCTACTTGCTACAGATAACAATTTGGAATTGGGAATAGAAATTGAAATTTGAATAGAAAAAAAGTCCAAACTGAAATTAAAATTTGAATAGAAAAAAAAAATAGATTATGTCATGAATCATGATGCTTAAGATATTTTTAATAGGAAAAATCGATAGTTTATGATATTACTATAGATATTTTGAACCGCAATTTGGACTTTGTACGGGTTCAATATGAATATTATAATTTCTTAATTACTTTGGTGTTATTTATTGTTATATGAGACTTTAGATAATGTTGATATTTAGTACAAATATTGAATATACGAAATGTAAAAAAAAAAAATGATATTTGAAATAGCTTCCGCTATAGCAACGCATATAGACTTGATCCTCTAGCTATATGCTTAACACAGGCAAGTTATGGCATGGCTCATTCACTATAGTTTTTTTTTTTAGCCTTTCCGCTACGACGCTATAAACACTATTTAGAACTTTGGGCAGTACAATATTGTGAAGAGCAATTACTTTGTTATCTTTTTGTTATTTCTAATCAAATGATGGATTTTGAAAACCTATTGTTTAAAAAAACATACAATAACACGTATGTACGTATGAGTTCTCAAAATTCCCAAAGTTCTTTCTAATCTTGCAGAAATAAAAAACAACGAAACCGAGAAAAGTATCATATTAAATTACGTACCAGTATGTTCTTCCTCAAAGTTGTAATGGGCCTTGTCGAATCCTTGTTATATGCATGCATGGGCCTCTACAAACGAAGCTATTTGGAAGGAAACCTTGTTTAAAGGCCCATATATTGTCTGATTTCTGAAAACCAAAATTTTATTTCCTTCTTGTAAGAGTGGCTAATGATTACTAACCGACAATATATTAAAATAAACAAAGTATGCAAGTTTAGAAATGCTTGCAATACTACATTTTTTAAGAAGGTTGTTCCAATGTCGTACCTCATCTGAAAAAAAAATGTTTTTCTCTCCTTCCACAAGGTTCAGGATTCCAAAGCTCACATCAGTTATTTTTAAAAATGAAAAAAAAAAAAAAAAAACATCCAACAATGCTCTAATCTCCTACTTCGAACCATTATCAACGGCTACATGATTCATTAAAGAAACAACCGCATACATGCAATATTCTGAATAGAAAAACAACGAAGCAAAACCACTACCACCTCACCGGTACCTATAACATATTCCCAGGTACCAGTATCAACTCCCTACTACTGGGCACACATAATCTACTGGCACCAATTCTCAAATCGGTAGCAAATTACAAAATAGAATCCAAGGTTTTATAGTATTTCACATAAACCACATGGGATAAAAGCTGAAATTTCAGTGAGCAGTCCAATAATTCTGACCTCTGTCAATTAATCGTTAAAACTGTACCAATCTGTAATATTTTTGTATAGAGAAATTATATTATCTGAAAACTAGACTTTCATACCTTTATTTTGATATAAAGAACACAAAAATACATGTAGCCATGTTCTCTAAATTGAATTTTCAATCTGGTCAAAATTATAGGACTGTTTACTGGAATTTCAGTTTTTCTGAATTATAACCTCTGTCAATTAATCGCTAAAACTGTACCAATCTGTAAAAATTTTGTATAGATAAATTATATTATCTGAAAACTAGACTTTCATACCTTTATTTTGATACAAAGAACACAAAAATCCATGTAGCCATATTCTCTAAATTGAATTTTGAATCTGGTCAAAATTATAGGACTGCTCACTGGAATTTCAGCTTTTCTGATTTCTAATCTCTGTCAATTAATCGCTAAAACTGTATCAATCTGTAATATTTTTGTATAGAGAAATTATATTATCTAAAAACTAGACTTTCGTACCTTTATTTTGATATAAATAACACAAATATTCATGTAGCCATTTTCTCTAAGGGAAAATTGGTTATTTGCCACTCCAAAACCTTCTAATTCTAAAAATGTCATCTCGAAATTTGAAATTGTAAAAATGCCACTCTAAACTTCATTAATTCCTAATTTTGCCATTTATACTGTATTTTTATGCTATTTTTATTAAAAATTAACTGAAAAATACTGTTTTGGCAAATAATCTTGAAATTGTATGAAGGGTATAATCGGAAATACAAAAATACGTATACCAAAACAGTATTTTTCAGTTAATTTTTAAAAAAGAGAGCATAAGAATACAGTATAAATGGCAAAATTAGGAATTAATGAAGTTTAGAGTGGCATTTTTACAATTTCAAATTTCGGGATGGCATTTTTAGAATTAGAAAATTTTGGAGTGGCAAATAACCAATTTTCCCTTTCTCTAAAATGAATTTTGAATCTGATCAAAATTATTGGATTTCTGACTGAACATAGCAGAAAAAAAAAATGACAGAGATTTTGGACTGCCATGGGCCATGGCGTCCCTTCCTCTCTTTTTTTTTTCTTTTTTTCCGATGGGTTGGAGTATGCCATGGCGTCCCGCAGGGACGCCGTGGGGCATGGCGGCCTTTCCATTTTTCAAATTCTGTTCAACCATTTCTCATTTTTAATATTTTATTTATTTATTTTCTTATATATAAAAATCTCGGTTGATTCTTATTCAGATGCTGCAACAATTTCAACGACAAAAATATTTTTTCAGTATCTAACTATTTTCAAATAATTCTTATTGCATTCAGCATGTCAATTGAATATGAAAGATGCACATAAAGCATATGATAATTATTTTTTATATTTCACATTGATTATTATCATTGAAGGTGAAAGCAACATATTGATAATATTTTATAATCAAGAAATTTTGCAAATCTCAGATGAGCTATAAATTGACAAAACTATCATCAAAATATAAATTACTATATAAATTATAAAAAACAATATTAATTCAACTTGTGAATTTAAAATAGCCTGTGAGTTTGTGACCAATTAGTGTAAAGAAGGCTGCTATTGGGCTTTATGAGCCCTTTAAACCGAATCTTCTTCTAAAGAGTTTCCCAGTAAGGCCCATGTACAGAACATGGACTTGATAAGGCCCATTATAATACACAAGGTTTCTGTTCCGGTTCGTAATGAAATGATACTTTTTCTCCGTTTCATTGTTTTAAATTAATATAAACAAGTTCTTTTGAATCCGCTCTTTTTTTAAGAAAAGGATTCTCCTCTCTCTCTATCTCTCTCCTCCTCTCTCTCTCTCTCTCTCTCTTTTTCAAATGTTGGCAGCAGCTGCCAAACCCAATTTATTGAAACTCCTCTCTGAATAGAAGCAGATTCTCATCCCTCTTAGCTAGCTATATTCGTTTGTTAATTTGTTGACATTTCTTTTCTGTTTCTGAAAAGAACAATATTCTAATACTAATTAACAAAGATTTGTTTTATCTTCATTCTTATATTATAAGCACGCAGATGTTCTAATTTGCCAACGGCTTTGATTAAAAAATAAAATTGCGGATTAAATATCATCCCTCCAATTAAATATTCTGATTTTATGTATCTTTTTTATTTATTTTTACATGTAGAAGTCTAAATTTATTTAGACGCATACTTGCCACATGCAAATTGTATCATCTTTTTTATTGGTCATGACTTCTTTCTATTTTTTAATGTCATTTAAGGAATTTTTGAATTGATTCATAATTGACCAGTCATGTCTTCATTTCTATTTTCTTATATCATTTAAGGATTGTTATTTGACATTTAATATGTCATTTAATTTGTATGAGATACTTTAATGAAAATATGTCAAAAAGATAAAAATAAAATGTGTCATTTAAAATATTTTTTAATATATTATTTAAGGAATGCTATTTAAGTATAGATGTCATATAATATGTCATTTTAGAAATGTCATTTGTAATTTAGTTTAATTTCTTTATGAAAATATGTTATTTTGTATGAGATTTCTTTTATTCTCTTATAATATGTTCCCATTGCAACGCACGGGCACGATACTAGTATGAGATTAAGGACGACTAAATTTAACCTTTTGAAATCAGAACTAGGGGATAATCAATAGTCACAAGACTATATGTAATCATTGTGTTCATTAAAATATAGAATACAAAATAATCTAATATATATTCTAAGAGGGATGTAAAAAAGGATAATACTAGCACACATATAACTTTTATGGCACATCTACTTAATATCTTGAAAAATAATATTCAAATTAAAATATATATATATATAGAGAGAGAGAGAGAGAGGCTAAGCTCAAAACGTTTGCACCAAGCCCTTGGTGCAAACGTTTTGGTTCTCCTATTTGCAAAGTCCAAACGGTCGATCCAAACCGTTAGATATTTAATCCATATTAAAATGTGCTTGTAGACCAAATTTCACATTTTTTGGAATTTTTTTACTATTTATTAAGCCACTTTGAAAGTTGCTGATTCGGGTGAACAGTAAAAACAGTGCAATCAAATTCTGGACCGTGTGATCAGCAACTTTCAAAGTGGCTTAATAAATAGTAAGAAAATTTCAAAAAATGTAAAATTTTGTCTCCAAACACATTTCAATATGGAGAACAACTTGAACGGTTCGGATCGACCGTTTGGAATTCGAAAATCCGAAAACAAATCGTTTGCACCAAAGCCTTGGTGCAAACGTTTGTAGCTTAGCCACTCTCATATATATATATATATATATGATCTCAATTATTTAGATGTGATATGTATCAAAATTTGAATCAATTATTTAGATTAATTGATGGTTCATCTAAAGTTAATAAAACTTATTTAATTTACTTAAGGATAGAATATGTACTGTTTAGCAAATTAAAACAAAATAGAAGGCGTCTGAATTAATGATAATTGTTTAGAATTTCGAGAACAAAATACGTATATACGTGTAATTTTTATATTATTAAAATATTAAAATAATAGTAGTGGGTTTTGAAATCCATCATCTAGTTAGAATAGAAAGAACATACAAATATTAAAATAATAGACATCCAACTAAAAAATAAATTATTTTTTTACAAATATCGAAGTTTAGATATTCATTAAATCTGAAAAATTCAATATTCATCATACCATTACAGAAAAAGGAAAAAGTAACAAATCTTCACACTATGTAAAAAATTAATTCTGTCCATATTTTTATAAAATAGAGAACGAATATATGCTACACTTTCAGATTTATGATCTTTCAACTATTTGATTTGATAGTAAATTAACCGATTTAATATATACCCACTATATATATATATATATAGAGAGAGAGAGAGAGAGAGAGAGAGAATGGCTAATATCAAAAAGTTTGTTCCTGGGCTCAGGAACAAACGATTTTGTTCTCCCATTTCCAAAGTTCAAACAACAAATCTAAACCGTTAGATGTTCAATCTATATTAAAATGTGCTTGGAGACCAAATTTTATATTTTTTGAATTTTTTTTACTATTTATTAAGCTGGTTTGAAAACCGTTGTTTTTCAATGCTGAAATTTTTTTATAAAAACAACGATTTTCAAACTAGATTAATAAATAGTAAAAAAATTCCAAAAAATGTAAAATTTGGTCTCCAAGCACATTTTAATACAGATTGAACATCTAACGGTTTGGATTTGTTGTTTGAACTTTGGAAATGGGAGAACGGAATTATTTGTTCCTGAGCCCAGGAACAAACGTTTTGATATTAGCCATTCTCTCTCTCTCTCTCTCTATATATATATATATATACACGAGATGAGCTATGCTACTCCATGGAGTAAAACGCGTTGGTGCTCCACGCCGCTATATTTTCATTTTGAAAATCCAAACTACCGATCCGAACTGCTCAAGTTGTTCTCCATATTGAAATGTGCTTGGAGACCAAATTTTACATTTTTTGGAATTTGTTTACTATTTATTAAGCCACTTTGAAAATCACTGATCAGGCGGTCCAGAATTTTTTACTGTTTTTTACTGTTCACCCGAATTTTCAGATTTTCAAAGTGGCTTAATAAATAGTAAAAAAATTCCAAAAAATGTAAAATTTGGTCTCCAAGTACATTTCAATATGGATTAAAAGTTGAGCGGTTCGGATCAGTCGTTTGGACTTTCAAAATGAAAATACGGCGTGGAGTACCAACGCGTTTTACTCTATGGAGTAGCATAGCTCATCTCTATATAGAGTGGCTAATATCAAAACGTTTGTTTCTAAGTCCTCGTGCAACCGAATAGTTTTCGGATTTTCAAAGTCCAAACGGTCAATCTAAACTGTTAAATATGATCTCTATATTAAAATGTGATTGGAGACCAAATTTTACATTTTTTGGAATTTTTTTTATTATTTATTAAGGCACTTTCAAAATTGTTGATCCGAGTAAACAGTAAAAACAGTGGAACCGAATTCTGGACCATGTGATCAGTTATTTTGAAAGTGACTTAATAAATAGTAAAAAAAAATCCAAACTACTGTCGGCCATTTTTGAGAAGAATCAGAAGTTAGGCAAAGAAAGAAAGATACATGAAGGAATATTTTGAGAAGACCGATCGAGCAGATTGTCTTTCTTGTAAAGAAACAAACAAACCACAGAATAACAAAATCACATAAATACAAACATCCCTGTTGGGTTTTCTTGTCACCGACGACCAAAGGTGCCATGGGAAAAGAAATTATCTTTGCATTTGCATTTGCGTTTGCATGCGTGAACGTGAATACACAGATCTAGAGAGAGAGAGAGAGAGCATGCATGCATGTGATGAAGCAGTTCGATCGGATGTAATGCCTACGTTTGCGGCGGGACTTCAGGTTAGAGAGAGAGACGAGAGAGAGAAGAGAAGAGAAGAGATACCTTTTAACAGTTTCTAGTGACTGTCCCGGGTTGCATGCAATGCAAGGTTAATTAATAAATTAGGTTAGAGATGAGATGATATCATCGATCCGTATATACTTAACATTAATAAAAATTAATTAAAGTACAAACCGATGAAACAAACATCAAAACTCTGTCAAGATTCTCCTACTCCCCATTAATAAATTCTCTATCGTCAACCCTCCAGTACTTGTATCTTGTATCGTGGGCCCTACCTGTTGAAATTTACAGCCAGGATCTTTTGCAACTTGTCCTACGTATAAGGTAAATTAATTGTTTATTATTTTAGAAGCAACAATTGTATGTAATTTGTTCATGTAATTCTTGTACAATAATTTGTACATCAATTTATGTCATACATGTAATTCATGAAATTTATGTAGAGGAGGGATCAGATGACATCTTTTTTTTGTGACATCGGATGACATTGTGTATTTTTAAAGTTTTTAAAGTCTAAACAGTCGATCCAAACCGTTCAATATGACGGATATATTAAAATGTGCTTGCAGATCAAATTTTACATTTTTTTTGAATTTTTTTACTATTTATTAAGTATTTTACAAAATCGTTGTTTTCAGACCATTGTATTTTTGTACTCATCTTAATAAATAGTAAAAAAATTCAAAAAAATGTAAAATTTGATCTGCAAGCATATTTTAATATATCCATCATATTGAACGGTTTAGATCGACTGTTTGGACTTTAATGTAGGGTGTCATCCAATGTCACCAAAAAAGAGTGTCATTCGATCCCTCCTCATTTATGTAATTAATTAATGCACATTAATGAGAATTGAGGTAGACTTGAGTCATTATATAAATCCACAATTCTGACAATATCAAATGGTAACCAATAATTGTGTACAAACGGCAAATTATTTGAAATTTAGCATCCACACTGATGATGAGATAATAAATTTTAAAATCCATTCTCCTAAAAACTTGAATGATTCATGACCCAAAACAACTAAGAAATCAAACTGTGGACGTCAACTAATTTTGACAATCTCTTTTTGTGATTTACAATTTTACATAATTCTTTTGATAATCGGCTCATATGTTTTTTAGAGAAAAATAAAAGTTTAGGTTTCAAATTCAACTCATATCTTGTTCTTTTTCAATCTAACGGTTCAAACAATTTTTGTTAGATTATAAAAAGGTGATACTATTAATTCTTCTATGAGTTACTTCTATTATTGTGAGTGACCTACTTAATTTAATGTATGAATGGAATTATTACATTACGTAATTTGTTATTAAAAAAATTGTGCATGTTTTAATATTTTCTTCGATATGATGAGGTGGGTTCAAATGATTCCAACTTTGGTACCCATTATGCTTCCATTTTTAAACTTTAGTAACTTAAAATATAAAACTCAAATGTCATAATAAAGCCGATATATATTATCTATATAATTTACTTTATGCACATGTTGAAGAATTTATTTTTAATGGTATATTAAGAGTTTGCAAAAATACACTGATGTGAATAATTTCTAAAGATTGAATTTTCAACTTATTAATTTATATAAAAATAAAACTGAAAAGTGATAATTTGTTATGCACATGTAGTGAAAATGTTAAATATTACATCTAACGGTTTTATTTTGACAAATGAATTTTAGAAATTTTGTTATTATAAAATTAAAAAGTAAAAGTATGATGTTGATTAAAGAAATACAAGTATTTGAATTTTTCTTTAATATGATAGTCTATATGTCAATTAAAAAATTAAACCTTTTTATTATATTTTTTCTGTGCGAATTTCGAAAAACATCACTACTAATAATATGCTTTGAATCATAATTTGTTTCATTAATTAACAAAAGGGAACCTAATGTAAATTTTACAAACTTACCAGGATTATTCATAAAAAGTCCATCTGAAAATGGAAATAATTTCCGTGTATATAATGAATGAAATTTAATCCATGTTCATTTAAAATCATTATATTTCTAGGGTTAGCATAAGCAGGGGCGGAATATTGTGGTGGGGAAAGGGTACTAAGCACTCCTATAGTTTGAAAATTTGTAGTTTGGTCTACTAAATTTTGTAATTTTTATGCATTAATATCTTTTAGCTCCTTCTATAAAATAAAATTACACAATATTTAATTCTTCAGCCCCCAATCTCTATTTTCTAGTTCTGCCTCTGAGCATAAGAGCACAAGTCATGTAGTACTACAGATCATTATCTGGGTCACAGCTTTTGTATGTTTGTAGTGTCACAGTATTCTTTTTATTATTATTTTTTTGACAGTTGTCACAGTACACAAGAAGAGATCTAATATTTTATTTCATAAAAAAGTGATTATTTGGACCATTTGAAAAGAGACCCTAATAATTGAACCTCTTAATAAAAGCCAAAACCTATATATTATCCTTGTTCTTATTCCCAAATATTCCTAATGCTTAGATTTATTTGTTTCCTTTAATTCCTGTCGTTTAGTTTTTTGTCCAAGTTTTCTTCTGGTAATTAAGTGCAATATGAGGTGAAGATGCATCACTGTAATAATGTTTAAATATTTATTTAGTGATATTTTAGAAACCAGTGGCTATACTGACAACGATTTGGGAATATTTACTCCCATCTGATCATGCTAAAAACTCCATATTAGTATCAGAAAAAAGACAAGAACATCAATGAAGTATATTATTAAAGTATTACAAAAAAAATCCAGATCAGTGGTTCATGTCAAGTAGGGGTGAAACGGAGCGGATAGTGGTAAAACCATATTCATGTTAATTTTCTGGATACGGATACGGATCGGATATCAGCCGGATACAGATATGGATATGGATCGGATCGGATATTTATTAAAATAATATTAAAAATACCAAAGTTCATAATAATATTTATCTAATTTTAATGGTGAATAACAATATTTTTTCATAATATATATTAAAAGAGGAGGGATTCAATTACACCTTTTTTGGTGACATACTTTGACACCTACCATTTTCAAAATCCAAACAGTTGATCCGAACCGTTCAACATGATCACCATATTAAAATGTGCTTGGAGATCAAATTTACATTTTTTTGAATTTTTTTACTATTTATTAAGATGGTTACAAAATCGTTGTTTTCAGACCATTGAAAAACATCGATTTTGTAACCATCTTAATAAATAGTAAAAAAATTCAAAAAAATGTAAAATTTGATCTCCAAGCACATTTTAATATGGTGATCATGTTGAACGGTTCGGATCAACTGTTTGGATTTTGAAATCGCAAAATTGACTTATAAAAAAAACGGTGTCATGATGTGTCACCAAAAAAGGTGTAATTTGATCCCTCCTCATATTAAAATATATGATATATATCTACTATTCGGATACGGATAATTGAAACGTAAAACCATATCAGTATCCATAGCCACATGGATATTCGTGGATATTGGATATCCACATCTAATTTTTCGAATACGGATCGGATATTATCCATACCATTTTCACCCTCTATTCATGTGGGTGATAGAGAGGAGTGGAAGGAAATATAATGAACATGACAACAACAAAGATTTAATGGAGTAAACTAGAGTAATTAAGTCATTTCATTATTTTTTTCAAATTTTATTAACCTCAACTTTTTAGAGTGTAGTTGGTCGTTTGGGTACTTGATTTTTTTTTTCTTTCTTCTCCACCAATTTTGAATCACTGTCTTAACGAGCATGTAAATTATCAAATAATCACAAGATTTTTTATTGGTTTAATTTTTATCAATATATATGTACAATTAATTTTCTTTTAGGAAATCGAAGACGTGCAAAATTCCTACAATTTTTATGCAATTCTTAAATGATATATCTGACTATAAGATTAAAGTGAAGATAATTATAGGAAAATAAAAATGTTCCTTTTGATGTAATATATTTTTTTTTTTTGACAAAACTGAGTATCAATCTCTCTATAAATTTTTAATATTATATATTTCTTTTATTACAGTATATATAATATTTATTCTAGATATACTGGAAATGGAGATGATTCAATAATACATATTATAAGAGACGAAAGCATGAATGTCGTTTACGTACCATATACAACGCTAATTAAATGATGTATTACAATTACATATAAAAGGGGAAAACATCCAAACCAAAGTCAACTAGAGACAGCTAGCTATAGCATTGTCTCAGATCCACGCCTATCTGTCAAAATATGAAAAGTAGTAAAAAAAGGTAAAGGCGAGAAACCAAAAACAGAAACGACACTTCAAAATGTTCACATGAGCATGCATATATATTAGCAAGCCATGATCAAACCTTAATTTCCAACCAAATATATATATTTCCTTTTTAAGTATACTCGTACATTAATGTGCATGCATGGCTTCCGATTTCAGTCGGTTCCCATTTTGATTTATTTCCAATTAATTTTCCTGTCGTATTGCTAGAATTTGTTGTATCACTTGGAATTTAAGTTAAGTTCTCATGCATATTTCCAACGATAGTAGATGCCGTAGCAAATTCATTCTTTGCTTCATATATACGCCCTCTTTCGCGAATTAGAGCGTCGACCAAGAAGAGGAAAAGAAAAAGAAAAAGAAAACCGAACGTATTTAATTTGCATATGAACTCTAGTTGATCTCACCCGTGACAAAACCATATATAGGTAGTTGAGATATAAGCCTACATGCATCCTGCTATAAGATTCGTGCTAATTAACAACTAATGTATATAGTGGGTTGTGCATTAATTTCTCTGGTTGGTGCGGAGTCGATAATAAAATATTGCAACTCAGAACTTGATCTGTATTGAAAATGATGCACAGTCAAATAATGGAAATTAAGATTCAAATATTTGCATTGGAATTACGTGCGTTGCTGACTGCACAATCTCAGCTATATATATATTTTTTCTTGAGTCTTAATTGTTAATAATTCTTTTTGAGTATTTTCATCTCTATCTCACCTACTAATTAATTAATAACTTGCTGTCATGTCATTCTCTTACACTAGCGGTTGGCACTATCAGCGGATGCATGATTTAATTTCACTTCATCAATCTCTAGCATTAATTGATTGCTAGCGGCTAATTATTACATTCTTTTACATAGTTTACACTTCATATAAAACATAGTTCACACTTAATTTTAAAGTAACCAACCGTGGCCATATATTATTTATAGCTAGTGATGACAAACCTAGATAAATTTTCTCTAACAAGCAAAAATATTTTCTTATTTTCTTTTTCAGTTTCCTTGAAGAATAATTTCTCATTTTCCCCATATTTAATTAGGATTGTACCGTTAATGATAAATAAATGAGGTAATTAATTGTTCTGATCCCAGCTAACTTGTAATAAGTAAAATGATACATGGTACATTAAAAAAAATATGGGTACAAGTATAACAGTACATGAATTGTAAGCCTGAAATTACCTTACTTCTTACTTAATATTATGACAGATTTAAAGGGGAATTCAGGATTGTTTGAACCTCTCTTATTGTCAAACTTGCATGTCACTTTGACAAAATTAACTAGCTATCAAAACCGTGAAAACACAACATATATAAAATCTGCTTGGAGATCAAATTTTACATTTTTTTGAATTTTTTTACCATTTATTAAGCCACTTTGAAAATTGTTGATCCGGGTGAACAGTAAAAACAGTGCAACTAAATTCTGGACCATGTGATCAGTAATTTTCAAAGTGGCTTAATAAATAGTAAAAAAATTTCAAAAAATGTAAAATTTGGTCTCCAAGCAGATTTCAATATGGAGAACAACTTGAACAGTTCGGATCGACCATTTGGACTTTGCAAATCCAATTTTTAATCGGTAGCACTTCGGCCGAAGTGCTACCGAAAGCATATTAGTCTATCTATCTATATATATATATCACAGATGAGATTAATTAATTTTATACATCGAATTCAAATTGCAACTTGAAAATGTTGCAACAGAGGCATCCAAAAAATTGATATTGTATGATCACTTGCACTTTGTACTTGGCGTCATTAATTGAGTAGTTCTTTCTATTAAATTTTATCTTTACTGGTGCTGACTAGACCTCATGTCGGATTTTTGTCAAGAGACAAAAATGATAAAATATATAAGTTGTCAGGTTTTGACACAACATTAATTAGTACATCGGTAGATCCTTAATTATCCTGCAAGTTAATTATTTCCATTTATATGCTTTAATTATATATCATTTTAAACAGTTTTCTAATTATTAACCCTTTCTAAAAAAAAATCATACTATTATATTATATATGTCAAGTACTCTCCAATAAGTAGTTCATATCTGACAAAATGAACCGCATATATTTTTTTTATTTTTTAACCAAACAAAAGTTATCAAGAGAGACCATCTAAAGGAAAATCAAATATTAACTTGCTCTGGTGGATGTGTATATCCAATAGTTAATTTAGTTTAATTAGTTGGGTCAAACCAGGATGTGTTATATAATTTTAAGGGAACAATATTTCCTTGCTTCAACTTTGTAAATCGGCAATCAGTATAGTAGGATTCAATTTTCAATATATATCAGGAAAAATTTCCGACTTGCATAAAATGGAAAAAAAAAAAAAAAAAAAAAGAAGATATTTGCTAGGAAGAGTGACTTGTTGAGTTAATGAAGTGTTGTATAGGTTATAGTGATTTTTTTAGATAAAGATGAAGATAAGTATTTTAACTTTAAATATTTTTAGTATTCTTAACGGTTATTTATTTATATATAGGCTAAGGTCATAGTGGTATGACCAATCAGGTCTCGGTGCTGCCAATTCGTGTTTGCTATTTCAAAATTCAAATAGTCAATCTAAAGTGCTCAACATATTCTCCTTATTAAAATGTGCTTGGAGACCAAATTTTACATTTTTTTTGAAACTTTTTTATTATTTTTTATGAATTTTTTAAAATCATTGTTTTTCAGATTTTATTTTTGTGTGTATATATATACACACACAATGCTACATTTTTTAGTTCACTAAACATTGAACTACTATATTATATGTACTTGTCTCTTAAATATAAAATGCTCTGTTGCTTTTTGGTTTCCATATAATTCGGATATTAACTTTTGCTACTGTACCGCTGGAAGGCAATTCTCAGCTCCAATTCATATTCTCCCTCTCCCTCTCTCTCTCTCTCTCTCTCTCTCTCTCTCTCTCTCTCTCTAGTCTCTAGACCTCGTTGATATAAATAAACAAATTAAAGACTCATGATGGGAAACCGTCAATGTAGGGAATACTTGCTCCTCCTCCGTCATGCTTTATTCAATATTTTTTTCATATTGCTTCCAATCCATCTTTGTCCAACCCTTGTTTTCATATCATATTTTTTTATCTCTTACCTCACTCTCTCGTCTCCTTCCTCGCTGCTTCCTCCCTTTCACATCATTCCAAGAAAATTATGTTAACATAGAGGAAAAAAAAAAATATCTATAGAGAGGAACAGAGAATTAAGAGAGTATAGTGACCTAGAGATTATGGCAGAAACAACCATGGAAGAATTGATAGAGAAAAAGAAAGAGAAAGAAAAGGAGAAAAAAGAGGAGATTATAGAGATACATGAAGATGGTGGCCTAGACTTAAATGAGAGTATGATCAGTCTTGAGGAGAGAGCCGGTAGCGATGAAAGTGATAACAAAGCGAGCTCTTGCACAGACGATGATGGCCGAAAGAAAAGCGAGGGGGTCCCATCAGTCAGGCAGTATATCCGATCAAAAATGCCAAGGCTTCGGTGGACCCCTGATCTCCACTTCGCATTTCTAAATGCTGTTGAAAGGCTCGGAGGACAAGAGAGTGAGTGTATATATGTTAGATTTTCTGATTAACATAATTTTTCATTGTTTACTTTCTTTTTATCTCTTATATTGAATTTTGTAAGAGTGTTTTGGTGAGAAGAATTTAAATTCAGGAATTGTACGCAATCAAAATTTAGCAATAGTTTTCCTTGTGATCTTTACTTTGCTAATTGTCATATCTGAAGTTTTATTGAACTTTCTAGTGAAAGCATTATATCATGATAATTTACCATTACTTTGCCTTTTATTTAGCCTTATTTTTGGGTATTATTGTTTTTATTTCATGAAGAAGATACTGAAATAACTATACTTTGATCCTATTAATATTTTGAATGGAACCATAAAGCACACATGTTTATTTGTAAGAGCTTTAATTCATTAATATTTCTTGACGATCTATATATTCTCTTAATTATAGATTTAAATTGATTTTAGCCTTGGACGAGAATGAAACAAATTTGTCAAAGCTTCTACAAATAATTTGTTTTTAGTTTACTTTAAATATGGTTGAATTGAAATTGAGGATTTGAAAAGTCTTGTACTGTCAATACTGAAAATATAGGAAAAATATACTTAGTCTTTCTATTTGGGGTTTCTAGTCTAATGATCTTTTGGAGATAATTGTTTTATTTCATGAACCATATATACTTTAGGATCCGACTCTGCTGCAGGGTCCTGCTTTTATGATTCCAACCATTCAAAATTTTTCATTCGTGTATCTCGATAAAGAAGTTTTTTTATGCACAGATCTCAACGAATTTGAATGGTTGGGATCGGAAAAGCATAACTCTATTTTTCTCTAAGAAAAGTAGCAGAGTCCGTTCCTATAATTTAAGATGGAGAAAAGTCTGCCAATTATTTTTACCGTTTTCTTGCAATATACAGTCTCCTTTCTAAGGTTTCAGAATAAATTAATCAACAAGCTAGAAAATTCATCTTTAATTACCATTCGTCCACTTTAATTTGCTGTTTCTCTTAATCTAGCAGGACCAATAATTAAAATTTAACTTGTATGTTGCTTGCTTGTAGTAGCTTCTTAATTTCATGAACAGAACTGAGCGATTTAAAAGTTGTGTTGTAGGGAGCCATGAAATTAAGTAGAGGATAAGATATATATGTGTTGTTATATTTTCTTTACTTTTCTTTTGTAAATTTCAGGAGCAACTCCGAAGCTTGTTCTTCAGATGATGAATGTGAGAGGACTCAGTATTACTCATGTGAAAAGCCACTTACAGGTAAATTGTACTGCATGAAAGAGGCATTTCATATTTCTTTTTCGGAGAACGATATATATATATATATATATATCATAAAATTGCCCTGATTATTTTGTACTTATGAGGAATGTACTAATTTATTAACTGTATAATTGTTTTATTGTTGTTTAACCAGATGTATAGAAATAAAAAACTTGATGATTCCGGCCAAGAGAAGCTCCCTTTTTCTTCAGGTCCTTCCACCTACATTGTTTCTTAGCTAAATGTTTGTTAATTATTATCTAATTATATTTTTTTTAAATTGAACAAACTAAATATGTTCCACTTAAAACTTGCTTTTTGGCATTGTTCTTATTTCCTAAGGCTCAAAATTTCTTCTCTTTTAATTTGGAAAGGTCAAGAAATAGAATATTAAGACATTACCATATTTTCCATTACAAGAAAAACAACACCACTGAATACTGATCTTATATTCTTATATAAATGAAGTGCATTATTAAATATGGCTATCCTGTTTTCCCCCCTCGAGTGCAGTGTTATCTCCAATGGAGTGGCATCCAAGAAGAGCTGGAAACCCACATGTGATGTTTCATCAAAGAACTTCCTACGGCATTCAAAATATGAGACTATTTCCATCAAGATCTCCTTATGAAACAAATCACTTTTCTGGAAGCTTGTATAATTCCCTGCTTCGAAAACCATCGGACTCCGGTAGTTTTTCTTTCAGGTAAATGTTAGTACTTGGTACACCTTTTTTTTCGGCCGCACAAGAATCATGCACTAAAAAAGACGCAATTGTATTATTTATTTTAGCATGCAACATAAGTCCTGTAGTCTAGTATACCTTTGTAAAAATTATATATACATTGTTGATCCATTACAGTGCTATGGCTCTTTTGAACATGTATGCACTGATACTCCAAAATTAGCATATTTCAACAAACCTAAATGTGTATCCTTGATTGCTCTCTTTTTTTCATCAGTAACCCTGGAGAAACTTTCACTTCAAAAGATCGGGGGCCATGGATGCCTCATCTGTCTGCCACGAGGAATGTGATCGATGAAAGAAACAGAATAGTTTTGGCTGAGACAATTGGAGAAAGAAAGAGAAAAGCAGATTGCTTTAATACTGCCAGCTTTGCATGGCCTAGTTCTTGTAGTCAGTACAAGTGCAACCCGAATTCAAGCTCGAATTCTTCATCCGATCCTGTGGTTATCAATGAAAATCTAGAGTTTGATCAACGTCAAGTTGAGGTAATTTTACACACACTACGTCAAAAGGTGCCTTAATTAGATAGAAGTATATGGGTTGAATAATATGTTAAACTTGAAAACTATATATTCCAGCATCAAGTCTTCTAATGGGAGCTGAGAATGTCCTATGCTCAAAAAGCACCTCTCCCATTTTTCATTATGCACTTCGTTTTTGGATATTACATTTAGTTACTTCATACAATATTTTTTTAAGCAACAAAAGGTACATTTAAAGAAGATATGAAGAAACTTTGTCAATGCCCCTTTAAAAAAAAAATGTACCTTACTCGATCGATCTTTTCTTTTCTCAAATGCGCATTGAGATTTCAGGCAAATAATTCCGGCTGTAACACCAGTACCTTACACCAGTCCCTGCCTGCACAAACTAAATTTAAAATGCAACTTATTTGAAGAAAAAACACTTTTTAGTTTTTATATTTTTAACTGAGTATAACAATGAATTTAATAACTGTTGTAGCTAGAGAAGTCACAGCCACAAATAAGCACAAGGATGAAGATGACAATGGAGAAAATTAATGGTGTTGACTTGCAATTAAGCTTAAAGCCAGGCTTGTTCAGGACTTGTCACAGGACTGAAAGAGAAGAGCATAGCTCTCTTGAACTCTCCCTCTCACCACCTTCTCTAAAAGAACAGGAAGTAAATAATTTGGGTTCTTCTGAAAGAAGTACAGTTGGTAGTGTTAGTAATTGTAGCACAGCGTCTCTCGGGCTAAGTACTTTAGATCTGACCATGTCAATTAGGGCATTGGAGTGAGATCTTCAAGTACTTTGCTTAGTGCTATTTTAGTTTATGTTATGCTTATGCACAGCGTTTTGTTTGGGTAATATGGCACCATATATAATCCTCGATCGGTATTAGATTCTTACTATCGGAAATTATCTGCATGGCTGTAAAAGTGTAATTTGGTAATGTACTGCATAAGTTAATCTGTTGTCGAGTGTTCCTTTACTGAGGATTTGAGGAGGTATATATATATGGTGCCATTGGAGTCCACGTTCTGTAGTGAAGAAATAAAATTTTGACTTCTTGACTCAATGTTTCCCTTAAGACAAGGCACTTATATAGGTATATAGAAATAAATTAATTTAGCTTTATTGCTTGTGTGCAGTCTTACAATTTATATTTGAGCAATGTATATATATATCTCAAATTCTCAATAACGGTTCAGAATCGTGATATGAAACTGCATCATGTTTGTTGGTTGTGAATGAGGAACGACATATATATGGTTTTGATGTTAATTATATTGTAATATTTGTTATGTTACTATGTTTACGAAGTATAGGTTGTTTATACTATTGATTCATCATGTTCTTACAGTGCAACAAGGCAGACCCATGCATAAGGCTGAGAGCTAGTGAGGTGCCACGGTTAACCTCACAGCACCAACCGACCAGATGCCACAGTTAATTAGGAATGTGTAATTTTACATGTCTAATATTAATTTGATCAATTATTCATACTTAACAAATATTAAGAATCTCAATGAAAAGATCCTACGATTAATTTCCTTTAATAAAGATATTTATTTCTGAAAGAGGTCTAATCATGTTTGATCGATGATGTTCTAGTGCATGATCAGGTGTTACATTAATTAATCATCACATACTCCGGTGGTCATTAGTCATCATTTCCTCTTCCGCCATAGGGCCCATAGCGCTACCGCCCATATGACTTCCCATACTCTTTTATGTATCTTGTCCAAGAGTTGCGTGTGTGCTATCCAAAAAACTATGTGTGAAGCCACAACTTACGAGGGAGGGCTCCTCTACAGTGAACGAGATGTACACTTGATTCGACGATGTTTTGCCCACACATCACACATCCCTCAATTGTTGGGCACACCTTTCTCATGAGCACCTCCCTAGTCTTCAATTTGTCCTCAAATAAGACCTAAATAAACACTCTAACCTTGGGAGGGGTTTTGAATTTCCATAGGCGACAAGCAAAAGACAAAAGACGCCCTTGTTATGCATCACCTTGTAAGCCAACATCGTGGAGAAAAGACCACCAGCGTCCCATCTCCATACTACCGTTCCGGACGGGTGTTGAATCTCTGTTGACACCTCAAAAACTGGGACAAGTGATTTTAAATACTTGAGGAAAAAAGAGTGGTTCACATTGTGGCCCAACCGTGAGATGTCATCAATCTCGTGTAATAGTGTAAGGGCCTCCACCCAATTGCTCCTGCTATCGTGCTGTAGGACCCAAATCCATTTAGTCAGGAGGGCTTTGTTCTGTGTAGGTCTATGATTCTCAATTCTCCATTATGTTTGAACTTGCAGGTTATGTCCCAGTTAACAAGGCAGTTGATCGCCTTACAGGCCTCGTGTCCCTTCCACACGAAGTTCCGTCTGATTTTGTCCACGTGTTTGATGACCAATTTCGGAATGTATAAGGCCTACATGAAGTGTATACAGTGTCAATCTACCACCAAAAGATAACAGTGATGATTTTCAGCTTGCCACTCTTCCCTCTACTACCCAAATTAGCAGTAGGTATTCAATCTTGTTAGGTTTCTTGACTGATAGTGGTAGACCCAAATATCTGATCTGAAGTTCTGTATGAGGGCTCTCCAAAATTCTCTCAATTCCAAGTGTCAGGCGGTCCGATATTGCTATCGGAACAAATGAGCTTTTGGATTGGTTGATCTTTAGGCCCATTAGTTTTCATATATTGAGAGAATTAGGGTCAGGACTTTCAAAGTTTCCGGACGTGCCTTTGTGAAAATGAATAACATTACAGTGAAAATGAATAACATTTCACTTTACTCTTGAATCTAACCAACAAAACTTTTTGCTCTTTCTCCCACACGATTCCGGCCTGAACCCTCTCCCACCACCACCACCACCGCCCCGGCACCCTCCCCCTTCTCTCGTTTCTACCTAGAGCGGAGAGGAGGGTGAAGGAGAGGAGAGGGAGTGGGGCTAAATGCGCCGTGGAGATGCGAGGAGAAGGCACAATGAGGTACCATCTCAATCAAACTTAGCTCCAGTTGTCGGAGCACATGATGCGGCTGTTGGATGACGGTGGATGAGCAGATTTGGAGGAACTCCACAAGTTTCATGGAGAGAGATGAAGAATAAGGAAATAGGGCGATTTAGAGAATAGATATAATAAAGAGGGTAGATATGTGTAGAAATAGAATAATATGGTGGTTCAAAGGAATTGATGAGAATAAAAGAGTAGATCTAGAATAGGAAAGAAAGTCAATTGACGTGTTGTAAATATCTTTTTTATTATCAATGAAATCATTAGTATGCGTCGAGAGCCGCTAACTTTAAGAAGAAGAAGAAAAAAAAGGAATAACATATTTTGTTGCTAGAAGCAATAAACAAAAAAGATTCTACACGAATTTCTCATTGTAAATTTTCTTCACTTTAATTAATTAAGACTCTACCTATTAATACGATTTTATAAGTGCTTCATGTTTTTGTTGGGCAATCTCTGTCATGAAGTTGACACAGGAGTTCGCATTTGGTCAATTAATTATATTGAACTCTTCGTATGAATTAATGACTTTTCAAAATTTTCTTGTATCATGTGACCAGGAATATTAGAGTTAACTTATAATAATTTTTCCAACAAATAAAGAATTAAGCTTAAAATGTTTTTCATCACAAACCTAATCAATGGTTGCGTTGCTTAATTAGACTCAAATTATAAATTGACAAGTACGAAATGTACTCCATTTAGTCAAAAACTTTTCGGCCTAACATCCATTTAGTCAAAACTGCGTCTTCCTGTCCTTTCTAATTATTAACGGTCAAATAAGATCTTAACGTTTTGTTGATTGATACGAGGAGCGATGGCGAGCGAAGGCGAGTGGATAGTAGTGCGAAGACGGCGCAGATACCCTGACAACTGGCGGCACGGCTCCCCCCCGAGACTCCTCACCCCGGTATACACTCCTTTCCAACCTTCATACGCCCAGGTGGTCAGCCGTAACTCCCCCCCTTCTTCTCCGACGATGACTTCTCGGTACTCTGACAAAACCTCATCTCACTCTTCTCAGCCTCCTTCCCCTACCAACTCCACCCAAACTGCATACTATGTTTCCCCTCACAGCCCTTCCCGCCTTCGCTTCCCACCATCACCCTCATTTGCAGAATGGAAGGGCCGGTGCTTCAAATGCACTAGAACCGGCCACCTAGCGGCAAACTGTCACAATCCGAAGAAGTGTGGACGTTGTTGGTCGGACGGTCACATAGGCTCTCAGTGCACACAGACCATTGTCCCACCACCGCTCCCTGACCGACACATTCCTTCGCCGCCGGCGAGATTGACTGGAGAGCCAGGCTTTGAAGAACTCCTAACCGGATCATTCCCTTATAACTCCCCGGAGATGCCTTCTGACCGACCGATTTGTTTGCACACCTTCTTTGAGAGAGATGATAGGCACTATGCGGAGTTAAACCGGCTTAAACAGGCGGTAGTCATGAACACTCGCAACTGCCAGTGGGACTTTGGCCCAAACAACGCCGGGGACTATGCGGTCAGAACCGGCCTAGTCCAGAGAGAAGAGATCCAGGTCTGTGAGATATCGGGCTCCCGCTTCCTTATCATCCTCCCTAAGGAAATAGATCCGGATACATTCATTAACGCAACCCCACAATCAGCTTGGGATGAGGGTATCACCTTCCAACCATGGTCGCCGCTGGATGAGGCGGCCATTAGCATTCCGGCATACAAGGTGCTGGTGGGGCTCACTGGAATACCGCCATACTTGTGGAGAGAAGACAAGGTTAGCCAAGCTCTCAGCCGATTTGGTCTATACCTCGGCTCTGTTACACCGGAGGAACCGGCTAAACTTACATCTTGGATAGCGGCAGTGGCGGTTGATGATCTATCACTGGTGCCTCACCAACTAGCAATGCATATTGGTGGCCTGGTTCACACGGCAATAGTGAACACATTAGCTTGGAAACGTACCCCCCTGTATCCAGCCCATGAAATGCCCAGGGAACCGAAGAAATACTCTAGGCCTCAGCCACCTCCTTCTTCCTCCTCTTCGGAGGATGAACACCCAACAATGGACAATGAACCGGTGGTTATGAGCCGCAAGGTCCTAAGGGAGCTTTGTAGAGGATTAACGGCAGACTCCCTTCCACCAGAGCTCCGTCAATTCGCTACCTTAGAGGTCATAGCCATGGAGGATACACAGATAGCAACCATACCACAGGCCACACAAGATCCAGAGGATGGCATTCAGACGATGCAGAGCATGGATAATCCAAACCAGCTGGAAGTAATAGTGATGCAGGATCAGATGGGGCGGACACCAAGTAACCATCCGGTGCTACCTCACACAACACTGGCTCGTTTTGACTCACCAGGCCACAGAGGATCCCCTAGCAATCCACCTGGGAGTGATGGATACAATCGGTCACATGGGGATGCACCAATCGATAAGGGCAAAGGCAAAGCAACACTCCTTGAGGTGGGTTCGGCCACACCTAAAAATCATTCACCACACCAAAGACTACATAATCCAAACATTCATCTTCATGGATGGACACCTGCCTCAGCATATGGTGATTCTTCCGGAAGCAGGGGCCAGCGCCAGAGTAGCAGAAGAGGACGCGGGTCAGCTGTCCGCACCAGACCGAGGACACCTATACATATGAGACACGTATCCGAAGGCCAAAAAGATCAGCTCATTCGAATCTTAAATAGAGACAAGGAGGCTCAGCAGACTAATACTGGGCCGAGCTCCTTGGATCAAACTTTACGGGCCTTTAAAACAGAAGCTCACAGGAAAAGGAAATCATCCATTCCAGGTTCATCAGAGCCCACAAAGAAACAGGAAAATGAGGTGGCCCGAGTTACCTTCAATCCAAATGGATACTATGAAGCCCGAGTCGACAGAGATCATATCTCGGCACTGGCGCAGGGATGTGGTTTCAATCCGCAAGAAGTGGAGGAAGTGATAGCCGTAGACAATGCAAGCCGACGAGAACTGGCAGCTCAACAACCGCCATTGCAAAATCCTGAGGCCGGCAATGCAACTGAGAGTGAGATGGATTACGATCTCTCTCGATTTGAGCCGGACCCCAACGATGCGCTGACTTCTGAAGATGAAGAGTAATCCCAGGTTAGGGATTAATGATGGCTATTTGAAGTCTTTTGTTTTTTTTATGTCGATTAAACTCAGGAAATTTAAATGTTTGAGTTGGAATTGTAGAGGTTTAGGAAATGAAGATAAATGTGATGTAGTTAGGAACATTATTAGGCAGTCGAGAGCTGATATCTGTATGTTACAAGAAACAAAATGGGATGAATACAATTTAAGATATTACTCTCGGGTCCTTCCTAATTTCTTCGAAAGACAGTGTGTCACTGTACAGGCCATCAATACAAGTGGGGGCTGTTGATTTCATGGAAGAGAAATTACCAACTGCTTAATTCATGGGCAACAAAGTTCTCTGTGTCTGCTCTTTTACTACAAACCAACACAGGCGGCACAGTTCTTGTTACCAATGTCTATGGCCCATCCACCGATGAACACAAGCTAGAGTTCCTGGAAGAACTAAAATACATAGCTCCCATGGTAAGATCCCCATGGATTTTGGGTGGGGACTTCAATCTGGTACGTTGGCTAATAGACAGATCTGGAGATTTTCGAAATTTTAATTTAATGAGTGCTTACAATGATGTCATTAGAGACTTACAATTGATTGATATACCCTTAAAAAACAGACGTTTTACTTGGTCTAACAAAAGACCCACACCCACACACTCATGAATTGATAGGATATTTGTGGCTCCAGAACTTTCCCTCAATTTCAAAATAATCACCTTGCATGCCCTCGAAGTCCTAGTCTCTGACCATGCCCCTCTATTACTAACATGCAAAAATGAGCCTCAAAAAAGAAAAGATCACAAAATTGAATTGTTCTGGCTTTCTAATCAGGATTCTAACACAATAATCAAAGATGTATGGAGTGTAAACAGGTCTCTGCAGGGACAGGGGCTGCAATCCTTTCAAGAAAAAACAATGATTATGCATGAAAGGTTGAGTGCATGGCATAGTCAGAATTTTGGCGAGTTGGAGAAACACCTCATTTTTTGCAAAAAAACCATCCTCTTCTTCGACCAAATAGAAGAAAGGAGACAACTTGAAGGATACGAATTCAGGTTCAGAAACAAGACGAGGGAGAGGGCGTACATGCTGGCAGGAATTATTGAATCCCGCTGGCACCATAGATCTAGATGTAAGTGGCTTAAGATGGGAGACAAGAACACAAGGTATTTTCATGCAATCGCTTCTTCCCGATGCAGAAAAAACAATGTCTCCAACCTCACAGTCAATGAAGTCCTTATCACAGAAGAGGAACAAATCCGCACTGCTTTCAAAAACCACCTACAAAGCATACTGGGAACCGAAAAAGAAGTCCTTGCCTTCCAACCACAGTGCATTTACCCAACAAACCCGGACCTCTCCATGCTTCAGGAACCTTTCACACAAACCGAGATTGAAGTGGCTGTTAAGCAGCTGGCTACAAATAAGGCGTCGGGGCCAGACGGCCTCCCAAACGAATTCCTTCAGTCTCAATGGCCGTTGGTTAAGGAGGACTTATGTGACATCCTCCGAGAGTTCTATAATCACAATATTAACCTGGCTAGCGCAAATAGGGCAAACATTATCATGATTCAGAAGAAAGAAGCACCGAAAGGAACTTCAGATTATCGCCCTATTAGCGTTCTCAACATCATCCCTAAACTCGTGGCAAAAATCCTGGCTAACCGGTTGAGGTCCTTCCTACCGGCATTGATCGGCCCGAATCAAACGGCTTTCATCAGAGGACGTCAGATCACTGAAAATTTCAATGCCACTCGTGAGATTCTGCAACACTTATCAAAAACCGGTAAACCGGCACTCTTTCTCAAAATTGATTTCACTAAGGCGTTCGACTCGATAAGTTGGTCCTTGCGACACATAATGATGTCTAGGGGATTCCCACTTAAATGGATAACCTGGATTGACCATTTACTGACCACGGCCTCATCGCGAGTGGTAATGAATGAGGGATCGTCTGATTTCTTTTTGCACAAAAGAGGTCTAAGGCAGGGGGATCCCTTATCCCCCATGCTGTTTGATCTAGCGGTGTACGTGTTACAATCAATGGTTACGGTGGTCAACAACTTACTTCGGTCCAGATTATCTGCTAGGATTGCCGACGCGATACTAGCCCACCAATACGCTGACGACACCGTTTTTATTGCAGCAGCAGATGAGTCCACTGTGGTGACGCTGAAAACAATACTCGGACTCTTCTCAAGGGTCTCGGGGCTGGAGATCAATTACAGCAAGAGTACATGGATTCCGATCAACATCCCTCCACACTCATTCCAGATGATTTCGGCAATCATTGGCTGTCAACATTCTCAATTCCCAATTACATATTTGGGACTCCCACTGACACTCAACAGACCTCATAGGGCATCTTTTCTGCCACTCATTGAGAAGGTGGAAGCCAAATTGGAAATGGTTGGAAAAGTAAATTCATATCAAGAGGGGGTAGATTGCAATTAATGAATTCGGTCCTCAGCTCAATACCCATTTATTTCATGGCCTCATTCCTGCTACCTCAGTGGGTAATTAAACGATTAGATAAAATTCGAAGGGATTTCTTATGGGGTAAAACCGGCAATTCGAGAGGCATTTCACTCATAAATTGGGCAGCCGTGAGTATTCCGAAAGAATGTGGGGGTATGGGTGCAGCTGATTTGCGATTAAGAAACCACTCAATTCTGATGAGATGGTGGTGGAGGCTGTATGATCAACAAAATTCTCTATGGGCTAACACAATCACCTCGATCAGAAGTATAACATCGGAGGCCAATGGACCAAGAGTTTGGTCAACTCAAGGATCCTTTTTCTGGAAAGATCTGCATAGAATTAAACCAATCTTCTTGTGGAGTACAATGTGGAGTGTGGGTACTGGCGCAGTCATCTCATATTGGCTGGACGCATGGACATTTCCCCCTTTAGCCGTCACCACATGGGGACTACAAAATAGGGGGCTGTCGCTGAGAGCGGCAACAATGCAGGCTCTACCAGAAATAGCAGACATCATTTTGAATGAAGGCCGAGATCGATTGCTCTGGAAATGGGACACTAGGGGAATATATTCTGCTAAATCTCTGTATCAAACACTCATTATGGCCGGCAAGCTCAAATGGCGCCATAGGTCCACATGGTCGATTAAAATGCCTCCAACGGTCAGAATTTTCGCTTTCTTACTCTTAAAAGGAAAGATTCTCACCCGTGAAGTGTTGCAGAGGAGGGGACTCACATGTGAACTAAGATGCACTCTATGCGGTCACAGCACTTTGGAGACTGCTATGCACTTGTTTTTCAATTGCCCATACGCTATCTCATTCTGGATTGGAATTGCCAGAACAATAGGGGTTACTCTCATGACTCCTGCTGACACGGTGCAAAACACATATGTCTGCTCCAGGGGGAACAGGGGCAGACTACGCAAGAAGACATGGGAGGTAATTTTTTGGGCTGCTTGTTGGATACTCTGGAGAGAACGTAACTGCAGGATTTTTGAAGGCAAAGAAAAACCATCGACACTGGTGTCACAGAGAGCTGTGCAGGAGGCTTTTCTTTGGTTAAAGTATTGCTAGATTGTGTAGAGATTATAGAAGTGTAGATGTTTTTAATCTGGATGTAATTCTGATAGCCTCTATCAGACTTTCAAAAAAAAAAAAAACTGTCAAATAAGACAAAGCAGCTTACCAGCAACTATTGAAGAGTACATAAGATTCCAAGGATTACATTTTTTTTTCAATACAAGTCCATTCCAAAGGTTGATATATATAAATGCCCCCGATTCATTTAATGAAGCAATCCTCTTCATATGAGAGGTGAAAGGTTTGGAATTCAAATGAAAGATTCTTAGTGGATATTAAAACAGTTAAATAACTTGACCTCCAACATTATTTGAAAATTGGCTCTCTCCTTTGCCTTTTTGATAGCTTCCTCGTGGAGAGTAGGTTGAACAAATCTGAGATTCAGAAAATCTGAGATTCAGAGTGTGATTCGTGGTGTGAATGAAGTTGGATTTATTTTTATCATGCCAAACAATGGGAAGCGAGCGAGCGAGGTATCTTTTATATATGTGATTTCTACAAAAGAGAGAAATGCAAGGCACTAGTGGTTTGAAAAAATTCGGCCGGTCCAGGACCGGACTGGACAACCTGTGGTTCAGATCCGAACTGGATCGGACTTATGTTAGGAACGGATCTAGTACGGATTTAGTTCAATTTTTTTCCCTTGTACCGTGTAGGACCAGACCGGACCAAATCCAACCCGTCCAAACCTGCCGGACCAGTGCCTAAATCTCCGGATCCGTGCCTAAACCCTCGGACCCGGACCGAACGGTGTCATTTTGGACCAAGGTCCTGACACGGGTTTGGCCTAACCAAAAAAAAACCCGGCCCGCCAGACCCGGCCCGTTTAACCCTTCCAACCCGTGGGACCCGTGTCCCGTGAGAACCGTGGCCCGGCCGAATCCAGACCAGATCGGACCGTTTTCAAACCACTACAAGGCAGTACCCATATCCGGCATGCCTTGATAGGTTTCTACTTTAATTTCACCCGCCTGGAATCACTCTTTTCCGAATATTACACAAAACAACTATCAAGTATATCAAATAGAAATTAAGTTAATTTTAATTTCTAAATCTCTAAACTCATATAATTAATATTTAATTGTTTTTAGTGACTACGTCAATAATTGTTACAACATAAGAGAGAGCAATGTGAACAAGAGCCAATAGAAACGGTTAGAATGTGATTTCTACAAGATCTTTCTAAACTAAAAATTATACTACAAGAATATGACAGTATCCGTGAGGATATTCGCGAGAGTATCGTTATTTTTTACCTTCAGAAATAGCACTTTTTTATAGGTATACCCTGACGGATAGTCACTTTTTATTCTCACGGATATTGTTTTATTCTTGTAGTACGTATATGCTACATCTCAAAAAGTAAAGTAGAAAGTGTCCGCATACTTTTCAAAATCAAACAGATAATCTCAATACATATGCTCTTCCATAATATCTTTTCCCGAATCTTTTAAGTGTTTAGAAAATTATTAGTGGATCAACATGTTTAGGTTTCAAAGTGGATATCTTACAACAGTAAAACCAACAGAGCAACTCTTGACAAGGATGACCGCAATTTACTTTTACTTGCCCATAATTATGGGGCTGGTTTCGAAATTTTAAATTTGTATATATGTCTTACTCTTTTCAGAAACAATTGTGTAATCGTAAAGGAGGGGAGGGAAGAATATAAGCAAGAATATATACATATATTCTACAAATTTGTACAAATTTCTGAAATTTATACAAATTCTTTTCAGCAGAGCAACTCTTTTCAAGAATATATACAAATTTATGCATATATTCTTCAAATTTGTATATATGTATATATTCTTGCTTATATTCTTCCCTCCCCTCCTTTACGATTTCTGAAATTTATACATATATTCAACAGAGCAACTCTTTTCAGAAATTTGTACAAATTTGTATATATGTCTTATTTTTTCAGAAATTTGTATATATGCATATATTCTACAAATTTGTATATATGTCTTACTCTTTTCAGAAATTTGAAGAATATAAGCAAGAATATATACATAAACAAGAATTTGTACAAGAATATATATATATACAAATCGTAAAGGAGGGGAGGGAAGAATATAAGCAAGAATATATATATACAAATCGTAAAGGAGGGGAGGGAAGAATATAAGCAAGAATATATACATATATACAAATTTGAAGAATATACGCATAAATTTGTATATATGTCTTACTCTTTTCAGAAACAAGAATAGCAAGAATATAAGTTATTCTATAATAGAAGCTATTAGGAATAGCAATGTGCATCCAAACAATATTTTTGCTATTCGGAATAGCTAGAATAGCTGCTATTATATATTCTTTATAAATGTTGAAATAGCTACTATTCGGAAATGTTAAATGAGAGAAAAAAAATGTTTTCATTTTGGATTTCCACCAATACAATCCCGAAATGACAAATTTGATACCACTTTCTGCTATATCTCCACATCGTGACAATTTATTTGAGATCTCACTTGTCTATCTTTCTTCTTAATTAGCACATTGTTAACATTATTCTTTATTGATTACAACTATTCACTATTACACAAATATAATCCAAACAACATTTTTACTAATCCGAATAGCACCATTTTCACACTAATCTGAAAATCACTATTTTTTTTCTATTATCATTTACTATTCTAAAATTTCACTATTCTAGCTATTCTAACTCTCATCCAAACGTATCCTTAATTTGTAAAGATCATTAAGATTCCACAAAGAGTTCATATTTCGCCTATCCCATTTATTACTGGGCCGTTTATTTTGGAAGTTTAATAGATCTAGAAGCTGTAATTAGTGACGAAGTCGGGGTAGGCAAAAATATTTATAGCACAACTAAATAGAAAAATATATATGTTGCAAAAAAAATTAAACATAACAAAAATTACTACGTCAATCAAAATAAATAAGAAGTCAAGATAATAGAAATGTACATCAAAAATTTCAACTCAGTCAAAAATTTATAACAAATATTATTTTACATATCACAAATCAATGTCAAATTTAAATTAAACAACATAGCCACATAAGCATTACAATAAATTAGATGTTTTTTTAAATGGTTCTGTAATTTATAATTCATCTATAATTTAGATTAGATGAAAAAAAAAATCTATCATTCTTTTGTAAAATAGACATTTTTATCCACTGTATAATTTATAATTTATAATTCTTTTGTAAAATAGACATTTATATCATTCTTTTGTAAAATAGACAAAATCTATAATTTATAATTCTCTATTTTTCTTCTCATCTATTTCCTTATTATCATCGTTTCTATTTGAAAAACATAACAAACTAGAAGAATTTTTTTATTAGGTTATTTTTTAGCTTTGCTAAACTCCAGTTAGATCAAGTCATTCATGAATGTACAAATTATACATTGAATTGGTATAAAGTTCAAGAGTGTACCAGTACCAGTCACGGGCTCACAGTCGTTCATGAATGTAAAAATTAGGGTTATCTTTGAGCATTGCTAAACTCCAGTTAGATCAAGCCATTCATGAATGTACAAATTATACATGCTAAACTCTATTATTATCTAATTTAAAAAAAAAGGGTTAAGAGAAAAGAGGCGGTACCGTACCAGTCACTGGCTCACGGTGTCGGCAGGGCAGAGGCTTTCTCCTCCGCGCCTTGCTTCTTTTTCTCCTGCACAATCGCCTCAATCGCCTCTCTGTATCTTTGTTATTTCGAAATTAGAAGGGTAGTGGACTAGCAAGTTGGTTAAGTTAGCGGGTTTGAACTTAGAAGGGTAGCAAGTAACGCTAATTGAAAATTATGGGTAGGCAGATTTAATTGGGCTGTGCTAGCTAGGGGTAGGCAAATTTAATTTTTAGGGATAAACAAGATTCGTTTTTTAACCTAGTCCAAATTTAAAAAAAATCCAGGAGTAGGCAACTAGACAGTTGCCTACCCCTGTTGTATGCTATATTCGCCTCTGGCTGTAACAAATTGTGTCTATAATAGCTTAGGAAAACAAATATTGTAATAAAATTAGTTAAAGATAACCACTTATGTAATCTTTTATTAAATACAACAATGTATTGGATTTTTTTATAAAGCATCACTAAATCTTGAAAATTTACGAAACCAACATGATTACCAATTTTTTTACAAAAATCATCTCCACCAGGAATGGTACTTGGTATGAAATTTTGAAAATCGAATACCAGTGTTGTAAATATCGGTATGCGCTTATCGGACGGACAGGGTACCGCCAAGTGAATAATTGAAAATAATCGGTCATAATCGAAAATAATCAACCGATTAGTCGAAAAAATCCATTATGGTTTGGTCACCGCCAACGACTAATTGCCCAATTAATCGGTCTAAACGGTCATTTTTTACAACACTGCCAGATACCATACTCGGTATCGAATTTGAATATAATATAATATAATATTAATTTAATTTTAATATTATTAGTTTTAATATTAAATATAATATAATATTAATTTAAATATTAAATGTAATATAATATTACTTTAAATATTGGATTAGTATTAAATGAAATATTAGAATAAATATAATATAATATTACTTTAAATGTTAAATGTAATATAATATTAATTTAAATATTATATTAGTATTAAAGAAATTTAATATCATATTATATTAGATAAGTATTAAATAAATATTAGATTAGTATTAAAAAATATTAGTTTAAATGTAATATACTATTAGTTTAAATATTAAATGTAATATAATATTAGTTTAATCATTATTTTATTCATTCCCTCCATCGTTATTCCAAATATACAATTCAAACGATACTTTTACTATCCCGAATAGTCTAAAGTTAACGCTTGTTATAACCCGTAATTTAAAAAGTAATTAATTAGTCTTAATGACTAAAATTTGCAAATAATTAAAAATTTAATGGAATTCTTAACGAAAAATAAATTTTATTTAATTAATTGAATAAATTAAGTTGTATAGTTTTATTTTTAAAATCAATTAATAAATTCTATGAATTTTAGGAATTTATGAACCGACAAAAGAATTAGTGAACCTTGGATTAATTCGTGTAGAAACGTTAAACATAAAATTTCGTATAATTTTTATAATTACCATTTTCGTTCATAGTTAATTGAGGGATTCTTGTGACTATTTAAATTAAATTCCACGCTAAATTTTCCCTATCGTTAGATTTAATTGAGCACGAATCTCAAAGCCCCTCCCCCTCTTTTTAATACACTTCACTCTCCCTCTCTCTCGGTCTCTGTCTGCCTTTGGACCCCACCCCCTCCATTCTTCTTGAGAACCCTAACCTCCCGTTCTACCGAACTCTCTCTCTCTCTTCGCTCACTGAATTCTGTCCCCACAAGGGAACCCCGCTCCCTCTCTCCATTCCTTGTTGGAGAAGGAACTGACGGATGCCGCTCTCTCTCCCACTCGCTGTGGCGCTGTTTTTCGCTGCTGTCTTTCCCCTGTCAGAAAATCCGGTACGGGCGACGACTAATGTACACGCACCCTGCGACTTAGTCGCTGTGCCATTGATTGTTTCTGTAGCGCGCACGACCCTCTCTCGGTTATAAATACTACTCTCTCTCTCTATTCAGGTTGGATTTTCGTTGTTTTGAAAACTCATGAGTTGAGAAGCTTTATTCCTTTTTCCCCTCTTTTCCGTTTTCCACTGTGATTGCTGTTTACTAAGCCTAGACGGCTGGAGTTGTGCTTGGGGTACGATTTCCCCTTTGTTGCCTTCCTGTGTTGCGAACTGGTGCCAATTTGGGGGCTTTTCTGTTGCTGGTCTGGTGCTTAGTGGTGACCTTGCTGTGTGGTGCTTGTTGGTTGTAAGGAAGTCGAGAAGCGAGGCAAGACGTCCTCGGTACCGGCTGCCATTGTGCCATTCGATCAAAATCCAGGTAAGGCCCGGTGATCTCTGATTTTGTGATTATTTTGAGGAAATTTGAAATGAGGCCGAGCCACCCCTTTTTCTTGACCTGTTTTTGTGAATGATTTTGATGTGTGAAATGTGGCCGAGCCAAACTCTTTGATCTATGCTGTGAATTTCTGGAAAATGCGATATGTAGCCGAGTTGCCTTTTTGATCTGTTTTCTGTGATTTCTTGAATGTGCCAAATAGCCGAACTCCACCATGGTGAATTGAACAATATTAATGATCGTTTATTTCGTATAACGAATCGTAGGAAGTGACGATTAAATTGCGCATTGGGTTGTTGATTTTCCCGCGCTTACTTGACCTGTTTTACTTGTGATATTTGGAGAATTTTTGGGTGATGAATTATTGGGGCTCGGTACCAACTGTACCAGCCCAGTGTCACTTAGTGGTACCGGTCTTGTTCTCTCTTGTGCTTTAATGTTGGCTGTGTGATTTGGTACTGGTACATGGTACCAGTGAACTTCCGAATTTTGCCTCTGTTTCTCTGACTGTCTCTGTTGAATTATGTTTAAGTGGTTGAAATTGAATTAATGGGAAATGGGGCCTTTCGGCCTTTTTACCTTGTCGGCCGTGACTGTTATAAATTAAATGATATTGGGCCATGAAAATATTAAATGCTTTATGGGCCGAATAATGTAAATGAAATAGGCTATTTAATTCTTGAGGGCTTAGGCCCAATCCGAAAATATATTATATTAAATCCAAATAGGCCTTTTATTTTTATGGGCTTTTGGCGTAATCCGAATTTCAATTAGTTATTTAAATATATTATCAATGGGCCTATGAATTGATTGTAATCGGGCTTGGACTTAGATTTTAAATAAATTAACAAAGTTAAAATTTATTTAATTTCATTACACGGTAATTAGTATAAATAATAGTTTAGTATTTTAGTTATTATTATATTTATTACAAAACTTAAATAAATACAATCATGTTGTTAATTAATTAAGGACAAATTAATTAACAACATATTAATGGTTTTCGCATCATTCTGATTTCTATAAAATGTTACTAATGACGTATTTTATTTTATACAAGTACTTAGAAATAAATTAAATTGACCTATTAGAGTAATTAAAGTAAAATACATATTTTTACCTTACGATCATCTAAACGCGATTAATTAATTAATTATCGCAATATGTAACTTAATAAATTATTTATGTATTTTAATCTCACAAGTAAATAGGATTTCTTGTAAATACTTTGAGAATTTAATTAAAAACTGTTTATCTTCAAATTAAAAGTAATAAAATAAGGGTAGCAAGGGTTACGATAATTAGTTTCGTTCCTAATTAGATTACGTAACGAATTTCAGGTCATCCGACCTATTTTGATCCCGATTCGTGGTCTAATCCTGCTGATGGCGATACCGGAGCATACGTGGAGCACGCGGATTGCGGAGACGATTGGCGTACGTCTTCAGCTTGCCCTATAGGTGTGGGATATCTGAATTATTTTTTCGTGGCATACTCTAACCAGTCGACCAATTGATCTGTTATACGCACTTTAAATTTGTAGATGCATTAGAGCATGTTTATCTTTCCGAATTGTAATTAGAATTGCATAATACATTTCTAAATGAAAAATTTACCGCTTTAATTGGGAGTAGAATAATTTAATTATAGGTTTAGATTTTATAGATATTAGGTTATTATTTGTCCTCTTCTCGTAGGGGACAATATATTATTATTTTATAAACGATCATATGCATTGGTGATGGCTGAGAAGAAGACTGAGTGACTGTGCTCCGGCTTGCTGGTATGGAACGAGTCGGGTCCGCAGCTATTGAGCTGAGGGATCACTTGATCCCTTAGATGGTCTTTTTAGGATAATATTATATGTATTCATGTGGAACTATACACTATTTTTCGATTCATTTTACCATTACGTGCTGGCCGGACTTGAGCCCAGAGGCACGGAAACTATTCGAGCTTGGTCTCCCCTACATTAGGAGCTACATGCCTAGTACGGCTTCCGCAGTTGCAGTGGCAGATTTATTTTTATTGCACGGGATCGGACACAAGCCCTTCCCATTAGTCTGGCCAGGCGGTGGAGTTCCGTCTCTACTCATATGGAAACGGATTAACTGATTTACGTCTTGCATTGTATGATTTCTCCTATTGAATATGTTTAGATGATGAATCATTTTAGAGTAAAGAAAACACACGGATTGAGATATATTCATCGGCGAGTGGGCTTATACTCTTGTGAGTTAATTGCTTGATGTCCCTGATATCGTGTATCGTTTGCTCCCATGATGTCTCTAGGCATCTTGTATCATTGGCTCCCTGCCCACCGTCCTTGAAACAATATCTTGTGGGACCTTGTTCCGATTTACATAGCACGGGGTGTATATATATTTTATCCGTATTATTATATTATATTTTGTACACAGTACCTCAGTACTGGACTCCGATTGGAATATTTATTTTCTATCCTCCTTGTATTTTTGTCGCATCATGTCATCTATTATATGTATTTTTCTTTAATAGGTAATATAATAGGTTGTTTTTATTTAAGCATGTGCATTTAAAAGTATCGTTCAACAAATTTATGTAGATTACCATTAAAAGTGCTTTGACCAAAGAAGATCTCTGAAGGGGTAATTTTGGGTCACATACTGAGCGATTGGTCGCTCACCCACCTTTTTATGTGGAATTTTTAGGTATAGAGACTGGTGTTCCGCAACAGGAGATATCAGGAGTTGTCCCTGATAGCCACGCCGCTTCTTGATAAATTATAGGACCTTTTGATTAGGATTACGGGTCCGATGTTTTTGTTTTATACATTGGTCTCGATAGATCTTGTACCCCTCTTCATTAGTCTATGTTTATTTCGTGATGTGGATTGTATGGACTGATGTATGTTTATGTTTATTTATTGATATATGACTGATGCTTATTTATATTATTTCACTTCTATTGTTTTTGTTGATTATCGTATTTGATTAGCCTTGCGTGTTTAAGAATAATTAAACACGAGGTGGGGACTGATCACAACTTAATCCGAAAATTTTGGTTTGGGGTGTAACAGCGCTATTCTCAAACCACTCGAGTTAGCACTATTCTCAACTACTAACCCAAAATTCGCTATTCTTGCACTAATACTTGCATGATCCAAACCTACCCTATAACTGTTTTAACTTAAAATTAACATTTTTAAACGATTGGAATCACAATTAATAACTTTTTTCAAAAAAAATGGAGATCAATTTTAGTCTATTTTTTATTTATATATTAAAAATAAAATGGAAATTAACAAAATTTAATTGAAAAAAAAAAGGTGAAAATCAATTGTCCATCGTACTTAATATATAAAGAGGGATCTGATTACACCACTTTTGAGTTACTACAAAGTTACCCTTCTCATTTTCTACATTTTCAAAGTCCATATCGTCGATCCAAACCGTTCAACATGATTATCTAAATAAAATGTGTGTGCAGATCAAATTTTACATTTTTTTGAATTTTTTTTCTATTTATTAAGTATTTTACAAAAAAATAGTTAAATTCAGACCATTGAATTTTGTACCCATCTTAATAAATAGTAAAAATATTCAAAAAAAAATGTAAAATTTGATCTACAAGTACATTTTATTTAGATAATCATGTTGAACGGTTTGAATCGATAATTTGGACTTTGAAAATGTAAAAAATGAGAAGAATAACTTTGTAGTAACTCAAAAGTGGTGTAATCAGATCCCTCCTCATATATAAATCCACTCTTGTAATTTAGGGGTGCAAACAAATCCGTATATCGTTTAATATCCGATCCGTATCTGTATTGATACGGATACAGTTTTAGCACTATCCGATCCGTTTGCACTCCTACCTTGTATTGCTGATTTGTTCCACGTGCTCTGCCTGCCGTCCCCGCCCCCATCGTCCCACCTATAATTGTCCATTAGTTATTCACTAATTTGTAATGTTTTGTCGAAACAATATATAACTGTAGATATGCTGCCAACATGCCTTCGATACTTCCATAAGAAATTCCCATATGGAAAGCGACTAATTAACCAACATAGTGAATCAAGGGAAAAATAAAACCTTGATAATCATTTCTGTTGGTGTTTGGAAAAGAAGGAAGCAAAGAAAACGAAAATTAGTTCTTTTCTCAACCACCAACCTCCCACTTTTCCAATTATTAATTAATTGCTTCTTCACGATTTAACAAAGATCTCCTTTCACTTTCACATAGCCATGGCCACCTGTCGTCTTTCTCTTCTTCCTCTCTTCCTCCTCTCTCTCCTCCCCTTATCCAATTGTCACCTCCACAGGTTCAAATTTACTACCTCTCAACTCCTCGCTTCCAACGCAAATAATTCATTCTCTCCAACGACTTTCTTCGAGGTCACCAAACCCATCCCTCTCCCAAAAACCCAACCTTGTTCTCACCTCCTCTTACAACACGACTTCGCTTACACCTACTCAAAGCCCCCTGTCACCTCCTCTTACACGCCTCCTTCATGCCTCGCCCGAAGCCCCTCTCGCATTGTCCTCGAATGGCATGCCACCTGTCAGGGTCGACAGTTTGATCGGATCTTCGGTGTGTGGCTTGGTGGAGTAGAGTTGCTGCGCAGTTGCACGGCGGAGCCACGCCCAAACGGTATTGTATGGACGGTACAAAAGGATGTTACCAAGTACACTTCTCTGTTTTACCAGAATGCTACATTTGCGGTGTACCTTGGGAATCTGGTGGATTCAACCTATACAGGTGTGTACCATGTGAATGTGACAGTACAGTTTTACTTTGACCAGAGCAGTCGGGACCGACGGTATGGGCAGCACCACGTGCCAGCATTTAGTTCACCAGCGGATTTGGTGTTGCCGATTTCGAGAACTTTGCCATTGAATGATGGGTTATGGTTTCTGATCCAGAATTCCACCGATATACAGTCGAAGATGGTAAGCATTCCCTCAAACACCTACCGTGCCGTGGTGGAAGTGTATGTTTCCTTCCACTCTGATGATGAATTCTGGTACACAAACCCTCCTGATGATTACATTTCCCAAAACAACATCACAGGTTTACCTGGTAATGGTGCATTTAGAGAAGTGACTTTGAGATTAGACGGTAATGTGGTCGGTGCGGTATGGCCATTTACTGTAATTTACACGGGTGGGGTTAATCCCCTTCTTTGGAGGCCAATTACAGGAATTGGATCTTTTAACCTACCCTCCTACGACATAGAAATCACCCCATTTTTGGGGAAACTTCTAGATGGAAAGCCGCACAAGTTTGGGTTTGGAGTTACAAATTCATTGGATGTTTGGTTTGTTGATGCAAATTTGCATCTTTGGCTAGATCATAAGAGTCAAAATACAAGGGGATCCTTAATTAAATATGATGCACCTGAGTATGTGCCCAGTGTTGTCTCGAAGTTCAGAGGTCTGGACGGTAAGTTCAAAATTGAAGCTGATAGGATCATTTCCAGTGCCGGTTGGGTCGAGTCATCTTATGGTAAAATCACCTCCTATTTTGCTCAGGAGTTGCATTTCCTGAATTTAATGCGATTCAAAGACAATGGAACTCAACAATGGGTGAATCAAACAATACATGCTGCATCTAATACGTATGCAAAAGACTTGCATACAGTTGTTTATACAGAACAACTGGAACAATATTTCCCTCTCAATTTGTACACTGGTACAGCTGACCAAGTAGGCGATAGCTACTCCTTTGTATCAAAATTGTTACTCGGTTTTGACCAGAAACGGATCATTGGAGAAAAAGGCGGATTGGGGTTCAGGTTTGGGTCTCTGACAAATTTGCAAACTGCACAAGGCAATATGAAGGTGAAGGGTAATTTGGTCACAAGCGGTGTTGGTAGTACACAAGACGTGTATAAATATGAAGGTACTGATGGTTGTTACTTCAGGAATGTGAGTAGTAGCAACTATACTGTATTGTTCGACAAGTCAGAGGATTCCTGCACAAAAATTGGCAGGTGGGGTGTTTTAAATAAATCAGTTCCTGGTAAAACTTTTGCTCTCGGTGATTAGAAAAGAATTCTTGAAATAATGTTTGTTTGTTGTAATTGTTTTTCTTTCTTTTGCTGTTCTGTTTGCTTTGACGGCAATTGTTGTCTGATTTGTTAGTGGAGATCTCTATTGAAAAATGTTCATATGTTTCATAAAAAGAGAAAAGAAATAGAAAGGAAAGAAATTGTTGTCTGATTTGTTCCAGTGGGTTCAGCGATTTGAAAAATAGAGTGTATCCAGAGCTTTCTGTATTTTGAGAAAGAAAAAAAGGGTTGAGTAAATGTTGACCCTAAAAAGAACAGTCACATAAAATTTCAAATTGCCGCAAAGGTCACAAAAGATCCTAAGCTGCCACCAAGGCTACGGAACCAAGAAAATTTTCAAATTCATAAAAATTTACTAAAAATTAATTTAAAAAAAATTCCAATCAAACAAACCCTAATTCTGAGAATTTACCAAATTAATTTCATAAATTTCCCAAACAAATTCAAACAAACCCTAATCTTAAAATTTATCAAATTAATTCCATAAATTCCACAAACAAATTCGAAATCAACCCCAGATTCATGGAGTTTACCAAAATTAATTCTATGAGCATTTCAAAACCTAAATTTATGAAATTTACCAAATTAATCTCATGAATGTTCAAACAAATCCCAAATTCATGGAATTACCAAATAGTTCCATGTAAATGCCAAACAAATACAGATTTTCTGAAATCTTTAATCAAATTAATTTCATGAAATATTCAAATCTAATTTTCTGAAATATTTCAAATTAACCAAATCAATGAACATTTCCATCAGAATATATAAGAGGCTTATTTCTATCGGATTGGGCCTAATATGGGCCGATATTTCACATATCCTTTAAAACGACTTCTTTTCGGGCCAGCACTTCTTAATGTGTTTAATCCTTGCTCTCACTTCATGCCTTCATATTAAGCCAGCTTTCTTCCTTGATATTAAATTGCAATAAGCATCCATGAGCATTCCATGAGAAAAGCGGTTAGTTAGAAAGTGTTTACATGGAATCTCTCTCCATGTGGGGCTAAGTCGCATGTTACAAACCCCTCATGGGCCCATATGATCTTGCAAGCTCCTGGATCCAAACAAGAATTATAAACAAACTTTGTAGACTTTTAGTTATGAAAGAAATCATTATGAATTCAATAAAGTCGATACTAAAAAAAGAAAAAGAATCCGATCAAGTCCACTTGACAGATATAGTCATATAGTAGTTCTCCATTTAATTCACAAAAAACCTGCTTGGTTGCCACCAATACCGTACCACCTATTGAAATATTAATTTAGAGTAGTAATTAGGTTGAGGTTTAGGATTAGGTTTAGGGCTTAGGATTTAGAACTAAAATTTAATTAGAATAAGACTACAATTAACTATTTGAGCACCAAAATTAAATTATTTACGACCAAACTTTAATTGTTTAGTACCAAAATTAAGGATTTAGAATAGTACCAAAATGGTACTATTTAATTAGTATCAAAATTAGATTATATTAGTACCAATGTGGATTAGATTAGTACCAATTTTAAATTACACTTAAGGTACCAAAATGGCAACACATTTAACCAGAATTTTTATCATATTTGACCAAATTAGTACCAATATTAATAGCAAATTATCAAATACAGCATGGCATCTAGTAGAGATATACCGTCTTCCAGTAGGGATATACCATCTTCCAGTATGGATGTACCATCATCTAGTAGAGGTACACAACATGACCCTATACCCACTCCGTACGAGATGTCCCAGTTAGTCAACAAGGCGTTGATCGCACTGACAGAATCAACGACTTTTTGAGGTACCCGAACGCGAAACACTCCATTCTAAAGACTGCCATTAGGGTAAGTTTTAAATTATTAATATTTATAAAAAAACTAATAACATCATTTTTTCTATGAATATTGAATGAACTCGACCTGAATTTTTAATTAAATGCAGTGTTTGGATGCAACTACGGTTCGTCACAACCGCATGTGGCTAAAGTATCAGCCGGCTTATGAAGGGACATTGCGTGTGATGGGATAGTTTCAGCTATCCTAAATGTCCGAGGAGATACATGACGAGGGTTTGTCTTCCGGTCTCATTGAGCGATGGCATCCCGAGACACACACCTTTTATCTCCCCCAATTGATAAAAGTGTGGATTTAACCAAGTTATTGAATGGCGATAGCCTCTAGACTTCTATCTCATTAATTCACAAAACTCATTTTATTTATTTGTTTTAAATTGCTCTGTTTACATTCAACTCTCAATCAGATAAAAAGTGTATAAACCCAATTTTTTGTAAAAAGTGTATAACCACAAAACCAATTTTACAACAACCCCACCACCCATTTACTTTTATTTGCATTATTTTAGAATTAATTTATTTAGTAAAAATTGATACTTCCCGTTATTTTTGGATCGATACATATTTTACTACAATGATAGATTGTATGCTTGCAACCGACCTATTATTGTGTATTACAGTTTTATAAATATTTAAATATAAAAAGTGTATTAAATTGACATAAATTTCAATACCCAAAATACACAACAAACAACAAGAATATTTTTTATCGCATCAAATCAACAGAAAAGTCAATTTGAAATTTTGAAATATTTTATGAGAAGATAGTGAAGAAGAAGGTTTTAACATAACAAAAATCCACACCTCTGGATGAAGTGTAGATAAGAGTATTCTAGACTGTCCGATCACGATAATGTCTTTTTGCGCAACATCTCAGCACCCAAAATGCCCCCCGCTCTATGACGGAAATTTTTTATCCATAGAAATTATAAACTTAGAACGTACGGAAATAGAAAGAGTGTCTCGTTTTTATCAAATATAGTAAGATCAGATTCATTGAGTCCGATCCATAAAAAAAAATTTAAAACTGCGCGGAGAGAAATAAATTTATGGATCTTGAACAGTGATATTTATTTATTTTATTTTCTATTAATAAAAATTTCGGAAAAAATTCCCCCCTATGACAATGGAAAAAGATAATAGACATCCTAAAAAAAAATAGAGAAAAGGCAAAAGGAAAAATAGAAGTCAACAACCTAAACCCACGGCTTGCATCCTTTCTAGTCTCTCGTGGGATTCAAATAGACGAACAGGATTTAATCTGGTCGTTCAGTGTCGATCCCCGTCCCCATGTGCATTCCCACGGGTTCTGCCGCGTTTCTCTACCGTATGATTTGAATCGTGCAGCCCTTTTTTTTATCATAGCCACTTCCTTATCGGTACCCGCTACATCGAAAGATGCACAGAATTTGTTTCAAATTTAATACCGTCGTCAAATAAATATTCAACCGAAGCACTCAATCACCAAATCACGGAACTAGTTCGAATTAGGAGTGTCAAATGACACCCTTTTATCCGTTTATTGAGATGTCAATGGCACTTTTTTATCCGTTTATCCGACTTGTACCTATTCGAAAAAATGGATAAAAATAAAAAAAAATTCGTTATCATAACGGGTACGGCTATGAAAACGCCGCCACCCGACCCGTATCGTACCCATTGACACCCCTAGTTTGAATGTTTTTTCTAATTTAAAACTCAAAATGTCAAAATAAAACTGTTAAATTTAATGCATATTATTTTATCTATACATATATAAAAGATTATGACATTTCGATTTTGTTTTAATTAGTACTAAAAGTTTATAAAAATATATTGATATGAATAAATTCTAGATATTGATATTTTAAGTTATTAATTTATATAAGAGGAGGGATCCAATTACACCTTTTTTGGTGACACACTTTGACACCTACCATTTTTAAAGTCCAAATAGTCGATTTAAACCATTCAACATGATGGATATATTAAAATGTGCTTGGAGATCAAATTTTACATTTTTTTGAATTTTTTTGCTATTTATTAAGATGGTTACAAAAATCGTTGTTTTGAGACCATTGAAAAACAGCGATTTTGTAACCATCTTAATAAATAGTAAAAAAATTAAAAAAAAATTAAAATTTGATTTCCAAGCACATTTTAATATGGTGATCATGTTGAACGGTTCGGATCGACTGTTTGGATTTTGAAATCACAAAATTGACCTATATAAAAAACGGTGTCATGATGTGTCACCAAAAAAGGTGTAATTGGATCCCTCCTCTTTATATAAAAGTAAATATAAAAAGTGATAATTTTTTATGTGTATATAGATAAAATATTATATATATCACATCTAACTCTTTTATTTTAACGTATAATTTTATAAAAATTGTTATTAAAAAATTAAAAAGTTTGTTATTAAAAAATTAAAAGGTTAAAATATGACGAAAAAAAAGATTAAAGGAGCTGTTAAAACCCCTTTTTTTTATAATTATTAGTGTACGAAACAATTACCAAACCCCCGGCAAAGATTCTTCTTTATCGAGTGGAGATACAGGAAAACCGTACTCATCCACTCATGATCTTGTCTTCATTTTGGGGGATCCGAATCCGCCCAGGTACCTGAGTCGAGCAAATTGAAACGGACGGTCCCGATTAAACTTATTTGGGCCAAACTCAATCCATTGCCTATGAAGACTTAGGGGGTCTGTTTTGAGATTCGTGCCATGTTAAAAGAACCGTCCGATGGTAATTGTCTTCAGTCAGGTAACCTGAGGTGATGTGAATTCCATTTTGGGACTTTCACTGAGAAGCTGTTTGCGTTGAGGAACATACAGCTGCAACAGGTAACATGATTAAAAATCTGAAAATAATCAAGATCTGATCTGAAGTTGTCGGTACAAAAGTTTTTTCTTTTTTTTTGTTGAGAAAAGTTTTATTTGGATACTTCTTGCTACCACAGTAACAAATGAATAGTTCGGATTCAGTTCAGCAAAGTCAAAAATTCATGATTCGGATATAATTCGGGAATGGTCCCGAACAACAAGGAAGCAAAAAAAAAAACCCACAAAAACCCCCCCATAAAAAATATAATAAAAAATATTGCTTTTTTTGCGTTTTTCTCGTGAATAATTCGTGATTCGCGTTTTATTCGCAAATAGAAAGGTATTATACGTTTTTTTGCGTTTTAGTCAGAGTTCGGTTCAAAAACATCAGAAAAACAAATAAAACGTGAATTATTCACTTATACGTTTTTTTTGCGTTTTTTTTTTGCGTTTTTTCGCCTTTTTCTCGCGAATAATTCATGATTCGCGTTTTATTCGCAAATAGAAAGGTATTATACGTTTTTTTGCGTTTTAGTCAGAGTTCGGTTCAAAAACATCAGAAAAACAAATAAAATGTGAATTATTCACTTATATTGTTACTGTGCTTGCGACACCAACGGCATATTCCCATTAATTTAGTGATTATATTTTAAAAAAAATAAAAGTCTAAGGTGGTTTCCTTTTTCTTATTTGTGAGACGGTGATGTTTTGAGACAATTGGTGTTTGGTTGTGAACTAAAGTTAACAAGATCTAACTTGGTTATTCTAATTTAGATCGGTTTAAATTATTCATGTTTAGTTCATATCTAAGTTATTTCTTATTTAGTAAGAATTTGGTGGCTTAAGACATGATTTAATATTACAGTTATTTTTCTTACAAAATTTGTAATATAAAAAATAAAATTGTTTTTCGTATTTTTTTTTATATTGATTGAAAGGAGATTGTACAAGAAAATGAGTTATATACAAATTAATTCTTTATCTTAGAGATGCACATTGCATTTAGCGAATCTTGTTTAATTCAACTTATATGTATACTAATTTATTTGATCAAAAATATGTTGGGTCGCTAGATAATTTATTTATTTATTTGTAGTACATTTCCTTAAAATATTTTATTTAATTATTTTCTGTATTGCATATTTTGTTAATTAGAAAGTTATGTCATTAAAAAAAATATTGAATCTATAATTGATGATGTTATAAGTTCATTTATACTTAAATGGAAACAAAATAAATTGCTTATTTTACATTCCTTAAAAAGTAATTAAAAATAATAAAAACAATAAAAAATTAGGTCTTATACTCAAATAAAATTAAATCATCTAGAGAAGTGGTTTAGTTTATGCCAATTCAGGCTAATTTAAAGATCGGCTAATTTTATCTTAGTCCGGCTCAATTAAATCATGTTTGACAGAATAATTGGAAATTGTTGTTTTGTGACAAGAAGGGCTTGTACATAACTAATTGTTGTATTGTGTCTGTAATTATTGGAAATTCTTGTGTCAATAATTAAAATGTCGGACACTTGTGTACTCGTGTCCATATCATTGCCGCATAGTTATAACAAATTGAATGTGCCTAAAAAGATTTTGTAATAATTCACCGATAAAGCTGAGCAAGAGTGATGCTGTGACTAGAGTGGAAAAAACGTGTCGTGCCGTAACTAATGTATCGTGATTTTGATTTCGTGTTATGCCGTACTGTACTATGATCAAGTTAATTTTTTACGTACCGTGTTGTGCCATGATCAAAATGTTAAGGGGTGGTCACGGTAAGTGAATGGTCACGCCACGTGAGTCACGCCGTGCCTACACGTGCCGTGACCATACGTGACTCGCATGACTCGCGTGACCATTTAATCATAATTTAGGTTAGTTTATTCAAGATTCACCATTAAATCAATATCTAATTGTCATAATTACACGTGACTCGTGTGACTACGTGCCGTGCCGTAACTAAATCTTTCACGTGCCGTGCCAAAGTTTCAAAAGATAAACACTGCACCTGAATGGTCACGGCACAGAATACGCGAGTCACGACACGTAACTGACACGTGTGTCGTGTCGTTCCGTGTCTTTCCATGACAAAGCCGGCTCCGCCGTGCGATTTTCCCACTCTAGCTGTAACCACTACCAATCTGTAATCTGTACAAGAAGATTCTAGTAGACTATATGGTTAATAAATAAATTGAGCTACTAGAAGACAAACGGGTATAAATTGTACGCTATCTTCCTTTGTAAAACCATCCATGGAGAAGGAGGGACCTGACAAACATCACACGAGCTTGCCTATGGCCCATGGCCTATGGACCACGCTGCATTATTTTGTTCTGTTTATGTTTCCAGATCCGACTCCTCTAGAATCTTTTGAGGTAGAATTATTCTCTCAAGTCTAAATTTTTCTGGCAGATACAACAAGAGACAATAAACCCTTCATCTTCAATTTCATCATTGTATTTTTTTTATTTAAACATATATTGTTCCAAGAAATAAAAAGTATATTAACAATTAGAGTTAGGCATGATTTCACGTTTACTTGGCTTAAATATTTTTTATGCATTTCCGTTAGTTACCTGAATTTTTTATTAATACCATTTCAAAAAAATAAATAAACCAAAACACTACTGAAATTGGAGAATTACAAAAATACCAAAGTCAATCTGCAACCCCTCAAAAATCTAAATATCAGTATATTATAGTGCATTTTTTAGTTTTTGAGGGGCCTCAACGTCAATCTGCGCCTCATCAAATTTCTCGGAATTTGTGGGTTTTAACTCGAGTTGGGATCCAGTGAAGTAACCCAATCTTTGGGTTTTGGATCGGGACCGTCCGATTCGAATCCGCGAAAATCCATCGGCGAAGTGACGCACATATCCCGATGATGAACTCGAATTCCGAGACAATTTCGAACGACGAATTCGAATCGGATGGTCTCAATCCAAAACCCAAAGATTGGGTTACTTTAGGGGATCCGGACCCGTTTTAACTCTGCATGGAGCACTTGCCGAGTTTGTTTGCTTTGGATCCTCACCTGTATATGCATGTGCGTGTCCGCGTGTGATAGTGAAATTGTAGAATCAGGACCAAAAAAAAAGTTGCTTTTCCCTTTTCTCTTGTTGGTATCTGAAATTTTTGAATCTTTTATTCCGAAATTTTTTTTAATACCATTTAAAAAAAAAACATTGAAATTTGAGAATTTGAAAAATACCAAAGCCTCCAATTCAATCTGCGGCCTCATTCTTGTGAGGCCGCAGATTGAATTGGAGACCCCCAAAATCTAAATATCAGTATAGTACAGTGCATTTTTGGATTTTGGGGCTACAGATCGAATTGGAATCCCTAGTATTTTTCAAATTCCCCATAATTTGTGGGTTTTTTAATAGTGTTATTAATAAAAATTTTGGCCTTTTATTAATGTGAAGAATTTCATTGAATTGACCGCAAATTATGTAAAACTAAACCAATATTTGATTATTCGAGTGAATTTTTAGCGGTGATTTGCTCCCTAAGCCATGTTTTTATTTTAGACAGTGTCTTGTATTTGACTTAATTTGAAAATGATTTTACCTTTTATTAAAAAAATAAAATTTCAAAACTTGAATTATAATTTTTTTTACGGAGGACAAAATCACATTAATGTATTCCAAATTTGTAGCTACTACCATGCTTTTAAAAAAAAAAAAAAACCAACTAATTGGTTTATTTGCATATAAGAACAAGAGAAAAGATGAATTTGTATTATATGCATTAACTAAAAAAAGAATATTTTGAGTTAATGCAAATGAACTGTTCGATCTGTTTTAAGATTCATGTGGGTTAGATCCGCACTAATATTAAAAGACTCCTATGTGCTCTTTTGAGTTAATGCAGACGATGCGGACTCAGAAAAGATGTACATCAAAAAGAAAGGAAAGTTACGAAAATAATATAAAAGATGACAAGTTAATTTTTTTTTCTAAACTGATAGGAAATAATTTTTACAAGAAAATATATTAAATTTTTATTTTCTTTTTATTCCTCATTTAGCTTCTTTTTACCTTATCGGATCAAAACTCAGAAACGTAGTGCATATGTCTCTTTGTCCGCTCTTCATTTCCCCCTTTTCAATTTACCTTGTTTTTAAACTTTGACAATTAGAAAGAAATTTGTGCGACATGTTCTTCTGCTATTTGATTCGCTTTAATATCGCACGCGCTAAATTAGTATGAATCTTGAAGCGAATGCTTACGGATATCAATGTGACGCACATAAATCTTAAAACAAATCAGACGGTATAGAAATCCATCAGACTCAAAATTAAGTATGATGGACATCAGACGCAACCTGTTCCCTGAAAATTAATCGAGGTATGGACATGGGCATCCTGGCTATTGTATCAGATAAAAGGATCTTAATAGTTTTCAAATGTATTTTTTTATAAGTGTAAAATTTCTATTCAGAAAATATCAACAATCATGTTCCTTATTCAAAAGATGCATGATAACTTTGCATAGGAAGGCAAAATTGATGAGGTCGGCATGAATGTATATGATTTCTTATTCTTATGATAAATGTTATACATCTCCAAACAATGGCGCCAAAATTAGTTTATGAGGACCACACTTTACTGTAAAAAGATTATTTGGTTGACAATTGGCTTCATAGCTGTTGACTAAAAAAGTTGTAAAGTTGAATTAGAAAAATATTCTACTTTTTAGTGCTTTACAGTTGTAAAGGCAACCTTTTTTATTTACTATATTTTATCTTTTCCCTTTTAACAGGTTAATGTAAGTAGCAAATATATGGCCGAGATTTTTATTAATACCCTAAAAAAAAAAAATATTAAAAATACCCTCATTTTGAAAAAAATTTAAAAAATGCCCTAACCGCCCGTTCACTGGGCGGTTCACCCTACCCACCAAACCGCCCCTTCACTGGGCGGTTCCCTTGCTTCACCCAACCGCCCAGTGGTTGGGCGGTCCAGATTTTTTTTTTTTTTTTTTTTTTTTTTTTAGAGATTTGAGAGACAATATGAATCAAATTTAACAATAAATTTTTTAATATTTGCTAGATTACTTCTTTTGATGTATAATCCGACATTTTTAAAAATACCCAAAGTTAATAAAAGATTAATAAAAATGCTCAGACCCATTCAACTTTTATTAAAAATGTCCAAACCGGCCGGTTCCTTGAATTTTTTTTTTTTTGAGACAAATAACTAAAATGCTGAAATATAACACTAAAAAATCGAATTATTTTTTTAATATTTGTTAGATTACTTCTTTTGATTTATAATTAGCATATTTATATTAAAATATGTAAAAAAAATTTAAAACTATAATTAAAAAAAAAATTAGCAAACCAACATTGGTTTTTACAAAAATCATGCTGAATTAAAAATACGGTAAATTACGCAAAATTACGTATGAATAGGGCCTATTTTGTGCCATCTTTCATAAATCATAAAAAATAGTAAAAAAATTCCAAAAATAATAAAAATTGGTATTCTACAAGTTCATTATATAACTAATTTACTGAGCTACGTAGATTGGAGAATAGAAATGAAAATCTTAATCAGAAACTTCAACTGAAGTTTTGAGGCCCTTCTCTTTATTTTTTGGTGATTCTGAATTTGAAAAATTAGCAAAGCGAGTACAAACGCATGCGCATTTTCACAAGCTTTCCGAAAAGTGGTCATTTGCTGAAATCGGACACTCGAGCGCCGTTTTATGGCCGTTTAAAGTTTCGTCGTCGTTTTTCGCCTTTTCAGTGAAAATATCATCCCAATTCATATGTAATTTAGCGTAATTTACCGTATTCTAGCATAATTCTACATAATTATTGTAATTTCAATTAATTTAGTGTAATTCAGCATAAATTAATATAATTTCAAGTAATTTAGCGTATTTTAATATAAATATGCTAATTATAAATCAAAAGAAGTAATCTAACAAATATTAAAAAAACAATTCGATTTTTTAGTGTTATATTTCAGCATTTTAGTTATTTGTCTCAAAAAAAAAAAAAAAATTCAAGGAACCGGCCGGTTTGGACATTTTTAATAAAAGTTGAATGGGTCTGAGCATTTTTATTAATCTTTTATTAACTTTGGGTATTTTTAAAAATGTCGGATTATACATCAAAAGAAGTAATCTAGTAAATATTAAAAAATTTATTGTTAAATTTAATTCATATTGTCTCTCAAATCTCTAAAAAAAAAAAAAAAAAAAAAAAAATCTGGACCGCCCAACCACTGGGCGGTTGGGTGAAGCAAGGGAACCGCCCAGTGAAGGGGCGGTTTGGTGGGTAGGGTGAACCGCCCAGTGAACGGGCGGTTAGGGCATTTTTAAATTTTTTTTCAAAATGAGGGTATTTTTAATATTTTTTTTTTAGGGTATTAATAAAAATCTCGGAATATATGGGGTCCGGATCCCCTAAAGTAACTCAATTTATGAGTTTAGATACTGACCGTCCGATTCGAATCAGGGCCAATTCGGCCCATGGTAGAGCGCATGGGGCCCCTTTAATCTGACGGTCCGATTAGAATTTGGCAGTCCGGATCTAAACTTAAAAATTGGGTTACTTTAGGAGATCCAAACTCAAATATATGGAACATAAACTTCGATTTCAGCAGAGGCAGAGTCAGACTTTCGAAATATGAGAGTCAAATACACAATGAGAATCAATCATATAAAATTTTTCTTTACAAATACCATGACATTTTACTTTAAATTATACAGAAGATCATACCTAAATACAAAAAATTTAAGAAAAAATGAGGATCAATTGACCTCATTTTCTTCACTTGAGTCCGCCTCTGAATTTCAGGATAAAATATATAGATTATTTTAGATGTGTTTTGTGTATGTATGTTGTGTCCCCTCAGACCAACACTAATTAATGAAAATTAAAGAACGGTAGGTATATCTCAAATCAAATTTATTGTTTAGAAACAACATGCAGTATTTCCACCTTGCAAGAAATAAATTGGTGATAAAAGCGGCCACAATGATAGGTCCCAATGTATCTCTGACTTGTCACACTATCTGGCCACAAAGAATTTATGCTTATTTATGTCGGATCCGACTCCGCTGTTCTCCAAAGGGAGAACTTTGGAGAACAGGACTCTGTTATTCTGATTCCAGCCATTCATTTTTATCGAGATTCAGGTATGAAAAACTTTGAACGGTTCAGATCGGAATAACAGAGTTCTGTTCTCCAATTTGGAGAACAGCGGAGTTGGTTCCATTTATGTCAGGAACTCGTTTTCATATTTTCTTTTGTGATTTGACTTGAGAATAAATTTTAAAGAGTGAGGTTATGGTACTTCGGCTAGTGTACTACGGCTCAATATGATACTTTTTAAAATCCTAATGGTCGATCCGACCGTTCAATGTGATAACCATATGAATATGTACTTGCAAACTAAATTTTATATTTTTTCGAATTTTTTTACTATTTTTTCAGATAGGTAGAATTTTGATGGTCCAGAATTTTCAAAAAACACTGATTTTTCTACCTATCTGAAAAAATAGTAAAAAAATTCAAAAAAATATAAAATTTAGTTTGCAAGTACATATTCATATGGATATCACATTGAACGGTCGGATCAACCGTTAGGATTTTAAAAGTACCATATTAAGCCGTAGTACACTAGTCATTGGTGCTATGCATAGCCGAAGTACCATAGCCTCACTCAATTTTAAATAGCAGATAAGAGAAGAATTCATTCAGCTAGAAAGCATATATATTATTATATAAATAAAAATGTACCAACTCCCAACAAAAACATGAACGTGCATGGGGATTGGGGACTTCATCTCGTCTCATGAGATGAAATAAATGCTTTTGCCTACTACATGGTCAAAGCGGGTGTCTGACTTTTATATACATTTTCTATTTTGTGCCATTTTGTGTGCCGAGTTACTGACGAAGGAATCATTGGACAAAGCAGTTAGGAAATTACTTGTGACACAATTCATCTCAGCTGCATGGATGTATCGGGAAAACATATTCATTAAATACTAAATAGAGATGAGTGGTACTGTACATCGCCATCCACAGGATCTCGTTGGGGCCCAGAGTACCAGGTCAATATGATTACTGCGCTTCTCTCCATTTCTAAAGAATGCGAAAGATTCATACTTTTGAATTTAATGTTTCCTTCTTTTCTTTCCCTTTCATTTTGCTTTCAAATATAATTTAACTTCAAAAGTTGTAGTCAGATAAGCTTGGAAGATGAAAGGCAACCGAATTTCATCATTAGCGTATGCAATTATTGATAGACATAATAAATTCAAAAACATGTTTTGTAATTAGAACATAAACAACTCAGAATCCGTAAATTTAAAATAAAATAACAAACGTGATTTAAAACTTACAGTTTTGGAGTGACGACATCGTTAAGCGGAAGTGTAAATACTGATCATCAAAAATTTTCCTCAGACGTGATGATGGAGACCTTTAGGCGTTTTTCTTATACTTCTCTAATTAATCTTTATGGACAGAATTTTCAGAAAATGGAAGAGATGTCCGAATAAGAGAAGAGAAGAGGTATTTTTATTATTCTAAGGCAACTTTTGGGACCAGTATATTTAATAAATAGCAATCTGAATTTTTTCATCAAAAATTACTCATGCCTTTTCGTTAATTTCTGTAAATGAAATTGGTGCACAATAAATAACATAGGCCACATAATAAAATAAAACTAACAATTATGCATTGCTATTATTTGTGAGTATTTTTTTTAAAACAAAAGGAGAATTTAATTTTCAATTGATAGATATATACTTCCATTAAGTATATATTCAAGATCACGCTAAATTAGTATTATAAATAGTATGTTGTACTTATTTCAAAGTAAAGCTATAACAAATATTAGAAAAAAAAATACTTATGATATAGCTTTAACGTAAATATACTAATTTATTTTAAACTTTGAAACATAATATTTCCACTTATTATTATGTATTAGAAATTGATATATATTTTTTGTGTATATGTTGGCTTTACAAACTATTTTAGATTAATAATGTAAATCGATGCTAAAATTCATGACCTTTGTTTTATTCCATAATAGGATATCTTAATAAGTATCAAAATTATTTTGTGTGTTTTCAATTTTGCATTAAATTTTACCTAAAGACTTGTATTACATATTAATGGTTTACATGAAATAAAATCATAAACTAACTTGGTATTCGTTATTGCCACAAAAAAATTTAATATCAATTAAGAAATCCTCATTACAGCTCACTAGTTTAGATCAATGTGCTAAACCAATAATTAATTCATATGTCGTTGAAAAACTCGTCTAAAGAAAAATAATTAGAGAGGGAGAGAGTACATGCATTTCATTAACATCCAAGACTAACAGACAGCAGGAGTGTTGTTTGGAATCTCAAGGCTCCACACAGAGTTACAGTTTTCATATGGCTAATGCTGAGAAACCGTATATTAACAGTCGATAACCTAGTTAGAAAAGAGTAGCAGATACCAAACAAATGTTCTATGTGCAGAAAAGCGGAGGAGACGGTAACACACGTATTCCAAACATGCCCCTATGCTCTGGCACTCACTAACACCTTACAATTTGCAATTCCAACAATACTCTTTTGTCGGTATTTTAGAAATAATGAATACCAGAACGCCATACTCCTCTCTCACCTCAAGGAAGTTAGAAAATTACAGGTTACTGCCTACTTTGTGTTTTGGAGGGAAAAATGTAGAAGAATTTTCAAAGATGAAGACAAGGACGTAAATCAGCTGCCAAGGAAGTCAGGCTTGAATTTGCAAGCTGGTTCTGAGGTGCTTAGCAGATACTTACATATTACATATTAACCTTTCTTAATTTCAATATATTTATTATGTTTCTTTACAATTTCTTAAGGCGATAAGCCAAAACTCTGCAAAATTGTTATCTCTGGTGTTCTATCAATAAAACTTGAAGGCTTGACCTCCACTTTTCTTAAAAAAAAAAACATACAAGTGTCAAATATCTTAACAAAATAAGACTGTACAGTTGTCTCCATTTCTCCGTAAAATTCAGAAGAAGGTGACTTCATTCGTACAGCAAAAAGATGCCATGACTAATCAGTGATCATAACTTTTTCCTTAGTCACAGTAAATAACAAAATTGTACCCAGGTTACCAATTAATACCAACTGCCAAAATTAGCAAATGGTGCTGTTGAGTCCTTCACCTTTGGATGCATCAATTTTTTTTTTTTTGATTCAATGATACATCAAATTCAACCCCACTAAATTAATAACGGCATCTCTCGTACAAAAACACAGCTGTCTGTCATGTGTTCTGCAAAACACAACACCCGAAATTTTTATTTATACCATAAAAAAAAAAAAAACTAAATCACCCGGTTTTTGGAGAATTCGACAAATACCCCCGTGCTACTGGGTCATTCTGCGGCCTCAAATATTGAGGTCCGCAAAATAGTTCTGTGGCCCCAATTTTTTTTTTTTATAGAAAATTTATTAATAAATTACAAAAAAATTGGTTTTTGTGCTCAAGCATTGGTTTGGCGGTGCACATAAATCGATTTTTTTTGTTTTTTATTAATAAATCTTCTCTATAAAAAATAAAAAAAATTGGGGCTGCAGAACGCCTGAGCCGACTCCAGTATTTGGGGCCGCAGAATGACCCAGAGGCCTGGGTATTTGTCCAATTCTACCCAAACAGGGGTATTTGTCCAATTCTGCCCAAACGAGGGTGTATTTGTCCAATTGTATCTTATCTTAAAAAATGGTAAAAAAATTGCAAAAATTATAAAATTTCGTCCTCAAGCATATTTTAGTATGGATATCATGTTGAGCAGTTCAGATCAATATTTTAGACTTTGAAAACAAAAATATACAATATGAGATATGATGAGATATGAAAAACATAAATGTATTGGAACCCTCCTCAATTATAAAATACATCAAGCCAATGTTAATTAATTCTAATTTTTAATAGTTGAAGACTTTATGGACTTTGACGAGTAAAAATTGTTGTGGTCACCAGGAAAGCTTTACACATTCATAAATTACATTAAATTTTAAGACATAAATCTTTTAGGTCCTTTATAAATTAAGGGAGGGCCTAGCTTTCCTCGTCATGTAAGTATTCATCTATCATTGAACAAGTATTCATCCTCGTCCGGTGAGGCGGAGGCGAAGGCAGAGGCGGAGGTGGGAGGCGGAGGCGGAGAGGAAGAGGCGAAGGTGGGAGAGGCAGGCGGAGGCGGAGGTGGAAGAGGGAGAGGGAGGGAGAGAGGAAAGAAATAGAAGGAGAAAATCTACTAATTAATTTGTAGGGACCACTAGTTAGTTAGAATTGATTATTATAGTTAGAAAAGAAAGTTAGTTAGTTGGGGGGAAAATGGAGGAAGGAATCAAGGGGTAACATATAATTACCCATATATTAATTAGTGACCTCTGTCGTCGCCATTAGTCTCATTCAATCATTAATTAGTTACTAAATAAAGGTAAATTAACCTAACTTATTAAGCATTCTCTTGAATGTGATATGATATAATGAAAATCGACTTATCACAGTCATATTTAAACTTGGAATTAATAATTAGAGTTTTATCAATTTTGGTTGACAAAATTACATCAATTTAAATAGAATATATATCAAGATTTTATTTAAAATCATATCCTTTGGTTGTCAGTTGATTACTTGCTGAGCTTGTAACAATGTGGATTAATATTAAATTATTAAAATACTATTTTTGTCATGCCATATTGTATGTGAATGTGATTAATTAATTCGTACAAATTGTTACATATTAAATAAACTAAAGCACAGTAATAAAATACTGAAAATGTTTCAAAAAAAATTCAGTCATGTCTAAGATTACAAATTAAGTCCGAAAAATAGAAAATAGATAAATTACTTTAATATTAATTACGCACAAAATAGTTCAAATTGTTCTTTTATGACTATATAGAGAGCAAAAACAGAGTAGAACTAGAGTGTTCTTAAGTTCATCAAGCCCCTTCGTGAACTCATCTTTAAAATCTATCGGATTGACTTCAAATGATGAATCTGAACCGTTGAAAGCCCATCTACCTTACGAGTGATGCGTTTACATGCGAAAATTTTAAACTTTCGAATTAATTTAGTATAAAATCAAGTGGTCAAAATTAGAATGTATATAAATTAATTTTAATGCATTCATTTTTTGAACGTTGTTTACTACTTGATTTTATACAAAATTAATTTGAAACTTTAAATTTTTCATGTAGACGTATTACTCGTAAAGCAGATGAGTTTCAACTGTTTAGATTTGTCGTTTGAAGCAAATTCAATGTGTTTTAAAGTTAAGTTCACAGAGAAACTTAGTAAGTTGAAAAACACTCTAGATCTACTAAAAAAACAAATAATTAAAAGTGGACCCATACTATCTAGTAAGGTTAAATTATTCCGACATCTATTATATCTATTATATATATATAATCCTCATAGGTCGTTACAGTATATTCTACAGTAAACGTTACAGTGATTGCTACAGTGACAAATAGTAAAAAAATTCTAAAAAATATAAAATTTGGTCTCAAAGCATATTTTATTATAAAGGTCATGTTAAGCGGTTCGGATCGACTGTTCGGACTTTGAAAATGTAGATTAAAAATTGGGTGCATTGGGAGCATAGAAATTTGGGTGCATTTGAATCCTCTAACTTTATATATAGTTAGAAAATCACAAATTAATGAATATGATATACCGGTATAACTTTATACAGTAACAACTTGATTTTGAATTCATTAATATAGCATTTTGTTTATAACCGGTATAACTTTTTATATAGTTAGATGTTTATCTTAATAGTTAATTATTATTTTTTTCCGGTAATATCCTGATATAATTTTTTTACACTCTTCTCGATAATAGCCGCCGAAGCAAAGCGAGGCTCACTTCTAGTTTAATTTATTCGGCACAAAAAAAATCAGTACCATTCTGCTATTCCGGCCACTTTATCTGTTCATGTTTACCAAACTAAGTCCTTAGATAGACCCAGCATTTATTGGTAACATTTTGGAAACTTCAATCAAAACTTATTACCAGAAAGAAGACGCCTCCGCCTCCGCGACAAGCACAGCAAAACACATTAACACACGCCAGTAACGCCACCAAGAACAGTGTAGTAGGGATTCGGCTCCTCTCCAGTCGTACGGAATCAATGGACCATTCCGGTCCCTTTTAAATTGTGCCATAATTGGGGATCCGTATCCTCTGCATTAACTCAAAAGAGAATCTCTTGAGTTAATGAATTTAAACCGTCTGATTTCAAACGGAGCTAATCCGGCTCGTGTCTATAACATAGGGTTTCTTTAATATTAGTGCAGATCTAGTTTGCACGAATTTTGAAATAGATTGGACAGTCGAGATTCATTAACTCAAAAGATTCTCTTTTGAGTTAATGCAGAGGATATGAATTCCATAATTGGTGGTTTTGCATCTTATAGCATTCCCTTTAAAATATTAATTTGTAATAAGCTATGTATGATATCATAGCATGAAAAATAAATATAAAAATTGTCTCTACGGTACCTTTTGTTTATAGGGATTAGGGAATGAAGACGAGCAAAAGCATCTCAATTACGTTTTTCACTATTCCAACAGGACCATTGGATGGAACTGTCGTCCACGTGTCAAAATCTAAGGATTCAGGATGCTCCAATAAAATTTAGTGCTCACACTCTCTTTCTACCTTCTTCCCGAATCCCTGTGGCAACTCGAAAAAAAAAATAAAGCTACCATCAAATCAGAAAGGAAAAAAATAGGAAAAATCCAAGAGAAAAAAAAGGAGAAAACGAGAGAAAAAATGGCGATGACTTGCAAAAACAGCAACAACTGTTTTCAGTGACGCGAACGACAGCCGAAAGCCCAATTTGACAGCGACACTCGGCACATTTCTCTCACTTGGGAAAGAAGCATAGAGCTTTCTCCATCCTCGCTCTACTTCTGTGTATGTCTCTGTTAATGGTGGGCAGTGAGTGAGGGAGGTTGAAGAATGCCATTGTTGAGATTTCAAGTGAAAAATGAGTACGGACTAGGGGATCCGGAGCTCTACGGAGGCGCCGTCAAAAGGGAGGATCCCAAGGCGGTCTTAGATGGCGTCGCCGTTGCTGGATTGGTTGGGATCTTGCGCCAGCTTGGCGATCTTGCTGAGTTAGTTTTGTTCTCTCTCTGTTTTCTTATTTGAAATGTGTGTGTGTGTGTGTGTGTGTTGGGGGGTGGGGGTGTGTGTTTGAAAGGTTTTGGTTCTGTTTGGAGTTTGGAATTGGGAGAAACAGCATGCAGAACTGATTAATTCGTTCAGGAAAATCTGGAATTGATTGCTGATAATCAGTCGAGTCTCTTATCCCATCTCTCATAGTATCCGATTTACCAGTTTGGTTGCTATAGTTAGATTTGAACTAAGAATATATAAGTGCTAACTAATGTGTGATTCTGCACAAGCATTTTTTTCTTTTTCCTTTTTTTTCGTGATTCTTTTGGGTCCAGGTTTTGTGGTGACGAGATTTCTTTATGCGAAAACAATTTAAAATCAGTGAGAGTCTTTGCTGTGTCTGTCAGATTTCATCAGGTATTGGTATTGCCATTATAATTTTACAAGCTCTATGGTAGAGTTCTATTGCTAATTTCCAGTCTCTTGGCATTTTTGGTGTCATGTAGTGTGTGTGTGTGGTGGGGGTTGGGGGGTGGTTATCAAATTAGTAATACTCTCTCTCCTCAAGTTTTTGTTATTTTGCATGCTATTGAGGCACAGAATTGAGATACAGATTCAAGTTTTTGTACTGAGCCACAAGGCATTTTAGCAAAGTTTGCATCAGTGCTATCAAGCAAAAGATCCAATTTCTAGCTGTATCAATGGACATAGATTATTAAGGGAGTACTAGTAATTCTCATAGGTAATAGTTTGTGAATTATGTCTTTTGTAATGGTGTTTGTCAAACCATGCATGGGATCTAAGTAAAATTTGGTGCTGTGGTATACTGGTCTGACAGATAGCAATTAAGCTTTGTACTGATTTCTTATCTTTCTGTAGGTTTGCGGCAGAGATATTTCAAGATTTGCATGAGCAGGTCATAGCCACATCAGCAAGAGGACGTAAAGTCATGACACGTGTTGGAAACATAGAGGCAGCATTGCCATCACTTGAGAAAGCCATCAGAGGGCAGCAAAGCCATATCCATCTTGCCTATGTACCAGGTAATATTTTTTTTTATTGTTTCATTATTTTGTTTCCTTCTGTCTTCTCAAATCTGAGACCTATGTGAATGCTTCTGCTCACCTAATTTCTTTAGGTATACCAAAACTTTCTGTTATTTTATCTCTCATTTGTGTAGAGAGAAGCAATTGTTAAGGAGACATACTTTGTGATCTTGTAAGAAAAGATCTACTTTGTATTGTAGGGATATAATTATACGTGATTATTATTTGCCGGGAAATGTGGCATTTTTAATGGTCTTGCAATGCATGCAAAAAAATCCCCCCTTTCTTTAGTGAAAAAAAGGTTTATACTGCCGACCTGTTTGACTTGGGATTAAGTGTGATAAATGAGCATTGTGGATTTGTGGATGAGTAATATATGAAATATATTCATTGAATAATTACTTGATGAGAAATATGTATAAAACACAGGATGTGAATGGCATGCTCATGTAAGAAATGAGAAAAGCCACTTATTATCAAGTGATTTGCCCCGTTTTATGATGGATTCGTATGAAGAATGTCGAGACCCACCACGCCTTTATCTGCTTGACAAGTAATATCTAAAATTCTGAATATCTTCATCTTCAATTTTAACTATCAGGATTTTTTTTTATATTAAATCTCTCGTCTTCATATAAGGTAACAACTTCTGTTTGTTTCTAAAGGTTCGATAATGGTGGTCCCGGTGCTTGCTTAAAAAGGTACTCTGATCCAACCTTCTTTGAGAAAGCATGGGATATGTTATCTAAGGTAAAAAATGCGGAAAATGCCCACAAAGAGAAGAAGCATCACAAAATTAAGGTAATTGTTTTAATAACTGTATGCTTCCATATTTTTAACCATTAAAATTTGACACAGTAAGAAAGAACTGGGTTTAGATTACAGCCTGCCTACCAGTCCTTGTCACCTTTTTTGCTTTCTTTTTTTGGTCAAGAGAGTGCCTAGAAATTGACACTGGTCCACCAATAATTGCAACCAGTGATTGAGGCGAGTCAATAGTTTGCTAAAATTGGTGTGCCTTTGTTACTTTTGACAGAGAAAAGTATCTCGTACTAGGAATGGTGAGCTCCACAATGCACAAAGCAACTCTCGGTTAAGAAATGGTGCACTCCCCGACATGCTTATTGCGTCGCAACACGACAACCAGTAATCTACTAACTTTCTATTCTTCTTTTTTGGCTAAAATATCTGATTAACCATTGATCAGAAACAGAAAAAACTGAGACTTCGGACCCAACAAGATGGAAATTGGCCGGGTGGCACTGTACCAAATTAGTTCAATAGTGATTTGAATAACGAATCCTGGATTTTGGTGGTTGATATTTGTTTTCTCAAAAATAATTTGTATGGCAGCATATTTGTATGATACAACACTGACCTGGCTATTATGGTACAAGATAAAATTAATGTGAATTCATAAATCAAAAGCTTGGCCCATTTTCAAGTGGCTTAAGTTTACAAAATTTTGCTCCAAACCAGCTTAAGGTAAAAAAACACACACACCAACATAGAAAAATTGACTCCCATATGAAGGACAAGCACTGCTTTGCACGGTTTATTTGAAAATCTTAACAGATTGTTGATACTTGTTTGTAGGCGATTTGCATCTCCAAGCTCTGACACAGCTAGCATGTCCGAGAACAGATCCATACCCGATGTGCGATCCAACCTGGATTTGATTAGTCGTTCCACCTCCTTAGGTTCAAAGTCTCGATTCAGCCTTGTGGAGCAGGTTGCTGATCCAGATCCTGTTTCAGGTCCATTGGTATTACCTGATGAAACTGCATATCCGCCTTCTTCATCTGTTAAACATGAAGAGACAGACACGGATTATTACTCAAACGGGGTACTTGTTAGTGTTCCCTTATCGCCGACTCGCTCAATCACATGGGATGAAAAGGCCCCAGTAGTTGCAACAACTAGCACTGTGTACTGTGATGATGTGATAATGGATCAGCTACATGTAGGTCCCATGTTCAGTGACCAAGATATCTCGCCTGATAGTAGGAAATTGCCCTTGCCTCTCACTCTAGTGACTGCTAACACTGAAGAGGTCGTCAGTGAGACAGAAAACTATGTTGATGCTTTGAATACGTTAGAATCAGAAACAGAAACGGAAACGGAATTTCATACCAAGTGGGAGGTGAATCAATTGCACAACTCAGGTTCTAAATCAGATGTGAAACCAATGAATGAATCCTTGGAAGTTCTCCAAGTTGCTCCTTTGGATGATTTGTTGGCTTCTCAGAGGTCAGAAGTTGGAAATGGAAATTCTTTGAGGCAGCATGAATCCCCACGAAATTCAGGATTTGCATCTTCCGAAGTTTGTGAGATTAATGATGCATCGCCAAATGATGGGTGGTCTGGAAATGGAAGTGTTTCTACGAGAGAGCCTCAATCCCAAGAAATTTCTGAAATTTGCCCCCCTGAAATCAGCTCCTTGGTTCTTAATGAGGGTTCTTTCATGAATCCCCAAGAGACCAAATTTCAAACTTCTGATTACTCACGAGATGAATCTCAAGAATATTCCAAAATTGCCTCTGCTGATTTCTCAGAGCATTTTGTACCTCTGGAAGCTGATGTGTTGGATCCAACTGAGGACCCATCTGTTGAAAATTCTCCTAGGGTTAAAATCAAGCCCAGAAATGCTTCTAGGCGGTATGAGTTCCTGCAACACTCTGAAGTCCCACCTCTAGCTGCATCACCATTACACCACCCATTACCAGATCACACAGTACAATCCGATGTTAAAAATGGCATAATTGATTATCCCCGTAGAAGTGTAGAGGAACCATGGGGTGCATGCACAATTACTACTGCTGAATCAGTGGAAAACGAGATGCAAACTTCATTTTCCGATGTGGAGACTATTCATGTAAACAGTGTGCATGATACTACCACGGATGAAAGCTCCAACATAGAAAAGGCTCCTTTTGTTAATGTCTCTTCAGCTAAGCTCTGGACAAATGCAGGCCTTTTTGGGCTTGAGCCATCAAAACCGCCGGTTTTTGCATCAGTTAATAATTTAACAGAAGATGCCGTGCCTTTAGCAAATGGAAGCATCCCTAATTCAAACTTATCACAAGAAGTAGATAACCCCCTTCCTGGTAGTTCTACAATGAATGGTAATAGTCCCAGCAATGAAAACAAGGGTAATGGTACGGCGAACCTCTCCTCAAGCTTTTCAAGCCTTGCTCAGAGATTCCTTACTAATACTCTACAAAAGAGGATCTCATCTTCTCCTTCTCCTTCTTCCCTCTCCTACCCTGAACCAGCTGCTCATGCTAGCAGCGTTGAATCTGATGCAAGGAGATCGCTGCAAGGTTCTCCTTCTCATGATTCCACTGGCCAATCTTCACCTCCTCTTGAACTCATGAAAATCTCCTTCCACCCCATGAATGGAAATCTGAATTCAAATTTAGATGAGGGTATGAATTATGATGCAGCGTTTCCTGATTTTCAGATCCTTCCGGGCCCCGCTCGTCATCCTGCTGATAGTGGGTCAGACTCAGATGAAGACACATTCTGTCGGTCATATGCCTATTCCTCAGAGGACCTATCCCCAAGGCTGTTCTCCAACTCTGATGTGTGGGATCCAGACGAGATTCCAGATTATTCTGAGAAGATCCCATCACCCAGTGGTGCTTCTGCTTCAAACTACATGGGGTTTGAGCAGGCCGACCTTCAAGGGATCGAAACGGTTTCTAATCTGAATAGAAATTTGAATTTGAATATTGTTTTGGAGAATGAGAACCAGATGCCGCCGCCACCGCCCCTGCCACCTGTTCAATGGAGGCTGATTAAGCCTCCAGGGTCTTCTATGGGAGATACAAACACTAATCAGGTGCCACACCTGCAGGACTGTGTGCCCCCGCCTCCACCACCTGCTGTATCTGCGGTTTTTTTCCAGCCAAAGCTCAGCGGTAATGAGGTGAGATATACAACTTCTTTTTAAATTTTATTTTCTGAAAGGATTGCTAAAAAAAATAAAGGAAATAAGAAAGAAAAGAAGGAAAGAACCAATACAATATATATACTAGAGCAAGGGTTACTAAGTTACAGTGGTAATGGACTTGTGTTTTCTTTGTTTGAATGTATTTGTTGGTCCTAAGTTCTATAACTTAAGAGGAGGGATCGGATGACACCTTACATTTTCAAAGTCCAAACAGTCGATCCAAACCGTTCAACATGATAGATATATTAAAATGTGCTTGCAGATCAAATTTTACATTTTGTTGAATTTTTTTACTATTTATTTAGATGGGTACAAAAATTCAATGGTCTGAAAACAACGATTTTGTAAAATATTTAATAAATAGTAAAAAAATTCAAAAAAATGTAAAATTTGGTCTGCAAGCACATTTTAATATATCCATCATATTGAATGGTTTGGATCGACTGTTTGGACTTTGAAACTTTGAAAATGCACGGTGTCATCCAATCCCTTCTCGTAACTTAATACAAGCTGAAAGTGTTAAAGTTCTATTTGTTGATATTAGTAAATTCATGGAACAGTATGAAATAATATTGCAATTTTTATATGTGTGGGAATATGTTCTTGTTGGTTCATTGTTACAAAATTCGTCATATGTGTTTAAGTGTATTATCTAATTCTTCATATTTGGTGATTTCATTAGGAGAAGCCCAAGAGGGACAGGGAAGCAAACCACACACCTGTGAAAGAAATGAAGCTAGAAGGAGAGGTGATCCATTGGAACAAGAAAAAGGTGAGTTTCAACTTCAATATACTTCTGATTTTCCCATTAAAGTGTGAATACTTTTAATGAAACCAAAGATGGGGTGAAAACTTCTACAGAGTAATCGCAAAAGAGCTGTATTACCTTTTCTAAGTTATTTGTTACAACTTGGTCACACCACACACTTTTAAATGAAGAGAGTGAAGCAAGATACATTTAGCCTTCCAATTAAGATAGTTAAAAAGAGAGAAGTGAATCAAATGGTTGATAGTAAGAGGTGACATGGCAAAGCTAAGAAGCTTTGAAACCCAGCCAATTTATGGAAGTATAGATTTCATAGTTTTTTCTTTCTAATAAAATATTGCAAGTGCAACCACGTCTGTTGTACTTTCCTTTTGGAAGAAAGTTAAGCTTGATTTATAGAAGCTGGGACTGTAATTTAACTTCTGGCTCCTAGCTTGAACTCTCTTTTCATTTTCTTTATATTAATTATTAACATTATTTTCTTGTACTTTAGCTTGATCAACAGAAGTCCAGTGGGCATGAGAAGCCTAAAAAAGATGGTTCTGATGCTAAAGACCCGGATGAGAGGGAGGACTTGCTTTATCAAATTCGAACTAAGGTAATCCGACTAATATTGTTTAAGTTTACGTCATCTAGTCAAAAGCTGGTACCTTTTTCTGGGATGGTCCACAATTATACAGATACAATTATATCCTTGTGTGTACATTGTGAAATTATTGATGTAATTATATACCCACGAACAATTATAGATGAGCAACATGTTTTCAAAGCAAGTTTTATTGCTAGTTTGTTTCTTATATTTTATTTAATTAAAAAGTGCATGTATTACTTGAGTGTCGGCTTATAATAATTTTTGACATTACAAAATCTTAAATCATTCTAAATTCACTTAAAAGATAAAAAAGGTTCTACCATCAATTCTGATCCATGGGTAGGGGTGAATCCTAACCCAACCTATACGCCATCATCACTGAAGGAGTAATTTTTATTTATTTATTACTTTCTGCAGTCTTTCAACTTGAGGCGCACAGTTAAGTCAAAACCTGAGCCTGATTCATCAGAAACTCCCACCAATACCAGCGTTTCTGCCATTATTGAGAAAGCCAATGCAATTCGCCAGGTATCTTTTTCATGTGCTGATCCTTGTTTATATTTTCTCCATAGTCATGTAAAAAGCAGTTCTTTAGATGTGTTTGTATCTTTGGACTTTTGGCGAAACTGGACCAAATTTATTTATCTGTACTTTTGATAACAACATGCTTCAGTTCTCATATATGCAAATAGTGACTAGTAACCAAGATTTTTGGGAGCATGTGATTGGAAAGCATATTTCAATCGACAATTTTGTGCCTACACATAACATAATGAGCTTTCTTTTTTACAAAACCCACAAGTAAAAGGGAAATGATTTGGCTCACTGCGATAAATTTCTCCCAGCGATTGTTAGCAGGCCTTGCAAGTAAAAGCAAGTACTGAAGTCAAGTAAGCATTGATAGTAGTAAAAGTTAATTTTCTAAGGTTGGTATTATTGCAAATTTCCCAAGAAAATTAGCTGTGAGTTGCAAATTTAAGAAATGTCAGATGCTGTTTTGACAAATCAATAAGATAATAGATTAATTTGCCAAAGACTCTTGTTTTATATGTCAATTTAACAATGATATCAGGCAAATACCAGGTAAATGAGTATCTGATATATCAGAAAAATATTGCACTGTAACTGTAACTGTACTGGATGGAACATGTAATATATGTCTGACATGTTATTCTATATATTTGTAGAATCTGAAATTCTTGGTTTATGGCTAATAATCCATTTTATCTTTTATAAATCAGTGGGCTATGTTTGATCGAGGGATAAGGTTGAGTAACAAGTAGTGTGAGAGTAGTGAAAAGAGCTGTCACTTTATTTCTCCACTTTATCCCTTAAAACCAAATATGGCCAGCCCATGCCATTAAGATACTTTCAACAAAAAAACAAAGAAGCTTCAGTTGCTTTGAAAAGATTTGAACATGTAAAGGGTGCAAGTTCCCTTCTTTCACTATGACATTTTTTCTCCTTTGTCCGTTTTTTATATAAAGTGCACAAGATATTGCTACAATTTGATACTTAATTAAGCTGTTCTTGTGAATTTTGGAACTGCTGAGTTTTCTACTTCACAGAAACCTTGAACTTAATTAGAAATATTGGCAATTTCTAATTATTTTTTATGATATGCCAGGCATTTGTTGGCAGTGATGATGGCTGTGATGATGATAGTTGGAGCGATATGTAATCATCTGTGGCACCATTTCCTCTCCATATATTTCTTTTATATATGTGTATAGCACCCTCCTCTTGCATGTAATTATATTTTGCTAGGTTATTCTTTTGCTTATTTTCGTGAACTTGATTTTACCTTTGGGGATTCTTTCTAGTTATAAGATGATAGCTTTATTTTCATGTAATGTAAATTGATGTTATTGTTTATTAGTTAGTAGTAGATGAAATAAGCATATACCGATTAAATTGAGCACCTATTATTTGGCAAGGTACATGCTGTTTATCTGTTGTTTTTATTTACACATGTTTGTATGGTGCTTGTTAATGTGAACTAGTTAGGCTTGGCTTGCTCCAGTGGATGAGTGGCTATGCTAGAGAAATCAAATGGGAGATTTTGGGTGTCATTGTTAGGTGTTTATCTCGAACGGTAAAATAAATTACTATTACAATTACCTCTGTATAAGAGCTTCAAGCCTTCAACCATGTAGTGTATTAGGTGTTATTCTCCGTTGCATTTAGTTGATAATAAGTATTGTGCAATTGCATTAGCGAAAGATTTTTTTTTCTGATTTTTATTCTTGTTGTGGAGTAGTACGTACGGATTATATTTGACATAAAAAATGTATCTATATTATATATAATCAATAAAAAATATAAAAAAAAAATCAACATTTGAGGGATAATTTAAAAGTAAATATCTAAAATTTAAACTAAAAATTATTCTAAAGAGACTTGTAATAAAAATAGTCAATAAGAATTTGAAAATTTTTAGTTTAGAAAGAAATTATTTGAATAATAATAAGTTAGCATTAATACAACACAATGTATGAATTCAAATGATTTAAAATGATGATACACAAAACGTCTTTTGAGAATATTGTCTTAAAATCTCAAATAGGAACTTTATATTAACAAAACTTGTTTAGTAACAGTTTTTTAAAAATTTGAAATATAGGAAATAATTCATCAAACAAACTCCGAACTATACAGTAAAATACATTTCTAAATGATGTCTTAAAAATACTCTAAAATTGAAAAAAAAAATCATGATCTACATTAAATTTAACACAATCTATATATATTTGAGGTCCGAATCATAAAAAATTAAAAAATAGACAAATATAAAAAGAGGGATGCTTCGGTGGACATAAGGACCTATTTGTAAAATGAACATATTTTCATTTTCAAAGTTCAAACAGTCGATCCGACCGTTCAACATTATCTCCATATTAAAATGTACTTGGAGGTCAAATTTTACATTTTTTTTGAATTTTTTTACTATTTATTAAGTATTTTACAAATTCAATGGTCTGAATTTGACTAGTTTTTGTAAAATACTTAATAAATAGTAAAAAAATTCAAAAAAATGTAAAATTTGACCTCCAAGTACATTTTAATATAGAGATAATGTTGAACGGTCAGATTGACTGTTTGAACTTTGAAAATGAAAATATGTTCATTTTACAAATAGGTCCTTATGTCCACCGAAGCAAATGCCATATAAAAATGGTTGCAGACTCATTTTGTTCGCAACAATAAGCTGAGCATTTTACAAAAAAAAAAAAAAAAAAACTCAAATATTCATGTAGATACACACGTTGATATATAGAAATAGGCATTTGCTTCGGTGCACACAAGGACCTATTTGTAAAATGAGTCATATTTTTATTTTCAAAGTTCAAACGGTCGATCCGACCGTTCAACATTATCTCCATTTTAAAATATACTTGGAGGTCAAATTTTACATTTTTTTGAATTTTTTTACTATTTATTAAGTATTTTACAAAAACTAGTCAAATTCAGACCATTGAATTTGTAAAATACTTAATAAATAGTAAAAAATTCAAAAAAATATAAAATTTGACCTCCAAGTACATTTTAATATGGAGATAATGTTGAACGGTCGGATCGACTGTTTGAACTTTGAAAATGAAAATAAGACTCATTTTACAAATAGGTCCTTGTGTGCACCGAAGCATCCCTCATAGAAATAATAATATAACGCCAAAATATATCACAATTTATAAACTTCCAGGGGGTCTTACGAAAACAACATTTACTCTACCTGATTCCATAAACACTTTATGTTACTTAAACTTCGCAACTTTCAGTGTAGTGATGGATAAAGTAACTAATTCATAACTTCAGCACAGAATACTACACAAAAAGAAGGTATCTGATTCAGTGTGTTCAACAGCATAAATTCATAAGTTTATGCTTTTGAGCCTCTGTCGCACCCTGATTGGGCTGCCAAGTAGGGGTGTAAACGGATCGGATATTATCTGATTTCGTCTGCAACCGAATCCGGAAAATTAGTTAAATTATCCGATCCGTATCCGTATCCATATCCGTATCTGTATCTGTATCTGAGAATATCTGTATTCATATCTGTATCTGAAAAATTATAACAAATAAGAATACTGTTAAAATTTTTAACTATTCGTATCCGATCATTTATATCCCTAAACCACAACAAATGTACTATATATTTTTAAATTGATTTATTAAATTGTATATACATACCAATGATTTATTAAATTATATATATATATATATATATATATATATAGAGTGTGGCTAAGCTCAAAACGTTTGCACCAAGCCCTTGGTGCAAACGTTTTGGTTCTCCTATTTGCAAAGTCCAAACGGTCGATCCAAACCGTTAGATATTTAATCCATATTAAAATGTGCTTGGAGACCAAATTTCACATTTTTTGGAATTTTTTTACTATTTATTAAGCCACTTTGAAAGTTGCTGATTCGGGTGAACAGTAAAAACAGTGCAATCAAATTCTGGACCGTGTAATCAGCAACTTTCAAAGTGGCTTAATAAATAGGAAAAAAATTCCAAAAAATGTAAAATTTGGTCTCCAAGCACAGTTCAATATGGAGAACAACTTGAACGGTTCGGATCGACCGTTTGGACTTCGAAAATCCGAAAACAAATCGTTTGCACCAAACCCTTGGTGCAAACGTTTTGAGCTTAGCCACTCTCTCTCTCTCTCTCTATATATATATATATAGAGTAGGGCTATTGTACTTCGCGAAGTAAAACGAAGTTTTACTTTACACTCATGCTCCCATTTCCAAAATCCAAATAGTCGATCCGAACCATTCAAGTTGTTCTCCATATTGAAATGTGCTTGGAGACCAAATTTTTCATTTTTTGGAATTTTTTACTATTTATTAAGCCTCTTTGAAAATCGCTGATCCATTGTGAATAGTAAAAAATTCTGGACCAATGGATAAACGATTTTCAAAGTGGCTTAATAAATAGTAAAAAAATTCCAAAAAATGTAAAATTTGGTCTCCAAGCACATTTCAATATGGAGAACAACTTGAACGGTCGGATCGACGTTTTGGATTTTGAAAATAGAAATATGAGCGTGAAGTAAAATATTGGTTTTACTTCATGAAGTACAATAGCAAAATTCTATATATATATATATATATATATTTTTTTTTGGAATAACAATATAACACTATGACATAATCAGTGACTAATGTTTTGATAATATGATATATATTTTGTAACTAACAAACTTATTATAAAAAATATTAGATCTAATTTATGGATGAAAAAAATATATATTTAAATGGTATTTTTTACTAAATGTACATTAGTAATTTATTTTTAATTATCCGAATATATTCATATCCATATTAGTATCCGTCCTATATCCAATCCGTATTTGTATCTGTTTAATATTCGATCCATATCCATATCCGAGACTATCCGTATTAGTATCCGTATCCAAAAAATTATAACGGAAATACAGTTTGACCACTATTTGATCCATATCCGCATCCGAGACTATTTGTATCCAAAAAATTATAACGGATAAGAATACAGTTTGACCACTATCCGATCCATATCCGACCGTTTACACCCCTAGCTAAGGGAATCAGAGTAGGTTCGATGCCCATCGGACCTACCTTGGTTCGATGGGTGTGATGACCATTCGATCTGCATCAAGATTCGTGTGCTCTGTATCAAAATCCGTGCAAGTATGTATCAATTTCCGTGCACATAGATCTTGATGCTAATCGTACGGTTCTAGAGCTAATTGAACCTAAATGTAGGTCCGATGCCCATCGGACCTACTCCTATCTCCTAGCCAAGAGCATATGGGCCCTGTCCCGTACTACTCCAAGTCCGAATGCAGGTAGGATCCACAACTTTACGGTTCAAATTAATTTTTAGTCTAATCAAATTCAATCTAGTGTTTATTTAGAAATAAAATGTCTGTTTTAATATTCGTATCAGATTAAAAGAACATTCTGAATTTAGTAATTGAACGGTACCGGAGTGATCCGAATTTTGTGCTAGGTACGCGCAACGATTTTGTGTCAGACTTGTGCTTTGTGTGCCAAATTATGAAATGAGTCATTTGTACTCGTTTTGAACCGTATTGTTTATCCGTTACATCATTTGGTTGTAGAATTTCCGAAGCAGATTACATGCAGAATTTTAACTATAAGCAAATTGTTTTTCATGCTGAATTTTTAACTTTTAAAACAAAATTGCGAACTTTTTTTTTAATATTTATATCTGTAAAATTCACTATCGGAATCAGAGGTGGAACTAAACTTTCGAGTTATGGGAGTCAAACATGAATGAAGATCAATCATATAATTTTTTTTTTTGCTACGAATGGAGGTTATTTTACACTACCCATAACATTTTAGTATAAATTATATAGAAAATAAGACACAAAACAAAAATTTTGAAAAAATAAATAGGTGTCAATTGACCTCATTCTTGTAGTGTGGGTTCGCTTCTGATCGGAAATGTCGAGATACATCATTATCGAATAATCTCAATTCTAGAAATTACCGTGCATTTTTCATACCATTTAAACCTTAACATCATGGGTTGTGTAGGGGTGGCAAAAAAACTCGTAGCTCGTGGTTCGATCGTGACTCGCACCTGACTTGCTCGCTCGTTATTGGACCGAGCTGTTAACGAGCCAGATCGCCACTAGCTCGGTCCAGAATTAACGAGTTCAAGCTGGGGCCTAGCTTGCTCGGCTAAGCATCAATTTGTGAATTTGTATGAATTTGTGTGTATTTTATACTGTTCAGCTCGGTTAAAACAAGATCCAGCCAGACCCAGTGAGCCAGCTCGTCAACCCTAGGTCCAGCTCGGTCGGTAAGAGTTCGGTCACGATTTCAAGCTGAGGTTTTAGCTCGGATGCCCTAGATCCAGCTCGCTCGGTAAGAGCTCGGTTCAAAATTAACGAGCTGAGCTAGGGCCCAGCTCGGCCCGAACCAGCTCGTTGACAGCTCTAGTTGTGTTTTATTCTCAATAGGAATTCTTATTGTGCATAAACAGTAGGAATTTTTTCCGGATATAATTTGGTTAAACTGTAGGTCATTTATGGTAAAAAAGAGGAATAAAGTTAACAATTATTAAATTGCTTATTTATCTTACATTTTGTATTTTACACATTGTTTAGTAGGGGTGTTCATCGGGTTTAAACAGAACCGAGAGAGTTCGGTTTATGTTTTAAAACCAGTTTTATTGTTTGATTCGGTTTGGTTTATAAATTTTTAATTAGTTAGACCGAACCGATTGAAAAAAAGAGAAGTATATCTTTTAATCTTACAAAAAATTAATTATGAATTTTTTTCTTTCTCTTTGAGTGTGAAAATTACTAAATCTTAATTTAGTTAGGTGTATTTAAATAAATAATTCTTTTGAGCTTATAAAAAAATTCAAAAAATTAACAAAAACTGTTTTATTTTTTATTAATATTTTACTAATCAACTAAACAAATCGAAATTTAATCCGGCTTATTTTGTTTGGTTTTTAATTCGGTTGATAAGTTTATTTCGGTCGGTTTGGTTGTATTTTTAAAAACCAAATACAATTTTGGTTTGCTAATTTATTTCGATTTTAACCGAACCTGAACCAAACACTCCTATTGTTTGATAATTCAAGTTATGATTTAATTTAATCTGTCTAGATGAGCAAAATATTAATAAAAAAAATCTATCTATGACAAGACAGAACAAGTACAAAGTAAGTTAATTCGTCTGAAAACAAAAAATAAGTTAATCTGAATTAATTCACCTCTTACTTCATCTATTATATTGTTTGTTTGACTACTAACTTAAGTGTGAAATAACCATGCCATAATCAAACATAGCCTGTGATTAAATTTTTAATCCGAGCGTCTCAATTTTTTTTTTTTTTTTTTTTGGGCAAAGTAGCTGGTAGGCATGATCGTCTCAAATTGCCCAGGCAGGGATCCGAATCTGCTGCGATTCTTCGCTGTGAACAGTAACTCTGCAATTCCTGCTTTCCTCAATCCAGCTGTTGAATTGTTTCGAGATATGTGCACAGAAAAATCAATTGTTTCGAGATGCGTGCACAGAAAAAGTTAACGGCTGGATTTGGAAAAGCAGGAATTTCAGAGTTACTGTTCACACGTGTCGGATCGCAGCAGATTTATTTCCCCGAGGCAGAAATGAGTCTGTATCCTCTGAGATATCTCAACTTTTGCGTGACCGACGTGTTCGGTGCCTATTTGGAGATAGTGCGGGGGCCAGCATTATTTGTGTTTCGAGATTCGTGTAGAACTTATTTGAATGGTTGCGATTTTCCATAATGCCACGCAGAGTTTGAGATATCTCAGAGGATGCGAATTTGGCAGAAATGGTACGAGTAATGAATGATATTGAAGAGGGCCCACTTTGATTCCAAGCCGTACATTCTAAATTAAAGACTTAGATAAGAGTGAGGCTATGGTGCTATGCATAGCACGGATGGCTAGTGTACTACGGCTCAATATGGTACTTTTTAAAATCCTAACGGTCGATCCGACCGTTCAATGTGATAACCATATGAATATGTACTTGCAAACTAAATTTTATATTTTTTCGAATTTTTTTACTATTTTTTCAGATAGGTAGAATTTTAATGGTCCAGAATTTTCAAAAAACACTGATTTTTCTACCTATCTGAAAAAATAGTAAAAAAATTCGAAAAAATATAAAATTTAGTTTGCAAGTACATATTCATATGGATATCACATTGAACGGTCGGATCGACCGTTAGGATTTTAAAAAGTACCATATTGAGCCGTAGTACACTAGCCATCCGTGCTATGCATAGCACCATAGCCTCACTCCTTAGATAAATTAAAACTTTCTCTTCACTTTCTGGCTTTATGCTTTATTTTATTTTTGGTTTTTCTGGCTTTTATGCTTTATTTTATTTTTGGTTGGAAAACAGTGGTGGTATTATTTTAAATGCCAAGTATTTGCGCCTCAGAATTATCTCGGACAAGTATCCTCTCCAATACCGTAAAAGATTCCCTTCATTGTGATTAACTCTCATCCGCTTTGAGATTCGTGCCAAGTTAAAAAGAACGGTCCAGATCCAATAACGGTAAAAGATTCCATATTACGGTACCGCAGAGGATCTGAATTCGATTATCTCCCAATCGGGAATTTTGTATTCATAGAAATTAACAAAAAATAAGAGAGCAAAATAAAAAGAGTGTCTTCATTGTTATACTCATAGAAAGATCGGAACCATTGTCTCCGATCCAAAATAATTTGTTTATTTTATTTTTGATGGCTGGATTCTCTATATCCAGTTATGTTGACCGAGAACAATGTCAAATGAATTGTTGTTCATAACACTAAAATTAAGTATTAAATATTTCAGAGATTTAATTGCATCAATATTATGTCATTGGAATTGAGGCCACCACAGTTTCTCAGATTTACTTGTAATTAAATGTTATGTCTTTTACTATTTTGTTTTTATATTGTAGATTTATGTTTTACAATAAAATGTAAAGAATTTACAAGAATTCTTACTCAGTTTTGGATACAGAGAATCCTGAACAGAATTAGAAAAACCACATAAAATCATATTATTGATGGATCTGGACCATTGAGACCGATCCATAAACTTGGATCGGACTCATTGAGTCAGATCTTTTCATATTTGTTGAAAACAAGACACTCTTTCTGTTTCCGTACATCTGTATTTAATAATTTCTATAGATAAAAAATTTCCCTCCCAATCTGCTCACCAATTCTGTGGGTTTTCAACCGCCGGCTTTTAAAAAATAAAAATAAAGAAAAAATAAATGTAAAATTGAAGATCTTCGTTATAAAAATAACTGGAGGTGTCCAGTCTCATTCGTATACGAGACTCTGAACGGCTTGATGAAAATAAATTCTAGGGAGGTGTTTAGATATATAATGTACTTTTAAATTGGTACAGATATTATCTAAGTTATTATTTGCCAATCACACACAATTAAATAATGGATATTATCTAAGTTATTATTTATTCATATTATATATGCAATTTTATTTAGAAAAATATGTATATATTTATTGTTTTCTAGAGTGTGTTCGGCACGTTTCATTTTTATTATAATGTATGAAATTTTCAGAGTATTGGAAAAAAAAGTTTCCCAACCACCGTCTAGTATATTTATTTACCATATATTTTAAATATATTTTCAAACATTGTTGATGGACTTTATTATTGCATTTCTTGGACAAAATTTTCTATTAATTCTTACAAAAATCATAATTCACATGAAAAAAATTCACTGAAACTTATTTTTTTTCCTCTGAGATAACTCGAATTTTAAGTTTCAATCTGAACCGTCAGATCAAAATTCAGATCAGTTCAATCCGAAGTAAAATGTACGGAAATTCTTTAATATTCGTACCAAAGCAAATTTGACAGTTGATATGAAAACTCAAAATTTGTGTTAGCTTAAGGTGATATGAAGTCAATAACACTGAATCCATTGTTCACCATGGATCCCATTCCAATCAGGGGCGGATTCAGGATTTTCGTCGGGGGGGCCAAAAAAAATATCGAATCAGGTTTATATATCTAATTGGATTTAAATCCATTAACCAATTAGGTACTCGATAAAAAATAATATTTTAACTTATACTTTCCAATGCTTTGACTTGTAATTTCTGATGTTCTAACTTATAATTCTAATTACCAATCAAAATTCAACAAATTTATTTCAATTTTAATCTTAAATTTAACCTGAATTACAAATCAAACATTCAGAAAGAGACACAAAAAATTTCAGAAAAGAAGCAAAGTCAGTCGGAACCCTGGAACACTATGGTCCGCCCCTGGTTCCAATGGATCCATTTCGAAGAGGAATATCCCAAAATTTGCAACTTGAGACTGGCTGAGTGAGTGCACTGAATCTTAAACATCATGTGGCCCCACATGTCTCCAAGGAAGTTTTCCAATAGAAAATATTTCTAATTAATTATTAGTTTATTACAATTCTGTATAATCCAACAGATGGTAGTTAAATGCAGGGCACAAGATCCCAAAATATTTCCTCGTCAGACATCTCATCAGTGTTTGCACAACCTAATTATTTTATTCATGAGTTGTACGATATATTTTTTTAATTTTTTTTTTACAAAGGTTACATAATCAGAGTTAAATGTTATACAAAATTCAAAATTTCGATATTGCTAAAATAACAATCAGAATAATTACAATTTAAATTTTCTATTAGGTGATTGTCAAGGTGGTGGCCTATTTGGTCAGGGGCGGATCCAGAATTTTCGTCAAGAGGAACAAACAATATCAAATCGGGTTTAAATACCTAATCGGGTTTAAATCGATTAACCAATTGAGTACTCGATAAAAAATAATGCTTTAACTTATACTTTCCAATACTTTAACTTGTAATTTCTGATACTTTGACTTATAATTCTAATTACCAATCAAAATTCAACAAATTTATTTCAATTTTAACCTTAAATTTAACCCAAATTACAAATCAAACGTCCAGAGGAGGGCAAAAAAAATTACAGGGGGAGCAAAGTCGGTCGGAACCGATAAATCTCCACTAAAATTCAAAATCCAGGGGGGACAACTTGCCCCCCCTAGAACCACCTGTTGTACATTTGATCTACAATTATATGTAACTAGAAAAAACTTAGAGAAAACATAAGTTGAAGTTAATATGAGTATAATTTTATTGAAAATTTTGTGAACATAACCCAAATTATTATCATATCAATATCAAATGACAATTTGAATAAAAAATATTGATCATGATTCAGATTTACTTAAGAGCGCGTGTTGAGTTTCATATAATTGAATTTAGGATATATATAATTGAGAGTTTGAATCACAACCAAACTAAGTTAATACCTTTATTTATTTATTTATTTATTTCTAGCCTCATGAACTTCAAACAAAGTGAACTCCAAAATAAATAAAAAATTAAGGTGGATGTTTGATTTGTGAAGTAAATACAAAATAATTTTTTTTAATTATCTGAAGCTAATTCAATAATGATAAGGTTAAGCTCACGAATTAATTTAATGAATTTAAAATCATACTATTTAATTTGGAAAACATAACTCGTATTTTTATTAAAAAAAATTCAAAGTATTACAGCGTTACTTTCTTATTTATCCAACTTAAATCAACGGTCAATGTTGTAATTCCAATGAAACTGTTCGGTAACACAATTATGATATTAAATCTTAGGGAGGGCCTAACCTTCCCCCACCATCTATCCCCCACTTTTCCCCCAACTGAAAATAAGTAGGGGACCACAGTAAACCGTTGAAATAAGTACCACAGCATTACAGGCGGCAGGATTGCGCCGAAGTATTGACACTTGTAAACTGAAGTATTCATCCGTGTAAAGAAACGTACTCATCCTTCAGAAATAACTATATAAGGAAACATTACCACCCATCTTTGACACGTTTTTAGAGGTGGTTTTTTTTTTTTGTACGTTCACTCTAACTAATTTTCCCGACGATCTGTGAGGAATTTTTCAAATCTAAAACCACGAGAGTCTTCTACACAATTTTCTCTTTCAAATAAGATCCATGATGACATACTTTCGAGTTGTCCGTTACGCAAGTATTCACACCTCGTACGCAAGTATTCATCTCTCATTGAACAAGTATTCATTCTCGTCGTGTAAGTGTAAAGAGTACATGAAGGTATGGTGCGACCGCACAACCGCGACTTCAGATAAGTAGGGGACCACAGTAATATGCGGAGATAAGTGGTGGAATTAGTAGGGGATGATTTGCGAAAAAGTATTGACACTTAACACGAGTTGTATTCATCCATATAAATAAAAGTACTCATCTTTGAGAAAGAATTATATATGGAAATATTACGACATTAAGAGCATTAATTACGCGGAGATAGTAGGGTACCACAACTGCCGTCCGCTAAAAACAAAAGAAAATGCGTAATTAAGTGGGGGACCGCACAACCGCCATCACTAACTACCGTGGGGACCGCATAACCGTCACCGCAAGTGGAAACAACATCAAGTATTCATCTATAATACATGAAGTATTCACTTATAATACATCAAGTATTCACCCTGATATATTAAGTATTTTAAAAAAAAACTGGACATATCACACCCATCTTTTACAAGTATTCACCCTCGTCATGCAAGTATTCATCTATCATTGAACAAGTATTCACATGTAATATATCAAGTATTCACCCTGATATATCAAGTATTCATCTATCATTGAACAAGTATTCACATGTAATACATCAAGTATTCACCCTGATATATCAAGTATTTTAAAAAAAAACTGGACATATCACACCCATCTTTTACACGTTTTTAGAGGTGGTTTTTTTTTTCTCCGTTCAATCTAACTAATATTTCTAACGATCTGTGAGGAATTTTGCAAATCTAAAACCACGAACGTTTTCTACATAATTTTCTCTTTAAAATGAGATCCATGATGACATACTTTCGAGTTATTCGTTGCACAAGTATTCACCCTCGTCATGCAAGTATTCATCTATCATTGAACAAGTATTCATCCTCGTTATGTGAGGCGGAGGCAGAGGCGGAGAAGGAGAGGCGGAGGCGGAGAGGGAGAGGCGAAGGTGGGAGAGGCGGGCGGAGGCAGAGGTGGAAGGGGGAGGCGGAGGTGGAAGAGGGAGAGGGAGGGAGAGAGGAAAGAAATAAAAGGAGAAAATCTACTAATTAATTTGTAGGGACCACTAGTTAGTTAAAATTGATTATTATAGTTAGAAAAGGAAGTTAGTTAGTTGGGGGAAAAATGGGGGAAGGAATCAAGGGGTAACATATAATTACCCTAAATCTTAATATGTGTTAAGGAACCGATGTTTAGTTGTGTTAATCTGTGGATGAAAGCTAATGAAGCTAAATGAAGGTGTAGATATATCTTAAAGTCTGAGCAAGAGATTAAGATCCAGACAAAAAGATACTAAAGGAGATAATCTTAATCTGCATTAAAAAATCAGTGTTTAGTAAACTTAAACGGTAAAGAAAACTAAACAAAACTTAAAGAAACTTAAGGAGACTTAATCCACAACACCAATGTTCTTTCTCAATTCTAACCGTAAAAACCTTAAGGAGACTTAGTTCCATGTGGGAATATTTAATACTATAAGCATTCAAATTGGCTTTGTTTTTCTTTTGCTTTTATTTTATTTAAAGAGATAGAATTCGGTTCAAGTCGTCATTCCAATTTTAAAATAAGGTCGAATAACTAAGCAAAAATGGGGGGCTTTCATTATAATCAAATAAAAACTCAACTTGGATTCAGACCACAATTATATTCCCCGTTAAACATAAATAACAAATTAATTGTCCCAATCAAAGAATTTTGACTTTAATTTTCGACTAAAATACTTCTTTATATGTATTTTGATTAATCTATTTTACATCCAATAACACAATGTATTGTTGTTGATCACCTAGAATAATATGCTCCATGGGATGCAATATACAAGCTTTGTATATATACTTACTTTTTTTTAAGAGGAACTATAAACACAATGTTGTCAACAAAGAGACGAAAACAAGTGGCCCAAGACCTCCTATGGTTTAAAAAATTATTATTATTATTATATATATATATATAGAGTGGCAAATATCAAAACGTTTGCACCAAGGTCCTCGTGCAACCAAGTCATTTTTGAATTTTCAAAGTCCAAACAGTCGATCCAAAACCGTTAGATATTCAATCTATATTAAAATCTGCTTGGAGACCAAATTTTACATTTTTTGGAATTTTTTTTACTATTTATTAAGCCACTTTGAAAATTACTGATCCGGGTGAACAGTAAAAATAGTGCAACCAAAAAATAGTAAAAAAATTCCTGGTGAACAGTATCAAAGTCCAAACAGTCGCTCTATTTTTACTGTTCACCCGGATCAGTAATTTTCAAAGTGGCTTAATAAATAGTAAAAAAATTCCAAAAAATGTAAAATTTGGTCTCCAAGCACATTTTAATATGAATTAAATATCTAACGGTTTGGATCGACCGTTTGGACTTTGCAAATAGGAGAACCGAATCGTTTGCACCAAGGGCTTGGTGGAAACGTTTTGAGCTTAGCCACTATATATATATATATATATATATATATATATATATATATAGGGATGGGCTATGGTGAGCTATAGAGTAAAACGAGTTTGTACTTCACGCCATATTTTCATCTTGAAAATCCAAACAACCGATCCGAATCGTTCAAGTTATTCTCCATATTGAAATGTGCTTGGAGACCAAATTTTACATCTTTTGGAATTTTTTTACTATTTATTAAGCCACTTTGAAAATCACTGATCCGGGTGAACAGTAGCAAAACAGTAAAAAATTCTGAACCAATGGATCAGCGATTTTCAAAGTGGCTTAATAAATAGTAAAAAAATTCCAAAAAATTTAAAATTTGGTCTCCAAGCACATTTCAATATGGAGAACAACTTGAACGGTTCGGATCGGTTGTTTGAATTTTCAAAATGGAAATAATGAGGCATGGAGTAAAAACTTGTTTTACTCCATAGCTCACCATAGCCCATCCATATATATTACGAGTGACCTAAGCTAAAAACGTTTTGCCACCAAGCCCTTGGTGCCAACGATTTCGTTTTTCAAATTTTCAAAGTGTAAACGGTCGCATCCCAAACGTTCGATTATTTAATCTATATTAACAATCTGCTTGGAGGACCAAATTTTCATACTTTTTTGAAACTTTTTTTACTATTTTATTAAGCCACTTTGAAAACTGCTGATCACATGGTCCCGAATTTGATTGCCACCTCGTTTTTTTACTGTTTCAACCCGGATCAGCAACTTTCAAAGTGGCTTACTAAATTAGTAAACAAATTCCAACAAATGTAAAATCTTGCGTCTCCAAGCCCCATTTTACATAGGGATTAACTCTATAACAGTTTGGAATCGACCGTTTGGACTTTGCAATAGGAGAAACCGAATCGGTTTGGCACCAAGCGGCTTGGTGACAAACATTTTGAGCTTAGCCACTATATACTATCTATAGTCTATATAGTATTATTATAGAGGAGGATACGGATGGACACCCTACATTTTCAAAGTCCAAACAATCGATCTAAACCGTTCAATGTGATGAATATATTAAAATGTGCTTGTAGATCAAATTTTACATTTTTTTGATTTTTTTTACTATTTATTAAGATGGGTACAAAAATTCAATGGTCTGAAAACAATGATTTTGTAAAATACTTAATAAATAGTAAAAAAATTCAAAAAATGTAAAATTTGATCTGCAAACACATTTTAATATATCCATCATATTGAACGGTTTGGATCGACTATTTGGACTTTGAAAACTTAAAAAATACACTGTATCATCCGATGTCACTAAAAAGGGTGTCATCTGATCCCTCCTCATATATATAATGACAAATGATGTCAAACAAAATGTATGGTGTCAAACAAGTATATATTTGGTTAAGAAATTATTAGCCTACAAATTTGTATTAAAAAAAATAAAAGTGAAAAGTAAATAAAATTAATGATTCTTTATCACTTTATATTTAAATTAGATGTAATTACTTTCCTCTATATATATTTCTTATGTCATAGATTAGCAAAAGTTATAAAAATAGAAAAATTCTATCTAATCGATGGACTAATCCGTCTTGTTTTAAATCTTTGGAATATTATAACGACAATTATAGGGCATGCTTTTACAAATGACAACTATATAGATTGTCAAGACAAAGCTACGTAATAAAATGTATAATTAATGTCTTCCTATATAATAGTTTGATTATTTATATTGAGAAAAGAAGTTACAGAAAAGATCACATCATATATGTAACAAACGATATTACTAAAATAAAAATAAATGCATTCCATTTCTTCTCAAATGACAAGTTCTCAGTATTATATTTTACTTAAATATCTGTGTCTCATTTAACGGTTATCATTTGGTACCAAACATCAAAACCCCATAACAACTCGAATGTTTTTCTCAAGTGTTACTACATCCGATCCGACAACAACCATATTAGAATCGTTTGGTGAAAAGAATAAAGAAAAAGAAAAACGCACAATTCAACCGTCTCACCCCGTGTGTGTATCTAAAGAAATATATATCCTGAAATCACGGCCCCACTTAAGCAGTTATTAAAACAAACAAAAGAGAATATCCGAACATGTTGACAATGACAAATGACACTGGAGTGAATGTGCAGATACCGTCGGACCTAAATCTAGTCAACTGCTGCCTCATCCGTCTGATTAGTGCCTATTAATCCGTTAGATCTTGTCGAATGTTCATCGAACGAACAAAGAGGCCCATCGGAAGAAAATTAAGTCAAAGGACATTGGATCATTTACGCTTCCATGAAAGTTACACATCTCTGAATACTCATGGAGTACTCTCTTAGAAGTCAGAAAGAACATGCTTCAGCACATAATAGGCCCGTTGTTCAATAAGGTAGTGCTCCGAGACCAGCCGAAAACTTTCTCCTCCACTATTGCGTCATGCCTATAGTGCCTATTCCCCTGCCTTATTAAGTAGACACAGAGCTCCCAGTTCAACTCGACTCTGTCATTGTCTGTGAGAACGAGGGAGAGAGAGATAAGAAACAAAACAAAAAAAGAGGGAAAGAAGAAGTCATAGAAAGGGACGGAGAGAGAGAGAGAGAGAGAGAGATGGGAGGAGCTGACGGAGGGTCGGCGGTGGAGAGGCGACAATCGATAGATGCGCATCTGAGGCTGCTGGCGCCAGAGAAGGTGTCAGAGGACGACAAGCTGGTAGAGTACGATGCCGTGCTGAACGATCGATTCCTAGACATCCTCCAAGATCTCCATGGCTCTGAACTCAGAGAACTGGTACATGCATTCACTTGTTAGTTCATCATGCCTCCTGTTCATGAATTTCTGAGGTGTATATTGTGGTCGTTGCTTATTAGTTAGTGATTGAAAGCTGAAGTAGGCAAACAAAAGGTTGAAACTCATAGGTTTTTCTTGAGAAATAAAAGATGAAAATAAAATGGAAGAAATAGTTTGGAAACAGGATTTTTTAGTAGCTGGGCATTTTAATAAAAGTAGCGTTTTTAGTTCATTTTGTAAGCGATTACCAAAAGGAAAACTTTTATGTTTGAAAATTAAGTTCAAAATGTATTTCATCTGTCCTTGTGTTGTTTGGCAAGAAAGAGTTGACTTGTTCTAGCTTTGAGTGAGTCTATGGTACTATGCATAGCACGGATTGGTCCGTAATACGGATCAATATTTTCGTTTTCAAAATGCTAACGGTCAATCCGAACCGTTCAACATATTCCATATGAATATGTACTTGCAGACCGAATTTTATATTTTTTAGAATTTTTTTACTATTTTTTAAGATAGGTAGAATATCACTGTTTTTGGATGGTCCAGAATTTTTCAGATCAAGTGATTTTCTAGTTTCTACCTATCTTAAAAAATAGTAAAATTTAAAAAAAAATATAAAATTCAGTCTTCAAGTACATATTCATATGGGAATCATGTTGAATGGTTCGGATCGACCGTTAGCATTTTGAAAAAGAAAATATTGATCCGTATTACGGACCAATCCGTGCTATGCATAGTACCATAGACTCACTCGCTTTGAGTGTTTTGGAAATAAGGCCTCAGGCCTTGGGGCGTTTGCTTATTCTCGTCACAGCAAAGTTGACAAAATAGTTTAATTTATCTAACATTAATTTTGTTAAAAAAACCGCCTATGGTATATTCTGATAGACTGATATGTGTTCGAACAAACAGTTCATGCCAATAAACTTTCGGAGATTTCAAAATTGGTAACAACATCTGAAATCACTAGATGTTTTCCTGAAAGATTGATCTACCAGCTAATGATTCTGATATAATATTTGATTAGGTACAAGAATGCCATGAGTTATCAGTACAGTATGAAACCGAGCGGGACCCGTTAAGGTTAGATGAATTGGGGTCCGTGCTGATGAGTCTTGACCCTAACGATGCCATAGTCATTGCTAGTTCTTTCTCCAATATGCTCAACCTTGCAAACCTAGCAGAAGAAGTGCAAATTGCGTACAGGTGAGAATAACTTTTTTACAATGTTATCAATATCGGCCAGTATGTCAGGTCCAGAACCCATAATATTTTGTTGTTTAATTAGGCGTTAGGTGCTTTTAAACACTCTTGTTCCATATAGTTCTGGATGGCCTCTAGACTGGTATGGGTCATGGATAAATCTTAAAACTCGTATCCCTATCCATGAGCTATATACCAGTTGCGCACGACCAAATTTCTGGTAACAACAGAGCACCATTTCTGGTATTTGATACCTTCAAATATTAAACAACAGGAGGCGCAACAAGCTGGCGAAGAGAGACTTTTCACATGAAGGGTCGGCACCAACCGAGTCAGATATTGAGGAGACACTTAAACGACTTGTCACAGATTTGAAGAAGTCACCTCAGGAAGTGTTTGATGCGCTAAAGAACCAGACTATTGATCTGGTCTTCACTGCACACCCAACTCAGTCAATCCGCCGCTCTCTGCTCCAGAAGCATGCAAGGTTTGAGTTTATGATTTCTTTGTGCTAAATGAAACTTCAATTTTTGGACTCGGATCCTACCATGTTTGGCTACAAAATCAGGCTTATCATGTGGGGGAAAGACTAGAATGGGTACTTATCATTACTGGATTGTTCCGATGAAACTTTTTGGATTTTGGCTGTAATTCTGTAACTTCCCGTAAATGACATAAACAATGAACAATAGTTCTTCAAGTTTTATAGAATTTCCTTTTTGGCTTGTGGCTAGTTAAAAGTTGAATTCCTTGTTTGTTATTTTATTACTATTATGATTTCTTACCATCTTCGTGCAATGATGTACTCCCTGCTCTTAGCGTGATTTCCTCTTGGGTTATTTTTTTGGTTCTACATAGTTATTGATTTTTAATTTGGAGCTGATCGAACATTATGTGCTGTATTTAATACAGGATAAGGGGTAGCTTGACAGAGTATTGTGCCAAAGACATCTCTACCAGTGATAAGCAAGAGCTGGATGAAGCACTTCAGAGGGAGGTATCTAATAACTTAATTCCTTGTTGTTTACACTCTCCCATCCATCAAAAAGATAAATGATTTTATGATACTAGGCAATCACTTCTTAATTGACTTATTTAAATTTCACAATCCGTAAACTCGTACTGTAGTTTCTGAACCGAAGACAACTTACCTTTTGTTCTTGTACTTCCTCAACAAAGCTTAGTAGCTGTTTGACTCAATATGTGTTGAGTCTGTTCCCAATTTTAGGCCCAAGTTCAACCCAAAATGAGCTTATATTGGTATATGAGATGAGGGTTTTTGGGTTTTCACTTAATTGCAGGAATGCATGCATAAAGAGAGAGCAGCTTGCTCTGTAGAATTTTGTACTGGCACAAAAGAAAGAAAAGAAGAACACACAATATAGTGAAATTCAAAAGAAGAATCTAAGCCATCAACGAATCAATAAAATGAAACTCTTTTATTGTTTTTTTCTTTTTATTATTTTCCTCTTTATTTTTAATTTCTAAATAATATAAAAAATCAGAAAAAAAATATACAAAATTTCCTAAAAACAGTGATCGATCATTTTTGGATTCGTCACAAAAGGCAGAGATGAATGGGAGAAAGAGAAAGTCCTGGCTGGCGGTCTGGTTCGGAAACAAGGTTACAGCTTGATAGGGTTTGGTTGGATTGTGATTCCTGATTTTATCCCCCAATATTCCTTTGTACCTCTCTTAATCCACTGGTTCGAAAGCTAGGGTTACTTTTGTATGGTTTGGTTGGATTGTGGTTCTTGCTCTTATCCCTTAATATCCTATTGTACCAAAATCACTTGTGAAGTCGTGGCAGTTGGTCTATGGTGAGCCTCTACAGGGTGTAGGTGCAAAGTGCCTTGCCATCTTCTCTGAGTGTGTAAAATTGCAGTGTTGGTTGGGCAATGTGGTAACTCGTTTTAAGTGGGGTAGAGGCGGTCAGGTGGGTTAGGCTTAAATCATGAGGCATGGTAAAGCACTGTCTTAAGGTTTTTTGGTGTCCGGTTTTTCTAGTAAAATGAAAATTGGACATTGCATACTGTTGGTACATCTGTTTATTCTGTTGAGGGGTTTGACAATTTTGTTTGAATCTTGATAATATAGTACTCAACAATTGTGGAATAATACTGATTGTCGTTCCATAATTATGGTTATATTTAGGCTGTAATTTTGTGCTTTCTTTTCGCAGATTCGTGCTGCATTTAGAACTGACGAGATCAGGAGAACACCTCCAACTCCACAAGATGAGATGCGTGCAGGGATGAGCTATTTCCATGAGACAATATGGAAGGGAGTGCCAAAGTTCTTGCGTCGAGTCGATACTGCTCTGAAGAAAATTGGGATTAATGAGCGCATGCCTTACAGCGTCCCCCTTATTCAGTTCTCTTCTTGGATGGGTGGCGACCGTGATGGTAGCTCTTATACTAAACTTTATATATCTTGTGTTACTTCTATTTTTGTTATTCTGCCGTTTTTAATAGAGCACATTGGACAACTGGTGTTGCATCAAACTTGCAAGGGACTGCAATCTCTACCTTTTGGCCCTTATTTTTCCATATCCTCTTTGAGCACTTGGATTTATTTTTATAAAAGATTAAAGACTTGTGTTCTTATATAGTTATAAAATTGGCATTGATTTTTTATTAGTGGCAAATGGACACCAATACTAAAGACCTGCTGAAATTGAAATATTTGCTTACTGTACTAAGAGCAAATTACTAATTACTCAAATTGTTATTCAGGAAATCCAAGAGTTACACCAGATGTCACAAGAGATGTATCTTTGTTGGCTAGGATGATGGCAGCAAACTTGTACAACTCCCAGATTGAAGGACTTATGTTTGAGGTACTCCCAGAGGAGTTCCCCAGACTGTTTCATCGAACTTTACTTCTATTGAACTCTGGTTTAATTTATCAGAGCAATACATATAATATGTTATGTTATGCACTTCCCACCTTATGTCAGTACTTGAGTCTAGTACTGGCATGGCATCTCAATCTATCTCACCCAAGTTTAAACATGAATTATTTTTCTGTGTTGATTATTTTGTTTTTCCTTGTATGAATAAGCCTTGGAGTGAGGATTTCATGGAGTAGTGATAGTAAAATTGAAATTGAGCTTAATTGGCCCATTTGGGAGACCTTGGTGTGTACTAATATAGACTGCATACAAGGCAGGGTTAACATGTATATGTACATATTGAAGTTAGCAATTATTGATTATCCATTGTCTTCTTTTGTTGCATTTGATAGCTGTCTATGTGGCGGTGTAGTGAAGAGCTTCAAGTCCGAGCTGATGAAATTGATCGTAATGGAAAGAGATATGCAAAACATTACAAAGGTGCAAAAAACATTCTATGGAGTCCCCCAAATATCAAGTACACTCTTGTGAGACAGAAGTACCGTGCATAATCATAATAGGCTCAGGAGCCTTCTCAAAGAAAAAAAAATGTATAGAGGGGCACACTGAGATACTTCTCGTGTTGAAGGGGTATGGAGGATTGTTTCCCATTTTTTGGGGCTTGACCCGTCACAATCGCAATATTTGATTGCGATATGATCTATTTTTTGACATAATTAAGTATCATTAATTTCACCCTCTAGACCTTGCATTTATATAAATTTTTTATAATGAAATGATCATTTTATAATGTCAAGTACACTATTGGGAGACATAAGTATCATGCAAAACCTTAAGAGCAGATTAGGGGCTTTTTTGGAAACAAAAAATATGCAGGAAGGGGCATATGAGATACTTCTCACATTCAAGGGGTATATATGATTGTTTTGTGGTCTTTGGGGGCTTCATCCCGTCAATATCGCAATCATTGATTGAGATATTGCCTAACTTTTGACATAATCCAGCATCATTAATTTCACCTCTGAACTTGCATATTAAATAAATAATTTATTATGAAAATCTATGGACAAATGTAGAATTCTGGAAGCCGATACCTCCGAGTGAACCATATCGTGTTGTCCTTGGCGATCTGAGGGATAAGTTGTATAACACCCGTGAAAGGTCAGGCCAACTTCTGGCAAGGGGCACATCTGACATTTCTGAGAGTGCAACCTTTACTAATGTTGAGCAGGTACTTCTATGTCAATTTAATCTACTTTTGTTCTTTCCATAGCATGTAAATGTATTGCTCACTTACTACAAGTACAACTTTGTTTGATCTGTTTCCTTTTTTCTTGATATATTTCTGTTTTATATCTCTTCATTTGTAAATATGAATGTCTATCATGCATTGCAGTTCCTTGAACCTCTTGAGTTGTGCTACCAATCCCTATGCTCATGCGGTGACAGGTCAATAGCAGATGGGAGCCTCCTAGACTTCATGCGCCAGCTTTCAACCTTTGGCCTAACACTCATAAAGCTCGACATTCGCCAGGAATCTGACCGCCACACTGATGTGATGGATGCCATCACGAATTATCTTGGCATAGGCTCATACCGTGAGTGGTCTGAGGAGAAGCGTCAGGAGTGGCTCCTCGCTGAGCTTCGGAGCAAGCGCCCTTTGTTCGGTTCTGACCTTCCTAAGACTGATGAAATTGCTGATGTTCTAGGTACTGGAAGCCAGTGCTTTGGTTTTGTCATTTGACCACTTTAACAGGATCAGTCTTTGGGCCAATCCATTTATTTTTTTTCTCTTCAGAAGGATGCCAATTGGTAAAGTTCAAACAACAACCCACAGAATAAGCTGAAACAAACGGAAACAATAAAATCCACAGGCATATTTTAGTAGACATGAGTCTACACCTTTTAAAAATAAATATTTGAGGAAAATCCTAATGAATTCAAAGGTAACCCTGGAGCAATTGCTGGAACCTTTAAATGAAAGGTTTTCAAACTCTAGCGCACATCCAGGTTCTTATGTATATATCTTACCTTTGCATACATCCAAAAAATAATAGCTATTGATTCTTAAAGGGCATAAAAGTAGTTTTAAGTGATAATATCAAATTGAATATCTTTTAGATTAAGAAATATTAATTTGTATACAAATATTTTGATATACAAATATTTGATCTCTAATAATTAGTCTAAAATCCTTTATCTCCTAATAAGTAAACGAACTAAAAGCTCTTAAAAAGGGAAAATTGTTAAATCATTAAAATTAAAATATATTAGCCCTTGGATTTATGTTAAGAAAGAACGTGCATAAGAACTTGGATGCACGAAAAATACCCTTAAATTAATAACACATTATTTTCTCTTGGATTACTAGGTGCAAGTTATTTTTGGTACTGAATATTTTTTCATTAGTTGTAGGTGATACCATAATATGTGCCTAAAGGGTTCCATTAACATTTGATCCCCTACTAATATGTTTGTGTCCGGTAGCTAGCTCCTTTAAAATATAATCTAAACAATGATCATTTATCATCATAAATTTCTTCAGGTACTTTTGAAGTAATTGCGGAGCTCCCTTCCGACACATTTGGTGCCTACATCATCTCCATGGCAACAGTTCCATCTGATGTACTTGCTGTGGAACTATTACAGCGGGAGTGCCGGGTCAAGAAACCTTTACGTGTAGTCCCTCTGTTCGAAAGGCTTGCAGATCTTGACGGTGCCCCTTCTACAATGGCCCGTCTCTTCTCAATTGATGGGTACTTGGATCGAATAGACCGAAAACAAGAAGTCATGATTGGGTACTCCGACTCTGGCAAGGATGCTGGTCGCCTCTCTGCTGCATGGGCACTGTACAAGGCACAAGAAGAGCTTGTCAAGGTTGCCAAAGAGTTTTGTGTCAAATTGACTATGTTCCATGGTAGAGGTGGTACAGTCGGCAGAGGTGGCGGGCCCACTCATCTTGCCTTGCTGTCACAGCCACCAGAGACCATCAATGGTTCTTTGCGGGTTACGGTTCAAGGAGAAGTCATCGAGCAGTCATTTGGGGAGCAGAGGTTGTGTTTCAGGACACTACAGCGTTTCACTGCGGCAACTCTGGAGCATGGAATGAATCCACCGATCTCGCCCAAGCCGGAGTGGCGCAAACTCATGGACGAGATGGCAGTTGTGGCAACTGAGGAGTATCGATCAATTGTTTTCAAGGATCCTCGTTTTGTGGAGTATTTCCATTTGGTAAGCACTGCTTTTGTTGTTATTAATGTGATTTTGAAAAATGGACAATTTTCTCAAAGGTTAATTGTTGAGTCAAACTTCAGAACTTTTCTGCATCAAATCATGATCTCCAATATTTTTCGAACAGGCCACACCAGAGCTGGAATATGGTAGGATGAACATAGGCAGCCGGCCATCAAAGCGAAAGCCGAATGGTGGCATTGAATCTCTCCGTGCCATCCCATGGATATTTGCATGGACTCAGACCCGGTTCCACCTCCCAGTTTGGCTCGGCTTTGGCGCAGCTTTCAAGCATGTGATGCAGAAGGATAGCAAGAACATCCAAACCCTAAGGGAGATGTACAATGAGTGGCCTTTCTTCAGGGTTACTCTTGACTTGCTTGAGATGGTTTTCGCTAAAGGAGATCCTGGAATTGCTGCTCTGTATGATAAGCTGTTGGTCTCGGAAGACTTGAAGTCTTTTGGCGAGCATCTGAGAGTCAACTATGAAGAAACAAAGAAGCTCGTCCTCTTGGTATCCCAATTCCTTTTTTTTTACTCGGAACTAGTTTTGAGTCCTGCATATTTTGTGCTTGTGGGACAATATTTTTATGTTCCCCTTGGAAAGGGGTTCATTCTCTTTCGACAATTAATCATGTACTTGTTGTACTCACCAGATTATTCTTTCCTCTTTGGTTGTAGGTTGCAGGTCACATGAACCTCCTTGAGGCTGATCCATTCTTGAAGCAGAGGCTAAGCCTGCGTGACTCTTACATAACTACCCTGAATGTGTGCCAAGCTCACATTTTGAAAAGAACAAGGGAGCCTCAATTGGAAGCAGAGGCATCAAGGCCGCGTCTATCAAAGGAGTTAACTAATTCTGATAAGCCTGACGAGCTTGTGAAACTGAATGCCACCAGCGAGTATGGACCTGGATTGGAAGATACCCTTATCTTGACCATGAAGGGTATTGCTGCTGGAATGCGTAATACCGGTTAAGTTTGATTGGTAATTTAAGAAATATGTGAGTACCCAACTTTCTTCTGATTTTTGCAATTGGGCAACTGACATTTAAAATTTTCCTACTGATCACTCGAGCTTTTTAATGTACTGGAAGTAGCCATCCTTTTTATTTCTGTAGTAATAACTAATAGATGAGGTGGCGCATGCTATATTAGTTGTAAATTATGCAACTAATATGTAGAAAACTATACCTTCTACTTAGGGATAGTTTCTAGGGCTCATGAGTTGAGGGGGGGATTGCAATAATGAAAGTCTTGAGTGATCTGAGGCAAAACTTTGAAAGTCTTAAGCGGTCAACTGCTGAATTGAAGATTTTTGGTTACTCACTTGTATCCATTTGTATATCATGAATAAGAAACTTGGTTATGTATTTTTCAATAATGAGGTGTGCTCTCTTAAAACTGTTTAGGGTGTGGGAGAAAAGTTGTAACTTTTCTGTAATCGTTGTTTGACAAATTAGATAAACAAGTTATTTCTTTTTGTTTTGTATAATTTGTATCCTTATTTTTATTTTCAACTGCTAAATTTACAGTGCAAATGGAACGGGTTCAAAATGGAGAGTGTTAAAATTGTATCCGTATTTATATCCATAATTAAGCAGGTAAGCATATAAATATTGACATTAGACAGATGTTAAAATTCAAAATCAAATACAAACATTAAATGAATATCATTAACAAATGAACTTTGCTAACTTTTTATACAGAGCCGCACAATTACAATAATAGAACGTGCATCATTTATTAGTTCATAGAAGAAAACAGTCCCAAAGAAAACAAAATTCCAGAATTTTCAGTAGCAAAACTAAATTGAAAGCTTTGTAGAGACAATTCATGAAAGATGGCACAAAATTGGCCCTATTCATACATAATTTAGCGTAATTTACCGTATTTTAGCATAATTTTACATAATTATTGTAATTTAGCGTAATTTAGTGTAAATCAGCATAAATTAACATAATTTCAAGTAATTTAGCGTATTTTAGTATAAATATGCTAATTATATATCAAAAAAGTAATCTAACAAATATTTAAAAAAAAATTCAATTTTTTAGTGTTATATTTCAGTATTTTAGCTATTTGTCTCTATAAAAAAAAAAGAAAAAAAAAAGAGAGACCGGCCATTTTCTGGCCAGTATCCTATTTAAATCGGAAACTGCCAGAAAATGACCGGTATGGACATTTTTAATAAAACCAAGCGGGTCTGGGCATTTTTATTATTTTGTAATTAACTTTGGATATAAATAAAAATATCGGTTCATATGAAGACTATGTTGAACGGTTTGAACTAATTATTTAAATTTTCAAACTGAAGATTTGAATTCGTAACACAGATCAATATATATTGTGCATAGTATCATAATCTTACTCAACTTTTGTTGTTTTTTTTATATATAAAATTAGAGATCTAACCTATCAGTATAAATATCTACGAAAAATCTTCATTCAAATTTCGAACTCAGCGATTTCTTCTCAACTTTTTTTTGTTGTTACTACGGTCTACGGTTTACGTTTATGCGGGAGTCCGCATCCTCTGCATTAACGCACGATCAGAATTCGGCCTGTCAGCCCTTTTAAATTTCGTGCAAATTTCAATCAGACGGTCCGAATCTAAACTCAAAAGTTCGAAGTTAATTCAGAGGCACGTGCAAAGCACGCCGAAAGGAAAAACAAAAACAAATACAAAAGAAAAAGAAAGAAAGATGCTCGCCTCGACAAAAGCAAAAGCAAAAAAAAGAAAACGAAAAAAAAGGGGGAATTTCATGTATATCCCTCAAAAGTTTCAATATTACATATTTATCCCTCTAAAATCAGTAATTACATATTTATCCTTGAAAATTGTAAAAACTCACATATTTGTCCAATCTAACTCTATAACATATCAAATACCCCAAAAAATAATTAAATAATATTTTTAAAAACTTTCAAATTAATTTTACAATATTAATTAATAATACATTGACCATTATGCCCTTCGTTTCTGTTTTTTTAGTCCGTCTGAGTTCTCTTATCTCTAAGACGCCAAAACTCTCGCATCTCTCGCCAAACGAAGATGGAAAAAATAAAGCGGCAAGAGGTGACAGAAATCTGTGAGAGGGGAGGCGACAAGAGAAGGCGTGGAGAAATCTATGATTTGGAACGTTTGGAGAGAGAAGAGAGGTTCGACGTCTTAAAGAGAAGAGAACTCAGGCAGACTAAAGTGACATAAACGAAGGGCATAATGGTCAACACATTCTTAATTAATATTGTAAAATAAATTTCAATGTTATAAAAATATTATTTAATTATTTTTAGAGATTTTTATATGTTATAGAGTTAGATTGGACAAATATGTGAGTTTGTACAATTTTCAAGGATAAATATGTAATTATTGATTTTGGAGGGATAGATACGTAATATTGAAACTTTTGAGGGATATACATGAAATTCCCCCAAAAGAAAATAGTAAGAAGGAGAACGAAGTGAGCGGGTGTGACATTTTCCTCCACCTCAGTCCTCAGCTCGCGATTTCAGAGAGAGAGAGAGACCATGCTATCGACGGAGATGAGGCAGCGCCGGCCGATACCGGCGACGGAGGCTGGATCAAGCTCCGATCGGTACACGAACGAATCGAGAGATCGCAGGAGGAGAGATAATGGCGGAGAGGCAGAAGACAAGGGATTACGCTGGTTTCTGCCATTGTTGGTGCTCGGATTCCTCCGCCACATGAGCGCCACCTCGAACATCGTTCATGACTGCGACGAGGTCTTCAATTACTGGGAGCCGCTCCATTATGTCCTCTACAAATCGGGGTTTCAGACCTGGGAGTATAGGTTCGTGCCCTTTTTTTTTTCTTTTCAGATTTTTATTTGTTCGTGCTTTGTGTTTTGAATTTAAGGATATATCCTCCTCGAAGTAATTGGTCAGTTCATAAAAAAAAAAAAAAAAATTGGTCAGAAATGGGCTTTTAGTATACCGGTCCTTTACTGCAACACCGTTACTCAGTTGGACAAAAACAACTTGTACTTAAACTGGATATTGATACTTCACTTTATTCTGTTTCCGTATCTAATCTGGAATATTTTCAGTACATGCACATTAATAAAGGAACTTGGGTGCAATTCACCTGTTTTTGCACAAAATGTCGAGGAATTTTGCATTTAACCCAGACAAATGCCTTATTATAAATTACAACTAGTTTGTGTCTGTACCTTATGCAACCCCTCATAGTTGCAGATTTGGATTCCATCCTTGCCTAGTTAGCACAAATGTCCGTCTTTACATTGAGTTTTTGTATGCATAATTGGGTAAACTGTTTCAGGGGTATCAATGAAAAAACAGTTGTAACTGAGGAGATGCTTGCATGGATCAAATGCATGATTTAACATTTTTTGTTCTTTTTGGTGATAATTTGGATTGTGATAATTTAAAGCTTTGACTTTAATTTGGTCGAACCAGCAAAATGAACCAAACAAAATTTTAATATTTTTTTATTCAGCTAAAAAAAACCTAAATAATCTAATTTGGGTTTTCCAAATGTTGCTTTAACTGAACCATCTGACCAACACCCGTAGGAACCCACATACCTCTATTGCCAACATTGTAGAACCTTAGTTCATTTATTTGTATGCAGCTCAGAGTTTTCATTGAGATCCTACTTGTACATCTTTATCCATGCACTTGTGGCACGACCTGCTTCTCTGTTTTATTCCGAGGATAAGGTTTGAATAAAGTAACATTTTATTTTATTTACATCTCTGTTTATATTGAATATTTGCAATTGGTAGGAGCTTTACATGGTTTGTTTTTCAGTCAGTAGCACCAAATTTGTGGCCAATATTTGTATACATCAAAATAAGGACCTATCATTGTTGAAATGTTTTTTTATTTTGATCCAAAGTTGCCTCAATTATGGCTAAATCGGCAATGAAACAATGAACGTTCAAAGAAAATACAAACTGAAACCTAATCAAGGACAGCTGGCACTGTAAGCTGATTTGTATTTATCATCATACAGACTGAAATAGGCTCTTCTTAGAAATTAAACAACAAATGAGAACACTGACCACAATACAAGGCGTTTGTTTATTTATTTATTTGCAAATTGGATCAAGTTTTTCTGTATTTGAAAGTGTATCTAACATTAACATTTTTCATATCGCCAACCTACAACCAACCTTTGTTTCTTACTTTTGCAAATGACATTGAAATTTCAAACGAAAGTACATGTGTAGTGTATAGAATCAAATTGATTCTTCAAATAAGAGAAAAACAAGTAAATGACTTGTTTCCTAAAATGTTAGAACCTAACAACCAAATCCTTTTAATTCTATTGGCGCATACTATAACTAAATTAAAGAACGAGAGCTCTTTTGGAGGAGTGTAAATTGGTAATGTTTGATACAAAGAATGTTTCTCATTATTGAATATAGTTGCGATTAGAAATCTTGGGCATTCTTAGAGATCATGTTTAGTATTGGGCTTAGTTTGAAAAAGAGCCCAAGTTGATTGGCTGCCCACCTGAGCTGGTAAAGCTTACTGTTGGCTTAATTAATCAGACTCAAATCAACTTTCTTGACCAGCGTGTAGGTATGGTGAGCTATCTGTTTGAAGCTAAGTTGTAACTATTAAGCTTAATATGCCTCAGAAATGACCAAACTTGACAATTTAGCTATGTTGCTTGTTTGATCCGACCCAGCAAAATATGGATCAGGCTGAACCGGACAGTCTTTCTAAATATTATATGCCAGCCTGACCCAGGCCTCAGCTGACCAACATAACTAACCCATTGGATCCCTTAATCTATACTCATAATTTCTTATAGGTACGTGTCTTCTTCTCAGTAAGACTCTTCCTCGGCATAATTTCAACTATTACAGAGACGGCTCTTGTGGTTGCTCTCTCTAGAAAATATGGAAAAAGACTTGGTTTGTATGCCTTGGCAATGCTCTGCCTAACCAGTGGCTGCTTCTTTGCAAGCACAAGTAAGGGACTTTACTTTTTACTGATTTCAACAAAAAAATTTGCCACGTCTAGGTTGATGCTTCATTTAAGTCTGGCATGAGTTTTTCTCTATTCTAGCTATTTTTGGACATAAACAAGTTTTACACTTAGAAATAGAACATCTAGGTTTAATATTATTAGTTCTAGGCTGACCTCTATTCTAAACAAGTTTTCCACATTTGCTCTTTATCTTTATTAGTTCTAGGCTGACCTCCTATAGCTTATTCATAAAAAAAAAACCCTAAACAAGATTATTCTATGGGCATATGCTAGAATACATATTGTATTTATATATATTCTGCCTGGTGCATTTGTATCAGAGGTTCCACTATTTATGCATTTTCAGATAAGCGAACATCAATAGAACATGGTACAAAATCATACAAATGGTATATCAAACTGAGAACCTTGCAAAAATGGTATAATCCATGCAAAGTTTACACAAACATACTGGGTGACATAAAAAGTATTTGAAAACCCAAAGTACCAATGAATTAACCTTGCAAAAATGGTATAATCCATGCAAAGTTCACACAAACATACTGGGTGACATAAAAGTATTTGAAAACCCAAAGTACCAATGAATTAATTGATTTTTAGCACAGCTAAGTTCCATCAATTTTTTTAGAAAGAAAGTTGCAGGTGATTAAAAAATTGTTACTCTCTGTTTTAATAGGTTTTCTCCCTAGTAGCTTCTCCATGTATGCTGTTACGCTTTCCTCAGCACTCTTTCTTTTCGAGAAATATGCAGCTGCCGTTTCTGTGGCTTCTGCTGGTGTAATTCTCGGATGGCCTTTCTCAATCTTGGTAGTTCTTCCAGTTACTATTTTCTCCCTAATGAGAGGCCCATTTACAAAAGTTTTCTTCTCCGGGCTACTTACTTCCCTCACACTGCTTGTAAGCACTTTTTTTGCTCTACTTTGTTGTATCTGTGCTGCTAAAGAAGGAAATAAATCTTCTGTTATTCCAATCCCAACCGTTGATCTTCGTTTAGATTCGCACATTCAAAACTTTCTTCGTTGAGATTCGCACATGGAAATATTTGATCGGTTGGGATCGGAATAACAGGTTCCTGTTATTCCTTTGGCATAACAGCAGATAAATTTCAGCTAAAGAAACGCCCTGTTTTTCATAATCGCACTACACATTGTGATCTGTGTGGACGTACAAACTTTGTTTGTACATAGAACTGAAAATATATGCATGGCTTCATTTGCAAATTACACCTCATAGGTAAACATCAAGGTAAGTTAGCAGTCCCTGTAAAATGTCATAGTTTTGGTACTTGTGTCAAAAGAAAGAGAATTTGTTTATGACAAATTTATTCCAACTGGAACCTGCTTCAGCAGAAGAAAGGGGTGCTTGTTGGTGAGCAACAAGATTGTCAACATTTGATGGGATTTGGATTTTCCAGTACATAACTATGTGGTATTATTACAAGTACAATAACTTCTGTTTTTTGTATACTCCAATAAATACTTGGTTACGCCAAAAGACCTTGGAAGATTTAAACAAGGAACAAGGTCCCAATAAAACTCTTTACTAACTGGCCGAACTCGTGAAAGAAACAGAAATAAGTGTTACTATACCAAAAGGGATATAATAACAGTACATGTTTTCTTGTACCTGGCCTGCAAATGTTGCTAATATATCTCAACTATCTTTGAAGAATACATGATCAGGCTCAATTATTATAATTTGAATTTAGGGTCTGTCGTTTTTTGCGGACTACCACAGCTATGGCAAGTGGACATTCTCGGTCTTCAATCTTCTCAAGTACAATGTACTTGGAGGTGGCGAAAGTCACCTTTACGGTACTGAGGGGTTCTCGTTCTATTTCAGAAATGGGTTTAACAACTTCAATTTTGCATTTGTTCTGGCACTGCTTTTTGTGGCAATTATCCCAATTTCAAGGAAAAAATATGTGCCTGATTTAGCAATAGTCGTCTCACCAGTGTATATTTGGCTGGCTTTCATGTCCTTGCAAGCCCACAAAGAAGAAAGGTATTGTCTGAATGTTCATTGTTGTTCTTAATAGGTTCTGGATGATAGCTGTTGGTCAACAAAGATAAACCTTACTTAGATATTTGCCTCAAATAACTCTCAACTATGCGATGATGCCATGAGTTATTCAATTTAGTATCAATAGCCTTAAATATGGTTATTGAGCAGATAGAAAGTTGTAAAGCCAGTTGACTACAAAAATGCCAGTTTTGATTCTTTATTAGTAAACTCATGGTTGTCTTTCTACATTCTGAGAAGACTTTCAAATCAAATTTTTTTTTGGCAAAATCTGAAATATGATACGTGTATGGCAGAAAATTGTAGAACCTTATAAAATATGTAATGTCCCCTTAATTTATTTGTTGTGTATCATTTAATTGATGATATTGATAACCTTGATCCGAGTCACAAGTCCTGGCAAAAATACGCCAACACAAGTTACAAAGGAACAAGAAGAAATAATGAAGAAGGGCAATGATCTTTTTTACTGGTTAACAGTGCTCTTGAATACTGGATGATCACAATACCCATATGTGAAATAGCTATATATGTACTTTTTTTTTCCTTTTTTGCTATCATGGGTTTTGTTCATAGACATCATAGAGAAAGATAACCATGAGTTTACTAATAAAACATGGAAATTAATATCATGTGCTTATAAGAGTCCCGCACTAATAAATATGAAAATATTTTTGTCTGATAGCCTAAATGAAACATTCCAAAGGATATAGGAAAAATGCCTATTTTTTTTTTCTTATACTTCATCTCTCTTTGTTTCTCATGCAGATTTCTTTATCCAATTTACCCACTAATATGTGTTGCGGCTACTGCTGTGATCGACAGTTGTCCAGACATTTTTTATGACAAGTATTCCAATGAGCAGTCTATATTTTACAAAGTAAGCTTTATCCTGACTCTATATCTGTGTGTTATTTAACTTTTATTTTCAAATTAAGATTGATTCAACGTTATTCCCAAACAATGCATAATTTATTGTAGTTGCACATACTAACCAACTTTTTGCTTACTTTGAAACGACTCAAGGTGTCATTACTTATGTGAAACGAAATTTTGACTAAGCTGATACTGCCATTTCTATATCAATACATCAACAAAACAGCTAAATTTCATATAATCTCTATATAACTAGTTGGACTTGGAGCCAGCATATGAATCATGCATGGCTCTATTGTTCAATTGAACTTTTTTTTTTTTTTTTATATATAAAGGTTTGGGGTAAGGAATTGTCACTAGAATTAGTGGGAAAAATTGTAATTAGTGAAGGAATATGCATTTTTTCATCAATGCAGTGCTTGTGCAATATGCCAAAATTATTGGTGACCATATACAGGTTTTCCAAGGTGGTTCATCAATGTTTAAACCATTCATGTTTTGGTCCACAGAAAGTTTTACTAGGAAATCTGTTGGTTCTTATTACAAAAAGGCAGGAATTACAACATCTTAGTTTCTTAAGGTTACTGTTGACTGACAACTATGTTTATAGGACTGCATTCACCCAAATTATTGTCATCATCATTTTTTTTTTCTGAATGATTGGTTTTGGGATGATTTCTAGGGCCAGAATCTTAAGCAAGAGGGATTGCAGCCACCCCAAAGTTTTTGGTGATTTATATGTGTTGAAGGTTATCTAAGTACTTGTATAACTAATATAGGATTTTTGTGGGTATGTAAAACAGATAGCAAAAGGAGTCAGACCATTGATTTTGGGATTTATTTTATGTGTATCACATAGTCGTACCTTCTCCATTTTGAATGGGTACTCAGCTCCTCTAAAGATATACCAACATCTTCAGTATCATCATGATGAAGTGGGCCCAGGTAAGAATAAATCTAATTGATATTCGAAAACCCAAGCAACCAGAATTCAAATGACACTGCAAGAAACCTTAGCAGAGAAATCTGTAGAAGCACTTGGTATATCATCCTCCTTTTGTAGAATTGTGTTGGTAGCGTTGGCCATCTTTATATTGGATTCCACTAAAGCCTTTAGTGGTACTATTTGCATTACTTTGTGCTGAAAAGGTATACACAACTATAGTGGAACTACACCCAAGATCAGTCTGGTAGTGCTCTTCCTCGAACTTCTATTAAATTAAGTGTGTACTTTATGATGCTTTCAGGCTCAGTGCTATGCATTGGAAGTGAGTGGCATCGGTATCCATCTTCCTTCTTTGTGCCGGCATATATTGAGCAAGTAAAATGGATAGATGATGGTTTTAATGGACTTCTTCCGTTCCCCTTTAATGAAACCCTAGGAGGGACCAAGGCAGCTCCTCATTATTTCAATAACAAGAACAAGGCATCCAAAGAGCAATTTGTAAATCTCTCTTGTATTCCTTATCAAGTTAACATGCTACTTGATTTTAGGAAGTGACAGTGCCAGCTTCTGGTCTTACTTAATATTATAATTGGTGATAGCATGTGTCTATGCTGGGTTCTTGAAAATCTTAGACATATATGCACAATGGAGGGTCAATTATGGAAAAGTCATGTTTACTTTAGGATTAAGCATGCTGATATTGTCTTGTTGACAATTTGTGTTCCACTACTGCACCTCACCAATTGGACTGCCTAAAATTGCAAATTCTTAGTATCTCATTTTTTGTTACATGAGTTGCATGTTGTTTTGTTAGGCAGTTTGAAAATTGCATATTTTTGGTACATTCAAGTTGGTTAGGATAAGTCATATCTCTTAAGTGTGTTTTGGTCTACTATATCTTTTATTTTATTTTAAATAAGAAATTTTCATTATGTTAAATAGTCAAATTTGGTACTTATTGTCATGCAATGCTATGATTTGATGGCAAATTATAGGATATAAGGTCCATTTATATATGCAATGCTATGGAGAGCCTATTGTCATGCTGGTTTGAGTAACAAAAATTTGAGGAAAAGGCTGAGGAACCAAACTGTTCGTTCTTTCTCTCTTCTACTATCTCTCTCTGTTCTAATATTCTGAGTGAAATCAATTTTGCAGTTTGGGGACATTGATGCATGTACGTTTTTCATAGAACTTGATTTGAAGCGCCCATATCCTGCACGTGGAACTGACTTGTCTAAATGGGAGGTATGAAACTCAGATGTCCTCAAGATTTTGCTGTATATAAATATATATTTTTTCCATTTACCAAAATAAACCCTAGAATCAAGGTCATATTTGTAAATGATGTAAATACAAAGTTCGTCGGGTTAATTGAGGCCTCCATTATAATTTAATCAGTGTTAACGTAGAATTGTAGATATGATAGGGTGATTGTAATGGATCAACATTTAAACCTACTATTATCTTTGTCGGTACTGAATACTTGTTAACTTTTAATGAGGGGAGTTGATATTCACAAACAAAGAATACACTGCATAGGCTCATGCGGAGCAAGGCCTCATAAAATCAGCTTCATAATGACTTATTATCATCTTTTGTCAAATATTTTTCAGACCCTGGCAGCTATCCCGTACCTGGATAGAGAGCTCTCACGACCAATGTATCGGTCATTCTTCATCCCCTACAAATGGACTGAGAATAATGTTTTTGGATTGTACAAGTTGCTCAAACGAATTCCCACTAGTAATGGAGCAACTTCCGAGTAGAATATTTATCTATTTTTCTCTTATTTTGAGAATTCATCTCTCTTGTATTATATCAAATTTGCAGGCCAATCATGCCCACTAAATTGACATAATCTATTAGGATTGGAAGCAATATTTTTGTAGGGTCTTAGGTTGTAGTTGTGTACTTGTGTTCTTTGATGACTCACTGAAACCTAACAATCTTCTTTGTAGTTTGTGATGTGGAATGACCATGAGCATTTGATTGCTCTTATAGACATTGTTTTCATCTGCTTAATTCCCTGATAATTTTTATAAAAGTTGAAGTCACTTCCAATTCTTGATTCTTGATTCTTTCAATCTATCAGCAGCAGAATAGAATGGTTATCTGTTTGTGTGGATTTTCTTTTTTTGGTGAATAGATTTTAAGTTTCTGTACTGATTACTTGACTTGAGTAAACTGATACTTGCATGTCTATCGAACAAAACAAAGAGGATCATATCAGCAATGTTTAAAGTATGCAGTACCTCAAATCTTATACAATGAATATTCTAGCAATCAACATTACAGAGACATTACCAATGCATTTTCACCAGACTCAATTCAGGAAGCCAGTGCAACGCCAAACCGTACCAGTATCACTAGAGAGCCAAAAAACGACGAAACCAAATGCAAATCAATCGTACCAGTAGCAGTAGATAGCTAAAAAAAAAAAAAACCAGTAAACCCAGTGCACTATTGGGATAGTTATGTGAGTGTTGCAATATCAGAAATCGGTACAACCATTGAGTATGTATGCCCTTCACATATGAAATCATTTGTCCGAGCTGCTTTTTCCAAACCAAAACCATGGAAAATTAAAAAGTGGTTGCAAAGGAAGATCAATTTTCAAAATGAGATGAGGGGCTCTTATATGCATTGTGTGGTCAGCTCCCTGCCATTCCTCTCCTAAGATTGTTGTTTAAGTTACAAACTATAGGTAGAACCAATTAAGGAAACGAAATCCTTTAGCATATGCCTAACAGCCATAATCAATTTTCACACTAAAGCGTTTGTCCAACGACACACAACTCAAAAATTAAAAGGTAAAATAGTAAATAAACATAACAAAAATATATATCAGATTGTAGAAATTTATAACAAAAGTTCTGTCTTTACACCAGAGCATATTATAACAAAAGTTCTGTTGCATGCGCCAATTTATTGAGTGCCAAAGCCACTTGCTTGAGCGACATGAACATAGAATGTAATTTGATGAGCAGAATCAATAAGCTCAAACATGCAGATGTCCCCTTCTCGCAGATTATTTTCTTGCACGAACTTCAACCACGGGCTTCCTTCAAACGATTGGTGGGTCTTCCTGAAGTAGTACCTAACAGACCAGGTGTTTTCTTTCTCTGGCCGATGAAGCACAAATGTCCGGTTTCCTTTAGGGAGATGCTTAGCAGAGAACTCTTTTGGTACAACCTGTTTTGAAAATGGTACAGTGAAAAGAAATCTATGTTAGAGCAGATTTGCTATCTAAACTAATAATGTCAATTGCAATTTAGGATACATATAGATGTCATTTCAAGGTTGTATCTAGTCAGAAATAAATTGAGGCATCAAGTCATAAAATAAGAACTAAAGGTTAATGTACACCAAGGATGTCAACTCCAATAAACACATCAAGTCAAAGGATGTCAAGGCTCTCTACAATTCACAAGAAATAATTTGATATAACTGGTACAAAGCAGGGTGTTCTCTCCAAATTTCAGCATTTTGATTTAATTCTGATACTGTACAGTTCCAGTGCAATTATGAATCATTTAAGGGTCTTTTCTGTTAATTCCCAGCATTCTTTACTGCTCTGGATGAATTCTGGCATCTGACAAGGTTTAGGGACTGAACTGTGACAGAAAATTATTTTGTTTAGAAAACAGTCCCTGGGCAGGGATCTTTTTGTAACAGGATACAGAAATTTACAAGAGGAGTCCTTTTCTAATGAGAAATACAACAAATTACTAGATTAAAAATGCAGAAAGTCTCTATTCAATTGAAGAGTCTGAAAAATTATGCGAGCTAGATTTCAGGCAACGGTTTCTTTTTGAAGACCAATTTTTGTTGTCATATGATAAGATTTATAAAATAAAAAAATGAACTTACTGCGCAAGATTTTTTGGTGAGACAGGATTGTTGCAGAACATGCAAAAAGATTGGATTCCCAGTTTGAATTTTCAGTGCCAAATAGTTAGCTCTTGTCTTTTGTTCGGCACTCATGGCTCGCCAGTGTTGCGGGGCATAGGCATAACCGACAGGCACATCACAATCTACGGTTTTGTAGTTTCAAACATTAGTATTCAAAGTACTACATACAATCAAAATTAGTGAAAATATTTTAAAATGGACAAACTATACTAAATTGGGCCTTACTTGAGATTTGACTTGAATGTTTCTGAGTCTTGGTTTCACTTGAGTCATCATTTTTCAGCAATCCCATTTTTCTCCTAAGGAGAGCTTGATGCTCCATCACCAGTAAATCGGTCATTCGTGCTTCTTCTAATGCTTCTTCTTCACCCTCGCTTCCATCAAATTCATCTTCCTCACCCACTTCTTTTTCTTCTTCTTGGCAAAGGAAATGTTGGCCATCCAATTTAAGCCTCTTCTTCACAGGAAGGGAACTCTGATTTTTGCATGGTGACCACTTTCTTGTCACTCTTTTGATCTTGGAAGAAGATTGGATCATGCTGCCTTCTTCAACTTTGACATCATCCGCTTTTTCAATAAAAACAGCGTTTGCTCCTCCTTCTAAACTACCGTTCTTCTCGTGCCCAATAGGGTTTAAGATCCGTACTTCAAATGTGGATCCACTCATCAATTTGAAAAGCAAAAGATCATTCTGTGATACATTATTAGAACTAGCAAAATTACTCCAGCCCGGCTGAAGTACAAGTTTGTCACCCGACCTGATAAGCCCAACGTGCCATACATCACCACTTGGACATTTGAACTCGAGATTTTTACCAGCAAAATCATTGAAGCGCTTCATGACTTTCTCTGGCAGACACTGTGCAGTATGTAAAGAAGAAATGAGAATAAAACTTGAGGAAGCAATGAAGGATTCACAAAAGTGCGGTACAGAATAACAAGAATATCCAATTCTTGGAACCCTAGAAGTTTGTAAAAAAAAAAATAATGTATGTCCAATTCTTGGAATGTGAAGGTAATTAAAACATTGTTTTATAAGTTGCAAGATAAGTAGAAGCTATTGGCAAGAAAAGTGTGAGTGATCAGGGAACAAAAGGAACTACGGAAATTTTAATATGAAAAAAGAGAAAATGAGATGAAAGAATTCACAATATGACGCTGAAAGTTTAGTAAAATTTTACATTAACCGAATAATTAAGATGAAGAAAGAACATACCACGCTGTGCATGTAAAAACCCGTCATCTCTTTCCGGAAATCCATTTTTGAGAAATATGTCTACAGGTGAAGAGATGAAAAGAGATGAAAGAATTCTGCCTTGCACCGTGCACCTCTATTTAAGAAGCTCCTATCAAACAATAGCTTTGGAGCGCAGGAATTAACATTAATTTTGGAAAGCTGTACTTGGATAACAATATACCGTAATTGTAATTGATCTATATATCATATTTTTATCCACCATCTGTTCTGCAATATTTAGCTCAATAAATGAACATTAATTTTATAGACAACAGAAAATGGGTGATAAAAAAAGTACATTTCTGGAAGGTTAAATAAATGGGCCCCACTAAAGACAGAGAAGGAAAGTATATCATGAGGAGTATCTTTTGATCAAGATATTATGATACGTCTAATAATATCTACCATATATAATTCACGCAATTACTTACGTTGCAACCGCCTTTTGTATAGGAGACGCAAAAGAGCATAATTTGAGTTAGTCCATCTCGGCCGTCTGATTTTAAACGGAGCTAATCCGGTCTTTAATATTAGTGTGGATCTAGTTTGCACGGATCTTAAAGCAGATCGTACGGTCCATATGTATTAACTCAAAAGATTTTTTTTTTGAGTTAATGCAGTGGATACGACTGCTTTGTATAGGAAGCAGGGCGCAAATCGGCCGTTCGGAATCGTCCGATTTGCTTTATGATTCGGTGCACACATGATCGCTTTATGATCCGTGGGAGAGGTTGGTTTGTATAACCGGCAATGAGGATGGCAATTAAGATGTTTGATGAATCAGATTGAGCTTGGTTTGTTGACAGGTAGAGCCGGGCTGAGAATTAAGGTGAGGCCCATGAGGCCATGACCCAGCCCGAAAACAAAAAAATCGTTTTTGTACGAAACGAGTTTGGGACTTTGGGTAGTACTCCCCACAGTAACAAATAAATAATTCGGGTTCGGTTCAGCAGGGTCAAAAATTCGTGATTTGGAAATAATTCGGGTATAATTCAGAAATAATTCGGAATTACATTACGAGACGGTCAGTGCATATTTAATTCATTACCGATGATTTACTATACGAGATACTGCTTGTATTTGTCATAGAAGATCAGCAGTGTATAATATAGTCAAAAAGTATAAAAAGTATGATGCATTGACGAATGGGATCTATTTCATCTGACAGTATATAAAATTTGAAATGAGAAAATTGGCAACAACTGTCAAACGCACTGTGCAGATCACGTGGGTGTTAATAAATGCAGACGTTAAATTCGTTCGGAAACGCGACTCTACGAGAAAGGCAAATCATTTTTCCGAACAAAACGCGAGAAAAAAGCTAATAATTCGTAAAATTCGTAAAATTTGTGTTTTATTCGCGTTTTATTTGGTCAAAAGTTCGGTCAACGAATAATACGTCATTCGGTTCGGAAACACTCTAAAAACAAATTATTCGCGAATTAAACACGAATATTGTCACTATGGTACTCCCCAGTGGAAGGCTCCAAACTCCCACACGTGACTGCCGCAGAAAATCTCCAGAATGACACTTCCGTGCCAACATTCATGCAAAAATTGGAGGAAAGAAGAAAGAGGAGACTCATTATTGACTTCAGATGTCAAAATCTTAAACATATAATAATACAGATAAAGGGTATAGTTTGGAATAAAGATCGAAGATTTGATCTTTCAACTTTAAATGTTTGCACAAATCTTATGGCCGGATTTCAATTGAGAGCACGGTCACATACATCTCCCAATCCCCTATTGCTTGCATTCTTTGCTTGTATCTCCTCATCTTCCTCTTAGCTACACATATCCTGAAAAACTTGATAGCCGCCTCACTGTAATAGTTCTTCTTCATATTTTTGGCTATGTGAGTAACACAAAGACGGTGAATGCATTGATCACCATCCTCCTCGTTCCACCCAAGATCATCTTGTCTGTACACCTTCTTGATACCCTTTCTCCTATCAGTGATGACACACACAAATCTGGAGCGAATTACATTGCGATGCAACTATTGAACCACCCACAATCTTCGAAACTCTCTGACTCAAATGGGAGAAGCTGGTTTTCTTCATCATATATACCCGGTTGTAATCAACAATTTACCTGTATTAAATCATCAATCAATTAAAACAAACAAATTAATTTAAAAAATTAAATTAACTAAATTAAATTAATTAAATTAATTAATTACCTTTGTACCAGCCTGACAGGAAACAAGCATCAACAATGATGACTGGTCTGAGGTGTTAAAAAGCAACTATGCACGGTCCAAATGTCCAAACCGCCCTATGATAATACTTGTATGGTTCAGGTTTACCGGTGGAATGAGGTCACATCAAACAATGTTTATGTGATTAATTAAAAAAAATAAGTTAAATTTTTATTTTGTTACAATGCCGTAAAAATAGAAGGAATAATATAGTACCTGGGTTTTTTCTCTTGATTGCCTCCAACAACGGAACTAGAAGCGCATATGACCCCTCCCAACTACAAAATTGGCGGGCAATTGCCAACTCTCGACCACGCCACAGTTTGTTGTACGTCGGTATCTGTCCGTTGTATCTTTCAGCAATAGATAGCTTGGATACTCAAATCAACATCGTTTCTCATTCCTATCATAAGATAGTATTTAAATAGCAATCACATTATATACTTCTCATGTGAAAAACCTACACATCTCATATCTAAGATTCCAAAGACACAATGGAAACATTAATGATACAAAATACAATTCATATAATGTTTCATTCATTTAGGTCATGTTCAATATATAAAATACACATTTATATATTCATGTTATTAAATGATAATCCTTTATCAACATTTATAGAACTTCAATGTACTTTAATCGACATGACAATCTTCCTTGGTAATTAATGTTCCTTCTTAATTACCATGATTGTGAACATATTTAGTGATTAAATGTTTCTCATCTTAGGAGTCATATGGTTCAAGACCAAGAGTATCTTCTTGAACACTTCCAAAGATATAACATATAAATCTCAAGGAGCATGAATAATAACATTCGTAATAAAATCATGAACAACATATAAATTATTATTAAAATAATTAACTTTTAAAACACACATCCTTCAAAAACCAGGTGCTCAAACCCACGATCCATTATCCGAAACCCGCGATCCATACTGAAAGACCTCTGTCCAAGTACAGGCCTGGTATCTTCCTAGTCACTCTGATCGCTCATACCCTCAGGATCGATGTCACCCCAATTTTCCTCTGCCTCTTCTAATTCCGGATCCACTATTTCATCATCTTCATCCGAATCATCATAAGATTGGCCCTAAGAAGCGACCCGGCTAGTAGAAGGCTGGTCAATCTGGGGTGAGACCCAACGAGGGGGCCGACTATTGGACGGTCAGTCCCTCTGAACTGGGGCCCAACTGCTAGACGATTGGTCAATTTAGAGAGGGGACGAACTTAAGCCAGATGAGTTAACCCGACTACGGCCCTTAATTAACCGCATAAGTGGGTTGGTACGCCGGACTCGGGTAACCTCCATATATAGGTCAATTACCTTGTATGCACCCCCAGAAAAACTCATGGTTTGGTTGTACAATACCTGCCAGACTCCATCATTATGAACTGGAAAGAGTTGGAACTAAGTTTGTGCTGAACTAGTGGGCATGCTAATTTTGGACTGAATATTAAGGTCACACTGACCCTGATCCAATCCCAAACTTTGATAAATAACCGATTTAATTCCCACATAATCAGTACCCGGCATTACCGGAATCACAGTAACAGGCCCGATACTATAATAAACTCCATTAGGGCATGTTAAAACATCACCACCAGTGTAAATGGATACCATAAGACTCATTTTGAATCCAATACACAAAAAACCTAAAATTAAAAATTAACTAAATTAATTATTAACCTACTGAAAAATTAAAAAAATTAAAAATAAAAAATAAAATAAAAAAAACTTATAGATCAGAAGCTCTTGTTTAAGAGAGAGAATGGATGAATGTGAGAAATGAAAAGATAAGTACATATAGAAAAAAAAAAAAAAAAAAACGGGCCGCGGCGGCATTAAGCAGCCTCCAATCTTTGAGGCTGTAGCGGCATTGAGCGGTCTGAGTAATTGTCGAATTTTCCCAAAACTGGAGTTTTTTTTTTTTTTTGAGTTGTGCTATAAATAAAATTTTCAGTCGAGGTGGGTCTTATGTCCCTACAGAAAACTGGCTGACTGTGATTTCGAATTTTTTTTTTTATGCACAGTATGTACACAGTACACGGATAGTTCGCGTCTGACAAGTATCTATTGTCTATCTATCATAATAATATGAGATTGAGTGAGGCTATGGTACTATGCATAGCACGGTTGGGTCCGTGCTACAGCTCCAAATTTGAGTTTTTAAAATCCTAACGGTCCATCCAAACCGTTCAACATGATTATAAAATGAATGTGTACTTGCAAATCAAATTTTACATTTTTTAGAATTTTTTTACTATTTGTTTAGATAGGTAGAAAATCACTTGATCTGAAAATTCTGGACCATCCAAAAACAGTGATTTTCTACCTATTTAAAAAAATAGTAAAAAATTTCGAAAAAATGTAAAATTTGGTTTGCAAGTACATATTCATTTTATAATCATGTTGAACGGTTTGGATGGACCATTAGGATTTTGAAAACTCAAATTTAGAGCCGTAGCACGGACCCATCCGTGCTATGCATAGTACCATAGCCTCACTCTATGAGATTTGTGGTAGTTTCTCTTAGTTAATCTGTTCGTGCGCCTTATGGAATTGGTAAACCAGACTTGCAAGTACTCCTTACTTCTGGTTCATTATTTATCATTGGAAAGACTATTGATTCTCAAGTATTGAAAGAAAAATATTCCTAGTTTATCAGCAGTCAGGCTTAATAGCTGCCCTGCTTTTGCACCAAGAGAACAGAGGAATCCAATGCCCTCATCAGAAGCCGATCCGAACTATATTTAATCGACAGTGCAGAACTGTTTAGACCCATTAACCAATGCCCTCGTCAGAAGCCGATCCGAACTATATTTAATCGACAGTGCAGAACTGTTTAGACCCATTAATCAGAAGGCAGGGAAGAACGAAGCAGATTCTGGTTTGATGGGCATTGGACTCGCAGTCAGCTCCTTCGGCCAAGTCATATTAGAGAAATGAAAATCTTTGCACAAGAAAATCCAAATACAACAAAAAAAAAATATTTAAAATGACAAGAGATGTAATAATAATTGATTTATTGCTTCTGGCCAAGATAGATTCACATGGTTCTTGTCCATTGGATTTCAAGATTTGTTGTTAGCTCTCAACTAAGCCACAAAAATTAACACAAGTTTGGGCTCAGATTGTTTCTCAAGAAAAAGACAGCCGCTAGCAAAGGATTCTGATTTGACCAGGTCCCTTCTCACAAGTTTTTAGAGGGGCATAAAAGAAACAGAAATAAGATCAAAATGCTCATGACAGCACTACTTCATGCAGAGGCATAATTAGAGGTACTTGTGCGAGCGAGGTGTTAGTAACTTGTTGCTCTTGGTACTCGTGGCCGTACCGGAGTCTTCGAAGGACTAACCCTGATTATATATCATGAACCATAATCAGAAAGAAGTGATGATATTGCCATGATTTTCCCTAAAGCAAAAGAATCTCAAGAGTATAATGGTTGGCTTCAAAACAAAAGGTAACAATGTACACTAGGACTCAAAAAGTATTCACTTAAGCTGCTTTACATTTTGTTCAAATAATACAGAACTGCCACTTTCTCTTGCATTTATGTAGAGAAAAATAGCAATAGAGAGCTTAAGCATTATTTGATGAAAATGGGATGCAATAATGCAAAAATCCAAAAGATATTTCGAGCTTTTCAAGAGTTACCTAATAATTAAGTTTTGAATGACATGAAGAAGAATTCATATTTTGCATGACTAAATATTTGCTTGAGGTTTTCCCGACATTTTTCAAGTTCTTTGATAATATAGATTGTGGTAGATTTATCAGGATTAATCAACAAAACAAAAAAAAAAAAAAAAAGGCAAAACGAAGGAAATAAACCTGATAGGAAGGGAGCCCAAAACCATTCCACTGCAATTCAGGGCAGCTATTGCACTTTCGGCCTGAACTCACAATGATAAAATTTGTTACACTCTGATGAGAACAGTTCCTAAGAAAATATTTTTTCACTCAAGAAGAATCGGTTAACTATATATATAGACGGAAGGAATATATATTGAAAACCATACTTATTTTACAATTGTGGCGACTAACGAAACAGCTATAAAAATATATATATATATGAGTTGGCTACGGTGCTACGCGTAACATAGAGGGCCTCCGTGCTACGGCTCAATATTTGAGTTTTCAAAATCCTAATGGTTGATCCGAACCGTTCAACATGATCTCCATATGAATATGTACTTGCAAACCAAATTTTACATTTTTTTAGAATTTTTTTAGATAGGTAGGAAATCACTTGATCTGAATGGTACAGAATTTTCAGATCAAGTGATTTTCTACCTATCTAAAAAAATAGTAAAAAAATTCTAAAAAATGTAAAATTTGATTTGCAAGTACATATTCATATGAAGATCATGTTGAATGGTTCCGATCGACCGTTAGGACTTTGAAAACTCAAATATTGAGCCATAGCACAGAGGCCCTCTATGCTACGCATAGCATATTAGCCAGATTCTATATATATATATATAGAGAGAGAGAGATGGGCTATTGTGCTTTGCAAAGTAAAGCCATCGTTTTACTTCGGCTTACTTTTTGAATTTTCAAAGTCCAAAACATCGATCCGACCGTTCAAGTTGATCTACATATTGAAATGTGCTTGCAGACCAAATTTTACATTTTTTGGAATTTGTTTACTATTTATTAAGCCACTTTGAAAATTGCTGATCACATGGTCCAAAAAAAACAGTGCAACAAAATTCTGGAACATGTGATCAGCAATTTTTAAAGTGGCTTAATAAATAGTAAAAAAATTCCAAAAAATGTAAAATTTGGTCTGCAAGCACATTTCAATATGTAGATCAACTTGAACGGTCGGATCGACGTTTTGGACTTTGAAAATCCAAAAAGTAAGCCAAAGTAAAACGATGGCTTTACTTTGCAAAGCACAATAGCTCATCTATATATATATATAGAGAGAGAGAGAGATGGACTTAGCTACTTCATGGAGTAAAACGACTTTGTACTCCACGCCATATCTTCATTTTCAAAGTTCAAATAGTCGATTCGAACCTTCCAACATGTTCTTCATATTGAAATGTACTTGGAGACCAAATTTTACATTTTTTGGAATTTTTTTACTATTTATTAAGCCACTTTGAAAATCTGAAAATCCGGATGAACAGTAAAAACAGTAAAAATTTCTGGACCGCCGGATCAGTGATTTTCAAAGTGACTTAATAAATAGTAAAAAAAATCCAAAAAATGTAAAATTTGGTCTCCAAGCACATATCAATATGGAGAACAACTTGAGCGGTTCGGATCGGTCGTTTGGATTTTCAAAATGAAAATAATGAGGCGTGGAGCACCAAGTCGTTTTACTCCATGAAGTAGCTAAGCCCAGCACTATATATATATATATATATGAGATGGACTAGGCTAAGCCATGGTGTAAAACGACTTGGTACTCCACGCCATATCTTCATTTTCAAAGTTTAAATGTCGATTCGAACCTTCCAACATGTTCTTCATATTGAAATGTACTCGGAGACCAAATTTTACATTTTTTGGAATTTTTTTTACTATTTATTAAGCCACTTTGAAAATCTGAAAATCAGGGTGAACAGTAAAAAACAGTAAAAATTTCTGGACCGCCGGATCAATGATTTTCAAAGTGGCTTAATAAATAGTAAAAAAATTCCAAAAAATGTAAAATTTGGTCTCCAAGCACATTTCAATATGGAGAACAACTTGAGCGGTTCGGATCGGTAGTTTGGATTTTCAAAATGGAAATAATGAGGCGTGGAGCACCAAGTCGTTTTACACCATGGCTTAGCTAAGCCCAGCACTATATATATATATATATATATAGAGAGAGATTGACTATGGTGAGTTGTGAAGTAAAACACCGTTTTACTTCACGCTCATACTCCATTTTGAAAATCTAAACGCCCGATCCGAACCACTCAACATGTTCTCCATATTGAAATGTGCTTGGAGACCAAATTTTATATTTTTTGGAATTTTTTTACTATTTATTAAGCCACTTTGAAAATCTCAGATCCGGGTGAACAGTAAAAAACAGTAAAAAATTCTGGACCATTCGATCAGCGATTTTCAAAGTGGCTTAATAAATAGTAAAAAAATTCCAAAAATTATAAAATTTGGTCTCCAAGCACATTTCAATATGGAGAACATGTTGAGCGGTTTGGATCGGGTGTTTAGAATTCCAAAATATAAATATGAGCGTGAAGTAAAAATGACATCTTACTTCGCAACTCACCATAGCTCAGCTCTCTCTATATATATATATATATATATATATATATATATATATATATATTTGTAGATATGTTCTCTAAAGTAAATTGGACACCGGTCAAGTATCAAACAAAGCAAAACCATTAGTTTCTCAAAATTCTTGATGGATGACCAATCGGTTTCCAAATTTGACTAGAGCTGATACACAACCTATTTAAACTACAGAGATGCTACGAGAAATTTTACTTTTTTCATTTTGACAATCTTTTGGTCGGTTGTCATGGTTGTCAAATAATTTTGCTATCAATATAACATATCCTGTAAATAAAATATTTCATGGAAGAACTTCAACATCAACTACTGGTAAACAAAACATAAATTGCCAATACTACCAAATAGAAATTACCTGAACAAACTCAACAAAAGCAATGCGAGTGTTGTGCACATTATCACCTAAAAGCCTCAATCGAGATACCTGTTGATCAGTTACTCAATGTCTAAGTTTTTTCTTATAAAGAAGAATGACACCATAGAAATCATAATAGAGTATGAAAATTATAGGGGAAAATACAAAAAAAAAAGTTGAACTGACCTCCCCACAAAGCTGTTCAAAGAAAACCTTTACATCTGTTTGGGTAACCTTCACAGCAAAAAAAGATACATATCTTAAAAAATATAGTAATGTGGCTCTGAATAAGGATAATAGATTGGTAAGATGCACGTACCTTCTTATCTATGTTTGTACAATACACTGTCCTCACCACCATCTCCTTCTCGTCCTCTGACTGTATTTTTTTTTTTTTAAAACCACAATAAATGCCCACTAAAGGTTAGCTTTTTAATAGGATACCATATTGGCTTTGGTACATGCTAGTCAATATCAGAAACCTGTATACCGGCCTCTATGATATGTGGATTGGTGTAAGGATTGGCTTGACCCTTCCAGTCATTTTTTTCTCACTGTGGGAGCTTATTTGGTGCTTAGTTGCACAATAGAGGGTAGTAAGCTCAAGCTCAATTGAGGTTGCATAGAGATCAAATTGGGTTATTCAACAACTTGGAGTTAGGTTATAGTGATGTATAAAGTTCAATTGTGCTGATTGATCTGCTTGTATGGTAATACATGATGGTAAGAAAACTCATCATTTTCTTTTTCTGTTTCTTGTTTTACTCATTATTTAATATTTTATTTATTTTCCGAACTAACCCTCGGGAGAAACTTGGGATTGACAGGCAGTATCGCAGTCTTGGAAGGCAAAACTCTGACGGGGTAGAAACCAAGAACAGTCCCACCAAGATTCAATGCTGCTCTTGCACCATCTATCATGAAAAAATAACAAATTTTTTTTGAAAAGGGGAACAAGCAAAAGGACACAAGGACAATAGTGCCTTGTCATACAGGTAAGGTCAGGTAGCATGATACAAATTTGACAAGGTTACCCAATTGTTCTTTTCTTCGGTTGTGATGTTTATTCAAATGACTGGTTTCAGGTTTATTTTTGAAATGATGGTTAATCCAGGCTTAGTTAGGGTTCAAATTGCATGTCAGCACCTGCCTAGTGTAGCAATGTACCAAAATCAGTACTAACGATCAAATTGCAGTGTAGCAGCCAAACTTGCAATAATCTTTGAATATTCACCTCACTTTTTTTTAAAACTGGTAAAAGCAATTTGGAAACAAACTAACATACGATAACAATCGGTGCCAATAAAAACAGGCTGGAATGCAAAAACCTAGCCTCTACCTTCATCAGAAAATTCAATAAATGCGAAGCGAAGGACAGAATGGGGATCACCGCATATCCGGCAATCTACAACCTTATAGCAGTAAAAAAACCGAATTTGTAATAAATTAAAGATGTTCAGCAGACTAATATGAAGTATGTAAAATAATATACTATATGCCAACAAAAGCGAAGGTTCTCTGATTACACTATATGCCAATATATATAGAAGGTTCTATATGGTGCACAATCTATAATGGTCGGTGCAATTTTTGAGTGAATTAAAAATACTCTTAGATATTAGTAGAAATGAATTAGCAATTGGTCATTTGCACATTCAATTAATATGCAGCTAACTTCATAAAAGTAAATAAGAACTAAGTAGCGAACAAATTTTCATATTCTTATACAAGATAAAATAACTCATTGTAGCAACTTTTGGCCTTCAATTGAAGTATACTAACCAGGCCAAGTTGGATTTTCCAATAAACTATAATGGTCATCTTTAGTGAGAAAAATGAATCTCTTTTTTTCAATGTTTCAATTTACCCGTCCACTTGACACATCTATCATGATAGTAGAATTCTAGTTCAGTTAATTGCTAAACTACAGGTATAAGAATCTACAAGAATGTGTGTAAAATTAGAAAAAATAAAGAAGTGTTCATAACTTACTTGTCCACAGTTAGAAAATAATTCAGCAAGCTTCTCCTCAGTCACCTAACAAAAACACCAAGTAAATTAATAACAAATTTACAGTGAATAGTTTTTGCAATAGACGGCCAATATTTTACAATATGTTCAAATAACTCCAAAAGGAAACTTTTGTCGCCAAACCCAACACTATTCAATGCAATCCCAATTAACATCTAACTATTAGAATTTTTTCTCTGATGTTTGAGCTGAACCAAAAAAAAGCATAGGAGATTCATATAAAGTATTTATGAAAATAATATACCTCTTCATGTTAACATGAAACATTAGAGTAACCTTATTATTTGTCGCTGGACTACATCTTGGTTCCATAGTTAGAGTGTTTTAGCAAATAACAGGAATTGGGTAATGTTACTTGCAAATATAGAAATGAAGGCTATTTACAAGTACGTGAAGTTGTTGACATGAAGTCACTAAACCCGAATACAAGTATAAGATTATTTTATTTCAAAATCTCACATGCTGATCGATATCCGAGACATAAACAGTTCGTCGAATGCTATCTTCTCTGTCTGCTTTTCTGGTTCTCTCATTCATGCGGCGCCTCTGGCTAAAACCAACTCTCCTCTGAATAACAAGAAAATGTATCCAAATCAGGAAATTACCACATCCAATTAAAAACTGTGTTAAAATTATACAAAAAAAGAACAATTTCACCTAATTTTCCAGTAATGGAAAAGTATAAAACTGAAAAATCAGTTGTTATTTTGTGGTCTATTCTATATGCTACAGTTCTAAAGGTATATGCTTGTGTCTTTCTAGAAGGAAAAAATTATGTATATAAAATGAAAGGAAAAATTATTGAAGGAAACAGCTCACTGTTCTTAAATAGTCAGATATTGCCAATCAGTAGCATCATAACTCATAAGATTTGCATTTGATCAAAATAAAATCGTTAAAACTATATGCAAAAAAATATACCTGATAGCCATAAGAAGTAACAAAAAAAAAAAAAGGATCATAAGCATTACAATCCATCTATAGTGTCCTAGATTGTACTAATTAAATCTCCTAACAACAAAATTTACAAATGAAACGTAAAAAAAAAGAAAAACAAAGAAATCAATTACCCTTGGAAACGGCTGGCCATTGCTCGATCCATCACTACTGGAATCCTTGTTATAATTCCCGGTAGTCATAATCTGATAAAAGCCACCGAAATAATCAGGAGAGGCGATGAAAATCGGGGCATCGGCTGAGAGCTGGCCGCTCGACCAGTGGTCCCAGGCATAATCGCTGACAGGGGGCCCCACTGCCAGGCTGTACTTTGGAGAAGGGACGAATTCCTTGGCCGAGGGGTTGAGCTTCGAGAGCAAATCCACCAACTCCTTCACATCCCTCTGATCCGCCACAGCTGCCATTTATTCCTTGTTTGGAAATAGAAAGACAAAATTGTTCACTTAAACTGGGTGGGATAGATTAAGAGTGTTTTGTTTGTTGTTGTCTATGAATGGCGTATGGTTTTGGAATTTGGAAAGGAAGTGATGGGATGGGGTAGAGAGAAACAGAGAAGAGGGTAGCGATAGAGAGAGAAAGAGAGAGGTGAAGAACCGAAAAACGGAGGTTTGTGATGTATCGGTTCGGCAAGTCCCGATTTTAATGGCCTTAATGAAGAGAGAGAAAAGAGAGGGGATGGGGGTGGGGGGTTTTGATTCCTTTGCTTATTGTGGGTTTAATTTAGAGGGAAGGAGGTTGTTAATGGGAGTGGAAAGAATGGGGGAGAGAAGAGAAGAGAAGAGATGGGTTAGTGAAGACTGTGACGCTACCTCTCCATTCACTTGCAGATCTTCTGTGCCTCCCGGAAAGCTTGAATTTGTGTTGCCTATTACAATGTTATTTTTACTAACTATTTGATTAGTAAAGGTTGCATATTGTTGTAACATTTTTTATTGCTACAAAAAGATAAGTTATTTATTTTTTAAGGTTAATTTTTAATAGTTATAAAATATGCATTATCGGATAATAACTACTACAACTTATTTTCACGTGGAGCATGTATATCTTTTGAGTATGGTTACAAAATATGTATTATCGGATAATAACTACTATATCTTATTTCCACGGAACAGATTTTTTTATTGATGTATATCTTTTGAGCATCGCTAATATGATAAGTTTTTAATTGAAATATTTGTGTTAACAATTATCTGAATAGGATTCAGATAAGCTGAAATTCGAGATCCATGAACAGTAACCCTGAAATTCTTGAAATTCGAGATCTAGCCGTTCAACTTTTTCTGTGCACGCATCTCGAAATAGCTGATTTTTCTGTGTATGCATCTCGAAACACCTGGTTTTTATGTGTACGCATCTCAAAACAATTCAATAGCTAAATTCAGAATTTCAGAAATTTCAGAGTCACTATTGATGATCTCAAATTTCAACAAATTTGGATCCATCCGAATAACTTCGCCTCCAGTCTATCACTAATAATAGCGTGTCACGTTACTTGTGAGTATCAACTACCAGGGGCAGACCCAGGTTTATCCAGGGGGTTGCCCCCCTGGATTTTGAGTTTTAGTGGAGATTTATCGGTTCTGACCTACTTTGCCTCTCCGAAATTTTTTTTGCCCCCCTCTGGATGTTAGATTTGTAATTCGGGTTAAATTTAGGGTTAAAATTGAAATAAATTTGTTGAATTTTGATTGGTAATTAGAATTATAAGTCAAAGCATCAGAATTTACAAGTCAAAACATTGGAAAGTATAAGTTAAAGAATTATTTTTTATCGAGTACCCAATTAGTTAATGAATTTAAATCCAATAAAGTATTTAAACTCGATTCAATATTTTTTTTTGTCCCCCTGACAAAAATTCTGAATCCCCCCTGTCAACTACATATATAATCTTTCAAATACCAATCGTGATATGATTAAGTGTCAACTATTTACAAATTTGACATACCACAATAAATACTTCACGACGAGTTGGTAATGAAATTACTCTAACAAGCCAGTTATCTCCTCTAATTATATAAAATGTTGCTTGTAATGAATTATAGTTTGTATTATGAAGTTTTTTTATTTCAATATACAAGTTCTTACGTAAATAAAGTGTATTACACTAACAATTATTTATCATATTTTTTAAATATCATTGCACCAACTTTTGTAGAATTTAATATCAAGTTTATAACTTAGGCGACAATTATATATATATAAAAAGTTTCTAGTATATTGAGTTACTGTTGGCTATCATTTAAAAAAAAATCAGTTTTACATTAAAAAAAACTTTTTTGTAGATTTAGTCCGTTTATTTGTTTCAAAATTTGATCTTAAAAAATCTACTCTAAATCTGCAGGAAGACCCGTCCAATTAGATGGCTACTGTCAGAGTTCTAAATAGCGCTATAGTATTTTCGGACCATAAAAACTATGACGTTATAGCACGCTATAGTGAGCTATAGCGGCGCAATATATCAATAGCGTCATTTTTTTGACATTCTGCTGTAACACGATAAACGCTACGCTATAATTATATTTTCTAGAAATGGAGAAGATATTATCCAACGGAAGCTTTTGTTTTGATGGGGAAGAGAGAGAGAGAGGATGCGTAAGCTTGGGTCAGCAAAAGAGGGTTGTTAGTTTGGCACGCATGTTAACTTACTTGAAGGGGATGGAAGGGGATAGGGGGTTTGTTGGGATTGTGAATTCTTTTCCGATTTAAATTTTATATTTTAAGTTCATTTCTGATGGAATTTTTAAACGAACCCAACAACTGATATTAAATTTCATCAGAAATCGCTCCATATTTCAGTTTGGTCCAAATTGTGTTGTTTCTGATTACTGGAAAAACAATGAAACTTATATTATGAGGTCTTTCTGATTTTTTTTTCTTTTCTTCATAAAAAATTAAGATAATCCAATAAATTGTTTCCTCAATTTTAATGAAAAGTTAACAATCAAACATTTTTTAATTGAGAGAGATCCACTTATAACATTTGTAAGTTACAACATCTTACAACAATTCGGTTTTGTGATTTTTAAAGTTCAAGCAGTCGATCGAAACCGTTCAACGTGATATCTATATTAAAATGTGTTTGGAGATCAAATTTTATATTTTTTTTAATTTTTTTTTACTATTTATTAAGTATTTTACAATACGGCTGTTTTTCAGTGGTCCATAATTATTGAAAAATAGCAGTTTTGTAAAATACTTAATAAATAGTAAAAAAAAATGTAAAATTGATATCCAAGCACATTTTAATATATAGATCATGTTAAACGGTTTGGATCGACTGTTTAGACTTTGAAAATCACAAAACTAAATTATTGTAAATTACAAATGTTATAAGTAGATCTATCCTCTTTTTAATTTGTGAAACAAGAAAGCAAACTCCTTTGCATATTTTGTTGCTTTTTGTTTTTGCATGATGGCATTATTAATTAGAAAAAAAATAAAAGGAAAATGATTTTAATTGTGAGCAGCATTTGCCTTCTGTGGCCACCAACTATTCAGAGCACGACACATGTCAATCATATTTTGTTAAGAAAATATTAAGTATAAATTTTGTACAAATTTTAATTCTATGTAAATTCTATACAAATTAAATTTATGCAAAATTGGACTAACGAACTAATTTTTGCGCTATAGGAGTGCATGGAATTCGTATCCTCTGTAGTACTACAGAGGTACTGTTCTGTGAAGTAATCGGATCCGGACCGTTCTTTTAACTTTGCACGAATCTCAAAGCACAAATAGTACTGCCCCCTTTCCGAATCCCGAATAAGCACCGGCTAAGAGTTAATATGAATCATAAAGTAATTTACTATTCCGTGGAGTACTAGAGAGGATACGCGTTCGGAGTGCATGTTGGTGCAATTTTGTTAGCTGATAACACCACAAGTCAAATTTGATAGAACTCACGTGATATGTAAAATGGAGGAAAACATAATAATATGTAACATGCAAACAAGAATATTAATTAACTTCGGATCTGATAGCAAAAGGCAATGTTCTCTGTTAGAGGTGTTCAAATAGTTTGATTTGTTTGGTTTTCAACCGAACCAAAAAAAAATTGTTTAAATGAATCAATTTTTCGGTTGAAATGGATCAGTTTGGTTTTTAAATTATTTCAGTTTAAATTGATGAGTTCGGTTTAGACTAGTTAAAAGTTAAAACCGATTAAGCTGAACCGATAGCATTATAATGGTTCAAGTATGGCTTCTATTTTGTTGGTTCAGGCATCTCTTTCTTTCTTCTATTTTGATTTGGATATTTTAGAACATCTACAAATTTTGTATAGATTTGAATAGTGTGTAATGTTATTTTGATTTTTGATTTTTAATGAAATTACTAATGTATTGGGTTTTGACTTTTTGAAATTTAATTTCTTTTTTCGGTTCAACCGGACAAACTGAAATTTAAGCCAGTTTAAATGGTTCGGTTCTTATTCAATTGGACATTTTAATTCGGTTGGCCAAACAAAAAGTTTGGTTTGTCTATTTTATTTTGGTTTCAACAAAACCGACCGTTTGAACACCAATAATTTTTCGTCTTGCTCTGGAAAAAATAAAATAATAATAACAATAATATGCAAACAATTTCACAAGAAAGAAACAAATTCTTTTACTTGAAAAAAATATTAGAAAAAACACACACAAAAAAACCGAGCCAAGATTATCCTCACTCTCCGTTAGTGCCTCTTATCAAAGAAGACTTTAAATCATTTATAAGCAGTGTTGTAAATAACGGTATGTGCTCGTCGGACAGACAGAGTATCGCTAAGCGGTTAATCGGAAATAATCGGAAATAATCGAAAATAATCGGCCAATTAGTCGGGAAAATCCTTAACGGTTTGGTCACCGCCAACGACTAATCGGCCAATTAATCAGCCTAAACGGATGTTTTTTACCACATTGTTTATAAGTATGATAAGATAATATCCGATCGATACAATATGCAGAGTATAAGGGCCTGTTCGGCACAATTACTGTGCGCGTGGGAAAAAAAAATTCAGTCTGAGGTCGTGTTTTCTGTCCCACGCGCATAATAATCAGTAGTTCAAAAATTTCCGAATCCCGTTCTCATTCCCGTTCCCCTCGGTCTGCCGAACATGCCCTAAATCTCAGATTCAAAATAATGCATATATAAGATATATAAATGTCCTTAACTTGTGTAGACTATCTATATACGATATGATTGGGCATCTTAGTTTATACATGGGTGCTAGTTGTGCGGTAAACAACAACAGTCTATCAGAATTTATAATTAATTAACTTGTACTAGCTAGAGTAGGTAAGGAGCCTTTCTCTTGAAATTCATCAACAACCTTTTTTAATGTTTCTTGTGGCATGTACAAAATGGAAGAACCTTCTCAAAGTATATATATGATTGTAATAAATATAAGATTTGCCCATAGTTTATATGAAAATCATACATCATGCTAATAAAATGTGACTAGCTGAATTATTAAAATTATGGATTCCGTTATAAATTGATAATAAATTCAAGGAAAACTTGTGAAATCACCCTCCTTTAAAAAAACAAAATATTTTCTTCAATCTTTTGGCATATTGTTTTTGTGAGGCCAAATACACGCCATCCTAATTTCCTTCTTTCTCTCCCTCTTATTTATTCCCAAATCCCAATCATTAATGTGTTTTACTTATCTCAATAGCTATCTGAAATTCTGAATGCACGTACAATATATACATACATGGTTTTGCACTTTACTCGGATGTAAAACATGTGTGCCCTGATTAGGGGTGAAAACAGAGCGAATGCTAGAGGATAGTGGTAAAACTATATTCATGTTTTTTTTTTAATTTTTCGAATACGGATACGGAGGATATCATCTAAATACAGAATACCATTGAAATTGGGAAATTTGAAAAACATCAGGATCTCTAATCTCCAAGTCAATCTGCGGTTTCATTCTTGGAAAGGGGGCGCAGATTGACTTGACGGTCTTCCAAAAACCTAAATATCAGTATATTGCCATGTATTTTTTTGTTTGTTTTTTTTTTTTTTTTTTTTGGGGGGGGGGGGGGGGGGGGGGGGGTGCATATTGCAGGTCCTGATATTTTTCGAAAATCTCCATAATTTGTGATTTTTTTTTTTTGACAGTGGTATTAATAAAAATTTGGGGTTCTTGACATTGCCCATTTTGTTATTTTAGTGAGTGATGCTGTTAACATGCTTTGTGTGCCACAGAGGATCCGAGCTGAATCTAAAGTCTCAAGATAAACGTGACCGTCTGTGGTTTGATTTGGACGAGTATGATGTGACCTTCCTAAATCAAGAGAAAAATATAACATGATGATTATTATTTGACATTATCAAATATTCGCCGACATTTATATTAATATCCAAAGTTAATTACAAATTAATAAATATACCCAAAGTTGTTCGGAATTTATAAAAATATTCATACCGGCCATTTTCTGGCCGGTTTTCATTTTTTTTGGTATCGGCCAGAAAATGACCGGTACAAATTTTTTTTTTTTCGAGACAAATAGCAAAAATGCTGAAATCTAACACTAAAAATTCAATTTTTAAAAAAAATATTTGTTAGATTACTTTTTTATATCTATTTAGCATATTTATACTAAAATACGCTAAATTACTTGAAATTATGTTAAATTACGCTGAATTACACTAAATTACGCTAAATTACAATAATTATGTTAAATTATTCTAAAATATGCTAAATTACTTGAAATTATGTTAAATTAACTCAGCTAAGTTACGCTAAATTAGGCCGATTTTGTGCCATCTTTCATAAATAATAAAAAATTGTAAAAAAATTTCAAAAATAGTAAACATTGGTATTCTACAAGTTCATTATATAACTATTTTACTGAGCTACGTAGATTGAACAATAGAAATGAAAATCTTAATCGGAAACTTCAACTGAAGTTTTGAGGCTCTTTCCTTTGTTTTTTTTGCAATTATGAATTTTGAAATCTAGCAAAGCGGGCACGGACGCATGTTTATTTTTGCAAGATTTCTGAAAAGTGGTCATTTGCTGAAACCGGACACTCGAGCGCCGTTTTATGGCCGTTTGAAGTTTCGTCGTTGTTTTTTGTCTTCTCAGTGAAGATATCATCCCTATTCATATGTAATTTAGCGTAATTTACCGTATTTTAGCATAATTTAACATAATTATTGTAATTTAGTTTAATTTAGTGTAATTCAGCGTAATTAACATAATTTTAAGTAATTTAGCGTATTTTAGTATACATATGCTAATTATATATTAAAAAAAAGTACTCTAACAAATATTTAAAAAAATTCGAATTTTTAGTGTTAAATTTCAGCATTTTTGCTATTTGTCTATAAACAAAAGAAAAAAAAAATTAGTACCGGCTATTTTCTGGCCGGTACCGAAAAAATGAAAACCGGTTAGAAATGACCGGTATGGATATTTTTATAAATTCCCAAGAACTTTGGGTATATTTATTAATTTGTAATTAACTTTGGGTATAATATAAATGTCGGCAATATTCGATACTATCGAATTAATTACTTTGTATTATTATTTATGTTGGATGCTTTATTATTTATATTGTTTATTTTGTTTTCACATTGATCGCCTTTATTATTAAACATTTATTCTTTCGTGTATGTTGCAGACCGAGATTTTTATTTTTACCCAAAAAAAAAAAAATTAATATATTTAACCAAGTTTTTGAAAAAATTAAATTTTTACCCAAACCGTAAATAATATTTACGGTTTGAAACTCTTTTTTTTTTTTTAGAGAAAAATAGTTAAAATGCTGAAATGAAATATAACACAAAAAAATCGAATTGTTTTTTAAAATATTTGTTAGAAAATACGCTACGAATAGAGCCGATTTTGTGCTAAAATACGGTAAATTACAATAATTATGCCAAAAGACATGACGTCTGTTTAAATACAAATCCTAAAACAGAAAATATATATAAAAGATACATCAAAGACCCTAAAAACTCTAAAATTATAAAGAAAGGTCCAAAAGTCCATGAAGGAAGACTCGGATCGCGAATCTGAGCCCGCAAAATGGGCGAAACTGATCATAGATGGTTTCGGATCCGGTTTTGGGCTGTGGAGTTCCTGTCAAAATTTCAGCTCAATCCGACGGACGGATCAAAAGTTACGCTCCTTTTCATGAAGCATGCGCAGGCCCATATTGCATCATTTCCGATTAAGATTTTCATTTCTATTCTTCAATCTACGTTGCTCAGTAAATTAGTTATCTAATGAACTTGTAGAATACCAATTTTTATTATTTTTTGGAATTTTTTACTTTTTTTTATGATTTATGAAAGATGCCACAAAATCGGCCCAATTCATACGTAATTTAGCGTAATTTACCGTATTTTAGCATAATTCTACATAATTATTGTAATTTCAGCATTTTAGTAAATTTACCGTATTTGAGCATAATTATGTGCTGGGCTTAGCTAAGCCATGGTGTAAAACGACTTGGTGCTCCACGCCTCATTATTTCCATTTTGAAAATCCAAACTACCGATCCGAACCGCTCAAGTTGTTCTCCATATTGAAATGTGCTTGGAGACCAAATTTTACATTTTTTGGATTTTTTTTACTATTTATTAAGCCACTTTGAAAATCACTGATCCGGCGGTCCAGAAATTTTTACTGTTTTTTACTGTTTATAAGGATTTTCAGATTTTCAAAGTGGCTTAATAAATAGTAAAAAAATTCCAAAAAATGTAAAATTTGGTCTCCAAGTACATTTCAATATGAAGAACATGTTGGAAGGTTCGAATCGACTATTTGAACTTTGAAAATGAAGATATGGCGTGGAGTACCAAGTCGTTTTACACCATGGCTTAGCCTAGTCGGACTCCATAATTATTGTAATTTACCGTATTTTAGCACAAAATCGGCTCTATTCGTAGCGTATTTTCTAACAAATATTTTAAAAAACAATTCGATTTTTTGTGTTATATTTCATTTCAGCATTTTAGCTATTTTTCTCTAAAAAAAAAACAAAATTTAAACCGTAAATAATATTTACGGTTTGGGTAAAAATTTAATTTTTTCAAAAACTTGGTTAATTATATTAAAAAATATATTTTTTTGGGTAAAAATAAAAATCTCTGTGTTGCAGATGGTATGGATCATGGAGATTTATTCTCGCGTTTATATAATTAATTATACATTAAATATTTTGAGAAATTTAGATATATGTCCATCATAAATTTGTCAAGTGGATATTTTTCCATCAATATTTCAAAATTAGTTATTTACCCATCTAAATTCACTCATTTTATGAATATTCTCATTTCTTAATTTAATCACTAAAAATTAAAATTAATAATTTTAATATTTTAATATTTTAAAAAGACAATTTTATCCTTACTTCAAAATACTATGTTGCTGACACCCTTCTCCCTTCCCTTTCTGCGACCAATGTGAAACTATTAGAAATTGTATTAGAAATCAAAATACTAGTACCCAGTACGTGCCGTGACTAACACGCCGTGACTTTGGTCACGTGCCGTGCCGTGCCGTGACCAAGTAAATTTTTCACGTGCCGTGCCGTGCCGTGACAAAAATTATGAGGGGTGGTCACGGCACGCGAGTCACGCAAACGTGCGTTAGTCACGTTTGATCGCATTTAACGTTTTAAAAAAAATACGAAACGATTCTTTAAAATTCAAATGTTTTAATTGAAATTTAAATGTAAATATTTTAATTAAAATAAAATTATACCTTATAGAAGGTATGTTAGTGTATTGTCTCGTGACTGGCGTGTCTACCGTTCCGTGACTCGCGTGTCTCGTGCCGTGCCGTGCCGTGTCTTCTTTGCCAACATTGGTCACGGCACCCAATGGTCACGGCACGGGACACGCGAGTCACAGCACGCGAAGGACACACGTGCCGTGCCGTTCCGTGACGGAGTCGGCTCCGGCGTACCATTTTTCCCACTCTACTGTACCCTCATCTTTTTATAAAAAGGAAAAAAAAAATATTCTCCAGAGTATATGAAACTCTATTAGAAAAGAAAGAAAATTAGGCTATTTGACAGTGAACAAATGAACATTTTAGCGTGCATTTTTTTTTTTTTTTTTAGTAAAAAGGCACAGGCCCGGTTTCATTAGATGAAACAATAATTTTTTTTTTTATGTACTCCTGCACTGTTTGAGACTTTTTGAGTTGAAAATTGGAAAAGGCAGAACACAATGAATGTTTCGTTGACACTGTTCTACACAGAACTAGGGATGTCAACGAGTACAGTAAGGGTCGGATAGAAGCATTTTTATATTCCTACACAGAACTCATACAAATTGGTCGGAGTGAAGTGTACACAACACAACTCTCGAAAGTTTGAATTCGCTAATTTTAACAATCTTGACTATGTACATAATATTTTTAGTATGTCACGAGTACGATTAAAATATCTCATTGTTTTGTTTCTTAATCATGTTTACATTTATATTTTTTTTGAAGTTCAAACAGTCAATCTGAACTGCTCAATATGATTTTTTTTAAAATTTTACTATTTTTTAGAGAGATACAAAATCATTGTTTTTAGATGATTCATAATATTATGAGAAAAACAATAATTTTATACCTATTTAAAAAATAGTATTTTTTTTTCAAAAAAAAATATAAAATTTGGTCTCTAAGCACATTTTAATATAGAGATTTATTTTGGGCAATCAATATTGACTATCTGAATTTTAAAAATGAAAAAAAAAATGTAAGATATGATTGGATTACAAAAACAATAGTCCATGTAAATATATGGTATATTATTCATGCAAGTGATATTCAAAACCTTTATTGATGGTGAAACAAGAAACTAAAACATGTAGAATTTCTATTCAGTGATAGTTGACAACATACAGTACAAGTTGAGAAATTTTGTTCACCTAAGATTTGAGAAAAATCAATCTAGCAAATTAAGAGAAATCACTCCATTATGATTTATGAAACAATACCTAAACAAGACTAAAAGCAAGACAAATCTTCATTAATTTGATTCTAATGTCAAATCTAGCTACTCAATCTCAAACTTTTTGCTGGAATTTGATTTTGAATCTTAAATCTAACTTAAATAACTAAACAACTAAACATTAAATTAATTTTTCAAAACATGTTTAAAATTCAACTAATTTTAATTTTATGTACCAAATATTTTGGAATATGTTTACATTCCTAGAAGGATTTGATGCTGCTCACTAACTAAATTTTGTAGTTAATAAGATTTGGCAATAGGTAACTCCTCTTTAAAAAAATCAACAGAATATCTAATAGAATAAAATTTTCATGAAAGTAATTAAAATTACAACCTAAATATCTTATGAAATCTTTCTCTCAAGAAAAAGTATCTTATGAAATCCAACAAAATCTTACAAAAATTAATGCCATACAAATTTAGAAACCCCTAAACCATGCTATATCTGCTGCATTAGATATCGATTTTATTGTGTTTATTAATGTAGTATTTATTTGTTTGAACGATTTACTTAAAAAAAAAATTAATTCATGCAGACAGGGGCGGACCCAGGTGGTTCCAAGGGGGCAGCTACCCCCCTGGATTTTGAGTTTTAGTGGAGATTTATTGGTTCCGACCGATTTTGCCCCCCTCTGGACGTTTGATTTGTAATTCGGGTTAAATTTAGGGTTAAAATTGAAATAAATTTGTTGAATTTTGATTGGTAATTAGAATTATAAGTCAAAGCATCAGAAATTACAAGTCAAAGCATTAGAAAGTATAAGTTAAAGCATTACTTTTTATCGAGTACTCAATCAGTTAATGAATTTAAACCCGATTTGATATTTTTTTGCCCCCATCTAACGAAAATTCTGAATCCGCCCCTACATACAGAACTACAAAGTTTCCTTCAAACATGAAAAAAAAAATCCATGAGTGCGATAATGGCGGTCTCCTTGATACAATGAAAAGATCATAATAACTGCGCTTTGGATCTGTCAATGCACTCTTGGTGCTTTCCAAATTAAATGAAGTAGCTATTCTCTAAAAAGAACCAACTATTCTCTTCTTTTGCTTTGTAGTTCCGGTCTCGCCGATAAAGTAGATGTTACAAACAGAGCAAAAAGGGCTAATAAAAAGCCCGTTGAACTCCTTAAATTCCTCAAATTTGTTGTACTTTTTGAGTTCATGATGAAACAAAAAATTGGGGAGAATTTCATATGTACCACTCAATAACTGTAAAATTACATATTTATCATCCAAATTTTTATAATTACTTATTTACCATCTAAAAATCTAATAACTTACATATTTATCCGATATAACTTTGATAACGCAATTGAGATGCGCAAAAGCACGCTTACATTAATTGAATTTACAATACATGCAATGCAAGCCAAAAGCACGCTTACATTAAATTCAAGTCAAATGTTGAGATGAACACCTTTGATTGGATCCTTTATGCATGAAGCGAACCGCAATTGAGACTTGAGAGGTTCCTTAGTCAACGTCAACATATACATTTTTTAAATCTTCTGTGCTTTTGAAAATATTTTTTGGACGATTTCAACTCGGTCATCCCTCTCAAAGACACAAGATATGAAACAAGAGATAGGAGTAGGTCCGATACCTACTTTTAGGTTCAATTAACTCTACCACCGTACAATTAGCATTAAATCTGTGTGCACGGATCTTGATGCTGATCGGATGGTCATCACACCCATCGAACCAAAGTAGGTCCGATGGGCATCGGACCTACTCTAAATTGATGAAACAATGGTTCAATGATTTTTATAATATATTAAATTCAAAATATTAAAAAAAAATTGATTTCAGATTTTCAGGTTGTTACTACTGATTATGTTGGGTGTAAAGAAAAATTTGTTTCACATAGTCAACTAAGATAGATAATGCAGGAAGTTTTAGTTAGCTCAATTGTAGCTAATATGTACTTTGATTTTTTTTCTTTCAACATATATAACATGCGCTCTATATTATAATAGAGGACGGATCGGATGACATTCTTTTTTTGGTGACACAGAATGACATCGTGTATTTTTAAAGTTTTCAAAGTCCAAACAGTCGATCCAAACTGTTCAATATGATGGATATATTAAAATGTGCTTGCAGATCAGATTTTACATTTTTTTGAATTTTTTTACTATTTATTAAGTACGTTACAAAATCGTTGTTTTTAGACCATTGAATTTTTGTACTCATCTTAATAAATAGTAAAAAAATTCAAAAAAAATGTAAAATTTGATCTGCAAGCACATTTTAATATATCCATCATATTGAACAATTTGGATCGACTGTTTGGACTTTGAAAATGCACGGTGTCATTCGATGTCACCAAAAAAGAATGTCATCCGATCCCTCCTCATTATAATATTATGTTGATATTTAAATACAACTTATGGACAGTTTCGCCAAAAACAAAGTATGTATAATAATATAAGGCAAATTCTTCTATGGACATAAGGACCTATTTGTAAAATGAACATATTTTTATTTTCAAAGTTCAAACAGTCAATCCGACCGTTCAACATTATCTCCATATTAAAATGTACTTGGAGGTCAAATTTTACATTTTTTTGAATTTTTTTACTATTTATTAAGTATTTTACAAAATTCAATGATCTGAATTTGACTAGTTTTTGTAAAATACTTAATAAATAGTAAAAAAAATTCAAGAAAATGTAAAATTTGACCTCCAAGTACATTTTAATATGGAGATAATGTTGAACGGTCCGATCGACTGTTTGAACTTTGAAAATTAAAATATGTTCATTTTACAAATAGGTCCTTATGTCCATAGAAGACACACTCATACTATAAATGTTCTATCAGGTAAGAAAAAAATTAATCAAGAACTAATATTTAATCTAGTAGCAAAAATAATACTCTTTGTGTGGGAGATCGCAGATTCAAAACCTAAATGATTTTTTTTTTTGTGAATATTAAATAATTGGGTGGCTTGATCTTCAATATTTATTTAAAAAAAATAAAACTTATTGTTCAAAGCATTGATGTATAAATTTTGCATATAAAAATAGTCAGACATCTTTTAATAAACAAGTTAAAAAAATAGTCAAACAAAACTTCAGTATTTCATCATATACAGACACAATAAATACGTACCATCCTTGACAAAGTGATGTAGAAAAATTGAAGCTTAAAACCATAAAAAAAATTCAATTATAGCGACTTTCAACAGTTCAACTGCTCACATGACACCTGCTTTTGAAATCTAAACCAAAATAAAAACGGTCCAGTAAAAATTCAATTCTAGAATTTTCCTTCTTGAAATAATTTAAAATAATATTAGATACAGATACGGATCGAATATCAGTTAGATACAGATACGGATACAGATCGGATCGGATATTTATTAAAATAATATTTAAAAAATATCAAAGTTCATAATATTTATCTAATTTTAATGGTGAATAACAATATTTTTTCATAATATATATTAAAATATATGATATATATCTACTATTCGAATACAGATAATTGAAACGTAAAACCATATTAGTATCTATATCCACACAGATATTCGGATATCGGATATTCACATCTAAATTTTTGAATACGGATCTGATATTATTCATACCGTTTTCACCCCTAATTAGAGTGGGAAAAATGGCACAGCACAGCACGCGTGTCGGTTACGTGCTGTGACCACCTCTTGTAATTTTTGTCAAGGCACGGCACGTGAAAAATTTACTTGGTCACGGCACGGCACGGCACGTTTTCCCCACTCTACCCCTAATTATGATGTATCATTTATTTATTATTTATTAGAGCCTCCCATGTTGCTTTCTTTGTCTAGCCATAATTTGAACTTTTGTTTACTGGTAAGAACAGGTGTTGTCACTCTTTTCCACAAGGAAAAAAAAAAAGGTGATAAAAGCGATAGCGCACAAAAAAACACATACAAAAAATAAAAAAGAAACAATGGAGTCCCTGACCAGTCATAGTTTATGTGAGATATTATTTTACTTAAATCAAAAGTATTGAATGCGACAGAAAACATGGCGTATTAAGTTATAATATTTTATTTAAATATATAAAAATCAACCAATTTCTAGATAAGGACTTGTTAAAATTTTATTCGATGTAGAATTTATATTTGGTATCTTCTGGTTCCAGAACATACCATTTATGAATGTATTATGTCCAATTAATATATTCTAGAATTAATTTATGAAATATTCGTTGCACTTGCATTGGTAAATGGTAATGAACAACTGGACAAAAATGTTCTCTGTATTTTTTGTTGGGAAATGATTCAAATCTCCTAGATATAAGATATAGCTTTCCATTGTCGATCTTCAAAGAAAAAATGATCTAATACTCGCCATGATGTGACAAATCTTCATCCTGAATCAATATATTTGCACAAGTTCCAAAAGCACCTTGTTACATAAGAATTTTTTTTATAAACCATAATTAAATTTTTTTTTTTTACGAAACCAACATTATTATTTTTTTTTTTTACAAAACCATAAGAACCGAAACCGAAATACCATTTCAGTCCGTTATTTTTTTATTTCAGACCGAAATGACATTTCGGTCCGGTCCCTTTTTAGATTTTCTGTGGTACTGGTTTCACAAATTTTCATATGAGTCGCCACAGAAAATCCAAAAAGAAGACCTGACCGAAATGGCATTTTGGTCCGGAATAAAAAAAAATAACGGACCGAAGCCATTTCGGTTCTTATGGTTTTTGTAAAAAAAAAAGTAATCATGTTGGTTTCGTAAAAATATTTTTTTTAATTATGGTTTATAAAAAAAAATTCGTTACATAATTCCTAATATAAATTTTTTTCTCAAAAAATAATATCCTAATGAGGTCGCTATATAGAACCAAAAATTTTATTTTTAAAAATACATTAAATAATTTATCATAAAGAAACAGGATGGAAAAGAGAACTGAATCCTTCATTAGGTCTTTTTAAGTCCTTTTAAAAAAATATTCATTGATTCGATTCTTTTATACATTAATGCAGGTTTTCAAGTTTGATAAAAAAAAAGTTTGAAATATTGCTTCGGTTCTTTTTATGGATTGAGGAATACTTTCTTTATACATTGTTGCTAAAAATTATTTTTAGTTGTGGAGTAAAGTTAATAAGAATTAAATAGCTTACTTCATCTTACTTCATATTTTTTATATCTCATTTAATAGTTTAACTAACAGTTTAAATTAATCCTTCTAGATTAGTAAAGTGTTAAAAAATGAGTTCTTTTTTATGACAGATTAACAGTGGGCCCTACAAGTAGAGTAAATATGGAGTAATTCACCTTAAAAATGTAAAGTAACTTACTCCAAATTAACTCATCTCTTACTTCAGCTTACTCTTCTTTTCTTACTTCTTGTTTGACTACTTAAGTATAGAACAATGTTACGGTTCCTTTAAAATTCTAATATTGTGTGACCAAACTCGAAGACATACATTCATCTAGAAGTGTCTAAAGAAATCAAATTATTAAGTTGATTTCTTTTGTGAAATAAAAAATATTTCTCATCTTTCTTGTTCCCAACATAATATATTTCTAAAAATAAAACATTCTGCAAGCTCACCAATCAGTATATGCTATCAAAGGCTAGCTCCATCAATACAACAAAGATCACAACAAATAGGGTCTAGCTTAGGCCAATGGTACCATTTCTATTTTTACAATATTTGAAATACTCGTTATTTTTTTTAATTGTGTTTTGAATCCGAATCCGAATCCGATTTTTACCTACCTCTAGCTCAAATTCTAGCTTCGCCACTGGTTCAGTGGCTGGCTTTGGAAGAAGCTGTAAAAGCTAAAGGAGGAGAGAGAGTTGAGAAAAAAAAATCTAAAAAAGAGAATAAAATATTTCTGTTTTGTGGGACCCACGTATCATTGTTACTGATACTGTAGCAAGATCCACGAAAATTATATAGATATAATAGATTTGTACTTCTCCCTGTTTACAAGCATATTATGTCTATATTGCAAGCTCACCGAGCTGCTTTTCCGTAGAAGCATTGCTCTGCTACTTGAAAAAAATTATGATATAATTTTTGTAAAGCAAAAGTTGCCCTTTCTGATATGACCATATATTTACTTTATTTTTAATTTAATATAATTAGAACTTTTCATGCAAAATATTTTACTTAGATTTGAGGTGTCACTTTCAAAACATCTTCAGGGAGTCTTCCCATTAACAGGGGCGTGCTGCTCCCTCTGAATTTTGAGTTTTAGTGGAGATCTATCGGTCTCGACCGACTTTGTCTCCTTTGAAAATTTTTTTGCCCCCTCTGGATATTTGATCTGTAATTCGGCTTAAATTTAGGGTTAAAATTGAAATAAATTTATTGAATTTTGATTGGTAATTAGAATTATAAGTTAGAGCATCAGAAATTACAAGTCAAAGTATTGAAAAATATAAGTTAAATCATTGTTTTTTATCGAGTACCCAATTAGTTAATGGATTTAAACCCGATTCGATATTTTTTTTGCCCTCCCTGATGAAAATCCTGAATCCGCCCCTGCCCATTAATCAGCCACTGATTGAAAATATAATTTACTTGAATAATTCAATGGTTGATAGTTGGTCCATTGAACAAAAAGAGCAGTCTACATAAAACTTTTTGAGTGAGGCTATGGTGCTATGCATAGCACGGATGGCTAGTGTACTACGGCTCAATATGGTACTTTTTAAAATCTTAACGGTCGATCCGACCGTTCAATGTGATAAACATATGAATATGTACTTGCAAACTAAATTTTATATTTTTTCGAATTTTTTTACTATTTTTTCAGATAGGTAGAATTTTGATGGTCCAGAATTTTCAAAAAACACTGATTTTTCTACCTATCTGAAAAAATAGTAAAAAAATTCGAAAAAATATAAAATTTAGTTTGCAAGTACATATTCATATGGATATCACATTGAACGGTCGGATCGACCGTTAGGATTTTAAAAAGTACCATATTGAGCCATAGTACACTAGCCATTGGTGCTATGCATAGCACCATAGCCTCACTCAAACTTTTTTATATTTTAATAGGTGGTATCTTAATGGAAACATGGGCCTGCTTACATTGAGGCTAAATTTTTAACAGAGCAATTTTGGCTTCATACAGTTCACAAACTGAGAAATCAAAACAACACTACGTATGGTTTGTACGCTGTATGAAGTTAAAACTGCTCTGTAAAATAATTACCCTATATTTAGGTCCTACCAACAAAGAGGGCCTCCCAATAAATACTAAGTTGGTTTTCTCAAATCTTTTTTTATTTTATCGTTGCTAGTTTTGAAAAATGAAAATGATACCAAATTTTTACCTTTTTAAATTTTAAACAAATACCGACATATCTACTATTAGGATTGGACGCTACGCTTCGCGACATGTTTTGTTTCTTCTAAAATAATGATTCATGATTGGCTACGGAGGTTGGAATGCTCATTGTTGTAATATTTTAATTTTAAACAAATACCGACATGTCAATATTATATATTTAACAAACTTTTAGTTATAATTTCTAGATTAATAAAATAGAGTGAGGCTATGGTGCTATGCATAGCACCAATGGCTAGTGTACTACGGCTCAATATGGTACTTTTTAAAATCCTAATGGTCGATCCGACCGTTCAATGTGATATCCATATGAATATGTACTTGCAAACTAAATTTTATATTTTTTTCGAATTTTTTTACTATTTTTTCAGATAGGTAGAAAAATCAGTGTTTTTTGAAAATTCTGAACCATCAAAATTCTACCTATCTGAAAAAATAGTAAAAAAATTCGAAAAAATATAAAATTTAGTTTGCAAGTACATATTCATATGGTTATCACATTGAACGGTCGGATCGACCGTTAGGATTTTAAAAAGTACCATATTGAGCCGTAGTACACTAGCCATCCGTGCTATGCATAGCACCATAGCCTCACTCAATAAAATAAAATAAAAACATCGAAGTTTCTTGGAGTACATTAAAAAAATAGAGTAGAACTAAGGTGCTCTTAAGCTCACCAAGGTCTTTGTGAGCTTACTCAAAAACCTATCAGATTGACTTCAAACGACATTTCAAAATCGTAGATGTTCAATCTATATTAAAATGTGCTTGGAGACCAAATTTTACATTTTTTGGAATTTTTTTTACTATTTATTAAGCTGGTTTGAAAATCGTTGTTTTATTAAAATTCTGCACTATTGGAAAACAATGATTTTCAAACATCTTAATAAATAGTAAATAAATTCCAAAAAATGTAAAATTTGGTCCTCAAGCACTTTTTAATATAGATTGAACATCTAACGGTTTGGAAATGTCGTTTGAAGTCAATTCGATAGGTTTTTGAGTTAAGCTCACAAAGGGCTTGGTGAGCTTAAGAGCACCTTAGTTCTACTAAAAAAAAAATATATCGATACAAAATATTTAATTGCTATACGCTTACTGTTACAATTAGGAGTGCAAACGGATCCGAATTGTCCGCTCTGTATTCGATTATAATCCAAATTCAAATTTAATGGAGCGGATAATTTTTGGATCGGGATCCGGATAATTTTGAAGTAATTAGAATAGTATCCGAATTCGGATTCGATCAGGGTTGTTTAAACGAAGCGGATATTCGGTACTATTCGGAACCCGTTTCCTAAGGGGTAAACAGTGCTAGTTAAGCAGATCAAATCCTACTGGGGTAGATTAAATATAGTCTTCGCCCTATTAACCCTAAACCCTCGACCCCGCCTGGAGAGTGGCGTCTCGTCAGTATTTGAACCGCCTGGAGAGTCATCGTCCTCCGCCTGGACATCCTCCGGCTGAACCGGCTCGTTATGAACCGCTTCAATCTCAGATGTCTGTTGGACTCCATGACCAAAAACCACAGTCTATCCAGACTCACCCTGTGTGAATAGGTATGCAGTCTCGCTATGGGGTCATCGAGCGAAGGGTAGGGCATGGAGAATCCAGGAAACTCCGAGATCGGTTCTGTCTGAACATACCCCGGCTAATAGGCAGGCGGTACCGTCTGAGTCGGACTGTAGCCCTGAGAATACAGTCCATCTCCCTCGGTGCCAAAATCTACCAAGATGTTGTAAAACGACGGCTCCTCCTTCTCACCCTGCAGTAACTTACAAATTAGTTAATCAAGAATTTTGAAAAAAAATCACATTTATGTATTTCAATTACAATTATACCTTGGCATCTTGAGTAGGCATTGACCTGGTCTGCAGCTCGGAGCAATGCCTCGGTACCTCGGTCGAACGCCTGACCGACATTCTCAGCATTATGGACAGGTGCAAACTGTTGGGTTTTGGTGCTACTCTTGTACTGGCTTAAGTGCGGAAAAAGACCGAAAAATAAAATTTTTACGTCTAACTTAAGCCGAGGATCTATCTCCATGATTGATTTCTAAAACTAAATTTATTTAACAATTAAATAAATTAATATAACATTATATCTTGGTTCCAAATTCGAATTGGAACTGCCGCTGCGCTTGCCTCGCTGCTGCTACTCCTCGGACAACAACACCAGATGTCTAGTGCCTCTATCAGTAGTACACCAGGAATGATCAGAGAGCAAGTATTTCTCCTGCCAGAAATACTATACTCGCAGCACTCAGCTAAACGAATTGTCTCGCGCTTTGCAGATACTCTGATTCACAACTTATGTGTAAAAGCAGAGTTACCGCTGACTACGCAAGATTACAACCGCTTACCACTCAAAATATATACGTCTATACGTATATATTTATAACCTCACACAATCACTATTTGAGAGGGATTCCGAGAATCAGAGGAACCTGGCTTCCGCAGACGTTCAGTCAGGTTTCCACTCAAACTTGGAAATAGAAATGGTATGCCATGAACTAACCCCTCCACCCCTATTTATAGCCTTATAAGGAGGTGTGAATAGTAAGGAGGTGGGAATAGTAACTTGGGGTGAAAAGACCAAAATGCCCCTGGCCCAATAATGTATTTACAGGGTCCAAAATGAATAGTTCTGGGCCCAGAAAGGCCCAGAATGAATGGTTATTGGGCTTGGACATTTTGGGCTTTGATTTGGGCCCAATGTGAATAGTACAAGGGCCCAGAATGGCCCAGACTGAATAGTATAAGGCCCAGAAAGGCCCATAATGAATAGTATCAGACCTGGGCTTTTGAGCTTTAACTTTTGGGCTTTCTTAATTATATTCTAAATAAAATTAAGGCCCAAATATACTATTCCATATATATAATTGTTCTGAACAATTATATTTCATTTTGCGGTTGTAACAATAATTACACAACGTGTCATACACGCTTGTAATTTTAATCTGTTTAAGCCTATCATCTCGATGATATTTCTATATTAATTATAACATTTATAATTAATGTTTTGCCATCTTATTTATTAATTATAACTATTTATAATTAATAATAAGATTCTCTGATTCGGTTCCTATATGGTGTGACCCGATAGGATCTGTGTTATGTTGGCAATAAAATTAAAACTGTTTTAATTTCTATAGATCATAGTTGGCACCTGGCAGTGCACTGTGACCCCCAATTACACAGATGTTGTCCAGACAATATCACGATCCTGCAGTAAACTTATTAATTTACTCGTGTTAATTCTTTCGTCTCATAGTAACAGATCAGGTTCAGGGTAGGTATGTGTCATCCCTGCAAACCTAATCTTTTCTTGATCTTTGAGTAGATTATTTTTATATGATTAATCTTTATTAATCATACCGTATACGTATAATCCTACTCCTATCAAGGGGCCCAGTGTTACTATCACTCGTATAATAATACGAGGGACGATAGTACTTTTGGTGAGCATCTCTTCCTCCGCACAAGTCATGTGTACTGAAATGTCACCTTTATAACTACTTTTTACAGATAGCGTTTGATGACACTTACGAATACACATTTCTCATGTAGGAAAGACCACACCTCATACTGTAGAACTTAACACTGAAATGAAACCGTTAATGACACAAACACATTACCATTTAACGTTTCATTTTGGGTCAATCAAATACCATGTTCATAACATGTATCTATGTGATTAAATGACAACTCTTTGTCTATGGTCTGTGAAACTTAACCATCATTTAATCCACATACTAACCTTATAATGGTTAATTAGTGTTCCTGCTAATTACCACGGCTAGTGACTATTTAGAGTATTTATCATCTATATTATGAAGTTTCATAATTTCAGTCATGAACTTAAAATGATTCATAAAGGCAATAAAACTCATGGAACAAAATGATATATGTATGGAGGAGGGATCCAATTACACCTTTTTTGGTGACGCACTTTGACACCTACCATTTTTAAAGTCCAAATAGTCGATTTAAACTGTTCAACATGATGGATATATTAAAATGTGCTTGGAGATCAAATTTTACATTTTTTTGAATTTTTTTGCTATTTATTAAGATGGTTACAAAAATCGTTGTTTTCAGACCATTGAAAAACAGCGATTTTGTAACCATCTTAATAAATAGTAAAAAAATTCAAAAAAATGTAAAATTTGATCTCCAAGCACATTTTAATACGGTGATCATGTTGAACGGTTCGGATTGGCTGTTTGGATTTTGAAATCGCAAAATTGACCTATATAAAAAACGGTGTCATGATGTGTCACCAAAAAAGGTGTAATTGGATCCCTCCTCATATGTTAATCATCCAATTCATGAACAAAGTACAATTATGATTGACTGCTAGATTACTATCTAACACAAACAACGCCTCGTCACCAGTGTACGGGACGTAGATATCTGGCTCGTCTGAAATGTCATCTATCGCATCACACCCGCCCAATCCAGCGCACCTGAGTAGAGAGTCAAGGCACGCCCTGTACCCACATTTTGGTTAAATGTGTTGCCATTTTGGTACCTTAAGTGTAATTTACAACTGGTACTAATAAAATTTAATTTTGATACTAATTAAATTTTGGTACTATTCTAAATTCTTAATTTTGATACTAAACAATTTAATTTCTATCGTAAGCAATTTAATTTTGGTAAAATAAACCTAATTACATTATGGTATTGGTCTAATTTAATTTTGGTGCTCAAACAATTAATTTTGATCATATTCCAATTAAATTTTGGTATCATTTTATTTAAATTTTGGTTCTAAATCCTAAACCGTAAAAATTAATATTTAATTCTAAACTCTAAATCCTAAACCTAAATCTACACCTAAATCTAATGACTACCATAAACTAAAAATTGAAACTAGAAAAGAAGAAGAAAACTTACTTGAGCTAGAAATGATCAAAATGATACTTGAATGGATAATAAAATGAGTTCCAGCGGCCCCCTATATATAGCACAGGGGCCGTAGAGGCGTTGGGCGGCCCCAAGACTGGGGCTGCAGCGGCATTGGGCAGCCCATAGTCTTTGAGGCCACAGGGACATTGAGCGGCCTGGGTAAATGTCGAATTTTCTCAAATCTGAGGTGTTTTGGATTTTTTTTATTATGTTATAAATAAAAATTTCGGTTTCTAACCTATTAAATTTTTTACCTTAAGTTTTATTCTTTATTGTATTTCTCTTCTCCATTTTTTTTTCTAATTTTTTTTCTTAATTTAGAAATTTTCTTAATTAAATTAGTATTTGTAACTTAAAGTTTATGATTCAATTATTCGGCAATTATTCGTTTCATATCCGTATTCAAGGATTATCTGCTCTGTATCCGTATCTGTTTAAGGCGGATTTGATTTTGAATTTTGATATTCATTTACTATCTGTATTTGTATTCATATCCGCTCATTGAAAGGCGGATACGTATATTGTATCAGCATTATCGCTCCGAATCCGCTCCGTTTACACCCCTAGTTACAATGCTTGCTACAACATTTTTTTCCCAAACATGTATGATATTTTATTGTCAGGGAAATAATCTGTAAATTGAAAGACACATTATATAATATGTTTTCTAATCTTCAATTCATATTAATTTGTAAAATCCACAAATTATATTGAACAAAAACAGTACATAATCATCTAATATGAGTATAATGGACTTGTTCAGTTCAAGTCAAAATGGACAACAAGATGGCCAAGAAGTAATTCAGTTAGCCAATATATGAAGCTGTTAGATAATTCTGTTATTCTGGTATAGATTGTAATTAAGTTAAACACGCCGTAATCCATTTTCTATATAAAGCTGTTGATGTACAATGTATTAGATATAGAAGAAAATAATACAATTCCGTTTGATTTCTCTCTCCTATTATTCTTTATCATCTTTTAGACCATCTGATCATTATCCAACGGACCGTCACAGCAGCAGCCGGCTGCATAGTTGCGGATCCGACTCTGCTGTTTTTCTTAGAGAAAAATAAAATTCTACTTTTCCGATTCCAACCATTCAAAATTTTTCATTCGTGTATCTCAATAAATAAACTTTTTCATACACAAATCTCAACGAATTTGAATGTTTGAGATCGGAAAAGCAGGACCCGGCTTTTTTCTAGTTGCAAGCAAAAATAAAAAGATAAAAACATGGCATTAAAAATAATTACACCGTTAGAACTTTAGAAGACCGTTGCCTACAATAAGGATTTCACCCCGCAGATAAAATCAGAATCTAACTCATCACCCCTCCATTAAACAAGTCATTGCCCAGTTTGCCATACAATTAGCGATCGCAATTTTTATAGACATTAAGGCATCAAACTGAGAAGAAAATGTTAGACTACGCTTTCTCCACCAGTTTTGCGGTTATACATCACTCGCTTCATGAAGTGAAAAGATCAAAGCCGTCAGATGCAATTACACACGAGTCAGAATGTTCATCCAACGATAGAGGATCTTAGTCATGCGCAGTTAGAGGTGTCAACGGGTACAGAGGCGGATCTAGGATTTTCGTCGGGGGGGGGCAAAAAAATATCGAATCGGGTTTGAATATCTAATCGGATTTAAATCCATTAACCAATTGAGTACTCGATAAAAAACAATATTTTAACTTATACTTTCCAATGCTTTGACTTGTAATTTCTGATGCTCTGACTTATAATTGTAATTACCAATCAAAATTCAACAAATTTATTTCAATTTTAACCCTAAATTTAACTCGAATTACAAATCAAAAGTCCAGAGGGGGGCAAAAAAAATTCTAGGGAGGGCAAAGTCGGTCGAGACCGATAAATCTCCACTAAAACTCAAAATCCAAGGGGGCAGCTACCTCCCTGGAACCATCTGGGTCCGCCCCTGATCGGGTATGGTAAGGATCGGGTGGAAGTATTTTTATATCCGTACCTGTTACAAATTGTTCTTACCAGTGTCCTACCCTTACCCGCTACAAATTATCTTACCCGTACTCTACCTTTACCCGTTATAGTTGTCAAATAATGAAATGGTAGCGGATAAATAACGGGTAATACTAATATAATAATTATTTTTATTATTTATTAAATAAAATATTAAAACATATACATTCATGTATAAGTATTTTATTGAAAAAAAAAATCTAATCATGCCTAAGTGCAAGTAAATCAATCAAAGTATTTTTTTCAATGCTTATTAATATATAATATTGAGGAGGGTTCAAATGCACCCAAATTTCTATGCTCCCAATGCACCCAATCTTTTATCTGCATTTTCAAAGTCCGACAGTCGATCCAAACCGCTCAACATGACCTTCATAATAAAATATGCTTGGAGACCAAATTTTATATTTTTTAGAATTTTTTACTATTAATATAGGTACAAAATCATTGTTTTAAGGAGATTCTGGACCATCCGATAAAGTGATTTTGTACCTATCTTAAAAAATAGTAAAAAAATTCTAAAAAATATAAAATTTGGTCTCCAAGCATATTTTATTATGAAGGTCATGTTGAGCGGTTTGGATCGACTGTTCGGACTTTGAAAATGCAGATAAAAGATTGGGTGCATTGGGAGCATAGAAATTTGGGTGCATTTGAACCCTCCTCAATATTATATATTAATAAGTATTGAGAAAAATACGGTTGTACCCGATAAGTTTATAAAAATAAAATTTTACTTATACACATCTTATCAATGAAAAAGTGTCATTGACACCCCTACGAATTTTTTTTATAAACCATAATGAAAAAAAATATTATTACGAAACCAACATGATTACTTTTTTTTTTTACAAAAATCATAAGAACCGAAATGTCATTTTGGTCCGAAATTTTTTTTTATTCCGGACCGAAATGCCATTTCGGTCCGGTCTCCTTTTTGAATTTTCTGCGGCGGCTCATATGAAAACTTGTGAAAAAGTACCACAAAAAATTCAAAAAAGAAACCGGACCGAAATATCATTTCGGTCTAGAATAAAAAAAATTTCGGATCAAAATGACATTTCGGTTCTTATAATTTTTTATTAAAAAAAAGTAATCACGTTAGTTTCGTAAAAAAACAAAATTTTAATTATGGACTTATGGTTTATAAAAAAAATTCCACCCCTACGCGCAGCACGTGGCACGACATAGTGGGGCCTACCATAATGTAGAGCGTCCACTTCGAGGCTGCCCTGCCGCGGCGAAGATCAGTAGTCTCCAGTGCGCTATTTTTATTTTATCCATTGTCCCTTTAGATGTGACCCATTTCACAAATATCTTCGCAGGCTGTATCTATATTTTCCTCTTGATGCCATCAATCTCATATTTGGCTTAACATTTTGGAAAATCTCAACCGTTCAAATACGTTCTGCTGAATCATAAAGCTCAAATAATACTGGCCCCCTCCGCCATCCCCGAGTAGGCACCGAACATGTCGGTCACGCAAAATATAAGATATCTCAGAGGATATCTCAGAGAACTGTTAGATTGATACAGTTCTGGAGGAACTCGCATCCTCTGAGATATCTCAAACTTTGAGTGTTTTTCTAGAAAATCTCAACTGTCCAAATACGTTCTGCACGAATCTCAAAGCATAAACAATACCACTCCCTCCGCTATCCCCGAATAGGCAGCGTACACGTCGGTCACACAAAAGTTGAGATATCTCGGAGGATACGCACTCGTTCTGGAGTCTAGACCTTACTAAAGATTTCGGAGTAGGTCCGATGCCCATGGGACCTACTTTGATTCGATGAGCTTCAGGACCGTCTGATGTGCTTCAAAATCTGTACTCTAACTTTAATATTCGTGCGTACTCACATTAATTATCATGCGCACGGATCTCAAAATAAATCGGACGGCTGTGGAGTTCATTAGACCCAAAAGTAGGTCCCATGAACATCAGATCTACTCCTTTCTCCTTACTAAAATACTACTGACACTACTATTTCAAAATAATTCCATTTTAATTGTCATTTCTTTATTGTTCCCACAAGATAACGATCTTGAATTTTTTTATTCTGTTTTTGTGTGTGTGCATGAAAGAGAAATAAAGTGATAGATAGGAATAGGAGCACTTCCAATTTATAGTGATAACATGTGATTAAATAAATATTCACGCAGTTCATTGGCTAATGGCAGCATGCCAAAACTTCTGTTCATTGATAGTTTACTTTATTTCTTTTACAGATTTTTTTGCTTCAAACATAATCACTTTATATAAAAATTTCGAAAATAATTTGATTACATTTATTTTTACAAAAATCACCACCACCACCACCGAATGGTCGGTATAGAATTTTAAAAACCGAACATGATGTTTGATACCGAGTGCTACATAATTTACACAAAATCCAACCGTCTCATTTAACAAAAAAAAAAGCAAACCGAACACCATGTTCGGTTTTCTTATTTCTCAAACTGAACATGGTGTTCGGTTTTCACTTTTTTTTTTGGGTTGCAAACCGAACTTCATGCCCGGTTTTGATTCTCTCCAATTAAATGAAAGTGAGGATTTTTTGTGGCATTGTATGAGAAGAATAGGTTCAAACTCAATATCGAGCATGAAGTTCGGTTTCCAAAATTCAATAATCTAGTCTGGTGGTGATGGTTTTTGTAAAAAAAATTATAATCAAGTTGGTTTCAGAATTTTTTATAATTTGCAGATGAATTATAAAAAAAAAGTTCCAACAATTTGGAATCTTTCATTTCAGATAAAATCTACTCAATACTTTTTATTTTTATTGTTTGGAAATTGCTTGGAGAAATTGATTCGGTCTTAATTGATAGACCCATAAATTTATTTTTAATCCAAAGAATGAAAGCGTTTTTCTTGTTCTCTTTCCTTTTTTTGTGTACGTTGGGGAAAGGGGCAGAGGTATTGCTTCCCCCTATAATTTAATTATGTATCTTTTTCCATTAAACAAATTCTACACTTAAGCCTTTTAATTCTATTAAAATTGACACGCTATGGAAACTAAAGGTATACAGCTGTTTGACATTTTTTTTTCTTCCACAAATGACATCTAGACAAATTTACTTAGGTTTAGGTTTTCTTTTAGAAAAGGCGATTCCTTTTCTTTCATTTTTGTGGTCAATATGAAGAATGTCCATTAATTGTACAGTGCTGCTCGATTGGTTGCATTCCAAAAAAAAAAAATGATGGAAAAAAATGAATTTTTTGTGTACCCTAAGAATCCCAAAATTATACTGTACATCCAATCAAAATATTGAAATATCTTAGATCCCTAAAAAAAAATCATAATATTTCATGATTATTATATAAACAATATTGTTGCATTAAAATACTACCTTGCCCTTTCAAATAATAATATTAAATTTGTATTGCCTTCGGATGCATAGCGCTAATCTGGGGTTAGCACTATTCCATCGTTTGGATGGATTAACGAACAGTGCTAACTCTAGGAATAACTCTATTCTTAGTGATCAAAACGCAAAATAGTAGAGAAGAATAGTCACTAACTCAAGAACAATGCTAACCCCATGCTATTCTTGACAATCCAAACGCACCTGTATGCCTTTTTTGTTTCCAATATAACACATTTGTCTTCCCATGAACCTACAAAACTACAGATGCGAGAGAACAGAAAGAAGGAAAGGAAGCAGATATTTCTATTAAGGATTTTTTGAAATTAAATATGACTAATTTTTTCCCAAGGATTAAAATTATTTTGGTGAATGGGGTGGATAGTACATATACCAATGATTCGTTGTACATTAGATATTATTTCAAGTAAACTTGAAAATTGGATATATGCTCATAAAATTTAATTATATTGAACATTTCTCAATGAAAATATTTAACCATAATTAAAATAAGAGGAGAGATCAACTTACAACATTTTCTAACAATTCAGTTTTGTAATTTTCAAAGTCTAAACAGTCAATCCAAACCATTTAACATAATATCTATATTAAAATGTGATTGGAAATCAAATTATATATTTTTAATTTTTTTTTATTATTTATTAAGTATTTTACAAAACTGTTTTTTTTTTTAGTGATCCATGTTCTATAGCTCCACAATTTTCTTATTTCTTACCGTTTCGTCTGATAGAGGTTACCTATTTTTCCAACAATGGCTACTTAGGTTTGACCATGGAATAGCTATTGACGATAAAGGAATAAATTCTTCAGAATATTCTTCTATTCTCTTTTTGAATAAAACATGGCCATACGCTAAGTAAATGTCGAATTAATGGGTGCTCTAAAGCAGCTATTGAAGCGGAGGCCCTTGTATCAAGATATTTAATATTTTAATTTCATTACTCGTGTAAGAAAAATATTTGACAATTGTGGTCCCCAGGAGAAAGTAGTTGACCTTTGTCAAACAGTATACCTTTTGTTATTGTCAGTATTTATTAATCTAGTATAGACCTGGTACAGATTGTTTAGGATCTGAGAAATTGGGCTCTTTTTGGGCTGTAATGTTCTATTATCTATAGGTTATTCTCCCACTCTCGCACACTAGTCTAAATTGGGCCTTTCTGGGCTGTAATGATTTATATCTATAGGTTAGTCTCCCACTCTGGCATACTGGCAGTAAGAGTAGCTTATATACTTGAGACTTAAAGTTCTAATGAATAATTTTTTTCTTAGCTAAATGATGTTATAGATTTCATGATTTCCCTTAAAAAATTAGGTGAAAGGACATTAATTATTACATATAGGATAGCTCAAATATTTCTCTATACTCCCCTTTTTAGGAAATGAATTGTCAAGGGAAAAAAAAGTAGTTGATATAGTTATTAATAAACATGTAAAATTGATGATACTGTCAAATTTTGGATTGATAGATTGTTAGGTGATCTTTCACTTAGTTTATTATCCTAATTTGTTTGCTATTTCTACTAATTTTGATATTAAGAGTACTGATAATGTGGGTATCAGTTTATTTTTCGTAATCAAACTTGTCGCTATATCATGCTTTGACAAGTAAAGTTCTTATTTTACTTTCACTCGTATCTTCATTTTCAAAGTTTAAAATTTTTAACTATTTTTTTAGAATATTTGAAAATAACTGTTTAAATAATTAAAAAAATTACAATTTTTTATAAAACATTGATTATAAAAAATTCTAAAAACAAAGTAATAATTCAAAAAAAATGTAAAATTTGGTCTCTAAAAATATTTTAATTTGTAGATCTTGTTGAACTTTTTGAATGAACTGTTTGAACTTTGAAAATAAAGATACGGACGAAAAGTAAAACAGAGACTTTATTTACCAATGCATGATGGGCTTGATAGCCCACCACTATATATTTATATATTAAAGGGAAAAAAGAAACCAACATAAACCAATGCCTATCGGATCTTAAAACGGATCAGACGGATAAGAAATTCATTAGACTCAAATTTGAATCTGATGGACATCGGACCCAAATTGCTCCCCTCACCATAGTCGTGTTTATATTTCATCTTACTTCACTCTGTCAGTCAATTACCATAATACCCCTGCTATCTCAATGCTCACAATGACTAAAATACCCTGCTAAGTGCTAACTCAATGCATGATCCTGCACAAGAGCAGCAAAATGTCGAAATTTTTATTGATACCATCAAAAAAAAAAAAACTACAAATTTTGGAGAATTCTATATTTACCAAAGTTGCAACAACAAACAGTGAAGAATGAGCGGTCATTTATCGTTGCAGCCCCTCAAAAAAAAAATGCACCGTAATATGCTGAGTTTTTAGGATTTTTGAGAGGTCGCAAGACAAATGGCGGACTCATTCTTGGAGTCCGTCATTTGTTGTTGCGGTCCTGATAAATATTGAATTTTTCAGTTTGAGTAATCTTTTGATTTTTTTTTTTTTTTGAAAATGGTATTAATAAAAATTTCGGAGCAAAATGCCTTTTACTTTTTATGGTATTGCACTTTTAAGCTAGAAAAGGACAACGTGGAAAAGAAAAGCTCTCTCTACCAAGAAACCATTAGTTGCACATGGGGTTTTAAGTCGTTTCAGAGTACCTAATTCATAATTATGGCATCCCATCTAAAGCAAGAGAGATGCTCTGCTTTCTCTAACGACCGTACTTTACATTGGCACCTACATAGATCTTTAAACCATAATGCTCGTGCAACGTGTCTATTCATTGCATCTCTTTCTGCAAATCGAGCTGGTTAAGGCTGACACGTCGATAACATGTACTACCACCAGTGGTCAACTGTAAAGTTTCCGGTGCAAATTAATGAAACTATGTAAGGTACAAAACAGTGGGTCAATAGCAGCACTATTCTTCAGCTTTAGTTTTAACTTTTAAGTTATGTTTCGATTACACAAGAACAGAGGATATTTTATAATAGTAACTATTTAGAATAATAATGTGTATTTAAATAATATTTTTGTTATTCGGAATAGCTAGAATAGCTGTTATTTTCTATTTTTTTGTAAATGTTAAAATAGTTATTATTTGAAAGTGTGAAGAGAGAGAAAAAAATACTTCTTTTTTGGATTTTCGCCAACACGGTACCGAAATAACAAATTTGACATCACTTCCGTTATCTCCATGTCGTGACAATTCGTTTGAGATCACACTTGCCTATATTTCCTCTTAATTAGCACCTTGTTAACACTATTTTTTATTGATTACAACTATTTATTATTTCACATGTACAATCCAAACAACATTTTTACTAATCCGAATAACAACATTTTCACACTAATCTAAAAATCACTATTTTTTCTCTATTCTCATTTACTATTCTCAAATTTCACTATTCTAGCTATTCTAGTCACCTGAGAAAATGCACTCGATGTTTTGGTCCCTTTACAAAGGAGAGAGACAACAAGAAAAATAGCAACTTCGACAAATCTTACAATTTTCATAAAAATTGCCCAAATAAATCCTCTAAGAAAAAGAGTAGAGGTGCTAATTTATTTGATTACTTGGTTCTGATTCGGATTCAAACTAGATTCGAACCGAAACCGACCCGAGCATGAACAAATTGGATATGGTATGGTTTCAAGGTATAATTGATTATATTATGAATACAGTTATAATATTAGTATTTTGTAGCCGATTTGAATCCTATTCGAGCCCAACATAATAATGAATCTGGTTTGTATGATAGCAGTATCATTTTAGCCTATATAATACTAATTTTAAAAGCTATCGAATCGACTTTAAATAATGAATTTAAATTGTTCAAACTGATCTAATTCATCAATTGTGCATTTACATACAAAATTTATAATTTTTCAAATTTATCAAGTCTAGCGGTCAAATGTGATTTAATGCATTTCCTTTTGCATCATTTTTTACCGCTTCACTTGGCACTAAAATAACTTGAAAAAAATATACATTTTGCATGCAAACACATCACTTATACATTAAATCAGTTTGATCATTTTTATTTGTTGTTTGAAGTCTATCCAATAAAACTTTAAAATTAGTATCATATGACACCGATATCATAATAGTCGGACTCCATACTAATAGATGAAAAAGAGATTCATCATAACTCGAACTACTAGATTTGAGGAGTTCACTATTAGAAGTAATATTCAAACTCGAATCCAATCCGATTAAAATAAAAAAATATGGGTAAAATTCTTTTTTTTTAGAGCATAATTATGGATAAAATTCGGACCCAAATATTCCAATTAAGGACCAAAATTTATACCTAGACTCAATCCGTTTCGATATAATCTCTACGACAGAGAAGAATTAACTTATAGGGAAAATTGGTTATTTGCCACTCCAAAACCTTCAAATTGTAAAAATGCCATCCCGAAATTTGAAATTGTAAAAATGCCACTCTAAACTTCATTAATTCCTAATTTTGCCATTTATACTGTATTCTTATACTATTTTTATTAAAAATTAACTGAAAAATAATGTTTTGGTATACGTCCACGGTTCATATGTTTGTCCACTTCATTAATGCATAGAAATACGTACACCAAAACAGTATTTTTTTAGTTAATTTTTAATAAAAATAGTATAAAAAAACAGTATAAATGGCAAAATTAGGAATTAATGAAGTTTATAATGGCATTTTTACAATTTCAAATTTCGAGATGACATTTTTACAATTTGAAGGTTTTGGAGTGGCAAATAATCAATTTTCCCTAACTTATAATTATGAAGTTTAAGTGACCCTCATTCTTTCTAACTTGTATATTCTTTAACAAAAATCATAAATTTCGAAAATTATTTTTGGTTTCCAATTCCGTACCGAAAATGATTTTCAATATATAACTTTGCATAGATGGGCGATGGCTACATTAAGCAACTCGTTTCAACTCTTTCCAAACACATACCAAATTCATTTTTTATTTGCATTTGAAGCAAGATCTGTTACTTTAATCAAGGAAAAAATTAATTAGAATAATCATAGATCAAAACAAACCATTCAGCTTGATCGTGGACGAAATCAAAGCAAACTAATTATTTTAATCCGTTTGTGTTTCTAAGTCAAATTGTTTTATTTTTATATTTGATAGATGAAGGTGCAAAGAAATATAAAACGTACATTCAAATGTCTTCATTTTTTGTGCCTCCACTACTGTGTCTTCATTTTTAAAAACTTTAATAACTCAAAATTTAAAACTTTAAAAGTCAAAATAAAACTGTTAAATATAATCTATATTATTTTCTGTGTGTTCATAAAAAGTTATCACATTTTTTCCAATCTAAGCAAGGATCTAATCACAGAGTCATTTAGCTGTGTGATTTCTGACCAGAACGACCTTTTGCATCAAAAGCCTCAGAATTTATGCTGCTGTAAAGTGTAAACTGGCCATTCAGCGAATCAGTGGTACTTTTTGAGGAAATTTTGGTGGCACTTGTGACTTCTGTTCTGATTGTTTCTGATTTTCAAATAAAAGCACTGTCGGGTCCAAAAGGCTTTTTCAAAAGTTATTAACTAGATAAGATTGTATGCGGCAATAACCGAATAACTAAAGGGTCCGGATCCCCTAAAGTAACTCAAAAATTGGGTTTTGGATTGGGACCGTCCGAATCGAATCCGTCGACTGATATCGCCTCCGAATTCAAACCTGTCTCTCGGAATACGTGCACTTCACTTTAGTTGGATGGTCACGGATTCGAATCAGACGGTCTCGATCCAAAACTCAATCCAAAACTCAATTTTTGGGTTACTTCACTGGATCTCAATTCATAACTAAATGGGTAGGGTTAAAATGTTCAATTATTTTCGTGCACCAATCATTATTCACATTTTTATCTCTGTTTCAAAATTCAAACAGTCGATCCGAACTATTCAATATGATCTCTATGTTAAAATATACTTGAAAACCAATTTTTTTAATTTTTTTTGGATATTTTTAGTATTTCTTTGGATATGTATAATTTTTTTCATAAAATTCTGAACCATCCAAAAATAATAATTTTGTACATATCTTGAATAATAGTAAAAAATATTCAAATAAATAAATAAATATATAATTTAGTCTCAATCAATCCAAATATATATTAATATAAAGATTACGTTGAGTTAAGTAGTTCAAATCGACTGTTTAACATTTAAAAATAAAAATAAAGATCTGAGACATAATTAAAACATGACATTATAACTCTACTCAACTAAATGTGTCACGTGGGTTTAGGAGAGAAGTTGCTAAATCATTGATATGTCTTTTCATTAAATTTTGCCAATTATTTTAGTAGTCGTTTTATTATTGGCATACTTAATTATGTTTATTTATTATTACAAAGATTTTTCCGCGAGCATTTAATTCCAGCAACTCAAATGAGTTTCTAAATATCCGTTAATTACTTTTTAAAAATTAAGACCTCTAAAGTTTCTAAACTCTCACGTCATATCACTGAATTTAATTTAGAGTTTTATTAAGTCACATCGGTAATAAATTAAGAAGGAGAAATAATTTGAACTAATTATTTGATCAGTGTGGAGTTTATAAACAGTTTCTTAATAAGAAACTTTCATACATAGTTTCTAAACTAGTACTGTGCCCGTGCGTTGCAACGGAATATATGATAAGATAACAAAAATAAATTCTCATACAAAACGACAAATTTTCATAAGAAAACAAAATTAGAAATATATTCTAGATTTATCAAAATAATATGTATAGAAATAAGGAAGTAGATAAATGAGGAAGTGAACAAAAAATCGATTTGCATTGTAATCCGCCATATAGAAAATTTCAATTGGAGAGGGAGAAATAAGGAAACAAATAAATAAGGAAACAGAGAATTATATCGCTAAATTTTAGAGTCTGTTTAATTTTAATTGTAATGCATCGTGTGGCAGTATGTGTGACGAGTATGTTTGTAGCTAAATTTAAACTTCTACACATAAAACAAATGCATTTAATCAAAAGAAGATAGATTATGTGATTGGAGAGCTGAGATTAAATCTAAAAATTAATCTTTCAATCATAGCCGTTGGTGGATCGGATACCCAACGTGCTTAATAATGAAATGGAGATAAGAAACCCTCTCACATTTCTGAAACTGTATTAGAAACTGCCACCTCACATTATAAACTTTAATAATATCAGAAATGTAAATGCTCTAGCTTGCCATGTAAATTCGTACATTTGACAGTGGTATAATATGTGACTTAAAGTTGGCACAAAAAGAATTAAGCATTTTTTTTCAAAGTATTTAGTCTTGTCTCATCTTTAGAAGTTCTGAAATTAGATTTGTTTTTTTAGAAATCAATGAGGATCTAGTACTCATTTTTTTCATTAATCATTATAATTTTTTTGAGTTTCCAAGTAGAAACTCGTTTTACAAAGAAATGAGGATACTATTATCGTTGAGACCGTGTTAGTATTTTATTTTTATTTTTCAAAATCCGTTCAACAATCTTTACATGGACATGTGCTTGTTGACCAAAATTTCAATCTTTTAGAATTTTTGTAGTATTTTTTAGATTGATAAACAATTACTTAATTTGAAAATTTTAGATCTTCTCAAGCAGAGAGGAGACGGAGCAGAGCCGAGCGGAATTGACCGGAACCGAGAGCGCGGTATCGTTGGAGCTCGGAGCGTAAAGTTCTCATCTTGATCGGAGCGCGATGGAGAGTAGATCCGGTTGTCGGAGCGCAACGGCGATCGAAAGAACAAATCCGGTCGTGAAACGAGATGGGATTAATGTATTAAGGTTATTATAAGTGTATATAAGTAGGATTAGAAGAGTAGATATAGGAATTTAAGGTTATTATGAGTGTATATAAGTAGGATTAGAACAAATCCGTTTTCGTCCGATTGAGATGGGATAGACTCTATGCTCCAAGCTCCGACAATACCTCGTTCTTAGCTCGGCTCCCTCCCCTCTCTCTCATTTTCCTCTCCGCTTTAGGAGGTAGAGATGAGAGAGAGGAGAGGGTATCGCTATGTCGAGGGTGAAGTCTAATAGGAATGGAATGGGCGGAATAAGGGATGAAGAGAATGGGAGAGGGGCGGCTAGAGTTTGGATCGCTTGTTTTTCGCTGAGAGCGAAGTACGAATCATTTTTTTTTGTATTAGTGTTTACTGACTTTTTTTTTAATTGAATTGTATGAGTGAACACTCTTTATTTTGAAAACAGGATTAGTAAGACTAATTCAGGCTTTATGCACGTAATATTGATCAATTTTCCTATTGAAATTGAATACTTCTCATAACACCTTTGTACACAACAAGAAAAAAGGTTTATACACAACACCAACTATTTAGCTTTTTATTTCTATTGCTAGGCATAGACTAAATACATATCTAGACGAATACAGTTAGCTTAATAATTCAAAAAAAAAAAAGATCTTACATGAGAAAAATGAAAAAAAATAAAAATAAAAAAGAAACTAAAATTAAAGGAAAGCCAGCCAATTTGTCCAAAGAAGAGGCCTATCTGTCCATGTGTAAAGTCCAAACACACATTTGAATTTCTCTCTGTTCTACCTTTCAAATTGGACAAGCCTGTTGTCAGCCAGCCTAGTTCTAAAAGCAGAGCTCTTATACTCTCTCCATGTGAATTCTCTGTACAGGCTTTGTTCTCCCTCCTCCATTAGCAAAGGAGATGGGCCCAACTTCTGTCCCGGTGGAGGCCCGCCAAAATATATCATAGACAGTCTTGATCTTGCACTGTTAACCATCACCCTGTGCTTCACACTCCTGAATCTCCCATTTGTCAGAACCTATATCATTCATAAACAAAACTATCTTATTTTGAATCAGAAGAGCTTCAAATTTCAAGAGCAGCACAGAACCAAAAACCCCTCCCCACAGTCCTATCTATGTATGATTCACACTGTATGATACTTGCTGATATTGTAATGCAGTTACCAAATAAATATTCAGGCCCCACAAGCCTCTTTTTATAGTTTGACCATATGGGTCCACCAGTAGGTGACATGTCACATACTTTTTTCTTTTTCTTATTTCTTTTTGGGATAACGTGACAATATTCCATGTACAGTGCTACAGTATTGTATCAGAGAATCCAGGTTGTGCTATTTTTGGAACTTAGATTCTGATCCCTTTCATTTCTAATGATGGGGTTTCCCAATTATTGCACCATTTGTTATCTGGCCTTCTCAAATTTAGCCTCGTGTATCCATAAGCCACCATACTTTTTTGTTGGTTGTACCACCAATGTTTTTCTTTGGTAGGGCCTTGTTTAGCTACTGCAATTTTGTTTTGAGATCTGATAGATAGATTTCAGACATTTCATCTGGTAGCTTTTTCCTTTTTGTTGAGCTCTGTTTTTGAAATAGTTACTTACTAGTCCCCATTTTAATGGTAGAACACAAAATAGATCTTGATTTTACTTTCCAAAATTAAAAAAACACAATAACTGATCTTTAAAATTTGCATCACAAAATCACTTCTATAAACCATCTCATAAGTACCCAAAATAAAATAAAAAATTAGAAAGTTTTAAATAGAATTACCTGGAGAGAATCTCCAACATTGACAAAGAAAGAGGTGTGATCAGAGGGAACTGATACCCAGCTCCCATCCTTGAGAGCAATCTCCAGGCCAGAAGTGTTATTAGATCGCAATATCGATATGAGTTGCGGGTCGGTATGCTCTCCAAACCCGGTAAGGCAGCGGTTGCTCAACCCTTGCATGTGGGGGCGTGGCGGGTAATGGTTGAACCTCAGAACAGAGTCGCTCTCTTCATCCATCACATATTTGCTGAATACTTCTTTTTCTTTGATATGTAAACCTTGTGCCATCAATTCCAAAATTTCAACAGATAATTTCATGACTGCCTTTATGTACTCATTCAAAGTGCAACTGTAATGGAGGAAAATAAAATTGAATTGTATAGTTAACAACTAATATCTTACAAATTTTATTAAATTGGTTCTTATACCTCTGTTTCAGGTTAGAGCTAATTAATTTCCTTTATGCATATAAACCGGATGTAGAAATATAATAATAAAATTGAAAGACAGTGAACTATTTCTATATATAGTAAATACAAGTACTAAATTATTTGAGTATGTACGAAGAAAGAAAATCTCATAAATTAATAGAGACAAAACTACCAATCATGAAAAATCAAGGCAATTAACGCTAAAAACAAAATATGGAATTATTTTACTTAACATTATAGTAGAACAATCAACATATTGTACTTGTATAATAAGGTTATGAAAAAAATAACCAAGAGTTAAAAAGTGTTATTTGGCTGTACGTATAAAAAAAATATAAAAAAAAATTAATAATAGACTTGAAATTTAGCTGTACGGCATTGTACTTTACCAATTGTTGTTTCAAAACATGGCACAGTTGCATAGTAAGATGGCAAAAATTGAAGAAAAAGTTTCTAGCTTTACGGAAGCACAGCATTGGAGTAACTAACTATGATGTGAGAAATGTGGTTGGTTATCTAAAAAATATAATAAATAAAAAAGCTTATCACACATGTGAAAGGACTTATCCAAGAATGCGACTACATATAATATTTATTATTACATAAGTTCAAAAAGTATGAAAAGAAAAATATTATTAATAATGAAGTCCTTGAATAACTCAGAATCAATGTGAAGGCAAAAAATTTAATTGGATATAACAGAGGTGCAAAAATGCCGATATAAATGTACAAAGAAGTTTAGAAATCAAATAACCATAAAAGAAATACAATAAAAAATAATAAAGGCACCATAAATAATGAGAAAAGAAAACATAAGGCTAAGAATTATGAGAAAATGGCAAAACATACATGTATATAGTTATTTATTGAGAATTAAAATTTATGGTGATTCTTACCAAAATTGGCTTAGTTGAGAGTTGGGCTTTGATGCGATCTCTAACAAGAGATACTCTACCCATCCCAAATCTCCATTGGAGCCTATTCTCTTGCTCCCATAGCCGAACGGGCTCAAGCCGCAAATCTCCTTCTCTAACTGAGGCAGAGCAAAGAAATTCATGGCCTCTGATTCCAGAGCAGACATGAGATCCATAGAGATGCCATGGTTGATCACCTTGAAGAAGCCAAGATCTTGTGCTGCGGCCACGATCAGAGATTTTGAGTTGGGGTTAGAGAGATCAATCACTGGTACAAGAGAAGAGGGGAGGGTTTTTTGTATCACTGGGAGAGAGATTTGTTCTAGCTCTTCTTTTGCTAGCACCACCATCTCTGTTTTGGAACAGAGGAAACAGAGAGACAGAGAGAGACAGAGAGAGAGAGAGAGAGAGAGAGAGATGAAGGCCTGAAGGGTTTTAGAATAGAAAGGTCAAGGTGACACTTTGTTTATATAGAAGATCGAGAGTGGTGAGAGTACTGTGTTTTGTTGAAAAACAGTATAATAATAATGTTATTTAATTATTTATTAGTCATTGAACACTAGTACTGTGTTTTGTTATATTTGCTTTAGTATAAAAAACCTTTCTAGAAAGAAACTTATGAAATTAATATTGATTTAAATTGAAATTATTGAAACTTTGTTTTCAGGTGCCGATTTAGAAAAATTTTATAGGAGTGGCTGAAAATTAAAATGTATAATTGTGATGAGTGAAAAAATTTAATAGGAGTGGCTGAAAATTAAAATGTATAATTGTGATGAGGGAAATTTGAATTCAAGATCTTCACTAGAAAACAATTAAACATTTATTAATGTCTCATGTTTGTAGTTACAATAGTATTATTTTTAATAATCAAATAGTCATCTTATCAAATCAATCATAATCATCTAAAGAGTAGAACTAGGGTGCTCCTAAGCTCACCAAGCCCTTCCGTGAGCGCGACTCTAAAACCTATCGAATTGACTTCAAACGACATTTTCAAACCGTTAGATGTTCAATCTATATTAAAATGTGCTTGGAGACCAAATTTTACATTTTTAAAATTTTTTTTACTATTTATTAAGATGGTTTGAAAATCGCTGTTTTCCAATGGTGCAGAATTTTAATAAAAACAGCGATTTTCAAACCATCTTAATAAATAGTAAAAAAATTCCAAAAAATGTAAAATTTGGTCTCCAAGCACATTTTAATATAGATTGAACATCTAACGGTTTGAAAATGTCGTTTGAAGTCGATTCGATAGGTTTTAGAGTCGCGCTCACGAAGGGCTTGGTGAGCTTAGGAGCACCCTAGTTCTACTCATCATCTAAATGTTTTTTTTTTCTTTTTGATGTACTAAGACTGTTGAGTAGAGATGTTATATCTAAATTAATTTTATTATCCATTTGAAGTGGAGGAGTCCCACTAGTTTCATTTTATCACACTTACTTGAGAAATAATTGTTTGATTTTCTCCAAACTATTATTACACTTATCTTTTTTTTATTTTATTTTTTGACGAAAGTGGGTGGGCCCCACCAGTTTTATTTCATCAAGAGTTGTTTGATTTTTGCTTAATGCGACTACTACACTAGCGTATTTATATATACTTGCTATATAAAAGCTAAGAAAACATTTAGAGTTGAGATGTTTTTACAAACTATACAACCTACAATTACGAAATATATATTCTACTTGCTTGTTTATACAAAAATCTTGAATTTACTTCATGGATTTACTTGAGCTTGCTTGTAATAAAATGGAGACATTGCATGAGCCTTTTCAATAGAAACTTATCGTACAAAACTATTTCGTTTGCATTTTAATTACTTAAAATAATATAAAATTAAACACAGGAAAAACTTACAGTAATTGAACTTGTTTTGAACGACTCAACCTTGAATCTGTTTAAGCTCGACACACACACACACACAGAGGAAAATGCTAATATGCTACGCATAGCATAGAGGGCCTCCGTGCTACGGCTCAATATTTGAGTTTTCAAAATCATAACGGTCAATCCGAACCATTCAACATGATCTTCATATGAATATGTACTGCAAACCAAATTTTACATTTTTTAGAATTTTTTACTATTTTTTTAGATAAGATAGAAACTCACTTGATTTGAAAATTCGGTAACATTCAGATCAAGTGATTTTCTACCTATCTAAAAAAATAGTAAACAAATTCTAAAAAATGTAAAATTTCATTTGCAAGTACATATTCATATGGAGATCATGTTGAACGGTTCGGATCGACTGTTAGGATTTTGAAAACTCAAATATTGAGCCGTAGCATGGAGGCCCTCTATGCTACGCATAGCACCGTAGCCAACTCCTATATATATATACACACATCTAATATCAAAACGTTTGTTCCTAAGCTGTGGAACAAATGTTTCGGTTTTTACATTTTCAAAGTCTAATCAGCCGATTCAAACCGTTCAACATTCAATCTATATGAAAATGTGCTTGGAGACCAAATTTTACATTTTTTGGAATTTCTTACTTTTTATTAAGTCAGTTTTAAAATCGCTGTTTTCAATGATCCTGCAATTTTTCACTGTTTATAAAAATCAATGATTTTAAAACTGACTTAATAAAAAGTAAGAAATTCCAAAAAATGTAAAATTTGGTCTCCAAGCACATTTTAATATAAAAATCACATCTAACGGTTTGGATCGACCATTTGGACTTTGAAAATTGAAAAATCAATTTGTTGCACCATGGCTCCGGAACAAACATTTTGATATTAGCCAACCCCTCTCTTTAGAATCTGGCTAATATGCTACGCATAGCACCGTAGCCAACTCCTATATATATATATAGAGAGAGAGAGAGAGAGAGAGAGAGAGAGGTTGGCTACTCTACTTACATAAGCATACGTGGACATATGCTTATAAGTCATTTTTATGTTTTCAAAGTCCAAATAATCAATTTGAAGCGCTCAATATGTTCTCCATATTAGAATGTGCTTGGAGACCAAATTTTAAATTTTTTTGAAATTTTTTACTATTTTTTTAAGAATTTTTCAGAATAGTGTTTTCAGATTTTTTTTTTTAGATTTTGTTGTCATATTAAAACAATGTTTTGAAAAATTCTAAAAAAAATAAAATTTTTTTTTTCAAAAAATGTAAAATTTGGTCTCCAAGCACATTCTAATATGGAGAACATGTTGAGCGTTTCAGATCGACTATTTGGACTTCAAAAACACAAAAACGACTTATAAGCATATGCCTTCATATGCTTATGTATGTAGAGTAGCCACTCACTATATATATATATATAGAGGAGGGATCAAATTACACCTTTTTTGGTGACACACTTTGACACCTACCATTTTCAAAGTCCAAATAGTCGATCCAAACCGTTCAACATGATGGATATATTAAAATGTGCTTGGAGATCAAATTTACATTTTTTTGATTTTTTTTACTATTTATTAAGATGGTTACAAAATCGTTGTTTTCAGACCATTGAAAAACAGCGATTTTGTAACCATCTTAATAAATAGTAAAAAAATTCAAAAAAATGTAAAATTTGATCTCCAAGCACATTTTAATATGGTGATCATGTTGAATGGTTTGGATCGATTGTTTGGATTTTAAAATCGCAAAATTAACCTATAAAAAAATGGTGTCATGATGTGTCACCAAAAAAGATGTATTTGGATCCCTCCTCATATATATATATATATATTAGGAAAAGCTTGAATACTGATAGATTTCTTTATCGAGATAGACTCAAATTGATTAACATACAAATCAAATTAAATCTAAAATCAGCTTGCTTGAGTTTGAGTTGTAGTTCTATTTCTTTCATGTTGTTTGTTTAAGGAAGCAATTAAATTGTTGAACCTTTGCTTTTCTTAGAACTTAGAACCGACATAGTAGTTTAAGTGAGAAGATACTCAGATAATTTTCAAGATGTTACGAGTTCAAATTTACTATATAAATAAAAATAAAACTCTAAAACTTTTATCAAATTAATGTTCTTTAATTAAAAAAATTAATATCAAATTTTTTTTTTTTTCATGTGTCGATGGTATTTCTTTAGTGGTCGCATACGGTTAGGGGTGTCAATGGGTACGGTACGGGTCGGGTGGAGACATTTTCATACCCACACCCATTAAAATTGACTTTACCCATATCTTACCCATACCCATTAAAAATTGACCTTAACCTACCCTACTCTTACCCGTTAATATTATCGGGTAACAAAACGGTAGCGGATGAATAACGGATAATACTAATATAATAATTAGTATTATTATATTTTACAAATTAAATATAAAAAACTCATTCATTTCACACATATGTAATTACATTTCTAATAAAAAATAATAATAAATGTGCAATCAATTCCAACTATTTTTTTTTATAAAGGAAGAAAATTCAAAAACACGAATACATAATTTAGGTGAGTTGCAAATTGAATTGAATATATATTTATATTTTATAATTACCCTATAGGGTAACATGTACGAAATAGTCATTACTCATATCCTTACCCATTTAGTTAACGAAAAAAAATTCTTATCCATATCCATACCCAACAAGCTAACGAAAAAAAACCTTACCCATACCCGCCTTATCGAATACGATACGGGTCGAGTAAACAGCTAAAAAGGTACCATTAACACCCCTACATACGGTGTAGTAGATGACATGATCCTATATTGAACAAAGTATTGATTTGTGATATATATGTATATATATGGTCCCCAGATGAAATAATGAGGTGTTTTTGAAATTACTTTGATTTAATTTAGTGTGTTTGAATTAACATCGAAGAATTTATATCGAATACGACATAAAGCGGAAAAGTATCCTCTCATGTACCGTAAAAGATTATCCCTCATTTTACGGTTTGAGATTAACTCTCATCCGCTTTGAGATTCAGGCTAGCGCAGGAGGCAGTATTATTGGGCTTTGAGATTCATGCCAAGTTAAAAAAAAACGGTCCAGATCCACTAATTCTAAAAAATTCCCTATTACGGTACTGGAGAGAATCTGAATTTACAGAAAGCAGTCATTTTGAAAATAAGGTAAAATACTTCAAAATTGGTAACAGCTTTGGAAAATCGTTGCAATGGTTTGAATCCGTTACAAGTTCAATTGTAGAGAGTTGTAATGTTTACAATTTACTTGTAGTAGTTTAACACTTTTAACTGCATGCCATGGACCTTATTGCAATCCGTGACTAAACCGTTGTCCGTTGCAACGGATTATGAGTCGGAGGAGCCTCTTCGTATGTTTTGATTGAGATTTGATTCAATTTTCATTCTTTTTTTTGGTGACAATTAAAAATTTATGATTCAATAATAATTTGACAAATTAAAATTCATAATTTGAATATGATTTGATGATAACTTTTTTGTTTAATAATGTAAATATCATATCAAAATATAGATATATTTGCAGTGCGTGGAACAGTTCATTAGACTCAGTTCATTTTCAAGTGTAGAAGAAGTAAGAGGTTATATTATCTGAAGAAAATAAGGGTGAGGCTATGATACTATTCATAGCAGGATTGATTGATGAGGGATGCTTCGGTGGACAGAAGGACCTATTTGTAAAATAAGTCCTATTTTCATTTTCAAAGTTCAAACAGTCGATCCGACCGTTCATCATTATCTCCATATTAAAATGTACTTTGAGGTCAAATTTACATTTTTTTTGAATTTTTTTACTATTTATTAAGTATTTTACAAATTCAATGGTCTGAATTTGACTAGTTTTTGTAAAATACTTAATAAATAGTAAAAAAAATTCAAAAAAAAATGTAAAATTTGACCTCCAAGTACATTTTAATATGGAGATAATGTTGAACGGTCAGATCGACTGTTTGAACTTTGAAAATGAAAATATGACTCATTTTACAAATAGGTCCTTATGTCCACCGAAGCAAATGCCTTGATTCATACTATGAATTAATTTCTCTCTTGACTGTTTAATATAATATTCATATAAAAATATACTTGTAGATCAAATTATACTTTTTTATTATTGTTTTAAATAGATTCAAAATCATTTCTTCTAAAAATTCTAGATCATTTCAAAAGTAGTGATTTCCTATCTATCTAAAAATAATACAATAATTCTAAAATTTTAAATAGTCTGCCAGTACATTTTCATATAGAGAATCATCTGAAACGGTTTAGATCAACTATTTAAATTTTAAAAACAAAAATATTAAAATATAATATAGATCAATCCGCGCTATAGATAATACCATAGATAATACCATAACCTTGATATAAATACCAAGAGCAATGAAGAAAAAGGCTTTGTTGACTTTCTATCATCTAGATGTGTTTAAAGGCCTCCGCTTTATTTTTATATTGTAGAAATGTGAATTATTGTAAATTAAATCTTTGAAAAATCTTAAAAATAATTATTTTTATGAAAATTAAGAACCGTGGTTTAGTGCAGTGGCACGAGCGTAAGTTCAATTTCCGAAAATTACATTTAAAAAATATTGAAGTGTACTGGAATCTTTTAATAAAAAAAATATATAACGAATTTCAGAAGTTCAAAAATGTGAAAAATTGAATATCTTGATCCTAATTATTTGTTATACAAACGAAAAAGATAATTAATTTTCACTGAGACTATCTTGATTGTCTGGCCCTAAGAAGGACAATTTTTTTTTTTTTTTTTTCAAATTTCGTGCTATATTCAATTTTTCTTTTTGAATAAATAAAAAAGATGGATGGAACATTCAAATCATAATTTCATGAAGGATAATCGAATTTTCAAATCAAAATCCATTCAAGGCTATATTTTGTTATAACAAATCTTTTACGTTGAACTTGAAAATAACACTTCTTTATTTTACTTATTTTCTTTTTTGTTTAACTAAAAATGTGTATCGGACCAAATTTGAAATTCCGGTATTCTTTAAATCACAAGCTTCAATTAATATTTTTTCTATAGGTTGAATATAAAATTTAACATTTATTGAATAAACAATTCGGTGGAAATCCTACTTCAAATATTTGAGAGTTCCAATATTATTTAAAATTGATGTAAAGTAATACATATAGCATAATTTGCTTGGTAACAGAAGAATGTTAGAAATGATATAAAAAAAAATATTTAGCAATATTTTCAATTAGGTTAATTAAAGTACTTAATGTCTAAATGATAAATTTTGATTTTGGTAGCATTTTGAAGTTACTAAAATATAATAGAAATTCATACGGACCTTTCAAGTTTCAATCTATTACAAATCTTTCATTCTCAAGCAAAAAAAGAAGCTTTAATATATTAAAATTTCTAAAATTGTATGGTATGAATTACATTTATTTCAAAAATTCAATTAACAATATATTAAATTTAAAAAAAAATTAGGTCTTTAATATTCAACCTTTTTTTATTCTACATTGTCAATTTGATTTTTCTATTTACGTATTTTCTTAAATCAAATTAAATAAATAGTACCCTTCCATCATTCAAAGTAAAAAATAAATATCTCGAATTGAATTTTGAGTTTTGAAATTACATTCTGTCGACATTATGTTGCTAGAATATCAAATTCCTTAAGTATTTAATAAATATAAAACTTAAATTTATTGATATTGTCAAATGAGCAAAATTATACATTTTCTATTATGAAAACTAAAAATTGAAAATTATACAGCCCACCCAGTTGTGAATTTCAAAAATTTAATTATGTATATTGAAACTTAATTATATTTATATATATTTTTAATTTTAATAGTTCAGTTATTTTTTATAAATTATCATGTGTGTTTGTAGTTGATTAGAATTCTAAATTTGAATTTATGTTTTTAATAACTATCTTTGCCTCTGTTATTAAAGTGTGTCATTATGAAGTGAGAGAAAAAATTGATGAAGAGAAGGTTGTTTTTAACACAATCAATGGGCTTCTTTTAATTTTTCAAAAAGTAACAAAAAAAAGGAGAAAGAGAGTCAAACGGAACAGGCGGTGTGCCATTGGCCAGTGATGTGTGGTGCTAATCTAATTCTATAACTATCAATTGACAATGACAAGTCCATGTCATTTTCCATAGTTGCAGCCGCTAATGCATTTCATTTATTTCTCCATTTTTTAAGCATCTACATTTCTGATATTATTAAAAATTCTAATATGATGTAATAGTTTTTAATTTAATTTAAGAGATGTGAGAATTTTTTTTATTTAGAAACTATACAGTAAATTTTTTTATTAAAAAACTGTTTATAAACTTTATGTTGGCCAAATGATAGGTTCAAATTATTTGTCTTTTTTAATTTGTTGCTGACGTAGCTTAATAGAAACTCTAAAATTAATTTCAAAAATATGAGAGTTAGAAACTTTAGATACTTTAATTTCTAAAAAGTGGTAAACAGTTATTTAAAAACTCATTTGAGTTGCTGGGATGTAGATGCTCTAACATTTGTAGATCAATTTCACTGGAGACCACTCTAGTGCCCTTGATGTTTCAAACATTATTATTGTATTTAACTCTGAAATTGCTTTTATATGCTAAATCATTCATAGAAAACTACTAAAACTAAATTGTCAATATTTTGGAGTTATTTCATGAATGATCAAATTAATTATTAAATCCGAAAAAATTTAATAGGCATTCTTGTCAAGATAATAAATGACAGGATTTCATGTGTCATTCTAAAGTTTTTGTAAATATCACATGTTTTATTCTAAAATATAAAAAGTCATATATTTTCCACTCTAACATTGTGAATATCATATTTTTTTTATTCTAAAGCATAATACTGCATATGTTACATACATCACGAAATTTCAATGGGACAAAGCATTTTCTGATAATCTTATTGATCTTCTTTCTATTTTTAACAGTGTTCTAAATAGCGCGCTATAGCGTTTTTGGACCCCAAACGCTAAGCTATGACATCAAAATGCACTATTTGCACTACGGCCTCTGTAGCGGTGATAGCGGTCCGCTATTTGCGCTACGACCGGTATACAATATGGTTTTTTTTTTGAATAAAACCTATTTGGCAGCCACTGCCAAATTTTTAAAAAAATATATAGGTTTTTTTAAGCAATTTATATGAGCTTTAAATAAAGACCCAAAAAAGCTCAAACCGAAATTGAATTTGTTGCCACTTGCTACAAGTAAATCAATTTGAAATTGAGAATAGAAATAGAAATTTGAATAGAAAAAAAAATAGATTATGTCATGAATCATGATGCTTAAGATATTTTAATAGGAAAAATCGATAGAACCACAATTTGGACTTTGTACTTGTTCAATATGAATATTATAATTTCTTAATTACTTTGGTGTTATTTATTCTTCTATGAGACTTTAGATAATGTTGATATTTAATACAAATATTGAATATACAGAATGTAAAAAAAAAACGCTATGTGGCATAGCTTCCGCTATAGCTTTTTTTTTTGTAGCCTTCCCACTATGACGCTATAAACGCTATTTAGAACCTTGATTTTTAAATCTATCCCATTCTCTTACTTATTATAGTTTTAACTCTAATTTAATTCAAATTACAAATCAGAAATTTAGATAGGGGCTAATAAAATTCCAAAAGAGCCAAAGTTAGCATGAACCTGCTAGCATCTCCCGTAGCAACTCACACACCCCACTATACAACATAAACCCATCTTCACTGACATCCATCAAACTGATTCCATCACATAGCCAAAACTCACCGGCACAAGGTCATGAATTAACAATGGACATCGATCCAACAGCTCATCCGGAGATCCTCCACCTCATATACCCCACTGGCATCTTCACTGACCAGCAAACTAATTCCATCCATAGCCAAAATGTTAGTGTAATAATCTAGAAGTCAATAAAACGATAAATGTATCATATATATTTTGTTTATGAATTGAATGATTAATCATTTTGTTACCTTGAGTATTATTGAATTTATGAATCATTTCGAGTTCATGACTGGAATTGTGAAACTTCATAATATAGATGATAATACTCTTAAAAGTCTCTAACCAAGGTAATTAGCAGGAACACTAATTACCGCGATAAGGTTAGTGTGTGGATTAAATGATGGTTAAGTTTTACAAACCATAGACAAAGAGTTGTCATTTTAATCACACAGATACATGTTAGAGAACATGATATTTGACAGACCCCAAATGAAACATTAAATGGAATTGTGTTTGTGTCATTAATGTTTTCATTTTAGTGTTAAGTTCTAAAGTATGAGATATTCATTTTTCCTACATAAGAAATGTATATGTGTGATTGCTATCTAACGCTATCCGTAAAAAGTAGCTATAAGGATAGTTCTTCGGTATACATAGCTTATGCGGAGGAAAAGATGGTTTATCAAAAGTACTATTGTCCCTCGTATCTCAATACGAGCTATAGCGTCACTGGGCCCCTTGATAGAATATGATTATCTGGATCCAGTATAATTACAAGAGTAAACATATTTGATAATCTATTCAGGATCAATAAAAGATTAAGTTTTCAAGGATGACACACACCTACCTTGAAACTAATCTGATAGATATGAGACAAAAGAATTAACACGAAGTAAATTGTTTACTGGATCGTGATATTGTACCGTACAGCATCATCTGTGTAATTGGTGTCATAATGTACTTGCCAGGTGCCACCTATGATTATAGAAGTTAAAACAGTAAAAAATTCTGGACCAATGGATCAGCGATTTTCAAAGTGGCTTAATAAATAGTAAAAAAATTCCAAAAAATGTAAAATTTGGTCTTCAAGCACATTTCAATATGGAGAGCAACTTGAACGGTTGGATCGACGATTTGGATTTTGGAAATGGGAGAATGAGCGTGAAGTAAAATATTGGTTTTACTTCATGAAGCACAATAGCAAAATTCTCTATATATATATGTGAATTAAAATATTAATTATGAATTAATATTTTGGACCAAAAATCCAATTTGAATTTAGACCTTAATTAAATTTAGAATTTAATTAAAAGCCTAAATTAAATTAAATAAATTAAATGAAAATGTTTAATTATATATTAAACAAATATGACAAAATCAATTTGGATTTTGCATCTCTTAAAACCGACTATGTTAACCGCCACAAATATTGCCTATTTAATGGCATGAAAATGTGAGAAAATAAAGAAGTTCATTTTGAAGTCCAAATCAAAGTACAAATCAGAATCCGATTCGATTCGTATCTAATTTTCTCTCTCAAATAGTGATTTGCAGAAAATCTAATTATCCATATATATATTTTTGCGAGAATAAAAGTTATTCTTGTGAATAGTGTTTTGTCAGAAATTTCGTATTTTCGGTGAATAGTGATTTACCAAAAACCGTGACTTTTCGAATACCGTTGGTATATTATTTCTGGCAAAAGAAATACCAACTCTCTAGTAGTTCCTGGTGGATAACTGATAGAGACACTATATTTTTGGTGCTTGCTTAACCGGGTCAGACAGCCGGATCAGCTGCATTCCAATTTGAATTTGGAAGCAAGGTAAAGAAATGTTATATTAATCTATTTAATTGTTAAATAGATTTAATCTTTTAGAAATCAATCAAAGGAGTAGATCTATAAACTGATTAAAATATAAGTAAATACGGTTTTACTACTTTGGGTCTATACATGATTAATCTGGTATGTAACTCTCGGTTATTATCCGACATACTACTTAATCTATGATCTGAATAAGTAAAGTTTTACTTACAGCTTTTTAATCTAAGAAAATGATTGAACATGTATGTAACTCTCGGTAGATTATCCGACATTCCACTTCAATCCTTTTTGGCTTAAGTTAGAAGTAAAAATTTTGTTTTACGGTCTTTCCGCAGCTTAAGCCTAATGGCTTTGGGTAGCCTCAAAACCCAACACAAAACTCACCGGCACAAGACCATGAGTTAGTAGAACGTGGACATCGAACAGCTTGCCCGGAGGTCCAACACCTCACGTACCCCACCGCCTCGGCCTGGCAACAACACCAATCCAGGTGAAATTGGAGGTGGTAGTGTACCACAAACTAACAACAACAACAATTATAACATCACCAACCGAGGTGAAACTGGAGGTGGTAGTGTCCCACAAACTGACAACAACAACAAAAATGACTCTGGAGAAACTGGAGGTGGTACTGTCTCACAAACTAACAACTTTAACGACACCAACCCTGGTGAAACTAGAGGTGGTAGTGTTCTCACAAACTGACAACAATGATAGTGTCAAAGAAGAAAAACTGTGGCGGGATAACCTCATAGCAATACTGACCATTGTTGGGTTGGTATTTAATCTTGAGTTTGCCATAGCAAAGCCTGCAAAATTAGATTCTATGGAGGCGGTGTGGCGGTGTGTCACGGTAGGTGTTTTCATGGCGGTTGTGATTGTAGTAATTATTATTATCAAGGTTCTAAATAGCGTTTATAGCGTCGTAGCGGGAAGGTTAAAAAAAAAACTATAGCGAATAGCATCGCTATAGCGGAAGCTATTCCAAATAGCGTTTTTTTTTTTACATTTCGTATATTCAATATTGAACCCGTACAAAGTAATTAAGAAATTCAATATTGAACCCGTACAAAGAAATTCAATATTGAACCCGTACAAAGTAATAAAGTCTCATAGAACAATAAATAACACCAAAGTAATTAAGAAATTATAATATTCATATTGAACCCGTACAAAGTCCAAATTGCGGTTCAAAATATCCATAGTAATATCATAAACTATCAATTTTTTCTATTAAAAATATCATAAGCATCATGATTCATGACATAATCTATTTTTTTTTCTATTCAAATTTTAATTTCGGTTTGGACTTTTTTTCTATTCCAATTTCAAATTGATTTATCTGTAGCAAGTAGCAACAAATTCAATTTCGGTTTGAGATTTTTTTTTATCTTTATTTAAAACCCATATAAATTGCTTAAAAAAAACAAAAAAAAAACTCATATTGTATAACGCAAATAGCGCAAATAGCGGACCGCTATAGCGCTGTAGCGGCTGTAGCGCAAATAGCGCATTTTGATGTCATAGCGTAGCGTTTGGGGTCCAAAAACGCTATAGCGCGCTATTTAGAACACTTATTATTATGTATTAGATGGGCTGTGTATTTACGGGAATAATTATAGACTATCTTATGTATTAGTTGCTGGATAGTATCTAGTGTGTTGTTAACTCTATTTTTGATAGTGTGTTGCTCATATAACTAAATGTTTGCTGTTTTTTTTTTTTTATGTGATTAGATGAAATTGGATTTTTTTTTTGTACCTCCAACTTTTTTTTTGAGAAAAAAAAACAATAATTCTTAGCATTTGAATAGGTTGAGGGAAAGGCAGGTGCCCCTCATAACAATTATGATTTTTCACTATTTGAATAGGTTGAGGGAAAGGCAACTTGCTATTAACCTTAAAAAAAATATGAAATATTTCTGTTCAAAAGTTCTAGAATGACAGCTATCTCTGTTTTTAGGAAAAATGGAGAGGAATAGACGATTTTCTCGTTGTTACAAGGCATTGACTATTGGGAAAACAAGATTGACTGTAACCAGGTATACAAAGACTTCACTTGTAAGGATTGTGACTGGTTCTCTGTTTTTGGCAACTTTTTGTCAATTTTTTATTTTTTTCTTCTTTTATTTTAATCTATTTTTTCCTCTTTTGACAGATGCTACCAGAACACACGGTTTTCCACAAAATAATGCAATTTCTTGTCTGTCATAAAGTTTTGCCATAATCTCATGAAATTTCAGTATGGAACCTTCTAAATTGAAACATCATCTTTACTTTACACGTCTAAAAACTGTAAAATCTTTCATATTAACCTGATTCAGAACTTGAGAAAATAGAAAATTACCAAATTAAAAATCTTAATTACTTTAAACTGGGTAATTGTATCCCTTCTCTCATTACTTTAAAAATATTGATATGAGCAATATGCTAATTTATATCAGTTTAGTTTAGTTCAAAATGATGTACATAAATCATTATTAAAAATTGAATACAAATATTTTACTCGTTAGATAAATCAAGATCAGAAATTTGAGTCGTTATTTTAGAACAAATTCAATAGTTTTTATGGTCACATCATCGACACTTCACTTTTTAATTAATATCCTCAAAGTATTCTTAATTAATTCGAGTTTCAAATATGCAACCTTTCATACAGAGAACGTTATCTTTGTTATTATACTAAATGTTGGTTCTCGTCAAACCTTATTGATGAGTTAAAGCTCGTACTAGTAATTGCAAATGATTTTGTAGCCATTCCTTTTTCTAAAATATATGAGGTTTAAACAATATTTTTCAGTTTGGAAATCGTATTCTTCTTCTTCAAAGCCTTGATTCCGAAACAAGTTAGGGTAGGCTAGAAATGAAACCCAACCGGAATCAGCAACACATGGACTTTTCAGGAGGTCACCCATCCTAGTACTACATACACCTGCCCAATTCGTGAGAATTTTATTTTCATAAAGATGTTGTTTTTTTATCGCTAGCTCATCAAGTCTATCACGAACCCTCCTCCTTTTTTCTGGTTTGAAACAGGCTGTGTGAAAACTACACAGGCGGAGATTTTTCAGTTTGGAAGTAATTAAAAAAAAAGTCTAGTTAGTTGCTCCTTGTGTATGTGAAAGAAATACTGAAAATAGTATCCATGAGGAATTTTTTTTTTTTTTTCCATCTCGTAGTGTTGCTTTCTTCTTTGACTAGTTTATTGCGTGCTAGTATATATTTTCATTGATGGGGATTTTGTTCTATGAGAGTGATTAATTCATGGTGGCTCAGCAACTCATTTGAATGATTTGCAGTTGCTTTTGGGCTGCGCCTTCTTTGAGAAGTTCTTATCTTCTCACATACTACAAATTTTCAACTTGTTTGACTGTATTAATGTTGTACCAAAAAGTATATTATTGACACACTTAGGCTACCAATTAATCTTTTTTTTGCTCCTCCACAAAGTACAGTTAGATATGTAATATGTAATATAAATCTTAAGTTCATTGAGTTTCTTTGTGAGCTTAATTCAAAAACTAATCGGATTGATTTCAAGCAACACATTTAAATCGTTGAAACCGATCTACTTCACGAGTTATGAGTTTACATGTCAAATTTATAAATTTTTAAACTAATTTAATATAAAGTCAAATGGTAAAAAAATAATGAAAAATGAACACATTAAAATTAACTTAATAAACCATCATTTTTGACCGCTTGACTTTATACTAAATTAGTTCGAAATTTTATAAATTGGACATATAAACGCATCACTCGTGAAGTAGATCGGTTTCAACGGTTTGGATGCATCGTTTGAAGTCAATTCAATAGATTTTTGAATTAAGCTCACAAAGAGACTTGGTGAGTTTAAGAACACCCTAGTTCTACTCTGTAATATAATTTACTTTTATGTAAAATAAACATAATAGTTTACAAGAAAAATATAATGTTCATTACAAAACAAGTGCATAATTCAAGTAAAGATGGTGGTAAATATTTATGTATCATGATGATTTTGTCAGTATTATTTTTAACTTTCTTTCAGAATTAATTTTTATAAATAAGGAGTTAAATATATTATAAGAATACATAAACAAATTTATGGAACAAGATTTTAACTATGTGCATGTACTTGTGATTATCTACTTTTAACAGAAGAATAAAAATGTCAATAATTACTTCAACAAAAATGATTGAATTTACATATGATTATGTCTTCAATTTAGAGATTTAATACATGTATTTAAATATTTATAAGCAATTCCGCACAAACTTTATTTTTTTCAGTCAACATTTTACAAATAAAAAATAGTTGGCTAGAAGAAAAGTCATAGGATTGTTGGTTACTCAAAGGTCGAGAGTTACAACTCTGTAGTTTCTGCAAAAAATTTAAAAAAAATTAATATTGCACCTATATAATTACTAAAAATAAGCTTCTGTGCTGATCTCTAAATTAATAAACCGCATTGGATCAAACCCCTCGGCTGAGTTGAAGTTATTCCGATATCTATTTAAATTATATGGAGTTCGCTTTAAGATTCGTGTTAGATGAAATTAAACAGCTGATATAAAGAACTAGTTTTTGGTCTAGTGGCAAAAACACATGATCTATATATATTGATTTTTTTTTTTTAAACAGATAAGGACAGATATACTTCTTTTGACAAAAGACTTGAGAAGCTTCGTGAAAACGTTGTCAGAAAATGGAGATTTAGATTATTAAATTTGTACATGATATTCTTGCATATTCTCCCAAGCTTTTTTTTTTTTTTGTGTAATTTAAACAACAACAAAAAAGAAACAATCCTTACTCATAAGATAATAAAAGCTATAACTACAGCCCCTTGGACACAAAACTACATGCAACTGATTATCCTTGAAAATTTTAGAAACTAATTAATGATTTGTTTGAGGTCTAATTGAGGTTATTCGGTAACAAGAGATTAAGAGTGAAGAATTAAGAGCTTAAGGAGCGCTAGGGAACCGTTGTTCGGTTGTCTTAATTTGTGGGTGAAATATAAGAAAGCTAAAAGAAGGGGTAGAGGTGCTTTAAGGTCCGTGCAAAATGAGGTTAAAGGAAGTGATCTTAATTTGCGCTAAAGAATTAATGTTCGGCAGAATTAAGTGACTAAGAAAGCTAAAGAAAGCGGATTGAGTCTTAAAGAGGCTTAATCGCTTATTACCGAACAACCCCAATAGAATTACTTCATCTATGCAAATAAGACCTCCCAACTTGCTATTCTACATTCATTTTTCTTAAGATAAGTGATTACATACGGGATTAAAAAAATAAATATGAAAATTAGTATTTCTAGTGCATTAACCATAAAAAATTATTTCTTATGACATGATTATTATAATTATGTACGTAAATTAATATAAATGATCGTAGTGTTTTCTAAAACTAAGAAGATAAATCAAATCCAAAGTTTGAATAGAATCGAGATGACAGTGCAATTACTGTCTGAGGGACTGATAATTGTAATTATGTTTATAAATTATTTTTGTTTGACAAAATTAACTTGTTGACTAATAAATTAATTTTAATATAATATCCGAATTATGTATCAGATGATATCCGTATTCGTATTTGTTTAATATCCGATCCGTATCCGTATTCGTTTAATATCCGATCTGTATCCGTATCCGCTTAATATCCGATCTGTATCCGTATCCGAAAAATAAAAACAGATACGCATATGGTTTTACCATTATCCGATACGTATCCGATCCGTTTCGGAGAAAGAAATCAACAAATTTCGGAGATAAAGAAAAGGAGAGGGCAAAGATATATATAGCATGACTAATTTGCAAAAGTATTTTTGTAACTTCAAGCGTCTTCACCCATTAAATACTTAAACAATTTTATTAGTTTGTAATATATAGTTGACAGTTCATACCAAAATAATAAGTGTTTATTTTAGTTTAAAGAAGATATTTTAACTAAAAGAATTGTTATTCTGCCTAAAATAAATATATTACTGTAATGAATTTTCACGTTTTAAGACAGAAGTATTAATACTGAACAAATGCATGATTGTTAGCAAAATTAGAATGAACTAAAAAAACACAAGTACAATTTAGATTCAAATAAATATACATTATAATTGAACACATATCTACCTGACTTGAAACGAGTGTGCAACCAAGATTTCAGGTGCCACGTGGCAATTGCATGGAACAAACCTAAAACCGCCATGGATCCCTCTCTAAAATAAAATCATATTCATGAGTACAACTTGGGTGTTCCTAAGTTCACCAAGTCCCTTTGTGAACTTAATTCTAAAACCTATGGAATTGGCTTCAAACGACGAATTCAAATCATTAAAATCCTTCTACTTTACAAGTGATGCATCTACATATGAAAATTTTAAAGTTTCGTATTAATTTAGTATAAAGTCAAGTAGTCCAAATTAGAAGGTTTATAAATTAATTTTAATGCATTCATTTTTTAGGCGTCTTTTGACCACTTGACTCTATACAAAATTAATTTCAAATTTAAAATATTTTACATGTAGACTCATCACTCGTAAGATAGAAGGATTTCAACGGTTTGAATTCTTCGTTTGAAATCAATTCCATAGATTTTAGAGTTGAGTTCACAAAGAAACTTGATGAACTTAGGAACACCCTAGTTATACTCCATATTCATCTTCTCTGAACTCGGTAGGAAAAAAAGAAGAAGAGAAAATAATGAAAAAAAATCATAGAACATGAGAATGAAAGAGAAATATTTTCATAAAAGAATATTATAATATTGATGAATATTTGATTTCATATCCGATTGGAATTCTGACAACGTCGCGTTGATTTTGAACAGTCATTACATCTCGAATTGGATTTCTGGATTGATCTCTATCAAGTAATTAGACTTCTCTATAATCTGTGTTTTCGATTTGTATGGTTAACTGGGTACTGAATTGGGTAATCGGATTATGACAGTATATTTAACCAGAAGATGGGTCTGAATACTGAAATTGTTTTTTTAAATGACTGGAATACTGGGAATCGCCTGTTTCAGATATTCCAACTAGAATGAAATTATTGTTATTGAAAACCTAGATCCAATTGATATTGTCAGTTAAATATGCATACATAATTTGATATTTATTTGTGTGGATTAATCTAGTCTGTTTGAATGGTTGTCTAAATAAGCCAATTATAGAGAAACACATCGTTAAATAACCGATTACTGAGCTTTGTAGCTGAGCTCATATTGTTTCCTATCTGTTTTTGTTTGCGACGTAGGTTGACGGGGCGATGGATGGATGCGAGAGTGCCTCTCTTGTCGCGATCCCCGGCCAGGCAGCGGGGTCGTGACAATTTTGATATCAGAGCATTCGTTCCTCGGACTGTGTTTTGATTCAAGTTTCAATTGTTATCAGTGTTATGTTTGAATTAAATTGAATCCTAATCTATCTGTAAACAGTTTAATAAGTATCTTGACTTACAACTGTCTGAACTCAAATTGAAATTTAACGTTCTGAATAACAGTTTTGAAATAGTTCTGACCCAAATAGTTTACAGCACCGGCAGAAAGTAAGAATATAGTATTTTCTAGGCAAGGACATCTCTTACTTTTTGAAATTATGAAAGGTTCCTTTTGTTTACCCATGCACATGATGTTTGAAGAACGTGAACAAATTATTCTCCTATAATGGTACTATTACTGCACTATACAGGATACACTTATTCAAGGCCTAGTTCCTTTGGACCGGCTTTCTTCTTTTAAGCTGTGCCTAGAGCCCTAGACTAGTCTCCTTTAGACCGGCTTACCGTGTACCGATTGACATAAAGTTCCGATTATATCTTATAAAAATAATTATAAAGAAAGAATATTATGTTAAGTTGGAAACAAGAAACACTTTTTTTTAATCTTCATTTAAGGAAACACATTTTCTGTTTTAATAATTTATTTATTTAATCGTCCAAAGAAAGGAAAAGTAATTAGTTTTACAACATTACCTAGTCAAAGATAATGAGGTCAAATTAAGATGCAAATGTTTCACTTTATTTAAAATTACAAAAGGTGATATTTTTTTTGTCATATTAACAATTTTGCAATCGGAATTAATAGATCTTATGTAATTTTAGTTGTATTTAGTAACTTTACAATTTTATTTTATATCCTTTAAATTTTAATTAAGAGATGATTTGATGTTCTTAGATAAATGGCCAATCTTATAATCTTATGAAATATCATTAGAGCTTTTTCACACTTTCACTTGGTAGGTAAATGCAAAATGCTGGGAGAAATGAAGTGACGTCAGTTTGGAAGCTGAGAATCATGGCGCTCATTGGGGACCGAGCGAGAAATGCTTGGCAAAGACACCTTGGACCGCAACACGTCACCATTTTGAAACATCATTAGAGCTTTTTCACACTTTCACTTGGTAAATGCTGGGAGAAATGAAATGGATCCGTATCCTCCCAGGTACCTGACTCAAGCAAATTGAAACGGACGGCCCAGACTAATCCTATCTGGGCCAAACTCAATCCGGTGCCTATGGAGACTGTAGGGGTCTGCTTTGAGATTCGTGCCATGTTAAAAGAACCGTCCGATCGTAATTGTCTTCAATCAGGTAACCTGAGGTGATGTGAATTCGAAATGAAGTGACGTCAGTTTGAAAGATGAGAAACGTGGCGCTCATTGGGGACCGAGTGAGAAATGCTTGGCAAAGACACCTTGGACCGCAACACGTCACCATTTTGAAACGGAGAGAATAAGTCATGTAAAAGGCGTACGGGAGCCGAGGTGGTCCCGCACCAACAGTGCACAATAGCCCTGGACCCCACTGAGTGTACATCGACCTGAGGTGACACGTGTCCATATGAGCATGTTTTTAAAAGCTGCTGTAGGCATGGGTAGGAAATGGAATGGATAGTGACGTGGCCTACTCCGGCGCCGTCCGTGCCTGTTGGCTTCTTATTGGCCGCTCAAATGTGAGACCGTTACTCTGATGGCAAACTCTTTCTTCTGTTGCTGCACCTGGTCTATGACCGTGCTACCCTTGCATTCTTATTTAGTCTTTCAAGTTTTCTAATTGTAAATTTTGGGTTATTATTGGTCGGTTTGTGTCGAGTTCTTGTCGATTTAATTTGAGTCTTACATTTTGGGTCGGTATGGGTTTGATCAGGTTAGGTTTCAAATTATCTGGTTTTTTTTTTTTTTTTTGTCGTCTTGAGTTTTGAATCACCGCAAATTGAGCCTTTTTCATCACTCAAGAAACATTTAAATTTTTTATGTTGTCTATTGTAATTCTTGAACTAATATACTTTTGAAAAAAAACCTTAGCAATACTATTCTATATTATTTTATTATTAATAAAAATTACTTCCATACATTTATGTTAGATCAGAAAAAAACCGTTCTAAAGGGGTTTGGTAAACTTAAGAACATCCTAGTTCTAGCTGATTTTTTTAAAATACCCTAAAAAAATAACAAATATACCCTCGGTTTTCAAATATTTTGAAAAACGCCCTGACTGCCCCATTGTGGTGGCGGTTTGCTTCCATACCTGACGGCCTCACAGTGGGGCGTTTTGCTATTTTTATTAGAGATGTTTAGTGTATATAGAATGAATGTGTTAAAATTAGACACTATCAGTAAATTGGTCTCACTGCTTTTATGATTTTTTATATTTTTTTATCTCTTTTTGGATACTCATATTCTTTGATTTTGTAAATAAAATATATGAAAAATAAAATATATATGTGTGAAACTAGAGTTGAACCTTAAATATTATATAAAACTCATGTATCAAGAAAATATACTATTGTTCTCTTTCATAAAATATTGGCAATTTTCTTTTATTTTAAGTCATTTTGTGTCATCTTTCGTAATTCATAAAAAATAGCAAAAAAATTCCAAAAATAGTAAAAATTGGTATTCTATAAGTTTATTTTTATATAACCAATTTACTGAGTTACTTAGATCTAAAATTAAAAATTAAAAACTTAATTGGAAACTTCAACTCAAGTTTTGAGGCTCTTTACTTAGGTTTTTTGTAATTCTAAATTTTTAAAAAACAAGAAATCTGTCACCGACACATGCATCTTCTCGCAAACTTTTCGAAAAGTGTTAATTTGCTGAAATCAGACACTCGAGCACAATTTTATGACTGTTTGAAGTTTCGTCGTCTTTTTTCGCCTTCTCAGTGAAGATATCGTCTCTCTTGCCTTATCCCTTGTCCTAGCCTCGCATGTTTACGAGATATGTCTTAGATAACTACATGTACAACATGCATGTGCTTTAGAAATGAGAGAAATGACTTACAAATAAATTGATACAGATGCATTATAAAAAGAAAGATACATATCGAAATTGTTGGAGCATTCATAAACATTCGTTTAAAAGAAAAATGTTTCTCATTTAGCATTGAAATAACTCAATATTTGTTTATTTACTTATTCTTAATGGATTTTGGATTCGAATTGTATCAGATTTACTGTGAGACCAATATAGATCAAAATCAAACAATAAGAGTATCCAAAAAGAGAGAAAAAAAGAATAAAAATCATAGAAGCAGTGAGACAATTATTCTATACATACTGAACAATCTCTCTAAAAAAAATAACCATAGCCAACCACCCCACAGTGGGGCAATTTGCTATAAAAAAAATTGAAAAAAATTTCATAACAAACCACCTTACTATGGGGCGGTCAGGTATGGAAGCAAACCGCCCAACAGTGAAGCGGTCAGGGTATTTTTCGAAATATATCGAAAACGATGGTAGATTCAATAATTTTTTTAGGGTATTAATAAAAAAATCGGTAGTTCTTGTTCTACTCAGTATTTTTGAATTTGTTATCTGCATCTGTTTTAATTCTTCTTAATCGCTGCAGTCTTGTTGTCTTTATTCTTACTCTCATTGCGAAAAAAAAAGAAAACATGACCATGGCGTCTTATAACCTCTCACACTCTCTTTCTCTCTATTGCTCTAGAAAAAAAGGGAGAGGATGGACTCCCCATACATTACGAGGGGAGAGGGGTGTGGTTTTAAATATTGAGGGTAATAATATCTATTTTTGTGTCGTAATTCCTTCTTTTTCTGCTTCTTTCTTTGACTCTCCTTTAAAATGTTAATTGTAATTCACTCATGGAGTTGCGGGGTTATTATCAGTTGCTTTAATAGTTGTGTTTTAAGGGGCAACAATTCTGAAATATTGGCGACAATGTAATGATGAAATTCTTTGCTATCTAAATTTTAGTTAATTTTACTACAATAATTTTTAATCTAAAATATACTTTAATAGGATTAATATGAAACAATTACTGAAAACAAAAAAATTACAACTTTTGAGTCAAATTGATGTGGAACACTTTTTTTTATTTATCTATGCATCAATGAAATTAGAATGCAACGGCTATATAAATAATAGAAATTAACTTAAAAGTATTTTTTTTTCAAAAAATTATCTAAAAACTGTCATATTATATTAGAAATTAGAGTTGAAAATTCATTGTAGAATTCGCAATTAACAAATGTAAATTTATAATTTTGTCAATTAGAAAGTGATTTCTTTTAGAAAAAAAGCTTGTTAATGAGAACCAACTTTTGATCTAGTGATAAACACAATAATTTCTGCGTGGGAGGTTGCAGGTTCAAAAATCCGAAAAGACAATTTTGTGTGAATATTAAATAGTTGAATGTCTTGACCTCCAACTTTTACTAATAAAAAAGATTGTTAATTATAAAATTTTGTTACATCTCATAAAGTGAATAAATAACACATTATATTAAAATTAGAAGAAACAGTGAAATGTAAATGTTACACATCTAAGCCAATTAAAGGGCGGATGTTTCTTCTGGTTATTCTTAGTTTTGAGTTGTGACACACATTCCTTTAAAATATTTTACTGGTACACGCATTAAACGCAGATCTACATGTAAAACCTTAGCATAGTAACAATATATGTGAATTTTTCACGAATAAAACACAAATTACGAATTATTCGCGAGAAAAACACAAAGAAAACGTGAAATTTTTTTTAAATTTTTTTTGGGAGTTTTTTTTTTTTTTTTTGCTTCCTTGTTGTACCGAATCATTCCTGAATTATATCTAAATTATACCCAAATTATGAATTTTTGATCCGCCGAACCGAATCTGAACTATTCGTTTGTCACTATGCTGGTACACGCATTAAATGCAGATCCGCATGCAACCTTAGTAGTTTTCCCTGGTCCGGGTTGACTGGAGTTCGCAACTTCACTAACGGAGTTTCTCCATGTTTTTTTTTTCTTTTAAATAATCCATTTCGAACGCGGAAATCCCAGAAAAGGAGGCCTTGTGAGTTGTGACTTGTGAGATAGGTGGTGGTACCAGGAAATGACAAGGATCGCTAACAAGGTGACTATGGTCGGTTGATTACAAGTCCCTACCTTGGATTCTCTCCCATCACCTTTTGCTAGAGAAAAATACACTCATTATATACTATTTTTTTGAAAAAAAATGAAAAAAAAAATCAAATTATCATAAATCAAATTGATTATTTTTTATTTCGAAAAAAAAAATGAAAACAAATAATTGGTTCTGTCATCGGTCTCACTGATTTTCACAATACCACACTAACGGTCACACAATGTAAAAATAGTTCGATCTTGTTGATTTTTATGTATAATTTGTATTTAATATAAGAGGAGGGATCCGATTACACCTTTTTTGGTGACACACTTTGACACCTATCATTTTCAAAGTCCAAATAGTCGATTCAAACCGTTCAACATGATGGATATATTAAAATGTGCTTGGAGATCAAATTTTATATTTTTTTGAATTTTTTTGCTATTTATTAAGATGGTTACAAAAATCGTTGTTTTCAGACCATTGAAAAACAACGATTTTGTAACCATTTTAATAAATAGTAAAAAAATTCAAAAAAAATGTAAAATTTGATCTCCAAGTACATTTTAATATGGTGATCATGTTGAACGGTTCGGATCGACTGTTTGGATTTTGAAATCGCAAAATTGACCTATATAAAAAACAGTGTCATGATGTGGCACCAAAAAAGGTGTAATTGGATCCCTCCTCTTAATATAATAATGCAATCCTAAAAATAATTATATGTAGTATAAATTATTATTTTTATTATTAATATATTTTAATAGTATTATAATAATGAGGAGAGATCCAATTACATCTTTTTTGGTGACACACTTTAACGCCTACCATTTTCAAAGTCCCAATAGTCAATCCAAACCGTTCAACATGATGGATATATTAAAATGTGCTTGGAGATCAAATTTTACATTTTTTTTTAATTTTTTTACTATTTATTAAGATGGTTACAAAATTGTTGTTTTCAGACCATTGAAAAACAGCAATGTTGTAACCATCTTAATAAATAGTAAAAAAATTTAAAAAAATGTAAAATTTGATCTCCAAGCACATTTTAATATGGTGATCATGTTGAACGGTTCGGATCGACTGTTTCGATTTTGAAATCGCAAAATTGACCTATAAAAAAACCGGTGTCATGATGTGTCACCAAAAAAGGTGTAATTGGATCCCTCCTCTTCATATATCTTTATATTTTTAGTAAACTTATCATATAAAAATTTAAAATGGGGGATGCTATATTTTCTCTCTAAAAAAATATTTTGTCATTTGCTGATAAAATAGGTATTTTTATTATATTTTGGGGATAATCTTATAATAAATTTATAAATATATAATTATTATTTTAATGTACGTGTGATTTTCACTAACTAAAAACATATTTATTTTCATAATAGTAATTTATTTCATAAATACATAAGTATTAAAAAATCAGCAGTCCGACTGGTGAACCGTTAATCCGATACTTTACTGGATTAATCCGGTCCAGTTCTGATAACATTGATAGTTAAGTATACTTGCATATAAATAATTATGGAGGAAGATTCAAATTGTTTCACTTTTAATAATTTCATCATATTTTATTTTTAGAAGATAACAATAAAAAATTTTAAAAGTTAAATATCAAAATAAAATCATTAGATATAATATGTATCTTTTTTTATATTTATGTAAAAAATTATGATATTTCAACTTTGTTTTACTTGTTATCATGAACTTAAATACATTAATATAAATGATTTATGGACATTAATTTCACAACTTATTTATTCATATGCATACAATAGATATCCAATTACACTTTTTTTTGGTGACACATCATGACACCGTTTTTTTTATAGGTCAATTTTGCGATTTCAAAATCGAAACAGTCTAACCGAACCGTTCAACATGATCACCATATTAAAGTGTGCTTGAAGATCAAATTTTACATTTTTTTGAATTTTTTACTATTTATTAAGATGGTTAACATCTTTTTTGGTGACACACTTTGACACCCATTTTCAAAGTCCAAATAGTCGATCCAAACCGTTCAACATGATGGATATATTAAAATGTGCTTGGAGATCAAATTTTACATTTTTTTGAATTTTTTTACTATTTATTAAGATTGTTACAAAATTGTTGTTTTCAGACCATTGAAAAACAACGATGTTGTAACCATCTTAATAAATAGTAAAAAATTCAAAAAAAAATGTAAAATTTGATCTCCAAGCACATTTAATATGGTGATAATGTTGAACGATTCGGATCGACTGTTTCGATTTTGAAATCGTAAAATTGACCTATAAAAAAAAGTGTATGATGTGTCACAAAAAAAGATGTAATTGGATATCTATTGATATATGAATCTAGGGTTTTTCAGTACCAAATTTCATAAAAGTATTGTGTGAAGATGTGTATAGACACATTATTATATGTATATGAATAATTGTGGTGTATAATATACTTGATTGACTCTTTTATAATATCTAAAACACAGAGTTTTTCTGTACAAAATATATGAGATAAAAAGTACTGATTTAGGTTTCTGAGAAAAACCCGGTTAATCAAATTTTTTTTTTCCGGTTCAACAGCAGACCGACCGGTCCAGTTCGGTTCTGATAACACAGACTACGATTGATCCTATTACCAATTATATAACACACGAACAGATATTTATTAAACGATTTAAACAAATATGAACTGTTTTTTTTTTCGATGTAGTCCAAATTAAAAGTATGTTATTTTAAAGTCAGACAATTGGAAACATTAAATTAAGGAAATGGCTAGCATGCTACGGCTCAATATTTGAGTTTTCAAACGGTCGATTCGAACCGTTCAACATGATCTCCATATGAATATGTACTTGCAAATCAAATTTTACATTTTTTAGAATTCTTTTATTATTTTTTTAGATAGGTAGAAAATCACTTGATCTGAAAATTCTGTACCATTCATATCAAGTGATTTTCTACCTATCTAAAAAAATAGTAAAAAAATTCTAAAAAATATAAAATTTAGTTTGCAAGTACATATTCATATGGAGATCATGTTGAACGGTTCGGATCGACCGTTAGAATTTTGAAAACTCAAATATTGAGTCGTAGCACAGAGACTCTCTATGCTACACGTAGCACCGTAGCCAATTTCTTAAATTAAAAAAATTTAGACCGCACAATTATGAAGTGGCGGTCCTTGCGACCTTCCAATGGTTCTCTCTGTCAGTTGGTGAGGAGAACCTTCAACCGACCTCAATCAATATATAGATTTCTTTTGTGAAAAAGTTTGATCTCACCAAATCCATAAATTTGCACTGGGTATTATATTGATCATTTCTCAACATTTTTTTTTTTCTAAATATACAGTCAAAATAAGGATACATATATTTACATGATAGTTTTTTACTGCATGAACTAATAGAACTAAAAATAACTTTGTGTGTTTCTTACCGACATTTTTATTTGGGAGGGCCTAGCTTTCCTCCGGCATTCATTTCCTATTTTTCCCCCGATTTAAGATAAGTAGAGGACCACAGTATTACCGTTAATAAGTGGTGGAATTAGTTGGGGACTACAACTGTCGTCACAGCATAACTACCGGAGGACAAATTGCACAAAAGTATTTACACTTAACACATGTTGTATTCATCCATGTAAATAAAAGTACTAATCTTTGAGAACAAAATTATATAAGGAAATATTACTACATTCAGAGCATTAATTATGCGTTAATTACGTGGAGATAGTAGGGGACCACAACTGCTGTCTGCTAAAAACAGAAGAAAACGCATAAAAAAATGGAGGGACCGCACAACCGCAATCGCAGGTGAAAATAACATAAAGTATTTATCTATTATAATTAAGTATTCATCTGTAATGTATCAAGTATTCATCGAAAACTGGACACATCACTCACCCATCTTTTACACGTTTTTAGAGGTGATTTTTTTTCTCTGTTCACTCTAACTAATATTTCTGACGATATGTGAAGAATTTTGCAAATCTAAAAACCACGAACGTTTTCTACACAATTTTTTCTTTCAAATGAGATCCATGATAACATACTTTTGAGTTGTCCGTTACGCAAGTATTCACACCTCGTACACAAGTATTCATCTCTCATTGAACAAGTATTTATCCTTGTCGTGTAAGTGTAAATAGTACATGACAAATGTAACAAAGTATTCATCCATTAAATATCTAAATATTCATCCAATAAAGCAGTCTTACTATTAAAAAATACTAGTATTAATACACACTGACATGGTAGTATGTATTCATCCTGTCATACTAAGTATACATTCCTAATGTAAAAAGTATTCATCCTGTCATACTAAGTGCATATACCTTATGTAAAGAAGTATTAATCCCAACTGAAACAGTATTCATCCCGTCATACTAAGTATATATATACCTTATATACATAATTATTCATCCCAAATGAAACAATATTTATCCATTAATTTTCAACTATTCATCACATAAAAACAATCTTACTAACTATTCAACTCCACAAGAGGCGGAGGTGGGAGAGGCGGGCGGAGGTGGAGGTGAGAGAGGAAGAGGGGCAGAGGGAGAGAGGGAGAGGGAGGGGGAGGGAGAGAGAGGAAAGAAAAAGAATAATAAAATCTACTAATTAATTTGTAGGGACCACTAGTTAGTTAGAATGGATAATTATAGTTAGAAAATGAAGTTAGTTAGTTGGGGGAAAAATGGGGGAATGAATAAAGGGGTAATATATAATTACCCTTTTCATTTATATCCAAAGTTAATTACAAATTAATAAAATTGCCCAGAAAAGTCAGTTTTTATTAAAAATGGTCAAACCGGCTATTAAATGGCCGGTCCCTGATTTATTCTTTTTAGAGACAAATAGCTAAAATGCTGAAATATAACACTAAAAAATAAATTTTTTTTTAATATTTGTCAAATTACTTTTTTGATATCTTATTTATACTAAAATACTCTAAATTACGTATGGATATGGCTGATTTTGTGCCATCTTTCATAAATCATGAAAAATAGTATAAAAATTCCATAAATTTGCACTGGGTATTATATTGATCATTTCTCAACATTTTTTTTCTTCTAAATGTACAGTCAAAATAAGGATACATATATTTACAATAGTTTTTAATTCATGCAGTGCACCGTAATAGAACTAAAAATAACTCCGTGTGATTCTGTGTGATTCTTATCCTGAATGAATAAAAAACTGTCCTGTCAAAATATACACCATCCAAAATAACAGTGTTGCAATTGTGGATAGTGGATAGTGGATAGTGGATACTATATTATATATTTCATGTCCTTCAAGGTGACATATAAAATTGTAAATTAATTTTTTTGAACCGGTTATACAAAAGCAACACCAATAGATTAATTAATAGTTTTTTTTGTTACAATAAAAAATATTGGATTTTTTAACCTGAATAATAAAAAATTATGTACATCCTACTTTAGCGTACATTCAAAACAATAGCTATGAAGTTTTTTAAGGTAAGAAAGACAATATTTTATAATAATAGCAAATTAAGTATCTTTTGTATTAGGAAAATTAAGTATCTTTTGCAAATTAAGTTGAAAAATCAACATATAGAATTTATCTATATCAATGTATTTTCGTAAGCTCTTGATATCGATCAAAGCAATGTCGAAATATTGTAATATTTTTATAGGTGCATATATAATGAAAATGATATAGATCAAATCTAACTTATTTTATTTTGAAATTTGAGTTTTAAATTTTAAATTATTAATATTTAAAAAATAGAAGTATAATAGAAGACAAAAAAATTAGGAGGCATTTAAACCCTCCTTGAACATACATATAAAGGTATTTTCTTTTTTCCTTTTGAACTCGTGATCTTGAACTGAATGGTCTTAAAAGTTATATTAATATAATATAAAAGCATTTTGGAATATTCACACATAATTCGTAAAAAAAAAAAGCATTTTACGAGTTAATCATGACTTTTTTTTCTAGGTTTGTCCTTTTTGTTAATACCTTTTCGAGTAGTTAATAAAATATATCATATCTAATTTATGATATCTTGGTGAACTCGAATGCTATGCGATGAGAGACAAAAGTGTTAAGTACAATGCTATGAGTACATGACACTATATATATGGCGCGTAGAGTGGGAAAAATGGCACGGCAGAGCTAGTTCTGTCACAGAATGGCATGGAATGGCACAGCACGCGTGTCGGTTACGTATTATGACTCGCGTGTCCTGTGTCGTGACTATTCATGTGCCGTGACTATTTTTTGAAAATTTGGTATGACACGGCACATCACGCGAAAGATCTAGTTACGGCACGGCACGACACCTGGTCACTCGAGTCACGTGTAATTAGGATTGTTAGATCTTAGTCAAATGATGAATCTTGAATAAACTAACTTAAAATATGATAAAATGGTCATGCGAGTCACACGAGTCACGTTTGGTCATGGCACGTTTAGACACGGCGTGACCATTCGCATGTCGTGACCACCTCTTGATATTTTGGTCACGGCATGACACGGCACGAGACAAAAATCATGGCGTGTTAGCCACAGCACGATACTGCACGGCACGTTTTTTCCACTTAATGACCCGTCATCTATGATTTAATTTATAAAAAAATGGAAAATAAATAATTTAATAAGCTGTGCTCTTGACGCTTTTTCATCTGTAAAGCGCTTTAACCAGCAGGTGGTATGGGCCCATTGACGCGGTCCGCACGAATCTAAGTTCGATAATTTATGGGCCTATGTCAAGTATTTAAGACGGAAGGGAAGGGAGAGGAAAAGAAGAAAATAATTAGTACTTCATAGCATAGCCGACTCTGGTACAGGGCATTCAGGGTCCAAGATTCAAGGGGCTTAAAAAAAAATAGTTTGTATATATAAAATAAATAAAATATTAGAGCTCAAATTTTGTATATATAAAGAGTTCAAACTTTTCTATAAATATGTATGATTTATTGACATATCAATAAAAAATGAGACCGGCTAATACGCTTCCATAAGTACTTCAGCACTATATGCTTATAAGTTGTTTTTGCGTTTTAAAAGTCCAAAGTCGATCCAAACTGTTCAACATGATATCTATATTAAAATGTGCTTGGAGATCAAATTTTACATTTTCATTGTTTTTTATGGTCCTGAATCAATGGATTTTCTACCTATCTTAAAAAATAGTAAAAAAAATTTCCAAAAAATGTAAAATTTGGTCTCCAAGCACGTTTTAATATGGATATCATATTGAATGGTTCAGATAGACTGTTTGAAATTTGAAAATGCAAAAATGACTTAAAAATATATGGTGTTGAAGTACTTATGAAAACGTATTAGCTGGTCTCATAAAAAATTTGAATATATGAAGGGTCCAAATTTTTCTTCCGCCCCAGACCCCAAAATCTTCAGAACCGGCCCTGCTTGATAGTTGACATCAACTTCACAGCCTCTATCAAGTATTTATTAAAGAGTTGGATCGTCTCTCCGCCGTCCGATCCGTCCCTTCTGATTTTTTTTTTTCGACTTCGCTGCAAATATTCTGTGTCATTGTCTCAATGACTGTTATTTTCGTGTATAAAAGGTAACGGGTCAACTAAAAGGGTCATATTCTCCGAACCTCCGGTTTTAAACCAAGCTGCAAGGGGTGGGCCCCATTATAGAGAAAGGGCCAGTTGTGTACTGCCACGCGGTTGGGCCGCGGAAATATTGTTTGTGCCTTAGACTATGTTGCTATGAGTGTTGTCAACCTGTTAATTTTTTTTTCTTTTGGAGAAAACACCCCTAGGCTTAATTAGCTGTTAACTTAGATTCCTGCAAATGATATTCCAAAAAAAGGTTGCCGCAACGTGGGGACTATATATGGTCCTAATTTAGATTTATTTATACAAGTTATGGCAAAGTTTGTATATACTTACAATCTATTTACAATCTATTCTAATTCTATTTGAGTGAGGCTATGGTGCTATGCATAGCACACATGCCTAGTGTACTACGGCTCAATATGATACTTTTAAAATCCTAACGGTCGATCCGATCGTTCAATGTGATAATCATATGAATATGTACTTGCAAACTAAATTTTACATTTTTTCGAATTTTTTTACTATTTTTTTAGATAGGTAAAAAAATCAGTGTTTTTTGAAAATTCTGGACCATCAAAATTCTACCTATCTAAAAAAATAGTAAAAAAATTCAAAAAAAATGTAAAATTTAGTTTGCAAGTACATATTCATATAATTATCACATTGAACGGTCGGATCGACCGTTAGAATTTTAAAAAGTACCATATTGAGCCGTAGTACACTAGCCATCCGTGCTATGCATAGCACCATAGCCTCACTCATTCTATTTTAATGTTTTCAACTCATGTTTTTTTAGCAAAGGTTGGAGATCAAACTATCTAACTATTTAATATTTATAAGAGATTTTCTCATTCGAATTTCGAACCTACGACATTTCATACGGAAAATATTATCTTTGCCACTACCAAAGACTAGTGTTAGTTTCCGACTCATGTTAGAAATCATTCAGTGCATTTTCATTTGTATTTGTATTATGGTTGTAAGCAACATTAGTTTATTACCTTTTTGACCAAATTCTTCTCAGAAAATTCCTATGCATGCAATGGACGAAATTAACCGAAATTAGGGCTTATTTTAAGCCCTGTCCTAAGGAAAAGATGGTTAAAAAATTTAAAATATCCAATAATACCAACACTTAATTTGATGGTAGATTAAATCATTTTATAAAATGTGAAAACCATGCACCGATGTGTAGAAAGCTCTGTTCCACCAGCATAATAATAATACTTCCCTTTTTTATATTTATATTTGAAAGTGCCAAGGAGATTGCTCCCATTTAATCACGTAGGAGACATTTGTTGCCCTGTTCACATCAACTCCATATATAACGTACCTTGTCATGAGAAGATTAGTTAGCTAGTTAATGTTTTCTAAGGTGTTCTTTTGACTATTATAAATGGAAAAAGATGTTTGATGTTGCCTGTGCAAGTGGTTATGCATACTTAAACACAAAAATATCTTGAATTAATGTCATTAAATAGTGAAGAATTAATATATGTTACAACTTCGATCATCCCTTTTCAGTTTTCTCCCTACTCATTGTAAGTAATTATAATGATTCGTTTTCTGCTCTCTGGAAATAAATAAAATTGGTCTTAATTATTGAAATGATTAATCATAGATTCATGCAGAAGTTTGAGAGCCTGCATGAAATGAAGAGGCATATCCATGAGGACTAATTTCACTAGCGTCAATCTACCTCCATAAGATAGAAAATTGGAAGTCCATCCTTTTATCTTGCCCTGAATTCCCGCCAACATGGGTTGGTAGTGATTAATATATTATTACCAGCCCAACGGTGTAATCCACTTTTTACGTACACTCTTTGGAATTCATTTCCATAAGATAACAAATATTTTTGTTTAGATCCGAACTGAATGAGAGGAGGAATTCAATTACACTCTTTTTTTTAACACATCTTGATATTTTTTTTATAGGTCAATTTTGCGATTTCAAAATTCAAACAGTCGATCCGAACCGTTCAACATAATCACCATATTAAATTGTGCTTGGAGATCAAATTTTACATTTTTTTGAATTTTTTTACTATTTATTAAGATGGTTACAAAATCGTTGTTTTTAAATGGTAAAAAAACAATGATTTTGTAACCATCTTAATAAATAGTAAAAAAATTCAAAAAAATGTAAAATTTGATCTCCAAGCACATTTTAATCTATTTGGACTTTGAAAATGATAGGTGTCAAAGTGTGCCAAAAAAAAAGGTGTAATCCAATCCCTCCTCTAACAATAAATAAATAAAATATTAATGATAAAAAATATAAATCATTTTAGCAAATACTTCACAGCATAACAAAAATTAAATAACATAAAACAATGCAATATTACAATAATCTCATTAATTGAATTAAAATTTATAATTATTTCTTGCTTTAACTACTTGCATAATTAAGAGGCAACCTTTGATCTAGTGACAAAGTCAATATCATCTGATGTAAAAGGTAATGGGTTTGAAATCCGAATATGACAAATTCTAGCAAAACTTATTATGTAGATGAGAAAAATGTATAAATTAGTTGCAGTTGTAGTACTTATTTCTCGCTTGCACATTTTTTTTTAAGTTTCTGCACCGAAGCAGACAAAGACATTTTTGTTTTTTTGAAATCATGAGTTGGGGATCAAGCACCCAACACACTTTCAAACCCCTATATATAATATTGATGATTTTCCTGTTTTGTGGGTTTCAAACTCATGACCTCTCACATGAGAGTCATGTGCTTTTGCCACAAAGACAGACATGTACTAAACATTTATTTTTAAACCCATCATGTTAAGTTAATTAAGTAGATCAAACATAATGTCTTGACATATAAATGAGACATAAACTTGACATATAATTAGGGACGGAACTAAATTTTTTTGATAGAGATGACTGTAAATTAAAATATACAATTGTAGTGAGTAAGATTTGAATTCAAGATCTCTCAACCACATAATAGAGTTTTAACTACTAGGCTATAATTAAACATTTATTATTTATTGAGGATGGTTAAACTATATAAAAAGTTTTAAAAAAAATTTAATTAATTTTCTATACGTATAATTAAAATTTTATAAAGAGGTCACGCAAAACTGTTGTGCGTCGGTCTGGAAGTAAAAAGGATTTTTGTACCCGACAACTTTTAGCATGCAACAACTTTTAGTATGCATGTCATACGACGTGGCAGGGCAAACAAGTGACACGCAAAAAATAATTTTTGTGGTCCATATTTTTTTTGGAAACTTCACATATTTTGTAAGTATTTAATTTGGATTTTTCAATTATTAAATAAAAAACTGGGCCATGTTGATTATTTCCATGAGTACTGTCCTACATGCATAACTACAAATCTCACTTAGTATAAATTTTGAGTTTGCAAGGACAATTAATATGAATTTGGGGAATATTAACTTAGTTTTTTCTAAAAAGTTAACGGATCAATTTAATACAAATGAAAGTTCAAAATCTAATTTGATTTTTCTAATTGAGAAAGTTCAGTATCAAAATTCAAATTCTTTTAGACACACATAACTTTATATAATAATGAGACAATATTCACGAAAGATACTGTTGGTATATCCTCGCGAATACTCTCGTCGCTAATAAAAAAAATATTTTTCTATCGGTATACTTTCACGGATAATCACTTTTTAACCTCACGGATACTGTTTCATTCTTGTAAATATACTAACACAAATAATTAGAAAAAACCATATGTAGTAATGGCCTGGCGACCACCGCAGCTATCATCAATTATCACAGAGATTGCCAAATGAATAGGTGAAGTTTGCCTAGAATGTCAAAGTACTGAATTAAAAAAAAGCTTGATATAATGTGACGTGATGTAAAGTAACTTTCATGTAATGTGACAAAATAGTAGCTAGAGATAGGGGTGGCAAAAAAACTCGTAGTTCGTGGCTCGATCGTGACTCGCACCTGACTCACTCGCTAAAAGCTCACTCGTTACTGGACCGAGCTGTTAACGAGCCAGCTTGGCAGTAGCTCGGTTCAGAACGAGCTAGCTCGGCTAGGCATCAATTTTTGTGCATTTTATACTGTCCAGCTCGGTTAAAACAAGCTCTAGCCAGACCCAACAAGCTAGCTCGGTCTGGCTCGTCACGATTTCGAGCTGAGATTTTAGCTCCAATCAGCTCGGTTCAGCTCGCTCGGTAAGAGTTCGGTCCAGAATTAACGAGCTGAGCTAAGACCCAGCTCGGACCAAGTCAGCTCGTTTATAGCCCTAGCTAGAGAACAATCACTCAAGCCGTAACCAATCATGCACGTTGAACTATTTTTATGAATTTTAAGTTAATTAAAAAAGTGAAAAAATTGTAAAATAAAGTAAAATAAAGATTGTGGGAAGAGAGAATTTTTTTATTGGTATAAATGATTAGAAAATGAGAGAAAAATGTAAAAAGTACGGTTGTTTTAATATTCATAGTAATAGGTAAAATCCGGTTTAAATTTTGGACCGGACTTGTCAACTTAATTTTTTTTTTTTTGTGGCATCTATAATTACAGTGAAAACTTAATGTTTCAGGAAAGGTTCGGTGGGATCAAAAATTCGTTATTCGGGTATAATTCGGGTATAATTCGGAAATAATTTTAAATTATATATTGAGTCCGGACCAGAGATCTTAGTCTCACAAAAGAGCAAAAAAAAATATACCAGGAAGTTTTTTGGCCCAGGAAATAATTCAGGTAAAATTCGTAAAATTCGCGAATAATTCGAATATACCGAATAAATGCGGATTGATTCGTCAATTGCTCAAACCCAAATAATTCCCAAATCTTGTTACTATGCCCACAGTTCAAACCATATGAAATGAAATGAAATTGAAAAATAAAAAACTAAAAAATTGTTGGGAGCTTTGGTTCAAATTCCGGTCCAAAGTTTGAACCGGATTTTGTGTTTCTTCGATATTTCTATAAATATTACATCAACAACACTCTTTTGCTCTCTCCTTTTCAAATAAATTTCTGCTAACAAAAACTATTGTGAGAAGAACTTATCATATGACGACATGACGTGATCAAATTAATTTGTGCAACATGTCGTATTATGCCGTGTCATTACCATTGTATCAGGCTGAGCTGTGATGAAACCGGTAACAACTTAACTAATTTTCTTGAATAATTCTGAGTTGAATTGGTCCAAAAATGGATGTTAGGCGCACACAAATGATATAGATTTTTAAGAAAGAATTTATAACGTAAATCTTAACAAAAACAACGCGCATACAACGCGGCACACGGTCTCAACGCTTAAATTTAATGACACTGAGAATGTTTTTTTTGCTTTTTTTAAAGTCCTCCCTGTGCATGTAAAAAGAAGAGTGATTGAGTGAATCAGCGCACATCATTTGAAAGAGAAATTTGCTACTCCGATGTAGCCCAGAGACCAAATCATAACTTGGTCAAAAAAGTGACATGCATTATCTTTGCCGAATAGTGTTCTTATGAGATATATTCGCTAGATTTGACCAAAATTATAGCCTTATAGGAAACTCCGACATACTTTCCCACATTTCAGGCAGTTATGCCATATAATCACCAGAAGATATGGAATTTTTTTTTCTGTACAAATTAACAAAAAGAAGAGAGAGAGAAAGAGAAAGAGTATATCGGGATTTTGATCAGTAGAAAGATCGGTAGAAATTTTACTAATTTAAAAAAAAAAAAATTTGGAGCAGTATGAAATTTACCGATCTTAACTCAGATAAAAAAAAAATGTTTTGATTGGTAATATTCAAACCGATACAAATAGTATGAATATTTTAATCAAATCATATATTGTATTCATATGAAACATGGTTTCTTTCAAATTAAATTTTTTTCCAGAGTTTTGATTGGTATGAGAATTACCGATCTAAACTTCAAACTTTTTGTTCCTGCCTTCTTGGCGAGTGTTGCCATAAAAAAATTAAAATTAAAATAAAAAAAGAGTTAGGATCGGTAAATTTCATACCATTCCAAACTTTTTTATTTTTAAAATCAGTAAAATTCCTACTAATTTTTCTACCAATTAAAATTATAATGTACTCTTTCTGTTTCTCTCTTGCTTTTTATTAATTTCTACAGAAATTTTTTTTTTCCATAAGATACAGCAATAATGCATGTTAGATAACACTGACAAGCGTCATTTTGGTCAAATTCAAATCAAACAACTGATAATGATAGAAAATAAATAATATTCTAAAGCACCCCTGACTTTGCAATTGAGGTCAAGCTACGCTGGTTAAATGTAATAAATTTTTATATGTGATGATTGAAATTTGAACTCACGTCATCTCAATCACATATATAATTAAAATTTCAAAATGTATAATTAAAATTTTAAAATCATAGAGGTGGATATGATTAAATAAAGTAATTTGACTAAAATCTGAATCAAATCAATAAATTTTAATAATTATTTTATGAAATTAAGTTTGGGACAAGTTTAAATTGTTGGTCAGTCAAGTGATCAAATTATAACTGTCCATAATACGCAGCTGTTTATCCAAATTAATTCAATTTAAACATTTTGAATATGCGCATAAAATTCAATTATTTTGACCGAATTGGCAAAACTCAGCGACATATGAATAACAGAATAGAAATATTAAATAATGATCTATTATTCTTTGTTCATGCATTTTCAATTTGCAGTAGTTTTTTGAGATGGAACTGAGAATGAGAATCAAGCCTAGTTAAGCCCTTACATGTTTGAAGCTCATAAATGTTCATATTAAAAGTGATTTGAGATTTTAATTCTCATTTTATTGGTAAAAAGACAAAATTAGAAATTAGATTTTTTATGAAAGGTACTATGTATACTTTTTTCTCTAAATATTCATTAGATTAAAGCTAGCATAGTTTCATAATTTGATGTCGACACGTATTTCTTTTATTTAATAGGAATGAAATCCGCTGTTCTTAAAAAATGCTGCTATTCTCTGCTATCCTCTCTATCTCTCTCCTCTTTCTCTCTCTATCCTCTCTCTCTTTCCTCCTCTTTTGAAGAGAGATATATAGAGCATAGTAACAAATGAATAATTTGGGTTCGGTTCAGCAGGGTCAAAAATTCGTGATTCGGGAATAATTCGGGTATAATTCAGAAATGATTCGGAATTACAATACGAGACCTCAGTGCATATTTAATTCAACACCGATGATTTACTATACAAGATACTATTTGTTATTGCCACAGAAGATCAATATAGTCAAAAAGTAGGTTTCACATGGTCACATGGGTGCAAAGTAGACTAGTTCACGTGGGTGCTACTGCTATATAGTCAAAAATAAAAAAACCCTTCCAGCAGCTGTGTTAGAGAAAAACATGATAAAAACGCGAAAAAATGCAAATAATTCGTAAAATTCGTAAAATTTGTGTTTTATTCACGTTTTATTCGATCAAAAATCCGGTCAACGAATAATACGTTATTTGGTTCGGAAACACTCCAAAAATATTTTATTCGCGAATTAAACGCGAATAAAACGCGTACCTTGTCACTGTGATACAGAGAGAAAAGTGAAAAGTAGGAAAAGAAAAACAGCAGCAGATTCGGATCCTATCCGATGAGTAGTTTCAGTGCTTGCATGTTCCTAAGCTAAAAATAAAGTCTATATCTATTGACATAACATATTAACATACCCACAGTTCCCACTTTACATAGGTTATCCTTTTTGTTTTTCTTTGACCTTAATGAGTAGGGTTCCAATTATGTCAAATTTTACAAGTCAGTAGGGTTCCACCTAGTGTTTAAAGTCATATATATATATATATATATATATATATATATATAGGAAATGGCTACCGTGCTACGCGTAGCATAGAGGGCCTCCGTACTACGGCTCAATATTTGAGTTTTCAAAATCCTAACGGTCGATCCGAACCGTTCAACATGATCTCCATACAAATATATACTTGCAAACCAAATTTTACATTTTTTTTAAAAAATTTACTATTTTTTTAGATAGGTAGAAAATCACTTGATCTGGAAATTATGTACCATTCAAATTAAGTGATTTTCTACTTATCTAAAAAAATAGTAAAAAAATTCTAAAAAATGTAAAATTTGGTTTGCAAGTACATATTCATATGGAGATCATGTTGAATGGTTCGGATCGACCGTTAGGATTTTGAAAACTCAAATATTGAGCCGTAGCACGAAGGCCCTCTATGCTACGCGTAGCACCGTAGCCATTTCCTATATATATATATATATATAAATGTGAGGCATGTAAACGTACATTCATTAATATATTCATGATTTATCATTTATGTGTATGTACGGCAAGTCGGCAAGGCAAATTTTATGCATGTAAGTGCACATAAAATTGACAATAATAACAATGACACATGGAAGAGTCAGACAAGGCAAATCCGTTTTAAGTGCTCCTTAATTATCCATTGTTATTATTTTGGAATTTCAAAAACAATATCAGTGAGTTCGTAATTCAAGTTAAATATGAATATAGTTTAGGAATATATTGTTTTCTTATAAATTTACAATGCATATATGAAACTTCGTGAATGATATGTGTAAAATATTAATTAACAGATTTTTTTTTTGTTCGAAGGTTTAAATAAATAGTTAATGATTAATATATAGTTTTGTTAGTATTGAGAGTAGAACTAGGCTGTTCTTAAGCTCATAAAGTTCTTTGGTGAGCTTGACTTCAAAATTTATCGGATAAACTTGAAATGATAAATTCATACGGTTGAAATCCATCTACTTCAGGAGTGATACATTTACATGTCAAATTTTTAATTTTTGGAATTAATTTAGTATAAAGTCAAGCGGTCAGTTTCAACAACATTGATATCTAGTTCACACAGAAAATCATATCCGTCCATTTTGCTTCAAGATTCTGGCAAGATCAACTTTCATTAGCATGTAACATTGTAACCCAACTACACAAGTAGAAATTAATTACCCCTTCACTGCAGCTTTTTCCATATCTGAAACCTTTTCAATCTGCAACCCTTGATGAGTTTCCTCACAATTATCATGAGCTACATCATAGGTTGCATGAAGCCCAAACAATAAATAATAAATGAGCATCACCCCAGTGCAGATCCCAAATCTGACAAAGGCTTCAGACCCCAGAGAACCCATAAGGAACAAATTTGTAGCAATAGACAGTGAAGGAAACCATGGTACGAAAGGAACCCCCCAAACCTTTGGTGTCCTGCATTGCGGTAGGAACAGCTGAATCCCGAGTGTACCAGCAAACCAGGATGGTACGGTCACAATATAACCAGCCCACCCTTGTTGACTCAGTCCCCAATAAGCTGACGTGGCTATTGACGATGCGATAATGATTGACAAAAACGCGACAAGTTTCAGCATATGAGGTTTAGTCGATACGCCTCGTTGGTAGTATCTTCGTACGATAAGTGCCGTGGCCATCATCATAAAAATAAAAAGAGTGCTTATGGAGAGAAGACTTGCAAGTACATCAAGGCTAGAGAATAGACCGATACACGCACTTGCTACGGTGAGTAGCATGGTTGCATATATGGGCGTGCCGGTTTTGGGGTGCACTAAAGCGAATATTGGAGGGATAATGTGGCTCCTTGCAATATGTGTTGTGTACCGTGCCTGACCGAGGGCCCCAACTAATAGCACCGAGGTCATCCCTTTCAAGGCACCAAGTGCAACCAGATATTGGGCCCACTTCATCCCAACATCCTTGAAAGCCATGGAGTAAGCTGCACTGCGGTCTATATTGTAATACTTTTGCATCATGCTGAGGGCCAAGGCCATGAGGCAATAGACCACTGTGATAATCGACATTGAACCGAGCAACCCTAATGGTATATCCTTTGATGGGTTTCGGGTCTCTTCTGCCATCGTGGCGAATGTTATCAAATCCACCATAAGCGAAGTACACAATAGCAGCTGCTTGAAACACACCTTTCACACCATATGGAAGGAAAGGAGAGAGATTGCTAGGGTTAGCATGGGCGAAACCGGCAACTATGATGAATATTATTATAACCGAGTGGATGACTGATGCGATCCAGTTGATGTATGAGGTTTTTTTGGCGCTAATTATTGCAATCGTGGAGGTGGCTATGAGTACCACAACCGCAATCGGGTCTAGGAAATTGTAATTTTCAGCCAGGTTTGTGTGGATTCGCAACGAGTTGTGTGGCCGGTTTAGGAGTGTGGTGAGGTAGGAGGTCCATGATCGTGCAACTGCTGCTGCACCAAGTATGCTTTCAAGAATTAAATTTGCAGCGGCTATGAATGCCGCGAAATCACCTAGTTCAACTCGGAGGTAAGCGAAGGAGCCACCGGCAACAGGGATTTCTACGGCAAATTCAGTGTAGCAGAATACTGAAAGCATGGCTGAGATCCCTGTGATAAATTGGAAATAATCAATTAATTGGTGTACTATTATGAATCTAATATATTGTTTGTGTGTGTGTGAAATAGGTTAAGTTGGAAAATTGAATTTTCTTCCAAGTCAAAAGTGGAAACCACAAAGTGACAGAAAACAGCTTGTTGAGTTGTTATCTCAAAAGTTTAAAAAATTGTATTTATCTTGCAAGAAAATATCTTTCTTCACTTCTGTTTGTGTGACTGCCTTGAGAAACTCTTTATAAAAATCTTTTTTCTTTATTTGTCAGAATGAAGTAGTCCTTGAATTAGGATACTCAACAAATTAACTTGACCATTTGCATTTGAAGAGGAGCTGATTTGGCTAAGAATCAATAACTATATAAATTAAAAAAATAAAAAATAATGAAAGCAATTCTACATATGATTTTCTGATCCAAGTTCCTAGAGAGACTGAAACTGTGCACAAAACACAACCAATATGATTTTCTGATCCAAATTCCCATTGAAATTGTCAGAGAAAACTTATTAAATAACACTAACCGGATGCAACATAAGAGAGAACAATAGCAGGTCCAGCATGGTCATGAGCCTCCTGCCCAGTAAGAACAAATATACCGGCTCCAATAACCGACCCGAATCCGAACCACGTGAGGTCCCACCACGTCAGGCACCGTTTCATGTCATTCTCACTCCTTTTCCTCACCGCTCCTAGCTCGGCTGCATCGTCAGACCGACCCACAAACCGGTCTCTGATCCGCAACGGAGTCTCTCGCAAGGCAGACCGGTACGCTGCCCAGCTCTGGAAGGATTTCTCTGGGAAGAAATCATGTTTGCTGCACCTCCAATAGCTTTTGGTATTTTCCCCTTTTGGAGGGTTGTCAGTGGATTTTGGCTGATCCATTGATTGGTTGGTGACTTGGTGGGCTCTGAAGGAGTGTTAGTATGGTACTGTCAACTGTGGTGTCAGTTGATCTGCTTGTGCAAGAAGAGGTACTGCTCCTAATATAGATTTGAAGTGACTCTTTTGCATTTATGCCCCTTATGATTCTAAGAGTTTGCTTGAATGCCCTTGATTTGAGGCATTGGTATGCTGAGTCTAGTAGCATACTATTTATTTACTGCAGATGAAAATGCGCCATTGAATTTAATAAAACAAACCTTTGTAAATTATAATTTAGCTGACACAGTGCATTTTAGAATTGGAAGTTTTAATTATATATACTCTCATGGATGTTGGATAAGAATCAAGCTAATTTACTGTAAATAAGGTATTTCTGATCCATCTGTTGTGTCTGTCTTCTTTAGGCCTCAAAATTGGGAAGAAGCAGAAAGTTTCAGTTGTTCTTCAGATGTACTAGGGGGTGTAAACGGTCGGATATGGATCCGATAGTGATTAAACTGTATCTTTATCCGTTATAATTTTTCGGATACGGATACGAATACGGATAGTTGCGGATACATATACAGATCGAATATTAAACAGATACGGTACGGATCAGATATCGGAGGATACGAATACGGATATGAATATAATTCAGATAATTAAAATTAAATTATTAATTTACATTCTAGCAAAAAAAATAACATTTAAATATAATTTGAGGCCATTGGCTTGATGATATTATTATGGATGATCACTTAAAAATTAATGAAATTACCTTTGTATCACTATACATAAGAATAATTTTAACGTTTGGTACTTTGAAATTGTAAAAATGACTTATTTGGATATAGATCTCTATCCAAACGTTTGAACGCATGCCAGACTTTAATTTATTATATATATTTATTGTAATACAACCCAATATTAATAAAATAATTTTTCTACAAAGTTATTAATTGTATTCTCTCTTAACTTGCCAACTACTTCAAATATATAAATAAATTGATGTGCATTTTGAAGTCACTGCTGGCTGATATAAAACAACATCGACTATTAACTAATAACAATATATTAGGAACCTGTTCCCACATGCAAGTATATATTAATTAGGCACAATAAAGTCAATTTAAATATTTGATTGATCTTTCACAATAAAGTCAATAAAAATCTTTCGTTAAAATTTTAAAGTCATTTGTTAGAAGCTTAATGTTTATTAAGTTGGTCCAAACATGATACAATATTATTTAAGAAAGAAATAACGAATCTACAATTTTAATTAGTCAACTTGAATTTTTCTTAAGATATTAAATGAATGTACATAAAAAAAAATTAGATTGAATAATAAAACACGCAGAGTCTGCTCATATGTAACATGGTGCAACAAATATAGCACAATATATGAAACAGAGAACTTGTCCAAAACATGTGTTGCCAATTTACAAGCAACATTAACAGAGGCGGAGGCAAGATTTTGAGTAATAGGGGTCAAAAACATTAAAAAAAAAAAATGTAAAGAGTGGTGAGCTTAGAAGCAAGATTTTCATAGGAGTTGAGTGTTGGATGGAAGAGAGAGAGAGAGAGAGAGAGAGAGAGAGAGAGAGAGAGACATGTGAAGAGTAGTGAGTTTCTCAACTTAAAAAAAAAAATGTCTACTTGTTTTTCTTAAAAATAAATGGAGTCATTTTTAAGGTACTCATAACATTAAACTATAAACTATACAACAAAAGTATATATAATAATTAGTTTTTCAAATTGAATGAAGTCAATTTAACTATAAACTATACAACAAAAGTATATATAATAAGAGGAGGGATCAAATTACACTTTTTTTGGTGACACAATTTGACACCTACCATTTTCAAAGTCCAAATAGTCGATCCAAACCGTTCAACATGATGGATATATTAAAATGTGCTTGGAGATCAAATTTTATATTTTTTTGAATTTTTTTACTATTTATTAAGATGGTTACAAAATCGTTGTTTTCAGACCATTGAAAAATAGCGATTTTGTAACCATCTTAATAAATAGTAAAAAAATTCAAAAAAATGTAAAATTTGATCTCCAAGCACATTTTAATATGGTGATCATGTTGAACGGTTCGATCGACTATTTGGATTTTGAAATCGCAAAATTGACCTATAAAAAAAACAGTGTCATGATGTGTCACCAAAAAAGTTGTAATTGAATCCCACCTCATATAATAATTAGTTTTTGAAATTGAATGAAGTTAATTGATCTCCATTGGATCAATGTCAATCCACCCTGAACACTAATATCTAATTTGAGTGGTCTAGTCTAATTGCCATCCCCAATTTTAATTAGTCAATTTAACATAAATATATATAATAAGACTGCTCGAATCCTAAATTGTCTTATCCAGAAAAAAACACGCCGATTCCTCTCTTTTCAAAGATTCCCAAAAGTATGGATGGATAAGTGTGATCCCATCCCACTCGGAAATCTGATGCAGTACTACTTGTTGACTAAATATATTGGAAAGATAATTATTTTACACAATTACATAACTTTTTTTTTTTGTCAAAAATTACTTCTAAATGCAAATTTGAAAATTTTGAGGGACTAAAATATATTTATGTTAGTTACATAAGTACACTTTTAGTCCATTACGCTAAATATTTTCTAAAGAGCTGCACCACGTCCACGTGACTCGTAATTGGCAATCCCAATAATTTGCATGTGGTTGGTGAAGATCGAGCAGTTTTTAAAAAATTAGGCTTTAATAATTTGCATGTGGTTGTAACTGAGTGAATCTAGCTAGTCCCCTCCTATATGAATTCATATCCTCTGCATTAACTCAAAAGAGAATATTTTGAGTTAATGAATCTTGATTGTCTGATCTGTTTTAAGATTTGTGCGAACTAGATCTGCACTAATATTAAAGGACCCCTATGTTATAGACACGAGCCGGATTGGCTCCGTTTAAAATCAGACGGTTGAAATTCATTAACTCAAAAGATTTCCTTTTGAGTTAATGCAGAGGATACGGATCCCTCCTATATATAGAGGGAATGGACTCCGCTGCTTTTCTAGCAGAAAAGCAGGACCCTCCTCTTTTGAATCCAACGATTCAAAATTCGTTGAGATTTGTGCATGAAAATGTTTTTTTATCGAGATACGTGAATGAAAATTTTGAATCGTTGGATTTGGAAGAGGAGGGTCCTCCTTTTCTACTAGAAAAGCAGCAGAGTCGGACCCTATATAGAGACCGAACTCAACTTTATGTGACATTGAAAGATACAAGAATTTGTGTGGGGGTTACTGTTCAAGAGCTACGTGTATTAAATATAGTCACAAAATTCGTGAATTATTCGGTTGACTGAACTATGACCGAATCATTTACGAAAGACGAATTTTACAATTTTTTACCGAATTTTACGAATTATTTATGAAATTTTCCCTGATTTTTTTTGCTCCCTTGTGAGACTAAGATTTCCGGTGCGAATAATTTCAAATAATTTCCGAATTATATTCAAATTATTTTCAAATCACAAACTTTTAACTCCACTGAACTAAATCCAAATAATTTATTTATCACTATGGTACTGACCGATCGCTATCATTACCATGTTTGGACGTATTAAGAATAATGATTTCAATAGTTATGCTTGTGCGCTACGGGTCATCCGTAAGTGCCATCTTAATTTATTTATGTTAAGTTATAATTTAGCACAAATAAATATACAAAATAATAGTGTGTGAGAATCGAGAATCTTTTGTATAAATCATAATTAATTTTTTTTTTTACGAAACTAACATGATTACTTTTTTTTAAAAAACCATAGTAAAACTATATATTTTGTAATTATGGTTTATAAAAAAAATTCGAGAATCGGTGGTTGATCTGGTGGTAAAAAAAACATTTTTTTAAATGGGAGATTGCAAAATCCGGATGCAGTATGTATACATGATTTTTTTTTTGGTAATTTGAAGTCAAATATTCTATAAATATTGATATCAAGACATAAATATGAGATTTAAATATATTTTTTAAAGAAAAATATCAATATAACATAATAAAAGTGTAGTATGTATACATGTATAATCTTAAAAGAAGGCGACCTTGCACTTCATTTACTTCACAAGGATCCGCCAACATAAGATATTTACTCAAGTAAACCATATTTTAATAAAGAAAATTATTAAATTAATTTTAACTATCCGATAAAATGAGAATAATATTAGAATACCAAATACAATGAATTAAAACTTTTTTCTTATAATAAATCTTATAAATAGAATGAGAGAAGAAAATGTTTCATGTTTTGCCTGATCCACACCAAATATTAAGGTGGTTACATAATTACAAAACTATCATTGTTAGTCCGATCAAATTAATGATGACCGTTCATATTTCTTTGAGGTTTGATTGATAAATCAAAGCACTTCCAAGAGTGGATTTCTCATTCCAATTGTGAAAGAGTGGATTTCTCATTCCAATTGTGATAGATAAATCAAAGCACTTCCAATTGTGAAAGAGTGGATTTCTCATTCAGATTTTCAGCTTATGATTTTTGTCAAAGTAAATATTATCTTTGTCATTAGATCAATAATTAGTTCTAAAAAAGATCACCATCTTTTACTGAGAATAATTATAATTTTATCTCCTAATTGTTTTGAACTAAGCTTCTTCCAAGCAACCTATTAAATTGAGAGCAAAAATTTAATTTAGTATTATTATAAAAATATTTGAACCCTGAAGACTTCAACGCAACCTATTTCATGGTTACGCTAATAGAAAAATAGTGATGCTATTTTCTGAGGGCCATGATTATAATTTAGCATGGTCCTTCACAATAAACTGGAGATAATTTATTCACATTTTGTCCTGTCTAACACCCACTAGGCCACTAGTGCAACTGCAAAACAATACTAAGGATCATCTATGTATACATCAGTGTTTTAAATAGCGCGCTATAGCACCGCTATAGCGTTTTTGGACCTCAAACGCTACGTTATGACATCAAAATGCGCTATTTGCACTACGGCCGCTATAGCGGTCGCTACAGTGCTATAGCGGTCCGCTATTTGCACTATTTGCGCTATACAATATGAATTTTTTTTTTAAGCAATTTATATGGGTTTTAAATAAAGGTAAAAAAAATCTCAAACCAAAATTGAATTTGTTGATACTTGCTACAGATAAATCAATTTGAAATTGGGAATAGAAATAGAAATTTGAATAGAAAAAAAGTCCAAACTGAAATTAAAATTTGAATAGAAAAAAAAAATAGATTATGTCATGAATCATGATGCTTAAGATATTTTTAATAGGAAAAATCGATAGTTTATGATATTACTATGGATATTTTGAACCGCAATTTGGATTTTGTACGGGTTCAATATGAATATTATAATTTCTTAATTACTTTGTTGTTATTTATTGTTCTATGAGACTTTAGATAATGTTGATATTTAGTACAAATATTGAATATACGAAATGTAAAAAAAAAAAAAAAACGCTATTTGAAATAGCTTCCGCTATAGCGACGCTATTCGCTATAGCTTTTTTTTAGCCTTCCCGCTACGACGTTATAAACGCTATTTAGAACCTTGGTATACATACATGTAGGGACTCTCTAATTCGTTTGTCACTATGCCAAATTGCCAATAGCCCAATACTCCAATTCTTGAGGGACTCTCTAAGTTGGGTACAAAACATAGGCCGCAGAAAATCCGAATTGTAGTAGGAGACCTAAGACCAGCCCATGATTCCAAATACAACTTCTCATTGATTGATCAAGGTTTGGACTTTGGACTTGGGAGTTGAACTAAGTTTAATCTCCAACGCCTAACGCTGGGAATTCATATCCTCTGCATTAACTCAAAAGAGAATCTTTTGAGTTACTGAATCTGGACTGTCCGATATGTTTTAAGATTCGTGTGAATTAGATTTGCACTAATATTAAAGGGTCCCTATGTTATAGACATGAGCCGGATTGACTCCGTTTAAAATCAGACGGTTGAAACTCATTAACTCAAAAGATTCCCTTTTTTTAGTTAATGCAGAGGATACGGAGTTACTGGCCCGTTGCAATAAACTAGTCAAAAGACAGCTCTTTTGTTTAGTTTCTTCAAGATATTTGGACCCCAATGCACGCGAATCTTGTTGAAATACGCACGCCCAGACAAAAAATCCCTTTCTATATGCTTATTGCCACATGAGTCCTGACTCCTGATGGTTTCAATATTAAAGTGTTAAAAACTTAAAAACCATTCATCGAGTAATCCGGCTGAAAAGTAGAAGGGAATTTTTTATTGGTAGAAATTAATGAAAAAGAAGAGAGGGAAATAGAAAGAGTACATGAGTTGTAATATTGGTAGAAAGACCAGTAAAATTCTTACCGGTCTAAAAGTTTTTTTTTCCTTTCATTTTTTCAAGTAATATATAATTTGTTTTATAAAAATAGATAGAGTATCTTAAAATTTATATATAATAGAAACATTATATCTATTTTTTTGAAAAACTTTTCATATTTTACTAAAATTATAATATAAGAATTCTCTCTATCTATACATCAGATTAAAAAAAAAAAACTAAGTTTGGACCAGTAAAATTCCTACCGGTCCAAACTTTTTGATTTTTTAGACCGGTAAGAATTTTACTGATCTTTCTACCAATATTACAACTCATGTACTCTTTCTATTTCCCTCTCTTCTTTTTCATTAATTTCTACCAATAAAAAAATCCCAAAGTAGAAGGGTAGCATACTGTTTCAAATAACATTAAAATATAAAATACTTTGTTGATCGAAGAGGAGGGTTCGAATGCCTTCATTTTTTGTGCTTCCGTCGTGCCTCCATTTTTTAAAACTTTAATAACTCAAAATTTAAAACTTAAAAAGTCAAAATAAAACCGTTAGATATAATCTATGTTTTTTTCTCTATGTGCTCATAAAAAATTATCACATTTCGATTTTGTTTTTATGTGAATCAGTAAGTTGAAAAATCAACGTCTAGAAATTATCTAAATTAGTACGTTTTTTACAAGCTCTTGATGACAACCAAAAAAAAAATTAAAATGCCATATTTTTTTACACGTGCATAGATAAAATGATGTAGATCATATCCAACGTTTTATTTTGACTTTTAAGTTTTAAATTTTGATTTATTAAAGTTTTTAGAAATGGAGACAAGGTGTTGGCACACAAAATGGAGTCATTTGAACCCTCCTCTTGATCGAATAATGTGTATTATTTTATATATTTACTTATTACTATCATTTTATATATTATCATCGGAGTAGAACGAGGGTGTTCCTAAGTTCACCAAGTCTCATTGTGAACTCAACTCCAAAATCTATCGGATTGACTTCAAACGACGAATTCGAACAGTTGAAACCTGTTTATCTTATGAGTGATGCATCTACATACAAAAATTTTCAATTTTCGAATTTATTTTGTATAGAGTCAAGTGGTAAAAAAACGTTCAAAAAATGAATGCATTAAAATTAATTTATAAACCTTCTAATTTTGACCGCTTGACTTTATACTAAATTAATTTGAAAATTTAAATTGTTTACATGTAGACGCATCACTCGTAAGGTAGATGTGTTTCAATAACTTGAATTCATCATTTGAAGTTAATTCAATAGATTTTAGAATTAATTCAATAAATTTAAATTGTTTACATGTAGCACTTTAAATATATGAGAAAATATTCTTATATTACATGTTCTATAATTTTAATTTGTGTCTAAAAGGGGTTTATATTTTATATTTTAATTCACAATTATTATACTGAATATGCAAAGTGTTTGTCATTTTTTTTAAATATCTTAAGAAACTTTGAGTCAAACATCTTTCCAAATTAGTAAAAAGTAACTTTCAGACATTACATATTTAAGTAAAGTAAGGTACACGATTTCTTATATTCAATTATCAATACTTTTTGAAGATAAATAAATTTATATAAAAAGTGTAGATAAGATGGAAATTTTTTATCCACAGAAATTATTAAATCCAGACGTACATAAATATAAGAGTGTATTGTTTCCAACAATTATAGAAATATCTGATTCATTCAGTCAAATCCAAATATATGAATCATTGGATCTGACTCAATGGTTCAGATCCATTGGTATTTTTTGTTTTTTTATTAAATTAGGTGCTGCTGGGAACTGCTTAAGTCCGATTCATATATTTTGAATTGAATCAATGAATCAGATCTTTCTATACTTATTGAAAATGAAACACTCTTTTTATTTCCATACCTCTGAATTTATGAATTAAAAATTGCCCATAAGATGTGCAGACATCCCTCTTCTAAATATATTTTTTTCAACTTTTTTTCACCGTTGGACCTTTTCAGTTGTGATGCCACACTGTTGCTGTGAACAACAGTCACAAAATATGGTTCCCCCAAATATACACCATATATATATATATATATATATATATATATATATATATATATATATATATATATAGGGATGGGCTATGGTGAGCTATAGAGTAAAACAAGTTTTTACTCCACGCCTCATTATTTCCATTTTGAAAATCCAAACAACCGATCCGAACCGTTCAACACGATCTCCATATTGAAATGTGCTTGGAGACTAAATTTTACATTTTTTGGAATTTTTTTACTATTTATTAAGCCACTTTGAAAATCGCTGATCCATTGGTCCAGAATTTTTTACTGTTTTGCTACTGTTCACCCGGATCAGCGATTTTCAAAGTGGCTTAATAAATAGTAAAAAAATTTCAAAAAATGTAAAATTTGGTCTCCAAGCACATTTCAATATGGAGAACAACTTGAACGGTTCGGATCGGTTGTTTGGATTTTCAAGATGGAAATATGGCGTGAAGTACAAACTCGTTTTACTCCATAGTTCACCATAGCCCATCCCTATATATATATATATATATATATATTTTTTTTTTTTTTGAGAGAGATAATACATTGCATAGTTATTCTACAAGTTATGCTTAAAGACGTTGGTGCTCATGGTATTAAATTGTTAGCTTTATAGTATACCATGGGGAAGGATATATGATAATATATATATAAGCCAAACCTAATTGCATAATCTGCAAGAGAAAAATAGAAAAGGGGCCTTCAATTATGTAGATGTAGCCTATTTATAATATAAATAACTAGTTTGTGCCTTATTTGGTTAGAGAGGATAGAGATATCGAGTTGGAATAATTGTTGAAAAAGTTAGAATTGAATGAAATTGTGAAAATTGTAATAATAATTAAAAAAATGAATAGAAACTTTACAGTCAAATTTGTACCTTTTGAATTTAAATCCTTGTCATATTTCAACTAGTGGAATAATGAAATTGAAAAATACAATTTTTTAAGAAGTGAAATAATTCTAATTCTCTATTCCGTCTTTTCTTTTTGCTGCCAAATAAATTTGGAAGTGTTGAAGTTTCCTCAATTTTTTAGGCATCACTATTCTATTCTCTGGTTCTCCTCTTCTCCTCTTTATATTACTATCCTATTCATCAGTACTGGTTGGTTGAATTTTTTTGGAAAACGAAAGAAGCAAATTAGAGAAAGGAAGCGATCAATTATATTACTATCCTATTCAATTCATCAGTACTGAGCACTGGTTGGTTGAATTTTTTTGGAAAACGAAAGAAGCAAATTAGAGAAAGGAAGCGATCGAATTGATGTGTATCCAGGCCCAATTTCGTTTCCAACAGTACTGGCATTTGCTTCTTCATTTGATGTGTAACCAGTCAATAGCATATTAGCACAGGCATTTGCTTCTTCATTATTGGGCCAGTATCATGGGCTTGTTTATTTTTCTTTTTTCTGACCCATGTACCCCACCAATAAAGTACTGTACTGTAACATCTTGGTCACAATTAAAAGGTATAATTCATGTGTCCCATTCCCAATTTCCCATACATGTGCAGTGCAGCTTTAACACACTGACACCAACAAAATTCATCTGAAGCTCCCTATGAAGGGCAGCGAAGAACCAAGATATATACCTTACTTGATAGCTCACATCTCTATGCGTTCCAAAGAGCCCCTAAAAAGGACAATTTGATACCTTGCTAATACAAAAGGAAAAGTAAACATAAGATAACAGCTAAAAGTAGAAAAAGAAACCACTATTAGTGACTAACAGTTCCATATATAGGCAAACAAAACAAAACAAACAAAACAAATAATTTAAAATGGAAGCCAATCTCTGTCTCCCGACCCGGCACTTTCCGGCAATGCGCCATCATAAAAATGTCCTGGTGCATTCTAGGGTACGCTTACCGGCGTTACAAGCTAAGGTTGGGCCGCCTCCTGGTGCCGCTCGAGTGGCTGCAGTGGGAGCTGGTGTTGTGCTTGCTTGCGCGCTGGGAGCTATGTATTGGAAGAGGTAAGAAGAGAGAAAACCAGCCAGTTGATTTTAGAGCCTCTACAAGTTAAGCTTTGGTTTATGAACTGTCTTAAATCTTTTTTGAAAAGCATGGTAGAAGCTACCAGCTAAGATAAACAGAAAAAATAAATTTACAACATCCAAAGTTCATCATGCATTCCATGCATGTGAAACTTCCTCAATTCAACACTGTCTATGAATTTGGTAACTCATGCATCCATCGAATTCCCCCTCTGCAGAACCTGAGCCACAGGTCTGATTCAGCCTTGATCCTCATGCTCAGAATCTCTGCCAGCAAATCTGTTCCTCCTGAAAATTTTCTCATTGCGCTGTTTCCAAAGGAACCATATCATACACAAAAAGCGTGTGACCCATTCCCTCTTAGCCTTGCCCGTTAGAAAGCTGACACAGTTGATAGAAGCATCCCATATCTGTTCCACTTGATCTTTAACAGTCATAAATCTTGAATTATTGATTAATTTGCAACTTAGAAGCTATTCAATTTTGAAGATACTATAAAAAAGAAAAAAAGAAGCCCCTGATAATTGGTAATTAAGAGGAAAATCAAAGCGATCTTGTAACCTTCATCATACTAATTGAGATATAATCTTATAATAACATAGCACATTTATTTCCCTTAAAAATGGTCTTGATTTAGTAATTCAAAACAAATGAAAAACAGAGATGACTCTGCCCTTGCATCAAATTTTCCCTTGTATCATTTAATGTATGATTTCCCTGTGTTCCCTACATTTTAAAAATGATGGTTTGAATTATTACAGAAAGCACAGAGATTATTCCAATTCATCTGTCTGTTGTCAATAGACATTTTTTTTTTTTTTATCCAAATTCAGATCCTTAACAACAGAGCATGGAATTTTCCATATTGAGATCCATACAACCATTTTCTAAATAACCAATAGATTAATTTTATTGAACAAAATAATTTTTTTTACAAAGGAATTGAAAATTAAATAACAAAAAGGAAAGTAGGTCTACACACTGACGAAATCTACTAATTTTAAAAAACACAGAGTTCTTCACCTCCTAATCCATTACCTCAGTTCCTCCCACAATGGATGTACATGTAACATGCCTTTTTTGGTGTGAAAATTTTGTTTACTATTTTTTATCTCTTCACAAGGTCCTCCCAAGAGACAACATTAAGCAACCAATTGACCCATTTTTTCATGTGGCTAATAGGGCTCGAGCACTGCAGCTGCCGATGCACCGTAGCAGCCAGACAAGTCACGACAGTGGAAATGGTGGTGATCACCAAGCAAGAGGAATTTCACCAAAGGAGCTGCATGATCAGCTGTCTGAAATCTGCATCACAAAATTAGACCCAAAACCGCCCCAATTAACTAAACTCATCCATCAAGGCTTAACTGAAATGGTACACATCCCAGACATCGGCGACATGCACACAAATTTGGCCTCTGTCAGAATCAGAATTCTCATCCTCTGAGATATCTCATATTTTGCCTGACTTTTTGGAAAATCTCAACCATCCAAATACGTTATGCACAAATCTCAAAGCTCAAATAATACTTGCCCCCTGCGCTATCCCCGAATAGGCACCGGACACGTGGGTCACGCAAAATATGAGATATTTCAGAGGATACGCACTCTCAAAATCAATGGTTAATGAAGGCAAACAACAACACACTTGTCAAATTGTATCGTTAATAGTTAACAGTTACCATCTTTCAGCGTACTAAAAGAAGTAAAACATTAGATGATAAATCATGAAAACTTAATCCGTTTTAATAATTTAGTTCAATTATTGGATTTTCTAGCCTAGGGTAGTCAATCATATCATTTGTTTTTTGCTTGCAGGGTGCACAAAATGTCAGCCAAAATCAAGATCTGACGAGCTTACTAGAGGAAATATTTTCACAAAAAACACCTCCTGGGGAAAGTGAGTACAACTGGGGCTTCGTATTAATCCTGGCCCTGATCAGTGAGGTAAAATTTTTGCCCAAACACAATATTTTCCTTTCCTTTCGATTTTGTGCAAAATAAAGGTGGCAGTTTGATGGGTCGGAGCTGTCCGATCTGCATTAACATTCGTGCACATTTGATTTGTGTGAATCTTCATGTTGTCTCCACGAATTTTGATGCGGATCGGACAGCTCCGACCTGACATCAGACAACATTTGGTCTGATGCCCACTGAACCGCCCCTGACTCCCTAAAATACAAGTCAAAGTGTATACACTATTTAGTTTCTAATTAATTAATAAGGGGTCCTTTATTTTAGAAACTTTCTAGAAAGTACATGCTAATGTTTATAATACTATCTCTCACAATTTGTTGATTATTTCAGTTATTTGTTAATTATTGTCACGTTTTTTTCTTTTTCTTTTTGTAGAAAAAGTATACCAAGGCCGAAGAAATTTGCAACAAGCTACGTGCTGTCGCTAGCCAATTTGACGCCAAGCCTGATATTTTATTGGTCGGTTCTCCTACAATTTTCAATGCATTTTTTTTTCCTATAGATGGTTTATAAATTTACTTGCCTATATAATACCAATTGATACTGTGCACCCTGCGAATACCCAATGCCTAGCACAATTACATTTTGCAAATGTTAACATGAATAATTTTGTTTTATAGAGTATTTTAACTTACATCCAACTAATTTTATGATGCATCCAATTTTTATGAATATATATATATATAGGGATGGGCTATGGTGAGACGTGGAGTAAAACAAGTTTTTACTCCACGCAATATTTTCATTTTGAAAATCTAAACAACCGATCCGAACCGCTCAACATGATCTCCATATTGAAATGTGCTTGGAGACCAAATTTTACATTTTTTGGAATTTTTTTACTATTTATTAAGCCACTTTGAAAATCGCTAATCCGGGTGAACAATAGCAAAACAGTAAAAAATTCTGGACCAATAGATCAGCGATATTCAAAGTGGCTTAATAAATAGTAAAAAATTCCAAAAATGTAAAATTTGGTCTCCAAGCACATTTCAATATGGAGATCATGTTGAACGGTTCGGATCGATTGTTTGGATTTTCAAAATGAAAATAATGAGACGTGGAGTAAAAACTTGTTTTACTTCACGTCTCACCATAGCCCATCCCTATATATATATATATATATATATATATATATATATAGATAGATAGATATATAGATAGACTTTGGTGAGTTGTGAAGTAAAACAACGCTCATATTTCCATTTTGAAAATCCAAGCCTTCGATCCGAACCGCTCAACATGATCTCCATATTGAAATGTGCTTGGAGACCAAATTTTACATTTTTTTGGATTTTTTTTACTATTTATTAAGCCACTTTGAAAATCGCTAATTTGAGTGAACAATAAAAAACAGTAAAAACTTTTGGACCATTGGATCAACGATTTTCAAAGTGGCTTAATAAATAGTAAAAAAATTCTAAAAAATGTAAAAATTTGGTCTCCAAGCACATTTCAATATGGAGATCATGTTGAGCGGTTCAGATCGGTTGTTTAGATTTTCAAAATGAAAATACGAACGTGAAGTAAAAATCACCTCTTACTTAGCCCAGCTCTATATCTCTCTCTCTATATATATAGAGTAAAGTTAGTGTGCACTATGTTTACCAAGAAGGCTTGATAAGCATTACTTCAAAATATATCGGATGTGTTTCAAACGACGAATTCAAACCGTTGAAACTAATATACTTCACAAGTGATGTGTGTACATACAAAAATTTTAAATTTTCAAATTCATTTAGTACAAAGTCAAGCGGTAAAAAGAAATGAAGGTTTATGAGTTATTCAATATATTCATTCTTCATCATTTTTTACCGCTTGACTTTGTACTAAATGAATTCGAAAATTTTGCATGTACGTACATCACTCAGTGAAGTAGATCGGTTTCAACGGTTTGAATTTGTCGTTTGAAAGTCAATCCGATAGATTTTAGAGTTATGCTTACCAAGACTTCTTAGTGAGCATATATAGTGCATATATGCTGCTTTAAATTGTTTGACGAAAGGCTAAATATCTTTCAAATCAACTCAAATAGATACATGTCCTATCAAAATAATTGAGCATACATTTACAAGTTTTAATTTTTTCATTTGAATAATATTTTTAAATACATGTACTATAAGTGTTTGATGTACCATAAAGATTGAATGTATGCAAGAATTTTATTTTCATTGAGTGACGACATTATGTTAGAGTCAGCAGAATCCTAAAGAGGAGTAATTAATTCAGGCATAGTTACTAAGAAAATTTTATGTTACATTTCAATTCTGACATTGCTCTGTAGGATATAATAAATATGATGATGGCCATGGAGAGCATGTTGCAATTTCCTAATACTACCAGCACATCTGACTTGAAGGTGAAGCTAGAGCAGGTGGAAAAAGCATGGGAACGTTATAAAAGCAAACCTGATTTTCCAGGAGGGCCACCAGGCCCACCAGGCCCACCAGGCCCACCACCGATTAAGTAGTTACTATTTCCATTTTGCATGGCTACATTTGTCTGAATAAAAAGATGTAAAACATATATATATTGCTTCTGCTGTTAAGGATTTTAAGGCGTTATTGAATAATTAATTTGTTTTAGTTATTGTTTTTATTAAATGATCAAATTATGATTATTTGTTGTGGAACTCATACGGCTATAATTTTTATTTTATTTTCATTTCTGTCATTAATATATATATTTTTTTAAAAGTGACCATCTAGTCACTGTTTTTTTTTTTGTTTTTTTTCTCTGTTTAAGTTATTCTTCCTCATATATATGATGCTCATAGCCTTGTTTGCTAGGTGGATGCTTGAACATATGCATTAGTAATGAAGGAAATTCTTCCTTAAATCATTTATAAGTCTTAACTTGTTATTTTGACTTATTACTCATTGGTTTTAAGAAGATAAAAATAACGATTTACTTAATTTATGGAGATTTAATTACAATAGTACAATGACTTTCTTTCAGTATCTTAACGACTTTGGTTTTTTATACCCAATATATGTCTGAATCTATCTATCTATCTATCTATCTATATCTATATCTAGAGTAGAACTAGGGTGCTCCTAAGCTCACCAAGCCCTTCCGTGAGCGCGACTCTAAAACCTATCGAATTGACTTCAAATGACATTTTCAAACCGTTAGATGTTCAATCTATATTAAAATGTGCTTGGAGACCAAATTTTACATTTTTTGGAATTTTTTTACTATTTATTAAGATGGTTTGAAAATCGCTGTTTTCCAATGGTGCAGAATTTTAATAAAAACAGCGGTTTTCAAACCAGCTTAATAAATAGTAAAAAAATTCCAAAAAATGTAAAATTTGGTCTCCAAGCACATTTTAATATAGATTGAACATCTAACAGTTTGGATTTGTTGTTTGAACTTTGAAAATTGAAGAACTGAATCGTTTGCTGAGTCCAGGAACAAACGTTTTGATATTAGCCATTCTCTCTCTCTCTCTCTCTCTCTATATATATATATATATATATATATATATATAGAGTTGGGCTATTGTACTTCGCAAAGTAAAATGAAGTTTTACTTCACGCTCATATTCTCATTTTGAAAATCCCAAACCTCGATCCGAACCGTTCAAGTTGTTCTCCATATTGAAATGTGCTTGGAGACCAAATTTTACATTTTTTGGAATTTTTACTATTTATTAAGCCATTTTGAAAATCGCTGATCCATTGTGAACAGTAAAAAATAGTAAAAAATTATGGACCAATGGATCAGCGATTTTCAAAGTGGCTTAATAAATAGTAAAAAAATTCCAAAAAATGTAAAATTTGGTCTCCAAGCACATTTCAATATGGAGATCAACTTGAACTGTTCGGATCGACGTTTTGGATTTTCAAAATGGAAATATGAGCGTGAAGTAAAACTTTGTTTTACTTCGCGAAGTACAATAGCCCAACTCTAACTCTATATATATAGTGAGTGGCTACTCTACTTCCATAAGCATATGAGGGCATATGCTTATAAGTCGTTTTTGTGTTTTCAAAGTCCAAATAGTCGATCTGAAGCGCTCAACATGTTCTCCATATTAGAATGTGCTTGGAGACCAAATTTTACATTTTTTGGAATTTTTTTACTATTTTTTTAGAATTTTTCAAAATAGTGTTTTAATATGACAAAAAAATAAAAAATAAAAATCTGAAAATACTGTTTTGAAAAATTCTAAAAAAATAGTAAAAAATTTCCAAAAAATGTAAAATTTGGTCTCCAAGCACATTCTAATATGGAGAACATGTTGAGCGCTTCAGATCGACTATTTGGACTTTGAAAACACAAAAACGACTTATAAGCATATGCCCTCATATGCTTATGGAAGTAGAGTAGCCAACCTCTATATATATATATATATATATATATATATATATATAGAGTCCGACTTAGCTAAGCCATGGAGTAAAACGACTTGGTGCTCCACGCCTCATTATTTTCATTTTGAAAATCCAAACTACCGATCCGAACCGCTCAACATGATCTCCATATTGAAATGTGCTTGGAGACCAAATTTTACATTTTTTGGAATTTTTTTACTATTTATTAAGCCACTTTGAAAATCGCTGATCCATTGTGAACAGTAAAAAACAGTAAAAAATTATGGACCAATGGATCAGCGATTTTCAAAGTGGCTTAATAAATAGTAAAAAAATTCCAAAAAAAATGTAAAATTTGGTCTCCAAGCACATTTCAATATGGAGATCATGTTGAGCGGTTCGGATCGGTAGTTTGGATTTTCAAAATGAAAATAATGAGGCGTGGAGCACCAAGTCGTTTTACTCCATGGCTTAGCTAAGCCCAGCTCTATATATATATATATATATATAGAGGAGGGATCCAATTACACCATTTTTTTTGACACATCTTGACACTATTTTTTTATAGGTCAATTTTGCGATTTAAAAATCCAAACAGTCGATCCGAACTGTTCAACATGATCACCATATTAAAATGTGCTTGGAGATCAAATTTTACATTTTTTTGAATTTTTTTAATATTTATTAAGATGGTTACAAAATCGCTGTTTTTCAATGGCCTGAAAACAACGATTTTGTAACCATCTTAATAAATAGTAAAAAAATTCAAAAAAAATGTAAAATTTGATCTCCAAGCACATTTTAATATATCCATCATGTTGAACGGTTTGGATCGACTATTTGGACTTTGAAAATGGTAGGTGTCAAAATGTGTCAAAAAAAGGGTGTAATCCGATCCCTCCTCGTATATATAATTTGGCTAATATGCTACGCGTAGCATAGAGGGCCTCCGTGTTACGGCTCAATATTTGAGTTTTCAAAATCCTAACGGTCGATCCGAACCGTTCAACATAATCTCCATATGAATATGTACTTGCAAACCAAATTTTGCATTTTTTTTAAATTTGTTACTATTTTTTTAGATAGGTAGAAAATCACTTGATCTGAAAATTCTGTAGATCAAGTGATTTTCTACCTATCTAAAAAAATAGTAAAAAAAATCTAAAAAATGTAAAATTTGGTTTGCAAGTATGAATATGGAGATAATGTTGAATGGTTTGTATCGACTGTTAGGATTTTGAAAACTCAAATATTGAGCCGTAGCACGGAGGCCCTCTATGCTACGCGTAGCACCGTACTATCATGCTTTTGAAAACTAAATATTAAGAGAACCAGATGCCTTGCTTGTGCAGCTAGTACTAAATATTCACATACACCTTGCAAGGAAGCCCCTTTACTCCTCTCTTAAGCAAAAGACCCAGCTTCATTCAATCCTTATTTACAAAACAAGTTTCCACAAAAGGCACTACATCGTTTTTTTCTTCATTAACAAGCCATGACATCCGGCGAGCAAATAGTACCCCATTTTATTACTATGAGCAACCAATGTGTTTGCCCGGAAGAGTCGGAACCCGCTATACCCGTTCTAACATGGCTCAGCGGGAAGGCCCGCATGGCAGGCACTGCATGCCTTGCCACTCTGTCACAGCCCGCTGTGGGGCCGCTGTTAATTGCATGTGTTTGCTTGGCAACTCTTGCATACAAAAAGCGCAATTGCCCTAAGACCGTTAATGGGCGTACAGAAGCAGTCCCAAAGGCAGTGAAAAAACCAGCACTGCTGCATAGGTCGATGTCAATTGCAGCCTTGCATGGAGGAAGGGCGACATTGGAGAGGATGCTGGATGCACAACAGGCACGCATTGATGAGGCAGGGTTGGCTGGGGCAGTCGAGGAGATGGCAAAAATAATATCGAAGCCGCCGATTCACTTTAAGGAGTTACATGTGGGTAAAAATTGATATGATATATTATTATATATACAACTTGATCGTTGGTTTTTCTTCATTCGCAAAATATATAAACAAATCAACCCACCGTTTTGATCACATTGATTTTGCAATATGTTTTCTTATTAATTTTAATTCTTTTTTTCAACTTTTTATTATTATATACGATTCCATTGTTTAGCCACAATTGTAGTTCAGATAGTAAACTTAGATATGTATAGGTACCATCCGATGTATACGTTTGATACAAATTGAGTATGGTTATTTAATTACTTGTGTATAATGTGACCGTTAAATCTAGAAATTCTTTGTTCTATTGTTTTTTCTTTGACCTTTAACATTCTTTCTGTCTCATAAATGTCAAAAATCAGGCAAAATATGCTGGTACTATCATGCTTTTTACTGTATGTGTTGATCAAAATATGCTGGTGCTGGTGTATTTTTGTTTTTTAGATAAGATGGAGCCAAGATTTTCAATTTTCAATATTTCCATGAGATATTTTCGTTGGATTTCAAACGTGACCTCTCACTTAGAGAACATTATTTTATTCACTAAATCAAAGACTGGATTTTGATATTCTGCATTTCTGCTGACACAACAAATGTCATTTCCCAATTCTCTGGTTAATTCATAATGTTAGAATTTAATTTTTCATGTTTGCACAACAGAGAGCTGCAACAAAGCTAGAGATGAGTGGAAGAGAGGAGGATGCGATAAAAATGCTCATGGAGGCTCTTTACAAGGCACAAAAGAACAAGCATTCACTCGAGGCCTATGAGTTTGAAATGCTCTTGGTTGAAATGCTGATATACAAGGTATTATTAGTGTGATCTAAAATTAGCACATTGATGTCAACTAATCATTTAATTCATCTCATACTAATGCTTTCTCACAATGAAAGGGGGACTATCTTAAGGCATCGAAGTGCAAGTGCTTGATGGAGAAAGACATTTCTGATGCCCGGGTCCCACTATATAAGGTTCGCTACATGCATTCATCATACATGTATATATGTTTTTAGTTTGTTCACATTGAGATATATTGGGTTTTGCCAAAACGAACACAACATATCATACATATGGACATGCTAATCTTCTTATTATTTCAATTTGAGAAGTGCTAGCTATCGTCCTGGAGCGATTGTCTAACACTCTTCCGTTGATAGCACAAAAAATTAGAATCAGTGTGCACGAGTTTTAATGCACCAGGAAGGATGAATCAAGAACACCATTCTGGCACATTAAAATTTTGTATAGGGTTCATGCTTATTTAGACTCTGAGGAACTCTTTAAACATTTCTGGCGTACCTTTTTATACTGCATGTACTTGATGCATCGGAAAAGGTAAAATATGTACTAGTTATTATTTGTGTAAGTTTCATCCTTTCCGACATATCAAAGTTTGTGCATACAAATTTTCAATTTTCGTGTGATCGCCCAGGTGATGAGCCTTAGGCGATTGCTTTTATGTGAGCAAAATCTTTTTCCTACAATTTTATATTAGTTTCCAAAGAGATAGCATTACCTTGATATAAAACTTGTGTTCAATGGCCTGATATATGTACCTAATACCTACCTCTATTATGCTCACCGCAAGTGTGATAATGGTTGGCACGAATTTTATGATGATATTTCAGGCTATAATATTCACCATGCTAAAAGACAAAACATGTGCGAGAAATTACTATGAGGAATTCCAAAGCATCCGCCAAAGGTTCCACTGGCCTGATGGCATCGAGGAAGGATCCCCATTGTACGGGATTGTGTTTCATTTTGACGAATTTGAAGAAATAGTTGCAAACCTCAAGAACGAGATTGATCATGCCCACAAGCTGAGAGCAGCGAGCGAGAGCTAAATAATAATGCAAACCTGTAAATTGATTATTTACCAAATCAGTTCTGTGTTTATGCTAAAATGACTTAATTTGTGCATTTTACTTCCAATTCAAGAATTAAGGTGTGATTTCTTAGTGTCCACAGAAATGGATATAGTGACCATTTCATCATGAAGATTATATACTTGTTTATTTCCTCTTTCATTAAACCTGATTATACATTAGCAGAATTATCAGTGTAATATTGTAGTTATATGCTTGAGTAAGAGGGGGACAATTGGCATTTGTAATTAGTTGACTGTTGAGATGTCAAGAAGGATAACTTTGGGAACCAGTTAATCTTTTCCTCTGGTGTTTTGGTGTAATCTGGGTATTGGGTGTTAATATTGAACCTGTTTCAGATATGCTGAGAGATTTCACGGAAATGGTCTTTTCGGATTAGATCAGACATTACTTGCTGTGGTCGAGAATCGGCCAGGCTTTGATCTGGTGAACAGAATATCTGAATGTAACTGGGTCAGAAACCTGGTTGAAATGAACTTGCAAACCTGAAAAAAAAAACCTGACTAATCTGAAACCCAAAATTGGCTACAAACCGGAACCAAAATAATATTGGAGATGATACTTGGACATTATCCAAGCTTTTGAGATGATAAGAACTTTTGACACAAGTGTTGAAATTTTGAATTCGTTAATCCCATTAATAACAGATAAACAGAGTCATCAGTTAAGCTTAATTAGCTGTGAATTTAGTGACTTTATTCCTTTTACCATATTTACATACCTCGACTATTAGACTATAGCTTCCTCTGTTTGTGAACAGTGACATACTAGTTTCATGGCAATAACTCCACATGGCTTTCAATTTATCGAAGTTTTGAAGTTCGCTTAACAAAGAGTAAATACAACCCAAACTAATCCTTTTATTTAGTTGAGATAATAAAGCTTGAAATATCTTTCCGCTGCCAGTAAGTAGAACTTTGACCAATCAGATAATTTCATTTATTTTTCTTTGAAAACTTACGAGTCTATACAGATCATTCCCTATACGGCTATACATAGAATAATAACAACATTTATCAATTTATATCTCTCAAAAACAAAATAAAAAAGGGATCTTCTATATATTATCAAGATTTGCAAAGAAACAAAATCAATCCTCCTATGTCTTTAATCAATCTGTGGCTTCACCCCACATTTTTAAAAGATACCTCTCACAGCTGCGACCTTGGGTATTTTGCAAAGAACTCCTCTTAATGTTTGTCTGATCATCAGTGTTTCCTTTGCTATTGCTGTCATCTCCTGTTTCGATCTGTTGCTTCAGATTATGACGGTACTCTATGGCAACATGCTCGAACACCTCTACCTCGAACATGTTAATATTGATCTTTGGATTCATGAAGTCTCTCACAAATGCAAATGCTAGCTGGTCTCTTGGGTTGAAAGCCTCCAGCTCATTGAACATAAGGCAGGAGAAGAGATTGGCTGGTATATTATGCCTCCTTATGATCAGCGCAGTGTCAGGTACATCTGCACACATGTCAAGTATTTATTATGGCCAATACTCTAAAAAAAAAAAAATTATGGCATAAGTACGACTAAAGAGGCTATGCATATGGTTATTTGGTTATTTCAATTGCTCAAAAAGATATCTCCAAATCATTCATCTCTAGTGTTTTTTTATTCTCTATTTAATCATACAAAGAACACAAATTCTCTATTTAATCTCTAGTGTTTTTTTATCCTTGCCTAGGGTTAAAAAGAACACAAATTTGCTCTCGGGTTCATTTTATTTTCATATGTGCACAATTTGTTTCAAAAGTGTTATATCTGGTTCCTGTAATATATAATTGGAACATTCATATGCACAATTTTGTAAGTTGATCCAAACCAATTTTTACTTTCTGTAACCTTTTTCTTTCTTACAAGTGGCCAACTTTTCTATATATGTCATAAATAATCCTTATTTCCATTTCATTGCAAATGTGGCCTCTGAACATTTTTTAAAGGGGGTCCTAATGACATATAATGTACTTTGTAAGTGAAGATAACATTAACCTGCTACAGTACTGATTTACTCAAGTCATATGGCTTCTAGATTAATATCCATACCCTTTTAAGTTATCACAGCTCTAAAGCTGTGGAAGAAAGCATTCCCATAATTATTTTATACAATAATGGAGTTTCTCTGGGTAGGGAATGACGAAGAGTACAAGTTATTTATTTTCGGCATTGCTAGTATGTGCTTTGGTTGTTCTCTGATTTTTTCTTATTAAATAATTAAGTTTATCTAATTTATTTTTAGGAGGTCATTACTGCTTGGAGAAGACATATCCATATTTTGTTTGAAGACTCAAATTCCTTTTGAAATGTAAATGTTTTACTCTTTCTAACATATTGATGTAGGACTTCTGCACATCCAAAAGATCGAAAAGAAGGACAAAAAAATAAAAATTGTACCTAACTGAATTATTCCACATGTGAAGGTGTTCACAAGATGATTCCATTCATAAGCTGTGAAATTCCTTTCCAACTAACACATTATATCACTTTAATTTCCAGAGTCTTCAAATGATTCCAAATGCATGTCACTCACATTATTAAGCTTGAATTATCTGTAAACCTTTTTTATGGGATACTTGCTTAGGTACATGTGACATGTCATACACATGACTTGTAATTTCAACTTCTTAAAAAGTTAAATGACACCAGATAATGAAAGACAGAGGACCTACTTATTTGCATTAATTGCTCTGAAGTCTAAATCATACTTTTTCATAATAATTAAAAAAAAAAGTAGTTTATAAATCGGACTATTAGTACCTATTTCTTACTTTTTCATAACTTGTTTGTCAACTAAAATTGTAAGCTTCATGAATTAACATAAACTAAATTATTGATCCAAAATTAATGCAAAAAACAGTACCTGTTGGATAGGGCAACTTGCTGGGTGACCAAGGCTCCAAGCCACTCTTGCAATAGCTCTCCATCTGAGCCCTAATTCCCTCCACATCTCCCCATTTCCTCCACCGCACTGTAGCCATTGCTTCCTCCATAGTATGTATGTTAAACGGGTGCTTAGACAATGCCATATCTGCGCCTTCTTTCACTAGAAGCGAATGCACCAACAACAATGGGTCTACTGTCAACTGCAGCTTTGCATCCACCCAAACACTAAAATGTGAATTTGGGAATAGCCGATGGATTATGTACTTGAAAATAACACCGTTCATTGCTGGGTTTTTATATGGCAATTTTTCGGTCGGGAGATTGATAATGCGCCATGCACCAATTGTGTGGATTTGGTCTGGATTATCAGGTAAAATTTGGTGAAAAGTTAGGGTTTTGAGTGTTGTGTTATCTATGAACATGAAGAAACACACAGAATTTAGGGTTTTTGAGCCAAGGCCTCTAGGCTGTCGAACTTTGTCGTGGTCATTAAAAATAGCTGAGACCACAACTAGGCCAGTGCACCTCTCCATTTCGAGTTTATCTAGCATTGTGAAAGAGAATTATGTAAAAATCATAAATAGTTTGACAAATGCTCATGAAATTGAGTATTTATAAATGGAAGAATTAATATAATTTCGCTCAAACTCTTTTTATTTGAAAATTTGCTGATTCTTGAAAAAAGTCCGAAACCCTTCATCACAACCTTTACCCTTTTCAGTTACTCTAAAATATAATATACTTAATCACCCTTAGAAAATTCATCACTTTTTGCAGGATATTAAATCTTCTGCTTGTCTTCTTAATAACACTAGCTAGTGGGATCATTACATTTATTGACACATCATCTGTACAATAAGAAATCTTATTTTGAAGGGAAGGATGCATCATTAATACTAATCATTGTACTAAAGCTTAGGCTTTAATTATCTTACGCTTCAAGAAATCTATGAATGCACCTTTAATATGTCTCCCAAAATTTCAATTATTAAATTAGAATAAGGACAATTCTGTAGCATAAAGAATAAACTGACTATAATTCTTTTAGAGCTGCCACCTTCACTTCCTAAGAAAATAATTGGAATAAGCAGCTGAATTATGGATTTCACAAAAGATAGTGAGATATATATATGTCACAAGTTCACCTTAATAGAAAAATCCTGCCTTAATAGAAATTAGAAGTAATTAAACCTTCATGTTTGATTGGCAATTCATTAGAGAATCCACAAGGCACCTCCTTTCCATGGCTATAATTGAAAAACGATTTTCTAATCTCGAAAGAATAATTCCCTGAAAAGCTGTCAGCTTTACCCATCTCATATCTCAAATTAGTGAAATTCTGATGGTTACTGATCTTAAGATTTTTATAAACATCGCGCATCTCCTCAAGCACCTGGGTATACTCTGATCAAATCATGAAAAGCAAAATAAGAACACAATTAATTAATAAAAGCCCAAAAATTGGCATCAATTTACCAATCCGAAATTTAACCTGAGAAATGTATCGGAGAGGTGCAATCTGATCGGGAGGATGGTAAGGCATGCTTGTGTTGGCCATAGGAAGGAGGGTACGAGAAGAGCTCATTGGATTTGTTCAATGGCGGCTGAGATCCAAATAGGCACCTATTGGATTGCGATTGAGAGAGAGAGACATAGATTGAAAGGGGGAGAGTCGTGAAGAGGTAGAATAGAGAGAGGCAGAGAAGCTTCGATTGGAAGACGGGTGGTGTTCCCACTTTTACCCATGCCATGTGTATGAGGAAGCGCGCGCACTCGAACTCGATTCGATTGGAGGATTTCAAGGCTCGGTTATTTATTTATTATATATTCTTGTTGCCTTTTGTCTTATTTTGCTTTTTCTATTTTCAGAGTAGACGAGTAGTAGTATTTTATTTTGATGTAAGCAGCTATTATGTGACTTTCTCACTTTCTTAATTATAAAGTATTCTCAATGAAAAGAGAATTCTAGATTAGTGAAATTCGGTTGATTGTTTTGCATTAAAATAAATTAAAATTCAAAGTTGACGTGACATTTTACAAATCTCAAATTTTAGCAGGAATGCACATATAATATGTGGATCATTGTTTTTGGATGATCTAGAATTAAAAAAAAAAAAAAATTTACCTATCTAAAATAATAGTAAAAAAATTTCAAAAAAAAAAATTGTCTTCAAGCACATTTTAAATTGAAGATCATGTTAAGATGTATGGATTGACTGTTTAAATTTTGAAAACAAAGATAAAAATGTAATAACATAATTAATTGGAATACGAAAACAATAAAATATGAGTGAGGCTACGGTACTATGCATAGCACGGATTTGTTCATGCTACGGCTCACTATTTGAGTTTTCAAAATCATAACGGTCGATCCGAACCGTTCAACATGATTTCCACATGAATATGCACTTGCAGACCAAATTTTATATTTTTTCGAATTTTTTTACTATTTTTTTAGATAGGTAGAAAATCACTGATTTTGGATGGTCTAGAATTTTTAGATCAAGTGATTTTCTACCTATCTAAAAAATAGTAAAAAAATTCTAAAGGCAAGAAGAATATATAATAAATTTTCAGATCAAGTAATATTAAAAAATTTCAAAAAAAAATTTGTATTCAAGCACATTTTAAATTGAAGATCATGTTAAAATGTATAGATTGACTGTTTGAATTTTGAAAACAGAGATAAAAATATAATAACATAATTGGAATACAAAAACAATAAAATATTTTAACCCAACTCTCTAAATTTATCTACATTAATATTTTACCTTATCTAAAATATAGAGGAATGATGGACTCTGTAAAACTTCAGTTGATAACATAAATATACTATTTCTTGACGAACATTATCTGATTATGCAATATTACACTGAAGTTGGCTAATATCAAAACGTTTGTTCCTAAGTTATGGAACAAACGTTTCATTTTTTACATTTTCAAAGTCCAAACAGTCAATCCAAACCGTTCAACATTCAATCTATATTAAAATGTGACTGGAGACCAAATTTTACATTTTTTGGACTATTTATTAATTCTGTTTTAAAATCACTGTTTTCAATGATTCAAAAAAATTTCACCGTTTATTAAAATCAGCGATTTTAAAATTGACTTGATAAATAATATAAAAATTCCAAAAAATGTAAAATTTGGTCTCTACGCATATTTTAATATGAGGAGGGTTCCAATGCACCCTATTTTTTGTGCTCCCAATGCACCCACATTATATATCTCCGTTTTTAAAGTCCGAACAGTCGATCCGAGCCGCTCAACATAATCTTCATAATAAAATATGCTTGGAGACCAAATTTTATATTTTTTAGAATTTATTTACTATTTTTTTAGATAGATACAAAATCACTTTATCGGATGGTCCAAAATCTCCTTAAAACAGTGATTTTGTATCTATCCAAAAAAATAGTAAATAAATTCTAAAAAATATAAAATTTGATCTCCAAGCATATTTTATTATGAAGATTATGTTGAGCGGTTCGGATCGACTATTCGGACTTTGAAAACGGAGATATATATATATATATATATATATATATATATATATAGAGTAAGGCTGCTGTGCTTTGCAAAGCAAACAGCCCTTTGTGCTTTGCGCTCATTTTCGGATTTTCAAAATTCAAAATGTCCATCCGACCGTTCAAGTTGTTCTCCATATTGAAATGTGCTTGGAGACCAAATTTTACATTTTTTGGAATTTTTTTACTATTTATTAAGCCACTTTGAAAATCGCTGATCCAATGGTCACACTAGCAAAACAGTAAAATTTTCTGGACCAATGGATCAGCGATTTTCAAAGTGGCTTAATAAATAGTAAAAAAATTCCAAAAAATGTAAAATTTGGTCTCCAAGCACATTTCAATATGGAGAACAACTTGAACGGTCGGATCGACATTTCGAATTTTGAAAATCCGAAAATGAGCGCAAAGCACAAAGGGCTGTTTGCTTTGCAAAGCACAGCAGCCTTACTCTATATATATATATATATATAGTGCTGGGCTTAGCTAAGCCATGGTGTAAAACGACTTGGTGCTCCACGCCTCATTATTTCCATTTTGAAAATCCAAACGACCGATCCGAACCGTTCAAGTTGTTCTCCATATTGATATGTGCTTGGAGACCAAATTTTACATTTTTTGGAATTTTTTTACTATTTATTAAGCCACTTTGAAAATCACTGATCCGGCAGTCCAGAAATTTTTACTATTTTTTACTGTTCATAAGGATTTTCAGATTTTCAAAGTGGCTTAATAAATAGTAAAAAAATTCCAAAAAATGTAAAATTTGGTCTCCAAGCACATTTCAATATGGAGAACATGTTGGAAGGTTCGAATCGACTATTTGAACTTTGAAAATGAAGATATGGCGTGGAGTACCAAGTCGTTTTACTCCATGGAGTAGCCTAGTCGGACTCTATATATATATATATATATATAATGTGGGTGTATTGGGAGCACAAAAAAGAGGGTGCATTGGAACCCTCCTCTTTTAATATAGAGATCACATTTAACGGTTTGGATCGACCGTTTGAACTTTGAAAATCGAAAAACCAATCGGGGGTTGCACCACGGCTCCGAAACAAACATTTTAATATTAACCAACCTCGTATTACACCAACATACGAGGATGAAAAAAATGACATTCAAACCAGCGCCTTTGAGTTGTTTGGGAAACAAATCAAACAATGGAATAAAAGAAAAATTGAATAATGCATATGTAAATTACTCTGCCGTTTGATGAATGGCGAACTAATATGGTGCCAGAGAAATGTTTCCGAAATTTTTATTATATCCAAAAAAAATATTAAATTTCCAAATCTACACACGTTTTGTCAAATTTGCTCAATCCGGTAAATAATTTACCAGAAACAAACCCTATATGAGGTAAATTATTCACCGGATTTGAAATCCTATTTCCGATAAATAATTTATCGCAAATAGGATTTTCTAATTTTTTTTATTTTAATTAAATAAAAGATGTTATAATTTTTTTCTATTGAAATATCAGAAATATTTTTATATCTCTTTGAAAATAGATAGAATACTATATAATTAAATTTATTAGAAAGACTGCGACAAATAACTCGGATCAACATTTTTTGGGCCGGATTTTTTGTGGCTGTAAACAAAATTAAAATATTTCTTTGTGTGTTACTGGAAAAATAACAAAAATATTTTGGATCTGAGTTATTCATCCCGGTTCAAAAGACACTTCTAGGTAAATAAAAATCAGCTATATTTATTAGAAGGCAAAACTGAAATTAAGAAAGAAATATAATCCTGAGTTTCCAATATAGTTTTCTAATGCTCAAAATAGCTCTCCCCGCCAAAAAAAAAAGAAGTAATGGGATGGACTTTGGACCAATGTTATCAGAACTGGACCGGACATCGACCCGATAAATCTCCAGTTTGATGGTTCACTGGTCGGACTGATAGATCAACTGGTTTTTTTAAATACTTGCATATTTATAAGATATAATATATACAAGATATAAGTATTATTATAAATAATTATGTTTTATTTTATAAAAATTCCAATATACATATTAAACAATGTACTATAAAAGTAAATTTATATATTAAAAAAATATTTTTTATTGGAAAATAATATATTTATTGTAGCACAAATGTAGAGCTCATTCTTAGAATTAGTAAAATAAAATATCATAGAATACTTTTTTTTCATCAAAGAAATTTTATAGTTTTATACTTCATATTAAAATTGAATAACTACATAGAAATTCTTTATTTTTTTGTGATCAAACGAACCTCTAAGGATCCATATTAGAATTTTAATATTTTATTATATGTTTTAAAAAAAAAATATTGTAATAAATGTTAGATTATTCTCAAACACATAATTATTTACAAAATTATATATGTTACAAAACATAAATGACTACACATAATTGACCACAGAATAATACATATTAGATTCCACTTTTTCTCCTAAAAAGTTACTGTTTTTTTTCCTCAAAAGCCGCACATTTCTTTTCAAAATTGGAATAGATGGTTAGACACAAAATCAATACAAACTGGTTTGTTTTAGTTTAGTACTCCCGTTTTTTTTTTATAAAATCGGCCGGTTTAACTAAATATATCCGGTTCTATTGCTTGTCCGATTTTAATAGCGAACCAAACCGTAAACTTGTCCGGTCCGGTCCGGTTCTGATAACAGTGCTTTGGACAAAACTCAATTCAAAGTCGGGTCCAAATCATCCAATCTGCGTTAAGATTTGTACAAACAGCTTAAAATTTAATAAATTTAAACAATCTCGTAAATCTAAACTGTCTGTGCAATTTTGATAGTACTAGAGTGCTAAATGGACAGAAAAGCCCGTGGATAAACGGGCCGAGCAGATAATTAATTGATGTTGGACGAGTTATGATCTGAATAGAGCCGAAGTTCAGTTGAAGTTCAAATTAATTTTTACATCCGAACCAGATCTAATCGATTACTTAAAAGCCCCATTGAGCAATTCTTTCCTGACCATAAACTTGTCCATTGATTGTCTATTGATTAGTCCACTGGACAAGCTCGTTTGAGCAACTCAATCAATCTCTCGCTCCCAGTCCGCCACCGCTATCACGCCGGCGCCGCTTCTCGTCCGTGGCGACACCTCTCCTCCGTCACTCCGCCTCTCCTCAGTCGCCACCGCCTCTTCCTACAAACTTTCCTTTTAGTTCGGACATACTAGACTAGTAGTGATAGTTTTGGTTTGCCTGCTGAGAATACAATGAAATCGATTCTGAATCGATACTTGGAGCATGGGCGAAGCTAGTGTATCACGGGGGTAGGCAAGTGCCTACCCTGAATATATATGTTTTTTTTTGGAACCGGGCCTTTTTTTAGATTTGCCTACCTTAATTTTTTGAATTTGCCTACCCAGAGCCCAGAAGCCCAGATCATTAAAAAAAAAAAAATGCTCTCAAGTCTCAAGTCTCAACCCTCCGCTCGTAGAGAGCCAGAGCAGCCAAGGGCGAAACGCGAAAAAAGAAAAAAATTGGAGGACCGTCGCCTCCGCCTGTGCGAAGAAGAAGGATCGCCGCGCCGCCTGTGCCAGCCCGCCTCTACTGTTGTAGTGTTGGTAAATCGCCTTCTACTGTAATACGGGAGTTTAGGTCTAACCGAATTTCCTCGATTTCTCGCAAAATTGCTTGGATTTTGACCGAATTTCCTGACCTGAACTTTGATTTGAAGTATATTTCTCGCAAATTTTCCGACCTGCTTGGATTTGAAGTATATTTCCTGACCGAATTTCCTGACTCGAATTTCTCGCAAAATTGCTTGTAATATCTGGAAGTATATTTGCAGACCGTGATTTACATGATTTGTGTGTTTTAATTGCTTGGATTGTGACCAACACTGAACAATGAATTTAAACATTTGCAAGAATAGTAGAAAAATAAAATAGGATAGCCAAAATAAAGGGCTGTAACTTCAAACCTGAGATGCATTCTCAGGGCGGTATTATGTCAGAGATAGCTTGTATGAAATTAACTAATTAAGGCAGCAAAAGGATTGAAGCAGTGAATGTGATTTTGATCTATCTCCATATCATAACTTTGAACTTTGAACAAGAAGATGATTAAGCACTTGTTATTTTTGTGCATTGCTATAGCTCTCGTCTTAATTTTAACCTGTTTTCTTGTCTTAATTTTATTTACATGGAATTGCTTGAATGGAATTGCTTCAATTGTTTAAATGAGGACTAATCAGTTTTTAAACCCAATTAATTATGGCTTTAAGAGAATTTTGATAGGTTCTGAATTGTTTGAATTGTTTAAATTGCTTGAATAGCTTGAATTGTTTAAATGAATATTTGTTATAAACTTTTGACTTAGTTGAAACCTTTGATGTTCATTTATATTATCTTGACTTCTTATTTATTTTAATTGATGATGTAATTTTATATTATTTTAATTTTTTTTTGCAACTATATATGTTTGCCTACCCCTAACAAAATTTCTAGCTTCACCACTGACTTGTAGGTTTATTTTTTTTAGATCTGATACAATTTATCTTGACCTGTACTGTAAATGTTCCCCGTTATCTTTTGCTTTTGCTGATGCATATTTGCTCCACTCGTTTTGAGAAATAAAAAGTTTGAACTTTTTTTTGTGATTCTGACTGATTTGATAGGTCATGTAGTTTTGTTGAATGAAACATCAGAGCAGCTAATTTTGCACCTCTTTTTGCTGATGCTGTGTTATACAGGTGCCTCCTATTTTTGCTGATGCTGTGTCAGAGTAGCTAATTTTGCACCTCTTTGCACTAATTTGAACCGTTTCATCATTCATACAGTGTATCAATCAAACCAGTTAATTGTCCATATATGTTGTCCACACAAAGCCCGTTGGTTGTCCATATATTTTTGTCCGAACATGACTAGTTTGAACTGGGGTTTGTAATGATCTGAATTGGACGGACCGAACATGGTAAAAAACTCCTCAAGTTCGGGCCGGTTATGGACTGGACATTTATCATTCAAATTTCGATACAGGCCGGTTATGGACTGAAACCCGCTCATTAGCATGCCTATTTGATACTGATCGGACGATTTGGAGTCTTATCTAAAGCTCTTTGGATAAAAAATCCCACCCGAGAAAGGAATTCACATCCCCTCAGGTTACTTGACTGAGTAGTTGAATTGGACGGTCCAAAATTGTTATTTTTAACTTAGCATGAATCTCAAAGCATAAATAATACTGGCCCCCTGCGCCATCCCGAGTAGGCACCGGCTGGGAGTAAATCTGGGCCGTCCGTTTTAATTGTGTTGAGTCAGGTACCTGGGAGGATACAGATTCCCGAGAAAGAAAGGGAATCACCGAATTAGCCTTCAAAATTTAGTAGCAAATAGATTTGGTCGGAAAGGGCTTAAAACAATAGGCAACCACCTTGGATCAAAAAAGGTCCATAATGTTGATCCATAAGTCTCATGGTGGCATCTATTCAATTCGGTTCGATGATAAGAAGGATATTGAAAAAGAAAAAAAAAACAATTATGCAGCTTCTTGACTCGTAGGCCCGATCCGCTATCGCTACTTGTTTTGATTGTGGTGTGAAGACTTGCGAAGAAGAATTTTCAGGGAGAAAATTAGAGCGCTAGGAGAGATTAGCTAGTGGGAGTTTTATTGTGTTTGATTTACTTCCATTTTTTGGATTCAATGGGAGAACTGGCGGTAGAGAAGCACACAGAATACATCCTTTCCATTGAAAAGGTTTGCTCAATTGCTCTTTAAACCCTTAGCTCTGTGCTTCAAATTCAATTCCTTCTCTTGTTGTTCCCTCTTTGATTTAGTAGCAGTCAAACTGAAACTCTTTCTGCAAATCTTACAGAGGAAAGATGATTTTGAATCCTTGGTGATGGAGCATCTGAGATTGAACGGTGCCTACTGGGGCCTCACTGCTCTTGACCTCATGCACAAAATCGGATCTGTTAAACCTGATGATGTTGTGACCTGGATCATGAGCTGTCAGGACAAAGAATCTGGTGACCAAACTGAAATTTCTAATTTCTCAGCTTAAAATGCCTAACAATTTGGCATAATTAAAGGTGTAAACTTCTTTGTTGAATTGTTGAATTTAGGTGGATTCGGTGGGAATGTTGGTCATGATCCGCACATTCTTTATACGCTAAGTGCTGTGCAGGTTTTGGCCATCTTGGATCGCCTCGATGCCCTTGATGTTGAAAAGGTGTCAAATTGTATCCTTTTTAAGTGAAATAATATTGAAATGTGGCGAATCGCAATAGGTTGTTGTCTTCATATAACTGCATCCTATGCTTTATTCCAAGTTCCTGTTTTGCTTAAGACAAAGTAAGATGTTGCTGGGCTTCAGAACGAAGATGGCTCATTTTCTGGAGATATGTGGGGGGAGATTGACACTAGGTAGGCTATTGATTTTTTATTTCTTTTTTTTAGTTGTATTGTATCCAAAAATTACCATACCAGCCGGTGTACCTCCTTTCAGTTCATTTGTAAGAGCGCTAAACCAAATTACCATTTTAGGCTTCAGAAAAAAGTTGACTGGTAATAGACAGGTAGAGGTCTGGTATCAAATGTCGTTATTTGTATGAAACCAGGTACATTGTATAATAATATTTCCCTCTATATAGGTTCTCGTATGTTGCAATATGTTGTCTATCCTTGCTGCACCGGCTAAGGAAAATAAATGTAGAAAAGGCTGTAGATTTTATTGTTAGTTGCAAAAATTTGGATGGTGGATTCGGCTGTATACCTGGTGGAGAGTCTCATTCTGGACAGAGTATGCTTCCATCTTTGTCTTTTCTCCATTCTTCATTATTTTAACTATTCAAGATCTTTGGCCGAAAACACACACTATATTTTCTGCTTTTGTGTATAGCACCCATGATTTTTGGTATTTGCAAAATGTCAGTGGATGGGGAACAGTAAATAATGAATCTAACAAAATACTCTTTCCATACATTAAAGTATTTATATTTTTTATTGGACTAGTTTGCTCCTTATATTTGTACAAAAATTATTATTTTTTAAACATTATTCTCTGTAAAATATGTTACACTTACATTGGTTAGCATTTTGGAAAATAAGACAAAGGATAAGAGGGGGATGAGTCTTAATTTAGAAATAGATTTATTTCATTCAACCCTAATATGAAGTCAGGACGTGTTGAATTTAGGCTGCAATTATTAAAATACAGGTCAAGTGATCCTATTTTATTCTTTTCCAACATGCAGTTATTGCTGATATAGTTATGGTGCCTTTCAGAAATGCCACATATCATGGGTGTTCTTTAAAAATGCAGATAATAACAGTTTGCAAAATCCTTTTATATTGTTTTAAACTGAATTTAGACCTGTCTTAATTATCTTAAATTTGCATTTCTTGGTGGCATTGTAGTATTTTGCTGTGTCGGTGCTCTTGCAATAACAGGATCACTTCATCACATAGACAGAGATCTGCTCGGTTGGTGGCTCTGTGAGCGCCAATGTAAAGATGGTGGTTTAAACGGCCGCCCAGAAAAACTCACTGATGTAATCATTTCTTTTATTTCCATTGTTGGAACTCTTTCTTATTGGGTTTAATGTATTTCATGGATTATGTTTGCATTTTGGAATAAATAGGTGTGTTACTCTTGGTGGGTTTTGACCAGCTTGATAATGATTGACCGGGTGCATTGGATTGACAAAGATAAGCTCTCCAAGTTTATTTTGAACTGCCAGGTCTGGGACATGTTTTTTTACTGATCAGTACAGTATTCAGCTCTATATCATACATGAATTTGAGTTTGGAAAGTCTCAGTACCATTAGCAATTTAGTTATTCTTTTTCTCCACCCTTTGACATGGGATGCCAGCCAACCAAAAAAAAAACTTGTTACAGTGCTGCAGCTTGTTACCATACTTGTTGGCCCTGGTACTGGCATGCACCTGTACCTGCCAGTATGGTAATCTGTACCTTGTATTATATAGCAACAATTACTTACAATATTTATTATTACTATATTATCACAGGACTTGGAAAAAGGTGGAATTTCAGATAGGCCAGATAATGCCGTTGACGTCTTTCATACTTTTTTTGGGGTTGCAGGTGCTCTCTCATATGCTTTTTGTTATTATTTTTCATGTGACTAAGAGATCAAACTTTCTGATTAAAGATGATCAATAGGGCTGTCACTATTGGAATACCCTGGATTGAAGACCATCGATCCGGCTTATGCTTTACCAGTTGATGTCGTTAATCGCATATTCTTTCAGAAGTAGAACGGGCTCTGCTCTCTTCTTGTACAATTATATTGCATGGTGGGAAGGTTTCTGAACTATGAAGCGCAGGAGGATAATTAATTGTGAGATGCATAATATTTTATATGCTTCTCTGTCATGGAACTAACACTAGAGATGTGTTGGAAAAATATTGATTTTTTTATACTTGTTTGGCCATTAGTTATGCACTTTTTTTGTTTTATCTATTAGCAATTCAATTTTTAAGATGTGTAAACCTGACAAAGCTCTGGATTAGGTGCGGGTCACACATGATTTCAACTAAGCAGGTACAGTTGCACGTACTTAATTCCTTCTTTTCTTTTCCTTGATTTCTTAACCGCACTTCGATTTTGAAGTAGAACTAGGGTTCTTAAGCTCACTAAGCCTCTTTGTGAGCTTAACTAAGAAGCCCATCGAATTGGTTTCAAGCGACGCATCCAAACTGTTGAAACCAATCTACTTTACGAGTGATGAGTTTACATGTCAAGTTTTTAAATTTTCGAACTAATTTAATATAAATTCAAGCGGTAAAAAAATGATGAAAAATGAACACATTAAAATTAACTTATAAACTATCTTCTTTTTTTACCGCTTGACTTTATACTAAATTAGTTCGAAAATTTATAAATTTGACATGTAAATGTATCACTCGTGAAGTAAATCGGTTTGGATGCATTGTTTGAAATCAATTCAATAGGTTTTTTAATTAAGCTCACAAAGGGACTTGGTGAGCTTAAGAACACCCTAGTTCTACTCTTGATTTTGGTATAATTTTCATCTAGCTATTGGTGTTAAGCAACTCAGATCGACACTATCAACTTTGTGTTGGCTACTTGCATAATTTTTCCTTGGCAACTTTTGGTCTCTTCATGCGTTTGGCCTTCTGAACTTTTGTCTCTTTGATATTATGATGTCCATGGAAGATGGAAGGAAGCATTGGTATGCTGGGATCCTTGAAAGCTTCATCATTTATTCATTTGCTGGGTTTTGAGTTTTGAACAATCAGATTTGCTACAGTGATTCGCTTATTTGGAAGCAACATTTCCTCAAAAATTATAGTAACGGGTACAAAATGTTATGCATCACTAATGATACATAAAGAATAAGAGCGCTTTTAATTGCAGTCTTCTATGCTACAAACTAAACTCAAGAAATTCTAATGAGCAAATACAAGAATTTTTATTTTTTATCATAACCAGCTAAATAGAATATTCTTCATACAACAAGGTTAATTAATAAACATTGATTAATTAACCTACAGAAACATGAAGCTACTTGAGGTTTTCACTAGTTTGCACAATATATTAAGCAGATCAAACTAAACAACTCTGCATATCTACTGCTACACTTAAGTTGACATACCCACTGAATTGTACTCTTTATACTTCAAATTATTTCCAGGCCATGCCAGAAAAGGCAGGTTGGCTACTATTATTGCTCTGGTTAAGCGGGCTACTGGGTCCACCCAAAGATTCACTGAGAGTAGCCCTAGAAGGTGGGCTTGCGGGTCCCATTGGCCCCCCACCTGGCACAAGCTTATTAGGCATAAATCCAGGCTCTGAAATGGCGCTATGTTTTTTTTTTCTCTTTCTTTCCATCTGCTAAAAAGCTACAGTTCTACAATCAAACCCTAAACTCTAGTATTTACATACTTGTAGAACACATGTTTATTCTTCGTGTATACTGTATACTTTGTTTTACATATTTGTAGAATTTCAAAGTGAAAACGAACATAATAGTAAGATATATGTGACACTCACTACAGGTTTTAAACAGAAAGGAAATAATAATGCAATAGCATCATATGTACACACAAAATCTTGTTTTTTAAGCCATTTTTAATATATCATTCTGCATACTGTATGACAAATTAGCTACTGATTAAACGAATTAAACCGAAGTAAAACTTTATTTTGTATTTTACATCATAAGACTGCTCTACAAAGTACAAACCTTATTTCTCCACACCTGAAAAACAATTTCTCAACATGACATGGACTCTGCTCCATTTAGAAATTAGTACCTTACAAGTTGCTATATTTTAAAAATTATAGCCTTTAAGATATACACTCCCCAAAATAAAGTCCTAATATGTAAACCCCCATCTCACTTTTGCAAAATAAAACCCCTCACATTTTGTTTATACTTCCCTGAGAAAACAGCATCCATATCTCATTAACCCTGCCACTAAACTCAAATGGCGAGTTGTACTGTGCCACAGTATAAGACGATGTGGGGTCCGCTTTCCTTCCCTGGTCCACAGCTGATGCCCAATTAGACCCCTGAAGACTCAAATAAAGAGCTGCTGCCTCCTCACCGAGGGTATCGTCAGATACAAATCCACTGAACTGCCTAACAGCGGCAAATGTGGGCCCCCACTTCTGCAGGTGGAGCCCATCAGCTGCTGGCGGGTCTGCTTGATTCTTCTTTGGTACGTAGAAACTCACGACGAAAGATGAGGCACAGAAGGGACCGTCACTGGGCGAGACCTGAGTGATCACGGGACTCGTCATCTCTATTGTTTCATTGTATGCATTTTTCCCTTGGATGTAGTTGAATAACCTATAAAAAAAAGGAGAGTTGCTGCTGATTAAGGATTGCAATTCAAGATGCTTGGTTTTGGGACTGTTCAGTATAAGAATTAGTGAATTACACATTCTTAGAAATTCATAAGGTGGTCAAATCCAATCCAGACAAGGGGATAAACAGCTTTAACCAAACTCGACCCGACCTAAATATTTTTAAGATTCAAACTAAATGGAACCTGAATTGAGCACAAGTTGCCTTAACAAGAACTGAACAGGCAACTTACAACCTAATCTGACCTTAAAGTTGAATCCGGTCTGACGGGAAACCAGACTAAGGTGCCGAAAAGATCAACAATGGGTCAAACCATAAAATTAACTGACCTGAATGACTCAAGGGATGAAAACAAACCCAAACCCAATTTTGACCTTGCCAAACCCGCAAATTAAAGCCTTTCTTTTATTTCCCCTTCTTCAAAACAAAATTAGAAGAGAGAAAAGGGAAGACAAGTTATGGTATTGGTATCCAAATACATGACCACAAGAAATTAAATCTCTGTATGATAAATTGATAAAAATTGATCAAACATGGTACTAGGCACAAAGATTTTGCCCCATTGGGAGCATTGGCTAGTTTAAATCATACTTTTTATTCTTGGAAACAAAAATCACTGGACCTAATAGAAGCAAATATATTATTTTAGAATAAACAAGCTTATGTGACATTAAAGTTAAAGCAAGAATAAAGAAAATGAATAGCAAGGTAAGAGATTTGAGATTCTCACTGAAGGAATCCGGTGCGAGTGGCCTCAACAAAGGAAATGTCTTCAATGGGGGCAGTAGACACCCACACAGTTGAGTTGTACCGGCGGATCTCGAACCCGTTACCCTGGTCCACCACGTCATAGCTCGGGCACTCAATCCGCTCGCATGTAGGAGGTACGGATTTGAGCGCACAGGCGCAAGTGATGAGCGAAAAGAGGAGAAGAGATGAAAGGATGTGTGCTTGCGTAGCCATTGAACAATTTGATTGTAGAACACAAGTACTGTACCGCACTAACTAACTGAACAAAAGGAGTTGGGATTTTATTTTATTTATTGTGAATTTTGGATAAGAATTTTTGAGCAAATGTTGATGGATGGATGGAAATGGTTTAAAAGGAACAAATAGGGAGAATATTACAGGATTGGTTTATGACTCAGATGCTTCCACGTATGCACTAATTCATGCGTTCGCTGCGACTACATGTGTATGAATTTATGTTTGAGAAGATTCTTGGATTTTCCTTCCGATATTTTAAAGTGAATTTTTTGACAAATATATTAATAAAAAAAAGTTATTTACAGAGGGTTCAGAAATTTTGACACCAAAATATTAAAGAAACATATAATTAACCATCTCCCATACAATTTCCAAATTCGCGCAAGTTGCAACTGTACATACTTACACATTAGAAGCATTCAAGCTACTCTTTTTAAAATATACACAGAGAGAGATTGAGATCACAGTGATATGACTAAGATTTTAATACTGTCAATTCATTTTGTGATTTTTAAAATTCAAATAGTCTATTAAAATGTACTTGAGAACCAAATTTTACATTTTTTTAAAAAAAATTACTATTTATTAAGAATTTTTAACAATCACTGTTTTTCAAAAAAAAAAAGTTTAACTTTTATTATGAAAAAAGTGGTTTTGAAAAATTCTTAAAAAATAATGGTAAAAAATCTTCAAAAATTGTAAATTTGGTCTCCATTCTCCAAGCACGTTTCTAATATGTAGAATATGTTAAATATTTTAGATCAATTATTTAAAATTTGAAATTGCAAAAACAAATTGGTAACATCAAAATCTTAGTCAGACCACTATGACCTTAACCAATCTCTCTCTGCATAAATTTGGCGTTGAAGGAACTAAATACATATCTCTGTTTAATTATTTTATCATATAACTTAACAATTTATATTGTGAACAACCAAATTGCCTTATCTAAATATCAACATATTATCATACAAAACAACCAGCCGACTCCAGCATCCACTTCCCAGGCCAGCATTCAGCAAGGTGTTTCTCAATTCAAATTACCAAAAGAAGGAAAAGAGCTATATACAAACCACACACAAAAAAAAAAAAACTACAGAAGATGATTACCTCCAGAAGTGAGTTAGCTATGGGATCACACCTATTCAAGATCACCGGCTAACCGGTGCTGCAAAGTACGTCTCTTCATCCACCTTCAAAGTTGGGGATCACGAGTTTTACATCGACTTGTATCCCCAAGGAAATGAAGAAAAGAATGAAGAATTCCTGTCCATCTATCTCGTGCTAAATAGTGACGACAAGGAATTGCCGGTGGAGTTTGACTTCGGTCTTGTTGATATGTCAGGCGATTCGATTGAATTTGGTGAGAAGGTCTCATACTCCTCTACCTTTGCATTCAAAGACCAGTATTGGGGCTTTGGCCGCTTCATCAAGAGAGCCGACCTGGAGGCATCACAGTTTCTGAAAGACGACTGCTTTCTGGTGAAGTGCACGGTTAAAATTTTGAAGGCAACAAAGGAAGAAACTCAGCAGACTTGTCACCAGTCAGTCGAGCTGCCTTCTGATTTGCATCTGCATCTAGCTAAGCTATTAGAGAGTGGAGAGATGGCTGATGTCACTTTTGAGTTTGATGGAGAGAGTTTCTCTTCACACAGAGTAGTTCTTGCTGCCCGATCACAGGTGTTTAAACAACTTCTCGACCAAAATGGCACAAGCGGCACAAGGTCGCTAGTGCAAATCGAAGATATGAAGGCTCCAGTCTTTAAAGCCCTTCTTCACTATGTTTATACCGACAAGCTGCATGCTTAGGAAGGTGATGCTGATCACAAGGCTTTGACTTGTTTTGAATTTTATCAGCAACTGCTTGTAGCTGCTGATTCATATACAATTGAGAGGTTGAAAGTCATCTGCGCCGAAAAGCTTCAAGAAAATCTCTCTGTCGACACGGTGGCATCCACCTTAGAGCTCGCCGAGAAGTGCAAATGTGATCGGCTTAAAGATGCTTGTCTTGAATTCGCCACGAAGCCTGAGAACCTGATTACACTGATTCAAACCCACACAAAAGTTTCAGAAGGATCGCAACAACAGAGCACAGAAGACTTAGTTGAACTCCCCACCAACTAAGGAATGCTAATTTCGTTTCAAAATAAATGAAATTGAATTACTATAAGTTGTTGGAAACACTTTTCTTCAGTGACCAGATATTGACTAGATATTTTCTGGTGTGAAACTTGAGCTATCTTTTATGTTTGTTTTCTGAATTTGCTGGCTATTTTTCTATTTTATGTTTTTGTCCCTTTAGTAAAGTGATGGTATTTTGTGTGCTTGTATCATTTCTGGTTTAGTAATGCAAATCTAGTAGTCTAGTAATCTCTCTCTAGATATATAGAGTGAGGCTATTATATTAGTTATTACAGCCTCAAGTGAGCTATGAGATTCGCTGTAGGGTTTTGAGGCTACCCAAAGTCATTAGACTTAAGCTGCGGAAAGATCGTAAAACAAAATTTTTACTTCTAACTCAAGCTAAAATGATTGAAGTGGTATGTCGGATAATCTACCGAGAGTTACATACATGTTCAATCATTTTCTTAGATTAAAAGCCGTAAGTAAAACTTTACTCATTCAGATCATAGATTAAGTAGTATGTCGGATAATAACCGAGAGTTACATACCAGATTAATCCTGTATAGACCCAAAGTAGTAAAACCGTATTTACTTGTATTTTAATCAGTTTATAGATCTACTCCTTTGATTGATTTCTAAAACTTTAATCTACTTACCAATTAAATAGATTAATATAACATGTTTATACCTTGTTTCCAAATCTCAGTTGGAAAGCAGACCGAGCGTGAAGAGCTACACCTGGGAATGATTCGCCTCGGAGTATCAGACGTCTGATACCTCTATTGGTTATCCACCAGGAACTACTAGAGAGTTGGTATTTCTTTTGCCAGAAATACTATACCAACGGTATTCGAAAAGTCGCAGTTTTCGGTAAATCACTATTCACCGAAAGTACGAAATTTCTGACAAAACACTATTCACAAGAATAACTTTTATTCTCGCAAGAATATATATATGGATAATCAGATTTTCTGCAAATCACTATTTGAGAGAGAAAATTAGATACGAATCGAATCGGATTCTGATTCGTACTTTGATTTGGACTTGAAATGGATTTCTTATTTTTTTCTCGACTTTTATGCCTATTTATAACATTTTGTGGCGGTTCAAAACAGCCAAAATTATGGCGGTTTTAGAGATGAAAAAATCAAATTGAATTTGGCATTTTTAATATATTTAATTAAACCTTTTCATTTAATTTAATTTAATTTAATTTAGGCTTTTAATTAAATTCTAAATTTAATTAAGGCCTAAATTCAAATTGGACTTTTTAGTCCAAAATATTAATTCATAATTAACATTTTAATCCATATAATATATATTTATAATTATTCTGAATAATTGTATTTCTTGCGTTTGCGATAAATTTATACGACGTGTCATACACGTTTATAAATTTAATTCGTTTAAGCATGTCATCTCCATGACATATATTTTATTCTTAATTATAACACTTTATAATTAATCATAAAATTTCTCTGATTACTTTCCTATTGGTGTGACCCTATAGGATCTGTGTTATGTTGGCAAATAGAATTAAAACTGTTTTAACCTCTATATATCATAGGTGGCACCTGGCAAGTACATTATGACACCAATTACACAGATGATGCTGTACCGTACAATATCACGATCCAGTAAACGATTTACTTCGTGTTAATTCTTTTGTCTCATAGCTATCAGATTAGTTTCAAGGTAGGTGTGTGTCATCCTTGCAAACTTAACATTTTCTTGATCCTGAATAGATTATCAAATATGTTTACTCTTGTAATCATACTGGATCCAGATAATCATATTCTATCAAGGGGCCCAGTGATGCTATAGCTCATATTGAGATACGAGGGACAATAGTACTTTTGATAAACCATCTTTTCCTCCGCACAAGCTATGTATACCGAAGAACTACCCTTATAGCTACTTTTTACGGATAGCGTTAGATAGCAATCACACATATACATCTCTTATGTAGGACAAATGAATATCTCATACTTTAGAACTTAACACTAAAATGAAAACATTAATAACACAAACACAATTCTATTTAATGTTTCATTTGGAGTCTGTCAAATATCATGTTCTCTAACATGTATCTGTGTGATTAAAATGACAACTCTTTGTCTATGATTTGTAAAACTTAACCATCATTTAATCTACACACTAACCTTATCGCGGTAATTAGTGTTCCTGTTAATTACCTTGGTTAGAGACTTTTAAGAGTGTTATCATCTATATTATGAAGTTTCACAATTCCAGTCATGAACTCGAAATGATTCATAAATTCAATAATACTCAAGGTAACAAAATGATTAAACACAAAATGATTAAACATTCAATTCATGAACAAAGCTTTATATAACAAATTTATCGTATTATTGACTTCTAGATTATTACAAACTAACAATTTGCACTGCTGGATCGGCATCAAGATCCGTGCTTTCAAGGGGCGCTGGATCTGACCAAACGGATTGATACTCCGTTAATTTTTACAGCTATCAGAATTTTGGGCTACCATTACCTCTTTACACCAATTAGGTACATCTAGTGTAGAATATGAACCAGGTAGACATACTAATGTTTTATTTTGGACTGATATCTCGTATCAACACTACTCTATGGCCACCAGATATCCTTATCTATTTGAGATTTGTTCCAATACTGATATATCTTTGCAACAAGTGGTTAATTCACAAGAGAGTGCCTTTACTTTTAGGTCATTATATGGAATTCTATACATTGAATGGTTAGAGATTTTAGATACTATTAGTCATTTATCCTTTACACATTTACCTCACAAACTTAGTTGGAGATGGAATCCACAAGAAAAATTTACAGTTAGATCCTTATATAAATTTCTCAATTTTCGAGATATCAAAACCTAGAAATGCCATATTATGGTGGAAAATCCCTATTCCTATCAAAATAAAAAATTTATGTGGCTAGCCCATAAAAATAGAATTTTTACAATTGATAATCTGCTTAAAAGAGGTTGGCAGGGCTGTGCTACATGCCAATTTTGTAATCAGCCTAAGTCTACAAATCACTTATTTGTTACATGTTCTTTTGCTAAACAAATTTGGTTTTTCAGGGGAGCTTGTCAAGATGTTAGCCCCCACTAGACCAAACTGTCAGATGTAATTCACTTTGCTAAACATCTACCATCTGCATAGATAATTGCTATACTGCTTGTCTATAGTGCTATTTGTTGGACCATCTGGAAACACAGAAATGAACTGTGCTTTGACACAAGTAAGAAAAAATCACCTAAACAACTCATTTTGCTAATCATTTCCCTTGTGCACTATTGAGCAGGACAAGTGACACAGAAAGTGCAAGTTTCCACAGCTCTCTGGCTACCAGTAGATATAGAGGCTATTCCTCTTGCTAGTTGGCACCCAGATGATGATTTGACAGAGGAAGCTCAGACATATGAAGAAGATCCAGGGAATCAGATTATTTCTTATGATGTTGCTGCTAACTTCTGAGAGATCTATGGCTACTCAGCCAAATTTTGTGTCTAATATACTTAACTTCAGCCTCTATGTGTGGCTTATATGTGTGGATGAACTTGTTAGTCTTTGCTATTATATTGTGGGTTTACCAGCTGAGATGAAGCTGATGGACATTGTTGTCAGGGTTATATTAGTCTCCTTTTATTAAGACAGACTTGATGAGGTTTTAAGTTAACTTTTCTTTAATGGAAATGGGCCTTATATTAGTGTAATAATCTAGAAGTCAATAAAATAGAATAATTGTATTCTATATGTTTTGTTCATGAATTGGATGATTAATAAAGATATCATTTTGTTTCTTAAGTTTTATCGAATTATGGATCATTTCGAGTTCAGGACTTGAAAGTGTAAAACTCCATAATATAGATGATAAATACTCTTAATAGTCTCTAACCGTGGTAATTAGCAGGAACACTAAATGACCATTCAAATGTTAGTGTGTGGATTAAATAATGGTTAAGTTTTACAAACCATAGACAAAGAGTTATCATTTTAATCACACAGATACATGTTAGAGAACATGGTATTTGACAGACCCTAAATGAAACGTTAAATGGATTGTGTTCGTGTCATTAATATTTTCATTCAGTGTTAAGTTCTAAAGTATGAGGTATTCGTCTTTCCTACATAGGAAGTGTGTATTCGTGAGTGTTGTTCAACGTTATCCGTAAAAAGTAGCTATACATATGACATTTCAGTATGCATAACTAACTACTATTGTCCCTCGTATTTAATACGAGTGATGGTATCACTAGGCCTCTTGATGAAGTAGGATTATCAGCGCGCGATATGATTAAAGAGTTAATCATATTTGATAATCTACTTAAGATCGAGAAAAGAATAAGTTTGCAAGGATGACACAAACCTACCTTGAAACTATTCTGATACCATGAGACAAAAGAATAAACACGAGTAAATTGTTTACTAGATCGTGATATTGTACTGTACAAGATCATCTGTGTCAATTGGGTAGTCATAATGCATTCTGCCAGATGCCGCTTATGATTTATAGAATTAAAAGGAGTTTTAATTCTATTGCCAACATAACACAGATCCTATCGGGTCACACCAATAGGAAAGTAATCAGAGAATTTTATTATTAATTATAAAGTGTTATAATTAATAAATAAATGTCATAGAGATGACAAGCTTAAACAGATTAAATTTATAAGCGTGTACGACACGTTGTATAAATTTATCGCAACAACAGTCGCAAGAAATATAATTATTCAGAATAATTATATTGATAATAAATGGATTAAAAAATGTTAATTATGAATTAACATTTTGAGCCTAAAGCCCATTTGAATTTGAGCCTAAATTAAATTTAGAATTCAAATCAAAAGCCCAAATTAACCAATTGAATTATGGGCTCGATGGCATTTTGGTAATTATGCCAATGGCAAAATCAAAACCGACTTTGTCAATGGCAATTTGGTAATTATCAAAACCAACTTTTGAAGCCTATATAAAGGCATGAAGGGGTGAGAGAAAAATAATTCCGATAGTCTGAATCGAACCGAATCCGATTCGATTCGAACAATCTTTTCCTCTCAAATAGTGTTTTGCAGAAAATAGCGTAATCCATTATATTCTTGTGAGAATAAAAGAGTTGTTGTTGTGAATAGTGTTTTCGCAGAAAATAGCGTATTTACGGTGAATAGTGTATTTATGGTGAATAGTGTTTTTTCGAATACCGCTGGTACAGTATTTCTGGCAAAAGAAATACCAGCTCTTTAGTTATTCCTGGTGGATATTGATAGAACAGATGATCCGAGAGCTGTAAAATTTGAAATGCCGTACATTATTTCTGGCAAAAAGAAATATCAGCTCTCGTTATGTATATTTTTTCTATGGTTATGTATGGGAGCTATAAAAAGTATTGACGTCATTGTTATGGTATTGGTATAGACTGATAGACAGTTGCAAAAGAGTTGAAATACAATTATTCTAAATGAACAGCTAAGTAAATTAACAGTTAATGAATTCCGCTAAGTAAATCAGTTTCATCTCATAAATTCAGAGTAAAATTTGAAATATTGACAATATAAAGCGATGCCAAATTATTCAACAATTGTAGCCTATTGTGCAGTTTGTTCATTAATTGGTACGCGCCGATACATGATTCAAACAATAGAGAATGGAAAAGAAAAGGGCAAACACAAGCACATGAACAATTATCAGATTATGACAACACTTGCATACATAGGGTATGTTTGGTTGTAAAACAAGAATAACTAGAACAGTCAAGTCAAAAATAGCTACTGAGGCTTAAATATTAATGAAGAAAGAACCCAAAAAAAAAAAAAAGTTGTCCTAATATGAGCTGCGACCCACTCTTCAATCCGAATTGTTCTGGTGCCTAATAATTGATGGATGGATACTACATATATAAAAATTAACATGCATCTTCAATTTGACTAAATTAAAAATCAAATGATGTGCATTGCACTATACCTAACCAATTTGTACCAGCTATACATAAGCTGGGCATGTGGGTATTGCCCCTGTTAAAGGAAAGGCAAAATACAATGGTTAAAATATGAAACAATTTATAAGAAAACCAGTTTCAGATCATTCTAGATTAATTTAGACAGGAAGGCCCTGTTAGGGAAGAACCAGCTAAATTTGACTTGAGTTTGCCAAATGCACGATGGTAGAGTAGAATTTTTTAAATGCCAGCTGACAGCTGTGCTCCCTCATTGATCACAGATTGTGCATAGCACCTGATTAACAACTACCTTAATTCTCTTCCCTCTTCATTTAATTTGGATACAAATTAAAAGTTAGAACAGACTACATGTTAGATAATAACTAACATTACATCCATGGCTGAACCCAAAGACACAAGCGAATTCGTTTGCGAGTCCCATATCTTTGACATTTTCGGCTACTCGACCATCAAAGGCCTCGGCACAGGCAAGTACATCAGATCGAGCCCCCTCCATGTAGGCGGCCACGATTGGGTCATCCAATTCTTCCCTAACGGTCGGCATAGCTACACTACCGGCTATGTTTCCCTCTACGTAAAGCTCTTAAATCCTCCAAACAAGAAGGTGTCGGCTATTCTGAGCTTCAGCGTGAGAACACGGGACAAGGGTAATTATGTGTCGGACCAGTCTTCGTGCACCACAAATTCCAGTTCGTTGTTGCAAACTTTTGATGCAGACAATCCAATCCAAGGGGTTCCCTACTTCATGAAAAAATCCGACCTCTCTTCCTCCAAGTACCTCTCGGACGATTGCTTGACATTTCGGTGCATCCTCTGGGTTTGCATGGATAGTCCCGCAACTCCCGTTGCAACCGTACCGAAGCCTCCTTCCGTACCATCTTCAAACTTAGCCGTGCATTTCAGCCAGCTATTAGAGAGCGGGGAAGGTGCCGACGTCAATCTTGCCGTCGGTGGAAGAACTTTCTCTGCACACAAATGTGTGCTAGCGGCTCGTTCCCCTGTTTTCAGAGAAGAACTATTTGGTCCCAAAAGTGAAAAGGCAGCTGCCGATCGTGTTGTTGTGGAAGGTATTGATGCTGCCACTTTCCAGACTTTGCTTCATTTCATCTATACGGATTTGCTTCCGGATTGTGTGTCAGAGTCAGCTGAGGCCGCGGCTGGCAGCAGTCACAAGAGCGCTTCCATAATATCAACTCAGCGGTTACTAGCGGGTGCTGCTCGATATAAGCTGGATAGATTGAAGATGATATGTGAAAACAAGCTCTGTGAAAATGAATATCTAACCATGGAGACGGTGGCCACTACGTTGGCTCTGGCTGAAGAGCACAGTTGCCGGCAACTGAGAGACACTTGCATGGAATTTGCGGTGAAGAAAGAGAATTACTTGGCACTGCCACTGACAGATGGATTTGAGAAACTGAAACAGAGCCATCCTGCTGTCTTCAAGGAGCTTGTGGAGAAAGCAGCTTAATAAGTTTCATTTTTCATTTCTGTTTATTTTTTTATTTGTTGTTGAATTTACATTTTACTTTTTCAATTTTCGTGCCAGTATGTTTTTAATATCTTTAGCTTTCAACTAAATCGATCGAATTTCATTGCTATTGCTATTTTGTTTTAATGGTACTGCGCATGTACTCTACAAATGCTTGGCTTCCAATAAATGCAAATCACGTACAATTGGTATAGAACCAAAAGAAAAGAAAAGAAAAACTCCATTTAATACATAACCAAATATATAAATAAATAATAAATTAGATCCATGTCTCTCCCAATTATCTAATTGTAAATAAATAGTTAAGAGTTTCCAGTTGCCCGCGAGCTACACGTGAAAGCAAAAATACCTTCCTTTAACCCATCACAGTAACAAATGATCTCGATTATTCTGAAAAGAATAACATCTTATTTTAAAATAAATTAATTTATAATAATAATTTCTATAAAATAATCTTACAGTCAAAATGAATTTTAGATGTAAATAAATATTTTCTTTCATAATTAACATTCTTTATAGATATGTGAATATGAGCGAACACGTGGCCTCGTGCCCTCTACACAACTGAACTGATGCATGCACATATATATAACACAAGGTAGCCTTGCAAATTACAATCAAGTTGTGAACTCCTCTCTAGATAAGATAAGATTACATTACCTGTTCAACTTCATATACATTATGGGTGTAGTTGAAGGATCGTGCACGCTCTATGTACCCAGAAAGGCAGCATTCCAGCAGCAGCAGGGCAGTACCAGCAAACCCAGCTACATCAAGTACGGCATCTTCACTGTCGGCGGACATGACTGGGAGATCCAGGTGTACCCGAATGGCTCGGGCACCGTGGCGTTGCACCTCTGCTTGATCTCCGACACTGCAGCGGAAGTCACACGCACTGAGATCTGGACCAACCCCGACTATTCGGACCTGGAGTTTGATTACGCCGACAACATTCACAAACCCAACATCCCAAAGGAGATCGACTCTGTCACCGTTGCACCGTCTGATAAGAACGATTGTGTGACCATTAAGGTGGTCTTGTCAGTATTCAGCACAGACAAACCGGCGAAGCCCAACAACGAGTGGAACCCGAGCAACGCCGACGTTTCTTTCGACAGCAGTAACACTTCCGGTTCCTTAACTGCAAAGCCCGATAAGCCCTCTGCAGCTTGGGATCCCAGCAAGGCTGACATTAATTTCTTTTGACAATACCAAATCCTCTTAATTTTTATTTGTTCAGTCGATGCCTATGACCGGTTATTCTCCTAAAAGGCATAACATAGAATAGAGAAAGAGAAAAGAATCTTTGTATTGAATTGTATTTTTGCTATCTGTTACAATGTATATCCTCATCTATATATAGAGTACAGAACATTCTACACAATCTCTAACTGCCTAACAGACCGGTCTTCAGTTGAGCTTGATTTCCTTCTATAGACCTGGAGCATTCCATAGTATGGTTATTAGCCCCCACAAGCGAAAGGGGGATCAACCACCTGAAGCTTGGCTTTGAGAAATGAAAACCGAGGTGCTGCTAAAGGCTTGGTAAAAATGTCAGCCAACTGATCATTAGTTGAGATGAAGCGAATGAGCAAATCCTTAGAAGCCACCCTTTCTCGGATAAAATGAAAATCGATTTCAACATGTTTTGTTCGGGCATGGAACATAGGATTAGACGCCAAGAATGTAGCCCCAATGTTATCACACCATAGAGTTGGAGGGCCCGAAAGAGAGATGGAAAGTTCAGCCAAGAGAAACTGGAGCCACACGACTTCAGCACACGTGTTGGCAAGGCTCCGATATTCTGATTCAGTGCTGGAACGAGCAACCGTTTGCTGCTTCTTGGAGCTCCAGGAGATCAGATTCGGACCAAGAAAAATGCAATAGCCTGAGGTAGAACGTCGATCGTCAATAGAGCCAGCCCAATCGGAGTCACTATAGGAGTGAAGAGAGAAAGAAGAGGCCGGCTGAAACACAAGACCATGAGAGATAGAACCATTGAGGTATTGAAGTATGCGTTTTACAGCAGCCCAATGGTCAGTAGTAGGTGCCTGCATAAATTGAGATACTTTGTTTACCGCAAAAGAAACCTCGGGTCGAGTTAAGGTAACATATTGTAGAGCCCCAACTATTGACCGATACAATGTCGGATTGTCGAAAGGATCACCCGACTGCAAGGAGAGATGTGTATGGGGCACCATGGGAGAAGGAGAAGGTTTGGAAAGGGTCATATTAGCTCGTGTGAGAAGATCACGAATATATTTTCCTTGAGATAAATGAAGGCCGGTTTTGGTATAGGAGACTTCAATGCCAAGAAAATAGTGTAGCGGGCCGAGATCCTTGAGAGCAAAAGACTTTTGAAGAGATTGAATGAGGCTAGTAATGGCAGCAAGAGAGGAACCCGTAACAATGATATCGTCAACGTATACCAACACAATAAGAACACTAGTCGGTGTGGAGAGTATAAAAAGAGAGGGGTCATAGTTAGAGGTGCGAAACCCATGAGAGATGAGAGCATTACTAAGGGTGTTAAACCATGCGCGAGGCGACTGTTTTAACCCGTAGATAGCCTTGGAGAGGCGGCAAACATGGTGAGGAGGTAGAAGAAGAGCTTAAAGAAAAGGGGAGTCTATGTGCCTTAGAAATACAACAATCATGACACAAGCTCAATTTATTTGTTTTGCAAGGTAAAGAAAAAGAATTTAAAATTCTTGAGGTTGTAGAAGGCGAGGGATGACCCAAACGCAAGTGCCACAAGTCGGCCGAAACTTTCACGCCCAAATAAGCCCTTGGAGAAGAAGAAGGAAGAATGTAGAGGCCATTAAGAAGTGTAGCTTGAAGAAGGGTCTTCAATGTGAGGCGCTCCTTGATCACACAAAAAGAAGAGCAAAATTCGATTACTATTGAGTTATCTCTTAAAAGCTTAGAAAGACTCAATAGATTCTTAGTGAAGGAAGGCACATGAAGTACATCTTTTAAAAGGAATGTACAATTAGAAAGAGTTAAGTAAGAAGAACCAATATTGCAAATGGCCATACCGGTACCATTACCGATTTGCAATGCATCAAACCCTTCGTACGGCATGTAAGAAGAAAGATTGTTGAGGTCGCTTGTCACGTGATGAGTGGCTCCGGAATCCAAATACCAATTGGATTCGAAAACCTGACCAGGAGGTTGAGCACAGTAAGCCTCAAAGCTGGAAGAATTGGTGGAGACTTGGTTCTCAGTTTGAACAAGGTTTGACTGATATTTGGGTGTGAAGTGCGAAGGAGGCTGAGAAGCAAGATAATCAGACAAATGCCAGCAATTCTTGGCTGTGTGGCCCTTTTTGGAGCAAATTTGACAGATCTCATTTCTGTCTGGGTTAAAAGGCTTATTGGGCCGAGAAGAAGAGGGCGGCCTTGGTTGAAATTGTGGCCTGGAAGCTAAAGAAAAGGAGGACTGATTCGGCTGAGAGGTTGGCGGCCTGTACTGATTAACGGGTCTGGATGTGGAGTGGTTAGCGGGTCTAGAATAGCTAGGCCGATAGGCTGATTTGGGATTGGTAAATAAAGCGGTGGAGCTTTGTAAAGAGGGAAGAGAGGAAGAAAGCAAACCAGACTGTGCATTCAACAGAGACTCGTGAGAAAGCAAGTAAGCATGGAGATCAGTAAGAGAGATAGGGTCCGATCTTGTAGTGAGAGCAACCACGAAAGAATTGTAGTCCGATCCAAGACCAGCCAAGACGTGGCGAACAAGATCTTGATCGGAGACCGGATCTCCAGCAGCAGTGAGTTGATCGGCAAACCCCTGCATTTTCTCAAAGAACTCGTTGCAAGAAACACCTCCTTTGGTAGTAGATTGTAAAAGACGGCGCAATTCCATGACACGAGCTGAGGAAATCGCGGCATAGACCTGATGAAGATCATGCCACAAGGAGGCGGAGGTCTGGCACTTCACATATTGAGAGAGGACCTCACCAGAGATAGTAGAGCGTAGCCAGCCGAGGAGAAGGCGATCCTGCTTGTGCCAAGAAGAAAAGGCAGAGTTGTGAACTAATTGGCCATTCGCTCCAGCAATCTGGCGAGTAGGTGTCGCTCCTGACACATCAAGAAAGGCAGTAAGCCCAAATCCGTCTATAATCGGCTCAATCTGAGATCTCCATGTAAGGAAATTAGTACGATCAAGTTTGATCGACACTGGAATCGTGATCTGAATGATCGGCTCTTGAAGAGTTGTAGCTGTACTGATATCAGAATCAGCTGAGGCGGCCATTTTTTTTTTTAGTAGAGGATCAGATGCTCTGATACCATAAAAGACATAACATAGAATAGAGAAAGAGAAATGAATCTTTGAATTGAATTGTATTTTCACTATCTGTTACAATGTATATCCTCATCTATATATAGAGTACAGAACATTCTACACAATCTCTAACTGCCTAACAGACCGGTCTTCAGTTGAGCTTGATTTCCTTCTATAGACCTGGAGCATTCCATAGTATGGTTATTATCTCCTTTTTACCAGTACCATCAATAAGAACATTGTTGGTTCACCGACTAATGCTTTTCAAGATTTTATTTAATGCAACTTGTTTGGTATCATTATTCATTACTAGTGTGTAACCGTGGAGTGCACGGTGCATATATATTTCTTTTATTGAAGTAATTAAGTTGGTCTAAGCCTAAAAGGCTAAACCCGGTACATGCATATTTCATCAAGAACTTGTTATAAGTTTCATAATCATTTTTTCTATTATTATTATTTTTTTATCTAAAGCAGTATCGATATATATATACTAGTATCGTGCCGTGCGTTGCAATGGAGATATTATAAGATTGAATAGAATATGAAGAAACTTTTTTTTATTGACATTTCACCCAAAATTAAGAAAAAATATATAAATGAAAATAAAAAACACAAATAACAAAAAAAACAGAGAAATAAAAAATAAATAACAGTAAAGGAAACAACAACAAATGAAAAAAAATTTGATCAAATATAACATAAAAAAAAATTCTTGAAGTATCATTGCTAATGCGATTCTCTTCGATGTAGTCCAACATTTCTGAAAATGACAAAAAAAATATGAAAAATAGATTAATTGCTCCAATTAAAAAAATATAATAAAATTAGAAAAGTAATATTTTTATTCTTGATTTTCTCGATTCCAAGTGTGAGGTGATTTGTATAGAAACAACTCCAATCAAATATATTATATATTTTTCTATTATGCCGTTGGGATCTATATAGAAACAAACAAAGAAAAATATGGAAACAAAGAAAAAATTGATTTTCATTTTCTGCCATGATAATTTATATAGGAAACAAAAAATAAGGAAACGAAAAAGTTGCTACACGTAGGAGAAATAAGAAAAAAAATGTCCCTACAAAGCAGTATATTCAATTTAATTGTAATATATTGTGTGACTGTACGTGTAGCAAGTATGTTTTTAACTAAATATAGACTTCTACACTTAAAAAATATGCATTTGATCAAAACAAGGCAGATTATTTGATTAGAGGGTTGAGAATAAATCTGAAATTTCATCTTTCAATCATAGCCATTGGCGGATCGGACACCCAACATGCTTAATAATGGAATAGATACAAATATTTTTTATGTCTTAAAAATTATGTTCTTAAAACTTTGTTAAACAAATACTGGAAAATAAGATCATTTTATAACTGAATCAAAGAGACTTGCAGAATTCCATTTCCATGTTCAACCTTCTCAAATTGAATCAAAATATGGTTGTCATATCAAATGAGGTTCATTAATAATTATATTTCGGACTGGAAAGAATTAATTAAGTTTATCTCAGTGGGACCCACAGTTTAAATATTAAGAACCATAGATGCACCTAGTATGTATAGTTCTTAATTACCAACTTATTGGTGTATTCTATTCTCTTTTGCTATTTTTGTTCGTCTAGGGTGTTCTCACATTATAAATAATAGATTGGTGCAAAAATTGTATTTCACGTAATTCGAAAGTATTATAAATAATATATTTTATAATAATCCTTTTTAAACAATTAACAACTATTATAACATTATTGGATTTAAATCTTGGAAGTACAATTATATCATAGAAAATGAAAAGTAAAAAGAATGAAATCTTAATAATTTGTATTGTGAAGTTACTAGTTACTAAATTATGTGTATAATAAAGGATAACAATCTGAAAAGAGTGAGGCTATGGTACTTCGGCTAGTGTACTATGGCTAGTGTACTATGGCTAGTGTACTACGGCTCAATATGGTACTTTTTAAAATCCCAACGGTCGATCCGAATCGTTCAATGTGATATCCATATGAAAATGTACTTGCAAACTAAATTTTATTTTTTTTTGAATTTTTTACTATTTTTTTAGATAGGTAGAATTTTGATGGTCCAGAATTTGTATAAACACTGAAAATTCTACCTATCTAAAAAAATAGTAAAAAAATTCGAAAAAATATAAAATTTAGTTTGCAAGTACATATTCATATGGATATCACATTGAACGATTCGGATCGACTATTGGGATTTTAAAAAGTACCATATTGAGCCGTAGTACACTAGCCATAGTACACTAGCCGAAGTACCATAGCCTCACTCATCTGAAAATATTGAGGGGCTTCATCACAAAAAACTAAAAGATTCATAAGTTAATTTGTCACAACTGTTAATTTACAGAATTTAAGACTTAAAGATTGTATGGAGGAATTATAAATTAATAAATTTCGTCAGCACTAAATTGAACTACACTAAATATTTAGTAATTAATAGAGCTAAACTGGGGCAGACTAATGTCATGCTCCCGAATTTTTTTTATTAATATCCACCATTAAATAAAAAAAATACAAAAATATCCAACATTTTTTGGTATTTTTAAAAATACCCAGACCGCCAGAAATTCTGGCAGTTCTGGTTTTTTATTATAGATGTGTTTATTTTTTTTAAATGAAATTTGGTAGTATAGTCAACAAAAGTGGTAATATCACATTGGACCCTAAAAGACAGTAAATTTGGCCATGAATATGTTTAAAATTTTGTTTTGGTTTGTTGTACCGGTACTGTTATATGATGTGGGTACACATCATAAAACTCTGCTCCGGAAGTTTACAAGGAATCGAGGTTTTGTGATGTTGGTTCTATTGATGCTAAGAATCGAGGTTTTAATTTAAAGTCAAGTGGTCAAAATTGATGAAAAATGAATGAATCAAAATGAATGATTCAAAATGAAGTTTTAGAAGTTATTTTAATACATTCATTTTTCATCAAGTTTGACCGCTTGACTTTGTACTAAATAAATCCGAAACATTCAAAATTTTGCATGTACGCACATCACTCGTGAAGTACATCGGTTTCAACGGTTTGGATTCATCTCGTTTGAAGTGAATATGATAGATTATGGAGTTATATGCTCACCAAAGAGTTTGGTGAGCACATCACACCCTAGTTCTACTCTTGGTTCTATTGATGCTAAGAAGCTTAATTAGGCGCCTCTTTGGTAATTAGTCAACTATAGTTTGTGACTCTATATGTATGGCTAATAAGTAACACGTCTTGCTGACATAGGATTTGTGGTTTTTGAGTATCAATTGGTTGCACCAGCTAAGTGAGAGCATGCTACCATGAATACATCGACATCTTTATCAATTCAATCTTGTTGAGAACTCTTTTAAATTACATTTTTCTTCTTTATACTGAGACATTTTAGACCAATTTCTCCATTGTCTTGCACTGTGAAATCATCATTCGTAGATGAAGAGGAGTTTTCTCTCTTTTCTCTTATTTTCTCTCTCTTGCATGTTCAACACCAAATTTTCTAGTCTCACGCTTCTTTTTCCTTCTCAATATTTCAAAAATAACCAGCATATTTTTATCTGTGTCAATTTAAGCCCTCTCTTCTCTATCACCGAACTACCAATTTATTCATAAAAAATAAACACATCTAGAAAAAAAAAAAAAAAAAAGGACTGTCAAAATTCCTGGATGTCCGGGTATTTTTAAAAATACCAAAAAACTATAGTCATATTTGTATTTTTTTTATTTAATGTTGGATATTAATAAAAAAAAATTCGGGTCATATGCTTATGTGAAAAGTAATGCTGGTGTTAATTAAATGAGTTCTTTCCATTTATCCAGATGTGTGAGAATCTAAAGACAATTAATTTAATCTAAGGATTAAAATTATGGGTGAACAATCAAATAGTGTACCCACTCCTCTCCCAAAGCACCGATTATAGTTGGATTTTTTTTTTTTTTTTTTGGGTTTTTTTAAATGATCCCGTAGATATATAGGAATTAAAGTTGCGTCAGAAAAATAAAATCTCAATTAATAAGTTAATTGCACCTTGTTAATTATAAGTCAGAAAACGAGAAAAAGAAACCAAAGATCGACAAAAGGATATAAGGATACAGTGTTAAGACCTAAAAGTAATCATGCATGAAAAAACTCCTTGTACCTTTAGAAACATTCATTGATGGTATCAATTTTTTAAATTAATTATCTCAGCTCAGCTTCAGCCAAATGGATTTGTTCTGAGCTATCTCTATAATATTTTTTTAATCTTTTATTCTCCATGGAATTGATACTGAAAGAAGGTACTAATTGGAACAGGTGGAGAGGAATAGGAATACAATTGTTTCCTTAACTATGCTGGATTGTTTTGAAGGGAAAATATTAGTTATACTAGATTAATTACAGAAGGAAGAACATGCCATTAAATTGAGCAGTTAGTGATATTATCTTATATTTCAAAGAAAAGTATATCATTGGGCATAAAGTATGCTGCCTGCTCAATGTTACCATTTACTTTTAATACATACTACATGTTAGGATACTATATTACTTATGCATGCACACAGCCGCACAATAATCTATTGATCTGTGAATTGTAGAACGAACGACAGTTTTGCATCACAAAAGGCAACATTCATTCATTGTTAAAGAAAATACAAAAAATTAAAAATTAAACCCCATGTTTCAAATATTTTAAATCAAGATAACAGTTAAAAGGAAGGGAGGCAGCCAGGCAGGAAGGAAGACAATTAATTTCAGCAGTCACCATGAACACTCTGTCCATCTCCATGCCAAGGAATTAAATGACTTAAGTCGACTTGCTGTTAAGCCTGTCCCGGAGCTCCCTCAGAAATGAGGGGTAATCAAGTGAGAGACTCATGTACTCATCAGTCAGCGCAATTTTCGACAAATTTTCAGGATCACTAGCAAAGTATAGGCAGGCTTCTCTGAGCCGAGGACAGTTGCGCTGCTCTGCCAAAACTACAATTGTTGCGAACGTATCGACTGAGAGTTCCGTGCACAGCGTCTCCTCGCACATTAATTTTAGCCGAGTAAGTGCATACATATCAGCAGCTGCAAGTAGTTGCTGAGTGATTGCAATGGAAGCTGTAGTATCACTATCACCGAGTTCTTGATCATCAGTGACCGAATCTGTGTATATGAAATGAAGCAACATCTTGAATATCGATGGTTGAATGCCATCGATATGGATTCTATCACTGTGGCCTGTCTGAGTGGGACCAAAGAGCATATTTTTAAACACAGGTGATCGAGCTGCAAGTACTAATTTGTGAGCCTGAAAGAGCTCCTCGTTGACCAAGAATGTTACATCAAGCATGTCTTTATCGTGCCAGAGCTTTGCAAAATGCTCGCGATATTCCAGGGAATGCGCTGTCGCAAAAGAACTTCCTGCTTGTCTGGTGGAGTCCGAGACCATAATGGTAACAGTACACATGATGACGATGTGACCATCCAGTAAATATTTCTCGATCGCATCATCTTGCATAAAGAATTGAACCCAACGGCCGGAAACGTCATGAGAAGCAAAAGTATCATTCGAAAAGACTTGTGACAACCTTTTTGTTTTTGCCACAGATAGTGATCCATTATTTTCAACAAGAGTGAAATCAAAAATGGCATTGACATTTTTGGCTATAGTACGAAGGAAAACATAGAGAGCAACAGACGCACCTTGAGCTGGATTCCCTTTTGGGTAGTAGAAGAGCATCCACTCATATCCCCCGACAGAGAAAACCGGAGATTTGAGGAAACTGCCAGGACGAAAGTTCATGGTTTCCAGGTAGTTGATTTTGAGCTGATATGATCTGCTTGCCATTTCCTTGATGCTTATGAAACCTCCTGAACTGTTCTTCTGTGCAGGTGCCATCTCCTCTATTTCGATTCAGAATCTAATTATAGGCTCAGAAAAAGGAATGTATACCGAGATAAACGAGTTCTTAAGGATAGGATGAAAAAAGGTGAGAGTAACTTCCAAGGAATAGATGATTAGGCAACAAGTACAAAGTCATCTTTTATGTTTGAAACGGCCGAACAGGTTGAACACATTAAATTATTAATTACTTATCAGCTGTATTTCATTATTTTTGTAATACATTATATTATATTAGTAAGCAACTGGAATTTCAGGAGCCCCTAGTATATGAAAAAGAAGATTGCCTGTTTTAGACCCCCAAGATGCAGTATTAATTAATTTAACAAGTTGCGGAGAGGCATATATATATAGGTGACTGTTTTCACGATTTTGAAACATTACAGGCCATCCATGGCAAATTGGCAATTAATGGCATGTTTTGTTTTCCAGGGACGTTCATGATTGAAGAGTCAGATTTTCAAGTAATACGAACAAGATTGCCATATACTATACATAGATAATAAAAGGATTCATACAACTTAATCAATATTTCTTTGTTTTTGGTCTAGTAGCAAAGACACATGACTTCTACATGAGAGGTCACTTTTTCAAAATCCACAAAGTGGAGAAATCCTTAATAATATACATAGAGGTTTCAAAATGTGTTGGATGACTTGACCTCCAATCATAATTTCAAAAAAAAAAAAAAATACAATATCACCACCCAAGTACGCATACAGAACAAAAATACTAGCGAGTACTCGAGTCTAACTTCCTACGGGAGTTATTTCATGTATACCCTCATAAACCTCGAAATTACATATTTCTCCCTTAAAATTCATAATATCATATTTACCCTTTTAAATTTCAAAAACTCACAATTTAATAACATTATTGACTTTTGTATTAAAATTCATTTTAATTTCATGAAGTACACATTTTACTCTTTATTAAAAGAGAACGGAGTAGGTCCGATGGGCATCGGACTTACTTTTAGGTCCAATGAGCTTCAACACCGTCCAATCTGCATTAAGATCTGTGCACACTAAATTGAAGCAGACACGGATTTTAAAGCAAAACGCACACATCTTAATGCGGATCGGACGGTAATTGAGTCCATCGAACCAAAGTAGGTCTTGTGGGCATCGGATTTACTCTGAACTCTTATTAAAAAAATTAAAAAATATATCATGTTTAAGAAAAAAATACTAAATTTCTAATTAATCGGTTGTAAGAGCAAATGGCTTATTTTATTATTTGTTACGCACACATGAACGAATGTATACCTAAATGCAATGGCAGAGCCATTTTTTTTCAAAAAAATTTGTACTTGTGCTTTCTTTTCTATATAATGTAGAGTAAAATGCTATAGATAATGTAAAATTAACTCTCATTTATAGCATGAAAATTTTATCTGTTTGATCCTCATATTTTGAAAGTCTGACTCCCTCCTACCAAAATACCACTGCGTATGCAATACACAAGTAGAAAAATGAATCATTTATTCTCGAAAACTAACCAGCTAAAAGACAGAGTATTTCTCTTTAACATAATACATAATTTTTATTTTTTTAATGAAGAATAAAATGAGTACTTTATAAATTTAAAAAATAGTTTTAATTGAAAAGTCAATAAATTGAATAAAATTGTAAGTTTTTTAAATTTAGAAGGGTAAATATAATATTATGAATTTTAGACGAGGAAATACTCAATTTCAAGGTTTTTGAGGGGTATACATGAAATTCCACTTTCCTAATTTTGAGGGTAGAAAGAGGCAACATGCCAACATCACTTCATTTCAATTTTGGTTCCTCATCAACTATACTTCTATTTGACACAGAACCCCTCGTCAATTATACTTCTACTCAACACAATCATTCTTAAGCAAATTATTATGACGATTACTTGCAATTTTCAAATGTCTTTAATTAGTATGAAAATTAAGGAACATATATATAATATGTGGCTATAAGATTTCTATAAAACAGTTATCCATAGTCCATAATTACTTCATGGTTTGGATATATCAAGAGTAGAAGATATAAGCACAAATTACCTAAATATGTTGATTCGAGAGCGATTTGGTCAACTTCAAAATTTCCAGTAACTCGTCATGTTAAGTACAATTATGTTAATTAAAGGTATTAAAGAGTACTGTACCCTGAATTCCTCTTCCTCCCTAAATTTAACAAAATTATTTTACCTTTACTCTAACATGCATTTACCTGTGGAACTAAAGACAACTGAATTTCCCCATGCGTCCCCTTCAAATCTCCTTACATGCCCTCAATAACACACACACACACACACACACAAAAACAAAAGGAAAATTACAACTTAGATCTAATTTTCATAGGAATTTCATACAATTCCCCCACAAGATATATATATCATTTTTCAAGAGACAACTAGGGGAAATACCAAGGCAAAAGTTCCAAAGAATATGATGGCAACTTCACCGTTGGAGGTCACAAATGGTGTGTATGATTATGTTTACTCCATAAATACAGAGACTGCAGGATTGTCACTGTTATTTATGAGTTAAACCTTTTGGACAGCAAGCATGGTAATTTGTAACCGGCAACATCCCGGAGGGCTTCACACTGATAGGAGCATGCCTCCTCAGTCCTCTTACAAGTTACAACTCACTTGTCAAGCACATAGATCCCACAAAGGAGAATGTTCAGTAATGAGGGGTACTTGGGTCTATTCCTTTTCTAGTGTATACATATATATTTTTGTGCTCAAAATCAAATGCGCCACAGAAAAATGATATTCCATTCATAAGCCCATCAGTTTCAAAATATAGCATCACACAGCAGCACCCTCTACTATTCTACATCACATTAATATTCAACGACACACACCAACCACGCCCAAAAGGAGCCCTAATAATTCTAGATTGAAGTTTTGGCCTTTTGTTAATTAATTGATCTATTTATTTTATTTGACAGAAACTATACCCTTGAAAGCCAAGGTGCGACTAACCTTCTCCTGAAGCTCACTCAACAAATTCGGACAACTCTGCATTAGACGGACATAGTGCTCGCTCAACGCCAGCCTCAAGAAGTTTTTTGGCACAGCGATAAACTCTAGACAGACATCCTTCAACCCCACACAGTTGAGCCTCTCTGCCAAATCCAAAGTTGACATAACCGACTCCATATTCACATTCTGGCACAGCCTCTCCTCACATATAATCCTTAGCCCCTCTATCCCATACCGGTCTGCTGCCACCAGTAAATGCTGACCAAACACTGTTTCTCTCTCTGCCAGTGACATGTCCCCAATTTCACTTTCAGGCACCAAGTCATGCTCCAGCAAACGATCTGTATAGATGAAATGAAGCAGGGCCTTGAAAACCCACGCCTTCATGTCATTTATCTTGATGGATTTCATGCTTGCTTCAGCCATGGAGCCAAACAGCTCTGCATTGAACACAGGTGACCTGGCAGCCAATATCAGCCTGTGCGCAGGAAAACTCTTTCCTCCAACCTCAAAGGCAACGTCGGTTCTTTCTCGACTCTTGAACAGCCTCTCGAGCTGGTTGTGCAAGTCGAAAGGCGGGACCCCAATGGAGCAGCTCTCGGGTTCTGCTATGGTGGAGTCCCTGGCACCAATGTAGATAGTGCAGAGCAGGGTAAAGCAATCGTTGACCACGTAATCCTCCTCCAGCTCGCTCCTGGAAATGAACCGAGAGTAGCCGAAGCTGTCACCCTGGGATGAGAAGCAGTAGGAGGTGCGGCGGAAGGCATGGTAGCTCGGGGTGCCATCGTGCTCGAGGAGGCTGAGGTCGAAGGTAGCCGTGACGTGCCGGACATCCAAATCCTCACTGGTCAGGGCGAGGGAGAAGGAGATGTAGACGGCTTCCAGGTCATCATCGCAGTCCAGGTCCGGGAAGTAGAGGATCTCCCACTCGTATCCTCCCGAGGAGAAGGTCGGTGATACCACGTAATCGCCCTGCCCGATGTCTTTCGTCTGCGAGTGGTTGATTTTGATGAGGTGTGACATACCGCCATAGTTGGTCTTTGTTATCAAGATTGGTGCTGCCATGCTGTTTATTGCAGTACCCATTGCTGAGGATGCTTGTTAGTTCACTTTGGCATTTCGTCGAGCAGTTCAAGTTCAGGCAATTTGCTCAGAATTGTAATATACACATGCACGCAAAAGCATGATCCGACAACTAACTCCTGAAAATGTATTTAGATTATTACCATACACAGTAACACAATGGAAACGAAATCTCGGGACAAAATTTAAAAAAAAAAAAAATGGGGGAACTACAAAGCAAAACTGGGATGTGCTAATTTGGCGACCGCAGTATCAATTCAGAAGCAAAGATCAACAAAAAGTGAAAAGGGGAAGTAAGAGAGGGCAAAATAACGGTATAATTCCGACACTAACCAGGATTAGTGGCGTGATAGTAGGCAGGGCAGCAGATACTAGAGAAAGAGGGAGAGGTCGATCAGAGAAGGAGAAGATTGATTCTTCTCAGATTCGAATTCGATCGCTCCCAATTATTACACAAGTTACCAACGCGATTCTGAAAGCGGTCGCAAAAAACTGGGAATCCGATTATGCGGTCTACTATGACGCTTTCTCTACGACTATCGGTGTAGTTGGTCTGAATACATTCTATAGTAACAATATTTTGAAATAAATACCCACATTATAATATTAGTATAAGTTTTTTTCGGCAGGCGATTTTCAAATAAATACGTAGAATAATTAATTAATAAAACAATTAATAATAAAAGAGAGAAAGCGGGAAGGAAAGAAAATACTCGACCTCAAAATTGTAGGTAAGGAAAAACTTTTGCCTATCAATCTTATCTATCGGTCAAAATGGGAATTTTTTATTGTTTAGGACATCACATGTGATTCTTGTAACTGATATGGAAGAAATTTGTAAAAAAAAAATATTTTGTACAAAAACTATATAGATATGTTGAATATTATGCATATAGTGTTTTAAAAGAATAATTATCTTTATCCCCGTATTTCAGTTCCTCTGTTTCCGCAGCAACATTAGAAGAATGTTGTACAATGATCCCTACTAACTATATGGTCTTCATTTTCTAGTTCCGCACTCGTCTCCGCGTCAACCTTCATAGGTATAAATACTTATAAGATAATATATTAATAATTGAAAAATAAGATATTAATACTTTGATATGTAAATTGTTATGATCTATCCCTTTCAGTTCCCTAATGGTTCCCACTCAACTTTTCTTTAATGAAATAGTGGAGACCTCGTATCCCCGTATCAACCTTTTCCAATTGTTCCGACGTCAACCTTTCATTAACAAAAATAGTTACCCTCATAGGAATAAATACTTCAGTGCATAGGTATAATACTTGCAAAATAATATATTAATACTTGATGTGATCAAATGCCTGAAGATTAAACTTTGTACAATGTATATACATATAAATACTTCAGTGCATAGGTATAAATACTTTGATATTAATACTTTCATACATCATCCAGCGCCATATGTAAAAAAATATCAAGTTTGGCGGTCCCCCCAGATAGTTATGGCAATATTAATATTTTAGAAATATGTATGGTCCCCCCCAATTTAGTTTGAGTGCCCCCCTCCAGATATTTATGGTACAGTGACGCTTGGGAGATTTGATTGGGAGGGATCATTATTTATGTAAAAATTGTTCACCTCATAGGTATACATATTTTAGACAATTATGGTAGTTATAGTGCGGAAATTGATGTGCGATACTGTTATCAGAATCCATATTGTAAAATACATTTATGAAGTGTTATATATGTATATTAATGTTTTAATCAACTGTGGTCATATTTATAATCATACTATCATCAAAATTGACAGATAATATTCAATATGTCATTTACATGCTCATATTTTCTATTTGTTAAAATATCAAATATATGCATTGAATATTACACCTAAAATTATTCTAAAATGCATTTACATTGCAAGTTAATACTTTTAATCAATTTTAACCATATTTATGAATCCTAAGGTCGATTACTAAAACATATAATATTTAATATGTCCTTTACATGATCATAAATGTACGGTGGAGAACTCAATCAAATGCATCTAGTATTACACCTTCGAAATGCGTTTAAAGTATATCGTATGTATATGTTGTTGTTTTGACATTAATATTGACCACATTTATAATTCTAAAGTCAAATAAACTACAAGATAATATCTAGTATACATCCTTGACATGTTCATGAATTTTTTATGCAAATAACTCAACATATACATTAAATATTACGCATATAATTGTTTTGAATTACATTTATAGTGTGTTGGATGTTGCTTGATGTTTTTAATCAAGTTTGATCATATTTATGATCCTAAGATTATCAAAACTGACAAATAATATCCAATTTATATATACTTTACATGCTCATAAATTTATTTGCCATCATAGCTCTTTAAAATGTCGCGGGAGCATTACAGAGGCCGAATGGCATTCTTTGATAGGCAAAGGTACCATATGGGCAGGTGAACGTGGTCTTTTCTTGATCTTGAGGGTGTATCGGGATTTGAAAAAATCCTGAGTATCCATCAAGATAGCAAAAGTAAGAATGTTTGGCTAACCGTTAGAGTAATTGGTCAATAAAAGGTAAGAGAAAGTTATCATTTCTAGTCGCCTTATTGAGTCTTTTATAATCGATGCACATACGCCATCCTGTCACTACTCGTGCTTGTAGTAACTCTTCGTTGTCATTACATATTATTGTAACCCGAACATTAATTAATTTAGAATTAAATATGCAATTGAAAGGCACACCATGAGGCATGATTGGCCATGGTATGGTTGGCTACACAAAGATGACATAGGATTGCATATAACAAAATGAGAGATAATTTGGTCTTATTCACTCTAAAGTTGCCCTAGCTTTTTTCTATAGAAAGAGCACTCTACATGTGACTCTTATCTATCTTCTCTCTCCTCACTTTATGATAGCTACACACCAGTGTTCTAAATAGCGCGCTATAGCATTTTTGGACCCCAAACGCTACGCTATGACATCAAAATGCGCTATTTGCGCTACGGCCGCTATAGCGGCCACTACAGCGCTATAGCGGTCCACTATTTGCGCTATACAATATGGGTTTTTTTTTAAAGCAATTTATATGGGTTTTAAATAAAGGTAAAAAAAATATCAAACCAAAATTAAATTTGTTGCTACTTGCTACAGATAAATCAATTTGAAAATGAGAATAGAAATTGAAATTTGAATAGAAAAAAAGTCCAAACCGAAATTAAAATTTGAATAGAAAAAAAAATAGATTATGTCATGAATCATGATGCTTAAGATATTGTTAATAGGAAAAATCAATAGTTTATGATATTACTATGGATATTTTGAACCGCAATTTGGACTTTGTACAGGTTCAATATGAATATTATAGTTTCTTAATTACTTTGGTGTTATTTATTGTTCTATGAGACTTTAGATAATGTTGATATTTAGTACAAATATTGAATATACAAAATGTAAAAAAAAACGCTATTTGGAATAGCTTCCGCTATAGTGACGCTATTCGCTATAGCTTTTTTTTTTTGCCTTCCCGCTACGACGCTATAAACGCTATTTAGAACCTTGCTACACACAAAAGAGCAAAAGTGCTCTCCCTTCTCTCTTGCATTAATTCTTGATTAATTAGGTTAGCCATTTAATTAAGAAATTAATTTTGGAGGCTAATAAGGGGTTATTAACTTTACACTAGGTATAAATTAGTGGATCTCTAGCAAGATCTAGAACTAATCATTGTTTAGTTCAAGGTGAACACTTAGAGGCAACAGTGTGAAGGTTTCCAAGAGACCTAGAGAAAATTGACTTTCTCTAACCGTTAAATTGACATTTAATGTAAGGTATAAGATCTAAAACTTGATCTTGATTTAGATGTATTTGCATAAATGTAGATTAATGTAGTTAGTCTTGTATGCTAAATATTTGATTAAATACTTGAGTAAAGTTAGCATAAAAGAGATGTTCTGTTTTGGACGATTAAAATAGAAGAAAATTTTGTTTTTCACCCATCTAACTGTCATGAAATCCCTACAGCCAATTGGGCCGGAGATGTTAACTCAAGGAAGTCAACATTCGGTTATTTGGTTAATTTTGCGAATGATGCTGTCTCGTGGCAATCAAGACTACAAAAGTGTGTTGTACTCTTTACAACCAAAGCTAAATACATTGCAATCACAGAAGCATGCAAATGAAGAAGTTCTTTCATGAGTTGGGCATTCAGCAATAAATGTATGTGTTATTTTGTGATAGTCAAAATGCAATTCATTTAAGCAAGAATCATACTTTTCACTCCAGGTCAAAGCACATTGAGATACACTATCATTGGATACGTGATGTGCTTAAGAAAAAATAATTATTGTTGGAAAATGTTCATATAAGTGAGAACGACTCCAACATGTTGACAAAGTCCTTACCGCCTTTGAAGCTTGAAGCTTGTCGTGACAAGGCCGGTCAGGTTGATGGCTCTACCTAATGGGTAGGTTGGAGCATGGCACGATACTTATGAGATCAAGCAGGAGCATTGTCTTCAGAGAGGAGATTGTTGAGTTGAAGACATTTATGGGCCGAAGCCCATTTTTGGTTTTACGGTAATTCATTACCGAATGAATAAAAAGAACGAGACAGAGAGAGATTGAGTTAGAGATGCATCTCCCAAAAACTGTGAGTCTTCTAGGTTGTCTCTTTTCCAAGTTGCCTCTTCATCAAGTCTTTCTAGGTTTTGCTCTCTTCTTCTTGAAATTGTAAAAGAGTGTGTGAGAAAGTGCTATTGTGAGTTCTAATATCTTATACTTGTAAGACTCCTTTGATCCAGTAGATTTGTGCCATGTGGTTTTTTTCCGAAAGGGTTTCCACGTAAATCTTGTGTTTTCTATTATTTTCTATGCTTGCTTGCTTATTTTTTGGTATCTGTGTGATTCCTCTATTTCTCAATTTATTTGTGATTTGGTGTATGCACATAAGGTGTTTGAAAAAATTACTCTTAGAAGCATTTGTGTGATACAATCTTGTTTATTTACCTCCATCTCCCAACAATCTCCATAATGAAAATGTGTTTAGAGACCAAATTTTATGCTTTTAATTTTTTTACAATTTTTTAATAGATAAAAAATAATTTTTTTTTCAGAAGATTTCAAACCATAATAAAAAAACAGTGATTCTATCAATCTTAGAAGATATAAATTAAAAAATATGTAATTTGATTTTAACATATATTTTAATCTGAAGATCATGTTGAATGGTTCAGAACTTCAGAATGATTTGTTGAATCGAAAATTTTAGATGATAGTAAATTAAAACAACATCTTTAATTTTATAGCACAATATAGTCCAACCCCTTTAACACTGATATTTGCTATTAAACTTTCTAATCAAACCCCCTATTATCATCGATTTTTTTTTTATTGACCAATATACGTATTTAATTCTGCGTGGCCCAAATTTTCTTTATTGGAATTCGGCATGTATTGGCGCCTTGGTGGCAACAAAAACAAACGAATGTAAATAAAAATAAAAATAAAAATAAATAAATCCAATAACGAAATGGCACCTAGACTTCTGTTCGTCCGATCGGGAGGGAGTCCTCCTCTCGTCGGATCAAACTAACTGTTCTCCCTTCCCCAGTCGATCTACACTTCCTCACGTTCATGCTCAGTTGCTTACGCCTTTCCCAAAACAACAACTGCCACCGTTAGCCCGCTCGATCCCCCTTTCTCTATCCAGATCCCGCCATAGAAAAAGGGGGCAAAAATGTCAAAGCTACCCTATTCGACTCGGGATGCAGACTATGACAACGCCAAATTTCGCCAGCGCTCCCATTTCAAGGTCTCCCTCTCTCTCTTTTTCTCTATCTCGCAATAGATTCGATCGGATTCCTTTGACTTGTTCTTTCGATTTGTTGTTAGTTCAGCGAAGGAGTACTTGTTCTCAGATTACGCATTCGCAAAAAGTAGTCGGATTTGTTTATAATTTCATACGCCACAGACAGAATTAAGGGATCTTACTGCCATGAATTTTGCTAAATTACACTCATTCTTCTTTTTGTTTCTTATGTGTATGCTTCTTTTGGTTTTAGGTTATAACTCAATCTGTGACCAATAGCAGCATTGGAATTTTTTGTGTAAAGTGTAGTCTGGGCAAGCTCCTGATGCTGCTTCTAATATCTGGAGTAACATGTCTATTCCTAATGAACAAATCTTCCCCCAGTTTCGAATCGAACTTGGTTCTAAACAGCACGTTCACTGAAGCCACTGAGACTGTGTACCAAAGGCCCCCTAGGTTATGGAGGAGGCCTCCAAGGTTACCCCCGCGGCTCACTCCAGATGAAATGAACAAAAAGGGCTCAAGTTTAGATCATAGAAAATGGGTCTCAAGACAACAAAAGGTGAAAGAGGCTTTTATTCATGCATGGTCTGGGTACAAAAAATTTGCAATGGGATTTGATGAACTCATGCCTCTGAGCAAAAGAGGTACTGATGGGTTAGGAGGCCTTGGCGCCACTATCATAGATGCATTAGACACAGGCATGATCATGGGCGAAAATGACATAGTAAAAGAGGCTTCTACTTGGATTGAGGAAAACTTGGTTTCAAGGATTAATGAGAAAGGCCAGGTCAATCTATTCGAAACCACTATTCGGGTATTAGGTGGGCTTCTTAGTGCATACCACTTGAGTACATTAGGGAATAACAGCACTAACCCGGAGATGCTTTTAGAAGTTTCTAAGGTTTTGGCTGATCGTTTATTGTTGGCGTTTAGCTCCAGCTCGACTCCTATACCTTTCAGTGATGTTTATCTGAGAGATAAAATAGCACGCCCTGCACCTGATGGATTGAGCAGCACATCTGAGGCCTCAACCCTACAACTGGAGTTTAATTATCTGAGTGAAATTTCAGGGGATCCCAAGTATTATTCAGCAGGGATGAAGGTTTTGGAGCATATAAGATCACTTCCAAAAGTTGAAGGGCTAGTGCCCATTTATATTAGGTATGATAATAATTTTTTGTTTGTAGGGGTTTGTGTTTAAATAACAGTTGTAGTTGCATGAAACATGCTGTCAGAAGCAGCCATATTACTGATTATCTTTGGTATAGCTGGGTAGGCTTAAAACTAAGGATGATTTTTTACACCAAAACAGAAACTCTATAAAGAACCAGATCTCATGACTTCTCTAATGGTTGATTGTTGAGATAACACTCTGGACTTGCTTTGCCATCCATCAGTAATTTAGATTTTTAATCTTATTTTTTTCCATTAGCAAGTGTTTTGAAGTTTAGTTTCACCTGTGACTCAATTATTAACTAAATATACATATTTAGTTAATTATATATATATATCCAGCTTTTAATCTATGACATTACCATAGTGACCTGAAACTTGGTCCTTTAGTGTGGTACTGATATTGTTGTGGTGGTTTGCCACACCCACTGGTATGCAATATGCTAGGGTAGGGTGGGTTGATTTATTATATGATAGTTTGACTTCCTGTTGTTGTGGTTTGAAACTTATTTTTTAATGGCTGTCATAGATAGTCATTCTAGTTGAAAAGTTTATCAAAGTTTGGGAATTTTCATAGCAGTGTGGAAGCGTAAGGTTGTAATACAAATCATTTCCTTCTTTTTGTTTCCTTATATGTCTACAGGATATATCAAAATTGAACACAAAATTTTGCATATATAATTAGTGCACAAAACCTTATACAACTGACGGAAATGACTGAAAATAAGTAAAAACCAAACCAGGCCAATGTTCAGCCCAGACAAAGGAACCTAGCGTGCCCTTTTCTTTCATTTATTCTTGCCCTCCTTCTGACCAGAAGAATTAAGCTGTAGCAATGGACACCATTGTTTTTTACAAACTAGCTGCTAGACCTGGTTCCAAGCTGAAATTCACTTTCCATAAGGTCATAACCTTGTCATTTTTCAATGCTTTTTTTTTTTATGGGTGAAAGGGATAAGCTCTTGGTTGCTGTCTCTGGCAGTCTGGTACACCGGAAATATTGTTCTTGGCTTGTGCAATATAGAATGTGGTAGGTAGGGTGGCTCCCAATTTGTAACTGTGGACAGAATATTGAGAACTAAACTTTTTAACTAGTTAAAAAGTGCATAGTCGTGCATTTGAAATCTCAGTTTTGGAGTTTCTGTGTTCAAATTTCTTATTCTTCATTTCCTGAAAATATTGCATGTTCTATCATTACATTTAGTTACCTTTTTCCTTGGTGAATACAGCCCACATTCTGGTCAATTTAGTGGAGAAAACATCAGGCTTGGATCACGCGGTGACAGCTACTATGAATACCTCATTAAAATCTGGATTCAACAAAAGAACAGACGAGATACCGATTTAAAGTACCTATATGAAATGTACACAGAAGCAATGAGAGGAGTGAGGCACCGTCTTGTCAGAAAATCAGTTCCAAAAGGATTGGTTTTTGTTGGAGAGCTCCCTTACGGGTCTCAAGGTGGCTTCAGCCCCAAAATGGATCACTTGGTATGTAATTATGTTAGTATATTGCTTGTCTTTTGTTTTATAGAAGCACTTTCTGCATTTATCCAAAGGGTCAATACCTCTGCATTTTGAAAATAGCTGCAATTGTCCCCTTGATCCACTTTTCCTATTAAATTGGATGAAAATGGCATATCACTGTTATCATATTACGAATCCACTATCAAAAAACGTTCTTAAGTGATTTAACATGAGAAGTTATCCAATCGATATGCCACCGCTTCTTGAGCATTGTCCAGTACATACTGATACTCATTGTTTTGCTGTGTATAATTTATTCTGAAAATGGACTCTTTTAAGTGTTGTGAAAATAATAAGGGGCACTGATGGAACAACATCAAATAGTGGAAAAATTGGATAGAAGGGTGCATTTGCAATTTTGAAAGTGCAGATGCCCTTGTTCATTTTTAAGTGTTGAATTGTAAGGGCTCTGCTCAATCCTTTGGTAAATGCAGAATGCTATTTGTACTTTTCTCTATGTTAGTATTTGCTAGTTGCTAGGTAGTCGTTAGTTGGGATATAGCTATATAAAATATGGACCATTTGCCCGGAAAGGCGATACCAACTGTGCGACTGGTATACAAGTCCTTGTGGTACAAACTACAAAATCCTTATGTTTAAATGATTACATCCATACACAGTCAATTCACTTTGACCTTTTCGTGTGTTTTTTGGCCTGTTCTGTGTTCATTAAGCTGGGGCCAAATTTTGTTCTGTTTAAGATCAAATTGCAGAATTGTGGCTGAATTGATGCCTATTTTAACTAAATGGAGGTTTAATTGCATACTTGGATGAGTAATTGAGCTTTTAGTTGGTGCTTATATGAGTAATTTAAAGAAGGGTGGCAGCAATTTTAATTCCAATTTTTTAAGTACAACTAAAAACCGCTCTTGGGATGGCCAGTGCTGTTGGCTTTGTACCACAACAAAATAGCTAGCTGGGAAGGATTTTTTTCATTATTGACATGTTTTGTGTAAAGGTCTGTTTCCTCCCAGGGACATTAGCTCTTGGTGCAACAAAGGGAATGACAAAAACAAAAGCTATGGAAAGCAACTTGTTATCAAATGATGATATAGAAAACCTAAAGCTGGCTGAAGATCTGGCTAAGACATGCTTTGAAATGTATGCTGTGACCTCCACTGGTCTTGCCCCTGAAATCGCTTATTTCCGAATTGAGGTATTTTTTTTTTTTTTTACAATCGAGTTTAGTTTAAAATTGGTTGTCTTGAAGCTGAAACATAGTATAATCTTCTTGGCTGTTGGGAAACAAAAGGTGCTCTTTGTGTATTCGACCAGATGGGTGTCGGATCCCGACTGACCAAGTATTATATGACTTGTCCTTTCGAAATGAACCATTGTTGGTATTCTAGTCTAAGTCATAGACTCATAGCATACAAAAGGACATTTTTAATTGAAGAAGCTGGTTGTGGATCTGCATTTTCTTTGCTGTTCCATTTTTTTTGTATATTGAGCATTATTGTGCAGCTTTTAAATGAGGGCTTATTTTGTAAATTCAACCAGGGGGAGTCTGACAATGGGCCTGATGGAGGAAACAGAAGTTCAGAGTACATAAATGATATCATAATCAAGTATCTTGATCGTCATAACCTTTTACGCCCTGAAACTGTTGAATCACTGATGTACCTGCATCGAATCACCGAAGATCCCAAGTATATATCTCTCTCTGTCACACCCACACACACTTGAACTAGAAGCAGGCATATCATTGGTTGTCAATTGTCTGGTCTGATTATAAATCTTTTTATTGAAAAATGTATTGTGTTAGTCTCGACCTGATTGGACATATAAACACACAAGCCAAATGTCCATACCCATTGACCTAGTAGGTTGGTCTCACAGGGCTGTAAATGAGCCGAGTTTGAGCGAGTTACCCCCAACTCGAACTCAGCTCATTAAATAAACGAGCGAGCCAACTCGAGTTGGGATGGTAATCACGAGCTATAGTGCTAACTCGAACTCAGCTCGTTATCAACTCGAGTTGGCTCACAACTCGTTTATAACTCATTTAACTAGTTTAATAGGTGCTGATCTAAAATCGAAATTTGAGTTACTTTAGGTGATATGAATTCTTTTTCATGTGGCGAAAGGGATTAGTATCCAACAACTTCATATGCATAAAAAACAGCTTAACAAAAACTAATCGGTTCCGTGAGGGTCTGAGGGATTTGGGTTTAGTTACAGTGTCTGAATTTCTGGGATTTATTGTGATCAATACTGTGTAACTCGAGTTATAAATGAGCGAGTTGGGGTGAGCTCAAACTCAGCTCATTTATTAAACGAGCCAGCCAACTCGAGTTGGAGCCAACTCGAGTTATAAATGAGCGAGTTAAAGCGAGCTGTAAATGAGCGAGTTACGAGTTCGAGCTATTTTGTCCAGCCCTAGGTCTCTCTCACATATGACATATGTCATCTTGAGTGATATTGTTATTGGTTCTTTAACTAAGAGTTCTCGCATGCCAACAAACTGAATCGTTATTATGTGAACCACAGGTACCGTGAATGGGGGTGGCAGATTTTCGAGGCATTTGAAAAATACACCAAAATTGAATCAGGTGGCTACACATCATTAGATGATGTCACCTCCATACCGCCTCCCAAGAGGGACAAGATGGAGACTTTCTTCTTGGGGGAGACACTCAAGTACTTCTATTTGTTATTTGGGGAAAATGATGTTCTACCCCTTGACAAATATGTGTTCAACACAGAGGCTCACCCACTCCCAGTTATTGGTTTGGTTGATGAGGTCTGATGCACCAGACTTGTGGAAAAACCAAAAAGTGTGTTCAAGTTCTTAAGATACACTGAGAGACTGTAGATGAAAGCACATTTTCAAAGTATACTTTGTATAATCATCAATTTTGGATTTGTATACTAGGATGTACCCAGAAAGCAGCATAAAAGCCATTTGTTATATTTTAGCATATTTTAGGATTCGTTAGTGGTGTTCAATTTGTACTCTTTTAATCAATAAATGATCGAGTTTTCTAGTAGTCAGAATTGGAAAAAATTAAGAAGATTGTTGGCAATGATTATATTTACTTTCACAGAGTTCTCCTTTTTCAATTAGAAGTTAGAGAAAAGAAAAGATTCCGGTTTCTTCATCTAAAGAAAATACAAATAATCTCCATCTCGGATCACATTAATGTCATCTATTTCAGCGCTATCTCCACTTAAGACTTTTGTAGGAGAAAATCCACTGAACTTCTGGCCTGCAATTTGCAAGATAAAGATATGAGGTAAGAGCTAACAATTTTGTCGTCCAGTCTTTCATTTTAATGCAAAGTTCTTATTAACTACAATTAATCATTATGCTAATCTGGTTGTTATTTATTGGTACTGCCATGTATCGATGCAGGTTGCTCATATAATATTATCAGAGTTTTCTTTGCTTCAGTACTGTTTTATGCCAACCTTCAGTACTGTTCTTTGCATTTCAATGAGTTTATGTTTTCTGATACTAACCAGGATGTTATTTTTTTGTTCCACCAAAAGGAAGCAATACTAATTTAACTTTATAGTTATATACCCTGTTGAGGATTAGTTGTTTGTACTGTAGTCCTTGATTTTATGTTGTATTCTGTAATTATATTGACCTGAGATATGAAACTACTTCTTTAGTTTCTTGTAAAAGGAGTTCAAAGCACTAACCTGCTATTAGGAAGAGTTCCTCAAGGGAAGAAGGTAAAGCTATAAGCTTCCCGTTCTGTCTCGTGGGGCTTTGGATCCTCTCGGGGTGCATGTAAATGGTAACTCTTTTACATTCTATTTCTTTGCTTATAAATTTATTTGGCTTTATCTCTGTTCTATTGCTGTCAACGTATCTGTTAATGATTTGATTGTTTAAAGAACATTTATCAAATTCCTCTTCTCCTCTTTTTGTACTTGAAGGCCCCTCTACTCCTTGTACCTCTTCCTCCAGCTTTAGCTTCTGTAAAAAGTAAGCACATAATATTTAGCAACAATGACATGCTAAATAGTTGATACATAAAATGTTTAATAATTTAACTATTTTCATTAATGAGATTTTATCCAATATAAAAATGTAATAAATTTACCTGAAAAAAGTTGTTCATCACTGTAGTACCGTCCTCCAAGTTCTCTTTAATAGCATTCATTAAAGATGATTTGCTTAGCCTCAGAAGCTGAGAAAGCTCTGTTGTTTGAAAAGTAAAAGGCTGTGGAATGTCACATAGAACCCCTATTTCTCCAAATTCTTCTCCAGCTTTTACCCTTCTGTATATCTGAAAGAGAATTGATGGTTATTTCTGTTAGGTCAGTCATTCCTAGCTCCTTTGTGTATGAAATCTTGGCATTGTTAAGATTTCAACTTTTAAAACTCCCCATACCTGACAAGTCCCACCCATACTTGCTCTCATATCCTGCAATAATAAGGAAGAAAAGCCAAAATAAGCGCATGTATTTGTTGATACTTCTTTCATTTTACGCTTTCTTTTTGCAAAATACACCCAATATGTATTTTATATACAACTATACCCAATATTTTTTGTATTGACAGAATTAAATCTGGTGCAAGTCAATGTCAAGTAAAGCAGGAAATAACCTAATAACCCTACACTTCTATAATTGTATACGTTGTACATACAACTATACCCAATATTTTTCCTATTGGCAGAATAAAATCTGGTGCAAGTCAATGTCAAGTAAAGCAGGAAATGACCTAATTACCCTACACTTTTATGTTCCGTTGCAAGATCAACCAAATTGCTTCATTGTTAGTACATTTGATTTGAACCCTACGCCAAATATTGTTGACTTGATTTTCATTCAGCTAGGTCCAAGGGCATAAAATGAACTGATATCATATGGAAAATAACTGTCAACATTAAATAAATGAACTTTTTTCAATTGAGCTAGATGTGTATGTTTTGGGCAAGTACCAGAAATATTTGTGTTATCTGAAAAAATTTAAGATAGCAGGTGTTATTTGCAACTAATAGTAGTCGAGTTCAATTAAGGTCAGCATCGAGGTTAGAAAAATCTAATGAGAGAAAGATACTAACCAGTGCTCCTGATACCACAATGTACATATCTGCTGGAGCTTCGTTCTGGAGAATGACATCTTCTCTTGGTGCAAAATATTCAGCTTGCATCTCTGTAATCTATTTTATATGAAAATTGCCTTAGTTACCGCTGAAGGATACTTAAAATGTGAATTGGGTTATGGTGTTTTGCAAAGTCCCAATGCACCAGTACTTTTTGTTGGCTGATCCGAGCCACTCAAATGTATGTATTAAAATTTTGTTAGAAACCAAATTTTATATATGTTTTTTCGGTTATTCTTTTTATAGGGAAGTAAATCATCAGTATTGGATGGTCCAAAACTCTTTGAATTACTGGATTTTCTGTCTATCAAAAAGATAGTAAAAAAATCCTAAACCAACAAAATTTTAGTTGTCAACAAGATTTTAATTATGTAGATCACATTGAATGGCTTGGATCAGATGTTCGGATTTCGAAAATTGAGATTGAAATGCTAAGTACCTGTGCATTGGTACGTCGCAAAGCACCATTGCACAACTCCATAAAATATTTTCTTTTTGTTATTATTGTTATAATAGTATTGTACTTTAAGAATCCCAGATCAACACCTAACTTTTGCATATACTAAAGCCTAAACAGTAGCTGACTAGCTGCCGTCCTTTGTTGAAAAAGAAAAAGAAAAAAGATCATTATGCTAATTGTTGCTCTTTTTTCCCTTGCTATTTTTTGTTTGTTCTTTGTAGTATTTCTTCCATTTCTAGTTCTGGTATTATGAAATCAAAAGAGGACTGGTGGTGCTAAATTAAAAATTAGAAATTCCAGAGCAAGTTTTATCTATGCTGTACCAGTTGAAAAATGAAGCTGTGGGATACACCCTTGAAAAGATATACTTTCTCCACTATGGGAAAGAACAAATTGTATGCAATATTAGAACGGACTCCCTTGGGTAGACTAGCCAACATCTCCTGCTGCTTGAGCTCCTCGGTTTTGAATCTTATAATAATGTGAGATAACATCTGGTCCTTTATCTTCCTTGGCAATTGGTTTCTTGCTGCGAAGAGGGAAGCTGCCTGAATTGCATCTCTCTACAATGCAGTCAAATTTGTACGTTATTGGCATGCATTAGAAAGGGAAGTGGTTCTTCTAGTAGCTAATAGTGGTCCAGAGAGGAGGGAATGGAAGGTAGATGGTATGTACTGCTATGGGGCTAGACATTGCCAGTATTGAATCATCAAAGAAAGAACCAAATGAGGTTTCAAACCCCAATTACTCAGTTTCACTTGCTTCACTTTGGTAGTTTGGTAACAGTTAATTTTGTAGTACTGACAGTGAAGGAACTTTCGTGATTTAATAATAACAATGGAGAAAGAAGAAATAGCACAGCTAGTCCTGATTTAATTAAAAAGCCAAAATTTAAGATTTGAATCTTTAAATAAGATATAAAGATGTGTAATCTTGGTAGAGAGAGAGGGCATACAAAATTTCTGGTGCGGCTGGTTCCATGCACAACAAGGTTGGTCATGTTCCCAATAATATAAGCTGTAAGCCCCAAATTAAACAGCATGTAGAATATGTCAAAAAGCTTCTCCTGTGTATTCACTGCGTGCAGGTCACCATAGCCAGTTGTGGTGAGGGTTGTAATTGACCAGTACATGGCAGTAACATATCTTGTCCATAGACTTTGCATCTTGAAATCAGGCATCTCACTACCAATCCATGTTTGCATTGGGTCCGGGTATCTATCTGCTATTAAATAGTTGAAGCATCCCGCACAGTGCACTGCAAATAGAGTTACCTGTGTTTCCACTTTCACTTAGGATCATAGATACAAATTACATGTTTTATTTTATTTTATTTGGTTTGATCTATTCTTGTATGAGCATGTGCTGATACCAGATAATTTTTTTTTTTTTGTATTTTTCTTGTTTGTCATTTAGTTGCTTAGTTGCTGTTAACTGAGAGATCCTAGTTGCTACAATGAAGAACTAATAAATAAACTGTACATTACTAAAATTGCATGCAAGTAGACCCATACCATTAATCATTTGGTCTGTCTAGGGAAAATTAATTACACGTACAATAAGCATATTCCAATTGAAAGGAACAGCAAAAGGCTTACAGCGATGAGTTTTGTGCACCGTGTCCAAAAGTAATTGAACCTGATATCTTTCTCAAGCCTGACAAAGAGGGTTCGTTACTTCTGTTAATATTATTATAAATTTTCAAAATTTAATTTCAACCTATATTTTGAATTTGATACCATGTATCAGTACATTAAATGTTACTAATGGTGCTAGGTCTTTGTCGCACTACTCTATCAGTGCTTTGCAACTTTTTTATATGTATACTATATTAGCTGGAGGGTCACCTTGGTGGCTGGTACAAGCAGACTGGTATGTTTCTAAAGAAGTTGAAGCAATCTTTGCATTTTAAGTATATTACTTGCAATGGTCTCATACCTTGCAAATAAGGAGCTGACACGCCTTAAGCGCCATAACCGTAGCATATTGAGTAGCCTTACACCTAGCCCATTCTCTTGTTTTCTAAATAGCCGGCCTATAGGCTGGTACGGTGCAGTTGAACACACATCAAATATAAACCACGTAGATAAGTACCTGTATTTCACCATAAGTCTTGTGTTAAGGGGACCCACTTCACACTTACAGAGACCTTAGCTTGGTTTGGGCAGAGCCTTATTTGCAAATAATTAATTCAATATCGAATCAGTATCACAAATTCAAGAAATGAAGTGTTATCTGCAGATACTGTAAATTACTGGGTATAATTAAAAAAAAAACTCAATGCTTTTGTGTCAAGCAAAAATAGGTAAACCTTTTGTACTTTCTGATGCAAGGTTGCTGTTCGATTGTGAATAAAAGACAAGTAGGGACAGAAACTAATCCCTTTCATGAAATACTTCATAGAACATACCTGGCTGCAATTTTCTTTGGGTCATCTATTAATAGATATGTTTCCTTGTCGAGATAAGCGACGAAGAATGTGAGAAGAATATCAATTGCAAAGAAGGTGTTTACTATGTTGTCGGCAATGTAAAGGTTATTCGGCAGGTTTCTCAAAAATGCTAGCTCGAACGGGCATATCCATGCCGAGAAAATCACCAGTAATATCAGAAAGATCTGCCATGCTCTGCTCTCAAACCAAACCAAGAAAGGAAACAAAACAAAAGATGATCAAGAAAAACCCAGGTGTGTGCAATGCATCCCTTGGTATGAAAAAAGTGGCAAAATTAATCATAATATATATACACAATTAATAAGAATAGAAGCATATATAGAAGTGGTTTTCTCTGCTAGCATGCAGCTCTTGCATTCCACAACTCGTACTATTACCCTGAGTTTAGGGCTCAGAATGAGAACAAATACAAATGCAAGGGGAAAATACCACCTAAATGCAACATGAAACAGAATAATTAACTAGGAAATTAAGCCTCACTTTCCCTGTGTCAACAATATACTAGCTACTTTCTGGTAAAATGACAATTCTCACCTGTAACGGGAGTCGTAAGGAGAGATGATGCATTTGCGCAACTTTGTTGAATAGTTTATTCTTGCACCGAGAGAAGGGAGCAAGTCGTCTGAGACTGAGAGGTAACTATTAGTTTTCATAATTTAATTTGTACCTAATACGTGTAGACTAGCTAGGGACGGTGTTGGTTTTTATTTGCAGAAATGGGGTACTAGTACTACTATACTAGTGGGGCTGTGGGGCACCTTCAATTGAATAATCAATCCAGTTTTAAGTCAAAGAGAAAAGGCGAGTAGTTTTTAGCTTCTGTGGTAGTTATATTTATAACGAGAAAGGAAAGAGTTAGGCGGTTCAATTTCATTATTGCATATCTTTTCTTGAGAAATAAATGGACCCCATTGTAAAGGGTAATACCGTGTAGAGGGTTAATTTGGATTCTCTCCTCTCATGTGGTATACTGTATACGCACATATTCCGTAAGTCGGTTGCCAAATTTAAACCATCCTTTATGGATCAATGGTCTAACACCTAATGCACGAATCTTCAAAAAGACATTGACTTTTGAAAATAAGAAAAAACAAAAAATAGAAGAAAAGTTCAATTATTCATAGACATGCTATTTAATTTAGGCTTTTCATATCATATTCTTGTTAACAGTCTTAATTAGACTCATAAAAATATGATGATTATAGATATCAAACTAATTATTTCATATATACAAATTAAAGTGATTGTTTTTAGAAAATAGAAAATACCACACAGGTCAAAAGTAGAAAGGTTTTGAAATTTAAATCAGGGGAAAACCTTGGGAAAAGAAGAGTAAAAATAAATTCTTGTACTTTGTCAATTTCAAATAGACGGTCGATGATGCTGGAAGTATCAACTTACAACTGTAGAGGATCCGGACTCCACAAAAGATGGGAGTTCAGTTCATCATCCATCAAGGGTCAAGGCTCACACTTTTGAGTTTGACATTTAACCAAAAGAACAACCGTTTACATTTTTTTTTTTTAATCTTCAAGAAGTTATCTTTTTTTTGTTCGGTTCCAGATTTAAGTTGGAAGGTTCTGCCAACTATCTGGTTCCAATAATTTTATGTGGCCTGCCTTCTGATATAGAATGAATGGTTGTGATTTCATCATCCCATCCCCCAACGTTTCTTATTTTAGGTACGTTTGGATGGGAGCTAGAATAGCTAGAATAGTGAAATTTGAGAATAGTAAATGAGAATAGAGAAAAAATAGTGATTTTCATATTAGTGTGAAAATGATGCTATTCGGATTAGTAAAAATGTTGTTTGGATTGTACATTTAGAATAGTGAATAGCTGTAACTAATAAATAATAGTGTTAACAATGTGCTAATTAAGAGAAAAGATAGGCAAGTGGGATCTCAAACGAATTGTCACAACGTGGAGATAGAGGAAGTGGTGTCAAATTTGTCATTTTGGGACTGTGTTGACGGAAATCTGAAAATGAAGCATTTTTTTTTCTCTCTTCATACTTCTGAATAGTAGTTATTCCAACATTTACAAGGAATAGAGAATAACAGCTATTCTAGTTATTCTGAATAGCAAAAATGTTATTTGAATACACATTGCTATTCCGAATAACTACTATTCTAGAATAGCCTCTATTCTTGTGTCATCCAAACATAGCCTTAGTAAATATCTCGAATTGTTAAACGTGCGATTTCTTTTGTTTTCTGAATCTTTCTAGTTTTCTTATTGTTTTTCCCTATAATTAACTTTTTGAGGCATTTTCGCGTGCACCTGGAAAATTAAGTTCTCATTTAACCCCATAAAATAATAGAATTTTATCTTTAGACCCCTTTATTAAGTACTAAGACTATTTTCAGATTTCGTTCTGAAAATAAAATATTATCAAATGAAGTACATAAAAACTATGTAGAAATTTCAATACATATTCACATAATAAAATATATAACTTGTACATTTAATTATAGATACCCCCCCCCCCCCCCCCCCCCCCCCAATTCATGAATATTTATTAGTAATTTTTTTACTAATTTTCAGCTATATATATGATTAATTTGATAATAATTAATGATCGATCTGAATAAATATGTTTGATGATTTGACATATCTGATATATATATTCAAGTTCATACATTGAGACATGTATATTAATGAAAATTTATTTGTATTGACACAAACATTAACTGCTAATTTTCAAAACATTGGTTCTCAAATTAATGTCTACTTCTCTTAATCATTTTCATATAGATTGTAACAGCCTTCGCATAAATACAATAAACTTACTTAATTCGACAAACACATGACATCTAGGGAAACAAATCTGCTGAAATTTTCATTCGTGAACAATGTTCCAATAATTCTTGCTGTTTCGAATTCAGCCGTTAATCTGTTTGAAGATACGTGCAAAGAAAAATCAGTTGTTTCGAGATGCATGCATAAAAAAGATTGGACGGCTGGATTTAGAATTTCAGGGATTTCAAGAACACTGTTCACGAATGAGAAATTTCGGCATATTTCAATTCGACATCTAGGTGTGACTTATGATTGTGAAGAAGGCGCTCATATGTATGGGAGTATGGGAAGTAGACTATTAAAGAAGGTTCATATGTTCCTCGTTGTATTGTGTTTTTACTGAAACTGAATTATTTAAGACTACTTACAAGTGAATTTAAGAGCTACTAGTCACATTTTACGATTAAATGTGTTAGCCTCATTCTATGACATAATTATGATATAGATCTAAGTTATCGAATTCGAATTATTTCAATCTTGAAAATTTATTCAAAAAATCACTGCTTGATATACCTAAATTTTTATTGATAGGTAAATAGAAAAACAATTAAAAATAGAAAATGATTTATGTAAATTTAAAAAAATGAAAAGATAACTACTCGGTATGACGTTCAGGCAAGACACCATACTAGACAATTTTTTTGAGTAAAAGCTCAAAAAAAAAAATTGAACGCCATACCAGACTTTGGCCTCTGGCAAAATTTTTTTTTCCAGAATGCCATAACAGACTTTGACATTTATTATAACTCATAGACATCCAGATCTATCTCTCCTCTGGTTCTCTTCCTCGTTTTGAAATTTTTTTCATCTCCGAAATGATCAGGTAATAATTATTTTAGTTAATTTATTTATAGTATTTTTGAAGTCATCTGGTATGACGTTCCGCGTGGACACCATACCGAGTAGTTGCCTTTTGATTTTAAAGTTTGCGTAAATCATTTTTCTTTATTTATATTTCCTATCAATAAAATTTTCGGCTTGGTATAACATGTTAGAGTCAAATCAGATAGAAGTAAATAGTAACTGCTATCATAGTCAGTTAGTCACATCTGTATTATTATTTTTTGGCAAATACGGCATAGTTGTACCCATGACAGTATAAGGGCCCATATTAACAGAATTTTTTATTCATAGAAATTATTAAAATGAGATGTACAGAAATAGAAAGAGTATCTTGATTCTAATATATTTAGAAAGATTGGATTCAATTGTCCTGATATAATAACTCTTTTTTTAAACTCGGCAAATACAGAGGATTTGATGCCGTAGAAAATCATCCAATTAGTTAATGGATCAAGAGCACTGTTTTCTATCCATTAATATTTTTTTTAAAATAAACTAAGAAGATGTAGAGAATTTACAAAAATAAAAGTAAATAATGGATCGGGATCCCAATCCATCAAGCAGTTGATCGGCACCAAATCCTTTGTATCTACGGAGTTTTAGAAAAAAAAAAAAAATTTATTGGATCGGAACCATTGACCCCGATCTTTCTAAATATGTTGGAATCAAGGTACTCTTTCTATTTTCTGTACATTTTATTTCAATAATTTCTATGGATAAAAAATTCTCCTTTTAAGATATCTCTTGTAAATAACTTTCTTCTGCCAAAATTATTAAATTATTGGTGAAATGACAGATAGTTGGTTTTTGAATTATTGTCCCTGTAATAATTTAAATTTTGACTTCAGTTGTATGGTCTAGAAATTTCTTGAAATGCATGATCTGTAGACGGCTAGACCTTAATGGTTAGCAGTTTGCCACAAGATCCAGGAATATACTTAATTGCAAGGCCTTGATCACAGCCTACATGTATCAATTGGTAATCACAGATTTACCAGTCTTGATCACAGCCTTGATCACAGCCAGAAATGACGATGTACCAGTCATTTCTGGAGGTCTGTCTAATCCGAGGCCATGTGAGAAAGGTTCAAATATGTCGCGTGAACAAAAATCAATAAAGTTTGATTGACTTAACTTTTAAGTGTTGGGGTTGGGGCAATTACTGAAGAGGCAAGAGCAAAGAAGCTTCCCGTTGAGTACACGTAAAGAGGATGATACACTCTGGCTTTTGTATTATTGGCAAATGGCAATAGATTAAAAGTTCGTTCCCACGCGGCCACACTTAAGGCTCTGTTCGGCTGCTGTGTGGGCTGGAGAATAGACATAGGAAAGCAAAAATTTTAAACTGATTTTTACTGTTCATGTGAGAAAAAAAATTTTACTCTGAATTGAATTTGTTTTTTCCCACGTGAATAGTAAAAATCACGCTGCAGCCGAACAGGCCCTTATAGGACCAAACAAGGTCACACGTCTTGTTTCTTCAAATGCCTAACAATATATTATATATTCGCACCCAAAAATAATATATCATATATTAGAGAAGAACAGAAATCAGATTAAAATAACTTACTGGATTCAAACTCATTAATTAATCAGATACTAAATAAAAAAAACAATCAACATAATAAGAAATAACAAAAATATTATAGTCTTACAAAATAATATCATTTTACATATTAAAAAACAACAAAGTTGGTCCGGATCTGTAAATTTCTATAAAATTTCTATACAACAAAATTTCTTATTAACAGTGCTTTTGAACCGGTCTGGCAGACTTTTCAGTTCCTAAGAGGGGCAAAGCAATTTCCAGAGAGGAACAAAGTGATACTGGAGTCTATATTTTTTCACTTAATTTCAAAATTCAGAGAGGAGCAGCTGCCTCCCTCTGACCATGTGTGGGTTTTCCCCTGCATATATGTATAATTTTTGTGGTGACATGCACATAGGATTACGGTTTAAGATATTAAAAGATAATGATCCTGTGGGGTTCAAGGAAAATGAATGAAAAATCAAAACAGTTTCAAACACCAAATGCTATATTGGCCGAACTTTTTTATGACATAAAATATAATAAATTTGCAAGACACAGTGGACCCTCTATATTTACGACATAAAACAACCCGGATTTGAGAATCAAAATTGACTAAATAGAAAAATTTCCCTTCTTTCATTCTATTTATAAGATTTGTTCTCGAAATAGTGTAACTCATTATATTTACTTTTTCAGTATTATCCTAAGTTTATGAAATCTTCCAAAAAAATAATTTAGAGATTTTTTTCACTAAAATGCAAAGGTTTAAATAGCGTTTATCGCGTCATAGAGGAACGACTAAAAAAACAATGTTATGCCCATATAGCGCGTTATAGCGTGCTATAGCGGATAGCGCCATAGCTTTTATGGTCCGAAAACGTTATAGTGTCGCTATAGCACGCTATTTAGATCCAGTGGCGGAGGGAGTAAGGCCATATGGGGTTAATTGACCCCATTTTTTTTCAATTTTTTTATATTTATATGTAATTTTGTATATAATTTACAATAAAATGTTGTAAATATTGTAAATTGACCCCATTCATAATATAAAATTTTTATATAATTGACTCCCATAGTCTGAAGATCTGGCACCGCCCCTATTTAGAACCCTCCTAAAATGTGATATATCTAAATAAATATCTTAAAAAATGTGATATATCTAAATAAATATCTTAAAAGGACAATCTGATGCGCCCAATCAATGAATAGAGACTCAGAAGACAGAACTGATGCAAACTTAAAAAACAGAACAAACCGCCCCCGTGATCTGATTCTCATTTTTTTCAGGAAACCTAAAAAACAGAACTGATGCAAACTTAAAAGAGGTCCAGACCTGATCTGCCCAATTGCTAGCTAGTACCTCCCGTGATTTTTATTAATACCCTCCAAAATTAAAAAATTAGCAAATCTGCCCTCGATTTTTTTTTTTTTTCAAAAACGCCTTGACCGCCCCACGTTTGGGCGGTCCACTATTTATACCAAACCGCCCCACGTTTGGGCGGTCACATATGCATACCAAACTGCCTCACTATGGGGCGGTTTGATTTTTAATTTTTTTTTTAAGAGACAATATGAATAGCAAGATGCTGAAATCTAACACTAAAAATTTGAATTTTTTATAAATATTTGTTAGATTACTTCTTTTGATGTATAATTAGCATATTTATACTAAAATACGCTAAATTACTTGAAATTATGTTAAATTACGTTGAATTACACTAAATTACGTTAAATTACACTAAATTAAAATAATTTCGCTAATTATACTAAAATACGATAAATTACGCTAAACTATGCAAAATTACGCTAAATTAGACGAATTTTGTGCCATCTTTCATAAATCATAAACAATAGTAAAAAAAATTCAAAAATAGTAAAAATTAGTATTCTACAAATTCATTATATAACTATTTTACTGAGTTACTTAGATTGAATAATAGAAATGAAAATCTTAATCGGAAACTTCAACTCAAGTTTTGAGGCTCTTCCATTTATTTTTTGGCTAGATCCATATTTTTCCTTAAAAAAAACAACAAAGCCATGACTAACACATGCGTATTTTTGCAAGCTTTTCGAAAAGTGGTTATTTGCTTAAATCGGACACTCGAGCGCCGTTTTATGGCCGTTTAAAGTTTCGTCATTGTTTTTTTGCCTTCTCAGTGAAGATATCGTCTCTATTCATATGTAATTTAGCGTAATTTAGCGTATTTTAACGTATTTTAACGTAATTTAGTGTAATTCAACGTAATTTAACATAATTTCAAGTAATTTAGTGTATTTTAGTATAAATATGCTAATTATACATCAAAAGAAATAATCTAACAAATATTTAAAAAATATTTCGAATTTTTAGTATTTGTTGTGTATTTTTGGTATTGGAATATGTGGGTCAATTTGTAATACACTTTTTGCTTTAAATTTATAAAACCTTAATACACAATGATAGATTGGTTGCAAGCATACAACCTATCCTTGTAGTAAAATAGGTATCGATCCAAAGATAACGGGAGAAATTACTTTCTACTAAATAATTAATTCTAAAATAATGCAATTTAAGTAAATGGGGGTTTTGTTGAAAACTGAAATTGTGGGTTCAATACCCGAATTGGAGTTGAAACAAGACAAAACAATTCTAAACAAATAATAAAAAGAGTTTGTAATCAAAGAGATGGAATCTAAGGGCTATCGGCTCTCAATCCCTTGATCAAATTCACACTTACTTGGTTTCTAAATTCATGTTTGTAATTTTGGGGTTTCTAAACCTAATATGTCAAGAAGGGTCACTTTCGTGAATTAATGACGTGTCTAGATAGTTCGGATTTCACGATTAAGTTCTTCACCCTAATTATCTAGACCACAAGCACATGTTTAGCCTAATTTATTCCCAAATATCGACACTTCACGATTAAGTTCTTCACACCAAAATTCGGTTCAATTTTAGGGGTCCCAATTGAATATGAGGCTTCACGATTAAGTCATTCGCCTCAATTCAACCATTGTTCTTGTGGTTCCGGACTAAGAAGTAGATTTGGTCATTTCTAATCTCAATCCTAGAGTTATTCATGCAAGTAATTTGGTTCTATCAATTCTTTGATCCTAACACCTTAAGTGGGTTAACCTAAGCGGGACACTAATCAACAAATCACAAATCACTTAAGCACATGAATTATAAAATCAACAAGACCAATCAATCAACAAACAATCATCACATAGAAATATTATCCAAGTAAGATAGAATCTAATACAAGTTCATGATGAAGCCTAAGTCCTTAGAGAGGAATCTAGCCTCTCATGGGTGCACTAACATCCAAGAGATACAAAAGAGAAAACATGACTAAAAACCTAGATAAACAAAAAAGAGAAGAGAATACACCAATCTCCTAGTTGCCGCTCCTTGTCTTCGGTATTTGCTCGCTCGAATCAGCCTTCAATCCTTCAATCCCCAAAAGCCTCTGATTTGTGGAGAAGAGGGAATAAAAATGGAGAACTTTAGAAGAATAGAACCTAGGAACAAGGTGGAAGAAGAAGATCCCCCCACTTGCTGCCTCTGTGCCAATCTATAGTAATTTTTCGTGCCTCTGGGAGCAAGCAAACCAGATATGGAAGTGAATCGGGCGAAGTTGGTAATAAAATCTGTCCAAATCTAGGCTGGTGCGGCCATTGGTGTGGCTGCACAAAATTCTACATTCCGAATTTGGATTTGTTTCCTTCATAAAAGTTGTAGATATTTTTGTCCTGATTCTGTCAAGCTTTGATTCACCCAAATCGGAGTTCGTATGACCAAGATATGGCCAAAATACGAACTGTGTGTCGGCAGCTGTAATTCTGTGCGACCCGTTGTGCGGCCCGCACGAAATTCTTGTACAGGCCGCAAAACTCTCTGGATTTCTGTGAAACTGAACTTCAAATGGGCATAGATCACCATCCGCAACTCCGTTTTCAGTGTTCTACCACTTTCCAGAAAGCTTGCGAGAAGATCTACAATTTGCTCAATTTCCTGTAATTTAAATAGACTTTGGCAGTAACTTGATTCTTGACATATTTTAACACAAATTTACACTAAAATACAAGGAAATTGGCTTAGTTTTTTAGGTTAAACCTTAATCAAAAGTATATATAATTGAGGCTTATCAAAATCCCCCAAGCTTAAACCTTGCTTGTCCTCAAGCAAAAATCTAAACCTAGGTATAAGTCCGGTTTCTAAACTAACCAAATTCCAAGTATATTCCTAAGTGCGAAAAATTCACATGATCTTGCTATTGTTAAAAACTCCAAGAATCCTTTTGGACAACAATTTGAACTTTTCTTGATCAACTTTAATTCACCCCACAATTTGATTAATCAAATTTCATATTTAAAGATGCCTTAATATTTGCAAAAACTAATCATTTGGATTTATCAATGTTTCATTCTTCTACCAAAAATATGCCCTCATTTTGTGGTGATTTCCCTTTTCGCCCCCCAAGCTTGGAACAAGCTTGGGCTAGAAAGTTGTGAATTTTCGTGTGTTGATATCATGCAAAATTCTACATTTTTTTTTGTTGCTATTTTTGTGACACTATGATCTTTATCCTTAATACAAAACCGGCTAGTTATAAGTAGCTAACTATACCCAACCGTTTTAATTCAAAAGTGCAATCGCATGCTCTTGGTTCAACCCTTCCATGACACGAACGCACACTTATGGTGTAAACTCGGACACTTTATCGGGTAAACTAGCGGAGCAAAGTGTCAATGACTCATAACCATAAGTACGTCATGTCGCCGTAACATAGGCAAGCGGAGTCCGAATTGAATTTTCAAGAATTTTCTATTAAAATTATTTCAACAATTTATGCAAAAATACCATGAATACACACATCCAAAGGTATTCTTTCATACCCATGGATATCACAATCTTTCTATCATTTTTAAATCCCAAATTCCCAATTAGAAAAGCATACCTCGGTTTCAAAATGCTTTTTCGACAAAATCCAATTTTTCATTTTTTTTTTCAAAATCCTAAAACATCTCATCGAACGCAATTCTTTGATCAAATTTGGGGTTATTTCGAGTTTTTTTAAAGTCATTCAAATCATAGCCAAAAATTTTCAAACAAGTCCTTAATTCTAACAATCACACAAATTTCTCACCTAAAAATGCAATTTTGCAAAAAATTAAACATGACTTAAATGCAGATACAATTTTTCTTCTATCCCCCCCAAGCTTAAACAAAGCATTGTCCTCAATGCTATCATTCTCACAAGAAAGAAAAAATAGAAGAAAACATGAAAACTTACAAGATTGATGTGATAGATGAGGTGGGGGCGCGCAGTTGTTCTTGCGCAACATGCTTCTTTTGGACTCTTTGGTTTTGAATTTCTTCTTTCTTCTTTTTCTTGAAATTTTTCATCACCTTAATGTATTTCTCCCTTGAGTACCAAGCTAGGTTCATCTTGTCGGCTGCTCGTGCCTTGTTAGTTTCAGATGTTGCCACCGACTTTCCTTGTAAAGTTTCTTTATCCACCTGCAAAATCTTTTTAGGTGATTTACCTTCCACTTTTGAAATTTGCTCGGATTTTTCATCTTCTGAAAATTTGCCTTCTTCTTTTAGCGTTTGCTTAGATTGTTGCCTATCTTGCATGTTCTCTTCTTGCACCATGGGATGTTTCTTACTCTTAATTTCGCCTTCAATGGCCATGTCATTGGCGTATTCTCTTGGTCCTTCCAGTTTTTCGGGAAGCATACATTGTGAGCACGAAGAGGAAGCGACTTGTCGGTCCAATTTGGTCTTAACTAACCGTTGAGGAAAAGGTACAAACCTGAGAGGAGGAACATACTTAGCAGTTTTAGAAGATTTTACCTTTTTCGGATCAGATTTACCCAATTTTTGATGTTCTGTGAGCACTGGTGGATCCGCAGGAAAATCTGGGCAGGCCTCAGGAAAATCTATGCTGGCCGCAGGAAATTTTGCACTGGCCGCAGGAGAGGCCGCAGAAACCTCTGTTTCTGCTGTGTGTGGTGCAGTGGCTGGCTGTTTTGTCCTTTCTTCAACAGGCATCTCTGGTCCATCATACTGCTTAACATTTCGAAGAGTTACAGCATGTACATGTTCCCTCGGATTGTGTTCTGGCTTTCCCGAGAGCGTGCCTGGAGGGCGTGAAGCAGAAGCGACTTGTTGAGCCATTTGAGTTTCAAGCAATCTGGCTTGAGTTTGCACAAGATCTAACCTGCTGTTTACAGCTCTCAAAGAATCTGAAATATTATCAATCTTTTTGTTTTGGGTATTTTGAACATGAGTACTTTCTTTCTGAGAAATTACCAAACTCTCAATCATTTTCTCTAACCTTGACAATTGAGATAGGCCTTGACCTTGATTGTTTTGGTACTGATTACCATTACCTTGGTTTTGGTATTGGTTTGCATTACCTTGGTTTTGGTTCGAGTTCTCATTGTCATTTCTCCACCTAAAGTTAGGATGGTCGTACCTTGTGGCATGGTTGTAAGTATTGGAGTTGTTTTGGTTATATTGGTCATTTCTCTTATCACCCTCATTGTAAAACAACCCATGTACTTGCTCTACCTCATCGTTACCATCTGTGGAATATTGACACCCAGGTGTATCATGGTTCGTGTCTCCACAAATACCACAAGGTGAATTTTTAACTACAAATTTTACCTGCCGCATCTTTTTCATTTGATTTTGGAGAGATTCTACCTTGGCTTGTAAAGCAGCGACCTTATCAACCTTCATAGCACCGGCATTTGTGTTCGTCCTTTCACCTCCTCTTTCGACTGACCACTCCCGTTCACTTATGGCCATCTCTTCAATCATCTTCATTGCCTCCATGACATTCTTGTTTATAATATTTCCACCTGCAGCTGTATTCAATTGAGATTTAGTTGCATAACAACAACCTCCATAAAAAAATTGAAACAACAACAACTCATTTAAACCATGGTGTGGACATAGACGCAAAAGCTCTTGCCATTTATCCCAAGCCTCGGCAAGTGACTCATTATCACCTTGTTTGAAGGTGGTGATTTGGGCTCTAAAATGATAAGTCTTAGATAGTGGGTAGTACTTATCCAAAAATGACTTTTGCAATCTATTCCACTTGGTTATGGTCCTAGGATTTAACAATCTTAACCAACCCCTAGCTTGGTCCTTAAGAGAGAGATGAAAACATTTTAATTTAAGGGCATCTAAAGCGGGTCCAACAGGTGCAAAGGTGGCACAATGTTCTTCAAATATTGCTAGATGTTGGTAGGGGTCCTCATTCAAAGTCCCCCCGAATTGGTTTTGCCCTAACAAATGAATTAGGATTGGTTTAAGATGGGGATTATTTCCTCCTTGGGCAATGTAACCAAATTGTTTTTCCGAATCTATTTGATTAACAAACTCCCTGATTGGTCGGTGATAGTTCGGATTCTCGGATAGAGGTCGGCCATTTGCACCATGAGGTGGTTGATTGTTATTGCATAGAGGCAGAGTGTTGTCACATTGTTCATTGAGTGGTGGGTTGCCATTGAGGTTGATGCGTGTTGTTTCGTCGTCCATTCCATCAATAGACATCCCAAGTTGACCGGTGGTGGCCATCGGTGGATCTTCCTCTTTGAGAACACACTGTAGAGTCGGTTGAGAAGCATTTGGAGTTTTCTTTTGGCCCCGACACCTAGTCTTAAGAGTCAGCGCAAGATCCTGCAAGAGAGATAGAAAAACAACGAATTTCCACACAAGAAAATAAAACAAAAATAAAATAAACATATTAAATTAATTTAAAATAGTAAAACTAATGTCTATACTTGGTTCCAAACAAGTTGAATATGAAACGAAAAAAAAAAAAAGAAAAAAGAAAAAAGTGAGTTTCCAAAAATAAAATAAAAATGAATAATAAATAAGATAAGAAAAAAAACGAATAAAAGTAAACAAAGGAAATTTTTGGCTTTTTGGATTGAAAATTAAAAGAAAAGAATTTTTTTAGAATTAATTTCAAAGTAAAAATTAATATCTATCCGTTATCCCCGGCAACGGCGCCAAAAGCTTGTTGTGTATTTTTGGTATTGGAATATGTGGGTCAATTTGTAATACACTTTTTGCTTTAAATTTATAAAACCTTAATACACAATGATAGATTGGTTGCAAGCATACAACCTATCCTTGTAGTAAAATAGGTATCGATCCAAAGATAACGGGAGAAATTACTTTCTACTAAATAATTAATTCTAAAATAATGCAATTTAAGTAAATGGGGGGGTTTTTGTTGAAAATTGAAATTGTGGGTTCAATACCCGAATTGGAGTTGAAACAAAACAAAACAATTCTAAACAAATAATAAAAAAGAGTTTGTAATCAAAGAGATGGAATCTAAGGGCTATCGGCTCTCAATCCCTTGATCAAATTCACACTTACTTAGTTTCTAAATTCATGTTTGTAATTTTGGGGTTTCTAAACCTAATATGTCAAGAAGGGTCACTTTCGTGAATTAATGACGTGTCTAGATAGTTCGGATTTCACGATTAAGTTCTTCACCCTAATTATCTAGACCACAAGCACATGTTTAGCCTAATTTATTCCCAAATATCGACACTTCACGATTAAGTTCTTCACACCAAAATTCGGTTCAATTTTAGGGGTCCCAATTGAATATGAGGCTTCACGATTAAGTCATTCGCCTCAATTCAACCATTGTTCTTGTGGTTCCGGACTAAGAAGTAGATTTGGTCATTTCTAATCTCAATCCTAGAGTTATTCATGCAAGTAATTTGGTTCTATCAATTCTTTGATCCTAACACCTTAAGTGGGTTAACCTAAGCGGGACACTAATCAACAAATCACAAATCACTTAAGCACATGAATTATAAAATCAACAAGACCAATCAATCAACAAACAATCATCACATAGAAATATTATCCAAGTAAGATAGAATCTAATACAAGTTCATGATGAAGCCTAAGCCCCTAGAGAGGAATCTAGCCTCTCATGGGTGCACTAACATCCAAGAGATACAAAAGAGAAAACATGACTAAAAACCTAGATAAACAAATAAGAGAAGAGAATACACCAATCTCCTAGTTGCCGCTCCTTGTCTTCGGTATTTGCTCGCTCGAATCAGCCTTCAATCCTTCAATCCCCAAAAGCCTCTGATTTGTGGAGAAGAGGGAATAAAAATGGAGAACTTTAGAAGAATAGAACCTAGGAACAAGGTGGAAGAAGAAGATCCCCCCTCTTGCTGCCTCTGTGCCAATCTATAGTAATTTTCGTGCCTCTGGGAGCAAGCAAACCAGATATGGAAGTGAATCGGGTGAAGTTGGTAATAAAATCTGTCCAAATCTAGGCTGGTGCGGCCATTGGTGTGGCTGCACAAAATTCTACATTCCGAATTTGGATTTGTTTCCTTCATAAAAGTTGTAGATATTTTTGTCCTGATTCTGTCAAGCTTTGATTCACCCAAATCGGAGTTCGTATGACCAAGATATGGCCAAAATACGAACTGTGTGTCGGCAGCTGTAATTCTGTGCGACCCGTTGTGCGGCCCGCACGAAATTCTTGTACAGGCCGCAAAACTCTCTGGATTTCTGTGAAACTGAACTTCAAATGGGCATAGATCATCATCCGTAACTCCGTTTTCAGTGTTCTACCACTTTCCAGAAAGCTTGCGAGAAGATCTACAATTTGCTCCATTTCCTGTAATTTAAATAGACTTTGGCAGTAACTTGATTCTTGACATATTTTAACACAAATTTACACTAAAATACAAGGAAATTGGCTTAGTTTTTTAGGTTAAACCTTAATCAAAAGTATATATAATTGAGGCTTATCAGTATTAGATTATTACATCTTGGTATTCATATTGTCTCTAAAAAAAAAAATTAAAAACCAAACCGCCCATAGCAATATGGTATGCATAGGTGACTAATCACTCGAAAGTGAGCGATGTTATTTTTTAAAATTTATAAACTCGGAAATGCTATCGGTTCGGATCGCAAGCGCACAATCCTATCGAGTAGTATAATCGAGGTCGATCCACAGGGAATATTGGTTTAGAGTCTTGAGCGATCAAATCACAATCTTTCGAAAGGCTAGACAAAATCTGAAAATTTGAGAGTTGAAGTTGTGATCAATGTAAATTTGACAACAATTAAAAGTAATTAAAATAAAAATAGAGATGAGAATTCCTAGGGTTTCGACACACCATTGCTACTTAATCCTCTTTGATATTCTACTTTTGTTAGGTCTGATTTCTTATTGTTGTTTATAGAAGACACTACATAGGACACTGCGAGTTACACAAATGACGGGACTTCCATCGAGATACTACATAGGACATTGCGAGTTATCTTACGCAAATGACAAATCTCTAAAATACACAAGTTACTACATATGACACTGTGATTTATCTTACGCAAATGGCAGAACTTGGTTCGTGTTTTGTGGTTCCGATTTATGGTTTTCCCGCTAAGGTTTTCTTCACATAAATCTAATGACTCCCAACGAGACTAACTCGTTTATCATAGTTTTTCTTACCATTAAAGCACTGTTACTACCCTAACGGATTAAACTAGATCATCGAAATCAGGTGAAGAGAGAATAAATTGCAAAAACATTTCAATCAACAACAATAAATCATAATCAACAGAAAATATATATATCAAAGCATCATGAGTAACAAAGTTTACTGTCTAGCCCCTAAAAAAAGAACTTAGCCGCGGAATGGCATCATTACAACACTCATCTCTTTCTCACTTAATCAAATTTAACCAAAATTACAAAGATGTCTTCTTCTTCTTCTGTCCAGAGTGCTCATATAGGAGTGAGGGGACGTCTGGAGATGAGTGTAGGCCAAGAAAACTGATCTGGATACAGCTGGAGCAATTATTTCCCAAAGGGCGTCTTTGGTTAAGGACCGTATTGGCTGATACGGTCCGTATCTAGTCCATGTCGCTGAGGGGTTTAATGCGTATCGTGCCACCTCCTGGTCTGTATCCGGCTAGGTCCGTATCAGTCAGTAAGGGTCGTAACAGTGACTTAGTCGATGAGCGTCGCTTATCCGATTGACCTGATTCTTGCTCCATTTGATGTGAAATAGTCCCAAAACGTGTTTTCTGCAATAAAACATAAAAAAAAGGTGACAGTAGTCTTTTTCTCTAATTAATTAAACATAAGTGTGAGATAATATGTAAAATCTAAGACAAAACCCTACGTAATTCATCATTATTTTGACTCTGATCAGTGACCGCCCAAACATGGGGTGGTTTGGTATGAATAGTGGACCGCCCAAACGTGAGGCGGTCTGGACGTTTTTAAAAAAAAAAAAAAATCGAGGGTAAATTTGCTAATTTTTTTATTTTTGGAGGGTATAATAAAAATCACGGTAGTACCTCCTTCTGGTTCTAGCTGGGTCCTCTCCAATAATTCCAAACAAATCTGAAAGTACTTTTTGTTATTTTGGTGAATCTTTATCACACCTACCGGTCCGGATGTATATATAAAGCTAGTACTATTTGTGGCTTTATCCAGACTAGACCAGAGGGACCATACGAGCTAGGAAGTTGTACCGAGTAAATGTCACATGTAAAATGTACACAGCTCTTAACTTCATCTTATTACTATGCTCTTGTAATTCACATCTAACTCTTCTATTATTGGTTCTAATAAGAAAGCAAATCTGAATTCCTCAAAGGCGTGATTTGCAATTGAGTCGGCACAAGAGACGTGATTTCATTTAATCTGCTCTTATATTGCGCCTGACCATGTAAATTAGTAAATCATGAAAGGGAGAGCTTATTTTTGTCGTTTTCAACTAATGTATCAGAACTTTTTTATAAACCATAATTAAAAATAAGAATTTTATGAAACCAACATGATTAGTGGGACTGAAATAATATTTCGGTCCAAAGATATTTTCGGATTTTCCGTGGCCGCTGGTATGAAAACTTGTAAAACCACTTTGGGCTGAATTGCTATTTCGGTCCAGAAAAAAAAAATTCGGACCGAAATGACATTTCAGTTCTTATGATTTTTATCAAAAAAAAAATAATCATATTAGTTTCATAATTTTTTTGTAATTATGGTTTATTAAAAACATTCAAGGTATCAGGAGTACGGCTAACGCGCTTCCTCTAGCATTTCGGCCGAGGTGCTTCCGGGGGCATATCTTGCAATTTGATGTTCAAACAACAAATTCAAACCGTTAGATGTTCAATCTATATTAAAATCTACTTGGAGACCAAATTTTATATTTTTTGGAATTTTTTTACTATTTATTAAGCCACTTTGAAAACCGCTGTTTTTCAATGCTTCAGAAATTTAATAAAAACAGCGGTTTTCAAAGTGGCTTAATAAATAGTAAAAAAATTCCAAAAAATATAAAATTTGGTCTCCAAGTAGATTTTAATATAGATTGAACATCTAACGGTTTGAATTTGTTGTTTGAACATCAAATTGCAAGATATGCCCCCGGAAGCACCTCGGCCGAAATGCTAGAGGAAGCGCGTTAGCCGTACTCAGGTATCAGTACTCTTTGTTGCCACTGTTTTTCTAATACAATGGAAAGTCAAATTTTCAAATGTAAATATTTACAAAAAAAAAAACCAATTAAATTTTGAACCTACCATTTTTCATACGGAGAACAATTGTCTTAAATAACTCGCACACTTGTCATTATTTTTAATTAAGAGGAATATATTTATGAGTGTCGGTAAAAGAAATTTGTGAACATATGCTAAAAATATTATTCTCATTTTGTAGGAAATTTACATGATTAATTTGGTTGAATATTACAGACACTTGTAACATGGGTGGAGAAGCAGGAGGCAGAGAGAAGTTACTACCTCTGAATTGAAAATTTGTGTTCTTTAAAAACATGATACACGACATGAAAATTTAAACTATTTGCACAGAAACGACATGAAAATTTAAAAACATGATACACGACAACAGCTGTGTTTATGTGTGCCATTATGCGGTGGTTCTGCATCCGAAGTTCCGAACTATTCATTATTCAATGTTTTTTTTTAAAAAAAAACCACATACGAGCAAATTTAAACAAGGCAGTAATAATCTTATAAGATCTTCAGTCTTCATAATTTGGAGACGGAGATGCACCAAAATATTTAGTGGGACACAAACCGGCAACTGCACAAAATACTGACTGGTTTGGACATGGGAATCGAATTTCCTGCTTCTTTGTGGACAGGAAATTCTTGTCTCTAAAGTCACTGACACGTGAGTCCAAAGTGAGTTTCAATATGTAATATTGAATATAATTTTGTCTCAAAATCCACTTCCAACCTACGTATCAGTGACTTTAGAGATAGAAGTTTTCTGCTCACAGGAGCAGGAGATTCGGTTCCTTAGAACATGCTTGAAGAATACATCAGCTATGGAAGAAACACTGAAGTTTAAGAAGTCAAATTGAAGGATTATTTTTGTATATTGTTTTTAGTGTACGGATTGAAAGTCCAATAACTAATCGTGTCAGAGATCATCCCACCAAGCGTCCATCGTAAAGGAAAAAAAAAATGGTTTAAATGTCTCAATTTTTTTTATTTCTATTATATCTCTACTTTATATTATTATTTCTACATGAACACATAAAATTTACAACTCAGGTTTTTTATATAAATCAATAATTTAAAATATTAATGTTAAGTAATTATTTACGTTAGTGTATTTTTATAAAAATTTTATAACAATTAATATAAAGTTGAAATATCATAATCTTTTACATGCGCACATAATTTTTTTTATATATATTATCTAATGATTTTATTTTGATATTTAAGTATTAAATTCAAAGTTATTAATATTTAAAAAGTAAAGGCAAAGCTGAAGATGCTAAATTTTAGCGAAGGTATTTGAATCCCTTCAAAAATAGAATATCGTTATGTGCATTAATTATTATCTTGATGCATTATTATTATTATTATTATTATTATTATTATTATTATTTAAATATACTAAGATTATGTGCAATTAAATATTAGCCAACTGAGCTATGGATCGTGCATGCAAAAATTCGTATATTCGGTTGAGAGAGGCTATGGTAATATCAATATGCATATTATGGATCAACTTGCACTGGACTAATATTTCCTTTTTTCTTAAATTTAAATAGTCTTTCCGAACCATTCATGAACATGTATTTTTGAAGAGTAAATTTTGCATTCTTTTATATTTTTTTGTACTATTTATAGAGTTAGAAAATCATTGCTTTTAGTTTGTTCATAATTTTTAAATAAAGTAATTTCTTCCTATCTAAAAAAATAGTAACATGATTCTAAACAAATGTAAATTTGACATGCAAGTATTTTTTTTATATAGAGATCATGCATGTTGAACAGTTCAAATCGACTGTTTCGATTTTAAGAAAAAGATACGAGTCCATGACGCAGGTTGATCTGTAATATAAATATTATCATAGCTTCACAGCCTTCACTCTAGTATGTTTGTCGTTGGATTGAAAATATCTTTTAACTATCCTTTCCAATTATGCTTTCTTTTAAATGGTTTGCATTTCAATGATTCATCAATTTCAAAAGAAAGTCCAATTCATTAATTTATAGGGTATGTTTGGTTCCAAAATAAGAATAGTTAGAATAATCAAATTAATAATAACTATTGTTTATCTTATTAGAATAGCTAAATCGCAAAATTCTTAAGAATAGTGTATTTTAATAAGACAAAAAGTTTGAATTCTCTATTATAACTATTCTAATCTAACCAAATACCGAATAAACTATTCCGAATAGTCTAATATCAAAAATAGCCTAATCTCAAAAATAACCTATTCTCAACCTAACCAAACACGAAAACAAATATAATCTCATTACTGTGACTTTGTTCCAAAAAAAATAAATATATATAATAAAGCTAACTAGAGTGAAAAAAACGTGCCGTGCCGAGCTGTGACTAACACGCCGTGACTTTGGTTTTGTACCGTAACCAAGTTTATTTTTACGTGTCGTGCCGTGCCGTGACTAAAATGTTAAGGGTGGTCACGGCACACGAATGGTCAAGCCATGCCTATCGTGCCGTGACCATACGTGACTCGCGTGACTATTTAATCATAATTTAGGTTAGTTTATTCAAGATTCACCATTAAATCAAATATCTAATGGTCCTAATTACACGTAGCTCGCGTGACTACGTGTCGCGTTGTGCTGTGACTAAATCTTTCACGTGTCGTGCCGTGCTGTATCAAAATTTTAAAAAATAAAAATGACATGCGAATAGTCACGCGTGCCGTGCCGTCCCGTGACAGTGCCGGCTCCGCCGTGCCATTTTTTCCGCTCTAAAGCTAACCACACAAATTCTAGATTCAATGTCACACCATGACCATGCTCACCCATTCCTCTCTTCTAGGGACCCGCCCAACCATGTGCTTCTCATTTAGTACAAATCAAATCAGACTTTACTGACAGGGGAAAACATAATTATTTCCCTTAAAATCAAACATCTACAAAATCTCTAAAAGTTGTATTAATTGAGCCATGGCCCCACCACGGTGAGAATCTTGGAACTACTCGGTTGATAAACTGGTTACTGGTTTCTGAGATGCTAGCGTAGTAGCGTGTCACTTTACACCTACCAATTCCATAATTTAATTTAGTTGAATTGAACGAGCCAATTTGGAGTTCCTTTTCCTTTTACAGGCATGTTGTGTCCTTGATTCCTTGATTTTGATAAAGTTTCAAAATATGCCGACATTTTTATTAATATCCAAAGTTAAATAGAAATTAATTAATATATCCAAATTCAGTGAGAAATTATAAAAATGTCCCTACCAGTCAGAAAATAGTCGGTACCCTATTTAATCAACTACCAGCCAGAAAATTACCGGTACCCTGTTTAATCTATTACCGGCCAGAAAATGGCTGGTACCCTTAATTTATTTTTTTGGTTGTTTTTGTAGTATTTTCCGTTTAGATTTTATGTTGTAGTATTTTATGTTTAGATTTTCTATTATTGTAGTATTTTTTGTTTACATTTTATATTGTACTATTTTTGTTATTGTTGTAGTATTTTTTGTTTAGCATTATCATGATAATTTATTTTATTTTAGTATAATTTAGCGTAACTTAGTTTAATTTAGCATATTCCTGATCATTTATTTTAGGGAAAATTGTGAAAATGCCACTCCAAAACCTTGAAACTGGGAGAATGCCACTCCAAACTTTGAAATTGGGAAAATGCCACTCTAAACTTGGTTAATTTGTGAATTTGCCATTTATACTGTATTCTTATACTATTTTGATATACGTATTTCTGTATTTCCAATTATATCCTTTATACAATTAATTTGTTATTTGTCACCGCATGCCTCCAGTTCAAAATCGCCTCCTCTTCAAATCTCGTTTGTGCGAACCGGCGATTCCTCAAAATCTTCAAATCTGTTCAACTCTCTCCCTGGCCGTGATAGTCTTTTGATTAAACTGCCTTAACTGGCCGTGATAGTCTTTTGATTAAGCTGCCTCCAGTTTGCCAAATATGGCCAGCGTGGCACCCTTTTCAACTCCCTTCCACGCTGCCTCCAGTTCGCACAAACGCTGGAAGGGAGAAGGGGAGAGAGTGTCAAATGCGGGGGAAAAAAGGAGAAGGGGAGAGCGTGTCTCCAGGGAGGCTAGGTTTGTTTTTTTTATTAAGGGTATTTTAGGCATTAATAAGATTAATACAGTATAAATGACAAATTCACAAATTAACCAAGTTTAGAGTGGCATTTTCCCAATTTCAAAGTTTGGAGTGGCATTCTCCCAATTTCAAGGTTTTGGAGTGACATTTTCACAATTTTCCCTTTATTTTATTTTAGTACAATTCTCATTAGTTTAATTTAGTATAATCATGATAATTTATTTTATTTTAGCGTAATTTTGCGTAAGTTAGTGACGAAAAAAGATCTAAAAAAATAAAAAAAAATAGTATCATAAAAGCACATATAAAAAAGAACCAAAATATAAGACAATCCAAACATAAAACACTAAACATAATATACCAAATATAAACAGTACAAAACAATCACCGCTGGAATTGAGAGGGAGACCATCGCTCAGCTGGTACTCCGGCATTAGCTCGCTCCGGCCAGACTCTCTCTCTCGGTGTAACAGCATCAGCATCGGCCTCGCTGCGTATCCGCTCAGTGGTATCCCAGACATAATCACCCCTAGAGACTGGCGGGGGTGTATAGAAGATGGATGCAGCGAACCCAGTCCCAAATTCAGGCTGAGTCTGAGACCCGCTACTACTAACCTCTCTATCATGTGGCATCTCTGTCTCATATTGCAGTGATCGCGGTGGCAGCATGTCGGCCAGTTCCTCGTATCCTGTACTCATCGAGACCAAAATCTCGCTCCTCAGTAGGAAAGGACTTCGGAGGCGGTGGCGGCATCTCAGCCAGACCTGCAATCATACAAACAATTAAGTAAATTTGATATTAATGAAGAAATTTGTACGAACCTGACAGCTAATGAATATGACATACCAGAGGCTAAATCGGACGTCGCAACGCGTCGTAGAATGCTAAAATAGGCCAATTGATGTCAAATAACCTAAAATATGCTATAATAGGCTAAAATAACCTAATTTCGGCAAACTATGTTAAAAAGGGCCAAAATAGGCTTAATTATGCTAAAACATGCTAAAATAGGCCAATTGCGGTTAAAATATGCTAAAATATGCTACAATAGCCTAATTTCGATAAAATATGCTCAAATAGTCTAATGGTCTAATTATCGTAATTATGCTAAATTGCACTAAATTACTCTTAATTATTCTAATTATGGTAAAAAAATGCTAAAATATGCTAAAATACGGTCAACTATGCTAACATACTAAATTACAATAAATTACCCTAAACCCTAAACTCTAAAATATACTAAATTTAATAATTAAAACTAACTACAACGGATTTAATACTAATTACAACTAAATTATTCTAATTTTGGTACATTACTAACAAATCCTAATATTTTACAACTATTTTGCACTAAAAATAATTTTAAAAAAAATTAGAACGACTTACTGGCAAATCTGAGAAGAGATGGAGAAATCTGAGAGGAAGAGCTCAACTTAGGAGAGAGAGAGTGTAAAATTTGATGAAATAAATTGTGAGAAATTCAGCCAACCCTTCACACATATATATAGCAAGAGTACCGGCCATTTTTTGGCCAGTAATAGATTAAACAGGGTACCAGTCATTTTCTGGCCGGTAGTTGATTAAATAGGATACCGGCCATTTTCTGGCCGGTAGAGACATTTTTATACTTTCCCACAGAATCTGGATATATTCATTAATTTCTATCTAACTTTGGATATTAATAAAAATGTCGGGAAAATATGTTTGTGCGTGGCACAACTTTGAGGTATAACAGTGCAATGGAAGCATAGCGTACATCCAAAGTGGAATTGGCAAGATTTGGTACCGACCCAAAATGGCTGGAAGACTTAAAATGAAAAAAGTTTCAAAAAGTAACGCGCTTCATGAATTGAATTAATGAACTTCTTTATTATCGATTTAATGCACTTAAATCTATTGTGATTTTTAGCAAGGTGTAGAGGAAAACTCATGTACCACATTTTGGCTTATTTTGTGCTTCACGTGATACAAATAAATTAGATTGTACTACTGGTTCAGTTGTACTTTGTACATTTTCTGGAGATGGAGAGAAGTGAGGGTAGTGTATTGCAAACGGTCCAGTCCGGTCCAGACCCGGCCGGGCCACGGTTCGTACGGTCTGCGGTTCCCACGGGTCCACGGGTCTGATTTGGAATAGTTGGTCCAAACCCGTGCTAGAACCATGGTCCCGTTGACCATGGTCCGGTCGGTTTGGGTCCAGTCCGGTCCAAGATCCGGTCCACGGGTCTCTTTTTTTGAAAGGCGCTGGCTTGGCCGCTAGGTCCGGGAGGGTTTTGCAGGGGTCCGATCCGGGTCTTGGGCGGGTTGGTCCGGGTTTGGCCACGGGTTCAAAAGGGTTCACACGGGTTCACAGGGGTTTGGCCATGGGTCCACACGAGTTCACACAGTTCCACACGGGTTCACACAGGTTTTAGCACGGTCCACACGGTCCGGTCCGATTTTGCCATGGTTCGGTTCGGTTTTGCCACAGTTCGGGTTACCGCGGTCGACGGGTCAAGATTCATTGGTCTACTACGGGTCTAGTGGAAAAAGCCGGCCAAAACCCGTGCTAGACCCGGGTTTAGTGACAGTCCGGTCCACCACGGATTTGACCCCGGTCCAGTCCTGGATCGGACGGTTTTTTTCAAACCACTAGGTGAGGGGGTTAGGCCTCAGATGAATAGATCCACATAAATTGATGAAAAAAATTGTTGCATAATCAGTTCTAACTTCTACACGTTTTTTTTCAAGTAAAGATTGAAGGTCAAGCCACAAAATTATTTAATATTTACAAAAAATTGTTCTATCTGGATTTTGAATCTGCGATCTTTCACACGGAGAGCCACTATCAAGTTTTTTCAAAAAAAAAAAATTCTAAACGTTTAGCATTTAAGTACAATTGCACGAAGAACCCTATGAAACCAAAGGTTTTGAAATGAAATTATACTTCCATCTTTTTACTTTTTTTTAAGATCAGTTGTTAATTAATAAGAGGTGGGTTCAAATACCTCATGTCACATCGTGTCTCATATTCTTTTTCTCTATTTTTAAAGTTCAAATAGTTGATTCGAACATCTCGACATGCTCTCCATATTAAAATGTGTTTGGAGACCAATTTTTTTTTTGAAGATTTATAACTATTTTTTTAGATAGGTACAAATTAAATCATTGTTTCGGGACCATTCAAAACAATAATTTTGTACCTATCTAGAAAAATTAAAAAAAATATAAATTTGGTCTGCGAGTACATTTTAATATGGATAACGTTCGGATCAACTATTTAGATTTTGAAAATAGAAAAAAATAATGTAAGACATAGTGAGACACGAAAGACATGAGGTATTTGAACCCTCCTCAATTAGTAAACCCACAATTGCTTTACACAAAATATAATTTAGAAAGTAGTACAAACTGTAAAGAAAAATAAAATAAAATAAAATTAAGCTGATCACATTTATTTATGGAGGAATAATTTTCTTCTATACCACAATTTTGGAGGAATAATTTTCTTCAAAACACAAGTTGATATAGTCATGATGTTACAATTATATAATATATTCTCATATATACATGTGCAGAGTTCAAATCATTTTTGAAAGCAACTAGATTTGCAGCTCTTAATTTCAACTACGGCCTGAAAATTATATCAACTTATCAAAATTTACATGGTATATCATCCACTTTTGAATAACACTTTCATATAATAAATTTCCTTTTAATCTATTTTACCCATCATCTTTAAATTAATTTAACAAAAAATGCTATATTACTTTTCATGGGTCATGATGTACAACGTAAACATTGACATTAAGAAACGTTAGCAGATATAATGATTGTTTCGTGAGTAGAACTAGGGTGTTCCTAAGCTCACCAAGCCCTTTGTGAGCTCGACTCTAAAACCTATCGAATTGACTTCAAACGACATTTTCAAACCGTTAGATGTTCAATCTATATTAAAATGTGCTTGGAGACCAAATTTTACATTTTTTGGAATTTTTTTACTATTTATTAAGATGGTTTGAAAATCGCTATTTTTATTAAAATTCTGCACCATTGGAAAACAGCGATTTTCAAACCATCTTAATAAATAGTAAAAAAATTCCAAAAAATGTAAAATTTGGTCTCCAAGCACATTTTAATATAGATTGAACATCTAACGGTTTGGAAATGTCGTTTGAAGTCAATTCGATAGGTTTTAGAGTCGAGCTCACGGAAGGGCTTGGTGAGCTTAGGAACACCCTAGTTCTACTCTTGTTTCGTTGTCTCTTCGGATTGATGGATCTTTTTCTTTTCACGTAGTTGGATCCGGGCCGTTCTTTTAACTTTTGCACGAATCTCAAAGCACAAATAATACTGCCCCTGAGCTAATCCTGAATAGGCACTATTTTTTTAGTTAATTTGGACCATAAAGTAGTGAACCCACTTGTGCGGTACTACAGATGATACTTGTCCACAACATGGATCCTTCTTTCAAGTTTTGGATGGGAATCTTTTTTTTTTTTTCTGTATCTATCTAAAAATGAAATCGCTATCGATATCTATAGATAGTATCTAATTTTGGACGGATTTTGATACTGACATACTGTAGGTGAACAGTGCTATCTACAGTACGGATGACAAGTGGTCCCACTAAGCAGTGCAATATCATTCAAACGCTGACAGGTGAGACCCACAGTTCAGCGAAACCAACTCGAACCTTTCCTTGTAAGAATATATTTTAGCATTTTGCGAACAATATTCAAGGAATGTCCAACATTTATTATTATTATAATAATATATAAAATAAAAGTAAAATTACATAATAAAAAAAATTGAAACCAGACTTTGATTTAGTAGCTAAAAGAGTATATTTTTTGTGTGAAAAATCGCATGTTTGAAATCCGAATTATAGTCTCTCGTGAATATTATAAAGTAGGGTTAAAATGCCTCTTTGTTTTCGTGTCTCAATCATACCTCATATTCTTATTTTCGTTTTCAAAGTTCAAACAGTCGATCCGAACCACTCAACAAGATCTTCGTATTAAAATGTGCTTGGACACCAAACTTTACTTTAAAAAAAAAATTAGATAGAAACAAAATCATTGTTTTTCAGAACATTCTGAACCATAAAAAAAAAAAAAATTTGTACCTAACTCCAAAAATAGTAAAAAGTTTGGAAAAATATATAATTTGATCTCCAAGCATATTTTAGTTTGAAGATCATGTTGAATGAATCATATTGATTATTTAGATTTTGAAAATAAAATAAAGGATGTGAAACATACTTGGGATAAAAAAAGTAATAATATTACTTTTTTGGTAAAAGTTAGAGACTAAGTCACCTAACTATTTAATACTTACAAGGAACTCTTCCATCCGAATTTCGAACCAACAATCTAAAAAATAATAATATTTTAATCCTACCTTTCAAAATTAGAGTCTCATTTTTATCTTTAAAAAAAAATTAAACGGCCCTACTTGACCTTTATAATTTTGAAAAAGACTAAAATTTAAGAAAAAAGAATGGTAAGCGACACTTGTCTCAATTCAAGCTAGTTTACAGTTACAAGTGGAGATAGACTTCTGACCATTCCGTGTTGTCTTTATCAGAAAGGATCAGACGCCATTTGTACATGAGATTCTTTCGCATGTTCTCTAATCTCTATCTTATGGTGCACCAAAGGGAGAGTTCGCTATGGTTACCACTTGTGGCATCCCTACCTCATGGAGCTTTCGTTGGATGTAGATCACTCTACCTTCCATTGGGAGTTGAAATCTTACTTTCTTGTCACATTCATCAACACAACTGTACCATGGGTCCCGTTTGACCTTACTTTATCTATAATTCTACCATTCGGGAGAGGAATCAGAGTAGGTCCGATGCACATCCGACCTACCTTGGTTCGATGGATGTGATGACCATTCAATCTGCATTAAGTTCGTGTGCTCTTTATCAAAATCCGTGCAAGTCTATATCAATTTCCGTGCACATGATCTTGATGCTAATCGTACAGTTCTAGAGCTCATTAAATCTAAATGTAGGTCCGATGGCCATCGGACCTACTCCTATCTCGGAGGGAGAACTCCATCGTTAGCTAAATAATTTGGTAGTAAACTTTTCCTTTAGATTTTCTTTCTTTGTTTACTGTATAGAACTTAGAACTGACTGTTATGCAATAGCATACAAATTGTATTTTTTAAGAGTGAGGCTATGGTGCTATGCATAGCACCAATGGCTAGTGTACTACGGCTCAATATGGTGCTTTTTAAAATCCTAACGGTCGATCCGACCGTTCAATGTGATATCCATATGAATATGTACTTGCAAACTAAATTATATATTTTTTCGAATTTTTTTACTATTTTTTCAGATAGGTAGAAAAATCAGTGTTTTTTGAAAATTCTGGACCATCAAAATTCTACCTATCTGAAAAAATAGTAAAAAAATTCAAAAAAATATAAAATTTAGTTTGCAAGTACATATTCATATGGTTATCACATTGAACGGTCGGATCGACCGTTAGGATTTTAAAAAGTACCATATTGAGCCGTAGTACACTAGCCATCCGTGCTATGCATAGCACCATAGGCTCACTCATTTTTTAATGCTGTAAAATTGTTTAGTGCGTGGAGCCCAATGGTTGAATTCGTTGACACGTCATAGATTGGTTTGGCGGCCGACATTTTTAAAAATACCCCAAGTTAATTACAGATTAATAAAAATGCCCACGGTTCCCGAAAAATTTTAAAAATACCCAAACCGGCCATTTAATGGCCGGTCCCGCAATTTTTTTTTTTTTTTATTAAAGAGGGGAACCGGCCATTTAATGGCCGGTCCCCCATTTAATTTTTTTTTTTTTAGATAAATAGATAAAATGCTGAAATCTAAGACTAAAAAATCGAATTATTTTTTTAAATATTTGTTAGATTACTTTTTTGATAGCATATTTATACTAAAATACGCTAAATTACTTGAAATTATGTTAATTTATGCTGATTGACACTAAATTACTTTAATCTAAAAAATCGAATTGTTTTGTTAAATATTAAGAGACAAATAGCTAAAATACTGAAATCTAAAAAATCGAATTGTTTTGTTAAATATTTGTTAGAAAATACGTTACGAATAGAGCCGATTTTGTGCTAAAATACGGTAAATTACAATAATTATGCTAAAATACAGTAAATTTACTAAAATGCTAAAATTACAATAATTATGTAGAATTATGCTAAAATACGGTAATTTACTGAGCTACGTAGATTGAAGAATAGAAATGAAAATCTTAATCGGAAATGATGCAATATGGGCCTGTGCATGCTTCATGAAAAGGAGCGTAACTTTTGATCCGTCCGTCGGATCGGGCTGAAATTTTGACAGGAACTCCACAGCCCAAAACCGGTTCCGAAACCAATCTACGATCCGTTTCGCCCATTTTGCGGGCTCAGATTCGCGATCCGAGTCTTCCTTCATGGACTTTTGGACCTTTTTTTTATAATTTTAAAGTTTTTAGGGTCTTTGATGTATCTTTTATATATATTTTCTGTATCTTTTATATATGTTTTCTATTTTATATATATTTTCTGTTTTGGGTAAAAATAAAAATCTCAGATTTTGCATATTTTAGCACAAAATCGGCCCTATTCATAGTGTATTTTAGTATAAATATGCTATGAAAAAAGTAATATAACAAATATTTAACAAAACAATTCGATTTTTTAGTGTTAGATTTCAGTATTTTAGCTATTTTTCTCTAAAAAAAAAAAAAAAAAAAAAATTAAATTCAGTACCGGCCATTAAATGGCCGGTTGGGCAATTAATTCGGTACCGGCCATTAAATGGCCGGTTTGGGTATTTTTAAAAATTTTCGGGAACCGTGGGTATTTTTATTAATCTTTAATTAACTTGGGGTATTATTAAAAATGTCGGGTTTGGCGGATCATCCATTTTATCTCAATAATTGTTTATAGTTCTACGTGGGCTTCATTTATTGATCCTTCATTGTCAAATGCCAAGTGACAAGAGAAATGGTACCGTTTAGTCTAGGGGAGGGGGATCCCTATCCAGTTATATCTACCCATTCTCAGCGTTGGAAATGCAAATAAGCAGATTAATTGCATACATAACTCTTTTTGTCTCCTATATATGAAGCGACGTCTATTTAATTCTTTTCAAAAAAATAGTAATAACAATAACAATAACTATAGAGTGAGGCTATGTTACTATGCATAACACGGTTAGATCTGTGCTATAGCTCAATATTTGAGTTTCAAAATTCTAACGGTTGATCCAAACTGTTCAACATGATTATAAAATGAATATGTACTTGCAAATCAAATTTTACATTTTTTTGAATTTTTTTACTATTTTTTTAGATAAGTAGAAAATCACTTGATCTGAAAATTTTGGACCATCCAAAAACAGTGATTTTCTACCTATCTAAAAAAATAGTAAAAAAATTCGAAAAAATGTAAAATTTGGTTTGCAAGTACATATTCATTTTATAATCATGTTGAACGGTTCAGATCGACCGTTAGGATTTTGAAAACTCAAATATTGAGCCGTAGCACGGACCAATCCGTGCTATGCATAGTACCATAGCCTCACTCATAACTATATTTAATATATATGAGGAGGGATCCACTTACAACATTTGAAAGTTACAACATCTTATAACAATTTAGTTTTGTGATTTTTAAAATTCAAACCGTTCAACATGTAATCTGTACTAAAATGTGCTTGGAGACCAATACATTTTTTTGAATTTTTTTTACTATTTATTAAGTATTTTACAAAACTATTGTTTTTTAGTGGTCCAAAATTTGGTATGTACATGTGTTGGGCCTAATTTGGAGAATCTTAGAGCTCAAACATAATATTATGGTGAAGTAGTAAGTCCACCAAATTAGGATTAAGAGTTTATATATATATATATATAGAGAGAGAGAGAATGGCTAATATCAAAACGTTTGTTCCTGGGCTCAGGAACAAACGATTCCGTTCTCCCATTTCCAAAGTTCAAACAACAAATCCAAACCGTTAGATGTTCAATCTATATTAAAATGTGCTTGGAGACCAAATTTTACATTTTTTGGAATTTTTTTACTATTTATTAAGCTGGTTTGAAAACCGCTGTTTTTCAATGCTGCAGAAATTTCATAAAAACAGCGATTTTCAAACTAGCTTAATAAATAGTAAAAAAATTCCAAAAAATGTAAAATTTGGTCTCCAAGCACATTTTAATATAGATTGAGCATCTAACGGTTTGGATTTGTTGTTTGAACTTTGGAAATGGGAGAACGGAACCGTTTGTTCCTGAGCCCAGGAACAAACGTTTTGATATTAGCCATTCTATATATATATATATATATATAGTGCTGGGCTTAGCTAAGCCATGGTGTAAAACGACTTGGTGCTCCACGTCTCATTATTTCTATTTTGAAAATCCAAATGACCGATCCGAACCGCTCAAGTTGTTCTCCATATTGATATGTGCTTGGAGACCAAATTTTACATTTTTTGGAATTTTTTTACTATTTATTAAGCCACTTTGAAAATCACTGATCCGGCGGTCCAGAAATTTTTACTGTTTTTTACTGTTCATAAGGATTTTCAGATTTTCAAAGTGGCTTAATAAATAGTAAAAAAATTCCAAAAAATGTAAAATTTGGTCTCCAAGCACATTTCAATATGGAGAACATGTTGGAAGGTTCGAATCGACTATTTGAACTTTGAAAATAAAGATATGGCGTGGAGTACCAAGTCGTTTTACTCCATGGAGTAGCCTAGTCGGACTCTATATATATATATATATATAGAGTGTTGGGCTTAGCTAAGCCATGGTGTAAAACGACTTGGTGCTCCACGCCTCATTATTTTCATTTTGAAAATCCAAACGACCGATCCGAACCGCTCAAGTTGTTCTCCATATTGATATGTGCTTGGAGACCAAATTTTACATTTTTTGGAATTTTTTTACTATTTATTAAGCCACTTTGAAAATCACTGATCCGGCGGTCCAGAAATTTTTACTGTTTTTTACTGTTCATAAGGATTTTCAGATTTTCAAAGTGGCTTAATAAATAGTAAAAAAATTCCAAAAAATGTAAAATTTGGTCTCCAAGCACATTTCAATATGGAGAACATGTTGGAAGGTTCGAATCGACTATTTGAACTTTGAAAATGAAGATATGGCGTGGAGTACCAAGTCGTTTTACTCCATGGAGTAGCCTAGTCGGACTCTATATATAGATATATATATATATATATATATATATATATATATGTACTAATCCAACAATTTCATCTGGTTAAATTGAGAGAAATTAGTGTGTTTTCAAGAAGAGGCATAGTCATACTTTCACAATATAATGAAGCACTAACTCTATCAAATTAGGATTAAGAGTTTTTATACATATGTAGCAATGTAACAAATCTATGTAGTTGAATTGAGAGAGAAATCAGTGAAAATTAGTGTATTTTCAGGTAGGACGGAGCCATACTTACAAACTATAGGGTCAAACACATATTAGAAGTCAATTATATAAAATTTTCATGAGATCAATTTTACAGTACTCATAACATTTTACTCTCAATTATATATATAGAAAATCATACATAATTATAATAATTTTTTGAAAAAATTGAGAGTCAAATTACCTCCTTAATCCTACTTGAATATGATCCCTATTTTCAGGAGCCATGCTCCACTCATCCTCTCTTACCATACCCTAGAATTTCAAATTATACAAATCAAGGCCATCAAAGACCATCACTAAAAACATAATACGTTATAATATTTGTTGATGGTAAAAAGTTCTTATCTTAAATTTTTTTTTTTCTGTGATGGTAAAAGGGGTATCAATTAAACATGGATTTGAGCCCCACAATCAGCACTGACATGTCACTCAGAAGAAAAAAAATTTAATTTTCAAAAACCAGGTTTATTTTATCTCAAAAGAATTGCCAACATATTTCCCAAATATTTTGGAACCTACATTGAGGATATAGGTAAACATTGTCAAACATAAGACTTTTGCAATAATAAGGAATGTTTTCTTTTTTGGTTGGAATTAAAGAAGAGAATGAAAATGACGCATTTCAGTTCACTATCTATCAGTAATCTTTTGCGGTCCCCTAAATTTCAGTTGCAAACTTTGAAAGTCTTCATTTAATGATTGGTAATTGTGGCCTTTCAACTTAGACTTATACAGAGATAGACTAATGTGCTTTCGGTAGCACTTCGGCCGAAGTGCTACCGATTCAAAATCGGATTTTCAAAGTCCAAATGGCCGATCCGAACCGTTCAAGTTGTTCTCCATATTGAAATCTGCTTGGAGACCAAATTTTACATTTTTTGGAATTTTTTTACTATTTATTAAGCCACTTTGAAAATTGCTGATCTGGGTGAACAGTAAAAACAGTGCTTTCAAATTCTGGACCACCGGATCAGCAATTTTCAAAGTGGCTTAATAAATAGTAAAAAAATTCCAAAAAATGTAAAATTTGGTCTCCAAGCAGATTTCAATATGGAGAACAACTTGAACGGTTCGGATCGGTCATTTGGATTTTGAAAATTCGATTTTGAATCGGTAGCACTTCGGCCGAAGTGCTACCGAAAGCACATTAGTCTATCTCGACTTATATATATATATATATACCCCACCATATATACTACTACATGTGTATGTTTGTGTGGTACCTTCTTGTTCTTTTTTTCTTTTTTTACAAATTCCTCTTTTCCTTCCGACATATGTGAAGCCATTGTAACACAGAAGAGCTAAATTTACAGAAAGGAAGTCATATAATCACATTTATCTAAGGCAAATGTTACAATACTATTATACTAAATGACATAACAACACTAAGGGCCTGTTCGGCTGTAGCTTAAAAATTACTGTTCACGTGGGAAAAAAAAAATTCACTCAGAGTGAAATTTTTTTTTCCCACGTGAACAGTGATTTTCAGTTCAAAAATTTTGTTTTCCCGTACCCATTCCCAAACTCACACTGCAGCCGAACAGGACCTAAAAGACGGATGAACAAAAAAGAGGAGAGAATGCTGTTGCTTTGTACTTTCGGCCTTCTGACTTAATTGAAAGCAACCAGTGCTATTGACATAAGTGCATTTTCTCTCCTCCCTCTGGGCCAGGAATTCTACAAATGCTAATGCATATTTTTGAATAATTATCAAGTATCAACCATTTGAGGCATTCTATTGGGCCTTAAACTTCAACTGGTGGAAGCCCAAAATGAAACATGAGACGAGGGAATAGTCCCCTTCCGCTTATTTTAGACGGACACGACTTACACACACACACACACACACACATAGTAGAACTAGGGTGTTCCTAAGTTCACTAAGTTTTTTTGTGAACTCAACTCTAAAACTTATCGAATTGGCTTCAAACGACGAATCCAAACCGTTGAAATCCTTCTATCTTATGATTAATGCGTCTACATGTGAAAATTTTAAAATTTTGAATTAGTTTAATATAAAGTCAAGTGATCAAAATTATAAGGTTTATAAATTAATTTTAATGCATTTATTTTTTAGATGCCTTTTGACCACTTGACTCTAAACAAAATTAATTTAAAATTTTAAAATTTTAAAATTTTCGCATGTAGACGCATCACTCTTAAGATAGAAGGATTTCAATGGTTTGGATCGTCATTTGAAGCTAATCCGATAGGTTTTAGAGTTGAGCTCACGAAGGAGTTTGGTGAACTTAGGAATACCCTAGTTCTACTCTATATATATATAGAATGACTAATATACAAACATTTGTTCCTGGACTCAGGAACAAACGATTCGGTTCTCCGATTTTCAAAGTTCAAACAGTCAATCCAAACCGTTAGATATTTAATCTATATTAAAATGTGTTTGGAGACCAAATTTTACATTTTTTAGAATTTTTTTACTATTTATTAAGATGGTTTGAAAATCTGATTTTATTAAAATTCTGCACCATTGAAAAACAACGACCTTCAAACTAGCTTAATAAATAGTAAAAAAATTCTAAAAAATGTAAAATTTGGTCTCCAAGCACATTTTAATATAGATTAAATATCTAACAGTTTGGATCGACTGTTTAAACTTTGAAAATCGGAGAACCGAATCGTTTGTTCCTGAGTCCAGGAACAAACGTTTGTATATTAGCCATTCTATATATATATATACTCTGGCTAATATGCTACGCGTAGCATAGAGGGCCTCCGTGCTACGGCTCAATATTTGAGTTTTCAAAATCCTAATGGTTGATCCGAACCGTTCAACATGATCTCCATACGAATATGTACTTGCAAACCAAATTTTACATTTTTTAGAATTTTTTTACTATTTTTTTAGATAGGTAGAAAATCACTTGATCTGGAAATTATGTAACATTCAGATTAAGTGATTTTCTACCTACCTAAAAAAATAGTAAAAAAATTCTAAAAAATGTAAAATTTGGAGATCATGTTGAATAGTTCGGATCAACCGTTAGCATTTTGAAAACTCAAATATTGAGCCGTAGCACGGAGGCCCTCTATGCTATGCGTAACACCGTAGCCACTTCCTATATATATATATAGAGTAGAACTAGGGTGTTCCTAAGCTCACCAAGGCCTCTCGTGAGCTCAACTCTAAAACCTATCGAATTGACTTCAAACGACATTTCTAAACCGTTAGATATTTAATCTATATTAAAATGTGCTTGGAGACCAAATTTTACATTTTTTGGAATTTTTTTACTATTATTAAGCCGGTTTGAAAACCGCTGTTTTCCAATAATGCAGAATTTTAATAAAAATAACAGTTTTCAAACCGGCTTAATAAATAGTAAAAAAGTTCCAAAAAATGTAAAATTTGGTCTCCAAGCACATTTTAATATAGATTGAACATCTAACGGTTTAGAAATGTCGTTTAAAGTCAATTCGATAGGTTTTAGAGTTGAGCTCACGAGAGGCTTGGTGAGCTTAGGAACACCCTAGTTCTACTCATATATATATATATATATATATAGAGAGAGAGAGAGAGAGAGAGTGTGTGTGTGTGTGTGGCTAATATCAAAACGTTTGCACTAATACTCTTGTGCAACCAAGTCATTTTTGAATTTTCAAAGTCCAAACGGTCGATCTAAACCGTTAGATGTGATCCTCTATATTAAAATTTGCTTGGAGACCAAATTTTACATTTTTGTAAATTTTTTCATTATTTATTAAGCCACTTTGAAAATTGCTGATCACATGGTCCAGAATTTGGTTGCACTATTTTTACTGTTCACCCAGATCAGCAATTTTCAATGTAAAATTTGGTCTCCAAGTAGATTTTAATATAGATTGAACATCTAATGGTTTGGATCGACTGTTTGGACTTTGAAAATCCAAAAACGACTTGGTTGCACGAGGGCCTTGGTGCAAACGTTTTGATATTAGCCACTCTCTCTCTCTCTCTCTATATATATATATATATGGTGGGTCTATATGGTGGGTCATCAAAGTATATTTATAATCAGCAAACACGGTTTGTTCACCTGCGCCATACCTTTATTCTTTTCTTTAAGCTTTTTTAGCTTTTATCTAAGGATTAAGACAATTGAACATCAGTTTCTTAACACGGATTAATATTTAATTCAGTTATGTTGTCGAACAGTCTCAATATTTTTATGGTTAAATTTATGGAATCGGGTCAGTCCGATACTCGGTCGGAGTCGTTTGATCAACATCTAGATTCGTGTTGACAGCTTTGAAGTTCGTACGAATCAAGTGAACACAGATCTTAATGCAAATCAAACAGTTCTTATCAGACATCAGACCGAATTTAATCTGTTGTTCATCGAACTGCCCCACTCCTAAAATTATGGGGGTCCAAACAATGAGTGTCAATGAATACGATAGGAATTGAGTTTTAATCCGAATAAAATTAGTTTAATTCTATTAGTATTCTATTCTTAGTGTAGCTATAGTAGCTATTTAGAATCTTGATAAAAAAAAAAACGACTGATAGCGTTATAGCTTTTAAAGTCCAAAAACTATAGCACAACTATTGCGCAGTTATAACTAGCTATTTAGAACCCACATTTTATCATTAGCAATCAAGTTGCAAAAAAAAAAAATTATTAGCAATCAAGTTCCATTATGAACATTATTTTTATTAAAAGGACTTCAAAGTTCCTCCATTTGTCTGGAGAAATATGGCGAGCTATCTGATCTTTTGCTTTGATAAACCAAAATATGAAAATAGCAAATGGTATATGCAGCAATTAACATGAAAAAAATTTAGATCACTATTATAGAATTTGAATAACTTAGTTCTAAGTTGTTTCAGTCTTGTTTTGTTTTAATTATTTGTTTTGTTTTAATTAGATGTTTAGTTTTATTAGTTCTTGACAAGCTGTATTTTGTTGTATGTTTGTTCCTTTTTTACTGTATTTTTCTTTAGTTCTTTGTTGTAATTTTTTTGTAGGTTGGGTCAGGTCAGGATTTTCAGTTATCCAGTGGTGAAGCTTTGTGATGGCATTTTGTCTGATTTGCATTGTTCATCTCTTTTTATTGGTATGTAATTTCTGTTGTCTTCATTTACTTTTTATTTGGGTTTAGGTAAGAAGGGTGGTAATTTTTGTTGTCTTCATTTTCCAATAATCCCACTTGCCAGCTTAAAAAATTAAAGACAAAGAAAGAGATAAGTCAGCTAACATTGATTTCACTACCAAGTTGGAATTCAAATATTAAGTGTCGTAATTCCTAAAAACACAATCTTCTTCTGGTAGAAGGGATAACTCATTACTGTATAAAATTTTCTATAAAGCACTAAAGTAATCAAAATTATGATTTCACTACCAAAGTGTGCTGGGTTCAATCCAATTTGTTTTGAATTACAAGGATCTCAAATTTCAAATCCTTTTGATGAAAATATTAAAGTGTATCATCTAATGACAAATGTAATTATTGTAGCATTTTCTTCTGAACGATGGTCGTTTACTGTGTGGCTCTGCTGTAGAGAGCTGGAATTCATTGGGATCATGGATGGAGGTATTCAAAATTTATCTCCTCTCTAGCTTTTTGTTTGCCTTTTAAAAAATATCAACTTTTGTACTAATGAAAAATTAGTTATAATTAATTAGTAAATTTTTTGAGGGTGCAAGTTAATTTTGTATCTAAAGTTGCCTTAACGGGATACCATAAAGGTGGTTCCGACTACAGTTCGACATGAACAAACATCCACATTCTCATGAGTTTTATTATACTTCTCTTTCAGCTTATATTATAAATTTTTGTTCTAAGTCTTAGGTTTTAGTCAGCTCAAATTAGAACTGGCACCAATTGCTGGTTGATTTTGATCAAGTTCAGTTGACTCAAACAAAATAATGTATTTTATTCTCATTATGCCGTGGTGACGACAGCAAGGCAAAAGAAGAGAAAGAGTAACCGACTATCCCGTTAAAACACTTAAAATTATTTTATTCAATATGAATTTATAAGTTTACAGTTTTTGTTCACCAAGAGTTAACCATGCTTAAATACAGTTTTTAAGATACAGTCTATACAAATATCTAAGATCATGTTCTATATGAATATGATCTACACAGTATTTGTACAATGGTTCATCCAATATCTAAAATCATAAGCTGTGTTCTCTGACTATTCATGACTTGGTCACCTGTACTTGAAAAGGCCTTAATTGAATACGTCTAATGATCGTCTCTGACTATTCATTTCCTGGTGCTTACAAGGTTCTGCTACTATAAGTTATTGGATGAAATATTAAATGAAAAAATAATATTCTTTTTATGTTATATCCGGTCATAATTAAATTTTCATTGACAGAAGAAGAATTACAGAAAATTCAATTTCAAACTATATTAACAAGGGTCCAAACAATATATGTATTAAATCCATATTATTCTTATAATTAAGGAGTGATTGCTTGATAATTATATATCTTAATAATATTAATAATAGTCAAAATTAAAATAAAATTTTAAAATCCAACATCACAGGCATGATTTTACAATAATCATACCATGTTTATGAAAAATGATGAGACTTAACTGATACATGTTTTAATGTTCAACAAGTATAATTTAAATCTTAATAATCTAAAACTGATTGTTCTTTGCATTGCCAAATAATACTCAGATTGCGTGAAATTTTATTGATATATGCTGTCTATATATATGTCTAGAAACATTATTTTAATTAATTTGATTGTTAAGTGACCCCCGTTTTGCACAAATAGACGAATATCGATGTATCAGTATCTATATGAATAATTGTTAAGTGACCGGTCACTTGGTTATTTGTTGGGGCCCAAATTGACGCACCTTCTGGTTTTGCCATCCATTTTAGTGCATCATCATTGCACGAGTATTCTTCTTCGGTTCTTCCAATGGTTGTAGCACAGTTTCTTCTTCCAATGATTCTAACAACTTAATTTATTGGCGAGTTACCATTTTGCGGTTCTAATTATACCTCTGTCAATGATAATTCTTTTCTTAAATTAAGTCTAATGCTTTCCTCTGATGATAAGGATCTCCGAGACCTAATTCTGGAGGAAGAGAACAGCAGCCAGGACATAGCTCAGGTAGTGGACCTTCTGTTGTCCATTGCCAGAGAGGAGTCCAGCGAAGAAACAACTATTCAACAAGCTTCTGGAGCTGGCAACTCCCCAAATCCAATGTCTGAAGAAGAGTTGGCTAAGGAAGATCTTGTTAATTGGGATGAACTTGCCTGAGTGTTGTCTTTGGAATGTTTTGTTTGATAGTTTGTTGTTCTGCCTGTTTGTTAGTAGTTAATTGTGTTTTTTTGATGATATAGGTTGTTTGTTTAGGTAATTTTGATGCTGCCATGTACCTATGTTGTATGAATAGCTGTATGACTTACTGCATTTGATTTTGGTACCTATTTTGAGTACCAGATCAGGTACATTATGATTTCAATATGAAATCGGTGGAATTATTCCACTATTATTAAAAAAAAATTATACCTCTTTTCATTCACAATGTGGTTTCCACATCTCTTGTAATTACATCTCTTTACTAATTGCGCTGGGCTGAAACTGGGCTGAACATTTATGTAATTCTAAGCCCAGTACTCAGTTTGTGATTAGCTTCAATTGGAGCAACGTAAGGGTTAAGCCTAGATCCTTAATTCTGAAGCTTTCGATACAATTGATTTTGTTGCAGTTAGTTACTCATAATCTGGTAACCATGACGAGAATCTTAACAACACGACCGAAATTAATCTCAACAGTTATAAATGCTATTCGTTACTTATTAAATTCAGTTTCTAAATAATTTAAAATGCTGTAATATTGGTAAATTGTTGTTCAATTTCTTTACTCAACTATTCCAGTCAAATTGATTCCACTAAATTTATATACGTTTAGAAATTTACCAGCGAAAGGTGCAATTTAAGGCGAAGAAGGATTACTATTACATAAAAAGTACAGTCGAAACTCCAACAAACAAAACATGCAGAAAGACATACATATGCTTGTGTAAAATTAAAGCAACAAAAATAAATAGGAAGTATATATTCTCATTGCTTGATTTTTTTTGTCTAAAAAAAGTTTATATGGCAATGCATTCTAGGTTCCTCGAGCTACGACTCTTCAATATGTGCAAAATCAATTTCAAAGGGGGGAATTTAATTAAAAATTTAAAATTGATGATGTCATACCAGAAGGAGTCAAGGCACAAGGGTACATTCCATTAATTTGCATCATTCAAATATCGATTCCTCCAAATGCCACCGAGTTAGTCTTCAATTTCTTTGAGCTCTTTGTGGCTGTAGGCTATAAAAGGACTGAAATACACGAGGCTGGTCTTCAAGTTCATGTTCTGGGCTACCACGCAAAGGTCGCTCCTCAATTGGTCGTGCTCGTTGTGGGCGATCACTAAGAAAGGACAGAAGTACACGGTTGGCTGTCAGTATGTTTGAGGATGATGCAGTACATTGGGTTCTCTGAGGCTCCATAGGCTGCTTCCTATTGACATGTACTTCATCATCTAGGGACCTATCTTCCATTTCATGTACTATTTGTTGTAACGGATTGCCATTGATCTCCTGTTGTACCAATGCATTACTAGTTACGAGTTCTATGTTCCGTACCTCTTGTACCTGTGGTCCTTCAGGTGTCTGCCCATTACTAAACATGTGGTATATGGCATCAAAGTATCTATGGAGAATAGTAAGGAATGCCAAACATGAACTGATGAGAAACATGTAAGTGTAGTTGGAAAGCACCAAGCTCCGGTTTTCTTTTTCATCAGCACCCACATAATTTGATAATGAGGCAGAAAACCATTTCTTTTCTAGTTGCCTCAGTGTGCCATTCTCACCTATCTTCAATATTGCAATTGACATAGCATTAGCCAAGGGAGAACCCTTTGGGAGTACCTGTCCAAATAGTAATGCTGCTTCAGATTAATGACCGGAATAGTACTTAATACTTTACATATGCTTCTAGTTTCTATTCTTGGTTATGTTAGAATTAATGTATAAGAGTATTTGCATCTTTAATTTGTCCAGGACTTATTATTGAAATATTATCATTATATACAAACAAAATCTATGCTGAAGCCATTACAAGACAAGTAAGTTGGATGATGTTTTTTATTTTTTTATTTTAGTATTTATAAACTGTTAAGAGAGAAGAAAATAAAATATTAACATGTAAGAGGGAACTCACGAAGCCAAAACCTCCCACCATTTGTGTCTCACTGTGAGACACCGTGTAGTTTTCATGATGCGAAAGAAAAACTCGAAGATAAGGAACTTCCAAATAGGCAGCTGTGATGGTTCCATTTTCAAATGCCATTTTATAATCATTTTCACTTCCAGAATAAATCCTTACAATATTCTTATCAGGATATTTAAGTACAGAAGTCAAGTAATCTGGTACAAATGTGTAACCGTCACACCCAATTAATGAAGTGTCGATATCTGGTCTAAAATTCTGAGTTACTAGAATCGAACTCAGGCTTGCCGTGAAGCTATTCAAGGCAAGTTGGGCCACGAAAAACCACAGTATTATCACAATCTTTGTATGGTAACTTTGAATTCCTGTAAAAGAAAAGTTGGTGCAAAATTAACAGAAGTACGGAACAGCGTCAAGGTTAACATAGTTATAACTTATAAAATCAAAATTTTAGTAATAGAGAAATAACATGTTCTATTTAGGTGCCTTACTTTTATCAAGGTTGAGGAAGATGCCATTGCAAACTATCCAAAGTGAAGCACCTATTTGCTTCAACCAACTTTCCTGAAAATCTGGGACAACATTCTCAACTAGCTCATGACACCAAACCAGCAATATGTAGTACGAAAACAAGGCCAATATGCACATCCATAATTCGATTGAAAATGTCTTTGTAGGCAACCATCCTTTCACGTCTGTTTTCACCGGAACCAACATTGCCAGCCCAGATGACAGATATGGCTTTGTGAATTGCACATTTTTTGAGCGATTAGAGAGAATTGTTACATCTCCCACTACAATATCAACCTCCTGCAAAACATTAAGTGTGAATAATTGAAATTTTTAACTTTGAAGGACTTGCATGTGAACTACTACTATAATATTAAAAAAAATAGTGTTAAGAATAGTACTCTTAAATAAACTTTATTGACAAGTTCATCATAGTCATCTGTTTTGTACGGAACAAAATCATATAGGACCTCATAGCCCAAGGAACTCAGAGTTGCCTTAAACGCATCAATGCAAAACCCACTATATGAAACAGAATTTCCTGTCTTTGTCACCAATACGAAGTTTTCCCAAGTTGAATTACTGGCCGGTATCCCAACCTTTAGCCTCCTCAAACCTGAAGGTGTAGTAAGTGGACCTCCAGGCCAAAACACTATGCTCTTCAAGTTTTGTGAAGTAGATTGGAGAAGCATATAATCATCCTCATTTTCATAAAATCCAATTGAATCTCGCCAAATTCCCATCTCCCTATAGCTTCTTCCAACTACATTAATAATACGAAAAGTCGAATATCTCTCACTCTCATCTAAACTTCCATTTGTAGGCCTCATAAGCCCACTAAGCCCTGAAAAGTTGCTGGCTATTAAATTCTCAGCTAAGGTTTTGTTATTCTTCTCAGATGTTGTTGCTGCTAGAGAGATGGCATCTACAACATCATAAGCTCGTATGGCATATACACTAGGATCAAATGAGTTTTCACCACCTTTTTCAAACTCGGTCTTAAACCTTTGCTGAAAATTTAACCGAAAGTTTAAGTACTCAGGAGTAGTCTCATTAATATAGGATCTGACCCCTACTAGTCCTTGCATATATCTGGATATGAAGGATGGTGTGAACAATGAATCAAGGAGGGCAGTGATATCATTACCACAGATCCAGATATAACCTTTGTTCATCATTCCCTGTGAGACTGCTTCCTCAAAGAGGATCGGTGCAAGTGTTTCAGAGATTCTCAGGATAATATAAACCGTGGAAAGTTTTGTTCTTGTGTGGTTTAACTCTTCCCTGACTATACTTCTTGGGTCAGAAGTAGAGTCTGCTGGTGGGAATATTGCACGGTATTCAAGCTCAGATCCAATGGCTTCTAGTGCATTGGAGAGCAAAAGTGCGGAGGAGGATACCGAGCCAAAGACATCATCCTCATAGACTGCAATGACTTTTCGCCAGTCATATGATCTGACAATATCAGTAAGACAACGCACCAAAGCAATTTCTGAATATGACATTTGAATCAGGAAAGTTCCTGAGAATAAATGAGATGAAACTATAGAAACAACGGGGACTTTTGACCCTTCACCAACAGTACCAGAAACGGACACTTGTGGTACTGTACCTCCAGCTATGATTGTGTCTGCGCCTAACTGAATAAGGTTTTGCACTGCAGTTGAGAAAAAAGGACTTATCATTTTGACTAATTCTAAAACCGTAAAATAAATCATCTAGAGACATTTATACCTCTCTTGATGTAGTAATCAAGAGAAATAAATTCTAAATTGCTTGTTTCAAACTTCAATCACCTAGATTTTAAGAGGTGGCCTCCAAGAACACTAAATTGATGTGGTACATCTATTAGTATCCATAAAAAAATAGTTAGAGAACTAGAGTAGAATTATCTAGGGTGTTCTTAAGCTCACTAAGGTGTTTGGTGAACTCAACTCCAATATCTATTGTATGGGCTTCAAATTATTAATTCAAACCGTTAAAATTCAACTAGTTTTGAATATTTATATGATAAGCAAGTTTCTGATTAAAGCAGCACATACCGTATGAATACATTGGAGAGGGGTCTGTTGTATTGAGATCTAAAACACCGGCAAGAAGGGTGTGATTAGAGAATTTCTCTACCGCAAGCTGTATAGCTACCTTTTGCTCTTTTCCTATGCGTGTATTTGGGTTTGTTATTGCACCAATTGGCACTGTCAGAGCACTTGTGATCTGGAATGGAATCAGGAACCAGAATAAGAAGAGACTTGAGAAACCTCTTTCCATGGCCGGTTTGCTTAATGAATCAACGTACACACCAAGTTTTATAATTTATCTTGTCTTCATAAATATAAGAGCTATGATTCTTAGAGCATCTACATCCCTGAAACTCTTAGAGTTTCTAATCTGATGTGGCAGTTGCTAAACCAGTTTTAGGGATGTAGATGAATTTCTTATTTAGCAATTTTGCTCAATAATTTCTTAATAAGAAATCGTTTATAAACTGTGACGTGGCGAAATGATTCGCTGAGATTCCTTTCTCTTGCAGATATATCTTAATAAGAAATTTTATAACCTGTGACGTGGCAATTAGGAAACTCTAATTTTAGTTTCAGGGATGTGGAGGCTTAAAAATTAAGAGAGGTTTAATTTCTAAAAAACAGTTAACAGTTATTTAGAAACTCTAATAGTTTCAGGAATGTAAATGCTAGGATTTTTTACCAATTGTGCAAAAACAGTTATAATTTACCAATTGTGCAAAAACAGCTGGGATTTTTTTTTTTATAATTGCGTACGTAATAAGATAACTAAAACAAACTCCAGAAACAATTTGAAATTGATACCGCGTGTTGACTTTAATTTATTTGACTGAGCTAATTAATTTATACGTATTTAAAAAGCTGACTGGGGACATGAAGTTGACACTTTACAAAAAAATAAATAAATACAATGAAATCTTATACAAAATACAAGCCAGTTGCCGAAATTTTTATTAATAACCTCAAACAAATGAAAAATGTCAAATATAACCTCCATCTGGAAAATTTTTCAAAACTAACCTAACCGCCCCATCACTGGGCGGTTCACCCTACCCACCAAACCGCCCAGTGATTGGGCGGTCTACACGGCCAAGAAAACCGCCCCCCAATCGGGCGGTTAGGCATATATATATATATATATATATATATATATTTTTTTTACAGATATGTTAGGATATTTATTTTAGTAAGATATATTTATAAGATATATATATTTTTTTAAGATATATTAAGACATGTTTGTTTTTGTAAATATATTTTCATTAAGATATATTTATAAGATATATATATTTTTTATAGATATATTAAATATATATTTGTTTTGTAGATATATTTTTATTAAGATATATTTACAACATATATGAAGATATATTTTTTCTATTGTAATTTTTATATGAAAATGATTTATTTTTTTATTGTAATTTTAAATAAAAATTGGTTGAATGTGGATGAGTCGTTTGACGTTAGAACTGTCGATTCTTTTATAATAATTGTCGATTTGGATAACGTGATAAACAGTGAAAAATATGTAATATAAATGGTAAGTCCACCAAAAAAAAATCCAAACTACATAATCTAAATGTCCGCAACATAAGATAAAACACTCCAAACTGAATATACAATAGTAGAAAAGCTATCAGACTACAAGAACAAAAAACCTAACGACGAGGACGAGGGCGACGACCGGAGAGATCCAACCTACGGGGTGGATGGCGGTCCCTATGCGGCTGTACACGCCTCACGTGAACCTCCTCCTCCTGTGCGGCTGTATCCGCCTCGGCCCATGGATCCTCCACCAGTGGGGGGGTGGGCGGCATGGTAGGCACCTCCCATGGCTCCCAGGTAGATGGATACGTAGGCGGAGGAGGCGGTGTGCCAAATATAGCAGATGCATAGGCATCTGCATGCTGTGCTCCACTCCCATTGGCCTCGTCATCGTGCTGTCTGGCCTCCGGATATCGTGGTATGTGGAGGCTCCGTCTCTCATCCCCGGCATAATCTCCGGTAAAGTCATCCATAGTGAACTCCGGAGTGGAATGTCGTGGGGGAGCTCCACCCTTAATGGAAACAATGTTAGTTTTGCTACATACAAATAAGTAGTAAGTTGAATAAATAATAAATTTTTGCTACCTGTCCAACATGCACCGGAACTCCATACTCATTGTAGTAAGTGCTCCACGCATTATTATTCAACACCCATTCGTGGAAGCCCCAACCTGATTCATCCACTGCATAATTGAAGTAAAATTAGTGAGAATAGTTTTTGTACCGAGAAATGACTGTGTACGACAAAATCAAATTACCTGGAGGAGGTGGCGGCATCTCATCACCGTATATAGCGACTCTGGGCTGATCCGGATCTAGTGGTGTGGGCTCTATCTCGCGCCAGTTTATGTTCTCCCCACTGTCATGCAACATGCCAACGAGGTGGCCGTCAAAGCCGGAGTCCTCCACCATAGGAGCAGTGTGCTGGAGCATTGTACATCTCACTGCTCGCCAACCTTCTCGTGCCATGCACACCAAGCTGTGTGCCACTCCTCTGATACCGGTAAGAATCTGCACAAAGTGTATTTATTAATTTTTTAGGAAAAACTAAATAAAAATTTAATGCTTTAAATATGTTAGTTTCGTAAGTAATTACCTGGCGAGCCTGCATCGGTCCGAAAGACATATAACCACTCGACCCTGCACGAGAAAGCCTCCGTCGAAGGGTCTCACCCCAATGGCCCGTGAGGTATACCGAGGGCATGCCCCACCTCTGGTACCAGACTAAGTACCTCAATCCTCCAGGCCCTGCGCCCAGTGTGACATCATCGGCCGTAGGAGGCTGCCACATGTGGAACTGTGGAGACTGTGCTTGGAGGAAATGCTCTGCGTGGCGCGTGCTCCAGTCGACGTTGGGCTTATTGTGTTTAGTCCTGCAGTACATTTAAATTAAAAAAAGAATGTTAATCAAGTGCAGAACTGAACAAGTAACGGTAGGAGAGCAATTAAGTAATTGTAACTTACTTGTGCAACTTGGTGGTCTCAGCCTCTCCAAGGTCTGGGAACTGCGGGACAAATGCGTCCAGACCAAACTGTCGGGTCACGCGATCTGGATACGTGTACTCAACAATCCAGTAACATACACACGGCCCCCGATAAAACCAGAGATGCCTCTGCTCCAATGTCAGTCGACAAAATGCGTTCCTTTCGTAGAACTCCCGGTAGACCCCATAGAGCGCTCACATCTGCTAAGGTCACGGTCATCTCCCCAAAGGGTAAGTGGAACGAATGAGTCTCCGGTCGCCATCTCTCTGCGAGCCCGCTCATCAGAGCCTGGTCGATCTGACCCTGTGGCATGGTAGCAAGCTGGTACAATCCGAGATTCATAATGCACTGCTCCATCAGAGGATGACCGACGTACGGTATCCCGGAGGTGCGATGTCTCACGGTCAACATCGTCTCGTCCTGTATTTAACAATAATTTCAGTCTGAGCGACTTACTATATGCCATATTAAAAATCTGTAATTTGAACTGAATTGCTTAAAAAACAACGTACCTCCGTAGATGCGAGCGCGACCCTGTGCTGAACGTGTGGAATCCACAGAAGAGGGCTGAATGTATCAGCTGCATGTGTAGCGTGGTCTACACCGAGAGGCTCTGCACCGGATGCATTGGGAGCCTCTGTACTGGACGAACTACCGCCCCTCTCCATAGTATCTACAGTGCACAATTTGCAAATAACTTAAATTTCACAATTTTAGATATAAAAATGTATAATGTAGGGATTTTAAATCGAAACACTAATTTTGTACCCTAAATTCTAATTTAATTCCTAAAACCTAAACCCTAATTTAATTTTGTACCCTAATTTATAAACCCTAACACTAATTTATAAACCCCAATTTAATTTATAAAACCTAAACCCTAATTTAATTTATAAACCCTACTTTATAAACTCTAATTTAATTTATAAAACCTAAACCCTAATTTAATTTATAAACCCTAATTTAATTTTGTACCCTAAATCCTAATTTAATTCGCTTAAACATAAACCCTAATTTAATTTGGTACCCTAAATCCTAATTTATTTCGCTAAACCCTAATTTAATTTTGTACCCTAATTTATAAACCCTAACTCCTAATTTTGTTCAATTCTATCTCGTCGGGAAAATCAACAACCCGCACAATTTAACAATTAAAATTTTAAACTAAAGTCTAAACCCTAATTAAACCCTAATTTAATTTGGTACCCTAAATCCTAATTTATTTCGCTAAACCCTAATTTAATTTTGTACCCTAATTTATAAACCCTAACTCCTAATTTTGTTCAATTCTATCTCGTCGGGAAAATCAACAACCCGCACAATTTAACAATTAAAATTTTAAACTAAAGTCTAAACCCTAATTAAACCGTAATTTAATTTCTAACCTAAACCGCACAATTTAATCGCGTCGGGAAAATCAACAACCCGCACACGGTTAACACCTCAATTCCTACCAAAAATAAAATAATGAGTTACGATAACTTACCCGAAGACGATCGATCGAGAGGAAGAGATGGCCGAGAGAGAGAGAGAGGGAGAGAGAGAGGGAGAGAGAGAGGGTGACCGAGAGAGAAAGTGCGGCCAAGAGAGAGAGAGGGGGGGTGGTGGTGGCCGGCCGGGTAGAGGGAGGAGGTGGTGGCCGGCCAAGGGGAGGGGAGGGGAGGGGAGGGGGAGGGGAGAGGGAGGGGAGGGGAGGGGAGGGCCGGGGGAGGGTCGGGGAGGGGCGGGGAGGGCGGGGCTGGGCGGCAGGGGGCGGGGCTAGGCGGCTGGGGGCGGTGGCGGGGGTGTGGGGAAGAGGCAGGGGGGGCTGGGCGGGTTTTATTAAAAAAAAAAATTTCCTACTAAACCGCCCCATGGGGGGGCGGTTAGAGTGGGCGGGTGGACCGCCTAATGATGGGGCGGTTAGGGGGGGTGCGGACCGCCCAATGATGGGGCGGTTGGGTTATTTTTGAAAATTTTTTGGAGTTACGGTTAGATTTGATATTTTTCTTTTGTTTGAGGTTATTAATAAAAATATCAGAGCCAGTTGCTTCTCATTTTTTTTTTTATCTATCCGAATTTTCAAAATCTTTTATAATAATATTATTAGTTTAGTTTAGTAAGTTGAGAGGCATAGGGCCGGCCGGAAGGAAGAAAGGGAGGCTAAGTCTTTCTATAAATTTAAAATGTTAATTTATCCTTAAAAAAAATTAAATCTACGATAGACAGAAAAAAAAAATCATTGCTCCCTAGCACGAGCTTTTGTAAAAGAAATTAACTAGCATTTTTTTACAATTAATCCGATCAACGAGGGGCAAATTGTTTGTGATAGGGCCATGTTCCAAAGGCCCTTTTACTTGTTCTAAATTGGGCCATAAACGACTGGGATTCGGACCTCTCTAAGAGGCCAACCTGAAGTCATATGAAAAGCCCAAAGATTCACTAAGTCGGGGCCCAATACAACGGCCTCAAATCATGTAGCCCTAAGTTTGGTTCATGATAACCGACATACAGGATGAACGTGGAAACGGCTAGCTTAATGCCCTCCGTTCCAGTAACGGCTGACATAACTACCCACGTTCTCCATAACTGCCCGAGATGGCAGTTATGGCTGGACTATATAAGGCAGTGATTCCCATGAATAGGGGGACACTTGTCCAATCAAGGGAGAGATCACACAGGATAGAGTCCGAATCTCTCACAATCCACCCCGAGTTCCTAACTCCATTCACATCTCGGCCTGCCATCCTTTGGCAGGACAAACCCAACTCAGCCCAACTTTCCATACGGTCTCATCTCCCGAGATAGGACGTATCAACCACCGTGGGGCCACGCCTCGCTCACACAGAGAATTAGATGGCTCACCCAAACGCAGCAATTCTGCCCCCACCAGGGGTGACGATCCCGTTAGGAGTAACGATCACACCACCTCCTTTTGTAACCCCATCTACAGGGAACCTCTCCCACAGTCAGCCTCATGGGGCGAGGCCTAACAGTTCGGTAATATGACCTCATGTTCTCCAACCGGCACAACCTCGCCACACAGACCCCGACATCGCTACTCGACCTTCGTTTACCGAAGGGCATGTGACTAGACCACTATACACCGAGCACACACCGATACCTGGTACCTATCAGCCACCATACATACCGCACTATACTCAGCAGACGCCGTTTTACCACTACGGCGCGACCACCTACACACCTTACACCTTAATGTATCCCCAGTACCCCTATGTGACACCGCCCGGGCAATGGGGCCCGGGAGGTGCTCAAGGGATATACCCTATGACAGGTCCAACACCACACTCCCAACAACTACCATCGCGACCTGTAATCCAGACCGTACCACCAGCTGTACCGATTCCCCAGCCTTTGTCAGCAAACCGCGTTCAAAGTCGGCCGGCAAAAATCTCTCCTAGAGACATGGATTCTCAGTTCATACATGTTCGAACTGGTAGTGAGACAGATACGCCTATCCTGCAAGAACAACAGGTCCAATCCAAACGCCAGGACCAAAATATTCTGCCAATGGGGGAACAACCCAATGAAAGAAGACAGCCGGAAGGGCAGGGCGAAAGTAGAGAACCTGATCCCAAAAGAGAGCCACATGTTGAGAGACCCGAAGTTCACCACAACAATGAGCGCGAATCAGCCAATCGAGGCGGAGGTTCCAGACCATCTCGCCGAGAACAGTCTCGCTCCCGTAGGGAACGCGAACGAAGCCCACCCCGAGGTCAGGATAGAACTCGCCGAGATGATCGCAGAAGAAATCGGCGATCGCCTACCCCACTCCGAGGTGTAAATATGGCTCAAATTGAAGAATTGATCCAAACGAGGCTAGCGGCTAAATTAGCCGAGATTGAATCCCAGAAGGCAGGCGCCTACTCTCGGCCTATGGGGATTAAAGATGGCCCTCTTTCCGGAGACATTTACCGCCACTCGATGACAGACTTCAAATACCCAACAACTCTCCCTAGCTTCCGTGGTAGTGGTGATAATCAGGATCCGCACAATTTCGTATATGGATTCCTTGAGCGGCTTTGCCTCCTTGGAGCCACTGACGCTATCATGTGCCGTGTTTTCACCACTTGCTTAACTGGCGAAGCATGGGAGTGGTACATGACGTTACCTCGACGGTCCATCAACCAATTCGAAGACTTCGCAAAATTATTCTTGGAAAGATACACGATTATCAAGCCACCGCAAGCGACATGCAAGATGCTTCTGGACATTGTCCAGGGACAGCGTGAAAGAACAGGTGCATTCGTTAATCGATTTATACAAGCATCTCGGCGAATTCAGAATCTCAACGAGAAATTCGCCTTAGCCGCTATCAAGAAAGGACTCCGCAAAGAGGGTCTGGGTACTTTGCGCTACGAAGCCCACATGAAGAAAATGACCACTTTGAGGGAGTTTGTAACCTTCGCTGAGGGTTACATCCGTGCCGAGGATGACAACGGGAGCCCCACGAGGCTTAGATCTCGATCTCCCTGTCATCCAACAAACAAACAGCCAGTTCAGAACGGGTCTCGCAACCAAAGAGAACCTCGGTGAAACCAACCCACCGAGCAGGAACATAAATCCGACACTAACGGGTACCGACAGCATTTTGTGAGGTACGCTCCTCTCACCAAGAAGCGACATGAAATGTACAACATCATAGAAGGCATGTTCGATCTCCCCCCGCCGTTGCCGGAAAACATTTTTACAGTGATAGATAACTCGAAAAAGTGCGAGTATCACGGATTCAATGGGCATTCCACCGCAGAATGCCTCAAACTCAAAGACATCCTAGAGAGATAAGCCCGAGAGGGTAAGCTGATCGAGTTTATCAACCCCGACTTCTTCAAAAAGTTTTTCAAGAAGTATAATGGTCAAGGTATGGTTTTTAAGAAACCCATTCCATACAGACAGGATTATATGGGACCTCGAGTTGGTGAGGTCAGTCCCCAAACCCGGGATGGTCCCGAGATAAGGCGCCCGGAGCGGCAGAGCAGTCCTGTCATTAATGTGATTAGTGGCGGCCATCGCGGTACCGCCCAAAAAATCTTACCTCGCGACAATCGAAAACCATACCCCACTGTCCTACCGGTTGAAGCCACGAATGACAAAAAACGACCTCGATCTGAGGAAGTGATATTTTTTTCCGAGAAGGATCTCGGTCAAATTTCTGGCCCGCACGATGATCCCGTGGTGCTTAATCTCAAGATCAACACTCACAGAGTTAAAAGGGTGTTAGTTGATACAGGCAGCTCGGCCGATATCTTGTATTTATCAGCCTTCACGCAAATGGGCCTCAACACTCGCGCCCTCCAACAACATATGTCGCATTTAATAGGCTTCACAGGAGATGCCCTTCAACCTCGGGGAATGATGCCACTCAAAGTGATGTTTGGTACATCCCCTCGGACAGTGGAAGTCATGGTGGACTTCCTCATCGTTAATGCTCCTTCCCGTAAAATGCGATCCTGGGAAGAGGGACCTTGAACAAAATCGGCGCCATCATTTCTCCTTCCCACCTTAAAATCAAGTTTCACATTGAAAACGGGATAGGAGAAGAATGTGGCCAACAGCAGGTAGCACGTGAATGCTACATGACATTCATTCAAGGTCAAGGGGGCTCTGTCCACCAAGTTGATCAGTCCGATGCAAAAACCAACCAACAGCGGTTGCGTTCCATACTGACTTTCTACCTCCAAACACGAACCTCGCACTGGATCCAGTCGATAAAGCTGAGGCGAAAACCTCCCTTGAACCAGTAGACGAAGTCGAACAACTTGATTTAGGTGGTGGCAAAACACTTAACATCGGAAAGGCAATCCAAGGGCCGGCAAAGGCAGAGCTAATAAAATTCCTCCAAGAAAGCCAATCCGTTTTCGCCTGGACCGCAGCTGACATGCCAGGAATTCCAAGGTCAATAGCAGAGCACCGACTGCACATTAACCCGGGCTCAAAACCAATTAGGCAACGGAAGCGAAATATGGAGCAAGCCGTGAAGCGCGAGGTAGAGAAATTACTTGACGCTGGTTTTATCAGGAATGTCGAATGTCCAGAATGGACAGCCAATCCCGTGCTTGTCAAGAAATCCAATGGTGACTGGCGTATATGTATCGATTACACCGATCTCAACAAGGCATGCCCCATGGATCCATTTCCTTTGCCCAAAATTGATTAATTGGTCGATTCCACCTCGGGACATGCTTACCTCAGCTTCATGGATGCCTTCTTCGGATACAATCAAATCCGGATGAGCCAAGCCGACGAGGAAAAAACTGCCTTTACCACCAACTCGGGGCTATACTACTACCGGGTCATGCTTTTCGGATTGCGCAACGCTGGAGCCACGTTCCAAAGAATGGTTAATACCGTATTCCAAGGTCAAATTGGACGAAATATAGAGGCATACGTGGATGATCTACTTGTTAAAAGCATGTCTGACCTCGACCATGTCCGCGATCTCCGTGAAACCTTCGCGACACTAAATTCAGCTAACATGAAACTCAACCCAAAGAAAAGTTTCTTCGGCCTGACTGACGGTAAATTCCTCGGCTTCATGGTTTCTATGCGGGGAATTGAGATTCATCCTTCCAAATCACAAGCCATCCTCAACATGAAACCACCTCGGAATCTCAAAGAGTTGCAATCTCTCACAGGCAAGTTGGCTGCTCTCAACAGGTTTATCGCAAGATCCGGGGACGTTTTTTTTCCCCTTCTTTAAAGCCATGCGCAAATCAGCCAAATTTGAATGGACAGATGAATGTGCAATGGCCTTCGAAAAAATCAAAGCCTATCTCGCCAATCCACCATGTCTCAGCAGGCCAACCGCGGGCGATATCCTGGTGTTGTACTTAGCGACAACAGGACATGCAGTAAGTGTCGCCCTTGTCTGGGTAGAGAGACGAGATCAGAAGCCAGTTTACTTCGTCTCACATGTACTTCGGGATGCCGAAACCAGGTATTCCCAGATTGAAAAGGCAGCATATGCTCTCGTCATAGCTGCGAGAAAGTTGAGGCCTTACTTTCAGTCACATTACATAAAGGTTTACACCGGGATTCCACTTAAGAAGGCATTCGCAAATTTCGATTCATCCGGGCGATTGCTAGCTTGGGCCCTCGAATTATCAGAATTCGATGTCTTTTTTCATCCCCAAAATGCTCTGAAGTCTCAGATCTTCGCCGACTTCATCGCCGAATATTCCAGACTTCCCCCCGAGTCTGAAGGACGCTGGACAATCCATGTCAACGGTGCCTCTTCGTTACAAGGGGCTGGAGCCAGGGTATCCCTCACTGGTCCACACGGGGAAACCCTGAATTATGCTCTTTACTTTCAATTTCTGGTAACAAACAATACCGCGGAATATGAAGCTATGATAGCGGGCCTTAAATTGGCCAAAGAATTAGGCGCCCGCGAGGTTCACCTCCGCAGTGATTCCGAGCTAGCAGTCAAGCAAATCAACGATTAATGCCGAGTCATGGATGAAAACTTGCGCAAATACCGACAGCAGTTCCATCTGCTCAAGAGTCACTTTGACGAGGTAAACATTCAACATGTCTCCCGCAACAAAAACTGCCAAGCTGATGCCTTGTCCAAACTTGGCGCTGCAGGTAACCTTGACAAAGACCGGCCCGTGATTGTTATGGACGTTCCTGAATCCAGCATCCACCTTGATACCATAGCTGTACTCGCCATCAGTGAACCCGGTGAGTCCTGGTTCACCCCGATGTGGAATTTCCTTAACACGGGGGTCCTACCCACAAATCAGTTAAAAGCCCGACGTCTAAAAAGGATCGCGCCCATGTACTCTATATTCAACAATCATATCTATAAACGGAGATACGTGCGACCTTGGCTCAAGTGTATAAATGAGGAGACAGCCCTAAAGATGTTATCTGAGGTACATGAGGGCATCTGTGGAAGCCACCAAGGGGCGAAAACTCTTGCCAAACGAATTCTCAGAGCCAGTTTTTACTGGCCAACTATGCAGCATGATGCGGCGGACTTGGTCCGAAAATGCGAACGATGCCAATACCATAGCAAGTTGAGTAACATCCCGGCATACGACCAGATATCCATCTCGGGGGGCCTGACCTTTTGACTTATGAGGTATCGACATAGTCTGGCCATTTCCCATAGCTGTTAGACAGCGCCGTTGGATTATCGTCGCTGTCGAGTATTTCACTAAATGAGTCAAAGCCGAAGCGTTAGCAACTATTACGGCCGCAGCAGCAGAAAAGTTCATCTGGCAGAACATCATTTATCGTTTTGGCATACCACATGCACTCATTTCGGATAATGGAATACAGTTCAATGCAGCCCGCACCATAACATTCCTTTCCAACTTAGGTATTCAAAACAACTTCACCTCGGTCAGCCACCCTGCTAGCAATGGATTGGCCGAGGTCACCAACCGTACCATTTTGGATGGTCTAAAGAAGAAAGTCGCTGAAAACAGAAAAGACTGGCCCGACATTCTTGATGGAATCCTGTGGGCCTACCGCACGACACCCCGGGAGGCTACACAACAGACACCTTACTCTCTAGTGTTCAGGATGGAAGCAGTCACTCCAATCGAACTGATGGAAATATCTCTCCGTACTTTGGCATATTCCACTGAAGCGAACCGTGATGCGTGTGCCGTTGACCTAGAACTCATCACAGAAGGTCGGGAGAAGGCCCGCATCCGCACCATGGAATATCAACGCCGGGTTAAGCGTGCATTTGACAAACACGTGGTCCCCCGAGCATTCCTACCAGGCGATTTGGTACTCAAAACTGTGGAAGCAACTAGCAAACATGTCAGCAAGCTTGCTCTTCAATGGGAAGGTCATTCGCTCACGAGGAAAAGGTGCCTACGAATTGGAAGACTCGAGTGGTTTCATACTTACTCGTCCGTGTAACGCTTGCCACCTCTGGAAATTCTACACCTAATGTATGATTTTATTGTTTTACTTCATACATGTTGAATGTAATCCAAGTCAGCAGCCAAGTCAGCAAGGTGCATAAAAACTGCAGTTTCTAGAAGCTACGTTTTTAGTTGTAGGTCTATTTTTGGTTGTTAATTTAGGCAGCACATTCTATGTTTAGACGTGTGCAGGGAGAAGTTTAGAAAGGGTAGTTTCTATATTTAGTGTGTCATGTAGTGGGCTGGTTGTAGGCTAATTATAGCAGCGGTATATTGGGGTTAGTGGGTGCTAAATTTAGAATACGCACTATCTTAAATACCATGTTTGTATCTGTTGTTAAATTAAGAAAGTTGTGAGAGAAATTAATTTTGCTGTGTTCTTGCTGTGCTCTTGCTGTGTTCTGTTTTTTTCCTCTTATTTTCTGAAAAAGTTCCAACAAATTGGTATCAGAGCGAAGTTGATCCAATGGCCGAAGCAGGTAACAACACAACCATCAGCATGTCTAATCAGACGGTACCTTTGTTCAAGGGTGAGAGTTACGAATTCTGGAGCATAAAGATACGAACTATGCTGAAATCTCATGGCTTGTGGGAACTAGTAGACAAGGGAATACCGAATTCTGATCCAACACCAATCGACACAGCCAAGCGAGATGCAAAGGCGCTCTTCTTCATTCAGCAAGCCGTACACGAATCGGTGTTTGCGAAGATTGCAGCAGCAGAAACAGCAAAAGAGGCCTGGTCTACTCTGAAAACTGCATTTCAGGGAAGTTCCAAGGTAGTAGCTATCAAGTTACAGGGCTTGAGACGGGAGTTTGAGACATTGAACATGAAACAAGGCGAGTCAATTCAATCCTTCCTCACGCAAGTTACAACAATAGTCAACCAAATCCGAAGCTGTGGAGAAGATCTTCCAGAAAACATGGTTGTGATGAAGGTGTTGCGCAGCCTAACAACCAAGTTTGATCATGTGGTGGTAGCGATCGAAGAATCCAAAGATCTGTCCACCTACACATTTGATGAGTTGATGGGATCACTGCAGGTCCATGAAGTTCGTCTCAACCGATCAGAAGTGAAGGACGACACCAAAACTTTCTATACCAAAGGCGATTCCTCATTAAACCAACAGCAAGGTAGAGGTAGAGGCCAAGGTAACAGCAGAGGTCGAAGTAGTCAAGGCGGCAGAGGCAGAGGCAAGCCAAGTTACAATCAACCGCACTCTAATCAACCGAAGAAAGATGTAGAATGCTACTATTGTCACAAGAAAGGGCATATGCAAGCCGATTGCTACAAGAAACAAGAGAAGAAGGTAAAGATGTGGAGTGCTATTACTGCCACAAGCCCGGTCATATGCAGGCCGATTGCTACAAGAAGAAAAGAGAAGAAGGACAGGCAAGTTTTGTTGAAGAGAAGAGCAATCAAGCACGATTGTTCATGGCCAAAACTGATGAAGAATTAGATGTGAGTCAAATCTGGTTTTTGGACAGCGGGTGCTCAAACCATATGACGGGTTTCAAACATCTATTTGATAAATTAGATGAGTCATACAAGAAGGTAGTAAAGCTTGGTGACGATAAAGAAATTCATGTTGAAGGAAAAGGAAGAGTAACCGTGCAGACCAGCAGTCACAATACACGGATGCTACATGATGTGTACTATATTCCTCAACTGTCCCATAACCTACTAAGTATCGGTCAGATGATGGACAGCGGGTGTACCATCAAGTTTGAAGGCGACAATTGCAGAATTGTAGATGCAGCCATGGATCAGACGATGGCAACAATCAAGAAGACACAAAACAACTTGTTCCCTCTAGAGATAGCCAAGGTTAAAGACAAGGCACTTGCAGCCAAGGAGATTAGTTCTAGTGAGTTATGGCATTTAAGGTATGGTCATCTAAACATGAATGGTTTGAAGGTGTTAAATCAAAAGAAAATGGTGAATGGGTTACCCGAAATTAGTGAAATCGGGTTATGTGAAGGATGTGTGTTTGGCAAGCAATCGAAGCTGCCATTTCCAAAAGATCAGTCGATGCGTGCAACCAAGGTACTCGAGCTGGTGCATACTGACTTGTGCGGGCCTATGGAGGTTGAATCCATGGGAGGAAGTAAGTATTTCATGTTATTTATCGATGATTACAGCAGGATGACCTGGGTATATTTTCTTAGTTATAAAAGTGAAGCATTTGGGCTGTTCAAAAGATTCAAAGCCATGGCAGAGACGCAAACTGGGACTAGGCTAAAAGCTCTCAGATCAGACCGTGGTGGTGAGTTTCAATCAAAAGAATTCAAGCAGTTTTGTGAGAAAGAAGGGGTGTTACAGCAGCTGACCACTCCATACACACCTGAGCAAAACGGTGTAGCTGAACGCAAGAACCGCACGGTAGTAGAACTAGCAAGAAGTATGCTGAAATCTAAAGGTATGCCGAATGATTTTTGGGCTGAAGCAGTAGCAACAGCGGTATATGTTCTAAACCTGTCACCAACCAAGGCAGTGATGAACAAAACACCGTTTGAAGCATGGTTTGAAAGGAAGCCCAATGTGGGGCATTTGCGTGTTTTTGGGTGCATTGCTTACACTCTCATAAGTACACAAAACCGAAAAAAACTGGATTCAAAATCTGAAAAGTGTGTGTTCATTGGGTATTGCATACAATCTAAAGGTTATAGGTTGTTTAATCCGGTGTCAAAGAAGATTATAGTCGGTAGAAATATCATGTTTGATGAGAATGCTAGTTGGAGTTGGTCTATGATGGAAAACAATACACCAATAGCTGAAATAGAAGATGAAGAAGAAGAAGACAGCATTGAACAGCAACAAAGCAGCCCAAGCTCGAGTAGCACTTCAAATCGGATGGTTTATCCGGATACACAAGGAAGAAAGGTACGATCCTTACAAGAATTGTATGAAACAACTCAGGTTTTGTATGTAGCAGATCCATTGTCCTATGAAGAAGCTATAGAAAGAAAGGAATGGGTGCAAGCAATGAAAGAAGAAATGAATTCAATTGAGCAAAACCAAACCTGGAAGTTGGTAGAATTACCAAAAGATCGCAATGCAATTGGAGTTAAATGGGTTTACAAGACTAAATTTGGTCCAGATGGTAGTGTATTAAAATGCAAAGCAAGATTAGTGGCAAAAGGATATGCGCAAAAGCAAGGCATAGACTATGAAGAGACGTTCTCCCCAGTGGCCAGATTGAAACAGTTCGGTTGTTGATTGCAATGGCTGCCCAGTTGAGACAACCTATCTATCAATTTGATGTGAAGTCAGCATTCCTCAATGGTGAACTAAAAGAAGAGGTTTATGTTGAGCAACCGGAAGGGTTTGTGGTGAAGGGCAAAGAACATTGGGTGTATCGTTTGTTCAAAGCATTATACGGCTTAAAGCAGGCCCCTCGTGCATGGTACAGCAAAATTGATGCACATTTTCAGAAATTGGGATTTGAGAGAAGCAAGAATGAGCCTAATCTCTATGTCAAACACAAAGAAAAAGGAGGTTTAATAGCGGTATGTCTCTATGTTGATGATATGATTTATTTTGGCACAGATGACGCAATGGTGAAGGAGTTTAAAGAGCAAATGATGCGTGTGTTTGAGATGACCGATCTAGGAAAAATGCATTACTTTCTAGGTCTAGAGGTTGAACAAGAGAAGGGAAGAATCTTTGTGTCCCAACGCAAATATGCAAGAGACTTGGTAGAAAAGTTTGGATTAAAAGATTGCAATCCCGTATTAATTCCAATGAATACAAACGAGAAGTTGACAGCTAGTGATGGAACCGGAGCAGCAGATGAAACTCGGTTTAGGAGTTTGGTGGGAGGTCTTTTGTACTTGACGCACACAAGACCAGACATCACACATGCAGTTGGAATGGTTGCGAGATACATGCATAATCCAACTAAACAACACATGGGAGCAGCAAAGCGAATTCTTAGGTACATTGCAGGTACAACAAGCTATGGTCTGTGGTACAAGGGTGTTGATGAATCGTGTTTGACAGGCTACAGCGATAATGACCGGGCAAGCAGCATAGATGATCGAAAAAGCACAACAGGTCAGGTGTTCTTCTTTGGCAACAGCGTAATAAGTTGGAGCTCGAAGAAACAGTCAACAGTTGCACTATCAACCACAGAAGCTGAGTACAATGCAGTAACATCAGCAGCATGCCAAGGTGTATGGTTAAGGCGCTTATTGGAAGAGTTAGATTGTGAGCAGAAAGGTGCAACAATACTCTATTGTGATAATCAGTCGACAATTGCAATTGGTAACAATCCAGTGCATCACAACAGAACAAAACACATAGACACTCGGCTCCATTTCATACGAGACCTGATTGAGCAAAAGATGATAGAATTACAATATGTGAACACGAACCAGCAAGCTGCAGATGTGCTGACCAAATCACTCCCACGAGAGAAGTTCAACTGGTGTCGAGACATGATGAATGTGCTGGACTTTGGATTAAGGGGGAGTGTTGAATGTAATCCAAGTCAGCAGCCAAGTCAGCAAGGTGCATAAAAACTGCAGTTTCTAGAAGCTACGTTTTTAGTTGTAGGTCTATTTTTGGTTGTTAATTTAGGCAGCACATTCTATGTTTAGACGTGTGCAGGGAGAAGTTTAGAAAGGGTAGTTTCTATATTTAGTGTGTCATGTAGTGGGCTGGTTGTAGGCTAATTATAGCAGCAGTATATTGGGGTTAGTGGGTGCTAAATTTAGAATACGCACTATCTTAAATACCATGTTTGTATCTGTTGTTAAATTAAGAAAGTTGTGAGAGAAATTAATTTTGCTGTGTTCTTGCTGTGCTCTTGCTGTGTTCTGTTTTTTTCCTCTTATTTTCTGAAAAAGTTCCAACAATACATACCATAACATGTTCTGGGCGAGATAAGTCTTTTTTGTTACATCCCATGTATTTTACTTAGGCCGAGATACAAGTTTTTGTACGGTTCTAAGCAGTTATCAATAGATATATGATATTATTTTTTGTTGTGTTTCATTTATTGGGTCCGAGATATATGAACGAAAGTCTTTTAAGGCAACGAAATGCGTCTTGGTTAATATTCCCGAGATACACAACAAATTAATGTAGTCTTACGAGACGACGAATGTTAAACCAGTAACATGGCTTTCATTTTTATTATGTTAGAGACATTTATCGAAAACCCCTCGGGGTAACGCATATGTTTTTCGCGACATACCTTTCTCCGATGTTGACCATTTTCAATCAACATAAAAAAGAAAAAAAAGAGGAGGGACAAGGATATACATCACCTCGGTGTTCATGCTTCCACCTTCGGATGGATGCATGACATCAAGCACGCTTCATCTTCCTGCCCCTCGCATGGATGCATGACATTGTCTTCTTCAACTTCCCTCACCTCGGTGTTCATGCTTCCACCTTCGGAGGAGGTATCAGAGGGAAGATTGTCCTTCTGCCCTTCGGCCGCGTTATCTGGCAAGTCGAGATGTTTGGGCCATTTATCTTTAGGCCAGGGGTGAACAATAGTTGAACGCGGATGATTCTCAAGCTCAAGTTTTTCGTTAAATGGAGTACCATCCGGGTTCAATAATGCGTCATTCTTCTCATCCCAGCCGTAACCCGAGAGATTTTTGATAACAAGTTTTTTCAGGTTCCACTTCGGTGAAACCCACTTACTCGGGTTTAAACGGATAATGATTTGCTAGTTCCCCCAGATAGCCATGAACAGTTGCCGTCATCATGTAAAGACACGCATAAGGGACAGCTTGTGTGAAGGCCTTGCTGCCCAAAAAATTGCCGAGTGTTTTCTTCCGCAAATCTCGCATTTCGGCCTGTAGTCGGGCATTTTCTAATCTCGCGTCCTCCGCCCCTTTGGTCTGGACCTCGAGTTCGGTCTTAAGACGCACCGACTTACTCTTGTATTTATCGGCTTTGCGTTTATGGCGCTTCACTTTTGCATCGGCCTTCCTTGCATTCGGTATCGGCCTTCATGCCCGTATACATTGCAAGCTCGTATTTTGTCAAATTCACGGCAGCTTGGCCAGTGGCTATTCTCATCTCCTTGTCTTTCTTCTTGGCCATATTCAAAAAATAATTCCTCTCTAAAATAGCCCTGTGAAGCGCCTCTTGATCGGTATTGACAACGAGGGAGTCGCGCTTGCTGTTGTCAACCGAGTCCTTCAGGAACCCGAAGAACACCCCGGCGTCATGCAACAATCTCGACACCTGGCCCGCGACTTGGTCGGGATGCTCCTCAACCCACTTCTTTTGGTGTTGAGTCGTGGTTAACCTGAAGGTTTCCCGGGAATATGCGGCATGGACCTCGGGATGGTCTTCCTCGTCCTGCATGAGAGAATACCCGGGAAGATGGGCCAAGATACTGTCCGGGAACCCCCAAGAAATCTCAGTACCCCACACGAACCCGGTATGTTGTCCGTAAGCAGAAATTTGGGACTCGAGGAACTCTTTATGTTCCTCTGTGGGATCCCACACGTCGTCCGCTGCGTCTTTAATGATTTTATCTAGCTCCCCCTGAGCAGCGTCGACTCGGGCTTGAGAAGGTTTCTTTGCAACCTCCTTGGGTTTCCCCAAAACAATCTCGGGCTGAGTTTTTTGTTTTTTGGGCTCGGGATCCTCTAAAGCCGCACCTTTACCCTTGGCCTCTCTTGTTAGACGTAGAGGAACGTCAACAGAAATTTCCTTCCTCTTCTGAGACCCCCCCGGGTTTGGAGTAGCCGGAAGCACTGTCCTTCGTGCTTTTTGTGATGGTCGTGGATCTCGGCAGAATTTCTGCAAGATTAGGAGGAGCCGACTTCGGTGCTTTCTGACCTTTCGAAGACCTCGGCTTTGGGGGGTTCGTAACCCCTTTCTTCTGAACGAAGCCATCCTCTGGGTTAGCCAAGACCGGAAATGAACGAATAGCCTTCCAGGGAAGTGCCATAAAACCACGACCTACGACATAAGGAGTATGCAGGAATTAACAATTTATTCATGACAATACGGGTTAAATAAACAAATGCGATGCAAAGGTATACCGGTGTAAATTAAAAGCAAAAAGACTACCTTGTGAAATAACTATCAAGAATTTTGATAGCCCGTAATTCCTCAGGAGTGGGGATTGGGGGAGAATTCGGAGTCAAATTTTTCTTTTCTAGAGGGCGCCAAATCCTCCGTATATCTTTAAAGCATTTTAATTGGTCGGGATTCTCGAGATATACCCAACCATAATTCTAGTCGTCCGCTTTTGACAGTTGTTCCAAAAGCGTAACGCTATTAGGACGCTTCCGTATTGCGAGGTGGCTCTCACTGTTATACAAAACAGTGAAATAATGAAAGAACAGCCCAACACTCGGGAAGTACGGCTCTAACTCGGGCAGCATATCGAACAAATACTTGAAGCTCATGATGTAACACCATGCAGGTGCGGTTAACTGTGCAGGGGCTACGTCGAGATGCCGCAATATCTCGCGTACAAATTTAGATACCCTTATTTTGAAACCGCATCTCGGCATCTTCCAATATATGCACATCCCGCGACCCGCGTCATGAGCTCGGTCATTAGGACCCGGGGCTACCAATTTAAGTGCCTCCCGGGAATACTGCTCTCTGTCACCCTCCGTCACAAGTTTCTCGTAAAAAGCATCAGCATACGAGTCACATTGGACAACCAGCTTGGGAGGGATACCGGCAGATGCCGGAAATTTCACGTCATCTGCATGACCATCTCGGGGAACGACGTCTTTCTTTGCCTTCTGATTTTTATTCTTGGGTTTCGAGGGCCCGCGAGATGTTCCCGCTGGGGTAACAACAAGCTCACCCCGAGATGAATTTTCTTGCTCCTCATTCCATTTACCATATTGTTCCTCCTCAACGTCTTCCGACATTGTGTCGGAATGTGAAGGAGGCATTCCATACAAGCTCTTGCCCCTACCTGGGCGGGGGGGGGGTAAGTAAGATATTGGGGATAACTCCTCAGAAGCATTGGGCGATTGGTCCAGAGATACGTCTTGTTCTTCTGCCATTTCTAAATTTACGAAGAAACATGATTGGCTTAAGTAACCGATCTTACTGTTTCTAAAAAATTATGAGCTACTGACTTAACTGAGGCACATTGATTGCCGAGGTTATGAAATTCATACTAGGCTCCTACAGCATTACCATACTTATGTTATTAACTAAATTACTCTAAACCCCGGCAATACAAATAACAACATGCTGGATTATTCAATATAAGGTCGACTACCGAGGTGATAAAGAATTACCTTATTTTTAGATTCCTTCGCTGCTCGGTCTTCGTCCGACGTCTACTCCCGAAAACACCTCAAAAACTCTGAACTCCGTGATATCACCGAGATTACTTTCGCTCTTTGGTTCCGAGATCAAATTGCTTAAGATAAACAATAACGAATGAGTGGGGTGGGCCGAAGTATATATATAGGGGTCTCTATTTTCCCGCTCAATACTTGCGCAAATTTCGAAAAAAGGCCACGAAACGTCGTGTTGCCTCCTTTCATCATCGCGACGCTTCGAGTCCCGCGCATAATAAAGGGACGTGCGCTCTTACCGAGTTGACGCGTGCCAGGTGTCAAGCAGGGATTGCGCCATAACCTCGTATCCCTGACTGATTTGACGGATGATTTGATGGCTAACGATAGCTAACGGAAGACGAGGCGTCAAGTAATTAATGCCGATATACTATATATATTCTCTCCATCTCCCTTTAACGTTCCGTCTATCGTACACAGTTATCACTTTCCAACTCGGGCTATAACAAGATGACAGATAACAAACAACTGAACGATGGGGTTGCAACGGAGAAGGGCGACATTTCGTCACCTCACACATCTCCCCAACATACGAGTACCGGGGTCAACATCGAGCCACCCATAAACAACCCCGAGGAAGAAGACGACGACCCGCTAGCTTGGGACCGATATGCCGTTTGCAGAATGAGGGGATACTATCAGCACATGTTCCACTGTGACGGTTGTGAAGAAGCTTTTCACCCCGGGTGTTTAGCTCGAAGATCACCTCGGAACCATGGTGATCCTCGCCTCACATCCTTCACTTGCAGACAATGCCTTGATCAAGCACGCCGGACCAAGCGCCCCCGTCATGAATAGCCTTAGTTATTTATAGCGTATCACATGTCATGTTTAGTCTAATTAGGCTTTTATATATTACATAAATTTGGGTTAGATTTTGTATGATTTTGAGATATCAATGATCAATTAATCATTCTGCTTTAATTTTTTGTCTTGATTACATCGGGGTCCATCTCGCCCTTAAAACAAGTCATAAAAAAAAAAACATGCCTATTAAAGACATACCTATTAATGGTGCGTAATTGGGCAGACGGCAGTTCCATCCTGACAGCTTTACTACTATAAATAGGGTGTTCCCTCCAAGGAGAAGGGGACCTTTTCCCTTTGCTTCTTCCACAAACACTTCCACCTCGCGTCGATCATGTCTGTTTGGCGACATATTTGCGAGTTCCTAGCAGAACGCAAAAAACAACGCCGAGCTATTCAACACCGAGTTATTCCACCTCGCCCTGTTGGTCCATCCAGCTCAAGCCGAGATCCTCAGGTCACACAACGACGTGTACTCACGTCCGCGGAAAGGGAGCAGTTGATCCAAGACATTCCCAATGACTTGGACTGGATGCTGGACAATGAGTCCCTTATTGTTCGAGATTTTCTAAACTATAAGCTGGAGACATACCGAGAGTTGGACGATGAAATCGACATCGCCTTACTCCTCGGACCTCTTCGTGACTACCTGGCATGTGGGCAATCAGCCCCAAAAGAAGACCTAATCAAATGCCGGGGCTGCCGCACATGGTGGCACCCCTCTCATTTTCTGATTCACGATCAGTCGGATCCCCGACGTCGCTTCTTCAAGTGTCTATCCTGCCAAAACTGACATCCTAGGGGACCCACATTGGCAACAGCCACTCCGGCCGAGATTTGGGCAGATAATCATTTCGAAGATCCCGATAACGAAATATTGGATTTTCTCCCTTCACCTCCGGGATTAGCCTGATCACCTCTTATGAGAGTAATAGTCAATAAGTTAGATAATCCCACCTTTATTTTTGTTTCTTTAGTTTATTCCGAGTTGTAATGTGTTTTTATTAATATAATAAGAGTTCATTCATATTTTGTGCATTCTTTAAAAAAATCTTATCATGCAATGTCACGATCACACGACGTCATGATCACATCCCGTCGACATTACAATATCACCCGACATTCTCCACACCCAAAGATGTTACGTCACAGACATATAGATAATATTAATAAATGTGTTTTATGAGTTATTCACCCTTAAGTCGAAAGCATCTCGCTGATGCATTCCGACTTCGGGGGCTAATGATAGGGCCATGTTCCACAGACCCTTTTACTTGTTCTAAATTGGGCCATAAACGACTGGGATTCGGACCTCTCTAAGAGGCCAACCCGAAGTCATATGAAAAGCCCAAAGATTCACTAAGTCGGGGCCCAATACAACGGCCTCAAATCATGTAGCCCTAAGTTTGGTTCATGATAACCGACATACGGGATGAACGTGGAAACGGCTAGCTTAATGCCCCCCGTTCCAGTAACGGCTGACATAACTACCCACGTTCTCCATAACTGCCCGAGATGGCAGTTATGGCTGGACTATATAAGGCAGTGATTCCCATGAATAGGGGGACACTTGTCCAATCAAGGGAGAGATCACACAGGATAGAGTCCGAATCTCTCACAATCCACCCCGAGTTCCTAACTCCATTCACATCTCGGCCTGCCATCCTTTGGCAGGACAAACCCAACTCAGCCCAACTTTCCATACGGCCTCATCTCCCGAGATAGGACGTATCAGTTTGGTACTTTAATTGTAACGAATTTTTTGTATATGTTCTATCTAATTAAACTAGATGAAATAAATTGTTTCAAGTTCATCGAAAATAATAAATTAGAGAAACACAAATCTGTTTAATAGAACCCAAACAAACATGACCTTTAACATATTCCCAATCTGATTAGCGTAAGCCTTTCTGTCACATTAACTACTACAGAAATGGTCATTGTACACAGCACATTGTACACGGATTTGGCAATTTTATATAAAAACCGTGTAGAATGTAATTTTTTGGATGCCTGAAATATCTGTAGGATCTCTACACTGATATTTATTAAAGAATCAGTGTAGAAAGACGTGAGAGAGCTACACGTACGGACGTTTACTAGGAAATGTACACGGCTTATTGTTTAAATAACAGTGGAGAAAGCCTTGAGAGAGCTACACGGATATTTAATTAAAGAACCGTGAAGAAAGGTAAGAATTGTACACGGATGTTTGTTTAAATGATAGTGTAGATAACCTGTGAGAGCTACACAGACGTTTAATAAAGAGTCATGTAGAAAGGTCGAAATTGTACACAGTTTTTTATTTAATTAACAGAGTAGAAAGCCTTGAGAGAGCTACACGGACGTTTAATAAAGAGCTATGTAGAAAAGTTATTTTAGGTTTTTGGTTATATAAAAGGCCTTCTCCCCAGCGCTGTTTTGATCAATTTATACTCTCCCTCTCACAGTTAACAATTGGGTTGAGATGTAGGTTTATCAATTATGTCGGATCGCAACTTATATCAATATGAGCTACTGTTTATGGAGCTCACAGATGAGTGGTCCGATATAATTGATAACCTACATCTCGAATTCCCATGCGAAGTGCTTCATTCCCCCAATTAATTGGTCTGATTTCTGCGCTAAAGTGTTTTTGGAGGGTAATATGATGATACATCTTATAACCGGAGGCCGGATCTGAGATCTTGGAAGTTAATTTGTATTTCTCCTCTAGATCTTGCTAAGGTGTTTAGTTTAGGACATATGTAAGGAACTAATCAAAAGACTACTATTCAGTTACATATGTCATTTGGTTACATTAGCCTCTTTTGGTTAGTTCCTTGCAAATGTCCTAAACTAATTCGGACAAGCAAGATCTATAGGAGAAATACGAAGATTCTGACAAAGGCCTACTGTTACAAGATTTATCTTCATATTACCCTCTGTAAACATGTATCTCCATATTACCCTCTGTAAACCCTACTGACACTTTTCATTTTATTTGTTTAGCAATTGATATTTTCATCTTACTCTGTTTTGCTAACTGAAAACAAAGAAAATACTTGCTCGCAAAAATAGAGGCTAGCCAAAAAAATATATAATTAGGAAAAAAAGAAAATTCTACACGGCTATTTATATCATTTTATTGTTAGCAAATTGATATTTTCATCTGTTTTGCTTTCTGAAAACATAGAAAATACTGGCTAGCAAAAATGGAGGCTAGCCAAAAAAATTAAAAATAGTTAGAAAAAAAAAGAAAATTCTACACGGATGTTTATATAAAAGTCCGTGTAGACAGAAAATTTTACATGGCTGTCTATATAAATGTCCGTGTAGAAAGAGTAATCTAAACGGTTACTTATATAAAAGTCCGTGTAGCTCTCTTAATGCTTTCTACATGGATTTATAGCTAATTATCCGTGTAGAAAGGTTATTTTAGGGTTGGAATTATATAAAAGGCCTTCTCCCCAGCGCCGTTTTGATCAATTTATACTCTCCCTCTCACAGTTAACAATTGGGTTGAGATCTAGGTTTATCAATTATGTCGGATCGCAAATTATATCAATATGAGCTACTATTTTTGGAGCTCACAGATGAGCGGTCCGATATAATTGATAACCTACATCTCGAATTCCCATGCGAATTGCTTCATTCCCCAATTAATTGGTCTGATTTCTGTGCTAAAGTGTTTTTGGAGGGTAATATGATGATAGATGTTATAACTGGAGGCCAGATCTGAGATCTTAGAAGTTAATTTGTATTTCTCCTCTAGATCTTGCTAAGGTGTTTAGTTTAGGACATATGGAACTTGTTGGGTTTTGAGGCTACCCAAAGCCATTAGGCTTAAGCTGCGGAAAGACCGTAAAACAAAATTTTTACTTCTAACTCAAGCCAAAAGGATTGAAGTGGTATGTCGGATAATCTACCGAGAGTTACATACCTGTTCAATCCTTTTCTTAGATTAAAACCCGTAAGTAAAACTTTACTTATTCAGATCATAGGTTAAGTAGTATGTCGGATAATAACCGAGAGTTACATACCAGATTAATCTATACAGACCCAAAGTAGTAAAACCGTATTTACTTGTATTTTAATCAGTTTATAGATCTACTCCTTTGATTGATTTCTAAAAGATTAAATCTATTTAACAATTAAATAGATTAATATAACATTTATTTACCTTGCTTCCAAATTCAAATTGGATTGCAGTCTGACCCGGCTGTCTGACCCGGTTAAGCAAGCACCAAAAATATAGTGCCTCTATCGGTTATCCACCATGAACTACCAGAGAGTTGGTATTTCTTTTGTCAGAAATACTATACCAACGGTATTCGAAAAGTCGCGGTTTTTGATAAATCACTATTCACCTAAAGTACGAAATTTTATTCACAAGAATAACTTTTATTCTAGCAAAAATATATATATGGATAATCAGATTTTCTACAAATCACTATTTGAGAGAGAAAATTAGATACGAATCGAATCGGATTCTGATTCGTACTTTGATTTGACTTCGAAATGGATTTCTTAATAATTTATCTCACCATTTCATGCCATTAAATAGGTAATATTTGTGGCGGTTAACATAGTCGGTTTTAAGAGATGCAAAATCCAAATTGATTTTGTCATATTTGTTTAATATATTATAAAACATTTTCATTTAATTTATTTAATTTAATTTAGGCTTTTAATTAAATTCTAAATTTAATTAAGGCCTAAATTCAAATTGGACTTTTTGGTCCAAAATATTAATTCATAATTAATATTTTAATCTATATATATATATATATATATACAATTATTCTGAATAATTGTATTTCTTGTGTTTGTGATAAATTTATACGACGTGTCATACACGTTTATAAATTTAATTCGGTTTAAGCATGTCATTTCCATGACATATATTTTATTCTTAATTATAACACTTTATAATTAATCATAAAATTTCTCTGATTACTTTCCTATTGGTGTGACCCTATAGGATCTGTGTTATGTTGGCAAATAGAATTAGAACTGTTCTAACTTCTATAATCATAGGTGGCACCTGGCAAGTACATTATGACACCAATTACACAGATGATGCTGTACCGTACAATATCACGATCCAGTAAACAATTTACTTCGTGTTAATTCTTTTGTCTCATAGCTATCAGATTAGTTTCAAGGTAGGTGTGTGTCATCCTTGCAAACTTAATTTTTTCTTGATCCTGAATAGATTATCAAATATGTTTACTCTTGTAATCATACTGGATCCAGATAATCATATTCTATCAAGGGGCCCAGTGACGCTATAGCTCGTATTGAGATACGAGGGACAATAGTACTTTTGATAAACCATATTTTCCTCCGCATAAGCTATGTATACCGAAGAACTACCCTTATAGCTACTTTTTACGGATAGCGTTAGATAGCAATCACACATATACATCTCTTATGTAGGAAAAATGAATATCTCATACTTTAAAACTTAACACTAAAATGAAACATTAATGACACAAACACAATTCCATTTAATGTTTCATTTGGGGTCTGTCAAATATCATGTTCTCTAACATGTATCTGTGTGATTAAAATGACAACTCTTTGTCTATGGTTTGTAAAACTCAACCATAATTTAATCCACACACTAACCTTATCGCGGTAATTAGTGTTCCTGCTAATTACCTTGGTTAGAGACTTTTAAGAGTGTTATTATCTATATTATGAAGTTTCACAATTCCAGTCATGAACTCGAAATGATTCATAAATTCAATAATACTCAAGGTAACAAAATGATTAATAATTCAATTCATGAACAAAATATATATGATACATTATTGTTTTATTGACTTCTAGATTATTATACTAACAGAACTAACCAAAAGGCTACTTAGGTTAATGTAACCAAAGTAGTCCTTAATTTGGTTACATTAACCTAAGTAGTCTTTTGGTTAGTTCCTTGCATATGTCCTAAACTAATTCGGGCAAGCAGGATCTAGAGGAGAAATACGAAGATTCTGACAAAGGCCTACTGTTAAAACATTTATCTTCATATTACCCTCTGTAAACATGTATCTCCATATTACCCTCTGTAAACCCTACTAGCAATTTTCATTCTATTTGTTTAGCAATTGATATTTTCATCTTACTCTGTTTTGCTAACTGAAAACAAAGAAATACTGGCTAGCAAAAATGGAGGCTAGCCAAAAAAAAAAAAATTTATTATGAAAAAAAGGAATTCTACACGGCTGTTTATATCATTTTATTGTTAGCAAATTGATATTTTCATCTGTTTTGTTATCTGAAAACATAGAAAATACTGGCTAGCAAAAATGGAGGCTAGCCAAAAAAATAAAAAATAGTTAGAAAAAAATAAGAAAATTCTACACGGCTGTTTATGTAAAAGTCCGTGTAGACAGAAAATTCTACACGGCTATTTATATAAATGTCCGCGTAGAAAGAGTAATCTAAACGGCTACCTATATGAAAGTCCGTGTAGCTCTCTCAATGCTTTCTACATGGATTTGTAGCTAATTATCCGTGTAGAAAGGTTATTTTAGGGTTGGAACTATATAAAAGGCCATCTTCCGGCACCGTTTTGATCAATTAATACTCTCTCTCTCTCTGTATTGAATTAGTCTGATTTCTATGCACAAGGATCGAGGCCGGATCTGAGATCTTTGAAGTTAATTCGCATTTCTTCTCTCTATTGCTAAGGTTAGTCATACATATATTTCTCTTTTATTTATCTAATTTTCTGTTAATGATTAATATTGCTTAATTATTTAGGTCAATTATTATTTAATGCATGCGTGCTTGATTTGTTAAGATAATGTAAATAATTAGTGTATTGTGGTCCAATAACCGACCTACTGATGCTTTTAGGTCCATGCCCGTTCAAAATTAATTCAATAGGGATTAATTTTGGATAGTTTCCCGTTTGGGACTGCTCTTTGAATATTGTGTCTCATTTAGGATGTGAACAGTACATATTAGCGGGATTTAATTAGTATTTGAGAAAAGTTTGACAGTATTTCTCCTTATTGCTCCTACAAGTATGTGGTTTTTACGCATACTTGGGGAGTTAAGGGGAAATGCTGCCGAATTTTTCTCAAATACTAATTAAATCCCGCTAATATGTGTTCACATATGAGGCATAATATTCAAAGAGTGGGTTAGGATTGTAAACCGGCCCTTTGTAAGCCAAGAATTTGCTGACCACCATATATGTTTAACTGGAATTTTCTTTTTAATTTAATTTACAGATGGATTGAAGTTGGATGTACGAATTGCGACGTGATAGTGCAGAATATTTGGCTCGCGTTGATGAGTTCATAAAATTTGCTGAGAGTTATAGAGTGGACACAAAAGATGACGACATCTTGTGTCATTGTAGAGATTGTAAATTTTTTATAAGATTTGGGGATTCGGAAGAAATTAGAGCTCCTTTGATTTGTCAGGGATTTAAGAAAAGATATACATGTTGGTTTATGCATGGTGAGAAAATTGGGGAATGTAGTGGTACCAATAGAAATTATGTTTTGGACGAGAATGATGATAATGTAGAAATTGTTGATAATTTTGAACTTGAATGCAACGATGATTTTGAGAATATCAAAAATTTCGATAATGTTGGGCTTGATTGCAACGAGGATGATGAGCTGGAGATGAATATTGATGAAAATGCAGAATACATTTTTACTGAGAATCTAGAGGATGTTACGTGATGTGGAAGATGAAATTAGTGATAAAAATTATAAAAAATTTCAGTATATGTCTAATGAATCTAAAAAGCCGTTATATCCTGGGTGTACCAAATTTACAAAACTATCAGCTGTGTTGAAATTATTGAACTTAAAAGTAGACAACGGTTGGAGAGATAAGAGTTCCACATCCTTATTAAAGCTTTTACGAGAGATGCTCCCAGATAACAACGAGTTATCCTGTGCAATATATTAGGCGAAGAAGTTGATCTGTCCAATGGGTTTGAAGATCGAAAAAATACATGCATGTCTGAATAACTGTGTATTGTACCGTGGAGAGTACGAGACCATGCATGTTTGTCCCAAATGCGGTGTTTCACGGTATAAACGTAAGGACCAGGACACTGACGATTGCGATGAAGAAAAAAAGGGCCGGCCTCCAGCTAAGGCGGTGTGGTATTTCCTGATAATACTGAGATTCAGACGGTTATTTGCAAATCCCAAAGATGCGAAATTGTTGCGTTGGCATGAAGAAGAGCGCAAAAGAGATGGTAAACTAAGACACCCGGCTGATTCAATCCAATGGAGAAACATTGATAGACATTTCAAAGGATTTGGTGGCGAATCACAAAACCTTAAGTTAGGGGTGAGCACAGACGGAATGAGTCCGTTTGGAAGCATGAGCAGTCAGCACAGCACTTGGCCAGTTCTTATATGCATCTACAATCTTCCTCCTTGGTTGTGCATGAACGCAGGTATATAATGATGTCATTACTAATCTAACGACCCAGACAACCCGAAAATGACATAGATGTGTATCTCGCACCATTAATTGAGGACCTCCAGAAATTATGGAGGGATGGTGTCCGGGTGTGGGATGCGTACGGCAAAGAGCAATTTAATTTGTGGGCCATGGTATTATGCATCATAAATGATTTCCCCGCGTACGAGAATTTATTGGGTTACAGTACTAAAGGAGCAAAAGCGTGCCCTATCTGTGAAGATGACCGCAGGTGCTGAGGTTGAAAAGCTGTAAAAAGAATGTTTTTATGGGGCACCGTAGGTTTCTTCCTGTTAATCACCCATACTATAAGAAGAAGAAGGTATTCAACGGGAAACTTGAGCTTAGAGTGGCACGTCGTCCGTTAGATGGGAAGAATGTCTTCATGCGGGTTAAAAATCTTGATGTTGTTTTTGGAAAATGTGCCAAACCACCACCGAAAAATATTTGGAAAAAGAAGTCCATATTTTGGGAGCTACCATACTGGGAATATTTAGAAGTGAGACATTGCCTAGATGTCATGCATGTTGAAAAAAATGTCTGTGACAGTTTGATTGGTACATTATTAAACATTTCAGGGAAGACTAAAGACGGTCTCAAAGTTCGAGAAGACATGAAATTAATGGGAATACGACCCGAGCTTGCATCGCAGGATAAAGGGAAACAAAAGGTATACCTACCCCCCGCAATGTGCACAATGTCGAAGATCGAGAAAACGAGCTTTTGCAAATGCCTTCATAGTATTAAAGTCCCATCGGGGTATTCTTAGGACCTGAAATTGATTGGTCCGAAATCCCACGACTGTCATGTTTTAATGACACATGATTCCTGTTGCAATTCGGGAAATTTTACTGAAGCCCGTGCGGCAAACCATTACGAAGCTCTGTTGTTTCTTCAATGCAATTAATTCCAAAGTGATAGACCCACTCAAATTGGACGCTTTGCAAAAAGAGGTCGTCGTTACCCTTTGCCATCTTGAGATGTATTTTTTGCCATCTTTTTTTGATGTTATGGTTCACCTTGTTGTTCATCTCGTGAGGGAAATTAAGATCTGTGGTCCCGCGTTCCTGCGGTATATGTATCCATTCGAGAGATTCATGGTTATTTTGAAAAGTTACGTAAGGAACCGACATCATCCCGAAGGTAGCATTGTGGAAGGATATTCAACGAAAGAGGTAATTGAGTTTTGCACCAACTACATGACCGGTGTGGGTCCTATTGGCGTTCCAAAATCTCGATACGAGGGAAGGCTCCAAGGAGTAGGGACAATTGGGTTGAAAGCCATAGTTGCTGATAACGATGACCTGCGAAAGGCACATTTTATTGTACTATAGCACATAACAGATGTTGCTCCATATATAGATGAGCACATGACAATCCTTCGGCAACAGAACTACACGAGAAGTCAGAAGTGGCTTACTGACGAGCATAACCATTCTTTTATAGGATGGATGAAAGAAAGAGTTAAATCACACCCTGAAAAGTCACTCGTAAATGAAACTATTAGATTGCTGGGCGAAGGACCCCAAATAGTTGTTAAAACATTCCAAGGATACGAGATTAACGGATATACATTTTACACTAAATTATAGTGTGATAAGAGCACGATGCAAAATAGTGGGGTGACGTTGGTGGCGACGTCTCAAGAATTCAGTAGATCGGGGGATGTCCGGCCTGTAATAACATCAAAATCTTATTACGGCATTATTGAAGAAATTTGGGAGCTCGTTTACAATCCTCACCTTAGCATTCCCTTATTTCGGTGCCCATGGGTCGAAGACCGGGGTGTTAAAGTTGATAACGACGAGTTCACCCTCGTTGATTTTGACAAAGTCGGGTATGTTGATGATCCGTTCATACTTGCCAAGCAGGCCACTCAAGTCTTTTATGTCACTGACCCGAGTGATGATAGGTGGAGTGTCGTCCTATCCAGAAAAAGAAGGATTATTGGGGTAGAAAACGTCACCGACGAAGAAGAGTACGACCAGTTCGAAGAGATACCTCAATTTTGTACCGATGTACAAGCTGAGATAGCAACAATTGCAGAACAAGACGAAGCAAATTACATGAGATCTGACCACAATGAAGGATTATAGGAAGATGTTCAAGCAGTGGAAAAAAAGAGAAAAAGGAAAAAAAATCCAATGTATAATTTTTAAACTTGAAAATTTTAATATTTCTTTTTTGGAAAAAAAAAATCAATGTATAATATTTATTTCTTTTATAATATTTCAGAGATGAAGAGCCCAATGAAGAGTCAGACTAAAGACTTAAGGTTGGTTATCTCTGGATATTTCTGTCTCAATGTAATATTTTTATTTTGTTTCTAATATTTCTTTTTTGCATATCATGAGCAAGAAGCTAGATCCATCTCTGACTCGAAGCAGAGTTTATTTGTTGTGTTCTGATGAGAGTTTTGAGTGGCTGTGTACCGATATCATTTTACTGTGTTTTTCTATTTTCTATTTTATTTGTTTAAATAAAAAAATCCATCTTTCTAGTTCATTAAAAAAATCGTTTAAACACGGATGTTTCATTAAACATCCGTGTACAAATACCTTTCTATACGGATGTTTCATTAAATATCTATGTAGAAATTCAAAGGGAGCTACACGTACATTTGATTAAACATTCGTGTACAAATACCTTTCTACACGGACATTTTTTTTTCCCAAAAATTATTATGTGGTCGTTTTCTAATTGTAAACCCAGATATAAGGTCATATCAAGTAAAGTGTTCATTTATGTTTTCAAATCGGATTATTTAGAGAGCATTAAGCATTAATTATTCTATGATATTATTTAGACAGATTATTTAAGTTAATTTTAAATAAATTTTTCTTAAAATAATATACTTTGTAGTGATTATCCATAAATTATTTGTTGGTTGTTTTGTACTGCTAATTTATGTCTATAACAGTATTTATTTAGATAGCATGAAGTATTTAACAAAATAGTTAAACGGATAGAAAACAAAATGCTGATTAAATTAAGAACAAAATATATTACATCAAAACAAAACGGGAAAAAAAAAGCTAACTTAATTAAACACTCCTTCACTGGCCTGGCTGGATTGCTCCTTGTCCTGACCCCCTCCTTCTAATCCAGGGTCTCTTTGGCCTGATCCAGGGATCGCCTCTCCTTTTGTAGGGCTTTGGTTGTGGGTGCCCCCTTGGGCTTCGCCGTGCACATTTGAGGGCGGCCATGGCCATGTCCTCCTGTAGTTGAGAGGAGGCATTTTATAGCCGGGAGGGACTTCCAACATGGAATTGACATGAGCATCTTCGGGAGGGATTTCATAGCCGGGGGGCCATGGCCATGTCACATTTGAGTCTTCCGGTGGCCATACATTTGAGAGGGGTGGTGGCACCCAAGCGGCCATTTCTTCTTCCAAAACTTCTTCTTCCAAATCTCAGAGAAAAGTAATCGAAACGGGGGAGTTCCTCAGATTATATTGAATTTTGAAGAGTCGTTTCGTCTTCTCAGAATTAAAAAGATAGGGTAACTTCTCAAATTCCGTTGTGAAACCTGTTCAAATTAAACGTTTAATTTAGAAACGGACACGGACGTTTAATTAAAAATCCGTGTAAGAAAAGTTTTCTACATGGTCGTTTACTTTTGAAGAGTAATTTCGTCTTTTAAGAAACGTACACGGGCGTTTAATGAAAAATTCGTGTACAAATGGTTTTCTAAACGGATATTTAATTAAACGACCGTGTAGAAATTGAAATATTTATTTGCATTTATTATTAAGTTCTGCTAAATACTCGAAGATACATGGATAAAATAGTTTTCAAGCTAAATAAAACTGAAATCAGGTTCCTTTTTATTTTTAAGTTTTCCATTTGAAAAATCTGGAATTTGAAAAATTAATCTGGAAAAACCATAGGCGCGGATTTTATTCGCGTAAACTAATTCTACACGGGTGTTTAATTAAACGTGTAGCTCTCTTACATTTCTACACGGTTGTTTAATTAAATTTTCGTGTAAAAATGTTTTACGTGAAATAAAATACGCGCCTCGTCTCTGTCGCTCGATCTTTTCAAAATTCCCTCGTCTCCTCTAAACCCTAAACCCCCTCGTCTCCTCTCTCTTTCTGTGGTGTTGCCATCGTTTTCTCTCTCTCGGTGCTACCTCGGTCTCCAATCTCTGTCGCTCTCCTCTGAACTCGCCAATTGAATCTCTAAGCTCCTCTCATGCGGTTGTTGTTCTCTCTTTGAAAGGTTCTCTCGCTCTCTCTCTCTCTCTAAGTTGCAATGCTCCCTGTATCTTGGTTAAATCAAAACCCTTATCTCTGATTGTATTTTGGTTAAATGAAAAGTTACCTCAACTGACCTATTCTGGTGATCTGGACATAACCTAATGTTTCAGGAACTAAATTACAAAACCAACCCTATGATTGAACAAAGGACCCAACAACACATAATTTAGACCTAAATTTTACATTCATAGCATTTGTAATAATGTTTCTTTTTTGTAGAAAGAATCATGTCACAATCAGGTCAGAATGCAGATATGATATTGGAAACAGTGGAACCGCAGGCAGATATGATATTGGAAGAAGAGGACCCGCAGGCTCAGAAAGAAAAGAGGAAAAGAGGTCCGACAATGTGCACGAAGACCTCAGAGGCGAAGGATTTGCAAATTTAGTTCAGCAAAATCGGATGTCTGAAGGGTCCACGTAGGGCAGAGTACACAAATTGGTGTAACAATTTGGTGAAACAAAATGCATCTATCTTGGTTGAGAGGTGGGACAAATTCGATGACAAAGATAAGAACAAATGGTGGAACATTGTGAAGGTAAAGTACCTAACAATTCTAAACCTTATTTTGATTATTGTACATGATCGATAATTGGTTAATTCGTTTGACTGAAACGATGGCTGCGTTATCCTTAACTGGAACACCCACCAACCTTCATACGTAGTTCTTTCTTTAATCTCTTGAGTTATATTTTTCAGACCATTTAGTAATGTACTGAAAAAATATATAAAACTTTACATGCATTATATATTCATTTTTCCTATTCTCTCTCTGTTTGTTATTTCTTTTTTGTTGGATACAAGTTTTCTACCATGTCTTAACCTTAGCATATTTAGAATTTGCTTTTATAAGTAAATAATAACTTTTTTAAATTGCTAGGCATCATGTAGTTGTCTTCCTGCAAGTTATATATGTCTATACCTGACCTCAAAACTTGAATGAACTTACATGCAGTAATTTTGTTGTTAATCATGCAGGCTCATTGGAACATCCAGGATGACGACCCAAAGTCCACGAAAAAGAAAAAGACTTTAAGGAAAATGAATGAAGGTTGGAAGCAATTCAAGAGCACGTTGAAGACGGATTTCATGGAGAAAGGGAGAAATCCGGTAGGCTACTATAAATGGCTGAAACAAGAGGACTGGGAGGAGTTTCAAGCTTTGAAGTCCACAGCAGAGTTCAAGGTATATAAATTTAGCCAACTTAGTCTTTGTTCTTTCTCGATATGTACTTATCTTCCTTAAACTAATTGATTTACTTTGATGTGTGAAGATAAAAAGTGACGAGGGCAGGAGGATCGCGAAATTGAACAAGTACCCGCACAAATTAGGGTCAGGTGGTTACGAGGGTAAGTCGGCCGAATGGGCGGAAGTACTGGAGAAAATCAAAGATTCTGACTCACCTATGGTCATGATCCAAAATCCTAGGGGCCAACACTGGGCCATGGGAAGATCCGAGGTAACCGCTAACGAGAGGATAGTACTCCCAGATGACGTGCAACCCGTGACTCAGAAAATGGTAAGAGTCTTTGTTGTAACTGTGTCATTCAAACAAAATTGTAACTTTGTGTACATTACTTTGTCTTTTGCTGTAACTAATTTTTTTATTAACAGTTGGATGTGGAGGAGGAGCTAAATTCGGGCTCCCTGACTGTCGAAAGAGTGGATGATTCCTTGTCCGCAGTGCTCGAGAGTAAAGAACACACGGGTCGAGTTAGGGGTGTCTCGGTCTACAGTGGCTGGAAGGATATATACGACGGACCAAAACTAAAAAGAAGACCGCGTGCCAAAGTTAGCACGGACGAGATAGAATCAAGGTTGGCGCAGGTACGCCAGGAGGTATGCCAGGAGTCAGAATGGAGTACGATGGAAGGATGGCTGAGATGAAATCAAGGTGGATGAACCAAATTACATCTCTTACACAGCTATCCGAGCAACAACCTCCCATTTCGCCGGGAATTTGGCGAAGAGTCAAGCATCCGGAACCGAAGTGCTGGGCGAGTTGGACAATCTACAGGCACTACTTGTTCATAATCTACCCGTAATTTTGACTTGTTCATTAACTAATTGCTGATAATTATTGTAGGAGGCCACATCATGCGACCTCGTCATGTGGCACGATAAAACTCCTCTGACCCTTGCTAAGGGCATTGTACATCCTCCAGCCAGTTTTCAGCTAAGGCCCAACCATCTCCCCGTAACGGTTGACATGATCGTGACCGAATAGGCTGCCCGCATACCTCTTCCTGTCCCTGCCGACGATATGCTGGTGCTTGATGAAGCCCATGGACAGATTGTCCAATGGCCCAAGTGTCAGATTATTTTGGATCAGGTAATCTCTAAATAAAACACGGATATCTTATGTTACATTCAAATCATTATTTTGAAATACATTTAATAATCATAGAAATAAATATCAAGATATATACATGTTGAATCAAAATAAGAGTGATTAAACTGAACTAAATATAAAAAAATTGAGTAATTCAAGTAAATATCAAGTAATTAAGATTCGGTTTGTCTGGTTGAACTGAAATAAAAGAGATAACATCATATCAAATATAAAAACCAAAGTAATTAAAAAATGCAACCAAACCAAACCAAACCATTTTGAATATAAGAAAACCGAACGATTGCAAAATTTGAGGGTTCAGTTAAAAACCAAATAAAGTGGATCTAATGAATAGCCCGAGAGTCGTCGCCCCCTTGTGAAGGGCGGTAAGAATAGCAAAGCCCGTTGTAAATATGAAAAAATATTTGAAGTTGGCAAGGTCTAGCTTGCTTTGTTTACTCTTGTTTTTCTGAAATAATTTCGTTTGGAACCATTTTGTCTGAAGTTGCATGATCATGCCATTTTCTTGTAGGCTCATTATGGCTGTTGACAAATCATCTCTCAAGGGAGACCGTTCGGGAAGGACCTAAGAACAAGAAAAAAAAAATTATGTCAACCAGCTAGCATTAATTTCCTTCCCAAAATTGAGAAAAAAAATGAAAATGAGCTATTATTGAGTATCGATTGTTATGTAATGAACGGATAAGCAAGCATTCAGGGTGTATCTTTTTAGAGATTTATGTTGATATAAATTATGTCATTTGTACTCTATGTAATAATTAAGGAATACTATTAAGTTTCCTCATAAAATTCTGTCTCTTGTTTCTGGCCTCTCATTCTTCTTCGAAACCCTACCATTATATATGTATATAGTCACAGAAATGTAAGACAAAGTAAATGACTTACAAACCCAAAACCTCCAAGTGTCCTTGATTCTCCATGTATGACATAATCTTTGTGTGTTGAGAGAAAAACACGAAGGTACGGCAGCTCGAGATAAGCAGCATCAATTGTCTTGTTTTCAAATGCCAATGCATATTCATTGGGTGAACCAACATTGACAAGATTCTTAGGTTTGTAGTTAAAATTAGACTGTAGGTAGCCATGTACAAATGATTGACCATTGTACCCAACCTTCATGTTATCATCATCGGGATATAGTTTTTCATTGACTAGAATTGAACTAAGGCTTGCGGTGAAGCTGCTCAGCAGTACTTGAACTAGTAGGAACCACGACAACAATATTATCTTTGTATGGTAGCTACCAACACCTAAAGCAAGGGGAAAGAACAATGATAAATTAATTTCTTATGTCTGAAGATAGAAACTATGACTATGATTAAAATTAAAAAATCAATTCTTCTGCTACTTATGAATAGCAATGTTGACATTACTTACCTTCATCAATTTTGAGAAAAACAGAGTTGCATAATAACCAAATCAAGGCAGCAAATTGCTTCCATATTGGGCCATCAAAATCTGGATCAGCATTTCTATCATTTCTCTCTAATAACCAAACTAGAAAAATGTACCCAAATAAAATGCACCCGATACATATCCACAACGATTGAGAAAATGGCTTTATTGGCAACCATCTAGTGTCGGTGCTTTTTGTGTAGAGCAACATTACAAGCTCAGATGTAAGAAAGGGCTGGGTAAAGGAAACATTCTTTGTCCGATTACTGACAATAGTTACATCTCCTATCACAAGATCAACTTCCTGCAGAAATGCACAAATTAAAACTTCTTTCACCAAGTAAGAACAAAATGAGAAATGAAACAAAAGAATAATCAAATAGATAGCACGTATTTGTCTCTTAATTTAATTTATCTAATTAAGAGATAGCTAAACTTTTGTTCATTTCATTAATGGGTCTTTGTACCAGTTGAGATGGCCTTGTGTCACCTATAAAAATAGTATCTTGGCTAATAGGTATTTATATTACATAGAAGAAACGGTGTCCAAGTTTCTCAAGTCCAATTAGAAAGGTTTTCACTTTATACCTGGAAGTGAACCAAGTTAGCAAGGTCATTGTATGTTGTTACATTGCAGGAGGAATTGGGTTCTGTTGTGTAGGCAACATACTGGTAGCTTATATCATACTTCAGAAAGCTGAGAACTTCGGTAAATACATCGATGCAGAATCCAGAGACTAGGCTATTATCAACCTCAGCACTACAATTTATGTTCAAATCATTTTTCACATTCACAAAATTTTCCCAAAATGGTTTAGCTGGTATTCCAACCCTTAGTGTCCTCAACCCACCTGGCTTCATTGCATCCTGGTTTCCAATTGACCCATACAACCAACTAAGACCTTTCATGCCAGGATCAAAGCCAGCATTGTCGTGCCAGAATCCCAGATTCATATAAGTCTCCCCGACAATACCAAAAATCTGGTAATAGGAAATTTTCATTTCTCTGTTATCAAGAGTACTGTTTTTCAGCACTATTGGACCACTGAGCCCTTCAAAATTGACCATGTATAGGGCTTCCGCAAGTGAAATATTCTTCATTTCAGATTCGTTTGAAGCTAAAGATACTGCATGGACTGCATCATATGCTCTCACAGCATACACTCCTGGGTTAAACAAATTTTCATTGTTATTTCCATAATCACTTGCAAACATTTTTTGGAACTTTGAAAAGAAAATTTGGTATTCAACGGACTCATTGATATAAGATTTGATTCCCACAACGCCTTGCATGTTACTTGCAATAAAAGTTGGTTGTAAGGTTGAGTTCAATAGGTCAGTAATATCATTGCCACATACCCACACGTATCTCGGGCTTGTCATGTTTAGTTCTTTTGCCTTCTTGAAGAGAGTCAGAGCAAGATCCTCTGAGCTATGAAGTACAATGTACACCGTAGATTCATATTGCATCATTTTGTGCAACTCTGCCTCCACTATCCGTTCTAAATCAGACACAGAGTTCTGCGGTTGAAAGACCACATGATACTCAAGATTGGATCTGATGTCTCTCAGAGCCTCTCTCAGTAGCAAATTGGTAGTTGAGGCCAAGCAGAGGGCATCATCCTCAAAAATTGTGATGATTTTTGGCCAGCCGTGATGTTTGACAAAATCCGCAATGCAGCGCACAAATGCTCCTTGCGAATATGAGATTTGGAAAGCAAATGGTCCAGTAATAGAGGAAGGCATGAGAGAAATGATTGGAGTTTTTGCTCCACTAGCAGTGGTTCCGGAAACAAGAATTTGTTGCGATGTTCCTGTGGTTATGATAGCCTTAGCTCCCCATTGAATGAGACCTTGGGCTACATAAAATAATTTTGTTAAGAATAATCAAATGCAAAATAAAACTTGTAAATCTATCATTTTTTGTGTTAAATTATGTAGCTTCAATTAGGAGTTCAGAACAACAAAACAAAACTCGTAAATCTGATGCCATATTGAAATTGATCGATGCAATAACTAATCACCTGAACTGAGCCATCTGCTTTCAATCGGGCTCAAATCCCAAAAATCCCGCTAAAAGCCACAGTGAATCCGACATGTTCAATTCAAATCGAATGGATCAGATTGCACAGCATAGTTATGACGTCATTGCAACTATGGCAGCAGATTAAAAAGTAAAAACATGACACTAGTTTACTTGTCTTATCCCCTTGAATAATTATCTTTGTTTTTTCTTGTAATGTGTGTGTGTGTGTGCGCGCGTGTGTGTACAGATTTGCAAAGAAAGACGCCATCTGTTAAGCTGACTTTGATTTCTTATCCAAAAGCTTACAAGACCAAATATATATATGATAAACTTTCAGCTATTTCAGACAAGTAAAAAGCTATATGTCATTTTAGTTGTTACATATATATGTAACTCTTCAAACATGATGATTTACTTCTTCTTTTTTAAATATATAGAAGGGCCAGGGGTATACTACGACAAATTAAAAATATAAAAATCAAGTCTCGATCCCATTTTCAAATGACATTTTCAAAAGAGCTAATACTCTAATAAATAATATTAGTCTTTATTTTGATTTATTATAGCTAACTGAAGGTCAATGCTGGGTGGATAACTATCCTAAATTTAATAATTGCCCCTATTCCAATTGCATTAATTAAACAACAGAAAGTTTCAGTGACGTATTTAAAAATATATATTAAGTTTTTAAGTAATTTTAAAAATAGGTCTTTGATCTTGTGGAAGGGCCAATGCCTTCGGTGTTAGAAGTCATGGGTTTGAAACTCAGATAACGGTTCTTTATGGATATTTAATAGAAGTTTGAAAACTAGATCTCAATCTTTCTATCTCAAACAAAAAAATGTTTTTTTAAGTAGTTTCATTACCCCGGCAAGCAAGAACTGTACCGACCAAAAGCGTGAAGGACTTAACAACTTAACATATATAGTATTAAAGTTCTAATCTGGAAATAGTTTAACTAGAATCATAATTCATACTATGTAAAAGATGGATCCGACTCTGTTGCTTTTCTTAGAGAAAAGCAGAGTCCTACTTTTTCGATCTTAGCCATTCAACATTCGCGTATCTCAATAAAGAAATTTTTTAATGCACAAATCTCAACAAATTTGAATGGTTGGAATCAGAAAAGCAGGACTCTGTTTTTCTCTAAGAAAAGCAGTAGAGTCCATTCCGTAAAAGATTAGGTTCTATAACTGATTGCATCGACAATTAATATTGACAATCACGTACCATTTGTTGAAGTACGTACTAACCTTATAATTTCATCCAATATGCTAAACGTCCAAATCATATTTTTTTTCATGTTTGAACAGTCAATTCAAACCACTAAATGTGATCTATATATCAAATTTGTAGAATACAAAAAGTTTCTATTTTTAGAATTTTGTTTACTATTTGTTTGAAGATTTTTGAAAGACGACTCGAAAATTGTAATTAAAAATCAAAAAAATTAGTAATTGTAAAAATTGTAACAAATAATAAAATTTAGTAAATGTAAGATTTAATATGTAGATCATATTAGTTGGCATATATTCACTACACGGATATGAAAATCATAATTATGACCGTTTGTATTTCGATTGAGATACAAATATTTATATAATTGCCTCACTCATACCTTGAATAAATGTTAGCTTATAAATGTAATTAAGTATACTTACCAATTGAACTGCCTTGCAAAATCTCGGTACCATTGAGATCAGTCGCATTAAGGAGAAGATCAGAATCGTTGGTGGAGAAGTTCTCTATTGCTAGCTTAATGGCAACCTGTTGCTCTTTCCCAATCTGTGTACTTGGATTTGTGATTCCACCAATGCGGACTGTGGCTTGAGTAGCTTGTAGGAGAGAGCAACAACAAAAATGAAAAAATATGAAAGAAATGAGCTTCATTTTTGGAAGAACATCCATATCGATCTGACTTTCTGTGTATCTTTGAATTGCACCAAATCAACGGTTCAATACATGTAAAAGGGAAGTTGAAGTAATGGCCTAATGGGATAGAGCTATCTTAATTCAATGACGTGAAGAAAGAGATAGAAGCTATCAAATTATTGACTTTTAATCTAAATTGGAGATCAAACCAGGTCACCAGGAATCTAAAATCTATATTATATATAATATCAAGTATTGACTTTATAAAATCTAGAGTACATATGTCAATTGATTCTCATTTATTTAAAAAAAAAATTGTATTTATGTAATTTTTTATGTAGTTTAAAGTAAAATGTTATAAAAACTGTAAAATTAATTCTATTCGCAACTTAAAAATTTTATATGATTAATTCTCATTTACATTTGACCCCATAATTTGGAATTCGTATTCTCTGAGTTAACTCAAATTTTGAGTTAAGATCTGGACTGTTCGATTTAAATCTGCACTAATATTAAAGGGCTCGTGCGTTATAGGCGTGGACCGAATTGGCCCGAGTTTTGATCATACGACCGAGAAAATTAACTCCAACCATGTGTTAATACAGAGGATATGAATTTTATAGTTTAAAAGTCTAACTCAGCCATGATATATAATACTAAATCAGGGCTCACCATACCTGGCTTTTGGGAAGCGACCATACCTGGTCTTTATTTGTGTCAGGGGATTAATTTGGATGTCATTTGTTGGGCCTATTAGTACATTTAATTCGAGTTAAAAACAAACTGTTCGGATAATTCTCTCATTAAGAAACTATCACGGTATCAACTGGCGGTAAATGTTTCGTCACCTGGGCCCTGGCGATGAAAGTTTCAGATTCGATATAATGCCGAAGTTTCCACAATGTTATACACGACTTGTCTGAGACAGGCGTTTCGGGTCTAATTTGGTGGGTAGTCCAACTTCGATAATAAAGACCATCGAAAAAATAATTGGGCTGGGCCTCACGAACCGAATCTTTGATTAACTGATGCAGATCCGAAGTGACCTCACAAATATTGGTTTGTCGGCTAATACCTTACTTCATTTGCATCTTTTATTCCGAGAAATGGAACTAGTACAAGATCAGCGCAAATATCAAAATTACGCTTATAATTCCGAAATGAAAACTCAACATAAATGGACTTCCATTAAAAAAGAATATAGCTTACATTTCCTTCAAAAAAAACGGAAGACAAAAAGAACCGACATTTTTAAAAATACCCAAAGTTAAATTGAGATTAATAAAAATGCCCGCACTCTCAAATTTTTATTAAAAATACTCAAACCGGCTATTTAATGGCCGGTCCCGTGAATTTTTTTTTTCCTGTTTTACACCCTACCCAAGGTCCCGTATTATGCCGAATCTCATGTTATTTTCATTAGTCTCGTGTTGTTTCGTTTGATAATACAGGCGCGAGAAATAAAAGTCATAATTAAATTCACAGACGTATCATTCAATTCAATATCATCCACACAAAATGTGTTATTAAGAAATCCACACAAATTGGAATAAAAAAAGTTCACAACATATAAATAAAAAAGTGTGATAATAGGAATAAATCACCTCCTCCTACTACTAAACCTAAAACTAAATCCCCGAAAGAAACCGCTTCCGGCAGATGGCCTACTAGATGGCTCTGCTTGGGTTCCGACGGTCCTGCTTGGGTTCCAGACGCCCCTGCTTGGCTTCCAGGCGGTCTTGCTTGGCTTCCAGATGCCCTTGTTATACGCCTACTAGTTGACCTTCTCGGTTGACTTCCAGATGACTCCCCTTGCAGTCCAACCGCCTCACCTCCTAAAATAATTGCATCTCCCATTGCTTCTGCAAACATAACAGAAGCATCTAAATGGCTTATAGCGGGGGAACGCCGTGACTCTCCGGAAACACTTGCCCTTGCCCTAGCTGACTCATTCTCGTACTCATTGGCAGCGTTTCTTGCATTTGCATTTGTATATGTTACTTAGTAAGTTGGTGCAAATTGAAAGTAAATATAATTTTTGATGAATGTTACGTACCTCTTCGTTGCCTATCGATAGTGGAATGTCGAGATTGATGCCCCCTTCGCCTACCTTCCAGTTCATCCATTGTCATTACATAATGGATGTGTTTTCACCGCCCTTACCTAATTCATCCTTGTGCGGGGAGAATTTTTGGTTCAATATTAGGAGGCCAATCTATCATATTGCCAATGAGAGCAAATACCCTACTCCAAGTACTCTCAAGGTAGTCCACATTGCACCAGTGTGCAACAAAGTCGTCCTCGCACCAGTTTCGGTTTTGACAAACCGCTAACACATGAGCGCACGAAATAGAGGTTAACTGGATACCTCTGTAATCACATTCCATTTGGTTGTCGGGACCGCGTTTCACAATGTATATGCACTCCCTGCGTGTGAACTCCATAACTCTCAAGTCGTTGCGATTGCAAGGAATATACTCATTTGGAACTGAAACTTGGTACAGACCTTGGGCGTGCGTGTAACGCACCAAGCGCATTATTGCAGCTTTCTCCCATTTGTTTCGTTATAACCCACGCATCTTCATATCCCGATGGTTTTCTCCTGAGTTCGTAACCACAACGCCGGTCTTTGCACACCACATGAATCCGGCAGCTTTCACTTTTCTTCATTCTTATCTCCTGATTCTTATGAACATGGTGCTCTCTAATCTTCTTAATTAATTCATCTTTGCTTCTAAAAAATTGGTTTGCAGCCAGCTCACCTGTGTACTCGATTTGTTGCCCATAGGAACCAGTATCTGCTTCTCTAAACGCAGATACATCATTGAAGCCTGGGAACGGGTGCGTATCACTCCGCACATTGAAGCCTGGGAACGGGTGCGTATCATTGAAGCCTGGGAACGGGCATTTTTATTAATCTTAATTTAATTTTGGGTATTTTTAAAAATGTCGGGAAAAAGAAGGTACGCAACATCCGTTACATCCATCAAAAGGCTCTTTAATAAGCCACATTCATCTCCCTCCTCGCTCCCAACAAAAAGAAAATTGAAAATTTCAACCCAACTACCTCATTTATCTTGAAAAAATAAAATCACAATGAAATACAAAGAATGAAAGCAAAAATTGGCAACATAAATTACACAATCATAATATAATTGTAAGTAGATTTTTATCGTGATCAACTACTTATACATAATTATTAAAATAAGTACAACTAATCATCTTTAAAGTTTTTGACAGCGGAATTAAGAATTAATTAAACAAATTAAAGACCTTAGAAATCATAGTCTCCACGTATAAATCAATCAAATTAATTTCATACCTTTGTCTATAGTAAATTCTTGAGACGTTCTTCACAAACCGTCAGAAGAACTGTAAAGCGATTTCTCTCCTCTTTCTCTTTCTAAGCAATGACAACTTTTGTTCTTTATGAATATAGATGAAGAGAGGATCAACCTTACTATTAGAATTCGTATATTTTTGCCTGTCATTAAAGCAATTATTTATAGGGGAGATGCACCCTTTAATTAATCAATGCATATAATTTCTGAACAGAGATGCATGCACCTTTAATCAAATAGCACCTTTTAATTTGATGCATGCACCTTTAATTAAATGGGCTGTTCAGTCATTTAATTAAATGGGCTGTTTTAATTTGGGCCACTTAATTATATTTTTCTTACATTCTCCCACTTGGTCCATTATAAAACTTTATGACATTACAACATTCATAAGGTGCACAATAATATTGCATGTCTTTATATTTCATAAATTCTAAAATCATAATATTTATATTTAAGCAAAATTAATACGAGTCATGGCGGTTGCTAATAATATTTGTTACTAACTTCCTTCCATGTACTACAACATCAACTCTAACTTAATATAAACCTTAATGGTATACTTGAGGATCCACGTTAATTGTCTAATTTATATAGACTAATTCCTATTAATAGTAAACGATAATATATATATATACTTAAATAAATAGGAATTGCATTTGAAACAATCAATCAATAATAATATCATAAACAATCATTCATCTATAATATAAGTTTAATTACAACAATTATTTATCACAGACAACTATTCCCATTCTTTCGACATGTTCGTGAAATATCTTGGGTGGTAATCCTTTCGTCAAAGGATCAGCTATCATCATCTCTGTGCTTATATGCTGTATTGTTATTGTTTGTTTCTGTACTTCTTCTTTCACGGCAAAGTACTTAATCTCCATGTGCTTGGCACCTTTGGAGTACTTGTCGTTTTTGCTGAAGAAGACTGCTGCAGAATTATCACAATAAATCTTCAGCGGCTTGGCAATGCTGTCGACAATTCCAAGTCCCGAAATAAAGTTCCGCAGCCATAGTCCTTGTACCATGGCTTCAAAGCACGCCACGAACTCGGCTTCCATAGTGGATGCAGCAATTACTGTCTGCTTCGCACTTTTCCATGAGATTGCTCCGCCGGCTAGAAGATACACATATCCGCAAGTGGATTTTCGTGTATCGTAACACCCGGCATAGTCTGAATCTGAATAACCGACTGTCTCTAAGCAGTTTGATCTCCTATACGTCAACATGTGATCTTTAGTACCTTGAAGATATCGTAAAACTTTCTTTGCTGCCTTCCAATGTTCTATTCCAGGATTGCTTTGATAACGTCCAAGCATTCCTACAGCAAAACTGATATCTGGTCTTGTACAAGTTTGTGCATACATTAAACTACCCACAATGGAAGCATAAGGAATATTATTCATTTCTTCCTTTTCCAATTCATTTTTAGGACATTGATATAAACCAAATTTATCCCCTTTCTGAATCGGTACCTTACCAGCTGAACATTTCTCCATCCTAAATCTCTCGAGAATCTTGTTAATATATGTTTCCTGAGACAAACCTAACAAACCTTGTGATCGATCACGAAATATTTATATTCCTATCACATAGTTCGCCTCGCCCATATCTTTCATTTCAAAATTCTTCGAGAGAAAATTCTTGGTGCTTTTCATCATTCCAAGATCGTTAGTCGCAAGTAAAATGTCGTCAACATATAGAACTAGAAATATTATCTTACTCCCACTGACCTTCAAGTATATACAACGATCAACAATATTTTCCTTAAAACCAAAAGAAGTAATCACATCATTGAACTTAAGATACCATTGTCGTGATGCTTGTTTCAGCCCATATATCGACCTTTTCAATTTGCAAACCATATCCTTTCCCCTAATTGAAAAGCCCTCGGGCTGATCCATGTAGACTTCCTCTTCGAGTTCTCCGTTCAGAAAAGCAGTTTTAACGTCCATTTGATGTAACTCAAGATCGTAATGAGCCACTAAAGCCATGATGATACGCAAAGAATCTTTCTTAGAGACAGGCGAAAATGTCTCTTTATAATCAATGCCGTCTTTCTGAGTGAAACCTTTGGCAACCAGTCTAGCTTTATATTGTTCAATTTTGCCTTTTGAGTCACGTTTGATCTTAAAGATCCATTTACATCCAACTCGCTTGGAATTGTGAGGCAATTTGACGAGATCCCAGACTTGATTTTGTTCCATTGATTTTAACTCGTCTTTCATGGCATCAATCCATTTATCGGATTCTTCACATTCAATAGCTTTCTTGTATGAAACCGGATCATCAATTGTAGAATCAATTTCAGATTCTTGTAGATAAACCAAATAATCGTTAGATATAGCCGATCTCCGTTCACGGTTAGACCTTCTTAATGATATATTATTTGGTTCAACTAAATCATCAACAACGATGTTATCAATCGGAATGTCCTCAGTGGCAGTTGGTTGTTCTGGAACAATCAGAAGAATTACTTTCGAAACAAAAGTCAGAACAACTACTTTCGAAACAACAGACAAAGGAACAGTAACTTGTTCTGTAATTTCCTGAAGATCAGAATTACACTGATCAGAACTTCTTGCACTGACTTCAGCATTCTCGATGAAACGGGCATTTCCGGATTCAACAATTCTCGTGCTATGATTCGGACAGTAAAATCTGAACCCTTTGGATTTCTCTGGATATCCAATAAAGAATCCACTAACAGTTCTGAAATCCAATTTCTTTTCGTGTGGGTTATACAAACGGACCTCCGCAGGGCAACCCCATACATGTATATGACGCAAACTAGGTTTTCGTCCCGTCCACAGTTCGAAAGGAGTCCTTTCTACTGCCTTACTAGGAACCCAGTTTAGTAAATACATGGCGGTCTTAAGTGCATACATCCACAAAGATTTAGGCACATTTGAGTGACTGAGCATACTCCGAACCATGTCCATAAGTGTTCTGTTACGACGTTCAGCAACACCATTTTGTTGTGGTGTGCCTGGCATAGTGTATTGCGCACATATACCACGCTTTTCTAAGAATTTAGCAAAGGATCCAGGATTTTGTCCTGATTTGTCATATCTACCATAAAATTCCCCACCGCGATCAGATCGAATGATTTTAACTTGTTTTTCTAACTGTCTTTCAACCTCATTTATAAACACCTCAAGTGCATCAATAGATTGTGATTTTTCATTTAGAAGATAAACAAACCCATAACGTGAGAAATCATCGATAAAGGTGATGAAATACTTTTCTTTATTAAAGAAGGGAACATCAAATGGTCCACAAATATCCGTGTGAATTATTTCTAGAAGTTGAGAGCTACGAGTGGCACCTTTCTTAGTATGTTTTGTCTGTTTGCCTTTTATACAGTCGATACATACACCTAAGTCAGTAAAATCCAAGTTTGGAAGAACTTCGGACTTTACTAAACGTTGTATTCTTTCTTTGGATATATGACCCAATCTTTTGTGCCACAAGTACGCCGACTTTTCATCATTCATATTTCTTTTCATTCCAATAGTATTGTTTACGGTAATCAGAGATTCTATATATGAATTATCTAACTCTAATTTATACAGTCCATCAATCAAATTGCCACAACCAATCATGCAATTATTTTTATATAAACTAAAGCATTTAGATCCAAATTTAAATACATAGCCACAATCATCCAACTTAGATACAGATAATAAGTTGTGAGAAAACAAAGGTACATATAGTGTATCATACAAATCAACAATATTGCCAGAACCTAATATAAGTCGGTATGTACCGACACCTTCCACTGGCACCTTGTCTTTATTGCCCATAATTACATATCTTTCACTTTGTCGACTTTGGCTTGTGGTTTGGATCGTAAGAAATCCCTGTAAATTGTTTGAAATATGAGTTGTAGAGCCCGAGTCAATCCACCAAGTATTATTAGGAACATCAATAAAATTTGACTCAAAAGTAACAAAAGTATGATTCATACCTTTCTTTTCGAACCAAACCTTCATTTTCAGACAATCCTTCTGAAAGTGACCCACCTTACGACAAAAGTGGCACTTTTGCTTGTTCCCTTCTTTCTTGAAGCTTGCCTTAGAAGACACCTGAAAGGCTTTCCCCTTCTTTTTGGTCTTAGCTTTCCCTGGTTTAGCATTAGAACCCGACCCAACTTCTAGTTTTGAAAAATGAACAGTGTTAGGTTTCATTTCCTTAAGCCTTGCCTCTTCCTGAACAAGTTTACTAGTCAATTCATTTATGTTCCATTTCTTTTCTTGAGCATTATAATTAATTTGGAACGGACTATAAACATCATTCGGCAGAGAGTTCAAAATAAATTGAACTAGAAACCCTTCGTCAACTGTCATTCCCAAACTCTTAAGTTTTGCGGAGAGAGACGTCATTTCTACGATATGTGCATGCATAGTGCGACTACCATCATACTTCATGGTGGTAAGTTTTGCCATAAGCGAACCGGCAAGCGACTTATCGGCTGTCTGTGAGCGTGCCCTGACGTTTGCTAGAAACTCTTGAGCGTTATCCGTGTCCGGAAGAGCAACCTTAATGTTTCCATCAACCGTCATTCGCAAAAACATAAGGCATAACCTGTTAGAACGTTCCCATTCTGCCATAAAGGCCTTATCTTCCTCGCTGCTTTCATCAGTTATAGCATCGGGCTTATCAAATAATAGTGCTATGTCCAAGTCCTGTGCACCTAAGTGAAATTGGACTTGTTCATTCCATTCAGCAAAGTTAAGACCATTAAAGACCGTCACAGATGACGCATGCGATTGCATCGATACAGGTGCATTAACTGTAATTTTAATATAGAAGATGAGAAGAAAAAATTAAAATAAATTAGGGAAAGAGAAGATTATAAGGAAAATTAAGAAGAAATAAATTTTCCGAAATTTTAAATGAAAAGAAAATCAGAAAACATAATCAGCAATATGGTCCTGCGCATGCTTCACGAAAAGGGGCGTAACTTTTGATCCGTCCGTCGGATCGGGCTGAAATTTTGACAGGAATTCCACAAACCAAAACCGGATCAAAAACTAATCTATGATTCGTTTTTGCCCATTTTTCGGGCTCAGATTCGCGATCCGAGTCTTCCTTCATGGACTTTTGGACCTTTTTTTATAATTTTAGAGTTTTTAGAGTCTTTGATGTATCTTTTATGTATTTTCTGTTTTAGGGTGTGTATTTAAACAGTCATGTCTTTTGGAAGATATAATATATATATAAATTAACTCAAAGAGAAGATCAGAACATAGGAGACATAATGCAATAATTTATAACTTTAGATTTTCGGAGCAATAACTTAATTAATGTATATCCTAACTATCCTTTGGGATTTATTAAGATATATATTAAACATAATATTTTACTAGAAAATACTTTAATATGATAATTTTATTGTTTCAATACATGTTGTTACCTTTGGGTAACCAACAATTGAGGAATAACGTAAATTATCAACTTAAGTTGTGTAAATTATGAGAATGTAATCAACCTTTGGGCAATTCAAAAAATCTCATAATCTACTAATTAATTAAACCATTAAATTTAGTATATGACAGATTTTAATATCATATAATCTTAATAAATGATCAATTAATTTTAATCTACGGTTTATAGAAAACAGAATTGCAATAAAACTATTCTAAAATTCTTAGACTCATAATAATTCAATTTCAGAATTTTAATTGGAAAGAATGCCGTCATAATTATCCATGCTTATGGTAAAAAAGAATTTTTCAGAATAGTCTATTTAATGAACTCTATATAATCCATACTTCGATTTCTTTAGGGTAAGGACACTTTGGTGTCTAGCAATACCGTCATAATTCAAAGCTACCGCAAATTTCAATCACAAATTATTAAAAAAATAATAATAATAATAATAATAAATTTATAAAACAAGTAACTCATTCGGGAGATTATGAATTCCAAAACCATGCTCTGATACCACATGTAAGTAGATTTTTATCGTGATCAACTACTTATACATAATTATTAAAATAAGTACAACTAATCATCTTTAAAGTTTTTGACAGCGGAATTAAGAATTAATTAAACAAATTAAAGACCTTAGAAATCATAGTCTCCACGTATAAATCAATCAAATTAATTTCATACCTTTGTCTATAGTAAATTCTTGAGACGTTATTCACAAACCGTCAGAAGAACTGTAAAGCGATTTCTCTCCTCTTTCTCTTTCTAAGCAATGACAACTTTTGTTCTTTCTGAATATAGATGAAGATAGGATCAACCTTACTATTAGAATTCGTATATTTTTGCCTGTCATTAAAGCAATTATTTATAGGGGAGATGCACCCTTTAATTAATCAATGCATATAATTTCTGAACAGAGATGCATGCACCTTTAATCAAATAGCACCTTTTAATAGCACCTTTTAATTTGATGCATGCACCTTTAATTAAATGGGCTGTTCAGTCATTTAATTAAATGGGCTGTTTTAATTTGGGCCACTTAATTATATTTTTCTTACAATAATACCACCAGCCAACAAATTAATCACATAGGACCACAATTGAGAAGTTGTTGATGTGTCTTCAAGTAGAGCGCAATTCAGTGGCATCCTCGCAACTGAAAAGATCTTTCTCGAAGAGCGAAGATGGATCTCCAGACAACTGTGACTCCATTTTCTTCTTAAGGCTTTGTTCTTCATAAATTTGTCTCAGCCTCTCTACTTCCTTCTTGAGGCTTTCCTCTTCATAAAAAATTAAAGCGGTAGCATAGAATCTGCAAAATGTTGATATGTAGCGCAGACGGGGCGAAAACAACGGCGACATGTGGCCGGTAGGAAGCATAACGGCCGCAAATGGCCATGACCTGTAAGAAACAATGCAGTTCAAATGCAAACAGTTCGAAACATTCTGTCCGATCAGGGATGGTTTGAATCAACCAGGCCGGCCTGATGAACGTGAGGAAACCTGCGGGATTTTGAAAAATTACCAGACAGGCTGATTTTTTTATCAATAACATTTGTTCTAGAAAAATTGTTAAACTAGCACGTTGCAGAAAATATCCATAAGTAGCATTGAAATTAATTAATAGCATTTTGAAAAAAAAAATTAAATGACTAGCATCATTTTCAGATAATATGCATAAGTAGCACAAATGGTACATTCCCTCACGGCCACCTATGGACGGAATGATTATTCACGTCCTGGTATCGACGGTGTTGGTTCCCCTGGCCCCAATGGATGGACAGATCCAATCCGTCACAAATGCGTAGATTGAGAAAAGCCTAGAGAAAAGAAAGAAATACTGTTGACTTTCTTGAATTATCTGAATCTGATAGTAAGAAATGCGCCATTACTTAGCTTTCTTCTCTTATTCAGTCTATTCTAGAAAGATTGGGCGATATCTTGTTCTATTTCATATGATTTCTATGTTTATATTTGATGCTCACAGCATGGACCAATTTTAGGGATAAACATTGATTTAGCAGATGATGGTACAAAATTGATCCAAGTTAGGAAGGAAACTTGATGTGTATGCTGTGATGTCCAATTGATTCCCTTCTTTACATGTTAACATTTCCTCCCTCTGATACAATCACTTCTATACCAATTATCTGTTTATCAGATGCACGAGACAGACACATGCGTAAACACCTTATTAAATATTAGAGTTTGTTTATCAGATGCACGACACAGACACATTCAGTTACGTGTATACTCAAGTGACTTTCTCTTACACTTTAATTGTGTTTCAAGTCACTTTGCAACAAGAAAGATTTCATCTCTTGCTCATAGCCAAAATTCATCATTCTAGGATTCCACATCTCTCAAATTGCAATTGTTATAGTCTGAAAATTTAAATCTTATTTAATTAAACTAACAATTAAAATTTACAACTAATTAAAAAATTTAGTTAATTAAATAAGGAAAGTAAATTTTAGTTAATCAAAAAGATAAATTAAATTATATAATGTTGTTTATTAAACCAAATTAAAACTTACAAATTAACAAAATTAATTTCTACAAATAAGATTTTCATACAAAAAAAATTATTACAATTTGTGACATTTTAGAAATAAGTAATTTTATAAAAATAAAATTTTTAATAAAATTGTTGTTGATTAAAGTTTAATAAAATTATAAATAAGTTATAAATTAAAGGGAAAATTGTGAAAATGCCACTCCAAAACCTTCAAATTGTGAAAATGTCATCCCGAACTTTGAAATTGTAAAAATGCCACTCTAAACTTCATTAATTTGTAAATTTGCCACTCCAAATAATTAATGACTAAAATGCCCTTCCTTCTTCTTCTCCTACCTCCTCTTCTTCTTCTGCCTCCTCTTATTTTTAAAACCGATTCTACAGGTAAAAATTCGACCAATGTGTGTAAGCATTTTTTTATTTTTAATTGAAAAGCTAACTTTCAACGCAGACAAAAGACGAAATCAGAAAACTCATTGTTCATCAAATTTTGAAAACAAAACATCTGATTATTTTTCACAGTAGAGGCCAACTCACTGATAAGTTGTTTTAGTGTGCTGAAATGTAGCACCTCTTACAAAATCTAAAGAACACTTTGAGCAATGATCGGGAAAGTACCTGGGATAGGGTTAGGGTTTGTATTTGGGGCTAGAGCTGGACGTCGACTCCTAGAGAGCTGATGATGAAAGCGCTGGTTTAGACTCATCGGTTCCGGGCTACGATTAGGGATTTCGTTTTCAGGTCGAATTTCCGGGCTACAAAATCTAAAGAGGAGGCAGAAGAAGAAGAGGAGGCAGGAGAAGAAGAAGGGAGGGCATTTTAGTCATTAATTATTTGGAGTGGCAAATTTACAAATTAATGAAGTTTAGAGTGGCATTTTTACAATTTCAAAGTTCGGGATGGCATTTTCACAATTTGAAAGTTTTGAAGTGGCATTTTCACAATTTTCCCTAAATTAAAACGACGAACGTTCGAGAAATTCATACTAATTTTTGGAATGCAAATCCCGTCAAATTATTTTAATCTAAATCATCCTTTTTATTGTTTATCTCACTTTGATTTGGGGTGATGTCAACCGTTCAAACCGTTCAGCACGGATCTTAAAGCAGACCCCCACCCTTTTAACCTCTCCCTCTCTGTCTCTTTCTCTCTGTCCGCCGGAGCCGCCCGTTCAAAACCCTTGTCGCTATCTCTCTCGTGTGCTTGCGTTTTTCACTGTTTTACCTGCCCACGTTGCGTCACCCTCGTGCGCGCAACGACCTTAGTTGTACAGCTGTCAGAGGGCTTTGACGCCTTGACGTCCCTCTTTCTCGTGCGTTGCTTTACCGGGTTATATAAACCTCCCTCTCTCTCTCTCTCATTTTTGGCTACTCTCTCTATTTTTTGCTCATGTGTTGAGAATAATATCTCTCTCTCTTGTTTTCTGTTTTCCTCTGTGCTTGCGATTTTTCAAAACCCTAGAAGGGTTCTTGTTGTTCCGGTGCTTACTGGCGCCTTTCTTACGGTGTATGATGGACCAAAATGGTACTACTGTTTTTAAAGATTCATAAACCCTAATTTCTACTTACGTTCAGATCACAAGCGTATGATCCTACCGTGTAGTATGATTGGGGTGTCGATCCACTGTATAGTGTGTTAGATTTTAAACAATTTTTACTAGTATAGGTTATCGGGTTTTTTTTAGGTTTGAGGTGGTGGTGATACATGCAATCAAGGTATTATAGCTAGTAAAGGTTAAACAGTATATAGAGAGCCGCTAGGGTTCAGGTTTTCTGTCATTCTTAATTATGGAAAATACAAGTTTCGACGTTTCTCTATGTCGCATGCGACACTGTCACTGTCGCATGCGGCCTAGATTGCCCGACAGCTACCTCGCATGCAGCACTATTGTTACACCAAAAAGGTATAGTACAAAGTTTCAGTACAGTAAACTATACTTTTTAAACCTTAAATACACTCTCGGTTCAAACTGCAAGTGCATAGTCCTATCGTATAGTATATTATCGGGTATCGATCACAGGGACGGTTTGATAATTACCGGACTTTACTTAAACTACAGAGATTCTAGAAGTCTGCAAATGTTGTTTTGGGGTATTACGTGTCCTAATAGTTCAATAACAGAATTCAAAACAATAAAATAAACTTTGATTTGGGTTTAATATAATTAAAAAGGGGTTCCTAGGGTTTCTGATTTCATCTCAGCTTAGCCTCAAGGTGCCCGGTCCGTGCACTGTCATGCACGGGCCGTGTACTCTCATACACGGTCCGTGTGGCCCTCGAGTTGATATAGCAGCTACTGGTTTCTGTGTTGTTTCCTGTGCAGGGTTCTATTGGCCAAACCAAAGTACCTAGACCTCAACTCTCGCATGTTGGCTTAATTACTTGGTACGGGATTTAATTTCTTCCCTCCTAGGGTTCTCAAACCTCAACTTTCGCTTGTTGGCTTAATTATCCTAAGTTACTTGTTGGTTTACTAAAGATATCCTCGATCTCTCGATACGAGGAAAAGTTCACCTCTCGGCTACTACTTGGTTTCACCTCTCGGTTCACAAACCTATCTCAAATATTTAGTTTGGTCGAGCGAATATCAAAGTTATACAATTTCCATCTAGATGAGGCCTTTCATCTAACGGATCAACAATTCAATTCAAACAATTTCAACTAAGCAATAAAATACTACACAATCAAGCAAACACAAGATTCAACACAAATTCCAAATAACTAGCAAATAAAACTAAGCATTCGACTACATCATAACCCTAGAAACAGAAAAGTCTACTCAAACATAGTTAAAAAGCAAATAAAACAAATAAAGATAAAGGAGTTCATAGAAAAACTTGAAGAACAATGAATATTCGTCGCAAAACTCGCGTTTTCCTCCTCTCTTCTTCACCTCCTCGCTTAGCCGTCTTCTCCTAACCCTAAGTTGCTCTCCCAAGAGCCAGCCCCCCTCCTTAGGTCTGCAATCCCCCCTTTTAATGCCCAAAATCGCGTCTTAAAGCCTTTCCTTTTCGACCTCCCTAGCTGGCATCTGTTTTCATCGCCAGTCTGGATTTCCAGATTTTCTGTGTACAGTATGCCTGTGTTGTAGAGATTTAGCCTCTTGCGTGAAACTCTCTGTGTGGTTGGGCAGTTAAGGTACGGTTCATACACAAATGTGTACGGACCGTGTGCCTGTTTCTCTGGCTCAGATTGTAGATCTTCTCGCAAGCTTTCCGAAAAGTGGTCATACACTCAAAACGGAGTTACGAGTCAAAATCTATGACTGTTTTAATTTCAGGTGCTGAAATTTCAGCATCATATATAGGTCGTGTGGATAGTGTCCTGGTCGTGTCTGTGGTCGAGGAGAGGGTTGTACGGTCCGCATAAGAAGGTACACGGACCGTATATAAACCTTCGAATTCCAGATTCTTCCTCGGATTTGCCCGTTTTCTGCAAAGTAAGAACAAATGCGCAGCAGTACCACATTCTATAGAAATGAAATAAACACGATTTGACAGTTTTAGGCACAGGTTTTGGTACAAAGTTTGGTCCGAATATAGATAAGAAAGCGAGATATCAACTATCACTACCCGCAGGGCGTGCTGGGTGTTTGTTTATGCGATTTGAAAGGTTTTCTGATCTTGCGATCGGCTTTTGGGCTACCAAGACTAAAATATTTTAGGTACGTAATTATATTAGTTTCCTATACTACCCTATAGTTAAAATATCCCAAAGACCTGGTCACTCAAAAGAGAGCAATGTTATCTTTTAAAATTTATAAACTCGGAAATGCTATCGGTTCGGATCGCAAGCGCACAATCCTTATCGAGTAGTATAATCGAGGTTGATCCACAGGGAATATTGGTCTACAGTCTTGAGCGATCAAATCACAATCTTTCGAAAGGCTAGACAAAATCTGAAAATTGAGAGTTGGAATTGTGATCAATGTAAATTTGGCAACAATTAAAAGTAATTAAAATAAAGATAGAGATGAGAATTCCTAGGGTTTCGGCACACCATTGCTACTCAATCCTCTTTGATATTCTACTTCTGTCGGGTCTGATTTCCTGTTGTTATTTATGGAAGACACTACATAGGACACTGCGAGTCACTTACGCAAATGACGGGACTTCCATCGAGATACTATATAGGACACTATGAGTTATCTTACGCAAATGACAGATCTCTAAATACACAAGTTACTACATAGGACACTGCGAGTTATCTTACGCAAATGACAGAACTTGGTTTGCGTTTGTGGTTCTGATTTATGGTTTTCCCGCGAATGTTTTCTTCACATAAATCTAATAGCTGCCAACGAGGCTAACTCGTCCATCATAGTTTTTATTACCATTAAAGCACTATCACTACCCTAACGGATTAAACTAGATCATCGAAATCAGGTGAAGGGAGAATAAATTGCAAAAGCATTTCAATCAACAACAATAAATCATAATCAACAGAAAATATATATATCAAAGCATCATGAGTAACAAGGTTTACTGCCTAGCCCCTAAGAAAAGAACTTAGCCGCGTAACGGCATCATTACAACACTCCTCTCTTTCTCACTTAATCAAATCTAACCCTAATTACCAAAATTACAAAGATAACTTCTTCTTCTGTCCAGGGAGCTTTATATAGGAGTGGGGGGACGTCTGGAGATGAGTGGAGACCAAGAAAACATGATGTGGATACAGCTGGAGCGGTTATTCACAAAAGAGCGCCTCAAATACAGTATTGGCTGATACGGTCAGTATTGGCTGATACGGTCCGTATTGGGACTGTGAGGTCCTGACAGCTGTTCGTATTTCGGCCATAACTCAGTCATCCGGACTCTAATTGAGGCGATTCAAGTTGCGTTGGAAACTATACAACAAGATCTACAAGTTTTGTGAAGGGACTGAGTTCCAGTTCGGAACGTAGAAGGCTCAAAAATTCATCCAAAGTGACTGTTCTCCAAAGGGTGCCTCAGATACGGACCATATTGGCTGATATGGTCCGTATTGGGACTGCCGCTCAGGGAGTTAGTGCATAATCGGCCATCCCTGGTCCGTATTGGGGCTCTGGTCCGTATTAGTTAGTACGGGCCGTAACAGAGACTTAGTCGATGAGCGTCGCTTATCCGATTGACCTGATTCTTGCTCCATTTGATGTGAAATAGTCCCAAAACATGTTTCATGCAATAAAACATAAAGAAGGGTGATAGTAGCCTTTTTCTCTAATTAATTAAACATAAGTGCGAGATAATATGTAAAACCTAAGCCAAAACCCTACGTAATTCATCATCATTTTGACTCTGATCAAGACCCTACTTAATCTAAGTGTTTTCAAATATTGTTTAAAGTACGATTTATGTTATCCTGCCAAGGGAGCCCACTAGGTTCTAACCCTAGTTTTTGAACCGCTGCCAAGCCTCGTTAGTCGAAGTGTTTGTAGTACTTACATGCATTATCCTTCTTACAATGGGATGCAACGACTTAACACCTATTGATATGTGGAGATCATTGACATATAGTAGACAGAACTATGTATGCAAGGATACAATAAAAAGGAATTTAAAGTGCAAAGGAAAACTCTAACCATAACATAAACATATATTAAAACATAATTAAGAATTCAAGTACAACCCTCACCTTAGAGATGAGAAAGCTTCTCATTCCCATAGCAAAATAAAAGGAATAAAATAAAGATAACATAAATTACAACCCAATTGAAGATGGAAGAATCTGCCTCCTTAGATGACGCATTCTTCTCTTGTTTGGCTTCAAATGACTATCATTATCTCTTTAAGTCTCTAACCTAACCTAACAATGAGGACTGCTAGCTACAATTCTGGACTTGACACAATTAAACACGCACACTAAATCCTATTACAAGAGGGGTATTTATAGCCTTCCTAAATTAGAGGTGGAGTAGTGGAAGTAGTGGGGGACGTGGGGTCCACCCATGATTGGATAGATAAAGTCAAAAATATCTTGACTCATTTTATGTCCTCTTTTAGAGCTTGGCTCTCATTTTGGACTTTCATGTTCGACTGGTTATCTCTTATGTTCTACTGCTTGTCTTTCATGTTCTACTTGTCTTATCTTTTCTAGTTGTCTTTCATGTTCTATGGGTTGTCTTTGATGTTCAACTGGTTATCTTTCATCTTATTTTAGTTGTCTTTCATCTTGGATTGGTTGTCTTTAATGTTGAAGTTGTTGTTTTTCATCAAAAACTAGTTGTATTTCATTTTCCTTTAGTTGTATTTCATCTTCTTCTATTTGTTTTTCATTTTGCACTGATTGACTTTCATGTTCTACTGGTTGTCTCCCATGTTCTGCTGGTTGTCTTTCATGTTCTGCTGGTTGTCTTTCATCTACTATTAGTTGTATTTAATCTTCTTGTATATGTGTTTCATCTTGTTCTAGTTGTTTTTCATCTTGTACTGGTTGTCTTTCATCTTTTCTAGTTGTCTTTCATGTTCTTATAATTCATCTTCTTTTGGTTGTATTTTATCTTCTTGTATATGTGTTTCATCTTTTTCTAGTTGTTTTTCATCTTGTACTGACTGGTTGTCTTTCATCTTCTTCTGTTTGTCTATAATGTTCAAGTGATTGCCTTTCATCTAAAATAGGTTGTATTTCATCTTCTTCTAGTTGTCTTTCATTTTGTACAGGTCATCCTCCAGGTTCTACTGGTTGTCTTTCATCTACTACTGGTTGGTTGTATTTCAACTTCTTCTAGTTGTATTTCATATTCTTCTAATTGTCTTTCATGCTATACAGGTCGTCTTTCATATCCTACTGGTTGTCTTTCATCTCCTTCTAGTTGTTTTTCATCTTGTATTGGTTGTACTTCATTATCTCCGTTGTCTTTCATATTCTACTGCTTGTGTTTCATCTACTACTAGTTGTATTTCATCTTCTTCTAGTTGTCTTTCATCATCTTCTAGTTGTCTTTCATCCTCTTCTAGTTGTCTATCACCTTGTACTGGTTGTCTTTGATGTTCTTATGATTGTCTTTCATCTTCTTATAGTTATCTTTCATCATCTACTAGTTGTTTTCCATCTTTTCTAGTTGTATTTCATCTTGTAATGATTGACTTTCATGTTCTACTAATTGTCTTTCATGTTCTACTGGTTGTCTTTCATCTACCATTGGATATATTTTATCTTTTTCTAGTTGTATTTCATCTTCTTGTAGATGTGTTTTATCTTCTTCTAATTTTTTTCATATTGTACTGGTTGTCTTTCATGTTCTTATTGTGTTTCAGTTTTTTTCTAGTTGTCTTTCATCCTTCTTCTAGTTGTTTTTCATCTTCTTATGATTGTTTCTAATGTTCGACTAGTTGTCTGTCATCTTTTTCTAATTTATTTCATCTTCTACTAGTTATTTTTCATCTTCTTCTGGTTGTCCTTCATCATCTTCTATTTGTCTTTCACCTTATACTGGTTGTCTTTCATGTTCTACTAGTTGTCTTTCATCTCGTACTGGTTGTCATTCATTTTCTTCTAGTTGTCTCTCATCTTCTACTCGTTGTTTTTCATCTTGTTCTAGTTGTTTTTCATCCTGTATTGGTTGTCTTTCTTGTTCTACTAGTTGCCTTTCAAATACTACTGATTGTATTTCACCAACTTCTAGTTGCATTTCATCCTCTTCTAATTGTGTTTCATCATCTTCTATTTGTCTTTCACCTTTACTGATTGTCTTTCATGTTCTACTTGTTGACTTTCAGCATATTCTAGCTATCTTTCATCTTCTTCTAGTTATTTTTCGTCTTTTTCTGATTGTTTCTCATGTTCTACTAGTTGTATGTCATATTCTTCTAGTTGTCTTTCATCTTCTCCAAATTGTTTTTCAACTTCTTCTAGCTGTGTTTCATCATCTTCTATATTTGTCTTTCACCTTGTATTGGTTGTCTTTCATCCTGTACTAGTCGTCATTCATTTTCTTCTAGTTGTCTTTCATCTTCTACTCGTTGTTTCTCATATTTTTCTAGTTGTCTTTCATCTTGTATTGGCTGTATTTAATGTTCTACTGGTTGTCTTTCATGTTCTACAGGTTGTGTTTCATCTACTATTGCTTGTATTTCATCTACTTCTAGTCATATTTCATCCTCTTCTAGTCGTGTTTCATCTTCTTCTAGTTGCCTTTGATGTTCTATTAGTTGTCTTTCATCATCTTCTTTTTATCTTTCATCTTGCACTGGTTGTTTTTCATCTTCTACTTGTTTTTCATCTTGCATTGATTGACTTTTATGTTCTACTAGATGTCTTTCATTCTCTACTGGTTGTCTTTCATATTGTACTTGTTATTTTTCATCTACTATTGGTTGTATTTAATCTTCTTCTAGTTGTATTTCATCTTCTGTATATGTGTTTCATCTTTTTCTAGTTGTTTTTCATCTTGTACTGGTTGACTTTTAGTTTCTACTAGTTGTCTTTCATCTTCTTCAAGTTGTCTTTCATGTTCTACAGATTGTCTGTCGTGTTCTACTTGTTATCTTTCATTTTCTACTGGTTGACTTTCTTCTTCTTCTCGTTGCCTTTCATTTTGTACTAGTTGTCTTCCATCTTGGACTGGTTGTCTTTCATGTTCTTCTGGTTGTCTTTCATCTAAAACAAGTTGTATTTCATCTTCTTCTAGTTGTCTTTCATTGTACAGGTTGTTGTCCTGCAGGTTATACTGGGTGTATTTCATCTACTACTGGTTGGTTGTATTTCAACTTCTTCTAGTTTTATTTCATCTTCTTCTACTTGTCTTTCATCTTGTACTGGTCAGTCATCTTTCATATTCTATAGGTTGTCTTTCACCTTCTTCTGGTTGTCTTTCATCTTGTATTGGTTGTACTTCATTATCTACTGTTTGTCTTTCATGTTCTACTGCTTGTTTCTTCTACTACTGGTTGTATTTCATCTTCTTCTAGTTGTCTTTCATCCACTTCTAGTTGTGTTTCATCTTCTTCTAGTTGTCTATCATCTTGTACTGGTTGTCTTTCATGTTCTACTGGTTATCTTTCATCTTCTTATGGTTGTCTTTCATGTTCAATTTGTTTCCTTTCATGTTCTACTCGTTGTCCTTCATGTTCTACTAGTTTTCTTTCATCTACTATAGTTTGTATTTCATCTTCTTCAGTTGTCTTTCATCCTCTTCTAGTTGTGTTTCATCTTCTTCTAGTTGTCTATCACCTTGTACTGGTTGTCTTTCATCTTGTTCTAGATGTCTTTCCTCTTGTACTAGTTCCTTTCATGTTCTTCTATTTGTCGTTCATTTTCTTCTAGTTGTCTTTCATCTTCTACTTGTTGTTTTTCATCTTGCACTGATTGACTTTCATGTTGTACTGGTTGTCTCTCATGTTGTACTGGTTTGGTTGTCTTTCATGTTCTGCTGGTTGTTTTTCATCTACTGTTGGTTGTATTTCATCTACTTGTTGTTTTTCATGTTCTATTGCTTGTTGTATTATATCTTCTTCTTGTTGTATTTCATCTTCTTGTAGATGTGTTTCATCTTCTTCTAATTTTTTTCATATTGTACTGGTTGTCTTTCATGTTTTACTTGTTGTTTTTCATCTTCTTCTGATTGTGTTTCATCATCTTCTATTTGTCTTTCACCTTGTACTGGTTGTCTTTCATGTTCTACTAGTTGTCTTTCATCTCGTACTGGTTGTCATTCATTTTCATCTAGTTGTATTTCATCTTCTACTCGTTGTTTTTCATCTTCTTCTAGTTGTTTTTCATCTTGTATTGGTTGTATTTTATGTTCTACTGGTTGTCTTTCTTGTTTTACTAGTTGCCTTCCAAATACTACTGGTTGTATTTCATCAACTTCTAGTTTTATTTCATCCTCTTCTAGTTGTGTTTCATCATCTTCTATTTGTCTTTCACATTTATTGGTTGTCTTTCATGCTCTACTTGTTGAATTTCAGCATATTCTAGCTATCTTTCATCTTCTTCTAGTTGTTTTTCATCTTTTTCTGATTGTTTCTCATGTTCTACTAGTTGTATGTCATATTCTTCTAGTTGTCTTTCATCTTCTACAAATTGTTTTTCAACTATTCTAGTTGTGTTTCATCATCTTCTATTTGTCTTTCACCTTGTATTGGTTGTCTTTCATCTAGACTGGTTGTCATTCATTTTATTCTAGTTGTTTTTCATCTTCTACTCGTTGTTTCTCATCTTCTAATTGTCTTTCATCTTGTATTGGTTGTATTTAATTTCTGCTGGTTGTCTTTCATGTTCTACTGGTTGTGTTTCATCTACTATTGCTTGTATTTCATCTACTTCTAGTCGTATTTCATCCTCTTCTAGTCGTGTTTCATCTTCTTCTAAGTTGCCTTTGATGTTCTACTAGTTGTCTTTCATCATCTTCTTTTTATCTTTCATCTTGCACTGGTTGTTTTTCATCTTCTACAATTTGTCTTTCATCTTCTACTTGTTTTTCATCTTGCATTGATTGACTTTTATGTTCTACTAGATGTCTTTCATTCTCTACTGGTTGTCTTTCATGTTGTACTTGTTATTTTTCATCTTCTACTCGTTGTTTTTCATCTTCTTCTAGTTGTCTTTCATCTTCTGCTAGTTGTATTTCCTCTTGTACTTGTTGCGTTCATGTTCTACTGGTTGTCTTTCGTGTACTATTGGTTGTAATTCATCTTCTTCTAGTTGTATTTTATCTTGTACTGGTTGTCTTTCATGTACTACTGGTTGTCTTTCATCTTATTCTAGTTGTCTTTCATGTTCTACGGATTGTCTTTAATGTTCTACTGGTTGTCTTCATTTTCTACTAGTTCTCTTTCATGTTCTTTTGGTTGTCTTTAATGTTCACGTGGTTGTCTTTCATCCAAAACAGGTTATATTTCATCTTCCTTTAGTTGTATTTCATCTTTTTCTAGTTGTCTTTCATTTTGTACTTCATCTACTAATGGTTGGTTGTATTCCATTTACTACTGGTTGTCTTTCCTTTGGTGTCTTTCATCTACTACTGGTTGGTTGTATTTCAACTTCTTCTTCTTGTATTTTATCTTCTTCTAGTTGTTTTTTATCTTGTACTCGTCGTCTTTGATATTCTACTGCTTGTCTTTCATCTTCTTCTGGTTGTCTTTCTTCTTTTTGTAGTTGTCTTTCATTTTGTATTGGTTGTACTTCATTATCTATTGGTTGTTTTTCATGTTCTACTGCTTGTTGTATTTCATCTTCTTCTGGTTATATTTCATTTTCTTGTAGATATGTTTCATCTTCTTCTAATTTTTTTCAAATTGTATTGGTTGTCTTTCATGTTCTACTTGTTGTGTTTCAGCTTTTTCTAGTTGTCTTTTATCTTCTTGTAGTTGATTTTCATCTTTTTTATAATTCTTTCTCATGTTCTACTAGTTGTCTGTCATCTTGTTCTAGTTTTATTTCATCTTATACTAGTTTGTTTTTCATCTACTTTTGGTTGTCTTTCATCATCTTCTAGTTGTATTTCATCTTCTACTCATTGTTTTTCATCTTCTTCTAGTTGTTTTTAATCTTGTATTGTTTTTGTTTTATGTTCTACTGGTTGTCTTTCTTGTTCTACTAGTTGCCTTTCAAATACTACTGGTTGTATTTCGTCAACTTCTAGTTGTATTTCATCCTCTTCTAGTTGTGTTTCATCATTTTCTATTTGTCTTTCACCTTGTACTTGTTGTCTTTCATGTTCTACTAGTTGTCTTTTATCTCCAACTGGTTGTCATTCATTTTCATCTAGTTATCTTTATATTCTACTCGTTGTTTTTCATCTTGTATTGGTTTTATTTTATGTTCAACTGGTTGTCCTTCATGTTCTACTAGTTGCCTTTTAAATACTACTGGTTGTTTCATCTACTTCTAGTAGTATTTCATCATCTTCTAGTTGTGTTTCACCCTCTTCTAGTTGTGTTTCATTTTCTTGAAGTTGTACTTCATCTTCTTGTAGTTATCTGTAATCTTCTACTAGTTGTCTTTCATCTTCTTCTGGTTGTCTTCCATCTTGTACTAGTTGCTTTTCATCTTGTATTGGTTGTCTTTGTTGTTCTTCTTGTTGTCTTTCATCTCGTACTGGTTGTCATTCATTTTCATCTAGTTGTCTTTCAGCTTCTACTCGTTGTTTTCATCTTGTATTGGTTTTATTTATGTTAAACTGGTTGTCTTTCATGTTCTACTAGTTGCCTTTCAAATACTACCGGTTGTATTTCATCTACTTCTAGTAGTATTTCATCCTCTTCTAGTTGTGTTTCACCCTCTTCTTGTTGTGTTTCATTTTCTTGAAGTGGTATTTCATCTTCTTGTAGTTATCTGTAATCTTCTACTAGTTATTTTTCTGGTTCTTCTGGTTGTCTTTTATCCTGTACTAGTTGTTTTTCATCTTGGATTGATTGTCTTTCTTGTTCTTCTAGTTGTCTTTGATGTTCAAGTGATTGTCTTGCAACTAAAATTGGTTGTCCTCCAGGTTCTACTGGTTGTCTTTCATCTAATACTGGTTGGTAGTATTTCATCTTGTTCTAGTTGTATTTCATCTTTTTCTAGTTGTCTTTCATCTTCTTCTGGTTGTCTTTCTTCTTCTTCTTCTTCTAGTTGTCTTTCATTTTGTACTGGTTGTCTTTCATCTACTACTGGTTGTCTTTCATCTACTACTGGTTGTATTTCATCTACTTCTAATTGTATTTCACCCTCATCTAGTGGTGTTTCATCTTTTTCAAGTTGTCTTTGATTTATACTAATTGCCTTTCTTCTTCTTATTTTTGTCTTTCATCCTGTACTGGTTGACTTTCATGTTCTTCTTCTTCTCTTTCAAATTCTTCTTGTTGTCTTTCATCTTCTACAAGTTGTTTTTTTATTTTCTTCTAATTGTCTTTCATCTTGTATTGGTTGACTTAAATGTTCTACTGGTTGTCTTTCATCTTCTACTAGTTGTCTTTCATCTACTACTTTGTATTTCATCTTCTTCTATTGTCTTTCATCCTCTTTTAGTTGTGTTTCATCTTCTTCTAGTTGTTTATCACCTTGTACTGGTTGTCTTTCATGTTCTACTGTTTGTCTTTCATCATCTTCTAGTTGTCTTTCATCTTGTACTGGTTTTCTTTCATCTTTTTCTAATTATATTTCATCATGTACTGGTTGTCTTTCATCTTATACTAGTTGTCCGTCGTGTTCTACTGGTTGTTTTTCATCGTTTTCTAGTTGTTTTTCTTCTTCTTCTAGTTATATTTCATCTTTTTTAAGTTTTTTTTTTCATCTTGTATTGGTTGTCTTTCATGTTCTACTTGTTGTCTGTCATCTTTTCTATTTGTTTTTCATCTTCTTCAGGTTGTATTTTATCATCTTCTATTTGTCTTTCACCTTGTACTAGATGTCTTTCATGTTCTACTAATTGTATTTCAATTTGTACTGGTTGTCTTTCATTTTTTTTCTAGTTGTTTTTCAAGTTCTACTTGTTGTTTTTAATCTTCTTCTAATTGTCTTTCATCTTGTACTCATTGTATTTGATGTTCAAATGGTTGACTTGCATGTTCTACTGGTTGAGTTTCATCAACTATTGATTGTATTTCATCTAGTTCTTATTGTATTTCATGCTCTTCTAGTTGTCTTTCATCTTCTTCTTTTTGTCTTTCATCTTCTGCTAGTTTATTTTCATCTTCTACTAGTTGTTTTTCATCTTCTTCTAGTTGTATTTCATCGTCTTCTAGTTGCTTTTCAGATTCAACTAGTAGTTTTTCATCTTCGTCTAGTTGTCTTTCATGTTGTGCTGGTTGTCTTTCATGTTCTACTAATTGTGTTTCATCTACTACTGGTTGTATTTCATCTACTTCTAGTTGTATTTCATCATCTTCTTGTTATTTTTCATCTTCTTCTAGTTATCTTTGATGTTCTACTAGTTATCTTTCATCTTCTTCTTTTTGTCTTTCAACTTGTACTGGTTGAATTTCATGTTCTTCAAGTTGTTTTTCATCTTCTTCTATGTTGTCTTTCATCTTCTATTAGTTGTTTTTTTTTATCTTCTTGTAGTTTTCTTTCATCTTGTACTTGTTGTTTTCCATGTGTTATTGGTTGTCTTTCATGTTTAACTGGTTGTCTTTCATCTACTACTGGTTGTATTTCACCTACTTCTAGTTGTATTCATCATCTTTTAGTTGAGTTTCATCTTTCTCTAGTTGTCTTTCATATTTTACTAGATGTCTTTCATCATCTTCTTTTTTGTCTTTCATCTTGTTCTAGTTGACATTCAAGTTCTTCTGGTTGTCGTTCATCTCCTTCTAGTTGTATTTTAATTTTCTTGTAATTGTCTTTCATCTTGTACTTGTTGTCTTTCATGTTCTATTGGTTTTTCATGTTCCTCTTTTTGTCTTTCATCTACTACTGGTTGTCTTTCTAATTATGTTTCACATTCAACTAGTTGTCTTTCATCTTGTACTAGTTGTCTTTTATGTACTACTGATTTTTTTCATCTTCTTCTAGTTGTTTTCATATTCTTTTGGTTGTCTTTCATGTTATACTGGTTGTCTTTCATGTTGTAATGGTTGTCTTTTGTTTGTATTTCATCTTCTTCTTGTTGTGTTTTTATTTGTAAACAAAAGTTTGTTAATGAAATTGGTACGAATCTTTTGCATGGAAATACAAAAAAAACAATAATAAGAAATAAACTTGGTGAAAGTTCTTTTTGTGCTAAGATGAATATTGTTTATAGAAATATGTTTCATTTCGAAAAAAGAAAAGCATAGCTGAAACAAGTTCATCACAATGCTATATTTCACTCATTCATTTTAACTTTAAAATTTTCGTTCAACTCTCGTTTAATTGAGAGTTTTATTTTTCTTTAAATATATAAAATTTGACCATTTACAATTTTATATATTCTGATAAAGGTTTAGATGATAAAGCATGCATGTAATATTTCAACTTTGCATGTCTTTTTAACGCTCAGATATTATAAATAAAGTAATTTGAAAATGAGTGAGGCTATGGTGCTATGCATAGCACGGATGACTAGTGTACTACGGCTCAATATAGTACCTTTTAAAACCTAACGGTCGATCCGAACCGTTCAATGTGATAACCATATGAATATGTACTTGCAAACTAAATTTTATATTTTTTTGAATTTTTTTACTATTTTTTTAGATAGGTAGAATTTTGATGGTCCAGAATTTTCAAAAAACACTGATTTTTCTACCTATCTAAAAAAATAGTAAAAAAATTCGAAAAAATATAAAATTTAGTTTGCAAGTACATATTTATATGAATATCACATTGAACGGTTCGGATCGACCGTTAGGATTTTAAAAAGTACCATATTGAGCCGTAGTACAGTAGCCATTGGTGCTATGCATAGCACCATAGCCTCACTCTTTGAAAATTTATAAATTTTACATATAAACATATAAATTATGAACTCGTGAAGTGGAATAGTTTCAACGGTATAAATTTGACCGTTAAAATCAATTTAATAGATTTTAAAATTAAACTCATCAAAAAAGTTTATAAACATAAAAACATTCTAATTCTACTCTTACAGTACTCAAAATGTTATACCCAGTTTATGTACATTTAATTTCAAGCCATTATAAAAGATGCACATATACAGAGAAGATTGAAGCTACAGCACATAATACACAGTAAAACACAAATAAATATACAAAGATATTCCTGCTTACAATCTGAACGATATTCTGACCATGATATGCATAAAGAATACGAACATAATGTAATATATAATTAATGATCATGAAGGATGCAGAAAGCACAAAAGCAACCAATAATCACAGAAGCTGTCATTCCCCAGACGACCAGAGCAACATAGCATCAACGCCGCTACCTTATACGTAAACATGCTTGTTAAAAATGTTGACAGTTACCATATATATTCCTGCTTTTAGTTTCCCCCTTCTAGTTGAATTTGGAGTGGCCCGCTCGCACAACTGCAGCAAACCAGAAGAGAAGAAGCAGTGCCAACTATGCCGAAACGACGAAAGCCACTGACCATGTATCTCCCTTTGACCAGTGGATTGCCAACACTGAATTACATGTTAACATGGCAAAACCGAGGTGTTGTGTATTTTAGGATATTTCGATGTTGCATACACTTTTAACTTTTAAAATTTATATACCTTCGTACACAATAAATAAGTTAGTTCCAAGCGCACAACCTATCGATTGTAGTATGTAGGTGTCGATTCGAAGGGAGCTAGAAAAATACTAATTTTTACTAAGGTAAACTACTTTTAAAACTAAACAATAAAAGTAAAAGGGGGGGTTTCGTGTAATTTCGTTTTTCATTAAAAAATTAAAGGTTCGTAGCAAAGCAATTAAAATTCGGATGTGATTCGAATTGGAGAAGTCTAAGAGCTTTTGGCTCACAATTCCTTGGTTAATTTCCATGCTTAGAAAAATACTAGTTAAAATGTGGGGATGGAATGTTAAATATTTTTTCCTCTATTTCCATGGGACAGGACGCAATATGACTAAATTTGAATGTATGTGACAAAATTTCACACTAATATGAATGAGAGCAAAGTAAGTCTACTAGCAAATGAATAACACATTAATATTTTTTCATGGTCAAGGTTTATTAATCTTTAGGTTGATATCTGAAATATTGAGTTGCACATATAAACACTTAAACATGGTTGCCTACTTAAAAATCAGAGCAGATATTTAATTCATGATTGTGCATAAATTAATACAACTTTGACTATTATTTAAAAAAAAATCACCAAACATAACTTGCAATTATCCGCGGTGAGTTAATTAAAGGTCAATTCATTGATATCTAATTTGAATCACAATATTATAATTAAACTATTCAAAACACCTACAATTTCTACTACTAATGGAATGAAATGAAGATGAAACTTTTTTTTTCAGTCAGACTTGTGATCAGTACTGCATGTTATGTAAATTAAAATTTTGTATAGTTTCTTAGGAAACATGCATAACTACTTCAATTGAAAAAAATATACTTGGAATAACATGGTATAATATTCAGAATTCAAAACGTTGGAGCCTTAGTTAGTTTTCAATTAAATATGCCATTTTTTATTCCTTGTTTCCTTGGTCAAGACAAAAACAAAGAAAAAAAAATATACAAGTTGTCAAAAAAATCCATCTAGGTTCATATAATAGTATATATCTCAATACCCTATACATTTTCGAACTAACAAATAAATATTTAAGATGTCAATGTTAAAGACCATCTAGATATTCTCGTAATACACGAAAATATATTCTTATAAGTAATATTTAATTGACTCAATGAACTTTTAATAACAAATGATTTCGATTTTAATAATTAAATTTGTAAGTTTACACATAAGGAATATATTTTATTCTGTATCATATGCTGATCCAACTTGTTCCAGTAAGGTGCTTATAAATATATGTGTGGGTACCTCCATATGCATCAATAGGTTACATACAAAGAAAGATTAAGCATGAAGATCATGGCGATTACTCCTTTTGCAGTTCTTTGCTTCTCAGCATTAGTGTTGAGTGCACAAGGATATGCGTATGATTTCTTCTACTTCGTTCAACAGGTAAATTTATTAATGTGTTTCTCCATATATTCCTTTAATTAGTATTGTTTAGAAGCATATATAGTGCAAGGATACATCTAGCCTGGGTATGGGCTTTCTCTCTGTTTTTATTATATTTTCTGTAATTGGACCAGCTATGGGTTATGACTTATGTGCCTTCAAAAAACAATGGAAGCTGGTGGATTAGTAGGATTTGCTTTAACAAAAGAAAATGAATGTTGATTATTGACATATTCTGTGTACCCCAGAAAAATAACAAGTATTTTGTATGTACTGTGGAATGTTGGATATATAATTGGGGCAGTACCAGCCGAGCTAAATGATTTTTACTGGTAGACGAAAAAATGCAAATTATGTGACTTAATTGTTGGTCAGTACTTATAATTTATGAGGGACTAAATTAATATTGTTTTGATCATTTTTTGACTGAAAAGTGGCCTGGATCTTATTGTGCCACAAGCTCCGGTTGTTGTTATCCAACTTATGGAAAACCACCAGCTGACTTTGGTATTCATGGACTTTGGCCGAATTATAACAACGGTTCCTACCCGGCTTACTGCGATCCAAACAATCCTTTTGATGTATCCAAGGTAACTGATCTCAGATATTTAGTACATTTATATACCAAGTTGAATTTACATTTTGAATTTTCAGCAAATGAGCAAACAAATGAACTATTTCATTTTCAGCACCAAAGAACAAGCTATAACAGATCAAATTAGCTTTCAACTTACTTTATGCTGTAACAAATAATTAATTATTTCAGAACAACAAAATCATCAAAGAGAACACTGAATATAATAGTAATTTATTTGCAGATACAAGATTTAGTTAGCGGCCTACGAACAAATTGGGCGTCACTTGCATGCCCGAGCAGCGATAGCACTCCATTTTGGCAGCACGAGTGGGAGAAGCACGGCACATGCTCTGAAACTGTGCTGGATGAGCACTCTTATTTTGAAGAGTCACTTAGTCTCAAGAGCACAACTAATGTTCTTTCATGCCTCAAATCTGCAAGTAATAAAAAACTTATCTTTTCATTTGGTAAAAAAAAAAATTCTTAACATGTTAGTCTATTTCAAAAAATTAAAAACCAAAATTGCACACATCCTTTTGACAATAACAAAATTGTTAATTTCTTGACATGTATTTGACAGGTATTTTGCCGAACGGTGGATCTTATACTTTAACTAAAATTAAGAGTGCGATCACCTCATGTATTGGTCACACACCGTGGATCAAGTGCAACAAGGATGCATCGGGTCGCTACCAATTGTATGAGGTCTACATTTGTGTCGACCATTCTGGCACAACGTTGATAAATTGTCCTGTTTTTCCAACTGGTGCATGCGGTTCATCAATGATCTTCCCAACCTTCTAGTGCTTCTCGAACAAAGACTTGATATATTTCAATTTCTACTCCATTGACAGAACAATTCCATTGTTCTTTCCCTTGTTTCTCAAATGAATAAACACAGTTCCTCTGCCCTGTAATGGATGTAACCAATTTTATAATTTTTAATAAATGGAAATAATATATAATTATTCTTTTGTTGTTATTGTACCAAGATTGGTCTCCTGTATCAACGGGCTGCTCATTTTTTTAAAAATATTTTTAATGTAATTATTGCAAATGTATTCGTGGATTGTCTTTTTTGTAAACAAAAGTTTGTTAATGAAATGCCATGTATTTAAAATTGGTACGAATCTTTTGCATGGAAATACAAAAGAAAAACAATAATAAGAAATAAACTTGGTGAAAGTTCTTTTTGTGCTAAGATGAATATTGTTTACTGTAATGTTCCGTCACGTCAACTTTTTTTTAGTCATTATCATAAATCATCTCGAGAAAACGTAACGACTATTATAAGTATATACATAACACTTCATCATGACTAGATACATGTAATAATCCGTCATGTCAAGTTTATTATTGTTATTATTATTATTATGAGATTGTTTTATTGATATAAGTCTAGGAACAATTAATATTCATACTTTATATATAATCAAGCATAAGATACAAATGATATATATGGAATGCAATAAACACATATATTAGAATGCTAACATATATAAAGATCTACAAATTTTCTATTATATGATTTTACATAATTCTAAGGCCTAATATGCAAATATTGTATCAAGTAGAATAATCATGTGATGAAATATTCAAAAGAATAATAACGGATATATAGCGAATATTATAATCATAACTTCTACCTCCGATTTGAGTAAATTAAATACACACACATATATAGAAAGCTTATTAGGAGACCTATGGTTTTTATGTTTTTATGTTTTCTCATATTTGAACGTAAAGTTAATATATGTGTATATATAATAAAAGGCATGTACATTAATTATGCTCTTAATTATCTTTCCTTAAATTTTGCTCTTTCTTCCTACGTTCCCTATTCTTTTCTGAATGTTATTTCCTTTTATGATTTATGCCACCTCAAACCATCCCCAATATATCAAGACGCTAAAGAAATTTTATTATGGTACTGTAATTGCATGAAGCGCGTCAGACCCCTACCCCCTTATATATAAGTTCCTCCAAGCCCCCTCTTGCATAGTAACCCTAGCTGTCCCAACCCGTTCTCTCTCTTCCTCCTCCCTCTAAAACTGCAACCACTCGAGACACATATGGAGCTGCCAGGACGGCCGCCGCCGCTTCCTTGTGCACCAACCAGCCACCAAGGCAGCTGATTGCCCAGCAACCGCCACCGTCCATGCACCACCTCCTTAACTACGAATAAAAAAAGATAGCATCAGTTGCACGTGCATCGAAAGCCGGGCCTGGAGCTAGATGTCTCTGTCTAACCGCTCGTTGCAATGGTAGAAAGTTTCTGTTTTACATCTATTGATCTATTGAATCGTATCTTCACTTTACTATCTTCTTAATATTATTATACTTTTAAATAATATCATATAGTATGTTTATTTTGTTTCAAACGTTTTATATATATAAATATCTATCTTAGCACTCATCTATTTTATCTTTATAATTTACCATATTATTCATTGGCTTCTAAATTCTTGTTAAAGTATGATAAACATGAAAAGGAAATGTCCAATTCAAGAAACACTGCTGTCCTTCCTCGACAAATACAACAGATTGCTCAAGTGTGATTACTTTCTTAAGTAGCATATATTATTCTTGTAATTAGGTTACAGCTGGCTAAACTCTTTACATAAGTCTTGTATTGTGACCAGAAAGTGGTATCAGTAAAATAAAAAGAAAAATGAATCAATAAAATATTCATGTTCTACTGCAATTGTTTCATAGTAACTATAACTATATTAATTTTTATTAAATACTCGAATTATTTTCAACAATGAGGGTAAATGAAATCGCAATTACTAAATAGCTATTTTTAAAGAATAGTCTTTCTGGGTTGCAACTAACCTTTGATTTTATTTTCGGTTCTTGTTTAGAAAGAAATTAGAATACAATCTATATATCTTCAAATCTTTATGTGCCTTTTTATTTAATTTAATTTTTAATTCTTATTCTTAACGGATTTTTCAAGTAAGTTGAAAATGACTAAATAATATTAAGTAATATTGACAAGTGCCGTCAAGCGATGTTAATTAGAGTCATGTTTACTTAATTTAGGTTCAAATTCCGAAGTATTAGAAGAGTGGAAGAACGAATAGGAATCTACTACAAAAACAGGTGCGGGTTTCCTAGACTTTATAAAACTATATTACTTGTATGTTGTCATTCAACTGTTTATTATTGCACTAGTTGGATTTATGCATGTTGCTTTCGAACCATTCGTATAACTTGAGTAGAACACAAGTAAATTGCATAAAATGATAGGATTCATATATGACCAATAAACTTGCATGAGTAGAATGTGTTGAGCATGGCATCAATTGTATGATTTCATGATTGTATGTGAAGTGAACGGATAATGAAAGTGAACAGGAGCCGATATGCTTGCATATTGGGATGTATACATTGGGTCTAGTGTTCGACTGGACCCCTCGATAACGTGACTGTAGGCGAAAGCGGTCCTGTCACGGGTCAAGATCTAGCGTAGGGTGGACTCCCCGTCTAGTGAGACAGCCTCTCGCTGTTGGTTGGACTTCCCAGCGAGTTGGCGGCCTTTCCAATGTTGGTTGGACTTCGCATTGGTTTGGCGAGTAATTAGTTAATTATGGAAAGTGAAAATAATATGAAAGTAGACGTAATAGAAATATATGCATTGCATTAGAGAATACATATGCATTTTATTCCTTATCATATTTGTGAGAATAATGTAAAGGTTTTATAAGCTCTGGGCTGGAACTAAATTTCGCACTGAGAGAAGGATCGATCTCTCACCCGTTCCACTTTTATGTGGGTTCCAGGTAACGAAGAGAAAGGATTCGAGCAAGTACAAGAGTGAGACCAAGCGGGAAGGTTTATGATTAATTGCCACATGTTGTTTAGTTTTATTTCCATGATTCAATAATTGATACATTGAGCAGGCATGGCAGTGTTGTGTTACTAGCCATGTCTGTCGTAATCGTTTGTTAAACTATTTTGATTATGAAAATAAAAGTGGCTTTATTTATATTGTTATTGATAATGTATGTGATGTGCATACGCCTTACGTAGCAATACGTGGCGGGTTGTCTCGGGGTGTGACATTTACAGAAATATGTTTCATTTCGGAAAAAAAAAGCATAACTGAAACAAGTTCATCACAATGCTATATTTCACTCATTCATTTTAACTTTAAAATTTTCGTTCAACTCTCGTTTAATTGAGAGTTTTATTTTTCTTTAAATATATAAAATTTGTCCCTTTAAAATTTTATATATTCTGATAAAGGTTCAGATGATAAAGCATGCATGTAATCTTTCAACTTTGCTTGTTTTTTTAACGCTCAGATATTATAACTAAAGTAATTGGAAAATTTATAAATTTTACATATAAACATATAAATTATGAACTCAGTGAAGTGGAATAGTTTCAACGGTATAAATTTGACCTTTAAAATCAATTGAATAGATTTTAAAATTAAACTCATCAAAAAAGTTTATAAACTTAAAAACATTCTAATTCTACTCTTACGGTACTCAACATGTTATACCCAGTTTATGTAAATTTAATTTCAAGCCATTATAAAAGATGCACATATACAGAGAAGATTGAAGCTACAGCACAGAATACACAGTAAAACAAATGACAAGGAAGATCAAACCACAAATAAATATACAAAGATATTCCTGGTTACAATCTTCTGACCATGATATGAATAAAGAATACGAACATAATGTAATATATAATTAATGATCATGAAGAATGAAAGATGCAGAAAGCACAAAAGCAACCAATAATCACAGAAGCTGTCATTCCTCAGACGACCAGAGCAACCGGCCATGGTATCAACGCCGCTACCTTATACGTAAACATGCCTGTTAAAAATGTTGACAGTGACCATATATATTCCTGCTTTTAGTTTCCCCCTTCTAGCTGAATTTGGAGTGGCCCGCTCGCACAACCGCAGCAAACCAGAAGAGAAGAAGCAGAGCAAAGTATGCCGATACGACGAAAGCCACTGACCATGTATCTCCCTTCGACTGGTGGATTGCCAACACTGAATATCATGTTAACATGGCAAAACCGAGGTGTTGTGTATTTTAGGATATTTCGATGTTGCATACACTTTTAACTTTTAAAATTTATATATCTTCGTACACAATAAATAAGTTAGTTCCAAGCGCACAACCTATCGATTGTAGTATGTAGGCGTCGATTCGAAGGGAGCTAGCAAAATACTAATTTTTACTAAAGTAAACTACTTTTAAAACTAAACAATAAAAGTAAAAGGGGGGTTTCGTGTAATTTCGTTTTTCATTAAAAAAATTAAAGGTTCGTAGCAAAGCAATTAAAATTCGGATGTGATTCGAATTGGAGAAGTCTAGGAGATTTTGGCTCACAATTCCTTGGTTAATTTCCATGCTTAGAAAAATACTAGTTAAAATGTGGGGATGGAATGTTAAATATTTTTTCCTCTATTTCCATGGGACAGGACGCAATATGACTAAATTTGAATGTATGTGACAAAATTTCACACTAATATGAATGAGAGCAGATTAAGTCTACTAGCAAATGAATAACACATTAATATTTTTTCATGGTCAAGGTTTATTAATCTTTAGGTTGATATCTGAAATATTGAGTTGCACATATAAACACTTAAACATGGTTGCCTACTTAAAAATCAGAGCAGATATTTAATTCATGATTGTGCATAAATTAATACAACTTTGACTATTATTTAAAAAAAAAATAACCAAACATAACTTGCAATTATCTGCGGTGAGTTAATTAAAGGTCAATTCATTGATATCTAATTTGAATCACAATATTATAATTAAACTATTCAAAACACCTACAATTCCTACTACTAATGGAATGAAATGAAGATGAAACTTTTTTTTTCAGTCAGACTTGTGATCAGTACTGCATGTTATGTAAATTAAAATTTTGTATAGTTTCTTAGGAAACATGCATAACTACTTCAATTGAAAAAAATATACTTGGAATAACATGGTATAATATTCAGAATTCAAAACGTTGGAGCCTTAGTTAGTTTTCAATTAAATATGCCATTTTTATTCCTTGTTTCCTTGGTCAAGACAAAAACAAAGAAAAAAAAATATACAAGTTGTCAAAAAAATCCATCTAGGTTCATATAATAGTATATATCTCAATACCCTATACATTTTCGAACTAACAAATAAATATTTAAGATGTCAATGTTAAAGACCATCTAGATATTCTCGTAATACACGAAAATATATTCTTATAAGTAATATTTAATTGACTCAATGAACTTTTAATAACAAATGATTTCGATTTTAATAATTAAATTTGTAAGTTTACACATAAGGAATATATTTTATTCTGTATCATATGCTGATCCAACTTGTTCCAGTAAGGTGCCTATAAATATATGTGTGGGCACCTCCATATGCATCAATAGGTTACATACAAAGAAAGATTAAGCATGAAGATCATGGCGATTACTCCTTTTGCAGTTCTTTGCTTCTCAGCATTAGTGTTGAGTGCACAAGGATATGCGTATGATTTCTTCTACTTCGTTCAACAGGTAAATTTATTAATGTGTTTCTCCATATATTCCTTTAATTAGTATTGTTTAGAAGCATATATAGTGCAATGATACATCTAGCCTGGGTATGGGCTTTCTCTCTGTTTTTATTATATTTTATGTAATTGGACCAGCTATGGGTTATGACTTATGTGCCTTCAAAAAACAATGGAAGCTGGTGGATTAGTAGGATTTGCTTTAACAAAAGAAAATGAATGTTGATTATTGACATATTCTGTGTACCCCAGAAAAATAACAAGTATTTTGTATGTACTGTGGAATGTTGGATATATAATTGGGGCAGTACCAGCCGATCTAAATGATTTGTACTGGTAGACGAAAAAATGCAAATTATGTGACTTAATGCTTGGTCACTACTTATAATTTATGAGGGACTAAATTAATATTGTTTTGATCATTTTTTGACTGAAAAGTGGCCTGGATCTTATTGTGCCACAAGCTCCGGTTGTTGTTATCCAACTTATGGAAAACCACCAGCTGACTTTGGTATTCATGGACTTTGGCCGAATTATAACAACGGTTCCTACCCGGCTTACTGCGATCCCAAACAATCCTTTTGATGTATCCAAGGTAACTAATCTCGGATATTTAGTACATTTATATACCAAGTATTGAATTTACATTTTGAATTTTCAGCAAATGAGCAAACAAATGAACTATTTCATTTTCAGCACCAAAGAACAAGCTATAA